>JAFJYI010000006.1:5061353-6326692 GCA_019022655.1 Acacia acuminata
TTGGATGTGAGACTCGACAAAATGCTTTAAGGAGTGGGGTAGACCATGTTTCATATATATATATATATTTAAATTTCGGACTAAAAGCAAGTATGTTTAAGTAAAGCATTGAGAGCTGCTTTTAAGTCACTTTATCTTAGTTCCTTGCTGGTTGATGTTCTTACATGGCATTTTTTATTCTTATAGTGCACGCTATAGATTTTCCTTTTCTCTGAGTTTCTTATTTTCTTGTGTATTGTATACTTTCGCTGTGCCGGGGCTTCCCCTCATTCTGACATTGGGACCTTCTCTAAAATTTCGTGTTTTCTAATATATTGTATAACTTCACTTCACTTGGGCTTTCCCTCGTTCTGCCTTTGGGTTCATCTCAGAAACTTGGTTTTTGAAAAGTTAGAAGTCCCTTAAAAAACATACAGTATCAGAAATTTTGGTATGCTTGTGTTGATACTTGATGGTTAATTATAGTATTGGGAAGTATTTTTTATACAACTCTTTGAACATTGATGTTCTTGCTCGTTGAAATCTTACTTTGCCCTTGTCTATAAAAGTTGAGCATAGTGTGTATTATCAAACTTAAATTAGACATCTGGCCAGGTGTATCTAAAGTTTTTCACCCATTCTTATAGATGACTGTGGTCACACATCTAAAGGCCCCAGCTTATGATATTAACTTTCAAATCAATTCACCTAACGTCCCTGACTAAGTGACAACCTGAGTACCTGAAAGGGTTGTTTGAATATTATTTGATCCTGGATTTGAGTTTTATAGTACCCTGATCCCACCACGTTTTAATGTTGTATAGAATTTCCAGGTCCATCACTGGCTTGGGTGCTTGTGGACTCTGCTGAATAAGCATTTGTTGCTTTTTCTAATATGCTGTATGCAGTTTCAAGACATCATATGTAGATTCCATATTTGCATGTTTTGGACATTTTAGGTGTTAGCATTGTTTTGCAGTGGTGAGATCCATACCATTGGGAATTTAATGCTTTTAAGGCTTGAGCTGGTTAAAAAATACACAGTATTGAAATTATTATTATCCTCATATATAATATTGTTATTGATTCTTTCTTTCTTTCTTTTTTTGTAACAGTTATTGCTTCCTTCAAAACAAAATCAAATTGTTTGATATCTTGATAATTTTTGTGTACTAGTCTGTGTCTAGTGTTTATGTAAGCGCAGTGATGCTTGAAATGGAATTTTATTGCAGGAGTAAGGTGTTAATATAACTATTGATGTTTCTTCCGCATTCCTCTTATAAGTTTTAACACTTGCGCGCACATGTCTGCTGTCTTTCATAAAAATAGAAAATGAGTTAATTAGTGACTCATTATGCTTGCTGTCTGGCTCAGATTTTTATTGAAAATTGTTTTATGCCTGAATGTTGAAAATATGTCTAGCGCAACATATGGCTTGGCGATCTAACTTCTGTTCTTGCCTTTGTGATGTAATCAGTCCTTCAACTGCCGCAGAGGGAGAGCATACCTATTTAGTAATGTGTAAGTTGTTTGAAACGTCTGCTTCTTTTTCTCCATTTCTTGTTTACTATTATGATATAGAGATGCTCTGATCACTATTGGGCATTTTGCGATGGATTTGATTGAAGTTTTTATTTTGGTCCTTCCCTTCTCCAAAGTATCTGTGCCTCTACCAATAAGGGAAAATACAATGAAAAATTATCAGTTAATCGATTTCAGATTTTAATTATCCATGACCTTTGTAAGTGGGAAGCCTGCTGCATTGTCAGAATATTGATATTGTTTCCTTATCAAAGTTACTTATAGTGTCAATCTTACACAATGATATCAAAGCCTCCATTGTGCCCAGCAATATGGAGTTATAGAAGTTTAAAGGAAATCTGAGGCAGATGCCATGTGAGGGGGCAAAGAAGAGGATTGAAGGGGGAAGAGACGATTGCAAGGACTTAAAAATCGAGCAGTTTTTCAGTCAACTAAAAATTTAGGAGTTTGGGTCCTATCCTATATTAGCAAAAAAAAATGAGTCTGCCATTTTTCTTTTGTAACCACAATTGTCACACTTGAAACCTGGAGAACAAATTCTAGCCATCCAGGGAACTCGCCCTCTAGTAGTAAGTGTGACAAGAACGTCTTAGTTCATTAGTCCTCTTCTGTTCATAGGTAGTGTTAGGATGGATGACAAGGAATGAAACTGAACAGCTAAAGTGAGTGTGGGGTTGGCCATTCTGAGATTATCTTAATGATAGAACAAGGGATGGCCTCCAAGAACGCACTTTGCCATCCAAATTCCCCTTAGATATTTTATTTATTCTTTTTTTTTTTTTTTTTTTTTTTTTTTTTTGGGGGGGGGGGGGGGGGGATTGAATGATTTACTCTTAGTTTAAGATTATAACTGGACCCTCTACCCTAATATACTCAACATGTTTATTTTCATGTGCTTATGTTGGGGGAACATTATTTTTCAAGCCTTTCCATTTCATTCAGATATTTGCCATTCTATTCCATCCCTGCATAAACTCTCAAGCATAACTTAATTTTGAAAAGCTGTTGCAACAACGAGCATTTCTCTGTGCGAGCATTGTATGGGAACTGAACAGTGAGGTAATGGTAAAATTTACTGAACTCTTGTATATTGGAGCTTCTGTGCAAACTTCATTGCGACCCCACAATGGTGGAAATAGAATAATCTATTGTTTTTGGACCACAATAAATCTGAATGTTTTTCTATTGTTTCACTTAGCCTGAAGTAATGCAACGTTAATTAGCTTTCTGTTCTCCCTCAACATGTTTGCTATTTCTCAGATGATGGTTGTTTTTATTCTAGAGGGTGCCACTTAGAGCCAAACTAGTTCAACCACTTACTTTCTCCCACAATTAATGTATTCATTAGCATTTTCCTGAATAAATATCCTTTTTTCATTTTTTGTTCATTCGTTTCTGGTCTTTGATAGGGTAAATATATCACTTGGGCCTCAGGAGGAGAGAATGATGATGTCTGGCATGCATACTGTTGAAGAAATATTCTGTTGCTGCTGTGGACAAATTCTTGGATGGAAATATGTAAGCTTCACCGTACACATGAAGTTTCTTGCTGTACTTTAGTTATGTTAAAGTATGAGCATTGTGTAAGCATTGATTCAATGTAATTTCAAAATTAGATTTAATCAATCTGACAATTCTATGGTAGTTTTATGAATGAGTTCGTGAAGTTCAGTGCATTCTTTTATTGAAATCACATCTCTGGAGGTCCTCAATGTTGTTTTGCAAAAAGTTTATAAATGAAGTAATCCTACTACATATTGTAATTTAGATAAGCAAAACTCCTTTTCCCGATTTTAATCCACCGTGAGAGAAATGTTTGAGCTGCGTTGGTGGTGCTCCATATTTTTTTCCTGCATTTCATATATGATAAGAATGTTTTCTGTCCTTCCGGAAGGTGATTAGAAATGCATCTTTCGTGCTATGTGATTTTTAAAAGATTTTTGGGGCATTAATAGATTAGGCGAGTGATGGCTTGTGTATTTATTCAGAAGGTTTATGTATAGAAGTACGTCCCACAATGGCATATATGTCCAGCCTTTTGGTCTAGTTTCCTACGGTCCTAGCTTCTTATTCTTTTCCTTTTGCTTTGTCATTTACATTGTTTCATGAATCAGCATTGTCTTGGATGGTACAGTAATTTCTCAATACAATTATTTGGCATGCAGTATAATCAGGTTTGATGACGCTGTAGTGTTAACTAACACTGGTTTTGCATTTCTCAAGGTTATGGCACATGACAAAAATGAGCGATACAAGGAAGGGAAGTTTGTGCTTGAGAAGTATTAGTTTAAACCCCTCGTAGTTCTGGATTTAATAATTTCGACCCGGGAAGGTGAAACGTATAATATATTATCTGTTTATGCATCTGACAGGTGGAGAATAGCTGATGATGTTGCTGAGGAGTTCAATTTGGATGCCCGTCCTGGTTCAAGCGATGCTGAAAACCCCTAGCAGGTTGCTGCTTTTCGTTGTATTCAACTATCATTAGCAAACTCTGGCCAAACAAGAGAGGAACTATTGTTAGCAAACATACACCTAGTATATATCATGACCATCTCAATTGGAGCAAGTAACTGTATTAAACTTAGCTCAATTGCAGCAGTTATGAATCTGTGAGGTTGAAAAGCTTAGTATATATATATTGTTGGGGTGCCAATAGTAGTGTCCCAAATAAACGTCCAGAGATGCCTGCAGATTGCAAGTGTGTCACTTTGAATATCTCTAATTTGCGAGAACTGGGTTTTTACTCCAATAAATTCACACGTCAACTTCTCCATGTTTAGACAAGATTGGTTGCGATTATAAAGTACCTCACTCCCTCCAATCCCAACCAATAGAAGGCAGCCTTGCCAATTTGCTGCACCTTTGCTTTATCTAGGACCTTCTCTTGCAGATCAAATGGTAAATAAGCGTGCATCTTATAGTCATATTTTGGCGCAACTGTGATTGAGTTGATGGGTTAGGGGAATTCTTGTTCGTTTGTACAAACTAATGCATAAACACGCTACTAGTCATGTGCATGGGATTGCATTCGGTGAATATTTTGCAGTGGTCAAAAGGGTATAGTCGTTGGATATCTTTTTGCACGGCTTCTGGGTAAATACTCTTTGCTTGAACAGTTGCAAGGACGTGGCAATGCGTGGTTTATGTTCCATTACGAAAGGCTTTTGTCCAAAGAGAAAGGGAAGGTGGGAAAAGTGAAGCGATGAATAAGGGTTTTATTAATCATTCAGCATTTTGACTCTTGACAAAGAATATCGTAATGATAATTATTCATGAATGAACGCAGGACTGTGGCATGTGTGTGTGTGGAGGCCTATCTTTTCAGCTACACGCTTGTGACCAATGAGACAGACCAAACTTTTGAATTCGAGCCACCAATCAATGCCTCCCACTCTGCTACCTTGTCTGCGCTTAAGCATTAAAATAATACTAACAATAATGGAATGCTACCACCATATTTAACATGTCCCTGCCGCCTCTGTAATTCATTATGCGGGACCCTAATCATGAATCTTGATCTAAATATTCTTTACCCTTTTTTATGTAGCATTTAGCACCCTTGTCTTACTATTTTCCATTAGCATCTCACATAAATCTTGTTCAAGCACTTGATATTATTTGCCTAGTGCATCCAGCTTTCAGTTATGCTTAGTACTCTAATATATTTATAGCTTAGTAGAGCTAGATGCACAATATATAAGATTAGGATGCTTCAACTGTAAAGTAGGAGGGGCGAAGAAAGACGAGTAGAGAAGTGGGATGGAACCAGAAATGCAGAGAATTGGATGAATGTGAGTGATAACTGGGACAGGGTACGCATATCTGTATCAATGGTGGGATCCACCATGAAACACACAGCAGATTCCAAAGAGAGAAGAAAACAAAAGAATGTTAGTGATAATAAAATAATAATAATAATAATAAATGAGAATGGGAGGGAGGGTGTATGGTACGTGAAAGATTTGCCAATAATAATAATAATAATATATGATTCGGAATTCAGACGGCTTATTATAAAAGAATTGAGTGTGGGATGAGGCTAACTTGTCTCGAATTGAGGAATGGGCTGGGCCCACAGAGTGTGTGAGAGAGAGAGAGAGAGAGTCTAAACATTATTAATTAATAAAATATTTTGTTGTTATTGGACGACTTTCTCGGCCCCCGCAGCCGCAGCCGCAGCCGCAGCCGGCACAGGGCCTCTCATTCCACGTGATCCACTCTTAACTCTTTCCTTTTTAAAAATAAATAAATAAATTTTACTTATTAATTACTGTAGTACTACTATTAATTTCATTTTCTTTTGCGCCTTTAGAAATGATGGAGCATCTGCCACCAATTTACAAGCCCATTGTATTAGACTGGCAGAAATTTAATTTAATTTTTATTTTTTTATTTTATGCCCATCCTCTCTACAATCATCTCCCATTAAAAAAATGAGAGACTTTTTAATGCCCAATAAGATCATGACCTTTGATAATTTGTCCAGAGAAGCTAACAAATGCGCAAATTGAATTCCTTACAAAGCATGTGGGGCCTACTTTGAATACCAGAATTATTTGTGTTCTCCCAAGAGAGGGCAGTCTTAAAACATGAATGCTCCATGCCTCTTAAATTTAAAATAAAGTAGATTTTTTTTTTAAGATATTAAAGAAGCTAAGTAAATTATTTGATGATATTATATATTATGTATCTTTATATTTTATATTAGTTTATAAGTCAAACCAATTAGTTTTAAAAAAATAATTTAAAATAATTTAATCTAAAGAAATCAATTTTTCCTATATTTAAGACTAGAGAGAATAATTTACAAGTTATTTTCAGCATGTTTCACACACATCAAGAATATATATTGAGAGTGTCCCCCTTAACTCATGAAAATAAAGTCAATAATATAATAAATGAAGGGTTAAATTGTTATAAAGCATCAACCAACAAGTATATTTGGTCATTTTTATAAGGCATTTATAAGTTTTCAAGAAGCATTAAATTTATTTTTACATATATGCCCGTGTTTAATAAGGGCATTGCGAGAGAGTAATACTCCCTTCATACTCCCTTCGATCTTTTTATAAACAATTTTCTTTCTGTTGTCGTTTGTCCTTGTTATAAGCAACTTTCGCCTTGTGTTTCAAAATTTAAACTTTTTTTTTTTGTCTATCCCTATTAAATACACATTTTTATATTGATTACCTCACATCACCACTATTTTTTTTTTCATTTACTCATTTATTACATATATTTTATACTCATAATCTCTTACTCCTTCTAATTCTTTTTTTTTTTTTTTTTTTTTTGATACACATAGTAGGGGAGGGGGCGGGGTTGAACCCGGACGTGGGGGAGGGAGCCAAGCTCCCATGCCACTGCGCTACTAAGGCGCTGGCCTTACTCCTTCTAATTCTTATTATAAGGCATCGACTAGCAATTATATTTGATCCTTTTTTATAAGGCACTTATTTATTTCCAAAGTGTATTAATTATTTTTTTTTCATATATGCCCATAATTAATAAGGGTAGTAAGTGGGAGTAATACTTAATATAATATTAGAGTTTAGTGCACTTAGTAGGGGTAATATTGAAATTTATCTAAATTGTAGAATAACTTTAACTGTTTTTATTGGTTTGTGAGAATTGTTAGTTGATGTCTTATAATAAAGATCAGAGAGAGTATATTTTATACTTTTTTGGTTAAAGAGTACTCCCTCTGGTCCTTATTATAAGGCACCAACTATGAAAGTTAATTTGGTCCTTTTTATAAGGCAACTTGCTTGTTCCCAATGAAGCGATAATTATTTTTTTCCATGTCTGCCCCTAATTAATAAATGTAGTGGGTGAGAGTAATAATTAATATAATATTAGAGTTTAGTACAATCAGTAGGGGTAATATTGGAAATTACTTAGATTATAGGATAACTTTATTAACTTTAACTACTTTTATTGGTTTGTGAGAAAAGTTAGTTGGTCTTATAATAAAGATAGGAGGAGTATATTTTATACTCATTCTCTCTCTTATACTTTTTTCATAGAGACATATTTAAAAGAAACATAATATTTTTGATATATTTATTATTTTTAATTAATATTAACCCTCAGTTTATTTCATAACAGTATAGATAGACCAAAGAGGGGGGTGGTGGGTGTGTGGCTGGTGCGCCGGCGCAGTCACTGATGATGATGTAGGGGAGAAGCATTTAGCATGGTGCAATGTAATAATGCCTTTTGCTCTGTCTTTGTGTGTGTGTGTGTGTGTTTTTTTTTTTAAAAAAATTTATTTATTTATTATTATTTAAAAAATGAATGTATTTATTTATAATTGATGTGTCTGCTGCTCTGCTCTGCACTGCACACAAACTCGCCATTCCATGAGTGTGTGTGAGGTCACTCGCCCCGCCAGATTCGTCAGGTCCCATCTCCCACTATCTCGCCACGTGGTTCCCATTTCCCTCCCGCTCGCTGTCCCACACCCCCACTCCATTTCTTTCTCCTTGCTTTTGCAAATTAAAGAATTGGGTTTGGCGCCTCATATTACTCCCTCTTTTCCTTGTTAGTTTATATTTATAAGTTCTTTTTTATCTAAAAATTTAGCCCTACTCATAAGTTATTTTTGAGGTCATAAAAAAGATTGTGATAATTTTTTTTAATATTAATTGTACTAATGAGAAGAAAAATTTGAAAGATACTTATTCATAAATAAATCATTGAATATTTATTCTATAATCATTGAGCTAACTACATTTTATTGGTATGTGTGATTTGGTCCAAACAGATTTATAAATAGGACTAAAACGGTAATGCGTTAATCAATAATTTTTACAAACCAATAAAAACAGTTAAAGTCAATAAAGAGCGGTAATGCGTTAATCAATAATTCTTACAAACCAATAAAAATAGTTAAAGTCAATAAAGTTATCCTAACTCTTAAGTAGCTTCAAATTACCCTTATTAATTGTACTAAATTTTAATATTATATTAATTATTACTCTCATCCACCACCATTATTAAATATGACATACATTAAAAGAAATAATTAATGTGCTTTAAAAACAAACAAGTTTTTTATAAAATGGACCAAATATAAATTGTTTGTGACGCCTTAAAATAAGAACCAGAGGGAGTATATTTTTCTTTAGGAAAGTTTCAGTCACCTCTAAATTAATTTCAGCCAAGTTTAAAATTTTCTCAAATTTTAGTGTACTTATCATTAAAATGAAATTAGTTTTTATGAATTAAAAGCTCTTTATCGAGATAAGGACATTTACATGACAAATAAACAAATTTAAAAGAACTTTGGAAATAAAAAACTCCATTTACCAGCTAAGTATGGAAATTTACATGAAAAATATAAATATTTACAAGACAAATAAAAAGATTCAAAAGAAATTAGAGAATTAAAAACATTTAGGCCATTTATAATACAAATGTGAAAATTCTCAAGACAAATAAGATAATTTACAACATAAATAAAGTAAGGACATCATTGTCTTTTCACCCATAAAAATTAATTTCATTTTGATCATAGAGTACAGTGAAGTTTTAGAAAGTTTTAAAGGTTAACTGAAATTAATTTATTAGAGAGGGACTTACTGAAATTTTCCCTTTTCATATGAATGTATATTGTTGCCTTTATTTATTATAATATTGACTTTGTTTGAATGGATTATAATGCATATTAGGTAGAAGTAAAATTAGAAAGTTGTTAACTTTTATAGCAGAGTTAATAAAATTTTTAAGTCAATTTTTTTTATCTGTATTAAATATGTTAGAAATGTTTTATAAATAGGTTGAACCAATAATTACTTACCAATAGACCCAAACTTTATTGGCATCTCTTCATCTCTTAATTCCTTCATACGTAGATACTCCATCTTGTATTTTCTTATGACTATACAACTCCCTCGTATTTGAGTATTATTAAACCCGATTGAGCGTACCATGACTTAGACTTGAACCCTCGTATTTAAATATAATAAGCAAAGGCCTTTTCTCAGTTTCTGGGTGACTGATTACAAAATTAATGACTTTAAAGTAACTCACCAAAATGTCAAAATCAAGAAAGGTTAGTTAACCCGATAAGCTTGTCTTAAATTTGAATCACCCCGCATTTTCATCCCTAAAAAAATATTCTATCTGGCTTAAAATACAAGTTTTTAATAATCGATTTCTGTTGGGTTGTTAATCAAGGAAACAATTAAATATACACGTGCGTTTTTGAGTTTTTTCATGTATACCCTTGGTTTTGTAAGACATGAAATTTTCTTATTTTCTCTCACATGCTCTCCCTATAAATAAAATATTTCGAAAAAATATTACAATTTTTATACATGTTTATTTTCTCAAAACTAATTTTAAACAATGTGATTGAGTATTAATTTGTGAGTGCATCACTCAAAGTAAATGGGCAAAATGCACATTGTTAGTATTATTTATATCTTGGAAGTATATATGGAAAAAGTTATTTAGTCAATATTAATATTTCGACTATGATAAAAAAAAAAAAATTAGTTTCTACAGTTAGTGGAGGATACTCTTAATTTCTTTAAAAAAAAAAAGAAAAGAGAGAGATATTATTTACACACATGAACTGCCTATTATTAATTTAATACCAACATGTATAAAGTTAGAACGGGAGGCAAGTGCGTAGGTATGTAAAGAGCATGTTGCAATTGTCGTTTTGTAGGTCCTTCTCATAATTAACCTAATTTCACCACTAAGTGAGGACCTCCTAATATCCTACTATTACAAAATCCCACGTACGAGCGTCCTTCCTTCCTACTAGGTACGACGTAGTCATGATACAACTGTGTCGTCTTGTACCATTTGACTCCTCATCCTTAACCCCAATTAATGCTCCCTCCCAAGTTCCACTACCTCCATCAACCACTCCTGACATCATCACCCTCCCCATTATTCACTCTTCTCTCTTCAATGCCCCTTACGTACACACTTGCTCTTCTTCCCTTCCCCACTCTCTCCCCGTTTTTGTCAAAACCCTACTTTACAGTCTTTACCACTTACCTCATCCCTATATATATGCCTACGTATTTTGCTTCTAATTCACTCTTTTTTCACGTAGCACGTACTTCTACGTCCTCAGCTATCGCTTCTTTCTGATAGATCACCCCAAAGCTCAATCCCAACTAAAAAGTTGGCCTGCCAAGGGAATCAATGTACAGCTATGGGGATTTGACGGACAAAACAGAGTTTTAACCTCCAAGTGTGGTCACGTTCAATTATGAAGACACCAAACATGCATTTTATGTCGGCCGATTTGAAAACACACAATGAGAGAGAGAGAAACAGACGCCAAATGCCACTTCCCTTCATTAAAGCCTGCACTTAATTCAACGTCAATATGGAATCCGAATCAACCTTTCTTTACACTATTCCCACTTGACCCTTTTATTTATTCTTTACTATCCTCTTCAACAATGGAACCAAACCAGCTTTTCCTGCCCAAAATCACGTACTATCGTATTATACTACCCTCTATTACAACCCCCACAGCATCAGAAAAACAGAATACGCGCGCTGAACAGCGAGTGGGTCTTATCTGCGTGGGCTTTATCAAAACGCTGCTACCATTTTCAGAACCAGAATTCTGCGCTCTGTACCCACCTGACCCTGAAAGGAATGCCATCATGCCGACACCCACACGCCCGCTTCCCAGACCATTTCCTCCTCTCACTCTCCCTATCGTTCGCGTGCCTCTCACTCGCGGCGGCCCAGCCTTCCAACGGACGTTCGTTCCCCGCACTTGCCATTTTTCTACGATACAACATGCTACGGCACGTCGCTGTTTCAAGGACGGAAATGAAAACGGAAAGCGAAAATGACGATTACAAATATATACACAGCATCTTTTCTTAGATTTTAGGAGTAATATATTTTTGTTAGTACATACTCGATTCTCAGAGTTGTCGACGATGATGATAATAAAGGCTACAACGCATAATGGATGAACAGAATTAGGGTAGATAGAAAATAGTACAAAACGACATTGACTAATCTTTCCTAAGGATGAGATACAAAATGCCCGTTCAAGGCCACACAGGAGGAGGTTCGTTCAAGTCGATCGGCAGGCCTCGCCGAACAAGACCGAGGAATGAAGCCGTGGGAGAGCTCTCCGGCATCTGATGATGGCCACCACCGTCCACGGAGACAGAACCGTCACGCCGGTTGTGAACCATGGCAATGGGAGGTGCAGGCGAGGGCGGAGGATGATCGAAGGACACGTCCTTGAGAACACCCGCATGGAGAAGCTCGTTCAGCACGAGGCGACCAGAGGGGATGGGGGCCAGCGATGATCCGAGGTCGGGGCGTTGAGATCGAGGGAAAGACCTCCGGTGGCCACCGGAGCCACAGGGAAGTTGGTTTTAGCCTTAGGACCACGGAGGGAACGGGCGGCACCGTCGTAGGCCAGCGCCGCCTCTTCCGGCGTGTCGAACGTGCCCAGCCAAACGCGCGTTTTCTTCCACGGGTCGCGAATCTCGGCGGCGTATCTTCCCCATGGTCGCTTTCTCACCCCTCTGTAGTGACCCTCGCGCGACATGGAAGAAGAAGGCGATGGCGAAGACGAAGAAGAAGTCATGAAACAAAACGAAGCTTCGTTCGTATGATCTCTCTCACACTCCCAAAACAAAAGCCTTCGTGGACCGAAGTGGGGGAAAAGAATGAAGAAGTTAGTGGGTGAAATAGGAGGGACCCATGCAGTCTCCCGTAATCGTCGGCTGGGCGGCACAACAACACTCACCAGGCGCTGTTCCTTTTTCTTTCTCTCGTTTCCTTATATATAGACACAAAAGAAAAAAAAAAAATCAAGATATTAAGGATTAAAAAAACAAAAGCGGAATTTAAGGATAGCCGTCTGATGCTGATGTATGTTAAGATGAACTGGTGTGATTAGAGGGACGGAAAAACACGCGGAACAAGAAGTGCGTGGAAGAGGGAAGTGGGACCCAGGGTGGGAAAAAAGCCGCCGCCTGATTGGATTCGGACTTGGGCGCAGGGAAGCGGATATGATAGGATCATGTGAGTGACGTAAGCCCTACAGAAAAAATTACGCGCCTGACATTTTTATTCTCATTCTTTGAAAGTATTATCAAAACAAACGAATAAATTATATTTTTAAAATTTTAATTAAGTTGAGTTAAGCTCTAAAAAGGTTCAAAATAGTAAATTTAATAGTGGGTATAATTTTTTTAAAAACAAAATTTAAAAAGAAAGAAAAATGAAAAATGAAAAGAGGGAAGATGGTGGAGGTGTCTGAGGGAGAGGGAACAGAAGGAGTTGGGCCCAAGACAGAGAGCCGGGTAGGGTGCATCTGGATGGCGTGTTTGACTCGCTTCCTCCTGTCTTTTATCTGACACTTTTTATTCACTTTTAATTTTATATAAATCAAAATATTATATTGGATATATTTATTTGAATGGGTATTAAAAAGAGAAGGGGGTGTGTGTGTGTTATGTGAGTGGGTGAAAGAGAAAGGAAGTGTGAGAGTGAGAATGACTGCACCACCAACCTGACACGCCATAAACATACAAAAACAGGGAGGTGGGGAGGGAGTAATAATGGTCACGTGAATGCTATTATTCGGTTTTACTTATTTATTTTATTTTTTTTAAAAAAGAAAATATGGTAAGTGTGTGTGTGGTATTTACTGTGTGAGGGTTTTGTTTGTTTAATGGTGGGGGAGGTGGAGGGGGTGGTGGGTGGTGGTTTGGTCAGGGGGGGGGGACCATAGTTGGTGATTCTCTGCACACAGACACGTGTGTGTGGTTTGTTGTTTTTTTTCACTTTGTTGTGTTTTCAAAAATGTTTACTTTTTCTTTGCTTTGGCCTTTTGAAGCCATTCTTGATAGGACGGAGCCTTTCTTTTGTTGCCTTCTCTGTCGTCTTCTTCTCTCTTTACTTTAATTCATTTATCGCCATTCTAAAATATATGTGTTGGTTTTCATTTAATCTTTAATCATTTTGTATTCGAATTATCTTTTCATAAAAGTATTCTTTTTTACGTGCAATCAGCAGATAGTATGTAAAAAAAAAAAATTAAAATAAAAGACCTAGAGAAAAAAATATTCATTATAAAAGACTATAAAAATTATAATTATTTAAAGACCGAACATCATAATATAAATTTAAAATTATTACAAAAGTGCCCCTAATCAAACTTCATATATTATCTCTTGTATTCATAATTAAAAAAATAACCAAAATTAAAACTAAAACTGTCCATTATAATATGATCATATCTTTTTTATTTAATATAGTATTTAATTAACAACTGTTAAACTCATATTTTTCTTAATTTTTATTTTTCACCATTTATATAATCAAATTGTCCGATTTATATTATCATCGTTGATATCAATTAAGCTCTTTGTATAAAAATAAAAAACAAAAATTATTTCATATTTTTAAGGATATTAGATTTTTTTTCAATTTATTAACATTACATGAATTTTTTAATCCACATAAATTACTTCTAAAAAAAATAAATCATACAAACTTTCTTAGTTTAATATATATAATAAATTATAAAAGACCTTGACTTTTAATAAAATTATATAATTCCATTTTAATTAAATTTTTTGTTGATTTGAAAAAAATAAAATAATTTTTACAAATTGAAGAATGCTTAATTTATTTTCATAGATATATATTCAAGTTGTGAAAAATGAAAATTAAGAAAAAATTTATTTAATTTGATGAAACTTAAAATTTTGTATAGTTTTAAAAAATAGATTAATGGGGAAGAAAATGTAGGAGGGAATAAATAAGATTTTGTTAGGGGTATTTTAGTACTTTTAATTTTATATTTTTTTATTTGGTCCTCTAAATAATTACAATTTTTATGGTCCTTCTCCATAAATATTTTTTCCTATAGGTCCTTTAAACTAATATTCCAACAAAAAAAAATTATGAATTTAGGAAATAAGTGGATTGAACTCATTTATTTATAACTAAAATATACTTATTTTTTTGTTCAAAGAAATATACTTGTTGACTAGCTCGTATATGTAGAACCGGAGAAAGTATTTACTTGGGTTTGCCGTTCAGTGTTTGTTTGGATTGACGATAGAAATTGCTTTTTCAACGTGATTTAAATATACGAGAGGAATTTGTGAGAGGAATTTATCTAAACTTTCGTCAACGTATTTTTCATTACTTGTTCAGTTTATATGATGCATACTATTATTTCTTCATTTAAACACCAACAAAATAATCACGTCTTTTAAAAGTTTTAAATGGTGCTTGATAAAATCCTACTTTTAGTTGTAATTGTCATACCCCCTTCATCTTTAATATAAAACATATTTATCAAATATAATTAGATTAAGCAACTTAGTTGAGTTAGCTAATATTTAGCTAATATGATATGTATTTTATAAAACACACAAGTCATCTTCTTTAATTCCTCTACTCTCACCCCTTCTTTGTTATTGTTAAGGAAGCATCCATAAGAAAAAATTATAAAAATATTGATAGATATGAAAACTATAGGCATGTTTGGTTCAATCAATATTTTCATTATACTTTAAAATATGGACTAAAATGAAAAGATAGAAATTTTTATGAGGCTAAAGTATAATTTTCAGAAAATTTTGGTCCAATTATATAATTTTGGTAATGCAATGCAATGTGAATTACAAAGCTAGTGTGTGGTTTGATTTTTAAGCAAGATAAAATGAGTTATTTTTTTAATAATGACTTAAAATTAAAATATCACACAAAATTTATTTTACCATTAATATAATCTTTGTAGAAAAAATAATTCCGAGCCATCATGCTGCTTCATCATAGCCGTCATGCTACCTTGCAGAGGACAATCCTTGGTGCTGGTAACAGTGGTGTGGTGGTAGCAAGGGGGGTGGAGGTTGGTGAGGTAGTGGTGGTGATGGCAATAGTGGTGTGGCGGTAGCAAGGGGTGGTGGAGGTGGAGGAGGGTGAGGTAGTGGTGGTGAGGGCAAGTGGTAATGGCAACAACGTTGGAGAACGATGTAGTGGTAGTTGCAATGGCGTGCGGTGGCAAGCTGTCATGACAACGACGGTGGCAATGATGTAGGTGGTGGCGGCAACAACGATGGAGGAGGAAAATTTCCTAGTGGCGAAGGCAAGTAGTGACAATAACAATAGTGGGGGAGGAGGTAGTGACGGTAGGGCAGCAGTGACAATGGAGGCGGCGGCGATGTCGATGGAGAAGGAGGTAGTTGCAATGGCGGCAGTTGTCATGGTGGCAACATCATGAACAATGGAGGCGATAGTAGTGGTTGTGGCATGGCGTGACAAGTAAAACAAGACAAGTGAAATAAAGACGAATGAGGTTAAAAGGTAAATTGAACCTTTTGAACTATACAACGAGGTGGTAATAAGTATTCATAAGGAGGTATAAATGAATATTACCAATTTTTTTGGTAATCATTATTACTATGGTAAACCTTATTATCATGCTAAAAAGTAATCAAATACTCTTCTCTTGATAATGCAATCATGATTATCATCGCAAGTGTGCAATGTGATTGAACTAAATGGACTCTATATTTTATATTTAAGATCAAGATCCAATTCCTAAAATGTGTTTTATATTAAAAACAAAAAGAATAGTTTGTAGCAACTATTTAATTTCGATCTATTTGCTAGCTTTTGTAACATTTTCTTAGTCATAGTAATTTTCAGGGGCCTCGATGAAGAATGGATGATATGGATGAGTATTACTTGGTGTTGACGATGATATTTTTATTTTTTATTTATCAAATATAGGACAAGTTTTATGCATATATATATATGCACAGCTTATAGATGTCTTATAAATTTGTTATCAAAAGTTTGATAACTTCATAAACTTTAAAAGTTGACTATTTATATGGGTCAAAACGATATTTAATACTACTTGTTAATCCAAAGAAGCAATAAATATAAAATATCTTGGTCAAGTCAATATATTAATGTCATCATGTATAATAGAATATATTTGTGCAAGCACATAAAAACACGCTTAATAAATTATAAGATATGAAATAAATCACTATCTTACAAAATATTTGGCCTATATATATCTGAAAAAGAATGACTGTGACAGTCAAAAGGAACAAGAATGACTTTCTCGTGAAATAAAAATTCGGAAAAAAAAATTAAAAAATTCGAATTTTTTTTTTTAAATTTAGATAAAAATTCAAAAAATTAGGAAAATAATTAGAAAAAATATAAATAATTTAAAATTCAAAAAATTAAAAAATGGCAATAAATTTTGAAAAAAATTTTGGGAAAAATAACCTCTTCACATGGGTCTTGCAAAATTTTAAACTTTATTAATTCTATAAAATTTAACAATTTTTTTAACTTTAAAGCTATTTAAATATATATTTTTTTCAAAAAACTAATTATCTACATAATAATTATTTTGAATGCTTCATATATAATGGTTTATTATTTTTGGATGAAATTCCCAGATGACTTGTCTAAAACATTAAATAATTCTCCGGGAAAAACTCATTAAAATAACTCAAAGTAATGTAGTGCGCTCGTGAATGTAGTTATGATCTTGGTTCTCAATGAAGCCTGTGAAAAAACACAGCTACCTAGAACTAGTTTCAGTTCTCATGGTAAATATGAGCACCAAGCTAATCACAACATTGTTCATAAGTAATTTGGATAGATGAGATTGAATTTTGTTACTTCTGCATTTTTTTTAAAAAGATATTTTAATGCGTATAGAATCTAGTATAAAAATAATCTATTAACCGTCAATTTTTTTTTTAAAAAAGTTAATTTAATTTAAAAATCATCATTTGAAAATATTAAATTGAATCATTAAAATTCTATTTATACTGTGTAAATCTCACCACATTGATTAACTCTTTTTTTTTTTTTTTTTTTTTTGATAATACACTGGTTAACTCTTGATGCTCATGTTTGCGATAAGCACTTAAACTGCTTCCAAAACAGCCTATGTTAAACATAAATTTTATATCTTTCTAACTTGTGGAACATAGGAATTCTATTTTTAATTAATCAGTAAAGTGATACAGCATCATCCTCAGGTTTATTCCTTTACTAAAGTTCAGACATCAAATATTATCCCTCCAAAAAAAAACAAAAAAGTAGTTTAAACATCTATGAAACTGATATAGGGAGTACAGCAATGTACAGAATTTTCGGATTTACAAAAAGCTTGTAGAAGCAATCCAATTTGCAGAAGAAACACAGAATGGACGACAGCTACACCAAAAGATTAGATTATCTGCCATTCAAGCCACCAAAATGAGAAGGAGATTGTTGAGAGTGATAGATCAAACTGAAGGCGGAGAACAATAGGACTTGATGGGGATATGCGTTATGATGAAAGTAAGATAGGGCCAGTCTCAACAGCGTTTCGGCCATTGCCATAACTTGTATGCCTGTTCATCTGGATGTCACGGGATGACTGGGTCCTTGCTTTTGCATATGGTGCAGCCCTTGCTGCAAAACAAAATCACACACACAAGTTCTCATTCCAAAATAAAACTTGATCTCTCAATACTTTCTCAAGATGGTTTGGTAGAACTTGAGAACCATGGACATATGTCCCAAGTTCAGAGTTCAAAATTCCAGATGAGTAGTTCTGGGAAATCAATAATATAAACAAATGCAGAGAGTCATGAGTTTAAAATATTATGTGGTGCTAGGTCTGCACAATGCCAACAGTGTTACCAGGATGGAGTGAAACATGATGCCATAAAATTGGTAGAAGCTCTTAAATCATACAGGGATGAAACATGGATGATGTTTTGATAGTTGAACTTAGCAGATAATGAACACCCTTACCTGCAAGTTGCTGAGCTCGGAGGATATTTTGCCGTCTTTTCCACCAGCAAACTGAACAGGTTACAAGAATTAGAAATGCTAAAGAAGCACCTAGTCCGATGCCAATTATACCACCGACAGAAAGGTGAGATCCGCATGTAGGTAATCCAGGGATACCACACAGGCCAGCATTATCGGTAAAACTGCAGTCATGTGCAAGTTTAGTAGTGCGGATCTAAAAACATTATCATCCAGGAAAAAAAACAGCAATGGAATATGATGACATACTTGAAGCTAGCTCTGTGCAGAAGTCTTCCTCCTAGACTTGCAGGGACCCTTCCAGACAGTAAATTGCCATTAAGATTCCTGCATGAAGACGTATTAATACAAATTCTACTTCTTTTTCTTTCTTTCTATTCTTTTTGCTTTTTTAAAGAAAATTTATAAGCACAAGATCATACAGTCTCTGTAGCGATGTCAACTGTCCAAGGCTTTCTGGGATCGATCCATTGAAAAAGTTGTAGGACAGGTCCCTGCATGAATACATCACGTTCCAAAGTAACATTAACATGGAAGCACGAGGTGCACAATCATGGAATGAAATAGATCACTCTTTTCAATAACCAAATGGTGAAGGCTAGCTTCAACGGTTCCTAGAAAAAGCATGAAGAAAAAACTGAATTTTCTCATTTTTCATAATTGAGATTTTGAAACACATTTAGCGTTCTTAAGTATTCCACCAGGATCTTTTGACCAAAAGAAAGCATCATCCACTAAATCCAGGATCAACAAATGATTTGCAAATCAAGATATGTTAAACTCCTCTAACCTTTAATGAGTTCATCTAGATAAATGACTCTAATTTTCCTTCTAATTATTATGTAATGCCAACCCTTAATTAGCTAGTACAATCAGATCCATGTTTACTCCATGGATAATTCGCAATACTAAGATAAGAATTAAACTCCTCTTTGGTCTGGCTCGTAGCTAATATCAATAATAGGACCCCATGTATTCACAATACTAAGAAAAGGCCACATATGATCTAACAAACTCAAGAAACTGTTTAACAAGCTCGTCTTGTGTGTCATGTGTGTGGGCATATCTTGCCCCATAGATTTTGCTAATGCTTCAAATGCCAGGCATGCTTTAGCTAAAGCTTGATTCATGAAGCAGAACTGAAAAAGGGATTGACCCACCCTGCATCATTTCCTAACTCAACTTTTTCTTCTGAAGATAAGAATCAAATATTGCCATAGCAACTTCTCCTTTCTGACAAAATATGGATATATCCCAACAAAAATACTTATTTTTGTATTTTGTTGAAAGACCTACCATATTTTCCTTGATACATGACTAAAATGAAAAACGTAACACTGGTAGAAGTTTCATTGTTCTACTTAAATGGACAGAGTTAAGCAAAATTTGTCACTACATTGTGAACTTGTAATAATAAAAGTAAGAATAAACATCTGTATGAATTCCATTGATGACCAACTACATGCATAACAGATGTTTTATAATGTGCTAGTGCACATAGGCAATATGGGTGTTATGTCGTATTAGCTGAAAATTAGTAATAGTAGTATTGAGGAATAAAGAATATTAATCATTAGTAACTAGCTGTGCCCCAACTGGTTGATGACTTGGGGGAAGCAAGTCTGGCTGTAATTAACCAACTACCTTGTGCCTTTGGTTAGTCTGTGAGAGATGATGAATAATCAAATAAAAAGATCAATGTTGCCCAGTCTCTGGATTTTTAACAAAATTTATAACCCCTCTGAATCATGCATGTAATTGCGGCTTAAAGTTGAGTCAAAAGTGGGATAGTAAGGGAATAAGTTAGAAATTAGCTTGGGAAGAAGTCAAACTATCTACTACCATAAAAAGAGATATGTCTGATGGCAAAAAAGAAATATGCTGAATCATTGTTAGAGCATCATTATTTACTTGATATGTTCACGAGTCATAACAACTCAGTCTTCAGTCAGCGTATAAATTACTGAGAGTTCCAGATAGAGATTCAAATCAATGGAAAGAATTTCATAGTAGGTGCACTCACAGCACTTGCAGTTTCCCTATTGCTCCAAGTGAGGATGGAATGGCCCCGCGAATACTGTTTCCACTCAAGTTCCTGCAATGCCCATGTAAACAAAGATCACATATAGGGAAAGAAACCTGCTGGCAGTTTCTATTCCTTAAAAATAAGGAACATAAATAAGGCTGCGCAAATTATTCAACTATTGATATTGGTTACTTTTTTTTATTCAACCAAGGCCTGCATATTTTGTTATAAACAATGCTTCATAAATGATATTGGCATGCACGCATTTACCAAAATTTACACAAAATGTGTATGTGAATTGCTGAGGAAATCAGGAAACTAACGAGAACTCACAAGGTCTGCAGGTTGTGCAGTCCAGATATGTCATTTGGCAAGAAACCCTTCAAACCCTGGCTGTCAAGAACTCTGTCCATCAAAAGATCAAGCACCAATTAAAACCAAGATATTGACATTGAATAATCAAAATAACTAAGCATCTTAGTGGTAATAATCTCTTTTCAAGGTAAAATATGGAATTTCAGCTTATCTTAGTGATAGGAATTTGAGAATGTGGATATGCTAATTTATTAGTGCAAGTGGGTAAAAACAAATAAAAAATTTCAATTGGTCTAGCGGTGTAAAATCACGCTAAATCCCTCTAGGTCTTGAGTTTGAATCCTAGAGGAGACACTTGTGTTGGGAGCGGAAGTCATGAACCCTGAACCGGATACCAGATAATACTATAAAAAAAATTATTTAAAAAATTCAAATATACTGATTAGATTTTGAATACTATTTTTCACTGTGTATAGAGGTACATGTGCATAATCTACTTCAATCCATTTAGAAGCTCTCATGCTGAAGAACTGACATTTGGCTATCATACAACTATAACTAAAAGATCACATTATAACCACTTCATTACAAAAAGCTTAAGCTGTTAGGAAGTCCGAGGATATGTTTTAATAATATCTCCAAAAATGTAAAATAAAAGCCTAAACAAATAAAGAACATACAGTCCATCAATGACCCATGTGCCACTTTTTCTGTCTAATTGACAATCTGCTCCAGTCCACGGATGTTGCTGAGGAACACATGGATCACCATTCCACCCAAACCTCGGGGGAAGCGCCAATGCCTTCTTCAATGATTGTAGAGCCCTAACTAGAGTAAAGTGAAAGCAATCATCATTCAAAGCTGACAAACATTTTTAAATACCAGAATAATTTCACTGCTATTAATAGTAAGTAAAATAAAAAGAGTACGGCAGCAATCAGAAAAAAGTGAGACAAGAGACAAAATACAACACTCCTAAAATTAGCGAATATGAACACAATATAGGGGCTAAACCAGTTTTAGTGGTTCCCTTTAAAGCAATATACACAAGTAACAAAGTATCATGAATTGGGCAGGCTGATAGGAAAAAGAAAAGGCACGAACTGCATTATTTTATATCAATAACATATTCCCTAAGCTTGCATGCATTGCAGGCGTTTCCTAGTCATTTAAGTTCTCCCACAAAATGAAGCAATTTTTTTCTGTCATATAATTAATTCCACAAATCGTAAGGATCAATATTCATCATGAAAGAATTGTAACTTGGAACATAATGTTCAAATACAACTTATACCAATACTTGGAAACATTGCTATTTGTATGAAATATTAAAAGCAAAAAAAGTACCCTGTTGATTAAATTCTTGATTCTGGGGGTAAATGTTTGTATATAACAAAGCAAGAGTCAGCATATGTACCTTCCTCTGACAATGTTTTTGACTCGACCGTTATAATCTCAAATATCTCAATGGCACTGATGATGGCAATACTACCTTCTTTTGGCTTCAAGGTTATTGTCAAAGTCCTCCCATTAACAGTAACAGTAGTATTAAGCACAAGGGCAGTAAATCGATTACCACTCAATTCTATAATATCTATATCTTCAAAAGCAGTATTGCCATTTATCACGATGTCAAACACTCTTTGCCCTGCTCTAGTCACTGAATTATCAATCTCCGCAAAATGAAACCAAATGGAGTAGTTTCGGCTGGGATCCACATCCATTTTATATGTTAACTCAGGCTGACTATCAGTACTAACAAGTGCTGAGCGATAAAGAGTTTCTGGATAAAAGTTTGGCGGAAGTGAAGCCTGTTTGACCCTATCTTCAACAGATCTAGGTCTATCTGAATCCTGACCAAAACTTTTCACGTGGTCCCAAAATCTGTCCCCTCCCCAAGGATCCCCTCCATAATCTATGCCAAATTTCGACTGTCCAAAACCACAGCTCAGTCTTTTGACTGTTCTAAGTATTATCTCTTGACCCCACTGTGGACCAAAATAATAGGCTTTATCATCAATTTGAAGGATCTCAATCGATAGGATTGCTGGGTCACCATGACCTGTGCTATGGAAACATATAGAGACAGTTCCATCCATTAGAAAAAGAAGTGCTTCAGCAAATACTTGATCATCCTGATTTGTCCAGCCTGATTTTAAAGAATATATTTGGGTGCCACCAATTGAGATATCAAATAGTGGTTCACTGGTAGCTCTAGATGATACAACAATTCCAAAGAAGATCCTGACTGAGTAGTGCCCTTTCGGCACTCTATGAATGTTGTAACAATTTGAAGGGCCTTCGGACAAGGGGAAGTAGCGGAGAGTTTTAAGAGGAGGACTAATGTAATTTGGATGAGATGCATTACCAGGTATGCCACCTGTATATCCAAAGTCCTTATACCAGAGGGTGCTGGTAGGTCTTGTTTGAACATTTTGACGAGCCCCGCAGCTTATGCGCATAGCATATGGTGCTGCAAATAATCCAACTAATTAGAGAATAGAAGAAAGAGATGAAATTTCTGAGGAATACGAATGAAAATCATTATTGTCTGATATGTGCAAGCAATCATTCTGGTTCACCAAAGTATAGGTTAACCAAGAGAATAACATAAGACAGGTAGAAACTATCCCTCAATATGCATTTTTTTTAGATTGCAATTCAGAGTGGCAAATGAGGAATGTAATCAAATCCCTGAGATGTTCAAATTATACGTGGCAGTATGTGGCTCACATATGCAGAATTCATGATGACGAAGCACGGTGAACTCTAGAAACTTGACACGGTATCAATTATCCCCCAGAATACTCATTTGAGTTCCAATGACTCGGAAATCAAATTGTAAAGAAAAGAGTTCACAATTTATCCTCCATTTTTTAAATGTTGACTTCTTTACGATTATCATTCTTAAGGTCAAAGTATTCAGCAGCAGAGCAACTTGCATTAGTCAAATAACACTCTAGATAACGCATTAAGCAAAATACCATTGACTTCTGACGATTTATTAGACAACAGTGACCAAATTATTATTTTTTTCAGAAAATTACAGTCGGGCTATTTTCTTTTTGAAGGTATTTTGGATTCAGATTAAACGCATAGGCGGAAAGACGTTTCACAATTTTCCCTTCTCTGTAGCGGCGTAAATTTCTCAGATACCAAATGGAATTAAATGGCTGGACATTATTCAAAATCGAATCAAAACAATGTGAAAACGGAGATGAAGCGAAAGAATACGGCACTGTATTCAAATTTCATCTCAAGCTCTACATTACTAACCCACCCACCTTAGCTATGATAAATAAGAACTCTAAGGAGATCCACTCCACATCAAAATGGAACTCAATCGCATTTAAGGATCACAGTTAACTGAATCACGACCGGCGAAATGGAGTGGAAATATATAAACCCGAAATCAAAATCCCAAGCATCACCGCCTATAAGCGTTTCCACATGTTCGAATAAACAAAGCAAAGGAGATAAGGGCCGCCGAAGCTTACCTCGTCGCGCTAAACACGAAGTAAAAGCTGAGCAGAGGATGAGCGTCCATGGCAGAAGAAATCTGAGCATTGTGGAAAGTGATTTCCTGCTTCTCTCTTATACTGCCTCCTCCTTTTTCTCACTTCACATCTGCACCTCCTTCTTGCTTTTCTAGAGAGAGAGATAGAGATTGGTGCTTGCTTAAATGCCTTGGCCGTGTCTGAACTCTTCTGAGCTTTTATGACACCGTTGAGAATTTACTATTACTAAACTTTACGCAATTAGTTGTCCCGTGACTCCGCAACGAGACATAACCGGTGGCGCGTCAACTGTCCATTATTAAGATTGTTAAGATATGAAAGATGCAATCTTTATTGAGAAATTGGGGCAAGCCTCCCGTATCCTTTTGTGGTCCTACTTGCTGACTGTATTTTGGCTTGTGAGATGACAGATAGCATGGGAAAAAAAAAAAAAAAATGTTTTTTAAACATATCATAATTTAAAAAAATTCTAAATAAATATCATTTAAATTTGTAAAACTCAAAAAATTTGTTAATAAATGTAAACTAAAAAGTAGGTCTTAAAAAACTAATTTGAGATTTTAAAATGTTGTGATTTTGTCAAAATGTCCATCACATTTTTTTTTAAAAAAAAACCTCACTAGTGTCGAGACTCGTGTAGTTAGCACTACCTCACTAGTGAGCCTTTAGAAATCGACTATGGAGCTCCAGTGACAACTTAAGTAATGAAACTGACTACTTAAGTATAGAGATTGGCTACTTGAGCTCTATAAACTTTATTACGCGTTGTTGACAAGTTAAATAAAAACAATGACAACTTAAATGTAATCATTAATAACCATGAGAATGCAATTTGTCAATTGATATATTCAAGTTGTCATCGCCTTTCTTCAATTTATTAATGACGCCGAAATAGGGTTTATGGAGCTTAAATAGTCAATCCATTTATTAAATTAGTCAATATCATTATTTAAGTTGTCACTGGAGTTGGTTGTCGTCAAAGTCCATAATGAGGGTTATTTTTAAAAAAAGAAAATTAAAGAGACATTTTGGTAAAACTCAATATTTTAAAATGTTATAATAATCCCTTGAAACCTATTTATCATTTTCATATGTTATAGATTTTTTGGAATTTTCTAAATTTAAATATCATTCATTTAAAATTTTCCCTTATTATTTTGGGATAAGATTTTTTGAAATTTTCTAAATTTAAATATTATTCATTTAAAATTTTCCCTTATTATTTTATTATAGTTAGTATTTTAATTTTTCCTGCGATATCATAGTAATAAAATAACTCGTTAGTATAACAGTAATACCGCATTAGTTTTATAACCAATCATGTTGATAATGATAGAGCAGTGAGATAGTGAATAATAGATTGATACTCATTAATATAACTTGGTGTTAGTTTATTAGCATGCTAGTCCCATTTAGCCTAAAAAAATGAGAAAGAATTAATTATTTAATCCTCATATTTAAATTTATGACAACTCAATTCACATAATCTCTTAATGTTTTTTTGGGATTAATATTTTTTTATTTTTTTTAAAAAAACATAGCCGAGCAGAGCTTATGCGAAGGTCCCTGTAACAATTCTTAACTGAATACAACTTGCTCTGATGCAGAATGGATTCAGGTTTCATGGTACTCAGCCACCCAGCTGACACATCCAAGAACCTCCCTTCGTAATCCACCAATGCTTGAAGCATCATGCAACCATTTTTACCCAATAGCTCTCGATCAATTAATCTTGCAAACCCCCAAACAATTTAGTGATTTCCATCCAAAGCCCTCTGCAATCGCCTTAATCAAACCGAAGAGCTCGCCATCAATGAATCTCGCTAACCCCAAAACCCCCAAAACAATTTTTCTCCATCCAAAACCCTTTTTTGAATCAGACCGAAGCTCAAACAGATGCCCCAAATTTCATTTATTGCTTTACAAACAACATAAATCGCCCTACATGGAACCGCCGATTCGATCCCAAACCGCCTCGCTATGTTTTTATTTTTTATTTTTTAGGTTTGAAACGGTATAGTTTTTTTTATCTAATGTTTTTTATTTGAAATCTCGATGCACTCCTAACTTACGTCGTTTTTGAATTTAATTAAGTGAATTAATTGCAAAATTAATTAAACACCCTTCATTAATTCACCTGAAATTACAAAACATTTATAAATTTTAATTCAAATTCATTAATTCAAAGCGACGTAGTTTTAGCGGAGATAACTCTACGTGAGGGAGAAATACTTTTCCTTTTTTTATAACAATATATGTTTGTCCCTTTAATTAGGGGGATGATACATTTTTTCTTTTTAAATTTAGATTAAATTATATGTTATCTTCTGAATTTTTTTTTACCTAATATTTTCAATTAATTAGTTTTCAGTTTTACATTTATAAATATTTATCACGTAAAAATTTCAATTAAAAACTTGTATAAAAAGAAAATTTAAAAAAAGAACAATATATAATTTAATCAAAAAAAAAAATTAAAAAAATATTCATCCGTCAGATTGGGGGCAAACATATAAAAAGTACATAAGCAGAAACACATAACATGAACCCAGACACGAGAGTGGCGACAAATTGGAACCGACTTATAGGAAGAGCTGATCGTGGAGGCTCCAAGAGAACGTCTTCGAGTTTCTACAAGGCAGCTTTTTTTCGCCTCTGAAGCTTGCTCCGACAGCAATTTTCTCTGGTTTTGGGGCTTTGTTTATGGGTTTTCCACATAGCCAGTTGTAGATTGCGGCTGGGGGACTGTCATTCAGAAGAACGGTGACAACCCTGCGGATTTTCAGAGTCCGGTCGATGAATCTCGAAGCTTCCTGGAAATTAAAGGTGAAGATGTAATCCACGGTTCCGTCAAGAACAGAGCTCTGTTTCTCCAAATCATTGAGAGAAATGAGGTCGATCAATGAGGTTTTCCTCAACGACATTGCTGATGAGGAAAACCGATTTAAGAGATTCTCTCTTCATGAGAACTTCATTAGTCAAGTCCCGGAAGAACACAGAGATAGATAAGCTGAACGAGGTTGACGGAACCGAAGTTGACACGACGGATTGCTCGGAATGATTCATGGAGGAAGAAGGGTGTTCATCGTTAACGAACTAACGAACTGACGCATGTGAAAGAAACTACAAGAAAGTCAAATATCAGGAAACGATGCAAATTCGTTGGGATTACTGCAGCTGCTGGCAGAGTGTTAAGAAGAGGGGAAGAAGAAAGGTGCAGTAAAGAGAGAGGAGAGATGAGTGATAATATGACATTTTTAAAGTAACTAGACGGATTTGAATTCTCTTAGAATTCCTTTATCAATATTCGTGTATTCTCACGGTTTAAAAATTAATCTAAACGTTCATGCCCTATAGCTGGTAAAAACTAGCACAAGCGGTAAATATGAAAATTTTTAAAATATATAAGGTGTCTCTCTTTAGATGTTTAAATCAATTTTTGAACAATCTGGATACACGGAACTTAAGGGATATAAGGAGATGGATTTTGAGAGAATCCGCTCCCATAACAAGATGCAAAATATGCAAATTTTGTCCTTGTCACGGGCATATAGGATGAGTTAAGAGTGACTCCAGATGTTAGTTATAGTTTAAAAAAAAAAGTGATGATTTTGACGGTTCTAATTTTTATGAAAAATAAAATTTAAATTGCTTTTAAAATAGAATGTAAAAGAAATTAAAAGAAATAATGTAAGAAATTTAATCAAGAGTATTTAATATTTTTAAATTTATATTTTGGTTATTGATCCAATTTTGCCAAGAGAATTTGTCCCACAGCTTCAAAACCAAATTTGTACTTTGTTCAGAAGCATGCTCAATTTCAAAACCTATAATACGATGCAAAATCTCAATTTAAATTTATTTGTAAACTGTTAATTTTAACAAGATTCGTAGCAACTTAAAATTCACTAATTTTAAGGTCTTAAAATCCATCATCCAATGATATCGTTTTTACCTTAAATTGAGATATTGAAAATGACAGGGAGTCATCATTTTACGATCTAAAGCCATGCATGTGGATAAGATCTATAATTTGTATATGCTAAAACAAGTCTCAATCATTTTTATTGATTTTTCTTAAAAAGCTAGTGGGATGATGACGAGGGCATGTCTATAAATCATTAAAACTGATGTCCTAAAAGGCAAGAAGAATTTATCACTACAACTAACAAAAGAGGCCACAGGATGCAGAATTTATCACTACAACTAACAAAAGAGGACACAGTATGCATATTGAACCTATTAAATTCATTATTTAGTTAAGATATTGTCTTTGTTAGTTGAGTTTTCAATTAGCTGGATTTGCCAAGCTCCTATATAAAGAGAGTCCTATAGGTAATGTATAGATTGTATATTTATTACTTGTCGTATACGTCTATTTCTCTTTCAAGATTAATGGATGTGTTTAATTTGACTTGCAACATGATTTGTAAATATGAGTGCAGTACGTTTATTTCTCTTTCAATATTAATGGATGTGTTTAATTTGACTTGCAACTTGATTTATAAATATAAATTATTCAATTTAACAAATATATAAGTTTGGCTTGTAAATATGGAAATTTTTAGACATTTCTAAAAATTTTTAACCGGAACCTACTGACATTTTTTTCCTAAATAAATTAAGTGATAGAAAATAAATGATAAAAATGACTATATAAAACTTAGTATGTAAGAATAGTAAAACAACATGATAAGTAAGAAATTTAATAAACGAATTACATTGTTTATAAGTTATTAATGATGCACCTTTGTTAGGGTTTTTGCTTCTTTAATTTTATAAAAAGTGTTGTTACATACCTAGCTTCTTAGATGCTCAAAATGATTGGTGCTTTAATGTTGACATGCCCTTTTTCTAACATAATATGTGTGTGTTATATATTTTCATCTTTATATTGATTTAATTTCCATCTCCAAAAATCATTTTTTCAGTGTACTAAATTTGAATTAATGAATATTTTGTTCAGTCTCAATTTCCCTATCAAATATTAACTAGAAGATTTAAATCAGTTGAAATTAAAAATTTGATATATAAATTGTAAAATATTATTATTAGCTAAATTTAAAAAGATCGAACAAATTTCCTATGTGTTTGGGATAATGGTAGAAAAAGTGACTTATGTAAAAGTTAGATTATGTAATATGATTTATGTTTCGATTGATGGTAGTATAAATAGCTTTTGTGAAATTGAAACTTGTTATTGTAAATTTTTAGCCTTGATTAGAATTAATTCACTAATTAATAAATAATTAGTGACTTAATAACAATAACATAAGTGACTTTTGAGATAATTATAAGAGAAAAATTAAAATTACAAAAAAGTGAAAATTGTTAATTTGGAAAATTTGACAATGCTTAAATACATAATTTGATCAAATAATATCACATAACTAACTAAATCACATATCTAGTCCAAGTTGGTCTCTAATTGTGTTACAAATATAATTTATTTGGATTGAAGAGTCATAGTAAATAAAACAATTTATCGCACATCGGTTGGAGTATATTACCTAATTTTGTTAAATTTTTCTTCAATCTACACTAACCTGGTATTATTCTCGCATGATGACCTATAGCTTTTATAAAATTAATATCTCTTTGAGAATTTTGTTGTAATATAAAACTGAAAGACGATGAGTTGTTTGACAATGAATGTTGTTCACACCAACAAAATAAAGTAAATCTTAGCTATTGCTTTTTGTTTTGCCTTCCATGCCTTCATGTAAGAAACATGAAAGTATATGAATAAATGCTCAAAACCAATCACAAAAATACCAACAAAAAAATAAATATTGACAAAAAATAAATGTCTATGATTTCCATTTAGTTTTGTTGGCTCTTACTCTTGATGAATGTTGTTCAAATACATAAGACTACAAAAGCTACTTCTTGAAAAACAAAAACTTTAAAAATGAGCTTATACCTATCGCAGATAAGTTATGCACAACGGTTGATTGTGTTTTTGATTTAAAATGTTTGTACAGCTGGCTTTAACTTTCGAAGGATTTTTTCATTTAAAGAAACATCATACCAAACATGTTAAAATATAAAAAAGTCCCAAAAAGCCGATAAAACAAATAATAATGAGCGAGAAGAAGAAACACAATGTATATATGGAATTAAAAAAAATGAACTTTTAAACGTGGGATTTGGGATGGCAAAAGCCATACCAGACATGCACATATGTATATGGCAATTGTTATTGAGTATGTATGCCATACTAAATTGTGGGATTTGGGGTGGAAAAAGCCATACCAAGGCACCATGATCTATATGGCAATTGGTATTGGGTATATATGATTTTTTTATTTAATCAACTTTCTTAAGGCTTAAAGAGCAAAAGGTTCTCATATCTCCTAAATAGTGTGCTTTCCAAAATTTGAACTTGTATTCTCCTTTTTATAGGAATGAGGCCTATTATCACCTCAACCAACAACTTGTTCGTATATATAACATTTTACAAACCTATTAAAATACATAACAATTGGATGTCATTGGTTACTCTTTATATATGTGTGTGTATAACAACCTATATATGGCGGTTGCAAATAAATATCCAGATGAGCTTGCCAAAGAAAAAATATCAAAAATGACAAACACAAAATGTTCAAAAGAAAGAAATATATATCCTACAAGTATGCCAAAAATTACTCCCTCCATAAGATCCACTTTAATAAAATAGGTTGAATTACAAAATGGATCTTAAGAACTAGAGGTAGCAAAAAAAAAAAAAAAAAAAAAGACAACCAACAAAATAAGAATTCAATGGCTAAAAAATCAATAGAAAACAGCATAAGTACACATATAATCCTTTAACTTCACATAAGATTTTACTATGGTTTATTGACCTTATAAAGTGTCTTTTTAGTTCTCTAATCATAACGTTGTTATTAAAAAAAAAAAAAAAAAAAACTAGCATGAACTCCGTCTTGCATTGTATGGGGAGCAAATATTCACGGAAATAAAATACTATCTTGAGAACAAAGAATCCAACCAAAAAAATGGAACAAAAACAATCCTTTTTTTAATACAAAAAAAACCCTACAAATACATGATATAATAAACATTTCACGGACTTACCAATAAACTACAACCACATAAATATTCATAACAACTTCAGAACTGAAATGTGTACATTACATAAAGATAATACAACCGCATTAATGATATTGTTCTTGATTAAATCCTTTTGTCCTTGCAAACTTATTTGGCCACTTCTTACATATCAGCACCAAAGAAAACCTATTAGTCAGCAACCATTGCATTCAATTCCAACCAAATTCTTTAGGACAATTTGTTAAAATAATGTTGATGAGAATATGAGAAAATAATTATTCTGTATTGCACAAACCATGAGTCTCTTGCACAAACCCAGTGTAAAATGTATATCCGTCATTTGTACGCCTAGAACCCATGAAGCAATGACCGACCCTCAGAATTATGACTCATGATTTGAACTACACATTGTTATAGGCTATAGTCTTGATTCCTGCTATGGAAAAACTATTCCTACTTACAAAGGGCTGGAGGTTCTTCCATCATTCCAACATGTTTTCTGGTTCAGAGTATTCAAATATTAATAACTTGATCCAGTGTCAGGTAGATTGCAGAAATGAAACCAGTTACAATTAATCATGACAAGAAGACCAACACAAATTCTGCTCTGATTACATATTCACAATGAATAAAAACACCATTTTGAAAATCAAATCACATTCAAGAATAATAAATTTCTGACGTAGAGTTTTTCAGATTAAGACATCAAATAATCTGAACTTTCTGTGGAGATTTGGCTTTATTTGAAACATTTAATACCAGAGGAGCACCAACTATAACTTTTCAAAATGTGACCTTCCATAAGATGCTGCATAAAATACAGGTGGAAAGTATTGAAGACCATAAAACATTGGCTAGAGAAATTTTTTTGCGTATGACTAAAGGAAAGGCATGGTATAAACTCTACCTTATATCCCTTGGGCAATACCCTATACCCATCATAAACTACAGAAGGATCCACTTCCTAAGAGAAACACCGAAGACAAACTTCTCTGAATAAGTAGTCCATCTAACTAAAGAGAAACTGAAAATTATTTGAATTCATGAGTGCCCTATTGAGGCATGAAGGACGGGAGGTTTCTTGCTTGATCTTCTGACAACTTGTTCAGTTAGATGGGCTCACTTGTGCTTTTTGGTCAAATATTTGTGGTTAAGAAAATAATGATACAAAAACATTGCTATACTTTATCCTATATATCTCTTTAATTTCAAACCTTTGCAGTACTTATATAAACTTAGAAATTACTGTTATAAGATATCCAAAAACATTAGATGTCCAAACTTACAATATTTTTTAAGATATCATAAGACTATAGTAATAAGGCAGATATTGGAAATGAAGTTATTTAAGGAGTCTAAGTCAGTTTATCCAAAAATATACCTTGCATGAAAATTACTGTACACTAACATAACAAAAAAATATTATAGCAGCATGTGATTTCAATTTGGTTATAGTAAGAGGTGCTATTTTCACAAGCATGATGGAGAAACCTATTTCAAGACTACAGCAAATCCTTGGGGTTCTTTGTTTGATTGGGTGACACAAGATTCAAAGGGGCTACAAGAAATTGGAAACCTCCTGGCCTCTACCAGTAACCAGGAGAAGAAAATTTGTGATCTCTTAGGTCCAATTCCTTCTGGAGGATTATGTTATTAAGAATTGTATGTACCACAGCCATGCTATTCTTCCTCCTTCCATGCCACATTCTTTGACTTAGCAACACAAGATGATAACAACATTTGCTCCCATGACCCATATGATTTAATGCAATTATGTTTATCTACTCCTGGATCCTCAACTCCTCTTGATGCACTTTAGCCCAACTCATCAAATTACCTAACCTACTGTACTCAAGCATAGGCCTAGGCCCAAGATGATACCTGCAGGGTCTCTAGACCTCTTTAAACTCGATCCTGATCTACTAAGATATCTTCGTATTTGCATTGATGATAGTGATAATGGCAACTTTTCTCCTAGTCACGAACCTATCTGTAAGTGATGACTTATCACCAATAGTGTGTTGGTAGCCCGTTCTTTTGTAAAAAGCAAATTTATTAAAGTTTCACGTGTGTTTTTACTTTCTTTCATGTGTCTATACTAAAAGGAAGTTTTAAATATTTATAACCAAATAAATATGAATACTATTTAACATGAGTAAAACATTGGCAACCGAGTTGCTGCTAATATATACATTTTGTTATATACATGGACATCAGTTGAATAAGAAAAATTGGAAACAAATTATCCAGATACTGACAGACGGCATTGGGCAACAACAAATGAAGTGCGATGAAAAATGATATCAAACACCATTGGACATTCAAATTGATGTTCTAGAGCAGAGTACAATAATACCTATGGAAAAAAGATCTTACAACATAAATCTAAAACCATCTTTCTCCAAACCGGCAATCAAAATTTTATTCTACGTCTTAAAAAAAATTATTTCTAGTATATGAAGATGAGGATGGGAATAGACCATGCAAGGTCTAATAAGCGTTGCCTTGAAAAAGGATATAGATGGAAAAGTCTTTTGTGAGCCCTCTTTATGCAAACATACGAATGTAAACTTGTCATTTGATGCTTTTTGTGAGCAACACCTGTAATTAGTGGCCATTTCAACTCAATCAAATCAAACTTGTTAGCATGAAAGGAAATAGGTACTAAAAAATTGTTCCCTCAGAATAAAAAAAGCACTAATGATCATTTCGTAAAGCAGAGGATCTAAGAAACCATCTTCAATTCGTCTTCAATGATTCGATCATTGCTTTACGAGTAAAAAGAAATTATCTATAATAGTGAATAATTGGTAATGATTTTTTTAAGAAGGAAATTACTTTAAGGGGTATTAACTGAATAAGTGTTAATGTAATTAAACATGAGTTAATTTAATAATGTGATTACCTGACCTGTTTTTATTAAATAGGTTTTTAAGTGGGTTTTATAATATTTCATATATGAGGTTGAGGATTTATTAGATAAGTAGATATATATTTTTGCTATGAAAAAACCCCTCATAAACTTCAAGTCAGTCTTATATTACAAATCCATACTGTTTTAATTTTTTTTTTTTAACAGTAGACTTTTTAATACTAAATAACCATGTGAAACTAGTGATGTTAGATTCTCTGAAGATACTCAACTATTAATTTGGGTGGATTTGGATTTTACTCGAAATTAAGTCAATCAAAGTTTTTGAAAACTCTTATTTTCACCTCTATTTGTTATTAGAATTTTAATTTTTATTAAAGTATTACTCAGATCCTAAACATAAAACTTAATTTGTAGTGTAATTTAAGACATACATTTAGGACCAGATGAGTATATATCCATATACTTCTTGCCAACGATTATGTCAAATTTTTTTTTTTTGTCAACCGTTTATATAGTGACCCGACTTATTTTTAAACATCTTCTTGTTATATAAATACAGTATATATACATATAGATACATATTATAGATATTTTGGTATATTTATTTGGGAAAATTTTATTTAAATACCAAATGAAATTCCAAAATCCCTAAATGCCTAGTAAAATTTGTAAAGGAATTAAACGTGACAGAGATCAAATTAAGATTTTAAAATGTCAGTGAATTTACCCTTCTGTCCTCAATTTTAATAAATAAATAAAAAAGAAAGAAAAATGACCCTCGCCAAAAGGCCAACGGGGCCTGAGATCCTACGAGTTTTTTTTTTTTTTTTTTTTTTTTGGTGGGGTTAAATATATATATTTATTTTAAAAAAAAATTGAATGAAAGTGTGAGGGTGGGGTTCAAACCCACCCCACCTTCATAAGGGACTAAATGGCCCAACCATTGGGCCACTTAGTTCCTTTGATATATATATATATACACACACACATTAATAAATACACATATTCTCCTTAACATTTTTTTCCATAAAAAAACTCTTATAAATCTCATTACTGGACTTATGAATCCTATTAATGAATTTGTTATTTTCATTACGAATTTTGTTCATAGTGCTCAGATTTTGTTCAATGTTATGAATCCCATTATGTATGTATGCATTTATATATATGTGTGCGTGTGTGTAAATGTATGTATTATATGATATATAGATATAAATATTGTTCTGGTGTAGAACACAAATATATTGGACTTGACTAGGAGCCAAGCCTAGAGCCTATGTACCCTTTGAAGGGATCAAAGTCCACGTAGTTCGAACACACAAAAAAGAGGGTGGGGTGTGTGTGCTGTGATTGTATGTAAATAGTCTAGGGTTAGAAACTGTGTACCTTAGGGTTTTACCTCTGTATTTATAGAGTGTACCTTAGGTCGATGTGGCTTGGGCCCTGTGATCTGTGGCCCTGATATCCTCACTGTTAGATAGTCATTTAGATATATCTGGATCGTAGATAAGATTGGATCCTCCTTTATTATAGGTAGATCCTGATATGCGATATGTTCCTTGCTGGGCCATATATCGAATATGGGCCTTATCTAGGTCCGTAACAGTTGCCCCCCAACCCGGTAGTTCAGGCTTCTGAGCTGTCGGGATGTATCTTGCCTCCAATCGGTTTTACTTGGCGAGCTATGCTGTCATGGGCCTTACATTGCTGAGTTGAATTACGTTGATCCGGCTATCAAGGCGGCTTACTTTGAAGATCCGAGGTCTTGTCTCAGATCCTGAGTGGTGCTGAGATGGTTCGCCTGCATTTGAATCCATGTGTTGATCACGACTATCGAAGTCGTCTACCCAAAGATCCAAGGTAATGTCTCAAGGATCCGGGGTAATGTCAAGGCGGTTTGCCTGACTTCAAGGTTGGGATCTTTCTTCAGGTTATCCGGGCTAGATTGCTATGAATCTTACCCTCTTTGCGTATCTACCGCACACTACCGGGTTGTGTCCGTTGACCACAGTTCTCGGTTACCGATGTCATTTGCTCAAAGATCCGAGGTAATGTCTCAAGGATCCGAGGTAATATCAAGGAGTTCGCTCGACTTCGAGGTCGGGATCCTTATGCGTTCGCCATCGTTAACCGACACCGACGGCTCCAGTATTCGTACGGGGTTTCAACCACCACACCTAGTCACCTGCGGTTTCTGTGCGCATTTAATACATCCGTCGTGCCACGTGTGTCAGCCCTGCCTTTTGGGCTTAAAAAGTCTCTAGGCTGCCGAGGCGCCTTTTTGTTTGACCCTGCCGAGGTGCGTTTATTGTTTAACCCGGATTTCATATCCAAATTGTTCCATCTTGATTCGCTTTTGTCCGAGTCTTGACGAATTCAGATTCCTTTGTATTCCGCTACCGATTTGCCTATTTAGGCGATAGGTTTTTCCCAAGGCGGAATCTATTTACCTTTCCTCGTTCTTTGTTTTTGCTTACCTCGACTTCGGTTGACGGTGAACATGCTTTTTCACTAGCAACGTTCAAGCAACCGGATAGCATTTGAAAATCCAAATAACCCATGAGGGCTTCCGTTGGTTCTTCTAACACCCGGTTAACCGTTTGTATAGTAGTTGCCCCTCCGGACTGGCGAGTCAAGATCTCTCGGGCTCTTTGGGGTGGATCTATTATGGAACCCAGGACATCGTATCCGAGTTGCTGCAACTTGTTGGATTTTGATGAAGTTTCTACTGAGGTTCAACGAACCTCGGACTTACTTATATTCTAATTGAATTGCCCCCCGACATGCAGTCCGAGTTAATCCGCTTTGAAACTTCGTCTGTTTCTTTTTCTTCAATCATTTGAGTATCCGGATTTGTTTGTTGATCCGGGTTTGTTTGCTGCAGCACCGAATTGCCCCAATCTGAATTACCTTGAAGAGGAAACAGACCGGGCTTCCGAGCTTGTTACCGTATTTGCTTATATCGTGACGATGACTTTACGGTGTCACTCCTGTCTTGTTGCCCCATGACTGGCGCGTCAAGGGCTCTGGGCTGTCGGGGTGCCTTGACTATGTAACCTGGATCTCTGTCTGAGGTTAATCTTCATTCCCTCCAGCGAGGTGGTTCCCTCAGATGATGTCGCTCCTCCGAGTTGAGGGTCGAGGCTTTAGTTTTGCTTTTCTTTTAACTGGTCGGGGCATCTGTGCCCCTTTTGAAGAAAGGGCTGGATGTGGCCGAGGCCAAGATGAAGGCCTTGGAAGAGGAGCGCGACGTCGCCAAGGCCGCGCGAGGAAAGTGGCGAGGAGCAGCTACTCGTCAAAGAGGCATTGGAGACGACGACCTCCGAGTGTTCATCGAAAGCCTCGGATCTTGTGAAGTCACCTGCAGATGCGGCCATGGGCTGGACTCGACTAAGGATGCTCTTCGGCGGAGCGACGGTCCCATTCGGACACTACCGGCTCGTTGAAGGAGACCGCCTCCAACCGCCGACATGGCCTTAGATCAAATTAGTCACTTGATTCCGAACGTATCTACGAACCTTGTCGGGTATGACTACCGGGCTTATGTGAAGGATGATGTCCTGGTTCTGCCCCCTCCGATGCCCGATGGCGGGTCCTTGCCGTTTGAGGAGGACGAACTGGAAGAGCAAGGCAATGATAAGGCCGGGCAAGGAGCTCCGGAGGCTGGGCAGCCCAATGAGGTGGTGCCTTCTGGTGATGCTGCTCCCCCGAGCTAGGGCGCCGGTGCCCTGCAACTTTGCATATTCTCGGCGTCTGTGCCGGTTGTAATTTATGACAATCTCTGATTATATAACCAATTAATTGCCATGTTTTTTGTTTATAAACTCTAAGCTCAGTTAGAAATTTACCGATCGTAGTAGGTACGGGTCTTTATACTCGACGAGAACTTGTTCTGGGAGTCAGGGGCAGGGTTGTATGTTTCAACCTCGTCAGGTGTAACTTAACCGCGCTACCTCGTTCCGGCTATTGTAACCGAAATAAGGGCGAGGCTGTCACACATTCAACCGCGGTGTCCATAACCACTAATCAAACATTTTGACTTGATTAGGGTCGGAATGGCAACCCGCTTACTCAGATCGGGCGAGCGTTGACGCGTCAATTTCGCGAAGGCCACGTATGGCATTTTCGCCGAGCTCTTACCAGGGCACGTCGGAGTACAACGGTCGGTGTCATACATCTAGATGGTTTTTGTTTGTGACCGGGTTTAAAGACCTCGATGTCATATTTTGGACCGGGTTTAAAGACCTCGGTGTAATGCTTATTACCGGTCGTAATGACCTCAGTGTTTCTGACCGGGTGTAATGACCTCGGTGTATTTTGATCGGGTGTATAGACCTCGGTGTAATGCTTAAGCGATCAATAGTGCCCGTTCGGAATCTCCGTCGGGGGCCTTAATATGTTCCATTCGCTTAATATTCCTGGCCACGTGCCACTTCCTCATCTCGGCACTTCACTAGTCTCAGCATCTCGGTCCTTATCCTCCCTGCATCTCGGATATGCACACCCATGGGGCACCTCGGACCCCGGCATCATGTCCAAATATCTCGCCATAAAGAGCTAAGTCGCCTTTCACTGTGGAGTCGACACGTTTGATATCAGCTCGATGTTCACAGGGTTAAGCTTTTTATTTAATGCATGGTGGAGACGCACTCCCAGGCAGCCATAGTAGAAATGCTGAACAAGTTACACGAACGTGGCAGGTGACTAGAGGATCATCTCCAGCAGGTCGGGTTGCTCTTAAATGTATGTTCTTCCCCGCATCGACACCTCGGTCTCTCAGGCACCTCGGACCTGTAGCATTAATCCTAGACATACCTCAGCATCTACCCGCCTCGGCACATAATCATTATCTCGGCATCTTGAGGCAGGATCAAATCTGGCTATCTCACGTCGGTTTAATGAATAGCTCGGTATATACCCCTCCAAGATCCATGTCTCAGAACCTCGGCACTGTATCTCGACAATTTATGTTGAAAAAAGGTCGGGAAAAACGAAGATTTCAACAACGATTTAGGGCATGGTGCAACGAAGAATCGTACTACACCATCGAATAGGAGGACAGCAATGGGGACTCAATCTTCATTTTTGCAGTCGTCTCGTGGTCACTCTCAAATGCTTCCACTGAGGTTCAATGACTTTGCTCGGGGGGCAGGGTTAATTAACACCCTTTAACGGCGAAGCTTCTAAACGGAGCATTGCAAAACACATCGTGCTGCTTCTTCTTTTTAATCTAAAGAGCGTCGTGGCGGAAGTTTGAGCCAGAGAGAGCTTGAAAACATCAGACCTCTGGGAGATTGAGTCTTTTGCGTTGATTTTCCTTCTTCGTGCGGTTGACTTTCCCCACTCGAACCGGGTATTTCGGCGAGATATAGATTTTGAGTCGTGAAGCTTCCACCGTTGACTATCATCCTCTTTTTCTTAGTTTGAAGATTAATCCATTCTTAATCTCGATCATCATATTTAATATGGTGAAGTTTGTCTGATTTGTCATGTTTCCTTTCCTGCAAAATTGTTGGAATCCGTACAACGCAGCGGATTAAAATTTCTACGAATCTCGTCCTGAGGATCACTCAGGTGCGTTTAAACCAAGGCTAGGGAATCCGAAATTACCTTTGGAGAATTCGTTCACGTCTTGTTCTTCCTTGAACGGTGGGCTACCTCCTCGATCGAGAAGACGACTCGTAGGATCGTCTTCCTCCACCTAGTATCCACATGAACAACTCCGAACACGGCTACGGCAGCTGCTAGCGCCTCTTGTGTTTCTCTCTCAAAATCACCTCTAGGGTTTCTCTTGCGGCTTTCGAAAAATACGCTCGAATGAAACTTCCATAGGTTTTTCTAAAACCTCTGGCGTATTATATTCGGAATTTCAAATATATGGATTAAATAAATGTCAATTAAATCTATCGGATCTAATGTAACGTTTTTTTATTTAATCCAATTAAAACCAGATCGAAATTTGAATTTCGAATTTGAATTAAAAAACATATTAATTAAATCTATCTTATAGATTTAATCTAATGCATTTATTTAATTCAAATTAAAAGCCTTCGATTTAATTTATCTCCATAAATTAAATCGAGAAATAATATCTATCTATTTAATTAAATTTGAGATACTATATCTCAATTTAAATTAAACAGATATACGATATCTTTATTCGAATATTAAATGAGATACAATATCTTTATTTGTTTTAGATATTTAATTTATCAAATAAATTAAATATAAAACAAATAATATATAATAATATTATAATCTCTATTTATAATATTAATATATATATATATATATATATTAATTTCGAATTTTTACATATATATATATATTCACCCTGAGACTAAATTAAGTATTCATTAAATCTCGATTAATCTAAGATTCAATGAACCTGGACACTTTGCTCGTGTTGGGTTATTCTTGTGTGCGACCCCGCGCCCATATGAGATTAGCGGTGGGCCTACACCGTGTCGCCCCACAAGTCACAAGCGGCCTCTAGCAAGACATTGCGACTACCCAATTCACATGGGGATCGATGACACGATACAACCTATCGTACAACCATGTCACGTCCCTTTTGTCACGCGATAATTTGGTCAAGGATGAGGCATGAATAATGTCAACTTCCTTTTCTTGACCATTACTTTCTCGATTCTCGAGTAGTCTAATTAGTGAAATGGAAACCCCTTTCCATTACAAGTATGGCCATACATTTCTTAGACTCACTCATCGAGGGGCCCAAGTATTATCTCTACAAATGTGAGGAGGACAAATTCCATCTTGACCATTCACATTCCTCCGCATGAAAATCACCGATCCGATCCCGGCCTTTATCATCACCAGTCAAAGGTGACTTTTGACTAGGTCAAAGACCGTGACTCATCATGTAGGAATCCATGATGATCTCGAGGTCAGGGCGTCGTGACGTGGTTATACATGAGATAAGCTTATGACTAGATCCATGCGAGCTTTTCATAGTGGGTCGGCCCAAAGACCTTGTACTCTTACAAGTGCCCATGACTTTGATTCGTATCTCCATACCTCATCAAAGTTATATCGGTCTTAACTCATCTTCGCCCCGCGTAGATGACCGACCCAGGACATTTAGGATAATCTATAAGATGTATCCGGGATGCGATTATCAATACGAACATGCAAACGAAAATGATAACAAAAGAGAATACTTTAAATAACTTAAATATCCAAAGTACAATGAATTGCCCCTAGGGCATAATTTTCAACAAAAATTGTCAGGGATGCGACATAAGCATGCAAAGAATGAAATACTCACAGCTGTTGGAGAACGATGGCAGCGGTAGTGGTCACGTTTTCCATGAGGGAGACGTCGTTGGCGTCATCAGCATGTATTGAATCCAGGGTTAAATCGGACATGATTCCAGCAAAGAGGACAAGGAAACTAGAGATCCCGGCGTAGATAAACTACCAGGGTGAGCCGAAGGGAATGCCGTCGCCGATGACCTCATCTTGTAGGCCAGGGTTCCGAGTAAGCATCCGACCCTCTATCACCGCATTCAACAAATGCATCGTGCTCGTGCAAAGATCGTAGTAGTTGAGCCGTTTGACTGTGGATGATTTGGTTTATGTGTGGGTCCCGCCGTTATGTGTTAGGATAGGGGTCCCGTACGTCATTCAGTGATGAGACGATGGTTTCTCTGCGGCAGAAACGCAGCGGTAGATCAAGAAATCCTCTGAAGGAGCAGTGAAGATCTTCGGTGGGCTCTTTTACCGGGTGTGATTCCATCGCGTTCTTGATTATCTTGCGATGCTATTCACGATCGCGACAACGCAGAACCAAGGATTCTAGGTTTTGTAGAACCAAGGATTCTAGGTTTTGTTCAGGGAGGCATCTCTTTTCCGATTATTCTCGCTGTCTAAAGAAGACTCGGCCTCCACTGGAGGAAGCCGATCAAGATCGAAAGCTCCTTAAGGTTCCCTTCTTCAAACCCAAGGGTGCTCTGGTTCGCCATCCATGAAGATCAATGGAAGCTCCTGCTTGTCGGGGTCATCGTGGCGAGGCTCCATATGAGCCGTTGGATAGATCTTTTAAATTGAGTTTGACGATTCCTCGGTTCGATTTCTTTGTCTCATCATACCTAGAGTGGTGATTGCTTCTGGTTTTTCACCAGAGATGGTCATGGGAATCAAAATTTATGGTTCCCCACGGTCGGCGCCAATGTTCTGGTGTAGAATACAGATATATTGGACTTGACTAGGAGCCAAGCCTAGAGCCTACGTACCCTTTGAAGGGATCAAAGTCCACGTAGTTCGAACATACACAAAGGGGGTGGGGTGTGTGATCTGTGTATTTGTATGTAAATAGTCTAGGGTTAGAACTTGTGTACTTAGGGTTTTACCTCCGTATATATAGAGTGTACCTTAGGTTGATGTGGCTTGGGCCCTGTGATTCGTGGCCCTGATATCCTAACTGTTAGATAGTCATTTAGATATATCTGGATCGTAGATAAGATTGGATCCTCCTTTATTATAGGTAGATCCTGATATGCGATATGTTCCTTGCTGGGCCATATATCGAATATGGGCCTTATCTAGATCCGTAACAAATATAATATATTATATGGAGATATATATATATATATATATATATATGAGGTTTAAACTTCTTATGTTGCATGAGAAGAAGAAATTCCTACACACAAATGAAATTAGAGACGAAGCTTGAGAAAAATATTTTGGGGGGCCAAATGTATGCTCATTAACTAATTAGAAAGAAAAAATATTTTGGGGGCCAAATGTATAATTTTTAGGGCAAATGTATAAATTTTGGGGCCAAATGGATAAAAAAAGTTTAAATTTCATTCAATTTTTAGGAATTTTTTTTTTGGGGGGCCATGTATAGGAAAAGCTTCGTCCCGGTATGAAATGGTGGGACACACACACACACACATATATATAATGCTAATTATATATATATATATATATATGTGGGTCCCACCATTTCATGTATGTGTGACATGAGAATACACCTTCCTACAACATGAGAAGTGTTTTTCCCTATATATATATGAGATTCACATGACTAAACAAAATCTAAGCACTTTAAATAAAATTTGTAATGAGAATAACAAGTTCATTAATGAGATTTACAATTTCACTAATGGGTTTTACATTTTGTTTACACGGTAGTGATATTCTTTGTTTCTCTTTTCATCTTCGGATTCATGTCTAACAATCCAGGAGACTAGGACGTAATTCAAGACATGAAAAATAAAAAATATGTTTTTTTTTTTTTAATCTTTTGTTTTCTGTATTTTTCTTGCTTGTGCTTGATTTTGAAATATTCTTATTATCCATTTTTCATCTTTTAATTTTAACTTTTATAAATAAGAAATTCTAAATATAAGTTAGAAATATATTTTATAAATATATTTCTAAATTTATTAAATTCAATAGAGAAATATATTAAATATAAAAATTAGAAATAAAAATGAAATTTTTGCCCTGAAAATTAAACTTGTAAAACTCACTACCAAACTTATAAATTTCATTAATGAATTTGTTGTTCCTATTACAAATTTTGTTCAAAGTGCTCAATTTTTTTTTTTGTCTTGTAAATCTCATTATATATACAAATATATGTGTGTGTGTGTATCATATTTATATTTATATTCCCAACAAACGATCAATCTTTCTTTTAGTTGTTGAATCTCTCTTTGATTGATCAATGTGTGATATTCTCAATCCTCATTACTAATAAAATTGAAATGATATTAGGATTGATTAATAATTCAAAATTTATAAGCCATATATATATATATATATGGGTTTATCGTTTGTCATATCACTGAATATAAGGTTATGTCAAATCACCCGAAACTATATCGTTTTGAGAGTTAGGGGAATTAATAAAGGGTATTTTTCTATTTTTATTTTTGTATTTATTATATGATTTTACCAAAAAATCCTTCATTAATTTCCCTAACCCCAAAACTACGTCGTTTTGAGAGTTCATTAATTTTTCTAACTCTGAAATGACGTAGTTTTGGGGTGACTTGACATAACCTTATGTCAAGTCATATGACAAACGATAAACCCTATATATATATATATATATATTAATGAGATTTATAAGATTGAATAATATCTAAGTACTATGAACAAAATTTGTGTTGAAAATAACAAGTTCATTAGTGAGATTCACAAATCCAAGAATGAGATTTACAACACTTGTAATGGGATTTATAAGAGTGTTTATTAATGAAAAAAAGTTAAAAAAATATATATATTTATTAATATATATACATATCAAAGGAATTAAATAGCCGAGTGGTTAGGCCTTTAGTCCTTTATAAAGGTGGTCTGGGTTCAAACCCCACCCTCACACCATCATTCAATTTTTTTTTTTTTTGGTAATTTATTTAAAATCTGAGAGCAAAAAGGTAAATTCATCAATATTTTAAAATTTCTGTCACTTTTAAGCCATTTACAAATTTTAACAGACATTTAAATGTGATTTTCCCTATTCCTTTTTATCTTCAATTTTAATTTGATACTCGTGTTTTTCCTTATTAAATCTTTTAATCTTATTCTGGTGGCCCAATTAGATTTTATAGCAGGATTAACAATGATAACAGCGCAAAGTTATAAAGATTAAAGGCGCTTACAAATAAAATTAAGGGAAAATTTTAAATAAATACCATTTAAATTTGTAAAACTCCAGAAGTCTATTGAATTTGTAAAAAGACTGAGAGGTACAAAGGACCTACGATGGATACAAATTCGGGTCAAATTATCTTTTTACCTTTAGTGTTAAAAAAATAAACTAAAATACCCCCACCCCCTCCCCCCCCCATCACCACCGCCGGCCACCACCACCACCACCACCATCCTATGGTGGTGGCGCCACCACCGCCACCATCCTCGGTGGTGGTGGTGGTGGCGGCGATGGGGGAGGGGGTGAGGGTATTTTAGTTTTTTTTTTATTTATTTAACACTAAGGGTAAAAAGATAATTTGACCCGAATTTACATATCCCTTATAGGTCCTTTGTACCTCTCAGTTTTTTACAAATTCAATAGACTTCTGGGAGTTTTACAAATTCAAATGGTATTTATTTGAAATTTTCCCTAAAATTAAAATATTTAATTAAAAAAATACACAACCACAAAATAAAAATTTTAAAAAAGAAAGTAACAAAGAGAGGCTTCCCTTATTTACTTTTTCCCCATCTGTTTCCAGAACTCGAAGGTCCACTCTAAGGTTCTGAGTAATCTGGATTTGCCCTTTATTAGTCCAATGATTGTAGAAAGACCTCCCAACACCATTTTTTTTTTTTTTTTTTTTTTTTTTTTTTTTTTTTTTTTTTTCATTTTTCGAACTTCCTCTCGTGAGTGTAGCCCTCGACTATTATTTTGTTGAAAACCACTAACCAAGTAAACGAACTAAAATTTGGGTTTGGGTTCTCATGGTTACTGCTCCCAATTTTGCGCCCTACACCTGAAAACGATTCACGTCTAGCACGGCGGAGAAGGCAGAGGCGGAATCTCTGTCCAGAGTCCAGCCGGCAATTTCTTGCCCACCTGAATCATTCTTGGCACCCTTTGCGTTTGCGTGAAAACAGCAAGGGTGCCCAGTGGCCGTGGGTGTAGGATCTTTAGCCTCCAATGTCACTATCAAAATCTCCCGTTGCTGCCGATGAGGATAGCGACCCACCGATGGAAATGGAAGTAGAGGAAGATCTCGAAGAAGAAGAATATGAAGAAGAAGATCCTGTGGAAGAAGAATATGAAGAAGAGGAAGATCCCGAGGAAGTAGAATATGAAGAAGTTGAAGTAGAGGAAGAAGTGGAAGAGGAAGAAGAGGAAGGGGGAGGAAGAGGAAAGGAGGAGGGGGGAGGAGGAGGTGGAGGAGGAGGAGGCAGAGGAGGAGGAGGAGGAGGAGGAGGAGGAGGGGGAGGAGGAGGAGGAGGGGGAGGGGGAGGGGGAGGAGGAGGAGGAGGAGGAGGAGGAGGAGGAGGAGGCGGGGGAAGACAAATTTGAGTTGTCAGAACCTCCAGCAGCTGCCGGTAAGGACCCTGAAGGTTATATAGTTCATAGTTGCTACTCATTTTATTTAATTTTTATTTGTCTTTTAAATTTATCTTCAACATTTATGAGACTCTATCACAAACTTTTGCTTGTTGATTGTGCTTAAACTTGTTGTATGTAATGCCAGACGTGAATGTCTTCTTGTGCTTGTTATTTCTTTGTTTTTAAAATAGTGTTGTGCTCTTGGTTCTTCAATCTTATTTGGTCTTTCATTGAGGTATAGAGGGAAAGTGCAATGGCGAGTGCCAAGGGAGGAATTTATAGGATTGGTTTCTTGTATGAGAGGCTGAAACAACTATAGTCTCCTTCTTCTATTATGTTGGGGGATAGTCAACAACACAGTTCAAGATTTTCTCTTTTTTGTCCATATATGTTTCTGGATTGGGAATGTCCATGATAAAATGTGAACTCTAGGTGTTAAAACACAGTAGGAAGCTGGTTATGGCATTTTTACAATGTCCTGTTGTACTTTCAAGCGTGCCATATTACGGGAATTGGGGGCCTTTTGAGAAAGCTGTTTTCCATAATTTGCAGGGCCTCTTACATAGTGAGGTGCCCCTTCAGTGGGTAATCTGTCCTCTGTTTTCTAGGATATTTTGGTTGAGAGGATTTTCAGGCTTTTGAACCAATGGTATTTTTTATCAGGAAAGCCTGTCTTGCTGATTAAAGATTTCTTTTTTAATTTAACCAAGGTTGGTCTGGTTTGAAGCCCAACCTTGAGCTGATCCAGCCATTATTGGTTCTTATAAATGAACCAAACCAAAAGAACGTATGAAATTGAGTGAACAACCCTTGGTTCATGGTATGTTATGATTCTAATGTCTAGTTCCAAACTTTTCATTTGTTGACTCTATGATATATAGATAAATTATAGGCACTAGATTACATATGAAAGATAGAACAAAAAAATATAGTTTATGCAGACTTGTATGGAGACTTTCATTTTTGGTGGACAGAAGGAATGGAAAAGTTATTTCTTGAAATATAGGCTGGTAGCTAGTAAGGGAAGAAATATGAGGTTTTTTTTTTTTTTTTTTTTTGGGGGGGGGGGGGGGGGGGGGGAATATTTGGCTTGGTTGCGTGCGGTTCAAATGATTTGGAGATTTTCAAAACCATAATCTAAAGTTTCTAAACTGATTGCATTTCCTTGAAACTGAATAGAGCAAGTCCAGATCCTGAATGATCCTATAGAGATTGATGGCTTGCTCCAGTTGAATGAAGAACTTGTTAGGCAAAAGTAGTTAGTAACTAAATTAACTAAGTCTATTGGTGCTTAATAACAAACTTATTGTTGAGGTTGGCTAGTTTGAGTTCTTAACTAACGAACTCTTATATACTTGTATAACAGAAGGAAGAAGGTGGCTATGAATATAATTTGATGGTTGATCCAATTATGTTATTTTGATTCTCTCTCTCTATCCATCTATCCTCTTATTCTTTATATTTATTCTCTCTTATCTCTTGTCAAGTTGTATTGGAGCCACTGATTCTTAGATTTACGCTAGATGTGACTGGGTCACAAGCTTCCATCCATGACTAGGAAAATCAACTTTGTTATGGGGTAGTTGGTGAAAATAAAGCGACCTTTCTAGGAGTTTGCAAGAGATCCAAAGGGAAGATGTAAGGTAAACAATTTAATCCAAATGCCTATTTGGGTTGACAATGGAGGAATTGGAGGAGGAAGAGGTGATAGTAGTTGGTAGAAGTAAATTGACCATTCTAGGAGTTTACAAGAGGTTCAAGGGGAAGATGCAAGGGAATGAATTTTTTTAAAAAATGACATTTTTGACACACTTATTGTTTTTAACTAATCTTAACTGCTAGTGCATTTTGCGCAATCAAGAAAAAAGTTGCTTATAAAAAGGATCGGAGGAAGTATTATAATAGAAGGAAGAGGGCAGCTGTGACTGATGGTTAATGCTGTTATGAAATTCAAATTCTCTTTATTCTCCTATGCTTTCTGTTTGTACTCTCTTTACTCATCACACCTCTACTTGATTGCTGGATATTTGCTTTTGTTTGATAATTTCTTTAAGGATGTTTGTTGGGCATCACACTACCTCAAAAATTCCAAACTAGTTCATTGTATGTAGTCTAAAGTTATATTCATAGTTATTAATAGTGCTTCAGATAGAGTTGCAGGAGCCACTTGAAAGTATAGCACTATATAAAGAAATTCATAATTTAATTGGATGACTAATTTGTTTTTAGAAAACAAAATTCACATAGGAAAAAACACATTATTATGCTCCTTAAACCATAATTCAAGTACTTAATTCGTTAACTATACATCAATCTTTAGCAATGTTTATGCGTCTAAGCATTATCCTATTCCTAAGATATTTAAACCAATTCCTCTTCATCAAATTCAACATCATTATAATTATCATTGTTAGGCAATCCCACAATTCTCTTTCATTTTTGAGGTTTTTGTTTGTTCATCAACCATATCAACAACACAAGATGAGAAGGGTGCCATTGTACTATGTTTCATTGGGGGATCAAATATGTTAGGTTGGCTCCTCACTTCTAATATTTAAAGACCCCTTATCTCAAGACAAACCATGATGAAATATGTTTTATCATCTTTACAATTCAGTTTTGATTCACTTGCCAATCAATCATTCATTTCCATGATGCATTTCTTTCGAGAATTAAATGCTTGACAAGGAATGGGAGGGTTTTAATGTTACTTTATTTGTCCCCCCAACGGGGGCTGGGGGGGTTCGCTTGGAACCATCGTAAGTGGTTTTTTTATTATTTTTAAAATAAAATAATTATATTGCAATTCATCTTTAGTTTAGAAATCTCAACATTTTCGCTTAACTAATGAAACAAATATAGTATTTCATATTTTTTTTAATATTATTAGAATGACTTTATTTTACCTGACTAACAAAATTTGAATAATGAGAGCAAAGATATATGTATTTTTTCAATTATGTGCTTAACGACAAAGGACATATGATTAGGGTAAGCAAGTCATAGTAAATTTGGTCGGTGGAACCCCCAATTTCCTTTTCCCTGAACCAAACAAGGGGAGGACAGTAAAATCTCTCTACTCCCTATGTACCACTCTAACCAAATAGGGGGTAATAGGGAATGGGCAGAGTGGCCGAGTGGGACGGGAGACCATCTGCTCTTTAGTCAAGAAGTTAATAGAAAAATGGATAGTAATCTGCTTCCCATGATTTGGAAGTTACAAAGTCATCAGTGGGTGGGTGAATTCAAAAGGTGAATTTCTAATGTTAACCTTGTGTAAATGCGGAGGAAAGATTGAAGATTTTGTTGTTGTTGTTGTTGTTTTTTTTGGGGGCCAATGAAAAACTATGTAGAACCAAAGACTCCCCAAATCCGATATGAAGGGTTTGGAAAAAAATGTAGTGTGGATTAGTTGAACCTATCTGATCCACCTGACTCAACCGAATATCCAAATTGTAGTTAGTTAGTACATTGTACACATAACCCAACGAAGCTCATCCAATCGCACTTCCAACTCATTCTCACAATCAATCACTAAACAACCTTCTTAAAGCCCTATCATAATAAATAAATCATTCAAATTTGACTATATATGGAGGGTTGATTGAATCTACAGTGGCAACCGTTGAAAAATCACTTAAATTGAGGCTGTTGTTGCCTAATTTATTTGTTGTGCGCCTAAGAGTTATAGCCACAGAAAAAGAAGCTCCAGAGCTATGTGAAAGGTGTCATGCTGCTGAAATAATGTAGCACCAAGAGCCATAGTGATAATATATTTGTAGAATTTAGAAGAGTTGGGGAAAGGAAGAGGGAAAGAAGGTGAAGCATGGAACAGAAGAGAGGAGAGGGAGAGAGAGGAATAGAGACAGAGAGATACAGAACTGCTGCACTATTGCATGTTTTCATTCATTATTCAACAACATCAATTAGTCTAAGATCCCATGTATATATAGGATAGTCACTTAGACAATTAGGTAATTCCCCAAACGGTTACTAACTAATTCCTAACTAACTAACTAATCCCCAATCATTTACCCTAATTATTCATTTAGTTACAGCTTACATATCACATAGCATTGTATTTCAAGCTATAATACGAGCTATATCATGCTTTTAGTAACTGTTCAAATTAAATTTTAGCACATGGCATTGGTGGGCTTGTGCCTTACCATGTTTCAAGGTTCAAGCTAACGTGGTTATCAATTGAAGCTAAAGTTCTAGTCATTGGCAATCCTAGAAAGCTGTAAATTAGTGTTTTTGCACCTGGCTTGTTGAAGATTGAGCCTCTGTATAGACTTGAATTTGATATAATTGAGGTTTGGAGTTGGGTCAAGTTGCTAAACGTATCAAATATCTGATCAAGCTTGATCAAAACCCAAATAAATTTCCAGGTTTGCAAGACATCGCACTTGTGTTGTTGATTGGATTGGTGGTGCAACTATGAGAAATGAGGAGAATTTATAAGTAACCATGCTATCATCTAAAGCATGAATGAAGTGTAGTAGTTAGTGTCCGAACTTTGGTTGCCCCAAATCTCACAGTAGCCAAGGCTTCTGTGGACTTTGAGAGAGAAATATAATTCTTAATTAATCTCTTAATCTAAAAGAATACATATAGGCCTTTATATAGGCAAACCTAAAACTAACCCTAGAATCTCATAGAATTTAATCAAATCAAAATCAATCAAATATAATAGGAAATATCCTAAGATATAATATACCTATATTTAATCATAATAACAAGATAATAATCATAATAAATGCATAATATTCTCACACTCCCCCTCAAGTTGGATCATGGATGTTAATCATGTCCAACTTGCTTATACAACTTTATACTATTGACACTCCCCCTTACGCTTGTACTTCTTGAGTCTTAGAGGCCTATTTAGAGAGCAGCAGATACGGGCAGCGACTGCAACAAGTTAGACAGGCAGCAGCTGCGACAAGGACGAGTTGAAGACGACGGGACCGATCGTCGACAAGTTGAGGAGCATGATGACAAAGGAACTACCACCAATGACGATGAAAGGCTCGACGACGATGACAGCGTCGAAGAGGAGATGGATTGTTGATGAAGAACTATGCTCACAAGTTGAGGACGAGGGGACCAGTCTTCGGATGAGATGAGAGGCACGATGACAGAGGAACTACCACTAATGACGATGTTGATGAAGAATTGTGCCGGAAACGAAACGACGACGGGACAAGTCGTCGGATGAGATAAGAGGCACGATGACAGAGGAACTACCACCAACGATGATGTTGATGAAGAATTGTGTCGGAAACGACGACGGGACCATTCGTCAGACGAGATAAGAGGCACGATGACAGAGGAACTACCACCAATGATGATGTTGATGAAGAACTGTGCCGCAAACATTACTAGGGTTGAATATTAGCTGTGCTCCATAATCAGAAAACGATGATGTCGTCGGAATCTGGAAATTCTCATCGGAGATCTCGCCGGAAAATTCAAACCTTCACCGGAAAATCTCCGGAACTGAGAAGAGGAGCCCGAAACAAGAATTTTCAGGCGAAACGAACTTTCCACGCGCCTCCACGCGCCATCACAAGCATCACTGCCGGCGAAGCGCGTGTACACCACGCGCCGTCACAGAGGCGTCGGACGGCCACCAAATTAACGGCGGATGTAGATCGGAGGAGGGAGAGAACGATGGGCTGGCGCGTGTATCGAGAAACGGAACGTGGCAGAATGCGAAATATCTCCTCTCTCTCTCACTGTTTCTGTTTCTGTTTCATATGAGCACTCAGCCAGAAAATCGAACCCAGACGCAAACTCAGGGACTTTGATACCATGTGGATTTTGAGAGAGAAATATAATTCTTAATTAATCTCTTAATCTAAAAGAATACATATAGGTCTTTATATAGGCAAACCTAAACCTAACCCTAGAATCTCATAGAATCTAATCAAATCAAAATCAATCAAATATAATAGGAAATATCCTAAGATATAATATACCTATATCTAATCATAATAACAAAATAATAATCATAATAAATGCATAATATTCTCACAGCTTCAATCAGTGTCAACTTGGTTTTCATATGGCTAAGATTGAAGTATATGTGACATCATATAAATAGGCCATCAATCTTGAACTTTGGTCAATAGCCAAGTTACAATAAATGATTTAGTTCACCATTTCCCCTTCAGAGTTCATAACACTTGTTTTTATTTCCTCCAGCAATTTTCAGGCCTCAGTCTTCATTTCTAGACACTTACTGATTGTAATGACAAATGACATTGGCAAATTCATTTAATTCTGATCATTGATCAGCTGCTTCTTTCAAATTTCACTTTGTTTACTACTACTTGAGTAGCGTTCTGCTATAGTCAAGTCTTTCAAATTCTTCCCTGTTGGACGTAATTTTATTGGCTGTATGGTGCAATTTAAATAATCAAATTCTTTCATTTCGATTTTCACGTCGTTGTAGATTTGAGCCAACACATGGAGTCTGAGGGGCAAGAGAGGAACTTGAGGCTAGTTTCTTCTGTAGCAGTAAACCCTGATACAGTGTCTGCAGAAAATAATGACTCATGTAAGGTTCTTACAATGGAAAAGGAAGATTTTCAGCTGGAACATGTGACTCGAAGCAGTCCAAATTAAGAATTAATGTGGGTTCTGCTGAAGATGATAAACATCAAGGATTAGATGTTGCTAATGAAAGTAATGGATCCCCTCTACAATGTAAAACCTTGGAAGCATACAATGAACCAAGTTGTGATAGCAAAGTTTACTTATATGGTGCTAAAGAGTCTGGGACAATCAAGTCATCCAGTGAAGCTGAAAAAGATGTGGCTACTGACATCCAGCGGAAAGGCTGCTCTGTTGAGAATGCCTGCATTAGCACTCAGAATTCTATAAACAAAATAAAGCAATCGGACACACATTCGGGGGATGAAATGAAACAAATGACATCAAGGTCTGGTGTTTATAGTTTCATTGTGCTCTTTTGCATTTACTTATCATATTACCTAAGTGTAATATAATGTATATGTGGCATAATGCTTCTTATGGAAGTAACTTGTTCAACTTTAAGAATGCTCTTAAATTACGTTACTCCTAACCTGTAGATTTTCCAGATTTACTTCCCCTGATATGAGGACTCGAAGTCTTTCTCCCACTGCTGAGATGAAAGATATAAACAAACGGCCAGCAATCATATGCAGCTTTTTTGCTAAAGGATGGTGTATCAGAGGGAGTTCATGTAGGTTTCTTCATATAAAAGATAATGTAAATAACACTGGCCAGCAGGCTGAAGGAGACATGTTTTCTACAAATTGCAAGAGAGAAAGGCAATCGGAGGAAGGTATATCATATAAAATAACTTTGTAACTCAATCTGTCTGAGAATCTTCACTGCAAAGATATTTTTAATAAAAGTGCTCTCCTGTAACAGGCCCGAGAGGTAATGCTGAGACATCAGGAATGCCTGATGCTCGAGTTCCGTTGGCTGCTTCATTGGTGAGCTCTTCTCTGCATTCTTCTGAATTTTCGGTAAAAGAGATCATCCAGGATGAACAAGAAGCAAGCCCGAGTCAGCGTCCATCTCAAGATAAACAGAAGTTTCCATTACTTTCAAAAGAGAACTTATCTTCTAAGAACCATGTCTTATCAATTGGTAGAGATAGTTCTGCATCAAGGGATGTCTCGATTCCTGAAAATAGATCTATATTTAATGCATCAAACAACTATTTCAGCAGGAATCTCTCTTCTTATCCATCCTGTGTGGAGGGATTAGCTCCCATTGAAAACAGATATGCTTCCCAAGCTTCAGCTCCATCAAGTTATTCAATATCTTCAAATTTATCTGTTGGTGCAAGTACTGTGGATGCTCAAAAGCTGTTGAAAAGTGGCAAAGAATATCATGCCCCTAGATCCACTTTCTTGGGTTCGGAATGGGAGGAGATGCCTCTAACTAGTCAATCTGGAGTTTGGCTACATGCCACTGGATATAGAAGAAAAATATCTTCTTATGATTGGGAGCCATCTGTACCTTTTAGACCTTCATTTTTTATTACTTCAGCCGGTATATCATCTTCTGGAGATATGTATGACCCATTTCATCCTTGTGTTGAGATAACCAATATAGGAGATGGATCACTGAAAGCTTCCTTTTTCACTCACGGGCCTCCCATCCAGTCTTCATCTCAGGTGCGAACGTATGGTGATTGTGCTGTAGCTGGGGACAAGGTGGAAGATATTATCGACGACAAGAGTTCTGTATCTTCTCATCACAGATTTTATGAGAATGAGGCAAACAAGCATTGCGCTCCTTCAGAAAAAGATGGCTGTGCGCATGAAACAGAGACAACAGCCAGGACCTATCTAAACTCTCATAATGGTAAAGCAAGCATAGGAGAAAATACCGTTGCTGTTGAAGACAATATAAAAACTGAAGTTGAACAAACAGAGAATGGTGCAAGATATCAAGGTGAAGGATCGGGACTGAAAAAGAGAAGAGTAGATAAGGCTCAGAAAAACAATGAAATGAAAGTTGATTTTCAGATGGATGGCAATATGCAGAATGATTCAAAGGCTGTAAAAATTTTTCGTGCAGCTCTTGTAGATTTAGTGAAAGAGTTGTTAAAACCATCTTGGCAAGAGGGTTATCTCAGCAAGGATGCACATAATAAAATAGTTAAGAAATCAGTTGACAAAGTTATTAGCACCCTACAAACCCACCAGATTCCGACCACCATAGATGCAGTCAACCACTATATTTCTTCATCTCGGTTAAAAATTGGAAAGCTTGTTGATGTAAGTGTCCGTCTTGTCTTTGTAGATAGCAATTATATTATGACGTCATTGTCCTCCTTTTGACAGAAATCTCTCTAATTTGCAGGGATATGTCAATAAATACAGCAAGTCTTGAAATTCTACCACCAAATACCTCTTGTACAGTTTTGGATCAGTTTGTGAGATCCAGACTCATGAACAATTTGGTTGAGTGTTGAATATTCAAGGTTGATATGGAATGTTTTGAATTCTCTTTCAAAATTTTTACTTTATATTCTCTCTGTGCTTTTTGCTTGCTTGTTCCATTTCCAGTGATTGCATGCTTTTGACAGGGTATGATATTTTAATCAGTTAATTTTATAATTGGGTAGAGAAAGAGCTTTTATTAAAGTGAAATTTAGTAGTGCTTTGGAACAGCCTAAAAAAGCACTTTTGCGCTTTATGAGACAAAACTTCTCAAACATATTTACCTCGTATAGCTCAAAATCACTTAAATAAGTTAACAAACATATTTAAGGTTTTGTTGTTTCATTGCTGGTACTGCAGTTACTGAGGTTGAAATGAAATCTTTTTGCGTACCTATACATTACTCAACTAGAGAAGCTAATTTTTATTGGACATTCTGGTCTTGAAATACGCAAATGCATGAAAACCTTGTTTGATTGTATTTTAGCATTTTATACCTGGGACAGTTTGTGCTTTAGCTGGTACAATGACATGCCATTTTAGGCATGGGGATATTTAAAACATAAAGAATCAAGAATTTTCTTCTGGAACTTGTCCCAAGACGTTCTTTTTCCAGTTGTTTGCTTGCATCTCAAAGTTCATTATATTTGCTTGTGTTGTCTGTTTGCACACTTGCATGGTTTCAAATCTTAGAAACAGCCTCTCCACTTGTTGGGTGAGGCTGTGATCATCTATCTTTCCCAAACTTCACTTGGGGAGTCTTGTATACTAAGCCGCCCTCTATCTGTTTGCACACCTTGTCTCTCACTACTGCAATGAGTATCTGGTAATGGGAGGATTCTTTATGGAAGATCGGTTTGATCAAAATGCAAGTGCTTGTAACTGAAGTTGACCATTGGAAACCGGCAGATCAGGTCTGATATTTATGATTGGCAACAGAATTAGAGTTTGGTCCCGTGCCAGAAAATTCAAATTCTTGGTTTGTCATGCTTTCTTGGTTAGGATTGGCAGCAGTGTTAGAGTTTTGGTCTGGAATTGAAACGAGGCCAACAAAAGAGGAGTTAGGTGAAATGCTATGCTTATTCATCATCTGAGTTGAGCTTGTTTTCTGATGAGCTTCCATTACATCGTGTCTGACTTTGCACTAAACTTTATATGCCTTATTGCCTGTTCGAGCTAAGAGTACCTTTGTGTCTGTTGGATTATGTTTTGCCAACTAGAAGTTGTCTTCCATTTATATCCTCCATCTGTTGATGGTTCATTCTGTCTACACACCAACACAAGTGCATAGTCAACTAATGTGAAACACTAATCCTACAGATATTTATACTGTTGTAGCCAGTTGTTTGTTTCACTGTCATCCCGGCCAACATGGGTTGCCATACTTGCTAAAAGGTGATTTGGATGACAACTTCGCAATCACTCATGTTAATGATCAGCTCTTTTCAGAAGGATTTCTTGGCAATAAAAACTTCTGAGGGGACATACGTCATCTATTTCTGCATTAATTTCTATCTTAATGGGTTGGACATACAGGTGATTGGTTCAGATGTTAGTTTCATGAACAAATAACACACAGAGTAACCCTTCGTCCTTGGGTTCAACTGGCGAAAGGGTCGGACTTTCTCATAAAAAAGGAGGGGGTTCGATCCTGGAGTTGGTCGGAAGTCTTTGGGGAGAGCATCCAGGAGTCTACAAAGCGGTGGAAACACCTGGGAAGAGTAGAGGCATGTGTCTTTCTAACTAACTCGATATCCCCGCGATTTAAGCTCCAAACGTCTGTCCTTGGGCGTAGGTGGCTATCTCATTTTCTAAAATTCTTGTATAAAAAAAAAAACGAGACTGTTGTTTAATGTGCTGAAAATATTTTTTTACCTTCACCAAGAGCCATTGTACCTACATTTTTTTATGTCAAAATAAAATAATTTTGGTTTGGAAATGGCCTGTGTCTTTGAGTAAAATAAATAATAATTGGAATTATTGTCACTTGTTAAAAAATAATAATAGGAGATATAACATATTTCTCAAATTTTATTTTTCAAAATGTTTTTTTTTTTTTTTTTGCCTTCCATGTACCAAACGCCCTAAAGAGCGAGGAGGTTTTCATTGCGTGGAAAAAAAAAAAATTTCAATTAAATTTATCACTTTAGAGGATCTGTGCATGTTCTTATAGTATTTCTTTTTCCCTCCGTTTTTCTGTGGAGGTATATATACATTCATCCTTTTTAAATATAAAAGATCCCAGAACTGTTTATCCATATATTCCACAAGACAGATAGAATTCATAAATTTAATAAATAAAATATATTCATTACATATTTTTGGAATTTTTTAAATATTTTTTACTAATTGCATTTCCAACTAAACAGTTATGAAAAAGGGGAGAGAAGCTGTTAGTTAGAACAGAGCCTCAAAATGAGGCGGGTCTAATTAAAAGCTGTAAACTTCCTCCAAATCGGGATGTTCATTGTTTTATTCTACCTCCTGTCCTTAATATTTAGTTGGTCTTTTATTATAAGCTTCAAATAGTCTATTTGCATTAATTAAGAAAACAATTAAAATTAGTTAAAGGTAATAAATATGTATTATTTTTCTAATTATGCCCTCATAGAGAATAAGTGAGAGAGAATAAATGCAATCAACAAGGGATAAAGTTGGGGAAAACGTAATAAATGTATAAACAAACATTAAATAAAGCTTATAATTTGGAACATACCCATTTACTATAAAAAAAGATGGAAGAAATATAAAGTATACTACAAACTACTCCCTCCGGTCCACAAGATAAATCACTTCTAGAAGAATGCTCTAGTCCACAAAATAAGTCACTTGAAAAATAGTTAATGCTTATTTGTCACTTTTACCTATATAATTAATGCTTAAAAAATGTAAATTTTTGTATGTCTTCTCTCATTTTAAACTAATTCAATATGGGTAAAAAAAAAAAAAAAGGTATATTTGATGAATTAACTATCATTTCTTGATTTTAACGAATTAATTAAAATGCCTTAAAATGCCTTATACTATAACACGGTGTTGCAAAAGGCAATAATCTCATAGTAAGTGAATCACACACACACAGGTGGTTAGCTTGTGTTAATTCCCTTGTAAGATTGGAGTGTTGAGAGCTTACTGGCTTGGGCAAGAAGGAAGGAGCGAGGGTACACGTGTCAAAAGTGTTTAAAAATAGGGGACCCTATTATCACTCCGAAGAATAGTCTTCACCATTCGTCCTTCTCGCACTCTCCATGGTTTCCTCTGTGCAACACAAGCACAACCTGCCACTTGGAACCACTACCACCGCCCTTCTTCCTTCTCTATATTACCCACACACACACACAATCACACACGCTCACCTAGAGTTTTCAGAAACAAACACAAGATTACACAATATATAAGATTATAATCATCGGCGTTAATATAAGTTTGAGACGATGCTGAAGAAGATGTGGGATAACGTTGTGGGTGGCCCTCAACCTGAGACTGGACAGCTCAGGAAGCTCGACACCAAAGGTACGTATGTAGTACCTACCTACGTAGACTTGTAGCAACAAAGCAAGCAATATAATTATGAAGGAGTGATTGGTTTGTGTATCTATATGTTCAGATGGTAAGGAAGAAGGAAGCATGTTGACATCGCCGACGGCGTCGTCACAGGCATCGCCTAAGACGCCGATGTCCGGGAGGAAAGGCGGCGGCGACAACGTGTGGAGGAGCGTGTTCAATCCGGGGAGTAACTCGGCCACCAAGAGCATTGGTGCTGAGATGTTTGACAAACCTCTCCCAAATTCTCCCACCGTTTATGATTGGTACGTAGCTACTCTAATTCTTAATTAATTAAAAGGTTATTATCAATCTTTTGATCTCTCGTACATTTTCTGTTCTTCTTACAATTAATTAAACCGATTCTTTATTACTTGACACAAGTTTATTTTTTGTGTTATTTAAATCTGGAATTTCATTTTAAGATATCTGTAGACGTCTGTGCGAGCGAGCAATGCTTCTATCAACTTCCTTTACTCAACGAATGTGATTAGAGGAACGGGATTTGTAGCATTAAATTGAAAGGTTTTATATTTATATAATCATCAATTCAAGAGGAGGAAATATGTTGCTGGTTAATTAAATTAAAAATTTATTTTCTTGAAAATTAAATTCAGATGGGAATTTAGTTTATTCTCTGGTGAAACACTTGGCTTGCATAATTGGAAAAATTATGAACTACACCCTGTGTTTACTAAAGATAATTAATTAAATTGATAAAAATTATATATATCACGCCTTGAAATTTATATCTAACATCTATTTCAAGTTAATATATCAATTCATATAATATAATTTCTTTACTTTTAATATGTCAACTCAAAATAAGCAAAACTCTCCGGAAAAACCATGTCACCTTTTGATTTTTGTCATTAATTTTAATTAGAATTCAACTTCTCAATTAATTTTCTTGAAAAAATTGGTCCAAGTTGAGTACCTGTATTTTTCTCTTATGAAATTCACAAACATATATTAATAATATATCTCATGGAAGCAGTGCATGTTGATTGATCCTAAATTTTTACTTTCATTTTTAAAATCCCTCCTTTTTTTTGGACAAATTTAAAATCCCTCCTTAGTTCAAAAGAATAAATATAGTGTCTGAGTTATTTTTGTAAGTGACAATAATTATAAATTGGTTCCAAATAAGGAAATTGATTATTATTTTTTCATTTCTATTATTTGTATGTGATACTTCTTTGACAACATGTGGTAAACTTTTGTATTTACAAGTGACTAAGAAATGTGAACCAGTCTAAGAGATTTGATTTATTGATAGTAAATTTGAAATAAAGATAATATCTTAATTAACATCTTTTAAAAACTATCAGTTGGAAATAAAAGTTAAATCTAACCATCCAAAACTGATCTGAGCCGTCTAACCAGCTCTTGTCTGTATCAAAAGAAAAAGACGGTGATTAATTTGCTTGTTCGGAAACTTACGTGATTGTTTTATGACATGGCAGGCTCTACAGCGATGGTTCAAGAAGCAAGCATCGCTAAATTGACAGCGAATCGAATACAGATGCTGTCCTTTCACCCTTGAAAATATCTGCCACGTGAACTCTGTTTGACGTGTCCTGCTTTTGATTATTCTGGTCCGTCCCGTCGTTTCCTGGGTGTCGTTTTTGGTTGTTAGGTGTCAGGGTTTTATACTACGGCAGGTTATCTGGAAATCTGCATGTATGCTCTATATTTTGTGTGTATGTGAGAGGAACGTTTGCTTACTCCTTCCCTATCACTTTTTGATATTGTTTATAGCATCTGTCTTAATCATCGTGGAGTTTGTTAATGATGAATGAAAAACATATGAATGCGAACTTGAAAGAAAGAGACTCCTTCCTTCTCTTAATATCAACGTAAAATTCATAATAAAATAAATAGATCAAAATACAGATCAACCAAAGGCAAATAACTTTGCATAAATTGTTATACATACGTATATATATATATATATAGAGAGAGAGAGAGAGAGAGAGTAACGAGTCCACATGGTATAAGAAAGAAAGATTGGAACCTTTTGAGAGTATAGTGTGATTGATTCTAGTGAAAAACTGGTTTCATAATACAATACTCATTTCTAGAGCGGTATTCATTCTTGTTCCTCCTGTCACCACCATAGCCTTGCATTTCCATGGCCAGTCTTCTCTCCAAGTCATGTCTCTCGAATCTCCTTCTCAGATTCTGCCTTCCCACCTTCTCCTTCTTCCTTCTGCAACTACTCACAGGCACTGGCATGGCTTCCAAACCCATTAGCTTAGCCACAACCCCTGGCTCACACCACACCACACTCTCTCCTCCTACAGTTCCATGCATAGACACACTCTTTTTCAACCTATTCTTATTCTTATTATTATTCCTCCTTAACAACCCATACTTATCTTCTTCCTCTTCCTCTTCTTCTTCAAGCAGAAACCTTCTTCCTAAGCTTCTCTCACAGCAAACTGAGTTTCTTCCTTCTTGGATGCCAAACCTGGATCGGTGCATGGCATCCCTGCCGTCAAGTGAGAATCTTGGATACTGATTCAAGGCGTTTTGGGCAGATCTTAAGATGTCGGAGTTGTTAACACATGACATTCTTCCCCTCATGATTCCATCGTTGTAGTGATTACTCAGCTTAGATTTCCTGGCAATCTCTTCCTCTAGCTCTAACTGTAGTATAAGATCCTCCAGAGTTGGTGATGAGCTTTGCCTTGGATGATTTTCGTTATTAGTAGTAGTAGTAGTAGTGCTAGTGCAGTGTTGGTTCAGAGTGGAGGTTGAGCCGTCGGTATTGCAGAAAGTTCTGATGCTTTTCTTCATCTTGGAGCCCAGAGGGTTCCTGAAGAAGAAGAAGGGCATGTCCTGAGAATTGTATTATGGTTTTGAAGGAGAAAAAGAAGAAGAGGTAGTACATGATATTGAAAGTGGGGTTCTGAGTTTTTCTTTAGTACAGAGGAGAAGTTGCTAAAGGAATTCAGTGGAACGTGAATGGATTGAATGAGAGCGGTGTGGAGGTACCTTGGTGAGGTGAGTGATATTAGATGAGCCTTAATTAATAGCTCTCACATGATGGATGCACATACAAGTGAAGGGCTTTCACAGGTTTTACGTTTCTTAGCTTGCAACCTGCAAAGTTGTCTGCAAGTTTTAAGACACAGAATGTGAAAAGTTTGAAAGTCACCTCATAGTTATAAGTTTCACTTGTATTAGCTGAGCGATATTATGATGATCATTTATTATATATAGAGTCTCGGGGGGGAGAATGGATGGAAATTATGAACCTCTTCAACCAAATGATTTATTTAATACCCAATTGGTAGACGAATGAATATATCACCGATAACAATAAAGGCTATATGTATATATGGATGAAACAGTACGACCATTCAACCCCACATGTCAATCTAATGTTTGGTCTTGAAATATTTGCTCGTTAATTAAAGTAATAATATTTGCAAAGTCTGCAACCATAATGTGGACGTTGTAAAGGTGAGTGAACTGTAGAATGGACTGTAGGAACTTTATCACATGGCATAAAGACAATGCCCCAAGGCTGCAGAAGTTTTGTCATCATTCATTGCTAATCTTCTCCATATCGTTCCAATTTTATCAGATGTCCCTTAAGGATCAGGTCTTCAGCAGTTTTCACTTTTCAAGCTTTGCTTTTGCACCATGAAATTCATGGCATTGTCACATAAAACCCAAATACCGATGCGATCTGCACGTTGGTGTTGATTTATTTTTTATTTTTTAAAGAAAAGAAAAAATAGAAGATAAAAACAGCTATAACACCAAAAGCTTCATGCTGACATTTTAGGATAGCGGAACACAACCACACAATAAAAAGACACCACAGCTATCATGAGGATTGTAAGAAACCTAAAGTGTGTCAAATGTAGGTACATCCGAGATTCTCATTTTCTGTGCACTATACAAACTAATTTCTGCCTCCTACAGTATGAGGGAAATATTAAAGGAACAAGAAAAAAGACGAATGATAAAACTGCCTGGGACTAATTGCCATTTCAGTAATAGTATAATTATGCAATGAGCAAAGAATTGGTTTAGGTGATGATCGCGCGTCATTCACCTCAAGCTAGCCGCAGTTGAGTTCAACAGTTTCCTCTTATATGCCATAAGCTGGAAAATGAGAGGAAGAGAAAGGGGGTTACTGAAAAGCTAACTAGTTATTCTTAATGTGTATGCCATATTGAGTCACGTTCATAAGGTTTACCAGATGGCCACAGCTAAAATTATCAGGTTTAAGTTCGGCCAAAGTTTCCTGCTCTCTCAACACCTGCAAATTATCATTGCATGGATCTACTGAGCCTGCAGCTCTAATAATGTTGGCTTGCTGCTCTTTTACCAAGCATATCTCAACCTCATCAACCTGTACAGCTGTCTGAAGGGCAACATACTGTAGGAAATAAAACAAATTAGAATTAAGGTTACATGCTAAAACGGAATGTAATTTCTGCATAGAGAATAACCTGGCACAGGTGCCTGACGGACAATGTAGGTCTGCAGCAGAGGTATGGCTGCTGCAAACTTGGTGTCCTTTTCTCGTCATAAGGCACAAGCATGAGGCAGACACCCAACTGAAACAATATAAATCACATAAACAATCCTATTATTCTGGCAGTGCAAGTGCTCAAGCAGAAACGAAATTCAGAAAAGTAATAATAATGGTAAATGATAAAGAAATGAACTAAGACACCACTTTGATGAATCTGCTGTGCCAATTTATAAGTTAACATGAGAACTCATGCCAGTTGCGCCAGCTTGAAAACTGCTGAGGTTTTAGTAGTCTATATTTCAGCAGAACCCAGATCACAACTGGAAAAAATTTAATTACCTCATCATCATTTTCTTCCAGGCCACGGAGATTATCAATCAATTTGGCAATGCGACTATTTCTGGCATTCTTGCCATTGACTCGGGTGTGACTCCGGTGACCATTTTTTCCCCAGGCAAGTGTACTAGAAGGACTCAAGAATTCTCTACTCACTTCAGGAGCATTTTCATCACTGGCACCATCTGCAGCAGTGGCTGCAGAGAGCGGAGGAAATTGTGCTTCTGGCCCTCTTTTACATCTTTTTGATCTGATTTCCATCAGCTCATCACCAGAAGAAGAACCCTTAGCCCCATCATCATCATTCATGTCCTCAGTATCATCAGATCCCTGAAGTTCAATCGTACTTCTACAATTCCTTCTTGCCCTCGAATGTGAAGTTCGATAGTTACCTTGTGACCTCCTTGTAATTGCTTTGGGATTGCGTTTTTTGCCCAGCGCTTCTGCTTGTCGTTGAAGAGTCTGAGCAATAGATTCTTGGATCTGCTCACAAAAGATAAAACCTTTTCAATATATTATAAACAGAAGGAAATATCTTGCAATTAAAAAAGTCAGTAATCGACTATCAAGCATTTTAAACAACAAAACGTTCTATCATTTGATAATCAGTAATCAACTGTCAAGTAAAAAAGACTTCTTCACCTGCTTATTGCGAGCTTTTTCATCTTCATGCAGAGCCAATTCCTAGGCCAAAACCTTGTTAATAACATTTCTTTCCAGGTAATGAAATATAAATTTTTCAATATAAGATGAAGAAAATCCAGGTTACCTCCTGCTCATACTTGTCTATATCTGGATAGAGAGCAGCAATTAAAGCATCATAGTTTGGGTCATCTCTTAGTGAGCGTCGGCTAGCACAATGTGTGCGGCAGGCAGGGCACTCATTGTTGCTGCAATAAAACAAGTCCCGATTATACAGTGAGTAGAGGGTAAAAGAACTTCTGCTCCCAGACTAAGAATAAACAGATTGCATATAATTCATCTCTTGAATAATATACAGAAGGTAGCACAAACCCGAGGCGCATGGATTTGTCTATACACTCTCTGCAAAAGCGGTGCAGGCATTCCATTACAGTTCTAGTTTTACGAATGATGCCTACACATCAAATAGAACCAATCAATGACGCTTCCATTAATTTGCATATAATGCCAACAGTTATAGTTTGCTACAAAAAACTAAAATAAGGTTTAAAATGACGCTTCCTGCACAATTTGCCCAAAAGTGGTCAAAACTCCATGCATCCACATAGTTAAAAAAAAAAAAAAAGCAACACAGATACAGTCCCTGATGGGAAAGCATAACCCCAAGAGATTTATTTGTCTTCCAGTTTGTTGGCATTTTGTTGAATCACAGTTCGAATTTATTGATAGTCCATTAATTCTCCAAATGGAAAATAGTTCACTGGTTCCAATTTTTTCAGCAGTTTTGCTTCCTTGTATATTCCAAAGACCAAAGATAAAGTCCTTCTATGGTCACAGTTTACAGATGCGATAAGAGCAGAGTGTTCAACTAAAAAGACAACAAAGAGCCACGTTCATGCCAAACATGAATCAGGTTCCCATATAAGCTATGGCACAGCACTTCAAATAGCAGTAACACTAAATTTTGTTTCATCCTCATGTTCATATTTTGCCCGTTGAATATTTTAGTTTTCATGCTTTTTTTTAGGAATTAAGTTAAGCATTATTTTTAACACAGAAAGAAAGAAAGAAAATGCACACCTAGGCAGATAGGACACTGAACTTCCTTGCGTACATCTGACAATTTTATAACAACAAACCTGCAAATAAGCACCAATACAGAGAGGTATTAGCAAATTGTATAATTTAATATCAATATATAATATAATATAGAACCTATAACAAGCTACATTATTCATAAGCTGTGAACAATATGATTCATTATTTACACTTCATGCCATGCATGAGGAAACGTGGCTAACTATAACTTTAAAGGGGATGAACTGTTCCAAAAGGCCATTCTCTCAAGTTTCTGGTCAAAGTGTATTTATTACCCTCTTAGAGATGGTAAGCCATACAGACAGATAAAGCTCAGCTGTGGCTACTTGACTGATAAGAAATAATCAACCTTGGAATTAAAAGAAGATGCTGAGAAAGATATAGGTGGAAATGTCTTCTAGAGATTGTATCATTGTACTCAGTAAAACATGTATACCTTCTCAGAAATCATATGAAGGAAAAAAGCCAATGGTAAATAACAAACTCTGATAACTAAGTCTGTTCTAAAGCAAATAATTTTCAGTTTTTCGCCATGAATACCATGTCACATTTTTTTTTTTTTTTTTGGGAGAAAAAAATTTAGCTTATGCATGCATGCATGCACTCATGCATTTCAAAATTATTTGCTTATGCAGAGTAGCATGCTCTTGCAATAAACATTCACACGTAAAGACCAATGGATCGTTTGGAGAAAGTAAGTGCCAAAAATGACGGGACTTCAACACCAGATTAAATGCTTCTCAAAGTGTGAATTTGTGCTCATGGTTAACATAACATTCAATGAATGCAGGCTTTTGGTAAAGTTCAGCATGAGTAAATAAGATCATAAGAAGATGGCATTTCATCAACCTAAAGCTTGCAATGCTCCACCACACCGTTGAGTCTCTTTTAAATGTTCTACGTTTCTCTCCGCGGAAGTTTGAATTCAAAAGAGAAAGAAAAACCCAGACGGAATGACAGAATCCTTCTCAGCAACCGTAAACAAGAAATTTTACCCCATAAGATGACTAAATGCAATAACAATCCAACCAACAGCACAGAACAACGTTTCAGTTATCCATTCACAGATACGAACTCACGTTGAAGTCAAGAAAGTCACAACCCCACTACGGAGGATTTAACACTGAACTCCACCAAAAATCCGAAGTACAGCTCTTCATCCACGACCAGAAAAACCAGAGAGAACCCATCACTGATGAATATCGAAAATCACCCCAATATTCTCGAATGCTCTTAAGACACATAGTTTATCCTCGAGAAGTAGCCGTAAAATGATATGAAAAAATAGTGAGATAGCACAGACCATGTCGATCCAGAATCCAGCCCCCCATTCAAAAACAAACAGCAGCATATATAATCGATGGAAGAAGAGGAGGAGGAGAATCATATATATAGTAAACAAAGAAAGAAAGGCAGAGTAACGAATCAGCTCACATACTCTTCTTTGTCGCCGGTGCTCTCCGAAGGGCTTCGATCGGATTCTGAGGAATACATAGCGTCGGGAAAAGAGATTATGAAACAACACAATCAACGAAAATTCAGGTAAATTGCATGAAGTAACTAGTTCCCGTCGTGAAAATTTTAGGCTGGCAGAGGGTTTTGGGCACAATAACACGTACCCAATCCATCTTCTGGCTTCTCATGGTGGTTCCTCTCGCTGTGTAAACCATCCTCTTCTGGTGCGTCGAACAAGCGCTTCTGTGCTGGCATTGCTTTTCTTGGAAGCAAAAAAATCCGCCAAGTAAAAAAAGCGAACGCTGGCAGAGCTACGCAATCTATAGAGGCCGGTGGTTGTGGCTATTGAGACGACGGTGGCAAGGTGTGACTCGGCGCCTTGACCTTCGCAGACAGAGACAAAGCGACGGAGAAAAAGAAAAAAAGAAATGAAGAGAGAGAGAGAGAGAGAGCGCAGCGAGCCAGAGCCGACTCGCGGCTCTACCGAATTTTCCTTTAGTATATATTTCCATGGCTGCAAAACACAAACCACGGTATCGCGCGTGAACACGATTTATATAACCAATAAAAATTTGCCACGTCATAGGAAGTAATAATATTTCCGGGTTTTATCTAATCTGATAGTTTGGTCTTGTGGTCCGCGAAGCACTAGAAATTTACCCAATCGTGGATCTGGGAGGCCGGACGGTCTTCGTGAGCGAAGCCTCTTCAGCGCGAAATGGGTTGGTTGGCATATTCCATCTTCTTCAGTGATAAATATCATGATTATCAAATTTTAGGAAAAAGAAGAAATCAACGTTAATAGTCCCGAGCGCAATTATTATTATTTTTTAATAATAAACTCTATATAATATTTTTACCCGTTGGAAAGTAGAGCTCGGTGGCAAGTACAATTAAGTCACACGATGAATATGAAAGTTCGAATGCATTACAATTGGTTAATCTCACAGTACTCTGATCTGGGTATTTAAATTCGTCGTAAGATGTATTTTGAGAAATCTGATGACTTTTTTTTTTTTTTGCTCGAAAGAAATCTGATGACTTGGGTTACAATTGTTGCTTGTTTGTGTTGGTTCATTTGGAAGCTTCCAAACTCACCACGTAATATTTTTCATTTTCTGAAGAAACTATATATTGCTAGCATCAGTCTTTAATATGATATCTTTATCTTATATTAAAGACGGGATATAATATATTATTAATCCTAATTATATATTTTTGCAAATTCAGCATATAATGCAATTTCAAAGGGAGGGATCTCATGCCTGTGTGTTAAGTTCAAATTTTATTGTTGATATAAAACCGTTATTTGTAGGTAATTTTTAAGTATCTCTTTAAACACATCTGAGTTTAGAGGTGGATTTTGACCTTAGTAAGCTTTGAAATCAAACTTACATAATTTTTTCCAGCTAATTGGAAAAAAAAAAAAAGGTTTGACTGATTATCCATTCACTAGGTTCTTTGTTATATGAACAAGATCCACCGGTTTCCCAAACACTGAGTGGCATGCACGTGTTTCTTATTTAGGAATAGTTTTACCCTATCTCCTTTTATTGCTTTTTATTATTATTACTATTTTATATAAAATTAAGTTTAGGTGAGTTTGGTTAGGACTTACTAAGGTCAAAGTATGTTTTTGGGATTCAAAAAATGTTTATAAATCACCCACCAATAAGACTTATATTGACAAGCGAAATTTAAACCCACACTTATGAGCTCTCCTTTTATTGTTGTCATTTCTAATGGTCTAATGATGCTTTTTTGTGGTTTTCCTAAACCTTTTGTTTTTTTTTTTCCTAAAGTATTTATATTTCATTTGGCCCAAAAAATATCCATGCCCTGGGATTTAGGCAAGTACACGGGCAGTGTTTTGATTCATCAACATCAAAACGCTTTTCGTCAAGTTGACAACAGTAATTTGCAGATGCAGTTTAAAAAAATAAAAAAAATTCGAAATCCAATCCAGATTAAATTAGCATCATTAAGGATTCAAATTTTTTCCGAGTTAATAAGAATACATGTGACAAGTTACTCTGATCCTGAATACTACTTTCGATTTAAATATAGGGCATTTATAGTTTATAATACAATTATTTAAAACTGGAGGGAATATAAAACTTAGTTAACTTTTTTTGAAGATATTAATAATACTAATTAAATTATTTTAAAATATTTATATTTTTCATTTTTTTCTAAATTATTTTTCCTAACTTATAAATTTTTGATATATAATATGAGGATATACAACATATAATATGATTAAGTATCTTATTTAACTTCTTTAATCTCTAAAAAAAATCAACTTTTTTTATTTTTAGAATCAAACAAAGTATTTATTATGGATCATATCTACATTAGCAATAGTCAATAGTCAAGCTACTGTTATTAATATAATGTTAAGAGAGTATGCACGATATACTAATAAAATTGAGCAAATCTAATTAAACAAACCATAATAGCAGGTTGGGATGCGTAATTTATGTATTTTCGGATCCAACACATTAGAGACTCCTGTATGGAGTGAGTACTAAGAGATTATAAGATTAATCAAGGTCATTTTTGTAATAAACTCGTACTCTCTGAACATCTTTTTACCAGCTGCTACTCTTTGAACATTTGTCTTTATGTATTTAGCTCTTGAACGTGGCTTATGATCGTTGCATTTTATAACTGCTAGGCTAATAAGAAAACACTTTAATGATGGGGCATAACTGCTAGGCTAATAAAAAACTGTTTTTGTACTTATAAGACAAAACTCTTGTCAAATGTGTTTATCTTTATACAGCACAACCTTGTTAAAAGTTAAGTTGATCTATAAACACACACATGTCCGTTAATCTTCACTTTCAGTTCCAAAAGAACATTAAATTTGAAACTTGAAAGTTACTCTATTTTCCTTTAAAGACCGACTGTTTTAGAGACATCATCTATCTGTCAAACACCCTTTAAAAATCTCGACTAGTAATTATAAGGAAAAATGATAGAAAAAATCGCTTGAATTTTAAAATTCTATTGATAACAATAATAATAAGATTAACTAGAACAATAAAGCAATTAACAGCTCATTTAGTTGAGAAATCATATATTTAAGATTTTAAAATTTAAGTGGTATTTTCTTAAGATTTTTCCTAATCATAATATCCATAATCAGGGGAAAAAAAAAACCTAAAGTACCTGTCCAAAAATATATATTAAAAGCAGTATGATATCTTTTATAATTATTTACCACTTTGGTCCTATTTATAAGTCCAGTTTGATCAAAAAAATTTGGTCCTATTTATAAGTCCAGTTTCGGAAATAAATGAGATTGTGACAATTTTACCCATATTAATTCCACCCATAAAGATAGAGAGAAGAAACAGTCAAAAAGTACCCAATCATAAATGAGGGCAAAGTTGAAAATTTATCCCATAATCATTGTGTCAATTAAATTTTCTTGGTATGTGAGATTTGGTCAAAGTGGACTTATAAATAGGACCAGAGTGGTACATATAATTATATTTCTCCACTTTGATTGAATATTATATATATATATATATATATATAAAATATAATTTGATAATAAAAATATTTATAACTTTATTTCTTATAATCAGCTGTATCATACCAAAAAAAAAAAAAAAGTTTTATTTCATAATATCATGCAGACTTGTTTAAAAAAAATTAATATCACACTGCATAAAAATAAACTATCGTGGCGATGACTAGCTGCCCCAATGACACAGACTTTTCTGCTTGTGTTGCAGAGGTGTCGGTTGTAGCCCAAAATTAAACTAGATTGTGTTTTTGTGCTTGCCTCTAATTTGGCATGAGATTTTATGAGAGAGATGTTATATTCAGAACTTACAAATAACAATTTTTTTTTTTATATTATAGATTTTATAACCCCTCATGTACTATATACGAGATGAATTTTTGAGTGGTTTAATACTATTTATAAGATATACTTAAATAATGTATGAAATTTTAATCAACTTTTTTTTCTGCCCTAACAAAATAATTTTAATTAATACTAAAGAAGTAAAATAAAGAAGAAAGCATTTGTAAGAAATAGTTTGGTCTCCAAGAAAGTTAAAATCATATAATAAAAAAAGGACTCTCTAGTATGTAATGCTCATAGATGTGCGGAATCAGCAAGGAGTTACAAGAAGCAATGTATGAACACAGTAAACCGAAAGTGGAGACTTGGTTTCTTATGCAATTAGGCCGTACTTTAAACTCAAAATAAGAAAAACTCTGAAATATTTAGATAAGAAAGTGAACTGATTTCTTTATAAGAATTCTTTTTACGATTGATGAAGGAAAGAATCTTGGAGGCCGAACTAAGTAGTTGTTTTGAAAATATCCCCTACTCAATTCCTTAACTAATTCCGGAATTGCAAGGTGGAAACTGAGTCAGGAATTGGGGTAAGGTTTCTCATATCATCACTTATAATCTTTAAATCATATCCATGAACCATCTAATGAATATGAACAGTATAATAGTATTTTAACTTTTCTCTTCTCTTTCTAATCATAAGGCATAATGAGAAAGATAGATCATGATTTGTTTCCCAAAATTGCAGAACAAAAGGATATAAACTCATCTTTGCTCCGTTGACCAACACCTAATTGCATTAATTATTTCTTCTTTTTCGGATCCATTCGTTCACCATTTCATCCAATCGATATCTTTGTAATTGAGAATCTTCTTTATTTGTATTTATATATATATTGGACTAAATGAGTATAAAATATATTTAGAGAGTTGATATTGGTTTTAACTATAAGATGAAATTTTTATATTTTTCAATCTTTTTATAATTTACCTTATGGACGCTCTCTTAACAATGATTAAGGAGAAGGAATGAGAGCATTAAAGAAGATGATTAGGGCGTTTTAAAAAATAAATAGCATATTAACTTCTTTAATCTAATCTAATTATGTAAGTATATTTTATATTAAGGACGGGAGAAGTAATATGACATATATTTTCTAAAACATCATAGTCATCTTCCTTAATTTCTATATTCCCTCCCCTCCTTGATTATAGTTGATGAATTATCAATAAGGGTAAATTAGAAAAGATTAACAAATATAAAAAATTATGGCTTATATTTAGGGACGAAGATCAACTCTTCAAATATATCTCTAGATGAGTAATTAACTTAACAACTTTAATATAATCAAATTAAATAAATATGTCTTATACTAAGACGTCGAGTAATTGGATTACTTGTATTTTTTTAGGGAAAATTGCACCTAGGTCTTGAAAAAGAGAAAATACGACAAAATGGTCACTTGAAATCTCAAATTTGCAGTAAAGTCCCATGATATGTTTTTGCAATATATTCCAATTGTCAAAAGTCACAAATGCCCGAATTGAATAAACAGAGAGAGGGTTCCCAAACCCAATTCGTCTTTTCTCTTCCCCAATAACTTCTTCTTCTCTATGCCATAGCCCTAGGTATTGGTTAGGACCTCAACCAAGATGGAAAAATCTAATGATACAAGGTCCTTGGCTGGTTACCGGATTGGGGGTGGGATGGACATGAAAATGGTAGCAAGGCATAAGGACTTAAAGGAGATTGTGGAAGCCATCAAAGAGAACTTCAAGAAAGCAGTGATGGAAAGAGATTAGAGTTTCTCGATATAAGAAAGCATAGCTTGATTGGAGTTTCAAGCAATTGAGGAAATTTTCAAGGGTTAAGAAGCGATTTGGCCAACAAATTATTCGTACATGGGCGTTAGCGTTCAAAGACAATTAACTTTTAAAGTGGACCAAAAATACCAATAAACTTTTAAAAATATGCACTCAAGACAATAAACTTTTAAAAATATGCGAGTTAACAAAATGCCGTTAGAAAAAGATAACGTCCACTATCTAAGGTGCAAATTGGCCAACGAATTTTTACTCGAGGAGCGTCCAGCAAAAAATTCTACATTTCACTAAATTAAATATTTTTTTCTCAATTGTCATTATTCAAAACTACTTATATAGATATCTATGGACAAAAATTACTCATTTGCTAAAATAAACAAAACTTTTCATCAAAAACATAATTATATGATTTAAATAAAACTCAAGGTATTTTATAATTTATTATATATGTTAAACAAAAATAATTATATGATTTATTTTTATTTTAGAAGAAATTTATGTGAGTTAAAAAATTCATTTAATGTTAATAAAATTTAAAAAATCTAATATATCCAAAAAAGAAATGAAATGCGTTTTATTTTTATTTTTATAAAAAGAGCTTAATGGATATCACGCGTTGATATTTAATAATATAAATCCGCAACTTGATAATATATCTGTTAATTAAATAAACTATTGATTATATGAATATAAGATTTGTTGAAAAAAGAAAGATAACCTAAAAAAAAATTAAAAGTTTGTTGGTTAAATTGCTCTTTAACCTATTATTAAATTGTCCTTAATCAAACCTCTTAAGTTATCTTTTTTTTTTTCAACAAGTCTCATATTCATATAATCAATAAATCATTTCATTAACAAATAAATCATCAAGTTGCGGATTTATATTATTAAGTATCAACGTTAATATCCATTAAACTCTTTTTATAAAAATAAAAATTAAACTCATTTCATTTCATTCAGATATAATAAATTTTTTAAATTTTGTTAATATTAAATGAATTAATTAAATCACATAAATTTCTTCTAAAATAAGAATAAATTATTTTTTTGTTTAACATATATAATAAATTATAAAACACCTTGAGTTTTATTTAAATCATATAATTATATTTTTAATGAAAAGTTTTGTTTATTTTAGCAAATAAGTAAATTTTGTCCATAGATAACTATACAAGTAGTTTTGAATAATGACAATTGAGAAACAAATTTATTTAATTTAGTGAAATTTAGAATTTTGTGTTGGGTGCTCTGGAGTAAAAGTTCGTTGGCCAATCTACATCTTAGATAACGGATGTTATCTTTTTTCTAATGATGTTGTCTTTGATCGCACATTTTTAAAAGTTTATTGTCTTTGGGTGCACATTTTTAAAAGTTTATTGGTATTTTTGGTCTACTTAAAAGTTAATTGTGTTGGACGCTCCTAAGCCAATAGTTTGTTGGCCAAATCACTCCTTGACCCAATTTTCAAATATGGGCTATTTAGTATACTTCCTTCACTTTGAATTCAAGTAGTATTTTTAACACAAATTTTGCCTTAATTTTTTGGCATTTGCTTGGTTGTTAAAATTTTTACACTGATGTGTTGGATTGGTATTATGTTGTTATGATTCATTCCAATTTTAACAAATGAGTGTTTTGATTTATAGAAAATGTGTATCATTCAAGCAATATTCTGAGCTTTGATTTTTCTGTGTTTTTGTGTATATTATTCTCTATTTATGCATTAAAAGTGGAAATTAATGAATATGGTGTGAAAGTTTTGTGCTTGTAACTCTTGGTGTACAAAGTCAGAATGTGTTGTTAATAGGAGCAGCTATAGTTGTTAATATGAGTAGTAAAGTTGGTAATGACAACTGTATTGTGCAAGTTGATAGTGGTGATAGCTAGTACATCTGGGAAAAATCTCCTACATTTATTTTATATAGGGGCGATTTGTAATTAGTGGAGTTGTTGATATAACATATGTTAGGGGTTGTATCACTACAGAAAAAAGGCCTTCAGTGACAGACAAAACTGTCGCTGAAAAGACAAAATTCGTTGCAAAAAGGGCCTGCGACGGAATTTATGTGGGAAAAACGGTCGTTGCAAAAACCTTCGTTGCAAATGAAATTTGCAACGGATTTTGTATCATCCAAAATCTGTTGCAAATTGTAATGGATATATTTGGACGTAAAATTTTGTAAATCTGTTGCCACATGCATGCCTGCCCACATTTGAAAAATTGTGTAAATCTGTCACAAATTGTGACAGAATATAAAAAAAAAAAAACCGTCGCAAATTGAGGAATTAGAGAAAAAAAATTATTATAGTTATTTGGGATCTTCCACAGCAACCACTTAAATAAAGAATACGAAATAAATAATGCTGAATAATGTATTTTAAAAAGTGTATATGAAGAAATGTATATAGTAGCAATCCTAAAAAAATACACATAAAAAAAACGAAATATAAACAATAATGTTACCAACAAAATGAACTAAAAAACACAAAAACATAAATAAGGTCTATATACTAGCAACTTAGTCATCCTGATCATCATCAACTGGAACCGACCCCTTATCCTTGTTGTTTTTCTTATTGTCCTTCAATAGGCCCTGGAGTTATTCCTGCATCTGCTTCATCATCTTCGCTAGCTGATTCACTAGTTGTGTTGTAGCATCCAGCTGTTATGTGGTAGCACTGAGCTGCTGTTCCAACACCTTTATCCTTTTAAGATTGTCGCAAATACACTGTTAGAAAGTAAGTTTATTTTTTGTACTTAATTTAAATGGATCAGGGAGTGAAAATATAAAACAATTAAGCTCAAAAGCATTATGTCTACCTGCAAAAACTCTTAATCAAAATTCAGAGCATTTTGTATTAAGACAAATTCCAGAAGCAACATTGTGTACTTAGACTTCCACAAAGTTCAGCTTACAAGTGCACAAAATTCAAAGTGTAGGACTTTGCAAAGATACTCAACAATGCAACAATTGAGTGTTTTGAAATCACAAAAGGAGTGCCAAAAATACTTTTTTCACAAAATTCAAGTAAAAAATCCATCGAGTAGAACTCAAGAATTTTCAAAACTTCTAAAACTTACCTCAAAATTTCAGCAAGAGAAGCATTGGTTCCAAGAGCTTATCAATCCAATAGCAAGTGACTAAGACAGTTTAATCACATCCAATTCAATCCTTTGAGTTCAAACTTCAACTTATGCATTATAATTGTTTAAACCAAATTTGGGTGTTTAGACCTCAATTTTTGTTTTTCCAATAAATTTAAACTCATGACAGCAACTATAGCGTTCGAAATTCATTTTCACTAAGCACAAATTCTACCCTCAGATCAATGTCTCAATTAGAATTCAGTCACAGCTATGGGAATTACTAAACACAACAAAATGATGGTAAGTAACAGTAGCTTATAAGCACCACCAATATGACAGCAAGCAAAGCACAATTCAGATTTATTTTTCAACAACAAACAACTAATATAAACCATAAATGAGTTACGGTAAGATTAGCTTAATGCAAAGGCCAAAATCAAAGCAAAAGGAGTTAGTCTCAATCAAGAATGTTAACAACTTTCAAACACAAGCCACTATCTGAATGTGGGAGCTCACATTTGGCTTGGCAAGCAATGTTTAAATGCACTTAGCCAACTTGTATTCTTGCCTTTCAGAGACTACCCATGCAAGCAATGCAAAACAGAATAACCCTCAAATCAAAACTCATTAGTTCAAACCTCAGTTTTAGTATGCTTTAACACTTCATCAAAATTGCAGAGGCATCATACTACTACTGCCATCAAACTCAACTCTATTCTAACCAAACCCAGCCTAAAAATAAAGAAAGGCATGAACTTTAGCTAAAAAAAAGAAGAAAAACACAAACAGACCAGAAGAAAACGACAGAGAATGATGTTGAAAGAGAGAGAGAGACTACGACTAAAACAATGTTCTTCTTCTTCGAACTTGACAGGAGGCAGTAGGGGAGCGTGTGAGGGTGACAAACCGAAGGTGATGGCGATGGCGATGGCAAAGGAAGGAGGAGAGTGATAGCTTGGTTGGTTTTTTGTGAGAGAGCAAAGGTAGATCTAGTTCTGAGAATGGCGGATTCTACGAATATAAGGGATGAACAGATTTCAGCGGCTAAAGGCAGAGAGAGTGGGTGGCAAAGGATTTGGGTGAGGGAACGGTTGAAGACAAGACAAAAATAGAAGAAAGTTGTGAAGATCGAGCGAGAAAGAAGATTAAGCATGGAAGAAGAAGGTCTTCGCTTCAAACTCGCGGCGTTGTGCGATATGGTATATTGGTGATAATAAGGCAATAGATAATGGTGGAAGGAATTTATGGTTTGGCCATGGAGGAAAATGAGAAAGAAGGGGACCGAATGGGTAAGAGGAAGAGATTAGGGTTATTTGCAGTAGAAATAAACTCTGTCGCAAATTACCCCTTTTTTCGTCGCAAAATCCCTTACAAAATCTTGTTTTTGCAATGGATTTTTTTTTTCCCATCGTAATTTATAACAATCTAGCGATAGACTTGCCATAGACTTTGAGATGGTAGTTTCATGGTGAAATTTTAGCCTATTTTCCATCACAGTTTTTCGGTGGTCGCAAATTCTATTGCAAATGGCAACAATTTTTTTTCCCTCACAAATTCTGTCGCCCTTGCGGTATTTTCTAGCAGTGCATGAGACTTGGTTTTATGTGTTGCCTTTGTTCGTTATCATAATAATTTTTCACATTTCAATCAAACCCAAATTTGCATTAAACTCATGTCAACTGACCTTTCATTTGAAAAGCTTAAGCTATCAAAGAAAGTCATTTTCAACTTGGAAGTTTTGAATGAACTTGAACTCGAGTTGAAACACATATGTCATGAAAGCATAATTTTCATATCATTTTGAACCTTATGTGTCACTGAAAGGGGAATAAGGCTCGTTGTTGTTGTATTCTTACTTGAAGAATTTAATCCAATTTTATATGCTATAGAATTGATTTTGCTCATATTTCTCGTAACAGTCGAGGCTTTGGTTCATAAGTGACACAAAATCACTTTGACAAGGGACTTATATACCCATCATTCAAAGACAACAGAAAGATTCTAGTTCATATTGCTGCCAAAGTAGCAATGTAGAAGAAAATTTTATAATAAAGTGATAAGGGCAAAAGTACATATTTAATGTGATATATAAATGTTCCACTTTTATCTCTGTGGTTTAAGGGTGGAGTCAAAGTGATGGCTTGTGACTCATCCAAACAATATACATGGTGACAAAGTAATGTATTTGGTTCAAGGGTGAAATCAAAGGAAGAGAAAAATAGACAAACATGTTTAATTGTAACTAGGATTTGTAGGATGCATTTATGAAATATATTTTGCAACTTAAATTCACTTGATATTAGTGACTCATTGTATTAATTTGATATTAAGGTTTATTAAGCTTATCCTAAATTTTTGTACATTATTGGGATATTGTTATCAAACCATTTGTAAACTTAGGGTTATAATTGCAATATGTCTAAATTGTTAGTTATGATTAGTTTTGATGATATCTTATATTGATGTCATTATCTAGAGCAAAAAGTTTATATCATATAAATTGACTAACTACTTTGTTTATTATAGGTTAGTCCAAATTAAATTATAGAGAATGATCAAGAATGGAGTTTGAAGAAGGAAGAACTTGTTAAATATTATGAGAATATCAATATTTAAGTTCCCATTATCAAATAGAAGTTGGAGCGACTCAATTCGGAGAGCTAAAATAAGCAAGTTGAAGCATGAGCAGTTCCTTGCTCGAGCAACAAGAGGATCCATGCTCGGGCAACATCATTTTTCACCCAAACAGTACCTTGCTCGAGCAACAAGAGAAGCCATGCTCGAGCAACATCATTTTTTAGCCAAAATCCGTTCTTGCTCGAGCACAAAGAAGAGACTTGCTCGAGCAACATCATTTTTCAGCTACTCTGTTCAGCTCTGTTTCTGGCGACCTCCGGTAAATCGATGATATCTCCCAAACCAAGAATTGGATTGATGCGAAACTAGTGGCATATGAAACTAGACATCCAATGCGTCATTTTAATATAAAATTCATGTCCAAAGGATTCCAGACGAGGGAGCTATGATCTTTTCAATTCGGCACAAAAATCACCGTCATAGTTCAGACCAAGCTTCGGTAATTTGTGTGTATCTCACAATCTACAAATCCAATTGAGGTGAAACCAGTGCCATTTGAAATTAGACTCACATACCTTTCCAAAAACATCAAGAACTCAAAAAAAAGAAGATCAATTGAAGGAGATATGATGTTGACGGTCAGTTCAGGATGTTGCAAAAAACGCTGATCAAGAACAACCTCCAATCATCTGATGATAACGGACAAAGTACAATGAGTTTGGAGCTGATTCTTCTTGCATTGGAAAGAAGACTTGAAGAGCTTTATAAGGATGGGTGGTTTTCCAAAATTGAAGCTATATCAAAGACGTTACGCTCTCTGGAAATTGGGTCTTGTACAGCCAATACTATTGTGTCTTTGAAAATCAATGGAAACTGATAGATTGCTCAAGTATTTCAGAAAGGATGCTCGAGCAAGAAATTTGGGATGCTCGAGCATCATCGGTCTCAGAGCAAAGATTTCCAAAGTTAAAGAGGCTTGCTCGAGCAAAGTGAAAAGCATGCTCGAGCAACATCAGACTCAAGGAAAAATTCTCCAAGTTAAAAAGCCATGCTCAAGCATAGTAGATAAGGCTGCCCGAGCATCATCTGGTAATGGGATTGAGAGCATATTGGAATCTCCTCGAGCAAGCGGTTCAGTACGCTCGAGCACCATCAACCTAAACAAGGAAACAGCGAGGTAAAGGAGTCATGCTCGAGCAAGGCAATGGAGCATGCTCAAGCACCATGCTCGAGCAAAGGAAAAATGCTTGCTCGAGCAGGGTCATCAAACAGACATTCTCTCGTCTCTGTCTGACTCATGCTCGAGCATGTTCTTATAGCTTGCTTGAGCATCAGCGATGGTAATTGATTTTCAATAAAAGCTTGCCCGAGCAGACTTTGTCACTTGCCCGAGCATCAACGATATTAATTGGTCTTTAAAGAGCTTGCCCGAGCAAGCTTTGGTTTCTTGCTCGAGCATTAGCGACTCTGAGGTGCTTTTACCTGATTCAAGTGAAGCTTGCCAGAGCATGATATAATCATGCTCGAGCACCATGCTTGAGCAGACAAAAATCCTTGCTCGAGCATCAGCGACAAAAAGGACTTCTCTATGCATTTGACAAATGTTTGCTTGAGTAATCTTGGATTGTTACTCGAGCATAGTCATCTCTATTTTCAAATCATCGCCCTGAGAATCATGAATCATCACATGAACTTTTATTTCTTCTGATTCTTACTTATTGTGATTATCAAATGCTTTTAACCAATTTGCTCATGAGTTTCAGATTGTTTAAACTTGAATTAGCAGCAAATTTGAATAAAGCAAATCTGTGTGTCAGAGGCATTAAATGCAAACTACCTAAACCGGTGATACTCTCGAAAATCGATATTCTGAACGAAGTAAAGCTAACTCTGATATTCCGCTGCACATTAAATGCTATCTCTCAACGGTCAAAACAAATGGAATAAAGAATGTTTGTGAAGAATGAAGTCAGCGACGATTGTGACCAGCGAAGCTTCATCTGTCTAACGGTTATATTCATGAGTCACAACGATTACTCTTCAAGCTTCTCCAACGGTCAAATGCTCGCAACGGTCGAAACACGATAACCTATAAATTGCGAAGCCTTCAAACCGAAAGAAGTGACGACGATTAATGAACGAATCGACGAAGCCAACGAAATGATTTTACTACTTCTCCGTTGATAGTTCACACTCTCTGTTTCTCAATATTATATAGTTTCCATTAGAGAGTGTGATGATCGATCATATACTTCAGTGTTTAATACTTTATCTACTCGTGAGGAGTTCATAAACATTTACTTCATTATCAGTTGAATCTTAAGGTTAAGGAACCTTAAGAGAGGGTGTATCAATTACAACTTGTAAGGGGGAGTGGAGTCTGAGAGTGAGAGAACCATCCTTCATTTACAGAGTGTGTAAGTGTATCCTTACAGTGTGTAAGGGGAAGTATCTCGATAAGAGATTGTAAAGGCTGCACAAGTGCCCGACTAAACTTGTGAGGTTGTAAAGGCTTTCTCTTGTGCCCGGTTAAACAAGGAGATAGTGGATTGAAAATCTCAAGTGAAGCTTGGGGACTGGACGTAGGTCAAGGATTGGACCGAACCAGGATAAATCATAGTTTGCATATTCTCTTCCCTTATCTTTTATATTTCCAGTATATGCTTGTTTGAATATCTAACTGTTGATTTAGAAGTTGCGAAAAGATTTTCAAAATTCCTAAAGTTTTATTTGACACCCAATTCACCCCCCCTCTTGGGTGATAGCCAAGTTCAACATAAATTATGTTAACATGAAGATATATAAACAAGTGCAGAGGTGCCAACTAATAAGCTTGTAGGCACCAACTAACAAGTCCATGTGCCTATATAGACAAGTTAGACTACTAATAGTGACAACTCTTTTGTTTGAACAAATAATATTTCCATGTAGTCAATATGAAATTATAATAACAAAGGTAGTTAGTTTATAAACTGAATTCTACTATATAAATAAGTTTATGAGATTGTACTGACAAGTCAGTTGGCATCTATTGACAAATTTATATGCCTACATTAACAAGTGAGGTAGCTGGCAGTGACAACTCTTTTGTTTGTCCAAATAATATGTCCACATAATTAATATGAAATTATAATAACAAATGTAGTTTATAGATATGTCACACTAATATAAAATTATAGCTTGTTTCTAACCTGATAACAATTTGACCACATTATATAAACATATCTGAATATATACTAACAAGTGTATGGTTTACATTAATAAGTTCATAAGTGTCCACTAATAAGTTTATGTGCTTGTTTTGACAAGTTCTTGTTCATCTATTAACAATTGCATTTACAATAGAATACAAATTTATATTCAACATTCATCTACATTTTTAAATGCATCTATAAAGTACTTCATCATCTAGGAGATCCACAAATGTAGTTGTATCAAATGTCAGTGTGAACTTCCTAACTACTCTATTACTCTCTTTTCCCACAATTGATAATATCATTGTTTTGATCTCTTCATAACTTGGTATTTCTTAATGGTTTTTAATCTCATTAAACCCCTACATATGTTATATCAACATGTCCTCTAATTACACATTATCTTCCTATAAGAAATAAATGTAAGAGATTTTTCTTAGACATACTGACCATCACCACTGCCAATTTGCACAATACAATTGTCATTACCTACTTTACCACCCATAGTAACAACTATCACTGTCCATATTAACAACACATTCTAACTTTGTACATCAAGAGTTACAAGCACAAAACTTTCGCACCATATTATTAATTTCCACTTTTAATGCACAATCAGAACAAAATATACATAAAAGCATAGAATAAACAGAGCTCAAAATATTGTTTGAATGATACACAATTTCTGTAAATCAGAGCCCTCATTCATTAAAATTGGAATGAATAATAACAACATAATATCAATCCAACATATTTGTGTAAAAATTCAAGCAACCAAGCAAATCTTAGAGAATTGAGGCAAAATTTGTGTAAGAAGTACTTGAATTCAAAGTGAAGGAAGTATACTAAATAGCCTAGATTTAAAAGTTTCCAAAACATTTGAAAATTTCCTCAATCGCTTGAAACTCTAATCAAGCTGTGCTTTGCTTATATCGAGAAACTCCGATATATAATCACTTGCTATCGCTACCTTCTCAAAGTTCTCTTTGATGGCTTCCACAATCTCCTTTAAGTTCTTACGCCTTACCACCATTTTCATGTTCACCTCGTCCCCAATCCAGTAACAAGCTAAGGACCCTATATCGTCGGATTTGTCTATCTTGCTTGAGGTCCTAACTAATACTTAGGGCTATGGCATAGAGAAGAAGATGGGACCTGGCTTTGGTCCGATACTTGTTTCCGTCCGCTGCGTCCTTTACGCTAAAACGACGCTATTTTGGTGCAAAGGAGGGCAACTGTTTTTTTTTTTTTTAAAAATATATATAAATATATATATATATATATTTCAGGCTATTGACTAGTGCTAAAAAGATACTTCACGATACTGAACGGTATTGAAAAATACTTTATGATTTTGAAAAATTATTTTAGGATCCTGAGAAAATATCCTGAAGTATATTTTTAGTATCAGTTAGTACCTTGAAATATTTTTTCAAGATCCTAAAATAATTTTTCAAGATCATGAAGTATTTTTTAGTATCAGTTAATATTGTGAAATATTCTTTTAGTATTAGTTAGTACCCTGAAATATTTTTTCAAAATCCTAAAATAATTTTTTAAGATCATGAAGTATTTTTTCCAGTACTAGTTAATATACTCAAGTGTCTTTTTAGTATCATTTAATACCTTGAATTTTTTTTCCAAGATCCTAAAACAATTTTTTCAAAATCATAAAGTATTTTTTTCAATACCGTTAAATATATTGAAGTATCTTTTTAGCACCAGTTAGTTTTTGAAATATTTTTTTAAACAAAAAATAAGCAAAAAAAATAAAAATAACAGCAACAATTGCCCTCCTTTAAGCCAAAACAATGCTGTTTTGGCACAAAAGACGCAACGGATAGGAACAAGTATCCAACCAAAGCCAAGTCCAAAAAGATGTGGGAGGAGAGAGAGGAGGAAGAGGATCTTCTCCTCATCCTCTTTCTCATTTTATTTCATTAGCCCACCTAGACCATTGATTAGGAAGATGAGAGAGATAATAAAGTAGTATTTTGATTGATTGGATGGATATGATTTAGAGATGATGAGGGATAATGAGAAAAAAATTATGAGAGAAACCTAACCCGAGAGAGGACGAATTAGGTTTGGGAACCCTTTCTCTATTTATTTAATAGGGGTATTTGTGACTTTTGATAATTAAAATATATTACAAAAATGTCTGAAGTAACTTTACTGTAAATTTAAGATTTAAATGGACTATTTGGTTGTATTTGCTATAATTCGGATATAGGTGCAATTTTACTCTCTTAAAATTTTTACTCAACTTCGGTGAGTCCGAGGAAGAGGAGGATGGTTTGGGGAGAAGCTAATGAGTCAAGTTACTCTTCTCTCTGAACTATCGACAGGGGATGTTCTCTCTGCTTCCGCCAGATTTTTAATCATTTTCCTTTGAAGTCAGTTTACCTATTGTATATCAAGACAAATTCTATATTTATTGCCAAAAACAACAGAAAAATCTTGCGCTGTCCATTGCTGCTTGGAGGCATTGGCCACTGAAAGTGAAGTTAGCATAAGCGTGAGACTCCACCTTTCCACTAGAGGAGCTTAACGCTTACAAGTGGATATTCAGACGCAGATTCGAATCGAATGCCGTGAATGTTGGTGGGACGATTACATCCGGATATTTGCAAGTAGCTGAGAGAAGTCTAATTGGAGGAAGTAGGCAGCGATGGGGGAGAGTTCAAGTTCGGGATTCAAGGAATATGTGGCCGGTTTGATCGCTGGGGTTGCCACCGTAGCTACGGGCCATCCCTTTGACACGGTGAAGGTTCTCTTTTTATCCTTGCATACTGTGTAATGTCTTTTCAGTCTAATTGCTCTAATGTCTGTAATGATACAATGGGGTTTTTTTTTTTGCCCAAAGTGATACAATGGGTTTACTTTTTTTTTTTTTGGTTGGCTTTAGGAGATTCTTAATTACGTTCAATTTTTGGGGTTGTTAATGCTCTCCAGCTCCTAGTAATTTACTGCTAGGTTCATAGGGAAGTTGGATAATAGCATATGACAGAATGCATTATTCTTTACACTCTGCTGCATCTCGATTTCGATTATTCCCGGACCAGGCAGGTGTAAAAAGACATTTTCAGATTGCCTTCCACTGTTATAATTGTCTAATCATAATTTTACAGATTATTAACCAATGAAGATTGAAGAATTTGGCTGTTGTGCTGAGTATTTAAGTCCTGATGTTGTGGAATTTTTTTTTTGGGGGGGGGGGGGGGGGGGGGGGGGGGGGGATTTTCAGCATAACTGACATGCTTTAGGGCCATTTCTCTGTCTAATGGTAAAGTTTACAAAAGATATGGATTGCGGTCACTTCCAGATGGTTTGGTGTTCTGTGATAATTTTTTTGGGTGTTTTGAAGGAAGAGAACGGAAATGATTGCATTGTCTCCCTGATATTTGGGTGTTTGAAGCAGCAGTGGATTTGAGATGTTGTCTGCAGTTGCAGCATCAGAAGTTGACAACTAAACTATACTCATTGTGGCATAGTCTCTGTTAAGGGAGTGGATTCAATCAAGTCCAGAGAGAATTGATTTGCTCAATACAAAACAAGCTTGGCTGCATGATTTATCAGAGTAACAATAGCATGAGGAGTGTGATAGTTTCAATATGCAGATGAATGGTAAATCTGGAATTGATATTGGAAAGCACTTACATATGAAGTGGTTGACGTTTATAAGGACTCTAGAAAACAAAATTTTCTGGCAACCTTAATCTAAAACCTCAGTTAGATAGCAATTCTCTAATGATCATAGTCTTTGCTATCTAGTTTTTCAGCCTGGGGATTCTACTACACCCGACCAAAAAAGTTGTCCCTTCACTCGAGGACTCTACTGGGCAAGCTTCTTTCTGCATTCATACCCAGCCTATTATTCGTATAACAGCTAGATAAATTTTCCATACAAGGAATATCTTCATCAAAGAATTATGATCATACTAGTGAAAGGTGATGCTGACAGCAAAAATAAATATCTTTCCTGTTTCAAACAAACTTTTTTAGAGCTTCTTCTCTTTGAATAAATTGACGATGATTCCTGTTATTTGTGAGGTCTTCATTCTTGCTCTCTGTAGCTGCCCTGAAATTAGCAACCTGGTCAACATGGCTGTTACTACGTACACTTTAAGCTGTTCTCTTTGGAATTTTGCCAATAAAAAGCCTTCACTGGAAAGGTTGGTTCAAGTTGCTGAACCAAGTTGGGACTTGGAATAGAGGATGTAACTGTGTACAAATGCAGGAGTAAGTTCAAAATCACAGGTGTACAGAGATCATTGTACCTCACAACTTTTACAGGGGTTGGAAATTGGAATAGAAAGCCTATGCTAGGAGGGTATATTGTGGGTTCAGGACCACAGGAGGAGATTGGAGGCTGCTCCAAATCTGAATTTTGACCAAAAGAAGGTTGAAGCAGAATCTTGAGTGTGGCACAATATTGGATGGTCTGATAGATCATACAGTTGAGCTTGATACAAACTCAGCAAATCAATTTGAAGGATAATTGACTGAATCCACTCCTCTCTGTTGAATTAGTTCTTAAAGGTAGCCTGCTATTTTGCCATTTCCCAAATACTGACATATTCCGTGGATAAAGTAAGTCAGTCTTATGGTTCTCTGACTGTGAGAAAACATGGGCTTTCAAAGAAAAGTACCCATAGTTGGCCCCAAAAATATAAGCTTACCCATACAAAGCCTTAAAGAAAGCTCAAGAAATCCTTGCTGACGTATTGGCTTACTTCCTTACTCTCCATGATATACTCTTTTGCAAGCTATCTTAGAAAGCTTAGAGTTTATCATGTTATGGCATATTGCTGATACATGGAGTCGTGGGGTGCTAGCATGAATTGTGCATGGGCCATGACTTACATGTAACATGATTGATGGACTTGGAGATGGTTAGATCTGTAGTATTATAGTCCTAAATTAAAGACTTCACCAACTTAATCTGGAATTTCCCCAAGCTTACATTCCAACAACAATTTATTTTGTTCTAAAGCCTGGCTAATATCAATACTGCTTAATAACTTGATATTTGATGATATGTTTTCCATATGCTAATCGGCGACGTAAGATATTATTGGCTTGTAGGATATGGTAATTCTTTATTTTATATCATAAATTTTATTGCCGGCTAATGCTTTGGGTCCAATTATAGTCTGCTTTTGGAGTTATAGTTTATCCGTGTATTATTACTTCATTTGTTAGGTGAAGCTGCAAAAACACAATACTGAGGCACATGGGATTCAATATAGGAGTGGTTTGCATTGCACAGCTAGAATACTGAAGACCGAGGGAGTATGTTTCTTGATTTTTATCTTGCGAGGAACCAATTTTCTCTTTTATATGCATATTTAGAAATATTGAATATATAACTTTGATGTGTATTAGTGCTGGCTGAAAATCTTGCTGATTCATACTTGAAGTTATGAACATTGAGTGGGATCATTGATTTAGTGTGTGTTTGGCTAACCGTTTGGAGTTGCCAAACTAACTTTTTACAGACCCAGTTTTGATATATGCTTGTTTGGGTGACTCAAAACTGACTTTTGAAAAATGGAATATTAACCCATATGCGTTTTACAAATAGAAACTTAAGTTTAGAGGAAAGTATGTATTTTGAGATACCTGTTATCATTCATTTGTGAAAATTGGCTACACTTTAGCCTTTTAAACATCGGTTATGCTGTAACGGCAGAAGGGACACATATCCACCTGTTACAGTTCTTTGTGGAAAAGAAAGACATGACATTTCTTGCTTATCATCATTAAAGCATATTTCTGGACTTCACACATCTTTCATCAATTAGAAGCTTATGTTGTGATTAAAAAGTGGCTGCCTTATTCTTTTCTTCCATAGAGTCGTTATTTTAATATTATAATGTCTTATTTGTCTTTCTTGTCTATATGTCTTCCTCGCAAATATAATTCTTGAAACCTCTACTAGTGTTGCTAGTTGCTAGTTGCTACATCCCCCGTTTTGATTGCTGAAGCCAGGAAGGAAAATGATCACATAATCACACTTTTTTGGGGGCATCTTTTCCTCTCACTTACAAGCTTTACTCCAAAAGTTTATAAATAAAAGGATTAGGTAGATATTCCTTAATCAAACATAACAGTGCGTCAGTGCCCATAAAAAATGAAAATCAAGAACGGGAAAATTGTTTATTGTTATTTGATTAATTGATCTGATTTACCATGTGTTTTTTTTGTTGTTGTTTTCAGATTAGAGGACTTTATAGTGGAGCAACGTCATCTTTTATTGGGATGGCTTTTGAAAGCTCATTGCTTTTTGGCATTTATTCCCAGACAAAACTAGCCCTCCAGGTTTGCATGAAAGTGACTCGGATAAGTTTTATCTTGGTCTGTCATTTCATTTGCCTCCAGTTAGCAAAGCTGGCCCTCCAGGTTTGCATAAAGGTGGCTTAATACGGGAGCAGATTTCCTCAGAATCTCCTCTCCTTTTCTTCTCAGAATCCCATTTCCACCCTTAGATGAAAAAATGGACAATTTAGATTTAATATATTCTAAAACAATGATAAAGTGTTTTATAAATTAATTTTTTTATTAATTTTGTTTGTATTATAGGTATAAATTGTGTAGATCATGATTTAACAGTTTAACTTTATTTATTCATGTTCAAAATAATAGTTTTATAAAATATTAAATCTGGACCATCTATTTTTTTTAAATCTGAGGGTGGAGATTAGATACTGAGAAGAAAATGAGAAAAAGAATTCTGAGAGAATCCAAACCCGGCTTAATACATTGTAGTTCTACCATCTATTTTCCTTTTTCTTTTTTCTTTGTTAGGGTGGTCTGCCAAGCAGTGTACCACAGCCTCAAGTAATAATACCATCTGCTGCTTATGGCGGTGCTATAATCAGTTTTGTGTTGTGTCCATCAGAGCTGGTGAAGGTAAAATGAATATAGAGGTTATGCACGGTAGCATTGCTCATGGGAAATTCTTAGGTAGACCTGGCTACATCAAGCTAATTATTTATAGACATATAAGCATGTTGACATACTTTTTGGCGGATCATTTTCAATGATCTTACATATATCTAGTCTTGATTGGCTGCACCTAATATTTTTGGAGATTTAGTCTATTTGATAATTTCTTGTTGCCTATCTATTGTCTGTGTGATGTCAGTTTAAATCTGAACTTCCAGTGCAGGATGCAAATCCAAGGCACTGATTCTTTGGTTCCTGCGTCCAGCAGATACAAGAGTCCTCTTGATTGTGCCCTAAGAACTGTAAAAACTGAAGGGGTGAGAAAAACATGTCATATTCTGCAATATTGATCAATGTATTCATTAGCTGACAAAGTACCTTTCAGGTGGCTGGAATCTTTCGTGGTGGTTATACAACATTGCTGAGAGAATCTATAGGAAATTCTGTGTTTTTCAGTGTTTATGAATATGTGCGATATCACATGCATTTACATACTAAAGCAGCCTCGTCCAATTACAGTAACTTGATGGACACGGGAATTGGGATCGTTTCTGGTGGCCTCAGTGGTGTAGCTGTAAGCATATTGACAACTAACCATATTTTGGGTCCCATTGAACCTGTCTAAACTTTGTATTTTTCTCAATTGTCCTTTCAGTTTTGGTTGGCTGTTTTGCCCCTGGACGTGGCAAAAACCATTATTCAGACTAACCCTGATAAAAACTGTCCGAGGAATCCTTTTCACGTCTTGAGAAATGTAAGCTCTCAAAAATTATTTCGTCTCTTGTTTCTCAACTGCCAAAATGTAGAAAAATATCATATGTTATAGGTTAAAGGTTTTGTTTTTTTGGTGGTAGATTTACAGGAGGGCTGGATTAAACGGGCTTTACACAGGCTTGGGTCCCACCATTGCTCGAGCATTTCCTGCTAATGCAGCAGCAATTGTTACCTGGGAGCTAGCAATGAAAATGTTAGGCATTAAACATGACTAAGGTTTGTGCATCTCACGTTCTCAATACTGACTTCTAAATCTATATTACTTATTGAGTAGTGAAAAGCTTGTTATTCTTTATGCAGAGTCTCTCTCTGACATTTTTCCAGAGGCTAGAGACATAGAAGACTGGTTTTGCATTTAACATGAGGATGAGCGAGCTTGAAGAAAGAAGTTGAAAGGGGATGTGATTGCAATCCAACACCACCCACTTCCAATTTTTCGTAAAAAAATTATATATAATTTTTTCCTCCATTTACACGGATATGAAATATTGTCATTATATTATTCTTATTTAAGTTCATAGCAGGATAATTGTTTCCCCAATTCATGGTGAATACTGAGAAAAAAAGCAGAAAATTCCAACAAGACTAAAAAGCTTGGCTTTCTGGGAGACAATTAGAGTACTGATAATTGATGCAACCATTTACGACTCTGACTCTGCCTCTTGACTTGAACACACGACCATGTGACGACTGGGTCATTTATCATCTGATCCAGTAATTTCATTGGCTCATTGGCGCTCTCCCTCTCTCTCACGTTGCATTATTATTACCTTGGCAGTCATTGCAGTGGATCCCTACATGAATGAGCTTGCTTAAGATTCCTTTTCCAGCCTCCTTTTATACAGTTCCAGTCAAATCTGCACCACAATTTCCCTCTCTGTAATGTGTATCAGTAAAATGCATTAAGGGCCATGTACCTCAGTTTGACTGCAAGATAAGCTGTACCTAGTTTCTTGGCAAAATTAAGGCTAACATTGCCAAAAGTTTTTTTTGTTTTTTTGTTTTTGGAGTTTTCCTTGAACTGAAGGCATTTGTTACAACGAATCATTATTTTATTCTCATTATCTCATTGGCAATCTTGTCTGCCCATCCTTTCAATAGAGAGGTTATCATTTATCACCCTCTTGCTTTATTCCTTCGTGCAAGGAACTTGTCATAGATAATCAAAGCTTGAATGTCACGTTTTGCCGGTAAAGATAGTGGAATTACTAATCAAAATTGCAACTTTTTTCTCAAGAGACTCAATTAACTCTTGAAAAAATTTCGCCCTTTTAAGTGCTTGCTCAGATTGGCATTTTGAAGCTTCAGGCTGACTTTTCAATCATGATTTTGTAGTTTTTTTTTTTTTTTTTTTTTTTTTTTTTTGGGAGGGGGATGGTTGAGTTGACTTGTGCAAATGCACTTATCATAAAAAAAAAAAAAAAAAATCAATTAAACTATTTTTTTTGGTAAAAAAAAAACTAACATTTAATTAAAATTCACGGATTTAGCTAATTTCGCTGTATGTAACACTTAGATAAATTTTCGTGAACTACTTATTTACAAGGATGATTTAAGGCCTGTTTGGATAACCTATATAATCAATTATAGGAGCCAACATCATGATTTTCTTGAAAAATATCTAAATGCCTGTTGTATCCATGCCAAAGTTAATTATTAAAAGAAAATCAAATACCATTTTAATACTATCTCCGGTTCTAAATATAAGACATGGTTTATAGTGTAATTTATGCTACAAACTATATCCTATATTTTGGACCAAAGGAGTATTATATATCTAATAAGAAGTTCTTGAGAAAGTAATTAACGCAAGCAAATACATTTAACACAAAAGGAAACATAAATGTTTGGAGTGTCAGATGGTCAAGTTTTGCTTATTCCAGATAGAAGTACTATTGTGCTAGGCTGCCAGCCATATGGTGGCAGAAGATTTGACAGAAGACAGAGAGCATCTTTGGATAACAACAACATAGTAAAATTTAACCATGAAGAAGGTAGTTTCAATGGGGGGTAATTTATTTAGAGTAGCATGCTTGCCTCAGATTATATAGTTAAGATCCTTCCTTCTCCATGATTATATATATATAGTTAAGATGCATTCTTTCGACGCCTTTCATTGTGTCCAGCCAAACGCTTCCTACAGCTCCTCTTGGCGTCATCAAATTCTCCCAGCTCATGAAACCTGGAAAAAAAAAAAGATACATTTTTGAGAGAAATTGGTAGGCCAGTAATGCTAAATACAATCTCTACCCATGCAAATACATATATACATACATACATGAGTGAATCCGAGTAATTAATTTCAAATCCATTCATTTCAAGGCTCTGAGGATTTTGGTCTATTATTACCCTTTTCAATTCCTTCAAAGTCCTCTTCCAAGGAAGAAATTAAAGGGTTTTTTTTTAAAACCTGTGTAGCTCACATGGATAGATTAAGGATGACAGAAAAAGAAAGCAAGTAGCTTTGTGCTGATGTATGAAATGATTAACACGTGTACCTTAATTAGGAATTAAAAAATGACACTTTTTGTGGTGTCATAAATCAAGCCTCCTTATCAACTTAATTATAAAGTAATAACGGGACTGAATTTGACAGCACTAACCATTAATATCCTACACGATATTACTATTGTTTTCCATGATATATAAATTAATATATACTCATCATGTATGTGTAGTATTAACTCATCAAGATATTAAAAAAGAAGGGGGGATCCTCCATATCAAATATTTTTGCCATTTTGTCTGTTTCCAAACCTATTAGGAATTCTCAGCTTACAATTAGTCACAAGCAGAAATAATGCTATGTTCAAATTGATGATTAAAGAAGCTTTCATCTTTCCCACTAATTAAACTGCTTAAGGTGAGCAAAGAATTACAAAATTCCAACCAAAACTCCAAACTCATAGTTGAATGAAAATATTAGCCTTCAGTATGACTAATATTGAAGAATACAATATATGTGTGTGTGTGTGTGTGTTCTCAAAGTCAAGTAAAGTCAAGATTTTTGGATTATTCCCATAATTCCAAGGGGGCCTATGAACCCCTAAAAAGACTTCGCTTGCAACAAAAGAACATATGAATGTAATTATCAACAAGCAATTCATCAGATTCACAAACAAAACTATAAAAAGAGAGAATTAGGGTTTTTGTGAAGGGACCTGCTGCATTGTTGGCAAAACCTTTGTTGCAAGCCAGAAATGAGCACAGAAGCAGCCTTGGCATGGAACTCACAGACCTTATGGCGGCGATGGTAGTGCTTAGCCTCACTCAGATCACTTTCACAGCTTTCCACCTGACATGAAGGTGCCATTGACGATGACGAAGAAGACCATCTCTTGCTGTTGTTGTACAGATCTCTCATCTTCTTGTTCCTCCCATCTTCTTCTTCTCTTAAATTGAACTCATCAACTTCATTTTCGTCTTCTTCTTCATCTTCAACCTCTTCCTCCTCCTCCTCCTCCTCCTCCTCCACCTTGTACTTGAAGCTCCTCTTACCCTCTCCGCTTCTTTCCATATAGGGAAGTTTAGAGTGTGTGAGAGAGGAAAAGATATCAATGGGATACAAAAAACAACAATATATGGGGAAAAGAGCCATATAGGCTTTGTATATATATAGAAAGGGAGAAAGGTTAATTAATTAGATGCGAATTTTTATACATATCTTCTTACTCTTTAACTATAGCATGATACTATAAATTATCTTCCGACAACCGCATGCTGTATATATACTGTGTAGTCGGATTTATTTTAGAGTATATTTCGAAAAAAGGTCTTTATTATTATATGTAAGTATCTGTTTAAATTGACGGTAGAACATGTTTTTCTAACGTGATTTAAATATACAAACTAAGTATGTGAAAAGAGTTTTGTCTTATCTCGGCTCATGTGAATGTGATTTTCTAACGCTAACTCAAATAGGCCTTAAATCTTCTCTTCAACATCAAAGAGTGAAAACTGAAAAGCAAAAGGAGAAGAAAAGAATTAATGGGATAGGACTACAGTGTCTCTCTTCCACTTCCAACACGAGGGGTTAATAGTGAAAGGTCAGAAACTAAAGACGCAACCTACTTTTTGATTGGTATGTTACAGTACCAGACGACACAGAGGGAAGCTTGCCTTTGCCCTCATGGTTGGACTTTTCCTACAGTATAGTTTCGTGACAATTAAATATTAATAAGACATACTTAGCTGTTGTGTGATTTGTGAATTAATTAATTAATGGACATATCTGATTCGATTTAATTTTGTTTCAAAGACTGTGGTCCCTCAAGCGTTAATTACCATAGCTTTTAATTCTAGCTAGACGTTCTAGCTAGTTTACCTTCATTGGCATCTTTCATTAGTTACCATCAAAATTAGGAAAAGCTAATAGCAAGATTTAAATTGGTAAGAAGAGGCCTTTGATCCTCTGGTATAATATTTAATTTACCCATAAGGCTCGTTTTCTTACCATTTATGGTGGCTCCCGTGAAAGTAATCAAATATTTAAAGAAAAGAAACAAAAAGCATATATAGCTATATACCCCATTCGCACTATACGCATGCATGCTCAAAATTCTTTAATTAATATAATAATAACCTAAAGATAAACAAACAATAAATATTTATTCAATTCCTTTTCTTTATTAGTAAAAGCGAGAATCATATATATACGTCCATGCATACAAGATTAGGTTAAACACAGGTATTTGTCAACAGTAGTATAGGTATGATATTATATTTTTGTATATATAAAAGATATTAATCCATGACATACAAAAGAAGTAAAAATGAAACAAAAATATTGGTATAATTTAGCAAATGGGGTACGTACATTACAAGTAGAAAAGGGAGAGAGAGCTTTTAAAGAGAAGAAAAGTTTGATGGACAAAGCATACGATAATAATGAAGGAAGAGAGAGTAAGAAGCACATAAATCCAAAGGAGAAAGAAATGAAGAGGGAGAGAGAGGTATAGGGGAGGCCCCAGTGAGTGAGTGAGTGGGTTATGTGTTAGTGGGACGATTCCTTTCTTCATTATTGAAAGGTGAAGATACCATACACATGAATGTGCATGAATTTTGATTTGACATAGCTTTTTGGACCTATTCTCTCCTTTCCTTTCGTCTTTCTTCATCAAAACGACGTACGACTTGAAACCTCCTCCTCCTCTTCTTCTTCATCCATCTGTTTGCTACCTACCTGTCTTTATTCACCTTGTTGTCAAACACCATTTCTTCCATCTGCCCCATTCTTTTTTGACTCGACTCATATAGGGATTAATTGGTAATTGATTTAATTCCATGTATTCAAGTTTTGTAACTCTCATGAAAAATTATTCACGTTACTATATATTCAAATTATCCCCTTATTTGATGTCAACATAAGTTTTTCTTTCTTTCGAATTAATACTGTAAGCCATTCATTCACATAGAGACCTTAAAAATTACATCCCAGTCTCATCAAAGCTCCACCTAAGATATGGTTGATCAAAGATACAGAATTGCAATGTGTATGTCCAAACACAACCTGCTAGCCCCTGTGAACAAGTAGCCTAGCTTCATCAACAACATCTTTTGAAGGGTGATTGTCATCAGATCCCTAGTGATAAGATTAATAGCCTCCAAACAATATGTATAGATAAGAATCTTTCCTGTAACCTCTGTCTGGACCAGCATAGATGATTAAGACCATTAATGAAACCTATCAATTCTGCGATCGCTGAGGGAATAGTACGTAGTGTGGTAAGTTTGATGTCAGATAAGTTTTCACAAAACAAAACAAAACAAGTCTTACACACACGTATAAAACAAAACAAAACAAGTCTTACACCAAAGCAACCTGACTCAGTTGGTTCGTCAGAATGGTTTCTTAAGATCTATCGAGGGTTGATCCTGGCGGTGTGTATGGAAAAAGTTATTTGCCAAGACTAACGCCAATCTTCTTCTTCGGGACGACATTACGGTGCGAAGGAGGATTAATCTCTTTGTCGAGAGGACACCCCCGATTTATATCCACAAAAAAAGTCTTACACACACGCACAACTATCATATGTTCAAGAAATATGGATATGGTTTACATAAAGAATTACTGAAACCGTATCACTTTCGATTTTATGCCATATGAAATTAATTTATGATAGCGAAAATTCGAATCCCTTAATTAATGTTATCATTCTTATAAATACTACTTTTTTTCTATATGATTAAGATTTTAGTCTTAATATTAGAATTAACTCACGTCTTGAATTTCAAACATATATATATCTTGCATAGTTTCGTAAAAAATTAGAATTGGTGGGAAAAATAAGAATTTATTTTAATAAATTTTAACACTAATTAACGAACTTATTTTAAGGAAAATGTTTTTATTGGAATGAGATTTCTTAATAATGCAATAATAGACAGGTATTCTCTACTTGAAAACTTTTGACTTTAATTTTAAGCAGATTATCAGTATTTAAAAATAGGTTAATGTTTTCTCTATGTTGATAATTAACGGTTCTCAGCTTGTAAATAACCATTTTCAATATAGAAGACACAACTCTTGTGAGAGGACAATTAACACAGTAAAACTATAAATAAATAGTGATCCCATTATATTAATCTCCATTAATGATGGCTATATATAGGACCACCTTTAGCCATTGCTGTTTTTATATAAATTGGTCCCCAGTTGTACATTTTTGTCCCATATATTTAATACCCTTTCTCACCCACTACTGTGTCAAACACTTCAAATTTCCATATCTCATGTTAATGCGTGTGAGTGTGTTTTCTTATATTATTTTGGATATTGAGTTGATTATATATGAGCTATATGGTTTAGGAACTGAATATTATTGAATTTTTCAAAAAATTGTATTTTAGATTTTTTTTCCAACATTTTAATTAATTAAGATCTTCAATCAATCAAAGAGGATGGCATGCTTTTTATATCATCAAATTTCGATTTATGCAAAAAATATTTGTACACCCGACATAAAAATATTAGAAGAACTATAACAACAGTTCAAGAATAATGCACAGGAAAATAATAGCCACGAAAGATAAATGTACGCATTGATACGCATATATTGATTAAATCCACCTGAAGTGTTTTTTTCCCCCAAATTTTGGGTTCTGAACGGAACATTTAAATATTGTTTTGGAGATGGCAAAAGATAAAAAGGGAAAAAAACAAGAAGAAAGATAATGTGGCCAGTGACATGAGATTTCGTCCAACAGTGACGTACACAGGCATATGGCAGCATAAATGAACAAGAGAATCAATTGAATAAAAGAGACATGAAATTGCTTTCTGGTTTGTTGCTTAGCAGTGAGTTGGACTGATGGAGAATATAATTGACTCAGAATATAGATATGTTCGTCCACACTGAAGATAATGCAAATATCTAATTATTAATTCAATTAAACACAAGTGGAAGCTCTCAAGCCACAATCATTAATTCATGATCACACATTTCTAAAGGGGCGAATGAATGTGATAATTGACTATCCTGGTTTCTGAATTCTAAAAGAATCATTAATAACTGTTTTTCAATTTTATCTATATTGAATGAAAGAAATAGAGCAGGGCAAATGTATAACATCTTTTTTCCATTACTTATTAAAAGGAGGTAAATTTGAAAAAATCAATCAATTTAAGTCATATTGAATGTCTTTGTTTTCATTTCTTAGTACGAGATTGGGTCAAATCAGACTTGTAATAAGGACTATACTATTTTTATAATTATACTCCCTCCAATCCATTTTATAAGATGTTATTAACCACAAACCAATAAATATATTAGTTAAGTCATTAAATTTTTAATTTGATACAATTTATCTATATATTTTACTCTTATTAAAAAAAATGTGATTTTCAAAAAATTTTATTACCTATCATCTCTCTCTTCTTTCAGCAATGAATAAAAATGAAATCATTAATCACCATGTTGACCTCTTTATACATTTGGGAAGGCTAAAATATCATTTTAGTCTTTTAAGTTTACATGAAGTATACTTTTGGTCCCTTAAACTTTATAAAGTATACTTTTAGTCATATAATTCTAACACCGTTAGTTTTGTTTTTAACGAAAATGCAAACTCAGTGATAACGGTGTAAATTTAAGTGATAATTTTGTGATTAAATGCTATTAGGCTTAAATCTAAAATACGAGTAAATTAAAGAATATATAAAATTTATGTAATTAAACGCTATTATCATCACTTGAGTTATTTGCGTCACAAGATTTTCCGTTAGTAACATTAACGGTGTTAGAATTTTAGACTAAAAGTATACTTTATGAAGTTAAGGGACCAAAAATATACCTTATATAAAACTTAAAGGACTAAATATTAAAATAAAGGGAGCACTTAGATGGATTAGAAGAGAGATTATTAAAATAAAGGGAACTTTTATAATTCTATTTTTTTATTTATAAATTATTTTCAACATGTTTTATTGAAATCAAGAAAAATCTTAAATCTCATTAATTCTGCCTTAAAGTTTAGCAACTCTCTAACTTTTTTTTTTTATACACATAGTAGGGGAGGAGGGCAGGGTTCGAACCCTGGACATGGGAGAGGGGAGCCAAACTCCCATGCCATTGCGACTTTACCCATATTTGATACACATACCTCATAAGAACAAAATTTATACAATAATAAATTAAGGGTAAAATTACACTTACATATAAAAAATTTAATAAAGTCACGTATCAATAAGACAACAAAAATTTTCTCTACCTTATAAATAGAACCGGAAAAGTATATATATGTTGCTGATTTATTCACTTTTTTGGTATGAATTTATCAAAGTTTATTTTTAGGGAACAAAGAAAGAAAGAAAGAAAGCCACATGCATTCCCTCTACAATTGTCCTTATATTCCTAACTTAAGATCTAAAAAGATTTAGAAGCTTTTAAAGTTTATATAATGATCAAAGATATTGCTTTTTTCAGAATATAAATACTGTGCTTTATGGTGTAGGTAGAGAGAAAGATATTATATGGTTCCTCCATTATTATTATTTTGTTCTAGTGTAAGTTGTAAGAATTTTTATTGAAAATGATTTCAGATTCTATCCAAGTCATTCTCATACATGTCCTTGATGAATATGACAAAGGTGTTTGCTTCCTTTTTCTTTTTCAACTCTTTCCTCTACACACCTATATGGATGTTTTTCCAAAGCCTATTATTAATTTTTGTTCTTCCCTACCTTTCTGTTGAGATTATTTTCCGCGTTTAAATGGACAATTTTAAAAGGTGGTAATGCAAAGAATCAATTCTGCTTCTTCAGTTTTATATCCTCTTTTTTTTTTTTTTTTGTGAGGTTGAAGTTGAACAACTTATTACCAATGTCTTTACGTGTTTTCTTTTTCCTTTGGAGAGTAGAAACAAGTTAAAAGAAAGGTAAAATTGGATTCTCACTTCTCTAACTTTATACAATATTTTCAATTTATTCTATTTTTTTCATTTTTCTAACCCTAACACTATTACTCCTCCGATTTTTAATATAAAACACACTTGGGTAGTTGTTTATTGTCTTAAATATAAGATAAAATTTTTATATTTGTCAGTCTTTTATTAATTTACCTTTATTGATGTTTCCTTAATAATAATTAAGAAGGAAAGAGAATGGGAGAATTGAGAAAGATGACTAGAGATCTTAGAAAATACATGTCATATTAACTATCACAACTAATTTTCTTAATCTAATCAAATTAAGTAAATATATCTGTGGAAGTAGTAATTTCATGGGTTGATGGTCATTCTTGCCCTATAAATATTCACAAAGAAACTATGGCTATCCAAAAAAAATTCCCCTCAATATCATGCATCCCCAAAATGTTAAAAAAAGAGCAATGTCCCTTTGTTCAAATAAAAAAAATATTGTCAACATTAGTTTTTAACAGTTAATATTAGTTTAATACTAATTAGGGTGATATTGCTCTTTTTTGACACAAAAAACTTCTGGATATCCGTAGTTCATTCGTGAATATTTTCAAGCACAAATTACTCTCAACCCTTATCAACAGAAAATGTTTATATGACAAGTTTAAATACTGACAAAGAAAGTTGCACACATACACATGAGAGATATAATGTTCACAGTTCATGAAAAGGTTTTCTTATATTTTGAAAAACTTATTCTCCACCTGAAAGATGAAATTCATGCTTTATACGTTTTACATCACGGAAATCAGTGTTATCTTGTCTTATTCTAAAACGTCCAAGTGTTCTGCTGATTTTTTTGGATTTGCTGATGGTTTTTCAGGAAATAAAAATAACAAAGTGACGATGATAGCCACTAGATTTACATTTTTTTCATGATGATAACGTGTAATTTTGTATGGAAGCACCAAGTAAATATATGTATAGGCCTATAGGGTTAAGAACTACCCGCAATAAACATATATATACCTAAATCATCCTCCTCTAATATCCCCTCTAATTCTGCTTAATCAAGAATAACAAAGTATCATAATTGAGTCATCTTCAACTTGAAATAAACATGAAGAACACATAAACACTAATGCAACAATAATCTATGGAGCAATAAACTCAATATGTTCAACTACACACAAAATATGAACTATAAAAAAATATGGACTGTTCATATTTGTATAGAATGCAAAATAAAGATAATCTTTTAACCCACTGGTTTTTCAAAAATGATTTTTATTTCAAAATTATCAGTTAACAAATTTAAATTTGAATTGCTGAAATTGTATTTGGATAGTGTAAATCTTGTCGTAATGATGAGCACAACTGTGATGAGCACGTGAACAAGTTCCACGAAAGCCTGGGACCTTAGCAATAAGCTTGCCTATGGGGAATTTATAAGCAATTTTCCTTTTTTTTTTTAAAGATTTTTTCTGTGAGAAAATTGTTAAGAATAAGAGGGGGTTCTATTGCACAAGTCATCAATGGCTTGCTAGTGCTATCAAACAAAGAACACTCACAAAATAAGACTTTAGATGGCTTCGAGATCATTCCAACTTACAAATTAATGAGAGTCTTCCTCTAAATATTTGACAATTTATACTAAGTTGCATTGCTATATGTACAATTTTTATAGAAACTTCAATCTCTATCATCCAATAAAGGTTCAAAGAAAATCTCTATTATCGAATCATCTAAAAATTATTACATATGATAACAACAACATCATTTTATGTAATGAAAGAGAGTCACATGAGAGAATATAATTATATGCGAACCCATCTTTATATGTGTTTTAGTTTTCTCTAATAGTGTGTTTGGTTTTGAGGAGATAGGAGAGTAAATTTTGACAAATTGCGCATGGAAATTTTGTAATATTTCATGCCTCTACCCTCAACCAAAAACTTTTTTTTTTTTTTTTTTGCTGATCTTTTGGATTTCTCTATGGGATTTGAACCAAGTGGATTGGGGGGGGGGGGAGAACAGATGATTGTGAAATCGCTTGACTTCATCTTCATCGATGACAGAGCTTGGGCAGGAGGAGTCACAATTGGTGGCAGTGGATAGGGAATGTTGGGAGTTGTTAGAGCTACCAAAGGATTCACAGGTGACCGCGACTACGGAGGAGGAGGAGGAGGAGGGGAGCATGGTGAGGAAGCGGTGGTGGAGGGGTAAGAGGTGGCCGTCAGGGAAGACATCATCGGCGGGGTAGAGGGCGACGAAGGAGAACTTGTGTGGGGAGATGGAGATGGTGAACTTGAAGGAGGAGGAGGAGGAGTAAGTCGGCGCCAGCGGAAGCGTGTGGGAGTTTGACTTTTCCATGTGTTTGTCTGTGGGAAGCTTAGCTATTATTGCTACATGGTAGCAAGGAGGAGGAGGAAGAAATTTTCTCATGGGCAATTTTGTCAAGATGTGGTCAAAATTTTCTCTCCCCTCCCTCCCCTCTTATCACCTTTCCTTAAATCAAACACACCCTAAATATTGTTAATGCAATTTTTTTTTTCTATATAAAAGAGAAGGCTAAAAGCCTAAAAATAAAAGAGATTACATATGGGGGGAATTAATCTCAAGCTCTCATGCAAATCCCATGTCCTTGAGTGAATAGGACAGGCATCTAAAATGACAAATATGGAAATACCCAACTTTGCTAACGCATCAACCATGCAATTTAAATCCCCGGGTATGTATCTGAAAGTTACCTCCCAATCCCTACTCTTCAAATCTAGAATCTTATCGCATAACAGGCTTCCCATAGCACCAATATTAGACTAACAAAGACCAATAGCTTCAACAGCATTAGATTCTAAAATTAACTTCATGATGCCTAAATCCCATGATAAAGACAACCCTTCTATTATGGCACAAAGTTCAACATTCCAGGCATCACATACTCCAATATGCTTAGTGAAACCAGCAACCCAAGTTCCTTGATCATCCCTTAACACACCGCCACAACCTGCCTCAGAGGACTGCAAATTGATAATGGCATCCACGTACGTTAATTTTCCACCATCCAGAATTTGGTTTATGCCATAATATGTGTTGCTGTGTGGGAAAATACATTGAGCTCGTGATAACTTTGTTGCCAATAGAATAACGTCTCCAAAGATTTAACACCATCACAGAAGGGTTAATTGGCTTTACAAAATTGCAGAAAAAATGGACTGATTTCTCCATCCCCATAGCAGCTAGCCGCACAAATACCCCAAATCTAATATCCCAGAATAAACACTTCACTCTTCCCAGTTGTTCATTTAAGTTCATAAACACCTAATCCTTCAGCCTAAGACGAAAGAATTTAGATACATACCTCGACTGCAGTAACTCCAACCACAATGATTTGGCGTAAGGGCAGTCATGTAGTATATATAGTGTATCCTCTACACCACAATTATAGTGATCACAAACCCGTTGAAGTTTAAGACCAGGAACTCCACCTCTGATTTGTAGGTAACTTATTAAGCATCACCTTCCACAAGAGGACTCTAATCCTCTCAACTCCATTCCATTTCCATATATTCTTGAACACCTTCATATTTGCATTCTCAGGACATTGTTCTATAAGGAGGTAAGCACTCTTAACTGAAAAACTCCCAGAATTAGTAGCTCCCCAAATCAATACATCATTTCCTGCATCTAATCTCTCTGGGTAATAGCAAGGTCAACAACACCTGACAACCTTTGAAAGTCCTACGCACCCCTAGTAGTCCAGTTCGCTACACAAGATTGCTCCTCTTCATCAGTTAATTCCATCCTACAAAATTATTTTATCTGCTTCCCACAAATTAACCATTCATCATTGAAAAAATTGAATATCCTACCATCTCTGATTTGCCATTTTGTTCCCAAAGAAATAATATCACTCTGAGAATAGATAAATTTCCAGACTTTGGAATCACCTGGCTAGCAAGTTAACAAGAAGTCATCTTCTCTCTTCATAAACTTCTGGTGCAAAATCTAAGCCCATAAACCCGAATCACCTAGTGTTAATTTCCAGGAGAGTTTAGCGCCACAAGCTCGGTTCACTAGCAAAGCTTCCTGAAGCCAAGTCCCCCACACTCCTTAGGCCTAGTAATTAAATCCCATCCTATCGGGTGGAATTTCCTAGTAGAATCGTTATGTCCCCCATATAAAGTTTCTCTAAAGCCTCTCCATCTCGTTACAAACAGAACTAGGTATTTTTGAAACTTGCATAGGAAACAAGGGAATTAAGCTCAAGATTGATTTAGTGAGTGTTATTCTCCCGGCCATAGATAAACGGTTTGCTTTCCAAGATGATAGTTTGGCTCTTACACATTCTATAATATAGTGAAAGGTTTCCTTGGTCTTCCTACTCTTGGTGAGGGGAAGCCAAGGTACCTACCAATTTCCATTGAAATTTGCATTTGGGAGCTCTCCTTCATCTTTTGCTTTATAATCACCGGTACTTTTGGGGAAAAGAATATAAATGATTTTGAGTAGTTAACCTTTCCTCTAGATGCATTCATAAAGGTTTGGAGACATCCTAGCTTAGACTCCACTTGCTATTCAGTGGCCTCATTGAAAAGAAGCAGATCATCTGCAAATAGAAGATGAGAAACCTTTGGTCCTTCTCTAGTGACATAAATAGGTTTCCATCTTTTATCCTCTACCACATCACATATCAAATGCGAAAGCCTATCCATGCATAGAATGAATAAAAAAGGTGACAGAGGGTCACCTTGTCGCAAGCCACAGTTAGGAGCGAAGTACTCTATTTGCTCACCATTCCACATGATATTATAAGTGGCAGTGGTTATGCAATGCATTACAAGGTTGATAAAGGCACTCTCAAATCGCACTTCTAGTAGAACTTGTCTCAGAAATTCCCAACGGATACTTTCATATGCTTTCTCTAAATCAATCTTCATAGCTATTGGTCCCTTCTTGCTTTTATTCTTGCTCATAATATGCAGGATCTCCTGTCCCACAATAATGTTATCCTATATATGCCTCCCTTTTATAAAAATAGCTTGAAAAGGGGAAATAAGGCTGTTCATCACCCCTTTAGTCAAAGAGTGATTATCTTTGTGATACACTTATAGTGTACGGTACATAGGGAAATTGGCTAAGATAAGATGCTAAAACTATGTTTTCCTTCTTTGGGATCAAAGCAATAATAGTCTTATTAGAGTCAACCAAGGAGATGTTACCTTCAAAAGCTTTTTTCACAAACAAGCATAGTGCATGACCCACAATACTCTAATTAGCTTTGTAGAAGAAAAGGGGAAGCCACCAGCACCTGGAGCTTTGAAGTATCCCATAAAGAAGAGTGCACTTTTAATCTCCACATCCCCCAGAGTTCCAGCAAGACCTTCCAGGGCCAGGGAATCGATAACAATGAATTTATCAACTGTATTCAGAGGGGTAAGCTCCTGATTGTTCCCACAAAACAAATCCTTAAAGAAATTTAAGATCATAGTCTTCAAACCTCTGGGTTTTTAATCCAATCACCATTCCTATCTTTCAAGGAAATGATTTTGTTTCGTCGGTATCTTGTCTTAGATTTTAGATGATAGAAATTTGTATTTTGGTCCCCCTTTGTGACCCACTCAGTTTTGAACTTTTGAAACCACTTGATTTCTTCAAGCTTCAATAACCTCTCTAATTCCCATTATAACTTCACTTCTAAGTTGCACAAGAACTCAGACCGGGGATAGGCAAGAGATTTTTGAATTCCATTTAATCTAGCTAAAATACCATACTTCTGTTTTTCCACTAACCCAAACACTTCCCTGTTTCAAGTGCATATTGAGTTCTAGAAATTTGACAATGATAAATTAATATCCTCTTCCTTCATCCACAAATTCCTCAGAAACTCATTATAGTGCTCATGCCTAGTCCACATGGCTTCGAATCTAAACGATTTTAGATCTCCTCTAGCCAGATTTCCATGATCAATTCTAAAAAAAATTGGATTGTGATCCGGAAATTTAGTTCTAGGAAGTACCTTTAATGAGTAATTTGAGAAGGTCTCGAGGAAAGCCTTAATTGCAACTGCCCTGTCTAATCTTTCGTACAGCTGCACACAGTTTCTTAGTCGCGGACCACGCCATGTAAACTTAGGGCCAACATATCCGAGATCTGTAAGGCAGCAATCATAGAGTCGATCGTGGAAACGTTTAATTCGATTTTCATTAATCCTAGCACCTCCTATCCTCTTCGACGGCAACAAGACAACGTTAAAGCCACCAATTGTCATCCAAGGCTCCAGACTAGTAAAGGAGATATGTTTCAGGTATTTCCATAGAAGTTGCTTCAAGTTCGAGTCCAAAATTGCGTAAATAGTCATGAGATAAAAGGGGATACTTTTGTCTATAACACAATAAAAGTGGAGAAATTGTTGTCCCTGTCGAACCTCCGTCACAAGGATCCGGTCCTTTCACCATGCCGCCATGATTCCACTAGAGCGACCAACACTCGGAACCATGACCAAGCCATCGTAGCCCATCCTTTTTAGACCATCAAATTGAGCTTTATTATCACATTTTGTCTACGCCAAAATGATGACCATTAGGCGATGACCAAGACAGACTGTTCTAAGATTTTGTAACAAGCCATTCCCACAAGCCCCAAGGCAGTTTGAGTAAAACACGATGTCCATTAATTAAAACCCAAAAAGGATAAGGATAAAGGCCCTAACAAACTTGCTAATTCAATTGGGCTTACAGCCCATTAGCGTCTTCCTATATCTCTTCAACAATCTCGCAGGTCTAGGCCCTCACCACTTGGGCCGGCCCAAAACTTACCCATAATACCCTTTAAGCCCCCGCGTTCACCAGGATCAATTTGAAACGAGGAAAATAACTCCTTGTCAAGTGGTTCCCTGATTGTAGGGGCCACAATATCCTCTTGCATCCTAGTACACCCAGCAACATCAACCTCGTCAATCAAAATCTCATTCGTTATTCTCATATCTTCACATCTTCTCTTCACCTCTTGGAATGACTCTCTTGCGTGCTTGTCCTTTATCTGAATTTGTCGGCCAGTCACCTCCATAATTAATTCCTTGGATGAGTTTTTCACCTTTGGCAGTTGTTTTTGCCCCCCTTTTCTTTCTTTTGGAGCCCGTACACTGCCACCAGTCTTCTTTACCTCCATATTCTCTCCTGCATATCCACTACCTTGTATGACCATGCCACATTTCCATCCCCTAACCTGTGTCATCATCAACCTCCATCTCACCAGCCAAAACTTCAAACCGAGAGTCTTTACTTTGTTCCCAATAAGCGTCACTGTGTTTTTCCTTCCTGCCGCGCTTTGGCCTATTGGGCTTACAAACTACCCTCCAAACTTCCTGATCTTGCTTACTAACTTCTCCAAATTCCATTGCACTAGCAGACTCCTCTTTACTACTCTCATTGGATTTTCTCTATCTCAGAACGATACCCCCTATTTTACATTATTCGAGTTTATGACCATTTATGCTACAACCAGTGCACACGGAATGAAGACCTTCATATTCAATATAATAATCCTGACCATCCAAAGAAAAACCTGACATGAGTTGTTTACTAAGATCAACAAGAATACAAATACGAGCATAATATCCCCTAAGTTGACAAGAAGTGTCACCAATCCTACCCCTAATCCAAGTTAGAGCATCCTTGTCATAGTATTCCAGAAAAATCTTTGGCATTCGAACCCAAACTGCAACCTTCTCTATTGGGGCATTCCAAGGTCAAAATAACAGTTCCCAGGATCGTTAGGTAATGGTCAAATAACATCCATGAACCTCCAGTAACAGCATTGAAATAATCCTCATGATTGGTAAGCTTAACCACAAAATAACCATTTCCAATATTAATGACACTGATCACCCCCTTTTTGGCTCACAATGACTACAGGATAGAGAGTAGAAGCTTATAACCAATTTCCCTGCCCAGCAACTTCACTATCACAGCTTTATTCCAGGCTTTGTAAAGCCTCTTCTTCATTTTTTTTTAGAGAATGAGAAGGTAGGAAAGTTGCTCAGAGTCTTCAATAATCTCACACAAGGGTTCACTATCTTCTTTCTCATAGTCAAACATTATATCATCAGACTCGTCATTCACCTCAATGCATGATTCTTCATTTTTTCCTTTACCATTAATGCCTTGGAGCTTCTCAACAAAAGACAACCCCGTCTCCCACTATTTCCTCATTCCATCGCCCAGCGTTGGGCACTGTTCATCCTTGTTGTTGAAATCCCCATTTTTTATCTTCTTAGAGCTACGAGTGAGGAGATCCTCCTCTTTCGACGGCGAGGGTACCATAGCCGGGCCTTTCTTCAAGAGCACGAGAGCCATGCCTTGTATGTTGTGGGGTTATTGTTAATGCTTTTTTTTTTTTTCTGGTATAAATTGTTGATGCATTTTTATGTCAATGTATAGATACAATTTATGAAGCCCACCTTTGCTTTGAGCAAAAAAAAAAAAAAACTCGCCTCTTTTGGGCCAAAATGCTTAAAACAAAATCCTTTTGTTGGAGCCCAATACTTTCCAAAGTCACGTTAGTAAAGTGAGTCTGTCAACGCCCATCTCATGACCCATAAAGATAGCTATGGCCCGGCTCATAACGAATTGTAGGGCAATCCAATACCCTGCATAATTAATTATGTACCAAAAAAGTTAAGCACCGACAGAAACATGAATTTTGAACAAGATTTTTTTTGCCCCCGAATTTTGAACAAGATTAATACTAGACTTTAGTCTTTCACAAATTAAAATTTTGTTTATTCAATCTCTTGTGCATTTTATATTAATTTGGCCCCTCACAATATTTTTTAACTTCATTCCTCATAAATATATTTCTGAATTTAGACCTTCAAAAATAAGATTAATAATAATGACAATAATATGTTTTTATCAATCCATGAGAAACCAAACGAAGAATTACATTAACTGAGAAAATGCGCTATCAGTGAAAGACCAAAATAAATTTTTTTTACTGTCTTTCCGAGCTGTACCTGGAGCTGTTCTGACGGTGTGTATGAAGAAAGTTATTTGACCAGCACTAATGCCCCTTCGGGACGACTACGGTGCAAAGGAGGATTAGTCTCTGTTGTCGGCGGAGGACACCCCCTGATTTTTACCAAAAAAAAAAAAGAATGTTTGATTTGAAATTTCATGAATCAATTTATCATGTTTGTGTTCTATATTTTTCTCCATATTAAATTCTCTCCATTCACTATTATCAACATAGAAGATCCAAACAAGTCTGTCCTCTGTCCTTTTTTCATCATATAAAAATATTCCTAGATCAATAAATATAAAAAGAAACCCTCTTAAAATATTGGTTATTTTTCTGTTAAAAAATGTATTAGGAGAAGAAATCATCTTCAATAATCTGGTAGGCCATGCTTCGGCGAAATAAAATAAAATAAAAATAAGGTAGGTGATGTTTAATGAATGGATGCAGACTCAGGGGACCCCATTACGCACTCATACAATAACATGGCCCCCCCTGGATGGCTTAACCCAGCTTGATTAGTGGCTTTTTCTCTAAATTAAATATACGCAAAAAAAAAAAATGGAAAAAAAGGAATTGCCTTGAGGTTGCCAACCTCATCCTCCATTGTTTATCCAATTTTGGAGCCTTGGTGTCACTATGCTGTTTGGTGTATTATATAAAATTGTTGAGGGAGGCTACCTGCTATCAAAAATCTATTCAACTGTTTTTCTTTCATTGGACTAGCAAACCAACCACACAAACACACACCATTCTCATCACTATCACTATCTTTATCAAAATGATGTGACAAGTTGCTTAAATTTTCTTAAGTTGGCACCTGACTCTCTCTCTCTCTCTCATCAAGTCAATCCCTACTGCTTGCTATGTCTGCACTAAAAACCAGAGATTATGTGAGACAGTTTTACTGGGAATCTCTTGTGTTAACTATCATGGAATGGCACTCAATATTGACTCTTACAGAACAGGGCAATAGTTATTCTATTATTCAGCCACTTGTAATGTTTAAATACATGAATGCCTTGTAGATGTATGCAAAGAAAGTGGAAGCTTTGCATGTAATACAAACAAGTGGAGAGAAAAAAAATAGTGATAAGGGTTTTGATAAGCCCTACCATACCTAAAATTCAGGTGTATCTAAAAGAAAATTAAGTCCATACTAGTCTAATTGTTCTAGTTAGAGGATTATTAATTAGTTAGAGAAGACTGCTAGTATAAATTAAAAAAAAGTTAAGGAAAACGTATTTGATTTCACAAGACATCCCAATACAATCATTAATCTCTTATTCATACTAGCAGTCTTATATAAATAACTAATAATCTTCTAACTAACTGTAATAACAAGTAACACTGATAGTGCCAACATCCACATATTCATACTCGGTCCCTTGCTAGAATTGACATGAAGCAAGAGAGGTAGACAAGAGGTGATTCAGCATGACCAATTTTTGGAAGCATAACTGTTACTGTGCAAAACCTGAAACTTCAACGTCAGTAGCAAAGATAAAGGGGAAGCCACTATCATATTTGTAGCTTTAAACTTCTTGTTTTTACTGGGGCAGATTTGCTGCTAGTTTTGATTGTTTGTGACAACCAAAGGATTTTAATTGCAAAAAACAATGAACAGAATCAGATAATCAGCTTCTGATTGCTTCAGTAGTATTAGCATAACAAATATGCCCTTAGTTTGTGAACTAGTAATCTAGTCAATATTTCATCATTAATTGATTTGGCTTTGTAATTTTAACTATTCTCAGCAGATACGCATAATCTCCGTGGCAAATCCATGATTTGGCTGATGGAACATCAAGTATAATCCTCAAAATTTCAACCAAATTTTCCAAAAGAACAAAATTCTATAGTCAATACTCAATAATTCAATATCAAGTCAGTTTTTGCTTCAAATCAGTCCATTCAGTCTCATCATCTCAATTTCCTTCCTTGGCCGGTTTCTCTCTCACTGTGGCCCAATGCTTATCTTACATATGTGAGGGTTATCCAGTGCAGTGGGGAAATCATCATTTGAGCTAAATAATATAAAGATATATTCCATCTAATAATAGAAGTAATTAGGAAAAGAGCTAAACCACAAAAACCTGATTGATTGAGGGTAAGTAAATAAATAACAGATTTAGATAAGTGTGCTTATTACGCTCTATATCAAGACTTTTGGATTTTCTATGGAACCTTGTTGCTTAAGGGTTGTGGACCTACCTCTATTCACTTTCCTTGAAAATCCCAACCAGGGTCCATAGTCAGCTCAAGTTTTTTTTTTAAAAAAAAAAAGCATTCATCATAATACTCTCTGATTGATTATTTGCTTTCTAAGCCACACATCATGCTCATGCCCCATGCTCTGCAGCTGTATATATATATATATATATATATATACCGTGCACATATGGACAACAAGAAGACTACAAATGAAGGGAATGTGAGTAAGCAAATCAATTAATATAGAATATAAGCATAATTTAGAGCATCATCATCATTCAGAATTTATGGATCTTAAATCATATTACTATAAACAAAAAAAACTAAATTTCTTATTAATTTGCACATATGAGCTGTAGCTTGGGAGACTAACACACAAACTTCTTGCCCCCATCACGTTTTCTTCTCTTTTTTTATTGTTTCCTTAACTTAGTATATAATAGTATACCAATTATTTTTAGTGTCATTGTCAAGCTGGAAGAATCAAAAACTAAATTGATTCCTGCCACTAAATAAATAATCTCGAGATCTATATCATCTCTGAACACCCCTCTTTCACATTCCAAGGAAAGGAGGGGATTAATATAGTTCTTAGGGCCTATTGGTATTATAATACTGTAGAATAATCCCTCCCCACAGTATTAAAAATCTTGAAGCTTCCACGGACAAGAGTCCAAACCACAAGTGACTTAATATTTTGTGATAGATTCGGTATCAAAAGACCGTGTATGACCAGTTTCTTTACTGGAGTTTTCTATATGCTTTCTTCTTGCTGCCTATGGTCCTAACCCCATGTATGACTCGTCACTGTTGCTGCTAATTCCTGTCCACTATATGATCTAGTGGTCCATTTTTATATTGCCATGTGGACTAGACCACATGAAAAAAATAGTAATACAAAACGATAAGCAATTTGATAATTTCCACTAATAAACTATTCTAATTTGATAATGAAACCCGTGGAACAAGGTTCCTAACCCCCTGTCATGTTATGATGGTGATCTGAAAGCAACACATGTGTATAAAACAAGCCTAAGAATATTCTGCATAAACTTAAAAACAAGATCAAGATGAGGGGAAAAAACTAATGGATGCGACTGGTAATTTATAAACTTTCTACCCTTTTTGGTCGTGTTCATCATTATTGGCAACTATATTGGATAAGATCAAGACTTTTGATGGTTCACAGATATTGCCTCACAAGGAAACAGGAATGATCTTGATCAATGATCATGCCATTTACACAGAACTAATACAGTGAATTACCTGTTCTAACCTTTCAAGGTATTCAAAGCAATCATATGGTCTATGAATTATATCTGACAATTAATTAAAACCGACCAAGGGTTGTCAAATGAATTTAAATTAATGGGGTTAAGAGAAGCACACCTCAGAATCATCTTTTGGAACCATCAATATTGCCAATTATGTCATCATGAACCAAAGCATGTGTTTCCCTCTCGTGGTCTTTATTTTTTTTGGACTATAAGACGGCCATCCCCGTCCCTGCACAAGTACAGGAGGTACACACTGTATAAGTCCACGATATGGAATACATGGTGTCCACAAAAATCCATTCACATTCTTTTGGACAAATCATCAAACACTTGGCATTCATAAAAAGGAAAAAAAAATTGTGCACAGTGATAATTGTGAAATGAAGAACAGTGATTTGAGCACAACCGTCATCACCATTATGGAAAGGAAATAGTCAGATTTATCCATGCTATTGAAAAGCAAGAGACAGATAATTAGGACATCAGAGTCATTTCCCTTCTGCAAACACATGGGTGCTTACAGCTGTGGCCATAATCAAAGTTAAATTAATTATCAAATTGGAGAGTGAGATCTTTGTCTGCTCGTTGTTTATGGATTGGATTTCTTGGTGGTCCCTCAAGCTTCAACTCTCTCTTTCTCTCTATTTCTCTGTGTGATTTTCAGGCTTCCCTTTAGGCTTTAACGTGCACGTTGGGTTTCTTTCATGCTTGCCAAACTGGAATCTCTTGTTCGGTGGACCGTCGTGGTGGGGTCCCTGAGAGGCTGTTTGTGGGTTCGTCGGACCCACCACCACCTCCGTCACTAAATTGACCCATGTCACTCCCTAGGTACTCTCACGGTTAGGGCAGGGGATGTTAAAATCTTCCTATCACTTGTAAGATAAACAAACAGAGAAATGTATGGCAAAAAAAAGTAGCACCAGTATTATTAACGCCCGAAAACCTCTCAATTCAAGGGTCTGAAGAAAATCATATATACTAGGATCAAAACATGATACAAGAACACGTACAATCACCGAGAAATTTTCTGACGATCAAGGCAGGGTAAAATGACCCATAATGAATAAATCAGTGAAGATAATAGTAAAAGAAGCCGAACCCATTACCCACTTCACTTTATTGATTCGCCCTGCTGCTAGTAGGAAAAAAAATAGTAGAGAATTGTTTAGTATTGCATGTGATATATTATAATCAGGGGAATTCAATTACCAAGGTTGAAAAACAGAGAACAAGTCTGAAGCGTAGAATAATGTTGGGGAAGTAACTGAGGAGGGAGAAGGATGAGGGAAATCCCTTGGGAGACTACAAAATCCAATTGTTCCTCATCTCTGCTTTGCTTTATTCTTTTTTCCTTAGAAGCTGAGCTGCCCACCACATGGTTTCTGCATATACCACAGGTCTCTCCCCTTCTTCACCTTCTGACACCCCATTAACGGTTTATTGTGTTTGATGAGAAAAAATACATGAAACAAGGAAATTCGGTGAGAGAAAGAAGAAGCGATCGAGCACGAAACTCTTGGCAGTCAAAGATTTAGCTTCCTCTGGGAATTGGCACCAAGAATTGGTTGGGATATGAATTGTCGTTTTAGACGATGGTCCGATTGGTATGGTAAAGCATACCTTATCAGATCCCATGAATTGAGAAAATTGTTTGCGGTTCAGGCTTGTACGTCCAATCCCGATCGGCAAACGAATCCTCGATTTTGTCCTTGTGGATCAAAATCAAGGTTCACTCTCAAACGCCACTTGTTTGTACCACTGAATGGAAAATCGAAAAGAAAAGAAAAGAGAGAAATATGAAAAAGGACACGAGAACTAACCTGGGTCGATATGAACTTCATCCAAACATGCAATTTTTATGATTCTGTGACTGAAATGAATTTGTTTATAGATACACTGCTCAGCCCCAAATTATCCAACCACAAGATACAAATAAATTCTATCATGACCAATGTCTCCTCTTTTTATTGCTTTATTAACTACTCAACAAATTAAAAAGGAAAAATTGTTAACTTCCAAATTGTTCAAATTCCTGTAAATTTCTACGTTACATGATTGTGCTTCGTTCATTAATTATAAATGTTTGATCAAATATTCTCTGAGATGAATATTTAATGAACACTGTTATTTAGACAGCTAAAAACACTAGACTAATTAAAAATCATGAGGAGTGAGATTTGCTCTAGATCGAATTCTGCATGCATCTCTCTCTCTCTCTCTCTCTCTCTGCGCTAAGGAATGTTACGTAGTGTTGGGAAGGGGACTAATAGTGTCGTCCTCACAAATCAAGGTCTCTCTTTTCTTTTCTTGAACAACTCCCATATATTCTGCTTTACTTCCCTGTCCTCTTCTTGGATTTCGAATGTCTGTCTTATATATATTCCTTCCCATTATCATAAAATAATTAATAACCCCCTAATTCAGATTTTAGACCAGACCCCATCACGTGAAACTATACACAAACAACCTGATTGCTTACATAATTTATTAAATACGTTCGTCTTATAATGTTTAAGTCGCTACCCTCTCCCTCCCTCCTCCATTATCTCATCACTCTGCTTCATTCGAAAACCTCACTCTATTTTCTTTTCTTTGTCTGATTACCATCTGTTTCAATCTTTCAATGTTGGGTAACTGTGAGAAAATGGTGGTCATGCCCCCAACAACGGTTAACGAATGGCCACAGGTTCATCTCTCTCTCTCTCTCTGTGTCAGTCTCAATTATTATTACACAAATAAACCACCACCTCAGTTTTTTGTTGCGTAGCGTTTGGAGGCGAATATATGTGTACACGACATTCTTCTTATATAATTTACCCTACAACGCCACCGTCAACCTTTTTCCTCTTTTCTCTGTTTTTCAGATTGTTGATCATCATCAGAAGATCTCGTCCTCGTCGATGGGTTCCGGTGCGAGGACGGCGACAATGGAGAAACCTTCCGGTCAGGAGCAACAATCTCTCAAGTGTCCTCGTTGTGAATCAACCAACACTAAGTTCTGCTACTACAACAACTATAGCTTGTCTCAGCCAAGACACTTCTGCAAATCCTGCAAACGATATTGGACCAGAGGAGGTACTCTGAGAAATGTTCCTGCGGGAGGTGGTTGCCGGAAAAACAAGCGCGTGAAGCGTCAAACGCCTTCTTCTGCTTCTGATCACACTACCACTCCTTCTTCTTCTTCATCTTCTCCTAGTGCTGCTAATAATTCAAACCTTCCTTCTCATCAACCCCACATCGATGCTCATCATGTCACTCCTCTGTTTTATGGGTTACCACCTGGTAACTCTGTTAATTCTGATATGAATCTTGCGTTCCCAAGGTTCAATAATTCTGGATCGTACGATCATCTGAATCCCCTGGGATTGGCTAGTTTTTCATCTGGGTATACCTCAAACGATTCACTTTTCTCGAATTACAATTCCATCTTTGGTGGTTCTTCTTCAACTGCCATATCTTCCCTGTTATACCCTAGTAGTACTAATTCGCAGCAACAGAAGCTCATCAATGGAGGCTTGAAGGATGATGTTTTAGGCACTAATAACACATTCCAGGGCCTGTTAGATCCATTGGAATATCAGGTGAAAGTGGATGAAGAAAAACCAAACCAGATCATGGAACATGGGAGCTTGTTCGATTTCTATTCACCTTATTATTGGAATGATCAAACTAATAATGTCGGTCCTTCAGTCACTTCCATGATCGAGTGAAAACAGAAAAATCTATCTCTCACACTCACCCACTCTCTCTCTCTCCCTCCTCTCGTTTCAGTTAGTCATGTTTGGGTCCTTTTCTTTTTCTTTATAGCTCTATCTATTAATTAGGCTTTCTTCTCTTTTGTTCAATACACTACTTTTTTTTCTCTTTTGGGTCAAAAAGGGGTTGGGTTAAAGACTGAGAAAGATACATATATGGGTAGCTAAAGATGAAAGGAGTTTTGGATCGGAGCGATCATGTCAGCTGCAAATAATAAACTCATCAAGCTTCAGCCTATTAATTGTTTTATGTATGCGTCGAAGGTTGTTGAGAACATTGCTCTGAGAGGAACCTCGGATCCTTTTCTCTCTCATCGTCCCCATGGAGTCGAATGAAAGTGGAATATCCTTGTTTTTGGTGCAACTTCTCCTCCATAGTTGATCATCATCAGTAAGTTAATTGGTCTTTGCAATGCACATATATATGTACGTCTTTCATATGTAAGAGACTTGTTCTTTGCTTCTTTACTTTTCTTATGTATTGTGATTAAGTTAATTAGGTTGGGGGTGGGGGATTTAATTATATGAGTAAATGCATCTAATATTTGCTCTTCAATTTTTGTGTTCTTTAGTTCTAAGGTTTGTTTTAGACTAGCTAGGTGGTGGGACTTAGATATATTGGGTCTAATTGTGTAAAAGAGAGGGAGATCATCATCAGATTATCCACTTCTATTATTTGGGTTTGCTCATCAACCTTTTGCCGTTCTTCATCCTGTTCCATAACTCTAAGAATTAATCTTTGGTTGTTTCAAAAGTGTTTTTAAAGTTGAATAATTAATGTAACTAATTTGTACGAGTATTTATGTATATAATTATAATAATTCAGGCATTCATCCGGAGTAGGACAATATAATAATGCATCTGTGGCTGAGCTTCAGAGTTCAGTACTGATAATGATCTGGAAACCAGAAAGTAGTGAGTGGGGAAAATAGCGTAGCGTCCACAGTAAAACTGTACATGCATGCATTATTATTGTACTATAGCTACCTATTTCGATTCCACACTAAAAATCCACTTTCATTTGAAGAAATTGTAGGGCACATAGCCCTCCACTTTACTATTTTGGTTTCCATTTTCAAACCTGCACGATGTCCATAATTTTCCACATTAACGCGTCCCCATCATGTGTACGCTAGCTGCTTCTTCACGCTTGACCTTTCCACTGGTTAATTTTCAATACTTGGAAATAACTAAAAAGTCCCAGTCAAAAGTTAGCAGGGCAGATTTGTTGTCATTTTTTTATACGGAACATGTCATCGCATGTTGTTCATTCTTTTTTGTGATTAATTACTTTCATTTTATGGGACCTCATGGTGATTTTTTGTTGTACTTATCTATCTCTAACATCTCTCATCTCCTCCCTTTGATCATCTTTTCTGAAATTAAGGCTCTTTCTTTTTTTCTTGCTAACTCTAGGAATTTCAAACTAATTAATACGGCATATATATACTGCTTTTGCAAATGTTTAGGACGGCCCAATTAGAGTGTTAATGTTTGATTAGCAAATCCTATGCAACTCCTTTGGATGCATTAGTTTTTCATACAACATACCATTTGTGGTAGTGGTGTAGGCCGGTGGTGAGCGCACACACACTCTAGGGTTCAAGAGTCTAGAGCTAGTAGCTCAGACAATATATAATGCAGTTCTTTTTTGCATCAGTTCGTTCTTCAGTTTAACTAATTACGTACGCATAAAGTTAGTTATTACACAGTTTATGAAGTGCAGTCAAATAATAGGAAGAGGATCCTCTCTCATCTTTTTTCTTATTTTTCCTCATCAGTCCATCTAGGTCGTTGATTGGGAAGATGGAAAAAAAGTTAAAGTAGTATTATGATTAATTGGACGGATATGATTGTGAAATAATGAGAAAAAGATTATAAGAGAAACAAGCTCTAGATGGTAACGGTAAAATGTAATTGCTAGCTTTTTGATACATTGATGATGCGGCTTGGATCGAAGACCTTTGGACTCATTTCAAATTTTAAGGATAGGATTTAAAACATATTAAATTTAATCCGACAAAGAACTTGCGGTGTAGAAAAACCAATAATTTTTTTTGAAGTAGCTAGCTTAGATTTATTTTGATTAATATATAATTACCTGAATTTGATCCATTATTTTGTGTTTGTGTGTGTGTGTGTAGGTTAAATTGCTCAAAATTCTTATGATTTTTGTCTTGTACGTGAACAATCTCCTGATGTTCAAATTCTCCATCAATTGTGAGCAAAATAGTCTTCTATTGATAACTAGTATGCTGTTTTACTGATAGGAAATTCAAAGTTTCAGACACTGGTAATTTATTATACACCCAGTTTAAAGTTTCAGAGCGTTATCTATATATAAGAAAATAAAATTTATGGTTATTTACAAACACGGCATGTTGCATGGATGAAAGTGAACCTATGCAAGAAACAATATGTACGAATCGAAGGTTTATTTGATGACACAAGGGAGTGAATGGTGGTTTTTTTTTCCCCTATCTCTTGTCAATTGAACTGTACGTATATATGTATGGTCATGGTGGGGAATAAGTTGTAACTCGTAAACCTTCAAAACATGTTATGTCAATGGAGTCTGACATTGTGGCAACAATCAAGGAAACATTAGAGACTGTACATTGTACAGTACAACAATTATATATTACTCGTAGAAAACAATAATTAAGAAGACAAGAGGCTCCAAATTCCTAACCTTAGTCGCAGGTGTGGGGTAGAATTTGATGTACCATCCTTTTCTCTTGCGGGCCTCCACACCCCACAATTAAACAAAAATCAACCATTTCTTGTTTCTTTTCACATCTACCTCAAGCAGCATATAACCCGATGAGTAGTAGTCCCTGTGTGTGTGTGTTTTGTTTTCTTGCTAATAAATGGCTATTCAAGTTTTGTATTGGGGCTAGCTATTTGCATGATTTTATGGAAATATACCAAAAATGTGTGGATATTTCAGAATTCATTGCGTTAAATAATAATTACAGTGATGGATATGTATTACTAATTAATTGTGTGGTGTGATACAAGTATGATTAAGAAAGACACACATAATATTAAGGAAAGATCTAGAATAATTACATAAGTCATGTTTCCATTTTTATTATTATTATTGGGCCGAGTGTTGGGCTTTCTCTTTTGGGGTTGGCTTTGTGCTCCAACCTCCAACAGCCAAGCTGTATAGCAATGGAATAATGATTGAACTGATATACGTAGAATCACAAGTGGCCAAGGAAAGTGACTTTGTAGGAATAGTGGATTGTTAACGTGAGCTCCATGAAAGTAAATTAGAACCAAAGAAAATAACCATTCATTATTGAATGGATGTTTTTAGTGCACAAAATTTATGTTAAGTTGTTTATATTCATCGTGTCATTAAGTTCTCTTATTACATTTATTATTTTTTAAAATGTGTATGCAGACTTGTAATTTCACTTACAAACTTGACCTAATACTAATAGATATAAACAAATTAACTCATTTTGTCCAATAAAAACAGCATTCAAACGAAATCCAACATTATGGGTTTGCCAGAGCCCGTTTGGTATACAAAAAAGTAGGAAGCGTAAAGAAGATGAGAAAGTTCCCTCTGTAAGAACATGTTTGGTTACTAAATGTTTCTAGAACACAAGTATCCACATGCTCCAAATTTTTTTTCTTAATATGAGAAGATTATTTTCCACCAAAATTGGTGGTAATCCGTCTTCCCTCACAGGCGGAAAAAGGAAAAATACAAATTTGTCCCTGAAATTTTAAATGAAAGTGCTAAAACTAAACACAATTCTAATCAAATATTGGAGATGACTAATGGAAGCATATAAAGGAGAGATGGTCAGGAACAGAGGCATTGACAATGTAATCACAAAGAAGAAGAAGCTTGACAAGCCACGAAGCATTGTAGTCAAAAGCACCAGTGATGCACATCACCATTTTAATTTGTTTCTAGCATTGCTGCTTATTCTCTTTACTTTTTCTTCTTCTTTAATTTGATCACTGCTTCATCTTTGTTCTATATCGAGCTCGTTTGATGCTTTTAAATCCTGCGAGCAATTCTTGACTTCATAATTTGTCCTTATGCACTTGCTAGTAGATAAATTAATCTTTATTACTAAAAAAAAACCAATAAACATTTGAAAACAATGATTTTGTTCCCAAAAGAAAAATCTTCTTCAATAAATGGATTCTTTTGTTGAAAAATCAACAAATGAGTACAAAGAAGATAAAAGCTTAAGTTGTGAGTGTTACCTCGGGTTGCTTTGTTTCAACAGCCATAAAGCAGGGGAAAACAGAATTTTGCTCTGTTTCAGCAAGCGAGGCAAAAGAATTTGACTCATAAATTTGAATTTATTTAGTAAGTTCAAATTTTGTTAATAAATTTATTAATAAAATTCCAATTTCATTCCGTAAAAAATTATAATTTAAGGGATATTTTGGGGATTTTATCTTTTTTTCCTACAACCACCACTTCATGTTATTTTTATATCAAACATCTTGGTACAAAAAACTTTGAGGAAAAGGAACTTTTGAAGAGGAAAGGAACTTAAAGGAAGGGAAAGGAAGATTTGAAAGATGGTGGAAGATGGTTTGAGTTGTTTGGTAGGAAGAAAATAAAGGGGTGGTAGTTGATAAAGAATTAGGAAATGTCTATTTTACCCTCAAAAGAAATTAATTCAAAATAAAAAATGAAAAATTTTTTTTTTTTTTGCTAAAATATATTTTTAAAAAAATATGTTCTTGTTAAGTCTAAACTCGTGTAAAAAGAAATTTCACCAAATTTAAACTTTCCAAATTCGAACTTCCCAAGCCAAGTTTTAATTGGATAAATCTATCTAAAAATATGAATAGTGATATGGGAACTTGAAATCCCACTAATTTTAGTGGGATCTCCTTATTTTTTTGGGTTCAAACGATTTTGGTGAGTTGTAAATGAGAAGATATAGTGGTGGGCCGATATTGTTGTAAATGAGGACCGATTTAGTTGTAAAAAAAAATTGTTGTAAATGAGTTCCTAGAACTGCGCACCAAAGGGAAAGTTAATGAATTTATTCCCTCTCCTAAATTCTTTTTTATCAAAAAAATCCCAAACAAGGATTTTCCTTATTTTTTCTTAACCTATGTTTCATTCCTATATTTATCGGAAAAAAACGCACCCTTTAAATTCCTTATCAGTCACTCTCCTTCCCCGCGTGCCGAACCGGGCCCTAAGATTTATGTGATAATGGGTAAAATGGGAAGCGTGGGTCTGGAGATAGGGATGGAGGTGTACTGAGTAGCCACGTGGGGAAACGTGAATGGTGTACTTGAGGGACAAGAATCATTGTACTGTTGAACCAGTAGAAGCTCGCCAATTCTGGGGCTTTTAACCGACCTAAATCTAAATGGAGGCAACAATAATGAACCTGAGAAAAAAGGGAAGGCGATTCCCACGAAACATTGGCCCTGTATCAGAAACCCCTTTGTTGAACTGAAGACCAGTCTCAGTCTCAGTACTGATCATGAATGCCCCCTCTCCTGCTGGACCCACCACTTGCGTGCTTCATCATCATGTTCCAGTTTGCTTTATTCTGAGCCATTAAGATGAAAAAGGAGGTTGTGAGTCGCAGATTCATGAGATCATGTTGCATTAGAATGTGGTGAGAAAGCCAGACACTGGATTCTTCCTCCTCCTCTGCATGTGTGATGTGTCACCCCCACTAGCTCCTGCTTTTTCTGCAGTTTTCTTATTCATATAATGCAACTACTCAACTTTCATACCAAACGTTTCGAGCAAAAAAAAAAAAAAAAAAAAACTTTCATACCAAACGTCACTCCCATCGCCCAGGCCCCGCAGAAGATTCTTCTATCGTGTTTAGTCATTCAAATAATTCTTTTTTTTTTTTTTTTTTTTTTTTTTTTTTTTTTTCAATTCGCAAGCTAATTGTTGGAATATTTTAAAGTGAAGAATGAAGAGATACGATTTGTTAAAAAGTGATATCTTTATAAATTAAAGAATATATTTGAAAGATTATGTGGGGAGTTATAACACTTAAGGTTACCAAATGTCACTTTTTTTAGTTTCTAAAAACACTTATGAAAAAGTGTAGTAACTATTACTTGATGGAATGTTGGTTTTTTTTTTTTTTTAGAAAAATTGTGTTGGTTTTAAAGAAAATCTTATACTATAAATGTGCAAGTATTTATGGAATAATTATTTTAAATAATCATTATTATTGAAGTTATATTAGTTCATGAATCTAACATGTGGTTGTGACTTTTAATTGAAAATGTGTAGCTTCAAAAAATTTATAATTAGGTGTTTTTCTTATAATTATCATGTACCATCATTTCATTTATAACATATGATACCACATCATAAATCACACAACAACAAGAGATCAAACTCATTGTCTGTGTCCTTGAGTGCATACAAAGATAAAGTCAAATTATTATTTTTTAAAAGTCATTGTTGTCTTAGCTTGAATATTGGGAATGCAATCCATACGCAAGATTTTTTGATGTATCTTGTAGAAAATTAGTTCGTCGATCTAACTTGCACCCTATAAAATAGGTATAGTTGGGAGTGAATAAAGCCTAAAGGAAAGTGTTACTCATGTTTGAAAACATTGTGCAATATATTATTCTTTGGAGATCCAGCCCCTCCAACAATTTTTGGCCTAATTTCGTGAATCCAAATGGCATCTTTGACGGAGTAGACTACAAATTTGTCAGGTTAGGTTAGAAGTATTTGATGGCAGCAACTTTATGAGATGATACTAGTTTTACTTTCTAGAAGAATGGATGGTTTGATCCTGAAACTTCACATAGAAGTCATCTTGAATTCACTGTTTCAATGGCAAAAGAGAGAGATAGGTATCTATTTTTCTTTCTTTATTGAATATAGTTCATAGATTCATGAGTTTATTTAGGATCTGGTCGATGCAATTATTTAGCCTTAGATTATGTGGTTTACTACTTGTGAAAACATGAAATTTTAATCATGATTAGAAAGTGATAAGAAGTATTATGTATTTTACATTTACTAAATTGATAATTATCATGATGTGTTCTAATTTTAATTGGAATGATTAATGAAAATGTGTTATAGAATTAATGCATGGGTTGAACATGGTTTGAATAATTTCAAACATATAACATGCATATGGATGAGCTTATTGTGTCTCATCAATCATAGATAAAATTCCTTCCTTCATGGAAAGACTTGAAAAAAAGTCTTAACTGAACATAAAAAATTAAATCTCTCTTGAGTAATTGGGGGATTATCTTCATATAGAATATCAATGGATCATGGTTAATGATATATGATACAAAAAGCACCAATGCTCATGAAAAGGTACCTGTAGAAGAGAAATAATAGTCTCATAAGATCTCAAAGAAAAAGAAGGAATGATATAATTATAAATTCTAATTACATGTTTGGCTATGATAATTTTAATAATAGCAAATGAGTCATGTTTTGTTGTTAACATGCATAGAATTTTGATTGTTGTCATGGTTCTTTATTGTTTGACTCTAGTATGAAGTTGGTACCAATATCTATTCATTGTAATAGTCAATTTACTCTTGCAAGGTCTCATAATCAAGTTTATAATGAAAAGTCACGACATATCGGCATAAGATATAGCTATGTGAAAGATTTGATTTTGAATGGAGTACTTTCCATTAGTTATAGATAAGATCTGAATTGAATCTTACAAATCCTTTGACGAAAGGCCTAACAATCTTGCACATCCTTTGACGAAATGTCTGACAAGAGATTGGGTGTTAAAAAAATCAAAAGGATGGGATTGAAGCCTCATAAGCTTTGATCATCAATAGGAAATCCAACTCATACTTAACCATCATATCAAATCTTGAGTTTAATGGTGAAAGTACACAATCAGATCAATTGCAAGTACTTGACTTTTTAATACATCACAGGTTGAAAAAGTACTTAGTATCATGAGACTAGAATAAGGTAGGTTGAGCCTAATCTGGTTCTTAATGGACCTGTAAGTCTATATTTTCTGGAGCATTTATCATGGTGATGCTCTTGATAGAGTTTATCTATAAAAGAGTGAAGTGAGGCCGCTTCTAAGAGTCAAAGGGCTTGACTCTGAAAAGCTCTCATGAAAAGGATACGGATACAAGGCCACTAATAAATGTGTCATTTAAAGTGACATACAATGGCTCGAGATCTCATGTGTAATTCATGCACATCTATTCATATGGTATAATTGGTTCAGAACTTAGTCTAACATATTGTTTTAGATGGGTGAAACCATGTCTTATTTAGGTAAATATTCAAATCCTCAAGATACTTTCACTAACAACATGAAATTTCCGAAGTGATAATAGTTTGTGATCATTTTAAAATGGTAGGGGATTGTTGAAATATTTTAAAATGAAGAGATATATTTGTTGAAAAGTCACATCCTTATAAATTAAGAAATTTATGTAAGGGGTTGTGTAGGGAGTTATAACACTAAATGTCACAAATGTTATGTCATTTTAGTTTATAAAAACACCTATAAAAAAGTGTTGTAACTACTACTTAATGAAAGGTTGTGTTGGTTTTTAAGAAAACCCTACATACTATAAAGATATAATCCTTCATCAAAGAGTTATTTTAAATAATAATTAGTTATTGAAGTTATGTTGATTCATAAGAGTTTATGAATCTAAAATATGGTTATAATTTTTAATTGAAAAGGTGTAGCTTTAAGAGGCACCACTTCAATATGTCATTTCATGCTCTATAAATGCCTTGCACTGTCACTTCATTTGTGACATACAATGCAACATCAAAAATCCAATAACAACGAGATAAAACTCATGCTTTGTTCTTGAACGGACAAAAAACAAAGTCAAATTATTACTTTATAAAAGATATTGTTGTGACTTGAATATTGGGAATGTAATCCATACTCAATGGTCTTTATTGTATTTTGCAGGAAATTCGTCCGTCAATCTAACTTGCACCCTATCAAATAGATATAGGTAGGGGTGAATTAAGCAAAAAAAAAAAGTATTATCCACGCCTTAAAGAAATTATACACTACCTTCTTCTTTATCTCTTATTCTTGTACTCGTCCTCGAGATTCAACCCCTCCAATATTAATCATCCAGCATATTAGGGTGCAAGGAAATATAATGCAGCAAATTCAAGAAGTAGGCATCAGAATAGATTAAAAAAATAGTTTATTCATTTATTTATAAAAAAATGTTTTTTTATTTACATTAATCATTTATATTGAAACTGCCCTTAATATAGAAATTCATTTTCCTTATACACTCAATAGTGATAGTTTAAAGGAAAAGATTACCACTCTGGTCCTATTTATAAGTTCATTTTGACCAAATCACATATATCAAGGAGAGGTAGATAGCTCAATGATTATGGGGTAAATTTTCAACTTTACCCTCATTTATGATTAGGTACCTTTTAACTTTTTTCTCTCTCTCTATTTTCATTAGTACAATAATATGGGCAAAATTGTTACAATCTCATTTATTTGATCAAAATGGACTTATAAATAAGACCCAAATTTTTTGATTAAAAGAGACTTATAAATAGGATCAGAGTGGTATAATTTAGGGTGAAAAAGTGAATTAAGATCTTGTTACCTATGATTAGAGTAAACTTCATAACTAGTTGTTATATTTAGCATAAAGGCAATATAAACAAATATTATAAATGCAAAAGCTGTATGTAGCCATCTTGCTAGTTCCAAAATTTTTCTCTTGTAACTGGTCTGTACAGTTGCTTGAGGTGGGTTACAACTTACAAGTGGCCTTGGTGGCTTGGTGCTTTCTTTGCATATGGTTGCCTCACCCTATAATGCTGGTGTTTGCCCTCCTATCTTTTAGCATAATGTACCAATTATAGTGTCTCCAGCTCTTCTCTCTTTCTCATTCTATGGTTCATGACTTCATGTTGCCTCTTAGGTTCTTGTTATTTTATATCTTCCTTTTTATTTTTCGCTGGGCTCTTGTATATTGTTATCCGAATTTATCTTGTAAAAAAGCCGACTAGTTTGTGACTTGTGTATGGTCTTATTTAGTACTCCCTCCGGTCCTAATTATAAGATAACATTTGAGAGTTAATTTTGGTCCTAATTATAAGACAACATTCTAATTTTTGTCAACTTTTTCCTAAAATGCCCCAATTTTATTCCCTAATTTTGGTCCTAATTATAAGACACATATACAACTTACATGTTTGGTTTTTTGTGATTACATATGTGTGTGTGTCTATATACAAATACATATACATATATACACAAATACATATATATATATATATATATATAGACACATACAGATATATATTGAGTGTGTGTGTTTGTATACATATATGTATATCTGTGTGTGTGCGCACACGCGCCTGCCTATCAATATGTGTGTGTGTGTGTGTGTGTGTGTGTATTTGCGTGTATGTTCATACATATGTGTGTAGATACATGTGTATATATGTGTGTGTATCTATATCTATATCTATATGTATACATATATACTGTGTGTGTGTATGTATACACACATATATGTGTATATAGTAAGAACATTATTTCAATTAAAAAGTGTGTGAAAAAAATTCTAAGTCAGAGAAGTATGTAGTAAGGGTTGTTAATTCACTTTTACTTATATCATTTTAAATTTATATAAGGGCATTTTAGGAAAATGAGTAAAATTAACTAATTTAACTTCTCTCCTTAATCTCTCCAAAATCGGTTAAACATGTCTTATAATTAGGACCGGAGAGAGTATTTGATAAATTGTCCTTTCATTTTTTCAACAAAAAGTTATAAATGGCTTCAACTAAAAGATAATATTGGGTCAGTAGTGATAGCGATGACTTATTCTCTATCTAAATTTTGCAGAAGCCTGATAGAAAAAAAAAATCAAGTTATAAATATGATTTGTGTTTATATTGATTATGACAGAAGTGGTAGGACCCACATCAAAAAACTGAGAACTTTTTCCTAAAAGCTACCACATGGAGCTTTTTCCTAAATTGAATTTCAGAGCTTTTTTTTTTTTTTTTTTTTTTAAAAAAAAAAACCCAGTGGACTTAAAATTATACCCAAACACTTCACTTAAGACTTTTTTCTACTACTATTTTTTTTCTAGCTTTTTTTTTTTTTTTTTTTTTTTTTTTGACTTAAAGCTACCCTAACTCTCTCTCCAAACAGGGCCATTATCATCTCTTATAAATGGCTTCAAATAAATTGTCCTTTGAGTATGGGGTCTTTGTGATACGAGGGATTCGGGGACGAGGAGGAGAGATAAAATTTTTATGAGTTGAATTTGAAAAAAATTAGAAAAATGATGTTACAAAATTTTATTAAAGAGAATATGTAAGATCAAAGAGTTAAAAAAAATTAATTAAAAAAAATTTTAACCCAATTCTTTTCCTTTTTTTTAAATTTAACTTATAAGGGTTAGTTTGGATTGAGGGGGGGGGGAGAGAAAAAAAAATGAGGGGAGGAGAAAATAGGATCAAATTTTTATAGTAATGGGCCCACATCATTTTCCTCTCATTCAAATTTTTCTCTCCCCTCCTCCCCCCCCTTCTCTCAATCCAAATTAACCCTTAGAAAAATGTTATCATCACTTATGTTTTTCCCATCGCCCTACCAAACATGCCGAAGATTGAAATATAAAAAGTTAAAGGAAACATGGGGATGGGAGATAGGACGAAAGAGTGGGAGTTGTCAGTTATAATTGGCCCACCTGTTTCTCTATTTTTCAATATATCCTATCTTCACTTGAGCCCTCATATCTTTCTTCGGCACACCAAAGATTTTCTCCTCTTTCCTAGAAGATCTCCCTCCCCTCTCGTGCTTTCCTTTTCCCTATGAAACACAAATCATTGCCCTTCTATTCCAAAAATAATAATCAAAATTTATAAATAGAAAATAGAAAAAAAAATCTCAGAAAATACAATTAAAATTAGCAAAAAAACAAATAAATGTGGTCAATATATAAAATTTCATGTAAGATCATAAGAGGAATATGTAATTAACAAATGTCTCCAAAAAGACCTTTGTACCCAAGTTATATGGCAATTTCCAGGATAGGTGAACGGAGGAGGAGGCCGTATTGGGGTTAAGTTTCTCTCCTAATCCTTTTTTTATTATCTCTCATCGTTTCTAAATCATATTTGTCAATCAATCACAATATTACTTTAACCTCTCTCTCCTCTTTTCCAATCAACGGTCCAAATAAGCTAATGAAAGAAAAAGAAGAAAAATAATGAGGAGAAGATCCTCTCCCGCAATAGTGGGTAGTGTAGACGATGAGAGAGCATGAGAGAGAGAGGAGGGAGAAGATTGACTAATAGAGAGATATGGAAATTGGCATATGACTTAGGGGCACAAAGGTCTTTTTGGAGACATTTGTTAATTCCATATTCCTCCTATGATATGACATGAGATTTCATATATTGGTAGAACCTATTTGTCTTTTGTCAATTTTAATTGTATATTTCTAGGATTTTTCCTTAATAATAATATATACTAGTATATTTTTGTTTTATTTATAAATCACTTTTAATGTCCATTCACTTTCATACATGTTACAATTGGATTAAAATTGGAAGTGATAAGCTGCCTTACTCGAAGAATGTAAGTTGGAAGCAAAACTTATTGAAAGATGTAAAAACATTTACGCTCTAATTCTCCAAAGGGAATATACCCTTTATCAAATAAAAAGATATTGAAATTAATCAATTATTTTAAATTTATAAAAAATTACATTTCTTTTGCAAAGTTATTCTCATATAAAAAAACTTGTTACTTTCTTCCCCTTTTCTTCATATTTCATCAATTTTTCTCTCTATTTTGATTGAACAATAATCAATCACATCTAAATTAATTCACAAAACATTGAAAGCAACAGCGTATTCGAGCAATAAACACGTATAAGGGAGGGGTAGTACTGTTATTCTCTCTTTTTAAAAAAATAATAATAATACAAAAGCAAACAAATAGCTTGAGAAGTACAAAACATCTATTAATTAGACTAAACTATTGTGGTCCTAAGAGACTTCACCACCGCTAAATAACTCCAAATAAGTAAAAAAGCTGACTCAATAACACTGTTATAGTTATTCTCTCTACTCTAATCCAAGTGAGGAGGACAGGGGAAACTTGCAAGAAAAAACAGAAAAGAAAAGGCTTTATTTGTATTTTGTGAACTAAAGGCTTTATTTATATTTTGTAAACTAAAGTGCCTTTATGTAAAAGACTATAAAATACTTTTACATACTGTATTTTAAATATATACGATGAGATGGTATAAATAAATTAATGTAGATTTTATTTATATTATATAGTGATGTTTGTATTTGCCATGGCATATTACATAGTGATGATATGAATTGATTCTGTTCAACTGCCCTATTAGTTGTACATTATACTGTTACATATGCTAACGGAAGTAGCTAGAGTGTATTTATTTTTCTGTCTCAATACCTCAAAACCTACCTCTATTTGAAAATAATTGTGTTATTTTTCACAAAAACAAAATCTAGAGGCTTCGCACCAATCTTTCTTAACATAAACACAAACTGGCACCATAATTTGCATATTCATACAGGGTTTAGTTTTCTCTGTTTTTTTTAAAAAATAAAATAAAATAATAGATATTAACAATCTCAATGTAGGATCAAACTTAGAACCTCCAACTCATGAATAAACATTTCGACATCACTAGGTTACAAGTAGGTTAACAATTTTACTGTACAGAACAGGTGCAATCCAATAATACACCACACCAGAAAACCCACGCAAGCCACATGGTCCATTTGAATATTGAATTGGCAAATCATGGAGTAATTTTCCCATGCACATGTTTACCACTCAATCAGCCCTCAAACATTGACATTATTTTATCTGTACACATGCACTCTGAATCACGTTAAGACCAAATCGAACTAGTTTTTTTGCCCAAAGCACTGTGAGTTTCATTTGAAGTGATCAAAAGAGCTCAATGGATTCTCATTCCTCACCCACCCACCCCAACATGTTTATTATGGAAACATCTTTTCCTCATCAACTTTTTCTTACTTCTCTTGAGATCACATCACCTACCCTTTTGTGCATGCATTCAGTATGAGTCCCTTTAATTGTCCTTCTTCATTACTATTTCTACTTTCCCTTTTTCGCTACCCAACCTAACCACATACATGGTTTGCTTCCACTACAATCCAGCTACTCTATTACAACTTACTCCTTACCTATGTCCTATGTTGATGTCTTTACTTGATTCTTATCACAACATATAACCCCACAAACCTCATATTTAAATCAATCATCAATAAGTACAAGCTAAAACCCAAATCACAAATCCTGTGTTCTATAAAAATGATGCGCTTTCTAATTCACCGTTCACACACATTGAATACCCCACATCACAAAATTCTTTACTGTGCATTAATATAATGTATACCCAGAAGCACCCGGCCAATTAACAACCAATAATACTAGCTAGTGAGACCGCAAACAAACTAAACTGATAAAACAGAAAACAAAAGGAAGGCAAGTCAAACATAATATCTCACAGATTGTGCCTCCTCATCTCTTCTGGATTCAGAGAGTGCAGAGTGAGATGATGATCATGGAGGAGGGTCATAGTTAGGAAGATCAGGCCACTGGTGATTCGGGATCAAAGAAAATGACCCACCAACAGTATCATTATTATGACTCTGAGAGTTTCCACTAGTGGAAACGATACTCATGGTGGTGCTCCACAGAGAGGCATCGGATCCTCTCTGGTTATTAACGTTGTTGATGAAGCTTTCAGTCCAAACATCATGGTGATGAGTTGAAGCAGAACCACTATTCGCCGTGGTTGACTGAATCAGAACTTGGTCTGCTTCATACAGATCAGTCGTCTCTTCTTCCTTGTCTCTGATACTACTCATCTGATAAAACGGTTGCGGCGGCCGTATTGATGATGAGCCCAAAGGAATATCAGCACCACCGAACCCAGAAAGAAGACTCATCTGATTGAACGGCTGTGATGGATTCAGGGATTGAATCGCCGCCAGGGACGACAAATACCCACTGCCACCACCAGCACATGCACCGCCTTGATAAAAGGGGCTGATTGATGGGACCGCCAAAGTAGCAGCAGCAGAAGCAGAACTCGCGGCGGAAGGGTCGCTCTGAAACTCCACCTCTCGCGACGGGGCGGAAGTAGCGTCGGCGGAAGAGGAAGAACTTCCTTTGGTTCGCTTGGGCTTGCGGCAGCCACCGCCGACGCGGACGCTCCTCAAGGTTCCGCCTTGGGTCCAGTACCGTCGACAGGCCTTGCAAAAGTAACGAGGCTGGGAAAGGCTGTAGTTATTGTAGTAACAGAACTTGGTGTTCAGAGAATCACACCGAGGACATTTCTGGGGTTGCTGTGGCGGAGCCTGAGGCTTACTGTTGTTCATTTCTCCTCCTTCTCGCTGTCACATACAAAGATACAACCAATATATAAATTATGGAATAAAGATGTAGTATATCCCACTCTCTCGGAGTCTGATTGCGAACTGGGTTTTGCTTAGGAGAGAAGACAGAAGAGAATAATATGAGTGTATGTAGGGGGTGGCTGGGTGTGTAATTATAAAGGAAGAAAAGGACTGGATTGTGGTGTGTGGCTGGAACGCGCATGCAGGGTGTATATATCTGAGTTAAAAGTGCTGTGGGAGGAGCTCTACGTGTCTGTGTAATGTGGAAGAGAATCCATATTCAATATTAAAGCCAAAACCACGGGCGATCATTACCTTTGTCCAGGTTTTCCCCACCAACCTACAATCGACAAAACCAACTTCTCTCAAATTATTATAACAGGGGGAGAGAGAGAGAGAGAATATATTCACAAATCGTGGCTTGACATGTATGTATAGGAAGCATTCATAAGGAAGGGAACAAAAGAAGAGAGAAATGGAATGACATGTCGGAAATGTTTATGGATTTTCCAGAAGCGGGGGGGTTCAGTGGTGGTGGAGCTTGAAGGAGATGATGAATGAAGGTGGAAGCATGAAAGCTTCAAGTTTTGGAGCGATGATGAAGAACTGAAAAGTGGTCAGGATCTCCGGTACGAAAAAAGCAGGAGGAAGTGGGCACACGGCAGAATCAGTACCTGAAAGTTCAGAGGCGATATTTCTCCACCACAGAGACGCTGTGAGAGAGAGAGAGACAAAGAGATCAGACGAAGGAGAAGAAGAAGGAGAGGGTTATGGGGTGTAGATGAAGGACCACCGTACCCTGAGGAGTGAGGCGACACAGTAGGAAGGCGGTGATGGTGAATGAAATGGACAATTCTTTTGTACTGGTTCTCTCTCTATCTATCTCCCCTTTTTATTTTCCGTCAATTTCCACCACAGTTTCTTCAGTGCTCCATTAAACTTTCTGACATCATCCTGTATGGTATAGCTCCAACGCCACTTTTTTTTTTTTTTTTTTTTTTTTTTTTTTGGTCAAACAACGCCATTTTTTCCATCTACGCTACGCTACATATTTTCATGCCACATTATTTACATCTAGTGGCCCTGACTTTGTTTTATAAATTTAAAAAAAAAAAAAACTTTCAAAAATTCCTCATGTCTTCATTTTTTAAGAGAAAATTTAAAAAAATTAAAATATCAAATAAGTAATTTTCTTCTAAAATAATATATGATTTTTTTAGGGATAATATGCAAATTTATCTCAGAAATGTTCACTAAAGAGCAATGTTGCCTCAAAAAAAAATTTGTTTGTTTAATATTATTCCAAAGGTTTCAAAATATAAAGATGTTGCTCTATATACGATTAAAAAATATTAAATTTTCAATGGTGTATGGGATAATATTCTGACTTTTTAACATTTTTAGTGCAACATTGAACCAAAAAAAACTTTGAGAACTTTTGAAAAAATTTGCCCATTAACCTTATATCAAGTGTAGTTAATTTCTTGTCAGTAGGAAACAATATAAATCTGATATTAAAAAAAATAAGACTTCTAAAATTTTAAAATTGCAGATCCGATTTAAGTCATCCTATAGTTATAGAAACATATTTTTAGAATTATACGAAGTTTCAATTTATACTTGATATTGATATTTTACAAAAGTTTTACCCTAGTGATTTTTACTATTTTAAGTGGCTTGTCTTGCATGTTTGTGCTTATATTTGCCTTGTGTGTGACTGTGTGTGTTTGCCCCGACGTCTACGCCTAGAGAAATGCTATCAACTTCGTCGAGATTATAAAATGCAGACAAATTTGGTGAGGAACTATAATTAATGTTGAGTATGATTTAGGAAGAAACCATAGCATTTAAATTGATTTTGATTGGATCTTCAAGTTTTGTACGTATTGTGTTTTGGCTTCATGTATTTGACGTACATGATTTTAATATACTCGGCCATCAAGATATTCTAATTATAGAAATGTTGGCTCCTTCAAATAAGTCAATATATCCCATATATGAAATCTAGAAAGATTAGAATCCGGATTATGTATGGAGTATTAATGTGGATTAAACCAAGTATAATCCAGCAAAAAAATTGTCACATGTTGCTCATAGGTATAGCGTTTATTTGTTGTCTTGGGAGAGGAGGGAAAAAGTAAAGAAAATAAACTAACCAAGCCGTACTCATCTACTTACTGATATTTTTTCCGGCCCTTAAAAGGTTTATAAGACGTAGTTTTAGTATAATCTGTATTACAAATTATATCCTATATTATTTATGTTTAGAGGAGTATAAAAGTGATCATGAGATCAATCAGGTCCTCAAACAACTTCTAATCTTATATACCAGTTCATCTTTTAGAAATTATTACTACCTCATGTCCTAATTATAAGGCTAGTTGACTTTTTTTTTTTTGAAGAGATTAAAGAAGCTAAATAAGTTATTTAATCATTTCATATATTATATATCCTTATATTATATACTTAGTTTATTAGTCAAACTAATCATTTTGAAGAAAAAAATAAAAATAAAAATATTCTAACATAATTTAATTAATTTTCTTAATCGCAAAAAAAAATCAACTAAGATCTTATAATTAAGATCGGACGGATATCTCTAAAGTGATAATATGGTTTGGTTAGGCACGCCCACTCGTCAAAAAAAAAAAGAGGAACCCGTTTTGATGCCGGCTTTTTTAGCTCAAGTTTGCCAACCTGTGAGCTAGCCCGCTTTTTTAATTTTTAATTTTAATAAATAATTATTACTTTGGACTTAATTCAAACATAACCTCAATTTAAATTGTTAATGAAGTTAAATGTGTTGTCATTTGAAGGTTAGCTTGATGAAGCATCCCTTTAATGGTTCGGTTGCTCATGTTTAGTCAATGAGCAGCAGTTAAACACGTGTTCATGCGTTTTACGCATGGAACATCCTTAATGATGGCCTCGATTTTTTTTTTTTTTTTTTACTCACAAAAGATTAGTTTCTTCTTTTTAAAATGCAAATTAAATTAAAGGAATATCTAACATATAAACACGTCAAGAGACAGATTCATAAAAGTAAATAGCTACAACGTCAAAAAGCAAATCCAACTATTGCTATCATTTGGGGCATCTTGCTCCATAATAAACTGTTTGATAGGGACAGGAGGAACACTTCAAGGACATGGATTTTCTTGTTGTCTATGGTTGGGTTTACAGAGATAAATAAAAATAAAGAAGTGGGAAAATTAATGTGGGGTTGAGGTATTGACATAGAATTAAAAATAAATAATCAGACTATTAATTCATGTGAGCAAGGTAATTTTTGTTGAAATTTTGGTAGTTTTACGTGTTATCCATGTCATTTTTATTATGGTACAAATTTATTGCGAAAGTTTTAAATTTAACTCTGATAAAAGTGAAACAAATGATACATAGACTTTCGCATGCAAATTTACATCTTCATAAAAATGACGTGATGACATATAGACTACTAACTTAGCATATTTGGTCAGCTAACGGTCAAAATTAACTAAAATAACGATCATGATAAAATTACTTCGTTTTCAACACTTTTAGGTAAACTTGCTTCAAAAAACTTGTGGGGTAAAACTATTCTTCGGTGTAAACTTCCGGGGTCAAATTCCCCTTTAATCCAATCATAAAAACTATTTTCTAAAAATTAATCCAAACATATATTAGACCTTTTTTTTTTGTTACCCACCCAGTTCACCGGAGCTTCATCCCGACTAATCCGGATCCGACTCACGTCGTGCACATGGCTATGGTGGGAGAGTCTCCCAGCGGGGGTTTTTTGTATTCACAAGGCTCGAACCCGAGACCTTACTTAAGCGACACAACCCACTTACCACTTGAGCCAACCCGTTGGTAAACATATATTAGACTTGTTTGGTACTTCATGTTCCAAAATTAATTGGGAGAATGTGAGGTGAGAATAAATGAATGAAAAAGAATTTATATCCAAAATTTTACAATAAGTGAGTAACATAAGACAACAGATTTCGATTTTGGAAATTATAATAGGGGAAATGACACTAAAATACCAAATGAATTTGCAAAACCCTCAGAAGTCCGTCGAATTTGTAAAAAAGACCGAGAGGTGTCAAGGACCTTTGGGGGTTTTGTAAATTCGAGCCAAATTACCTTTTTGCCCTTAGGGTTAAATAATATAAAAAAAAAAAAAAAAACCCCGCGCTTCCGCCGGCCGACCAACCACCATCGTCCACCACCGCAGGGGCGACCACCGCAGCCACCGACGACCACCGCCGCCCCACCTGGTCCCGGCCGGCCAGCGATGTGGGACGGTGGTCGCAGCGGTTGGCGGTGGGGCGATGGCGGTGGGGCCCACGCGCGGGGTCTTTTCTTTCTTTTTTTAATTATTTAATCCTAAGGGCAAAAGGGTAATTTGGCTCGAATTTTGCAAAACCCCCAAAGGTCCTTATCACCTCTTAGTCTTTTTGCAAATTTGTGAGTAACCCGAGGGTTTTACAAATTCATTTGGTATTTTAGTGTCATTTTCCCATATAATAGGTCTATATTCCTTCTTATAATTGGACTTTTTAGTACATTTATCAACCGGAACCCTCGCAGTGATTCTCTCAAATTAATTTTATAATGTATAATGTAAAACTACTCTTATAGTACTGTATTATTTTAGTCAAATTCCTGGTTTGACCGAACTCACCATTTGACCAAATCTCACGAATTTTAAGCTCCGGTCTAGAAGGATTGGAGGGAAGAGGATCTTCTCCTAATCATTTTTCTCTTTTTCTCTTATCAGCCCATCTGGGTCATTGATTGGGAAGAGGAGAGAGATGTTAAAGTAGTATTGTAATTGATTTGATGGATATGATTTAGAGATGATGAGAGATAATGAGAAAAGGATTATGAGAGAACCCTAACCCTGGAGGGAGCGGGGGTGGGACCTAGGGGCTAAATGCTGGAACGAATTGCAACACGTACAAACTTGTGACAGTGGCTCATATCACGCAATTTATTTATAAGTCATTTTTAGTTAAATCTCAAATATCAAAAAGAGATAATTTAGTCAATAATTATCCTCATTTATCAACGGATATTTTTTTAAATTCTTTCTTCTCTTTATTATTAATATGAGTAAAATTGTCACAATCTCATTTAATACCTTAAAACTAGACTTATAAATCGGACCAAATCTTTTAATAAAAAAGACTTATAAATAAAATCAGAGTGTTACTAAATAAGTACGAGCATTTCTTTTAATCGCGTTGTAAATCTTAATTCAATAGGTTGTGAGTGATTAGCTCATTCCGCTAAAGGCAACTTTCTTTATTCCTTTTATTTATAGTTAATTTAAAGTAGGCCGGTATTGCTTCCAATCATTCTTCTTATTTGTATTATAATCAAAATAATTAAAAGGGGAATCTAACTAATGAGAGTTGAGTCTAACAGAAGGAGTTAGTCTCTCACAACGTGACGAATTAATGTTAGAATCCTCATTAGGGTATATGTCCACATTTGGTACTTAACAATGTCTTAAATGGGATTGAGCATTAGGTGTGGTTATAAGGAGAATCCAAATTATTACAATGAATTAGTGAACAGTAGCAAGTAGGGGTGAAGGAGAGAGACTTGAGTCTTTTGTTCATGCACTATTCTAATTGGAGGACATTGCAGATTTGCAGTTGCCACGTGTTGTGGAGGTATGCAACTGTAGAGCTCTGCAATTTTATATCGGGCCCGTCATAGATTGTTGAGGGGCTGGGCCTGTTCCTCAGCTTGCACCTTTCTACAGGCCCAAGTATCCATATGTTTAATATCCAACAACATGCTTAGCTCCAAGCCCCCTTTTTTTTTTTTTTTTTTTTTTTTTTTTTTGGTGAAAGTTGTGGGAGGTTTACTTTTAATACCTTTTACATGTTTTTGACTTGACGTTGAAAATCATTAAATTCATAAATATGGTTGACGCATATGGGAGCAAGTAATTATATCTACTTCCATCAAAAACCATAAATTTGTTATTTTTCAAATATGCTCAGAGTCTTTATTTATCAAATTTTATATTATAATAGATAGATAGTGTTTATTGCATATATTCCCAATGACATTTAGGTTAAGTGGCATCTACTCTCCTCTTTAGGAGGGGGTCATAGGATTTAAACTTGTGCTAGGTGTGTGTGTGAATTTGTGTGTTATATTAACTGTGTGGCTTCCTTTGACTCTCGTCAAAAGAAAATTTGAATATATTCAAGCGATTCCTATGTCAAGCTTTGCCTTAGAGTAGTGTTCATGATTGACAGGTTTTATGCTACAATAGATAGGTAGCATCATTTGGCGCACTCTAATTAAAATTTCCTTTTTCACCTATATATGCTACTACTTCGTTCCTAATATAAGACATAGTTTGTAGTGTCATTTGCACTATAAACTATGTCCTATATTTAAAATCGGAGAAGTATATCCATACCAAGCTCTCTCCCTCACACTTCTCACATCAGTTCTAAATCATGAGAGTCTATCCCGTTACAGACTTCTCTATTCCCTTCTCTTTCATGCTGCAGAGGTTTTACTAATTAGAGATAGATTAAGCTTGTGAAGGTAATTAATTAATCCGTTGGACTAAAGTGTATTCGTGGTTATGTGATCTTAATCCTGCCCTATTAAGTTTTTGCTAGTCATGATCATTCTGGAATATATCATATATAGGTCTTGTTGATTGTTCATTCGACTGCAGATATATATGATTATATAATTAAGATCTGTCTGTTGTAATTAAAATGTATGTTCTTATATGCTGTATTATTGATGGCTTTTTACATTAAAGGAACAAAATCAAACTTAGTACGTATAGGCCAGTTGGGGCCGTGGCCCTAGCTGACCTTATCTTATCTTATGTATTTATATGCATCTATTATATAATATTTTATTTTAACCAATAATTTGACATTAGCTAATCTCTTATCTTTTCTATAATGATACTCTTTTTTTTATTAGGACAATGTTTGGTTTATTATTCATTAGAATGTGAGAGGAAAGTAAAATTTTTGTTTGAGATATCTATTGAAAAGGTTAGTAACATCTTATATCCAATTTTGTTTATCTTCATTTTAAGGACTAAATAGGTACTCAAAATCACTTCCTTTCACTTCACTCTTTTATGAAAGTTATTCTACGTGTTTTTATCTTTCTAATAAGGCTAATATTATGCTGATTAGTGAAAATTTTGGGGTGATGATTTTGGGAGAGTATTGAGTTTTGACAATAGATGACTATATATATAGATGATGATTAATGGCTAATTTTAATCAGTTTGGATTTATCATTTGGTTGTCTTATAATTTTATAATGAATTTCTCTTTAAAAAATATATTATAATAGGTTATTTGCTTAGTTGAAATTAAATTAGATTTGCATGTTTTTTTTTAAAAAATATTTTTTGGGGTTCATATTATATTTCTTTTATTTTCCCCAATTATTTTGTTTTGAGGTAGGTGGAATGGGCATTTAAGTGTTAGTTTTGTGGATTGAGTAGTACTATAAGAATTAATGTTTATTGACACAAGATACTAATTAACACTGATATCAATATATATTCTGGGGCACCAAATTTGTTATAGGTTGAAAAAGATGAGTAAGGATAAACAAAAAAGCATAGATGTGTTTTTTTGAGAAGAAAATAACTTCAAAAAGTGATATTTCTAATAAAATAATTTCTAAAAGTGATACACCTTATAATGAGTCTCCTTCCAAATATCATAAAATTTTTGTTTACTATGTTATCTTTTGATTTATAATTGTCGGTTATTATTTATTTGTATTTTTAATGTTATGCGATATTATTTAGTAAATAGTTTAATATGTCTATTTTTTGGCCTTGACTAAAATAATTTCCTGATCCCACCATTGTATAAGCTGAGAGTATATATAACCTACCTTTTTATTGTTTGTGCTATTCTTATCATGCATGCATGCATATATTGAAAAATTTATCTGCAACTATTCATACCACTAAAATAATATGTCTAGCTTTTCCATATATTATTTTTGTCAATACAATTATATATTTATCATATTATTTAGACATGGGAAATTTGTTTCCTTGAACAAAATGTTGATAGGTATGGGTGCCTTTGATTAGACAAAGTACTAGTCCTTGTTGCATTTATATGGATTGGAGCTCAACGTTCATCGGTCTATCACTTTTACTCACATTCTAAACATTAAAAACTAAACTCAGTGAGCGAAGTTCTGTGGAGATCTCTTCATTAAGATTGGTACCGTCCTATCATGATAATTTCTCATTTTATTATTATAGGTTTCTTTATAGCACAATTAATTTATATTAATTAATTAATATGTTTGCAGTATGATATATACAGATAAAGAGAGGACAGAAACCGGAACTCTCGAAGAGTGGGAGAAATAGTGCCCGTGAAGGTAATATAAAGGAATGCCATGTAATATAATGTAACCATGATTCCATGAATTTGTTTGGTTCTTTATTAAAGAAAGATGATGTATATGTATAAAAATATTTGGTTGGATTATATCGAATATGAGAATAATATAGTAAGAGACAAAATTACCCTTATCTAAATATATATGTATAATATACAAGTCGGATTCACGATAATATTTTCAATTTGTACAGTGTCCAGGTTGGATTTATAGTAAATTTTTAATATTTAATAGTAAAAATATTATGCATTATGCAAGTTGGGTGCATCATAATTTCTTAATATTTAATGGCACACAATATCATGCATCACATTGTGTTCATGGTAACTTTTATTATTATTATTATTATTATTTAATGCGATGTTTTGATTTGTTTTAATGGGGACTACATATTTTTTACTAGGGATTTTTTTAAAAAAAAATTTATATTATTAATTAATTTTTTAGTATTTAATGGTTGTAATTATTAAATATTTAACAATGTTTATGGGTAGGCACTATGATCAATTTACAAATTTATGATGGCAATTGTGTATTTTTCATTTGAATACAAGATGTTTGCATACCCGTTTATCAGTTATAGTAGTGTAATCTTAATTACATCAATCCAAATTACAAAATATAATCATCTTTGCATTACACATGCCCAACCAAATACTATAATTGGTTCGTTACATCAGGATTACATATAATCATCTCTCATAGATGAAATGAGATAATATTGACTAGTCTGTATAAATAAAGGAATATATGATATCAAAGCTTGCCCTTGAGACTTTTAGCTTTTTTTTTGGTCGGAAAACATGCCATATTCCATTACTAAAATGAAACAACTATTACAAGTCTAAAAGAAAACGAAACAGCGGTACAAAGGGAGACAACAATTAAAGGAAGAAAACATAAACTGAACACACATAATAGACACCTAAAATAAAGTAATCAACCACCATTCATCGCATGACTAGAAGCTGAAGATGTATCCACAATACTACCAGAATTCCTTGCATCCGAGATTAGAAAGGACGACAAGGAAGGTGATGGTTGACAAACCCACCCAACAGGACCCACTTCCTTATAAGAATATGCTGCTAATAACTCAGCAACTCGATTCCCCTGACGCGGGGTATAAGAAACAGAAAACCCAACCTCGGTAGAAAGAAGACTCAAAATATCATGGATAATGCTTCTACTCTTCCAATCAAAAAAATCAGGTGACTTAGCATCAACACATGTAAGCAGAGGAAGACAATCAGTTTCAAAAACAGCCTTATCATGACCCAAATCCAAAGCCAAAAGCAAAGCCCTCTTAAGGGCTAAGGCCTCAGTCATAAAAGCATAAATCGATTTCACCTTATCAATGAAACCCCACTTAAAAAACCCATTCCAATCTTGGCAGACCACGCCAATTGCTCCAACATCCGTACCCATATGAAAGGCACCATCCACATTGATTTTCAAGCAACTAGGGCTGGTGGAAACCAAGGCACATTAGGGGATGAGTTCCTACACACCTCTCCCGAAACACGGTGAGAAACCTCACAATTGGTCCAGAACTCAAAATTACTAACTTCGGCCTTTTCAATCACTAGAAGAGGGTTAGGTTCTTTATGATTAAAAACCTTGTCATTCCGTTCTTTCCAAATATACCACAAAAGCCAACAGACTAAAGAAATATCTTGTGCTTTAAAGGAAGGCATACCTACCAGTTGTAGCCACCAGACATTGAAATTGTGGACACAAGAGAAATCAATTCGAGCACCCAACATACTCCCAAACCACACACATCTGGTCCATGGACAATGGAAAAGAGATGTTCTATATCCTCCACTGCAACCTCACATATAGGACAAAGATTAGAGCGACCTCTCTTTCTGCGAACTAGAGCCGCATTAGTGGCTACCGATCTGGTCAGGAGACGCCACAAAAATTGTTGCACTCGTGGGACTGTCTTTAACTTCCACACTGAATTCCAGCAAGAAGTGGGCACAATAATTTAGCATCCACCTTTGATACATCAACACAATGATTCGATTTACCATGTTGATAGCCCAATTTAACCATATACTCACCATTTCTAGCACCGGTCCACACCAACTTATCTTCCAATCCATTGTTTGGGATAGGAATAGCATAGATGGCGTTCATGACATCCTCTGTTAATAGGTAAGATATGGGAGTAAGATTCCAAGACCCGTCCACGATAAGATCATACACTCTGCCATTAGTGACATAAGGGTCATTACTATCCTGTGGTTTCGCCGGAAAAGGAACTCCAGGGACCCATTTATCACCCCAGATTCTGATTGCTTGTCCATTACCAACATCCCACCGGAGATCCTTCATAAGAAATTCCCTGCCATCAATAATACTAGACCAGCACCACGAAGCTTTGTGGCCTTTACCAACATCGACAAATTCGTCTTTGGGGAAATAAATACTCTTCAACACTTGGGCCCATAGATCATTAGGCCGCGTCATAAATTTCCACGCAGGCTTAGCAAGAAGAGCTTCATTCATAACCATTAGATCTCTAAAGCCCATGCCACCAAGAGATTTATTATCAGTGAGGTAATTCCACGCTTTCCAATGAGTTCTGCCCGCATATACATTACCGCCCACCAAAAATTAGCAATAAGACTCTAAATTTCTTTACACGTCTTGACCGGGAATCGAAAGCAGTTCATAGGGTAGATAGGTATTGCTTGAAGGACTGCCTTAATCATAACTTCTCTACCAGCGAAAGATAGAGAAGAGTGTCCCCAACCCTGAATTTTACGGGCCACCCTTTCCCTAATGTAAGCAAGAGCCTGGTGTTTGGTTTTACCCCATATGCTAGGGATACCAAGATATTTCCCGGATCTTCTATAGCTGTGATCCCCAGAATACCACCAACCGCGCTCATAACATCCTGAGGAGTGTTGGGGGTGAAAAAGATACTTGATTTCTCCAAGTTTATAACCTGGCCTGAAACATAGCACAAAACTGAGATAAAATGTTAGATAGAGTGACACAGTTACTCAGACTCGCATTCATATACAAGAGAGCATCATCTGCGAAGAAGCTCTGAGTAAGCTCCGGGCAGCTATTACTCAATTTAATCCCCATCATCAGCAACTTGAGACTTTTAGCTTGACTTTTCAAGTGTCACATCCAATTATTCTAATACATAGTACTGTTTACTTGGTTAATATTGATCATGATGGCTTAAATTAAGGGAAAGTTGTAGAAGCACACTATTTCCGATAATTAAATTTGATTGCACATTTTGTGGCATTTTTACCAAAATAATATTTTTTTTTTAAAAAAATTACCAAATTAAAGCAGTTTTGAAAGTATTTACCGGGTTTAGGGTTGTTTTGGAGGAGTTCCGTCGCATAGTAGTACAACGCCACTATTAATAGCGTTAAATTTGTCATCGGACGCTTGATATAAATAGCGTCGAGACAGCCCAATCGGGACATTTTGTGTGGCGTCAGATACTGACGCCACACAAAATGTGTGGCTTCACCTCCAATTCACGCCACTTTTCAAAAAGTGGCGTGAATTGATGTATAAAAAAAATTACAATTATATTATAATAAATATTTTATTTGATAAAAAACTATTATTTTATAATTATCTTTAAAAAATATTAGTTTATTTGATAAAAAAATATAATTATATTTTAAATTATAAATAATAATTCTAATTAATCGTAAATAATAAAAAGAGTAAATAATAATTCTAATTAATTATAAATAATAAAAAGAGTAAACAATAATTTAATTAATAATTAAGGGAATTAAAATATTTAAAATTTATTATCAACATGTGATGCTTCGCCACCGTGTGAGATCTAGGTGATGGACATCTCCCAAAGATAATAACAAAATCTTTTCTAAATATCACAAAAGAAAAAGCACAATGGATCAGATCCCGATTCAAGATAAATTCATGAGGAAATGAGATCTCCTTAGGATCTACTCCAAAGATTTAGAAATTGGTGATCTTTGAGAGATGTCCATCACTTAGATCTCACACTATGCGGGCGTAGTATCACAATGAGGTTGATAATAAATTTTAAATATTTTAATTCACTTAATTATTAATTAGAATTATTATTTACTCTTTTTATTATTTATAATTAATTAGAATTATTATTTACAATTTTAAATATAATTATATTTTTTTATCAAATAAACTAATATTTTTAAAGGTAATTATAAAATAATAGTTTTTTATCAAATAAAATATTTATTATAATATAATTATATATATATATTTTTATATACATCAATTCACGCCACTTTTTGAAAAGTGGCGTGAATTGATGGTGGGAGCCACACATTTTGTGTTGCGTCTGGCTGTCTGAGGCCACACAAAATGTGTCCCGTCAGGCTGTCTGACGCTATTTATACTGGCGTCTGACAGCCTCACGCTATTAATAGTGGCGTTGTAAGCGGACTAACTCCCCCAAAACAACCTTAACCCAGTAAATACTTTCAAAATTGCTTTAATTTGGTAAATATTTTTTTTGAAAATATTATTTTGGTAAAAATGCCCACATTTTGTTAAGTGAAATTTAATTGCCTTACTATTGCCTTTTCCTTTTAGTTGTTTTTCCCTCGGGACAAAATTATAGTTTTCGCCTCTTGAGTTTACACCATGTAGCATTTTAGTCTTTTAACTTTATAATTTTAATATGAAAAATTATAATTTATAATCCTTTAATTTTTAAAATATAATCAAAATTTAATCTTTCATAATAAATTCAACGAAAAATGCTTATGTGTAACATTTCAAACTATAAAAAGAAAAAAAATCTAGACCAACTTAAGCTGGCATAAGTGGCGGGCCTCTTCTTTTTTTTTTTAAAAAAAAAAAATAATAATAATAATAAGGTAAAGTGATATTAAAAATAAAGTAGGAACATTACAAACTACAAGTTATAATAAGACATAAAAAAAAAAAAAAAAAAAAAAACCGCATCATAAATCATAAAACAGAGGGGGGGGGGGGGGACTTGAATAAAGAGACCCGAGAAAAAAATTTAAGAAGGGAATTTACATAAATCATAAACCACATGCATCTCTAATAATAGAAAGAGAAGAATTTCCAATGAGTTATTTCAAGAAATCAATAATTCTTTCTTTAAAAAAAAAAAAAAAAAAAAAAAAAAAAAACTGCCAGTCGAGAGTTGCATAAAAGCAGAGAAGAAAAAGAGGGTTGGCAGGCTTTTCATGTTAGAGTCATGCATATTTAACAGTCCGTTGTTATATCACTTTGATGAGGTTGTGGTTCTCTAATTAATTTAATGTTCCTTGAAACCCCCTTTTATAATATGACCCACTTAGCGAGTTATTATTTTTAAAATTTACGCCCATTAAAAGAATAAAATATAAAAAATAATATCAAATCTGCACCGTCCAATCAATATGACCATGACCAGATAATTTATACATGTGCTCATCACAATAAGGGATGAGCATTCATTGGCGGATCCAAAAAAATAATGAAAGGGGGCACCGGTGGCAGAGCTAGGATTTTTGTTTGTGGCTAGGATTTTTGTTTGTGTTTGCATAATTAGTAGGGGATTTGAGGCTACCCCCAATTTTTTTTTTAAATGGAAAGTTGTAAATGCATTAAAAACAAAAGAATATAAACGATATATATATTTTTATGAAATCAAGTAAATAATTGATGATATAATAAGAGTTTACGCTTATTTTACAAACTCGTCATTTAGAAAAACAAGACTAAGTCTTGTTAGAAATGTAGCTACATAAATTACAATGAAGGGTTTGCACTCAATAAGTTCAAGTACATATATTTTAATAAAAAAAGTATATTACAATAAAAATATTATAATGTCATCTTTCTAGGCCTTATTTTTTAGAATTCTATCATAATTTCCTTATTATCAATGCTATTAAATACATTTGTAACAAATTTTTTTTTGGAAGAAACAAATTCAATGGGGCACTTACCCCCCCCCCCCCCCCCCTCTTCTCCATAAAGTGGATCGGCTTATGTGAGCATTGAAATTTTCAAAATCTAACCACTATTTTTAAAGCTTCATGTAAGATTTTTCATAATTATGGCAACAAGCACTAAAATATAAGCATAATTTTTAAAGTTTTATGTTAAAGTCCTGCAAGTTTGACAATTGTGGCACCGAGCACTAAAATAGCCTCTGGAAAATTGAAAACAAGGCCATCATTTTTAATTTAAAACTTTTGCGTTACAATCTTGCATGTTTGGCAACTGTGCCAACGAGCGTTGAAATAGTCTCTTGAAAATTGAAAAGATGACCGTCATTTTTAAATTAAAGCTTTGCATTAGAGTCTTTCATGTTTGCCAACCGTGACAAAGAGCGTTCAAAACACCTTTAAAAATATAATCACCATAAAGGCTGGTTCCTGTTGCACTTTTCTGTGATGTTCCACTGCTGCCCCTTAATTTAGGATATTTCCTAAATGTTTTTATGATTCTTTTTATCATTAAATTCTACTCTCTCCGATCCTAATTATAAGAATTATTTACCAGAATTTGGAGAGATTAAGAAGAGAAGTTAAATTAGTTAATTATAATTATTTTCCAAAAACATCCCTACTTAAAATTAAAAATTACATCAAGCAAAATCAGCTGATAGCCCACGCAAATTTTTATTAATTCTACGACTGGTCCTCATGGTCATTCCATACGGAAACACATACCTAAGTTTTCTCATAAAAGTCAAAGACTTAAATTAATTTATTATGCACTTTTCTTCCGTCCAGATCAAACAATTAATAATTATAGGTATAGGTATAGAAATTAATTAATTTTTCCTCACTTTTTTTTAACATTTTAATTTTGAAATGAGTACTAGCTACTTTGATTACTACTTCACTTGTAATTCAATGCATTAATTAAGCGGATCCGATTATTCTGACTTTTTAAATTCGGATAAAAATTATTTAATACTGGGATGACACAAAAGTTTACTCATATCTCTGCGTATGGGTTTAAAAGAATTATCGCAACTAGAAAAATAAAAAAATAAAGTAGAATCTCTCGTTTAATAGAATATAAGTGTGTTGTTAAATTAATTATTGTGGAGGAAGTATTAGTAGGGGTGTTATAGGAAAAATATGGAAAAAAATTGCTCAAAATTATTTTATAAAAAAAAAGTATAACTGGAGTGTATATGATACTAATGAGTTGTAAATATTATTTACTTTATAGAATATATAGGTGTATTATTAAATTATTATAATCTTTAATTATTATTGAGAAAGTATAAATAGGGGTATTATAGGAAAAAATTGACAAAAGTTAAAACTTGCTCTTAGGACCAAAACAAACTTCAAAATATGTTCTTATAATTAGGACCTGAAGAAGTATATAAAAAGAGTGACACATTTTGATATCTTATGGACAAAAGATAGAGATATATATTTTCAATTTTTAAAAAATGTAAGACTCAAAACTGACAAAATGTTTAGAGTTTTAAATCTTTGAAAAATCTTAAGAAATTGAAAAGATATCTTCTTCTTCTTTTTGCTTATAAGATATCAAAATATCAATAATTTTAGGCTAAAGTATACATTTGATCCTTTATGTTTTGCCTCTGGTATCATTTTAGTCCCTTAAGTTTGTAAAGTGCACTTTTGGTCCCTTAATATTAACATTGTTAGTCTGACTTAACGGAAAATACTGACTCAACAGTTTTAAGTGATGATTGTGCAATTAAATGCTTGTCAAACATGCTTATATGTTAGTATTTTAATAAATTAATATTTTAAATCCTATGAATTAAAAAAAATTAATTTTTACAGATTGTTTTGTGGTTTTTCGAATTTGTGAAGATTAGTTTTTTTTTTTTTTTTTTTTTTTTTTTTTTTTTTTTTTGTCGAAGAAAATTAAATATTTTTCAATTAATAGGATTTAAAATATTAATTTATTAAAATACTAACATATAAGCATGCTTAGTCAACATTTAATTGCACAGTCATCGCTTAAAATTGTTGAGTCGGTATTTTCCGTTAAGTCAAACTAACGGTGTTAGCATTAAGGGATCAAACGTGCACTTTACAAACCTAAGGGACTAAAATGATACCAGAGGCAAACATAAAGGACCAAATGTATACTTTAGCCATAATTTTATATGGAATCTAATAAATCCAAAGAGATTGAGTTGTTGATCTCAACTCTCAGATTGAATGGGTGCGCCAACAATTTAATTTTACTCACATTCTAAACATTATAGTGTTGTCTTCATATGTTAGCAGAGCTGGTGAGTATGACATACAAAATCTCTCTCTCTCTCTCTCTCTCTCTCTCTCTCTCTCTCTCTCTCTATCTATATATGTATATATTATATGCTTGCACCTTTACCAGCTGCCATCATTTTTTTGTTCAAGCAGATTCTGAAATATTATTTGAAACCACAAGAATATTTTGTGAATTGGTCATCAAGTTGTTAAAGATTCAGACTTGGGAATCAGATATTGCTATGAACAGGGACGGAACCAGAAATGAAATTAAGGAGGGGCAAAAATTATAGAATAGAACCTAATTTTTTATGAGAGTACACTTAAGCCCCATAAAAATTTTAATATTTTCATTTTAGTCCCTTCACAAAGCATTTAGTAAGGACTAAAGTGAATATACTAAAATTTTTATGAGGTTGATATGAAATTTATTAAAAATTTGGGTTAGATTCTGTAATTTTAATCCCTTCACAAAGCATCAATCTCGTCTTGTTGAAGAAATCACAAGTATTAAGTGAATAAAAGGGATAAATGAACTCAACAAGATCGATTGAAGAACGTAGGAAATATCTTCTTTAAGTTTTGAAGGACATAGAGCTAGGAATCGAGGGTGCAGAGGAGAAAGCCAACCTTGGAAAAGTTGAACTTAGAGTCAAAGAGAGGGAGATCCCTGAGATGTTGAGCTCAAGGCGGCTAGAATTTGTGAAGCTAAACTAGTCAAATGGACTGAAAGGTCTGTCGTAAAACTCAGAAAATTCATCACTTATGATCTAAGCAAATTAAACGTAAAATGAGATATGAATTATCCCCAAAATTGATTCAGTAAGGTAAAGCAATAGTGACAGTATTTATCTTTGTATAGATTAATCTAGGCCACCCTCCCCTAAATCGCTAGAATTGCCGTGTGCATATCATTTAAACTTTCGGATACTCACTACTCCAAAGTGAAAACTTTCAAGGCAAAAATGATATTTAACCTTATTTTAATTGATGGGGTGGCAAGCATTGGTGCCACGTTTGCATATCATTTAAACTTAACGGTCAAAATCAACAGAGAGGCAAAATTGCTAATTTTTGTTGACTTCACACACGTTGGCAATTTTGCTATAAAAAAAAATTTTTTTTTTTTCAGTGTACCTAGTACTTCTTAGCCAAAACTTTCAAAGTAAAAATGATATTTAACCCTTTTTATTTTATCACTTAGCCACATAAGCTACAAGAAGCACAATTAGCTTGTCCAATCATCAAGCTACATCAGCATAATTGACGGTGTTATGCCACATCATTATATTTAACACCGTTAAGGTCTTTACTAAATTATAGGGACTAATATTTTAGACGGAAAGAACTTGAGGGACTAAAACCTATACTTTGAAACTATAGGAACCATAACCAAAATAAAAGCAATTTAATAATAATAAAAAAAACATTATATTAACCCAAAATTCAATCTCACAAATTTCTTTTTAAAATATTATTTTATTTTAACCATGCCCAGTATATAATTGCAATGTGGATGATCTAGTTTAGTTATAAATCGTCAACAAAAAAAAAAAAAAAATATCTGATAAACCATTGTTTAAACTTTAAAGAATATTCTCCCCTGTAGTCTTTTTTTGTCCAACATCCTCCTGTAGTACCAAATCTGTTTTTGACTATAGAAATCATCTAGATCCTTATTAGTTCAAAAGATTTTGTAATTGATTTTCTTAGGGAAAATTGCAGAAAAAAAATCGTTTAAAATTGAGAAAAGATAACTTAGGGAATCCAATATCACAAATCTCAAATTAGACTTGTTGGAGGAATTTGGAGTTTACAAATGACCATTTTGCCTCTGACAACATTTGGGGAGCTCAAGTTATCAATATATATACTAAAGTTGTTAATTGTGATTCTTAGCTTGTCACTCCTTATACATAAGTACTTAGTGATACTTGATATATATGGCTTCAAAATATTACCTAGAAGGTTGTTGGTATTTGGAGAATTCAAGTTATCAATATACATATTGAAGTTGTTAATTGTAATACGTAATCTACTTAGGTATAAGAAATAACAACTTAATAATCATAATTAACAACTTCAGTGTACATAACTTAGCTCCCCAAATGCTGTTAGGAGTATATTGGTCATTTGGAAAATTTTAAAATTAGATATTTCTATAAGTCGGACTTAAGATTTGTGATATTAAACTCTTGATTTGTTTTTGGCAATCCCCCCCCCAAAATATAAAAATATATATATCAATTCTCTTGTTTTTTGTTTTTTAAACATGGTAAATCTGTGCATGCAATTTGATTATAAAAAAAAAAGGAGCATCATCACCAGGGAGCAGATTCTCTCCCTATCTCACTTTCTCATTATCTCTCATGGCCAATCTCCACCGTTGATTGCATTTAATCTTGGCCGTCCATTTTCTATTGTTAAAACTCATCCCGCGCGAAATGCTTCTGCCTCTCCCGTAAATAACCCCAGCTCGGATATTCATCTGCAACTTGGAGGGAAAGACAGAGGAGGCAAAAGTAAAGGTAAGATTAAATAACATTTTTTCAATAAAAAAATTACATCTTTCGAAGAGGCCCTCTTATCTCCACCATTGCATCAATATACAATCGATCCAAAAAATTTAATCTGTCAGTTATGTCGGACGAATGGGCATAATTTGAAAACTCAGAACCAATATTCGAATGAACTAATGTGACTGGGTTGCACAAACGCATATTGACGAGGAAGTTCTAATGAGATGGACTTCTAAGTCTTTTTTGTTATTTTTTTTTTTTAGGGGTGTGTGGGGTTGGGAAGGTGTGTGAACCTGACCAAACTTGAATATGAATCCCATGGCAGACCAACTATGGTGCTTAATAAAAAGAAACGGATCGGCAAAAAATTCCTGATTGTGGCATAGTTTTATATATTACTATAGAATGTAATAGCTTTAATGCCCCCACCCTTTTGTTTTTATTACACCATTCTTTCCATTGGCAATATCCTATATATATCAATACATGACATAGCTTTATATATTACTATAAAATGAGCCTAGTGGGGTTTAATAGTAAATAATCAGGAATATGATCAATATATGTAAAGTTGTTTAAAAAAAAAATAAAAATTATCATTATATGTCGAAATATATTTTTTGTTTTGATGATTTTTTTAAATGTACTATGTTAATTCATATTTTTCACATAATTTTATGTTTTGTGTGTTGCATGGCATTATTTTGTAGGTTTTCAATCTATAGAAGTTGATTTGACTCCTAGATTGGGAAAAGAATTTGATAATCTAGAGGAAGCATGGAGGTTCTGAAATGAACAAGACTTTCGACAACGCACGGATTACAGTTAACTACTAATGTTTCAATCAAAATAAAAAATATTCAAATATAAGTACTTCACTATTTCATTAAAGGAAAGATCCAATACAAACAGAAAAAGTTAATAAATTCATACAAAGTTCTACCTTACAGCTATGAATGTGGCGAAAGATTTTGGAAAACTTCTCTATACACAACATTCATTGTAGTGTCACTGCATTTATTAAACTCATTCAATATCAATATTTTCAAACCTTTTAAACTCTTTACTCTAGATAGAGCAACATAAAGTTGCCCATGTGAGAAAACTGGGCTTGATAGGTAAAGACCTATGTTTGTCATTGATTGTCTTTGGGATCGTCATTGCAAATGAAATAATAATTGGAAATTTCCTTCTTGTCATCTTGAAAGGGAGTTTAGATTTAGATGGGTACATATTCATTCTATGGATAAAAATGTCTTCCTCTACGCTTGTGCCATTCAACGCCTTTGCCTTAATCACGTTCTTGCCAAGTCGTGTAATTTGAAGCCTTATACCGTTGCACAATCCTGAGGCCTGGTCAATGTTCCTGATTAACATGATTGGTACTCCAACCTTCAATACCAATTTACGATGAAGCATCCCAGAACATTTAATTGAATTAAGATACTCTGTGTCAAACAAAACATCGAAATTGTCATTTGCATTATCTATGCGATTTATAAAGTCAGCACTAAAGTATTCTACACTATCTCCTAGCAATAAAGAACAAATGTAGTCATTCAATGAATCGACGTGTTCCGTGGTTGGGGTTAGAATGGACCTATTGTGTAGGTAATCTTTGTCGAATATACGCTCCACTAAATTTGGATATAGCTTCAACTATGCACCTGATTGGATTAACATCATCATAAAGCAACATATTTGACGGTAATGTTAAGTTCACAACACCGTCGTGAGGTAATCCAATGACACCATCTCCTACAAGTAGAAGCCATTCAAAAAATGATTTTAATTTTTCCTGGTCAATTGGATCGCTAGTAGAATTAAGTCTCATATTTTTTTGTTAATTGCAATATATTGCATTCCTTCCAAAGCAGAGAAGCATTGATAGCTGCATCTACAATTTCAGCTCGCCTCTTTTAGGGATGACCAGAAGGATTTGTCTGAAATCACCTCCCATGACAACATATTTTCCTCCAAAAATTAAATTGGTCTTCATTAAGTCCCTCAAAGTTTGGTCAAAAGCCCCAACACAATATCTTCTTACCATTGGAGCTTCATCCCAAATAATTAGGTTAGCAACCTTGATCAAATTTGCAGTTGGTGAGGTATGACTAATTGAACACTTAGAGTCTTCATTGATGTCAATAAGTATTGAAAACCTTGAATGCGTTGTTCTACCAGATGGTAATAAAGTTGTTGTAATTCCACTTGATGCTACATTTAGTATGATACCCCCTTTAGATCTTATGCAAGATGTCAATGCATTCCATATGAAAGTTTTGCCAGTCCCACCAAATCCATACAAAAAGAAGAAACCACCTTTATTTGAAGAAATAGAGCAAAGTATCTTATCAAACACTTTTTTTCTGCTCATCAATCAGGAGATGCTACAATCTATTGGATTCATCACTCTCTGTTTGTTTGAAGCTCTTCTGGAGCATTCTTTAATAAAGGGACAATAACCTTCCCATTAGAACAACACATCCCAAACTGTGGATTGCCATTTTTCTTGACACTTTTTAGACTTTCTGCAAACCACATTTGAGCACCACATAAATGACACTCATGACTAGCATCACCATCATTTAAGTAATTGAATTGACTTGAACGATGAAACATCTCATGCATCTCTCCAACAACAATTGCGTTATCACTTCCATACTGATAGACTTCCGAGTTGACTAAAACAAATTAGTACATGAATAAGTGTTTAGGATGCATAACATGAATATGTTCTGACAACGAACAACGGAAACTTACTTGTTTTGTTTGGTTCATCAAGCCTAATGGTTAAATCAGTGGCAACTTGACAAATTTTATTCAACGACCTTTGTTGAAGCTTCTTTTGATTAACTGATTGTGATGACTGGCTAACAGCAAAAACAATAGTAATCGTGTTGTCAGACGTTAAGACACTACAATGTGTTTCAATCAAATTAGACTTCCTTGTTCGGTTAGTAATATCGGATAGAACACAATCCGTATGATGGTCTGATAATGGATTCATAACTGTAGACTGTGGATTTTGGATCTCATTCTCTATGATAACCGAACCAAAATTCATCGTAACCGGATTAACTAAGTTAGCAATAATAGGAGTAAAACTCCCTGTGCTATTTTCATTAGACCCTCTTGCACACGTTCGTTTGCGTACATAATATTTTAGGAAATTATTTCAAACAAATAACGTTCAAATTATAGAAATGTAAATGATGGAATTAAGGAGAAAATAAAAAATAAAAGAATACATTGACCTCTTCCTTCATCTTGCTTCTTATTGTTAATGGGCACTTGTTTGGCATAACCTTTAAAAAGATAGATGAGATGAAAAATGACAGAAAAGGGCATGACTTAAATTCATATATATACAATATATATGTTGCACAAAATGTGATAATTTGGGATAAAAATTAAAAATAAATTTAAATTTGCCAAATAAAATAGTAAAATTACCATTAAAAAATTTACACATTAAGTTGTCCAAAAAATGTTGCACAAAATGGTTAGCTTTTTCTTTTTACACATTAAACTGCCCGAAAAATGTTGCACAAAATGTTTAGCTTTTTCTTTTTACACATTAAAAAATTTATACATTAAACTGTCCGAAAAATAAAATAGTAAAATTTACACATTAAATTCATACACACACACACACACACACACACACACACACATACATAATATATATTGCACAAAATGTTTAGCTTTTTCTTTTTGGGCAATTAATTGCGAGGATACACATCCTTCGAAATTTTTGAAAGAGGAGGAGTTCACATTCCATGCTTAGAATTACATGCTTATACCTCTAATTAGAGGTATAAGCATATTTTTTAATTTTTTTATATATTGTATTTATTTAGATTTAAATTATATTTCGCTTTACGAGATTTTTTTTTTTTTTATCCAAAGATCTCAAATTAATTAATTTCCAGTTCGCATTTATCTCGTAACACTAGTATTATGACAATTAATTATTTTGAGATATCGGGTGCAAAAAAAAAAAAAAAAAAACTAGAAAGCAAAGATATAATTTAAATCTAAATAAATACAATATATAAAAAAATTAAAAAATATGCTTATACCTCTAATTAAAGGTATAAGCACATAATAAATATGTAATTCTAAGAATGGAATGTGGACTCAAAGAGGAGGGGAGACGCACCAGAGGACCTTGACTTGAAGGAGGAGAGAGGAAAATGAATATGGTTGTTTTGGGGGTGTAACGGTCATTTCTCAAGGGCCCACAGCTTGAATTGATGAGAAGCACCTTTGATGGGATCATAAGCCGGATTTCGGGCTTCAAGCTTCATGGCCTGAAGCACTTCAAATAATTAAACCACCCAAACACCCAATAATTGAGCTTTCCCATTTGATGGACTTTTTTCCCCATCTAATGGGATAATATGTCCATTAAATGAGTTCCCAAATAGGCCCTTAGATAGTAATTTAGTCTTGAAATAAAATACATAGCGTTTTAAATAAAATTGATTAAATTGTTAGTTCTATATGTGTTTTGATGATAACTGACAATTGTAAACAATGTATGGATGTTTTTGGATAAGCTAAATGATTATTTAAACTTGTTGTTTTTCAACCAAAAACATTCTCCCGTCGCTCCAAGCTCGAGCCTAGACAGCGAACTCAAGTTCGTTGCTCAGAGAAGCCAAACTTGCCGTTTGATCTTTGAACCCGAGACATGACCAAAAGTTTGAAACCGAGACAACTAGATGAACTCGAGCGTACACTTGTGAACTCGAGTTCGTGAGAGACAGAGAACATGTTGACTTGAAAACAATTTTAAACTTGAGACTCAATTTTTCAAACCTCAGGTTCGTACCTCCAGTTTAAATCTTCAATGAGTTTACAAACATGTGAACTCGAGTTCATAGTGATGAACTCGAGTTTGCCCTCCGGCGGGAAGAATTTTTCAAATGAGATTTTTATGAACCTTCGGTTTGCTTCCATGAACCTCGGGTTTGCGTCGGGCCAAAAGTTTTTCCAAAAGTTTTCTAAGTTGAGCAAACTCGAGCTTAAGTTTATGAACTCGAGTTCGTGCCTTACGAGAGCAAAATGATTTTAACTTGAGAAAACCTTCGGTTTGCACGGAAACCTCCGGTTTGTGTATTGAGAACTAAAACTGATTTTTGACATAAATAGTGTCAAACTCGAGTTCATCACTTATAGACTCGAGTTCATGTTTTATTCAAAATGTGTTTCAAACTGATTTCCCGATGGTTTGCTCGATAGAAGTCTAAACTCGAGCCTAAAATGCAAACCTCAGGTTTGGCCCTGAACAAATTTTACAAACCTCAGGTTCTCTACGCAAACCTCAGGTTTGGTCCGCATGAAGCGTTTAAACTTCATTTTAATGATCATCAAACTCGAGCCTAAATATACAAACCTCGGGTTTGGTCCGCAGATTGAGGCAAAACCTTAGAACCGAATGAAGAGCAAACTCGAGCCTAACATTACGAACTCGAGTTTGGACCTTCGAAAAACGTAAGAACCTTGTTTTTCTTTTCAAGATGTTCGATTTTGATTTTCACTTAGGATTTAATCTCGCGAATTGGTTGTATATGTTTTATATGATTCTTATCTATATTTCTAACCAATCTTAACCAGTTTGCTTGTGAGATTTCGAAGATATGGATTTGATTTAAAATCAAATAAAGCTTCTCATTGTGCAACTTGCAATATTTAAATATATTTTCTCTAACCAAGCAAATGGAAGACAAACTGGAAAGGAAGACAACCATTTCTCAACGCGGATAACAAAGCCTCCACCAACTAAAGCCGGACATCATCATTCTTCAAACAAGACCACATGGGACACTTCTTGAAGAGCCAAATTTCAAATATTCAAATCGCAAAAGTTTCCAATGAGCTATATTCAAACAAAGAAGTGGTCACAAAGACTAGATCCATGGAGAAACACCCACAACTGCCTATATTTTCGAATGGGTTGAAGCCTCAACGGATCTATAACGTTCACAAGCTTCAAATCACTATAAATACATGAAGATTTGAAGTTGGACAGTAGAGAAGACAATCACAGAAAGCTTACACGAATTACACCAGTTTCTCTCTGTTTATTCATTTGATTGTATCTTTGATACATTGAGCTTCAGTGCTTATCATATCTACTCTTAGAGAGAGTTTATTTCCTTGTATATCATTCATTGTAATAATCTCAAGTTAGGTGACTTGGAGATTGGGAAAATCAGAGTACAACTTGTAAGGGGGAGTGTGTCCTAGGTTGAGGAGCATCCTTCGTTTACGTGAGTGGGTATCCGACACGAGTACGATTTGTAAGGGGGAGTGTGTCCTAGGTTGAGGAACATCCTTTGTTTACGAGTGTGTATCTGTTGTAAGCAATTACGATTTGTAAGGGGGGAGTGAGTCCTAGGGAGAGGATCATCCCGAGTACGAGTGTGTAATTGTGATTGAGTGATAGTGGAAAATCCGAGTGATTGGGACTGGACGTAGGTCAAGGAGTTAGACCGAACCAAGATAAATCTTCGTGTCAAGCTCTTCTTCTCTATCTTCACTTTGCCTTGATATTATCTGTTGTGTGGGTGATCCGAAAAGAATTTTAAAATCCCCAATTCACCCCCCTCTTGGTGATTTCCTTCACTTTCATAAATGAGATTTGCAAACCTATTAACTTTGAGTCATTCATACTTCCTTGTTGGATGTTTACAATGGACTTGAAGTTATATGCCTCTTTGTTTATGACAACTTCAGATTCTTCAATGAACGTGTGGGGATGAAAGTTGAACTTCCATGGATTTGAAGTTACTATGTATTTATCATAATTTTCAAGAGCCTCGAAGTTCTGAAAATTGTATACCATCGCTTCTTTAGGGCTTTCAATAAATTTGTTAATCAGATTTTTGTGTGTATAGTAGAAACATCAATCCTTGTTTCCTAAAATAATAAAGAGTATTTAAAATGCGCAACATATCGGAAAATGAAATTAGTGCATAACACACTTGCGTGTCATACGTAGCATGTAGTATAAGGACTTTAGAACAACAACTTACCATTTCGTCAGCTAATATCATGCCTATCTTCCATATCGGGTATGGGGCAACCTTTTTCCTCACCACCCACTTTCTAATAACTTTAACAATTACAGACCAAGTATCCTTGCTATCATTAACATCTGAGAAAAATGTGTTACTCATTTCCTGTTAGGCGAAAAAATGTTTATAGAACGGAGCAGAAAAAGTACGAAGATAATGAACAAACTTAAACTGTAGGGGCATACTAAAATATTTGAAACCACCACGATGTGAGATATACAAGTGATCAGATCAACGTGGCTTTCTACTGAATCTGTTCAATACCCTAAGCAACTATACATACTACGTGAAAGTGAAGAAGGTGGGGAGAGGACACCAGGGTAATATGTTGTAGAATTTCGCGCCAACGACATAATGCTTAATGAAGATACCAACTTAGGTAATGTTTGTAATTGTTAATTTTTTGAGCAAGATAAAACGAAAACTTAAGTTTAAAGAATTCAAATTAGGATTTGAATTGAGAAATGCTCATTTTAATTTGCCATGTAAATTGATTAGAAAAGTTTTGCTTAAAAAATTCAAATTAGGTTTGTAATTTACATATATAAATGAGGAATGGAAATTTGTCTAATGTAGTCAAGGGGATTGAAATGGTGTATGTGTGTGTTTTTTTTAAGAGAATTAAATAAAAAAATATAAGGAGACAGAAAACCACAACACACAGAACATGATAGATGTTGTCGGCCACTTCATTGTTTAATTAATTTCGTATCATAATTTTTTACTTAAACCACGATAAGCCGCGGAACACTGGGCAGGTAGTTGTCGCAGCAATAAAGTCATAGAGAAGTTCATTTATCTTCACTTAAATGCATCCCAACCACAAAATAAATTCCAATTAATCATGACGACTAAGAATCATGCATACTATCAGTATCAATAAATGAACATGACCATTACAATGTTAGGCAGATGATACAAAAGGCATTTAGCATACTGCTCAAAATGGGAACACAAGGAAAAAGGAATATAGATACTTCAAACTACTGTTTCTACTTTCTATGAAAAGAACATCCATCAACAAAACAGGCTAAACACATTGCTTGCTTAAAATAATTGTACTGAAACAAACACTTATAATATTCAGAAAACACGTTCGGACCGTACTTGTTACTAAAATCCAAAAAGACTACATGACAGTTAAAATACAGAAGAAATAAACAAAGAGATACATAAGTTCAGCCTCCAAGCATATGTCTCTTCGCCAAAGCGGCTTCAAGGGAATTTGGATTAATGAAAACACGTGTTTCACCCAGGACCGAATCTCAACACCTAAATTCACACAAAAAATATCACCAAGCAGAAATGGAAATAAATAACTAAAGTATAATTCTTCGAAAATCAGATTATAAACATATCTATCTATATTTTGCACATGATTTGTGCATACTGCACTACCATGAAAACACCTGACCGTCCACGCAAATTTTCCAACACAAGAAGTGTACTATCAAGCTTCGCCTTGCAAGACACACCTGACCAGAAATTTGTTCCTGCGGTTACGAAAATTATATGGCACACACTATTGCAGAGAAAAATGAACAGGGAAAAAAGAGAGGAAAATTAGATGGAACAGATAAGTAAGGCATAAACGTATCATCAAAAACAATGAGAACGACGGACTCCAGTTCCAGCAAGGGACGTTTGTGGCTACTGCAACTACGCTCCATATATCTATGGACGATGCGATCAAGTCTGACCTTCAAGATCATTTCATTAGGACCTTTAGAAAGATTTTGCAAACTGGCATTACTGTTCATTGCATTTCAAGTTCATCTAATCAGTTTTAATAGCCGCAAGACTAAACAAATCAAGTTGAGACACAACTGCTTTACAATCTACTTCAGTTTTGACAATCATTATAATCCCTAGAAAAACCACTATCTACTGCTCAAGCTCAACAAACACTCGCCCCAATGATGAAACCAATATTCCGTTTTATCAAAAACATTTTTTAATAAAGACGAATATACTCATTCAAAAGAACAATTATTCCCTACTTCTAGATGCAAACATGCCTTACAGTCAAAATACCTGGCAGACTAACATCTGTCTAAAAGTATCTTTAAAGAGGTTTAGTTAAAATTTTGCATGTTACCCAGAAAATTTTCTATTGACAACTACAGAAATTAGCAGCGCGTCTACCTTCATCATCATTATCATCAAAATCATCACCTGTTCCTCCATCACCCATCCCACCAAATTTCTACACCATGCAAAATTAATCAGAACATCGGAAAGAAGAATACAAGTGAAAGAAAGAACCAAATGAGTACATTGCATACCGAGAACTAAAGGATATTTACATTCAAACTCACTGGATCTTACCTAGAATCCCCCAGTGATATTCCACGTTCAACCATTGATCGTTTAAATGTAAACCTCTCTCACTCTCTGGAATAAATAGCCATAGTTTGACAATGGCTTCGGAAATGATTTCAAACATTAATAGCAATGATTTAAGGCGTTGCCGATTAGTTCGGCCAATGGTTGAACGGAGCTTATAAATAATGACAACAGTCCCCATGCTTAATGCATGGGGAATACACACAGTTCATAGGAAATATACACACGATAAATGGGACTGTTGATGTGAGGCATAAAATAACCAATGACTATCCACTTACATTTGAAATGCTGGTTCACAACAGTTAATAACATAATAAAAATGTTGACGTGGAAATATCACTGGGGAATTCCAGGTAAGATCCAGTGAGTTTGAAGGAAATTGACAAGTTTGATATCCAAATGGACCAATAACTGATGGACTAAGGGATTTAGTAGGATATATTTGATGATATGCTTGTAAAGTTGGTTTTAGTGCCAGGAAAAATGGGGCAACAAAGAGTAAAAAAGATAAGGAGAAAATTGTTTCCTATAGATATGTGTGTCCAAAAGAGGGCAAACGAAGACCGGATAAAAGATACACGGCTACCAACCATCGTCTTGAGACTAGGATTGAATGTAAAGTTGGAATGACAGTTAATTTAGTGGAAGGTAAATTCAAGATCACCAACTTTGTAGAAAAGCATAACCACCCATTGCATCTCCAAGAAACAGTGCATATGATGAGGTCTCAATGAAAAATATGTGATGTACAAGTAGATGAGATTGATTTGGCTAGGGATGCTGGACTATAACAGAAGGCGAATTTTGACCTTATGAGTAGGCAAGCAGGTGGACGAGCTAATCTTGGCTTCACTCAAGTTGATATGAAAAATTATTTGAAAGCTAAGCAAAGAAGAAGCATGAAGAAGGGCAAAGTTGAATGGTTGTTGAATTATGTTGAAGAACAAATTACTGAGAATCCTTCATTTTATCATTCATACCAACTTGATATGGAAAATCAAATTACAAATATTTTTTGGGTCGATGCTCATAAGCTTGTAGATTATGCTTATTTTGGGGATGTAATTTCACTGGACACCACATACTGCACAAACAATAATCATAGGCCGCTTGCCATATTCTCAGGACTCAATCATCATAGAGGAATTGCAATTTTTGGTGCATCTTTGTTACATGATGAAACCACATAATCATTCAAGTGGTTGTTGGAAACTTTTTTGAAAGCAAACAAGCAAAAGAGACCTACAACAATTTTTACTAATCAAGATCAAGCAAAGGCAAGAGCACTGCGTGAGGTTATGCCAGAAGTGAAGCATGCATTATGCACATGGCATATTGAGCAAAATGGAATAAAACATCTAGGGAATAAGATGAAGGGTGGTTCACATTTTTTTGTGTGATTTCAACAAGTGTATGTTTGCTATTGAAGACAAATTACAATTTGAGGAAGCTTGGGCGTATCTAATATCATCATTCAATTTGGAGGACAACTTATGGTTGAAGTATATATATGAAATCAAAGAGAAATGGGCATGGTGTTATATGAAGTACTCTATTACTCTTGGTCTGCGTAGCACACAAATAAGTGAAAGTGTTAATGCAGATATTAAGAGTATTACAAACCCGAGTATTAATATTGATGAATTCTTTAAAAGGCTTGAGCGGGTTGTTGCAAATAAGAGGTATAATGAGATGAAATGTGAGTATGGAGCAAGGGAGAAAAAACCACGACTGATTGTCCAAAGTTCACCTATACTACAACAAGTTACTGAGATTTACATTGCTTCAGTGTTAGAATTGTTCCAAGAGCAATTAGATCTCTTTTTTGCCACATGTATTTCCTTTCGAGATGAGAAAGGTCTATTGTTCACTTATACTGGAACTATGGTTCATGAAGACAAAAAGTGGACATTGACATTTGATCCGAAGGATGATTCTGTATGGTGCAGTTGCAGGCGTTTTGAATCTATTGGGATAATATGTTGTCATGCTTTAAAATTATATTAGGTGAATGAAGTGAGGAAACTACCAGAAAAATATATTTTGAAAAGATGAACTAAAGATGCTGGAAATGTTGTGATACATGATATTAGAAAAAGTAAAATACAAGTGGATCCTAAGCTTCAGAGCACTCAATCATACCGACAATTATGTTAGTTGATGATAATATTATCAGCTGAAATGTCTGACTGTCCAGAGACTTTTACCTTTGTTCGCAACTCTATAATACAACTTCATAAAGAAGCAAGAGACTTTTGTTCATCACTAAGAAATTCAAAAGATAAAGACAAAAAGGAAGAAGGTGGAACCAAGAGACAAAAAAACAGATGAACAACCCAAGGGTATTAAAAGAGAGATGGAACTAAGAGAAAAAAAAAAAAAAGATTTAAGGGTTGGCAAGAGTGTCTAGCAAAGATAAGCAGGTCCAAGGTAAGAAGTGTGGAATCAGATGCTCCAATTTCATGTTCTACACCTACAACATTGCAAGCAATACCTCAAGTGCAATCATTTACTAGTATATTGATGGTGAGTCCTCACCCCCAAAAAAAATTATATGTCTTTTGTGTCTTGTTTTGTTAGTGGGGTATCAACAAGACAAATTTATGTATAAGGCCTTCTCATGTTAATAATATTCATACTTTTTCTTTGTAATGATTTATAGGCTCCTTTAGATTGTTCAACACCATTGGAAGTAACGAGAAGAAGAGTTTTTGTTGTCAGGTACAAAAAAAGAAAGATAGAAATAACCACAAGTTAAGAGAAAATGTCAACTTTATTCAAATAAATGAGTATATTACATCATGATGCTAAATACAACTATCATTATCTAATAAACTCTCTATTATCTAATACAATTGCTCTTCTATCTTCTTTCTTCTTATTAGGTGAAGGTCCATCTTGTATAGCTTTCACCTATCAATTCCTAGCAAGTACCTGAAATGACAATTCAATATATAGTTTAGCTAGTCAATATAGTTGATCCTTTTTTTGATACTCAGCTCAAACAAAATACATCCATGAAAATATGAAATATCTCTCATTTTCTTGAGTTTGATTTCCTTTTGTATAGTAAAACTGACTATTGTTTGATATAATAGAAAACTGTATTTTGTTTAGTATGGCAGCAATAGGAAGCTGCTTTTTTTTTTTTTCCATCTATTTTGATAGCTTTGGTGGCTTCAGATCTGATAGGAAGAACAAGCTTAGTGTAAAAACTGTATTTTGTTTAGTGCAATCAGAAAATTGGCAGCAATCAGAAACTAGCTTAGTGTAAAAACAGGTAGAAAAGTTTTCACTGTTGAAGTTGAGCAAAGAACTGTGAAACTTTCAATTTGCACTGGTTGGCTAGGTGTAAATTGATTAAAAAAAATACCTCAAGGGGTGATACTGAAGGTTCAGGGGATTATCCTTTGGGTCCTGGTCATAAGGAAAAGTAATTGAAGGGCCTAGTGATGTTTTAGGCTCAATCACAGGTGAACATTATCTGCTATGTATTTTTTTCTATTCTGTCCATAATAAGGCTAAACTTTTGTATCATGCTGATGCATAGTATTCCCAAAAAACTGATCCAGGCACAATGCAATGTAAAGGCAAAAGGCAAGTTCAATCACTCATACTGGATAGCCAAGTCAACAAGCAAAAACATGGATGTTCAAGAAAAGGAATGATGCCAAAGAAATTTGTACTACCTAACTGTTGGTCGATTTCCTTGATGGCAAGTGAACCAGTTGAACAAGTAATAAAATGTGAGTAGAGTATCGTACCACAGAGATTGAGATACCAAGGAGTGACGCTCAATTGCTATGATAGTTGCGCAAACAGAAAATAAATATGATTGGTTTGAGAGGTTTTTGTACTTATCCTAGTAAAAAGAAATAACAAGTAATTTAGTTTTGAGAAGATATCAGTAAGAAGTTAGACTAAACTCGGAATCATCCTTAAGCATTTCAATCCCCTAGTTGCTTTACCCACTACTATAACATCTATACTGCACAGCTTCCGCAATGCTACAACATAGCTACTAACTACAATGCTATTTGGTTAACCCACCACTATATTCTACCAAAGCTTCCGCGTTCAATACATATGATACTAACTATACTCCCTCCATATTCCTATGGCAACTTTCTAGTTAGATCTGCTTTACACACAGTGGTGTCATGGTCATGAGAGGTAGACCTATTCCTGAAGCCTACAATAATAGGTCAAGCCGTGCACGGGCTGCCTTGCAAACACTGTTTCTCAGAGGTCTAACCTCAACTTCTTCCCAGTAAGCCGAGGTCACAAATCCAGCTCTTAGCTTTCGCTAATCGACTAGTAATTAATGCACTGATAAGCAAACCAAATCTATTAAATAAAGAACTTGTAACTGGGTTCATTTAACACTTAAGAAATCATCCTCGTTCAGTCTTAGGAAATCAGTTCATGACTGACGAGGGAAACACAAAACAGATAGTAACAGAATGACCCATGATCTGAATACTAAAATAAAGGAGAAAACAGAAAGCTCGACAAAGTTCGACGGCGTGGAAGAAGCCCTGTCACGTCACCACTCCACGTCTTCTTCTCTCCGTCTTATTGAAAAGGAGGATGCTGGGTTATCTTGGAATTCTCGTGCATGTGAAATCTCTCACTCTTCTTTCGAGTCTGCCAAATGTGGAATCTTGTTTTGGCTCAGTGCGACTCTCCTTTAGGGTTGTCTTGCTGTTCCCTTTTATAATCAGCCTTTCTTGTGGCCTAAGTTTCAGCGAGCTGGGCTTTCCAAATCTGTCGAGATCTATCGTACCTCTCGATCTGAGTAGATTGATTCTGCTGATCCTGCGGGATTCTTCAAATCTTTTAGTTTCGATCCTCCGCATCTTCTATTCCGTTATGTCGGCAATCTACCTGTCATTATCGCCCTTCTCTTTTATTCCTGAAATTACCTAGATAAAAAGGTCAGAAAATATGCCGCATAGCATTGCGTCCTCTACTTTGCTATAGCTTTCGTGATGCCTTTTTATTGCGCTTCGAGTTGCTATCAGAATGCTATAACATAGTATCAGCTTTGCTATACGTTCTTTCTTAAAAATCATGTAAATTGCTCCTTTCTTAGCACATGTTTAGGATGTAAATGGTTTCTATCCTTGGTTCTCTATATCATGAATATATGTCTTTTTGCTTGGATTGTTTGCGTTAATCTTATATTTACCATACAATTCAGTCATGAAATATAGGGAAAACATGACATAAATTGTGCTAATCACTAACGCACTTATGAAAACTTGAAAAGACCAATAACCACCATAGTCACAGATTATCTTAGAACAACATGCTAATATGCCAGTCTATAATTAAATTAACACAGAGAAAGAGAAGATAAAGAAAATATTATTCTGAATAAATTTATTTATTTATTTTTTAAGGGTTGGGCCTTTTTATGTAATACATAAATAAACAAATATGATTTAGTGCATATAATGTCAAACTGTTGACCGCATCAAGCCCCAACAAGGACACGCCTTGGACATGGCCCTTGCAAGGGTCTGTAGGTGGAAGGAATTGCAACCAGTGCACTGACAGTGATAAACATATGAAAGCTTTAATGGCATGTTTTTCATTGCACTTGCAGAACTGTAACCAATTATTTCAACTTTCACTTGGGAAGCAGAGAATTATCACTTTGCAAATATACAAATAGAACTTTTCAAAATTGGCAAGGCAGAAAAACCAAGATGATTTATGTGTATATGCGAACAAAAACACAAACATAGAAGTCCATTTGAATAGACAGCATAGGAACAATATACCACTTGTAACGATTAGCATGACTTTGCATTTCAATATGAGTCAGTCAAACAACCTCAATGGATTTCCCCTAAAATGTTGATGAAAGCTACCAGGCAAGTCCCTGACTTAGATCATAAACATTAAGAGCAACCTTGTGACCCTCCTAAAATCAATACAGACAATTGTGAGAAGTATACCAGAAATTGTGAATTGCTTTGTAGAAAGCCAAATGACAAAGGAATAATAGAGAACATTTAATTTCACATACCTCAACCATTAGCTGCAGTTCAATAGAGAAATACTCAGCTGCTTGGTAACACTTAAAAGTCGTAAACCTTCACGTAAAAATTATCAGAAGAACCTAACAGATGAATGACAATTGTTTGAAAACTCCATCAGATTTCATATCTGAAAAAACATGAGAAATTTACATGTCAAAGATGCCATTTCCTTCCACCCCTACAAATAATTAGAGTTGAGTTTATAATAAGGAATTTCTGCCAGGCTTACACGAAATACATAAATTGCATCATTATAAAACTCCATTGCAACTAATCCAGAAACTGAGACCAAGGTGAAGCGAGGACAAAGAATATTAGCATTACAACATTTTACGAAATTAAACTTAACGACAAACATGCACCCATTCCCCGACCCAATATTAAACTCAATTCCTAAAATTAAAACTTCCTAATATCAAAGATTCAAAGTAAAATTGGAAATGCCAAATTCAAAAATTCCCTTCACAGAAATATATATATATACTTTCTAAAATAGATAAATGTGAGGGAGAGGAAAATAAGATACCTATGATCAAGAAGGGAGAGGAAGCGAATTAGGGAAACATGAGTGATGGTTTCTGTTTTTCTCCCCCAGGACGTCTACTAATTGCGACAAGAATACGACAGAGAAAACCTCTCCTTTTTAAACCAAGAGAATCAATTTTGGAGATCCCAGTTATGCGACTACCACCCGCTAGAAGAGGGTAAAATAAGAACAGGAGGCAGCGAGCGAGGAGTCCAAGGAAAAGGAGAAAGCAGGAGGAAAGATGGTATAGACGGAAATTAGAGGCGGTGGCTAAAGGCTGGGCAAATTCCCCGGTCGAGGCTGCGACACTGATGGTGCTGCAATTAGGGGTGGAAATAGGCCGGGGGGCCGCGGCCGGCGCCCGTTAAAAGCCCGGTCGTCAGCTAAAGGCTGCGTAAGCCCGTTTAGCTAAAAGGCCGGCCTAGGCCTCCAAATAGGCCCGACAGCCGCCTACTGTTAAGAATAATTAGTTTTTTTTAAAAAAATATTAATTAATACCCCCACCCTCCTCACTCAGCCTCTGTTTGCCCTTTCAAACCAAGAACCCTAAGTCCTTAAATCAATTTCCTCACTCAAGCCTGTTTTTGGCGTGTTTACGTTAGACATTTGTTTTATTTTGTTTAAAACTATTTAGGTTAGGCGCATTTACGTTAAGCGTTATCTACCAATAAAAATACGGCCTCTTAACAGCCACGTGCCGTGCCCAGCCTTTAATAGCCGCCAGCTCAGCCAAAATTTTGGCTATGTAACAGCCCGCAGCCGCCAGCTCAGCCACTTCATTACATAACAGTCGGCTTTGCATTAAGGGTGCCTCGCGCGCTGGCTTACTGCTTTCCACCCCTAGCTGCAATTCAATTTTATTTAAACCAAGATGACGTGGCTTAACGTGAGCTGTTAGATCGAATGGACGGTCAAGATTGAGAGACGGTGAAAGACAATGAGAAAATCACTTTTGAGACACCGGATCCGAGCTACTAGTGCTGAACTACTGATCCATCGTGAAGCCTTTGAGGATAAGCCTCACCATTGGAATAACCCAAATCCTCTCTTCACTTCTGAGTCTACTTCCATGGCTGCATCTTCTGCAGCTCTCAGTTCCCTCTCTTCTCTCTCCGTTCCCTCTTCTTCCCGCTTCTCTCTCTTCCCCACCGCCAAACTCACCTTCTCTCTCCTCCCCAAAACCCCACAACCATTTCTCTCTACCTCCTCATACCCCATTATCCTCAAAACCAACTCCACGTCCTCCGATGACATTGATACCTCCTTCTTCGACAATGTAAGGCCAGAAGAAGACGTTGTATTCAACCCTCCGGAACCTCCCGAAGGCTTCGTTCCCCCTCCTCCCGTCGACGACGGTCCGATGGAGACCGAAGAGGAAATCGCCGCCGCTTATGAGGAGCTTTACGGACCTGGATTCAGCGGTGTTTCTGTTCTGGGAAACGATGTGTATGTAATGGACTCCAAATTGAAAAAAGATACAGGGTTTCGCTCCAAGGGGAAGAAAGGTAGGGTTAAGGATGGATTTGAAGAAAAAATTGTACAGATCAGAAGGGTGACCAAGGTTGTACAAGGAGGGAAGAAGATGACTTACAGGATAGTTATGATTGTGGGTAACAAGAAAGGCCAAGTGGGTGTAGGAGTTGGGAAAGCAATGGACGTTTCAGAAGCAGTTCAGAAATCTGCTGTAAATGCAAGGCGGAATATCATCACAGTGCCTATGACTAAGTACCTGACTTTCCCACATAGGTAGGTTTGATTGAATTTCCTCCATTCTTGTCGTTCTTGTTATATGTTGATTTGTATGGTGGCAGAGGCTTACAATGGTTATATCTGGATAATGAGGATTGATTTTGTCCAATCACTGATGAATAGAAGTATTTTTGAACGTAAACTTGATTATCTCCAAGGTGTACTCGAAAGACTATGACAGGGTGCTCTGCTTTTGTAAGAATGGTTGTTGAATTTTAAAATGAGTGCGCTGAACTTTGAGATTATTTGATCTAAGGATGTGTATAAGCTGGAATTTCTGTCTGGACAATTTGATCAACTTTATATGTTTGTGAGTAATTCTGATGTGAAGTGGATCCTAGAAATCTTCTTCAACTCTTTGTTCATCTGTTTCAATTGCCATCTCGGCCAATCAGACTAAAAATGAACTCCCAAATTTTTTAGTGTCACAGTTGTTCTGATGCTGCAAGTTGTATAACTGACCAGTGGTCGCCATATAGTTTCCACATGTTGTGTCTGAAGTTCACGCTTTATAGTGGATGGACAAATATCTCACACTTGCGCATTTTAAGAAAATCTGTTTCATGTTTTGTCAGAAAGAAACTGTTCGGCCTTATTGATGCTAAAAACAACAACCTGGAGATTAGTTACATTCAGTTGCTTAGCGCTGACATTTAAATAGCCCCAGTTGAGGCTGCGTAGCGAAGACATGTCAAATGCTGCTGAAATTGTGTACAATTGGGCAAAAAAATTGAATGATGGTGGTCTTATGAAGTTGCATACTTCATTCTTCCTTTTTGTTCTGTATGAAGCTAAAGATTATTGGAGCTTAAGATTATTTTTATAACTCATCCTTGTGTGCTTGAATCTATGCATATAGAAGGTTATTGGGTTCCTTAGTCAATCATAGCAAGCTTTTCGCTTTCTATAGAATGAATGGAAAGTTGTGAATAGTAACTCTATATAAATCATTTAGTACGGTAGCATGAATGACTTCAGAATATGGAAGCTTATAAATTACTTTGACATCCAGTAATCAAATCCTTTGACTTCCCGTTCTAGCACATTATGTGTATAGTTTGTGTCAGAAACTGTAACTTGTTATCTTTATGCATGACCTCCTGTAATTTGGACTGGTAAAATGATTTTTTCAGATCTGAGGGAGATTATGGAGCAGCAAAGGTGATGCTTAGACCTGCTTCACCTGGTACCGGAGTTATCGCAGGTGGATCTGTGAGAATTGTTCTAGAAATGGCAGGCGTTGAGAATGCTTTGGGAAAGCAATTAGGGAGCGATAATGCCCTCAACAATGCTAGAGCAACTGTTGTTGCTGTGCAGAAAATGAGGCAGTTCCGTGAAGTCGCCGAGGAGCGAGGTATTCCAATGGAAGAACTATGGAAGTAATGGAATTCATGAAGTTTGATTTTCATTTCATCCATCTGTGGTATAGAAAGTGGATAATTGAACCATTTTTTGTTGTCAAGTTCTCTAGGGTTAATTAAAAAGAAAGAAAGATAGCTGCTTGTTCAACTTGTATGAAAATTCGAGATATTTCATGATTGCCTTACGGCGCATTTCTGAATTCACTTCTGCATCAGCTGAATTTGTTCGCCTACTTCCTGATGTTACATATTTGAGTCGTCCTCGTTGAATTTTAAAAACTACACATAGGAGATGTAGCTGGTAGTCCATCAATTCTCACAATAAATATTTTTTCTCTGATACCAAAAGAATTGAATCTAAGGGTTTTTTTCACCTTAGGGCAGACACAAGCTTATTGAAATTTTAGTTGGTTTTTTTTTTTTTTTTTTTTTTTTTTTTTTTTGGGGGTTGGGGGGTTGTGCTGGTTTTTTTTTTTTTTTTTTTTCGGTTGGGGGGTTGTGCTCTGGGAATCACTCAAGTTCAATTCCAGAAAACTTGTTGGCATCAGTACCACAAAATCACATGTACCTTTTCTGTATTGAGTTGTAAGTAATAATTCTATGGGATGTCCCCAAAGGAATCTTCAACGAATTCCAAGATATGCAGTAGGAAAGTAATTCCTACTTTACAAAAAACCTTCACAGAGTACTACTTATTTCCACAGTTTCACGGTATGATCATGGCTAGCTGAGGCCATCATTTGATTTTCTGGGGAAGCTCCTAGTTCAGCGATTGGGTCCTTGTGAGCAGTATGAGTCCATAATTTACAGCCCTCAGTTGGAATCCAAAACTCCAGGGACTGCATTGATACCCAAAAATATGTTTCATCAGAAGGTACTCAATTTCTTCATAAAGAGATTTTTTTTTTGCATTTTAATGTTCTCAAAATGATACAGGTCTCAATCATTTTATCCATCTTATGCCAACGCAGTTTAACTTCTGAAAGTTTTTGACTCAGCTCGTTAATCTCCCATCATTTCATAGAAAAGCAAAGCAAATATGCATGTTCCAGAGACTAGGTGGCAAATATAAAATTCTGATAAAATCAGAGACCAGAAATAGAGGAAGCATATGTCTATAAACAAACCAAAGCTAGATTTCTATACCATCGTGATCCCCTGCTACAGAAGCCATACAATCAATCTCAAGTTAACATGCATTGTTTCAATACATATTTTAGAACCTCCGGTTCTGCTATCAGAATAAATGGTTTAGAACTCATCTTTCGCACATCCGGAAATCAATCTTTGGTTTATCGATTCCATTTACTTCAAAAGATATATTATCTGAAAATACAAAAGTAAAAATAAAATAAAACCCATATGAGCATAATAGCGGAAATTTACCAAAATAATAATATTTTAAAAAATATTATAGCACTTTAGAAAATATTTTCCAAACTAAGGCAGTCAAACATATTGTTTGGTCGCGTCATCCTTAATGACGTCAGACAACTGGCGATTTCTATTGACGATGGCGTCGGACTACGACACCACGGGTGTCACTAGTGGCGTCTAGTGGCTTGACACCACTAATATTCAATTCAATTGAATGGACGGGCGTCCATTTTATGAAAATAAAATAAAAATTTATATATTATATATATATATTTAAAATTATAAATAATAATTCTAATTAATTATAGATAATAAAAATAATAAATAATGATTTTAATTAATAATTAATGGAATTAAAATATTTAAAATTTATTATAAACTTTAGGATACAAGACTAATTAGTAAATTAATTAATTAGTGAATTTATTATAAACTTTAAGATAGATAACTAATATATTTTGTGAAATATGTTGTATATTATTATTTATAGAGTACCCTAAGATAGATAAGATCATAAGATAAGCTTAAATAGATAATAATAATTAGTCAAATAATTAATTCACGAATTAATTAGTTAGAGAATAATTAATTAGTGACTTAATAATATATTATGTTATTGTAAATTTTTATTAGTTAAATAGATGATCTACGCTGCCCGCAATCACTTGATTATATTTGTTATAATCAAGTGAATAATCAAGTGATTGCGGGCGCGTAGATCATCCATTTAACTAATAAAAATTTACAATAACACAATACATTATTAAGTCACTAATTAATTATTCTCTAACTAATTAATTAGTGAATTAATTATTTGAATAATTATTATTCTCTATTTAAGCTTATCTTATTTATCTTAGGATCTTTGTATAAATAATAATACACAACATATTTCACAAAATATATTAGTCATCTATCTTAAAGTTTATAATAAATTCACTAATTAGTTTTGTATCCTAAAGTTTATAATCAATTTTAAATATTTTAATTCCCTTAATTATTAAATAAAATTATTATTTATTCTTTTTATTATTTATAATCAATTAGAATTATTATTTATAATTTTAAATATATATATATATATATATATATATAATTTTTTTTCCATAAAATGGATGCTCGTCCATTCAATTAAATTGAATTGAATATTAGTGGCGTCTAGCCACTAGACGCCATTAGTGACACCAGTGGTGTCAGGTAGTCTGACGCCACTAGAGTGGCGTCACGCTGCCTGACGTCATTGGGCATTGATATCAGTCAAACGGCATGTTTGTGATAGGATACCAAGTCACCCTCTTCTTGTTTATTCAAGGAAGAGGCGTAAGGGTAGTTAGGAAGTTTTATCTTATCTTTAGGAAGTTAAGTGTATCTTATCTTTAGGTAGTTATAGGGAAGTTATTATCAGTTATGATATCTGTATTATGTCTGATGTCTATATATACATGTAAGTCAATGACAAAAATTATGAATGAATATATACAGATTTAGATTTTTCTAATTGGTCAAGAATTCAGATTCTGGTTCTTGAATATACCACTAGAGTTTCAAATTCTGGCTTTAGTTTCCCCTTTTCTCTCTTAATTTCCTCAAGTTATATCATTTGGTATCAGAGTAGTTCTTTCTTTGGGCCATTTTGTGTGCGTTATGGGCAACAATAGGAAGAAACAATAGTCATTAGATCAACCGAACATGAGTAACGAAGCAGAATCATTGAAGGAGCATGAAAGTGTTCATCCTCCAAACGATTTGGTTCAGCAAATGGCGTTTTTTGTTAACAAAATTCAGAGCATGGATCGAGATGAAAGAGATGAAGCAAGGAAGAAAACTATTCCGGAATCCAGATATTTTTCTTTGTGATATTAAACAAGAAGGCTCGGTGGAGGAGTATAGGAAAGAGTTCATTTGAAGTTCTTCAAGGGTTAACGGCTGGCCAGAGCATTGTCTCTTAGTAATATTTATTCATGGACTCAAGGAAGAATTGAAAGCCGACGTGAAAATTCAGAGACCTTGAACGGTTTACAATGCCGCCAGTTTAGCCATGGAATTCGGTTCCAAAATTCAAAGCCAGTGAGTGAACAAGCCTCCTCAGTGATTTTCCAGATTTCGTGGATCTGATTGGGGAATTAATTATAAAGAGAATATAATGGAACCGCCACATCAACAATGGAATTTGAATTTTGCACCAAATCAGGATCAGATTAAGCAATCGAATCAGATTACGATGGGGTATTCTAGTAACGTAACAACCTCGACTTTCTCGCAAAATCAGATGGGATATTCTAGTAACGCAACAATCCTGCCTTTCTCGCAAAATCAGTCTCGAATCGACACTGACCGACAACTTAGGAGAGAGAAAAGTTTATGTTATCATTGTGGCGGCAAATTTTCACTGGGTCATCTATGTAATTCTGCAACACTGAAGATTATGGAGATTACCGACGACAATGATGAAGAACAGATTCCGTTGGCAGAGGAAGATATTACCGATGATTCCCAACCAGCCGAGATAACCTTACATGCCATTTTAGGACGACAGTCGGCAACCACGATGAGAGTTAAGGGACTGATGTTGTCCAAAGAAATCCTCATCTTGATCGATAGTGGGTCAACCCACAATTTCATCTCCATCCACTTGATTAAAGATCTGGAAATTAAAATGCAGCAATTAACGCCTTTTGGAGTACAAGTTGGGGATCCTATGATCTGGTTACCACACAATTTCCTCACTTTCGCCTTGAGGACAAGGCTCCTTTTCAAGGGGAGGGTAATGATAGGATACCAAGTCACCCTCTTCTTGTTTATTCAAGGAAGAGGCGTAAGGGTAGTTAGAAAGGGTAGTTAGGAAGTTTTATCTTATCTTTAGGAAGTTAAGTGTATCTTATCTTTAGGTAGTTATAGAGAAGTTATTATCAGTTATGATATCTGTATTATGTCTGATGTCTATATATACATGTAAGTCAATGACAAAAATTATGAATGAATATATACAGATTTGGATTTGTCTAATTGGTCAAGAATTCAGATTCTGGTTCTTGAATATACCACTAGAGTTTCAGATTCTGACTCTAGTTTCCCCATTTCTCTCTTAATTTCCTCAAGTTCTATCAGTTTGACTGCCTTAGTTTGGGAAATATTTTCCAAAGTGCTGTAATCTGGTACATATTTTTTAAAATATTATTATTTTGGTAAATTTCCCGCATAATAGCATAAAGTGGCCAGGAAATTTTCTGATGACAGATTAGGAATCATTATCTACACATCCAAGTAGTTTATGCTCCAGACAAGGAGCGAAAATTCTTGGACAAACAAAAGAAAGGATGAAATCAACGTACACCTAATATGAATCACGTAACGATAAAGTATTGCCGTGTTTACCTGGTTGCAACCAATGATTAAGAGGTTACAATATACAGGATGAAATATGCACGATTGAAACTTGTTTCTATTTGAATGTAGTACTTGTATGCATTTTCCATCAGACGTAACGGACCACACACGTGCACTATCTTCACTTACAGAAGCAAGATAGTTTCCCGTTGCGTCCCAACAAATGGAAATAACATCTTTAACATGTCCCTTGCAGGTAATAAAGACAGTCAGATGATTGAGAGTTGCAAAAAATATGAAAATTATGCTGAAGGAACTGTGGTACGATATAAAAAGTGATCTTACCTTCAGCTTGTATAAAAGTCTGTCATCCTCGATATCAATTAAATTAATAATATTTCCTGCAGCAGCAGCCAAAAAGTTGGCAATTCGAGGCTGGAATCTGACTTGTTTATTGCCTCCCTGCAGTTTATTGTTATAAACAATTGAAAAGTGAGTTCCTGTTATTATGGCGGGCAATAAAGTTGCTTAAACAGATGAAAGAAATCTGAAATTCTTCAGAGAATTTCACAATGTTCAGATACTAACTAACTAACTACCCAATTTATTCACAGTTTACATATCAATTTTACTGTTTAGGTCCATGCTTAATGCCATGAGCATTTATGAAAATTGCTCAGGAAGCCAGAATATTTCGAGACAGATCAATTGGATGTAAAAGGAAGGCTACATAAATAGGGAGCTAATGATGTCTGTTGCTTTTGCAATCAACAGGAGGAAAATATACCTAACCCATTCTTTGATTGTTGATTTTGTCAAGATATTTAGAAAGATTTTTCTCATGAGGCGCGGAATTTATAGTAGCCCTTATTGTGGAACTGGAGAAGTAAGCTGGTTCAGTAGGAGAGGGGACGGGAAGAGTTTTCTAGCAAGGGTTAGAAGAGTAGTACTTAGTACTAACTACAACTAGCTACTGGGTTTGGCAAGAGAGAAATGCTGCTACTTTTCATAACTGCAACACAAACAACTGGAAATTGATAAGAAGAATAATTTATAGTCTGAGACTCATGCATATATTTGCTAGTAGCCATTCGCAAAATTCTAATTCTAATTGTATTTTAAATTACTAGAATTTGCCGTTGCTCTTAGTGTTGTTTGTATGAGAGTTTGTGCATACACATTTATCTCTTTGGCAATGAAATTTTATTAACCAAACATTTTATTAAAATCGTAATAGAATTTAAAACGTGAATTCTTCATTAAATTCTGTTTGTCGTAAAAAAATAAAATTTTCATTTTGAAATTTGGCAAAGAGAACTTCTCGGGTAAAATCAATTATGGTCTAATACTAATCAAGACATTTCAGAGACGTGCATATATAATAGTTATAAAAACAAAATGTGTGTAAAACTAATCTTATTTCAAATGGAGAAAACAAACCTTATTTATACGCACACAAACGCCTTGGTTGACATTCCACAATCGCGTAATGCCATTGCTATCGCAGGAGCAAAGAAGGTCCACCTTTCTCGGGTGGAAGTCCAATGAGATTACTTGTTCAGCATGCCCGGTAAGCTCAAACAATGATTTGTTTGCCTATAATATAAAACAAAAACATTAATTATATTGTCCAATTCATATCAGTAAAATACTAAAATGCATGACTTGGGAATTCATATCTGAACTCACAGAACAGAATGTTTGAGCAGGGTGAAACAATTAATGTACAACTAAAGAAGAACATCAGAAAGCGTCTTTAAAATCCAAAGCAAGCAACAAAACTTAAACAACAATAACAACTGCCAGGTATATAATCAAAACATAGGTCTTGTTGATTGTTCATTCTTGTGTCTGCAGATATATATGATTATATAATTATGAACTGTCTGTTGTAATTAAAATGTATGTTCTTATATGCTGTATTATTGATGGCTTTTCTTTTTCACATTAAAGGAACAAAACAAAACTTGGTGTAGGCTGAGAGTATATATATATATATATATAACCCAGCCTTTTTATTGTTTGTGCTATTCTTATCATGCATGCGTGCATGCATATATTGAAAAATTTATCTACAACTATTCATACCACTAATAATATGTCTAGCTTTTTCCATATATTATTTTTGTCAATACAATTATATATTTATCATGTTATTTAGACATGTGAAATTTGTTTCCTTGAACATAATGTTGGTAGGTATGGGTGCCTTTGATTATACAAAGTCCTTGTTGTAGTTATATGGATTGGAGCCCAACGTTCATCTTTTTTTTTTTTTTTTTTTTTTTTTTTTTTTTTTTTAATCAAAGGATAGATATATATTAATACTGCAAACCGATACAATACATGAAAATAAACACAAACAAAGCTAAAACAAATACGACAAAATAAACCAGATACAATACTAGCCAAGCACCGTATATTAAAGATATAAGAGTAGAAGTAGAATCATGGACAAATTCGGCCTATTCGATACCCAAGGTTAGAAGTGATGACCAAAAAAGTGTTGGTTGGAAAACACACCCCAAAGGGCACACAATCTTATAAGAAATAGCTGCAATTAGATCAGCTAAATAGGTACCCCATCTTGGGGTAAAGGCACAGAAAACCCAACCTCGAAAAAAGAAGACCCTTGATGTCCTGAAGAACACTTCTGCTCCTCTGATCAAGCATATCCGGTGACCTCGACCACACACCAAACAAAACCTCTTGAAATCTTCCCCTAAGAACGCAGATCTGAGCTACCAAGTGATAATCGGATCTTATAACATTCAAATAGTCATCCAACCAAGAGGATTTGAGTGTAGATCTTATAGATTTGTTTATTTCCTGAGACAAGAATAACACCACAAAACCCAGTACTAGAAAAAAAGAAACAAAACATAGATAACTCCCACCACCGCAGATCAGATTTGGAGAAGGAGAGGACATGACTCACCACAAGGATGAGAGAAGGCCACTACTAAAAGAACTCAGGGTGAGAGGACCGCAGATCCAAGATCTGGACTCCAAACTACAACGCTGACACGTCTGTGGCACAGAAATGGGACTCGCCAGCGGCATGTGATGGAAACACAAGCCGCCGGCGAGAGGTGTAGAAGATGAGAGCGCGAGATGCAGAGAGATGAGAGAGAAGGTGTCAGCGTTAGGTTTTTTATCCGTGAGCTCAACGTTCATCGCTCTTTCAATTTTTCTCACGTTCTAAACATTAAAAACTTAACTCAGTGAGCCAAATTCTGAGGAGATCTCTTCATTAAGAATGGTACCGTCCTATCATGATAATTTCTCATTTTATTATTATATATTTCTTTATAGCACAATTAATTTATATTAATTAATTAGTATGTCTGCAATATGATATATACAGATGAAGAGAGGACAGAAAGCTCGCTGGGTTCGACAACGTAACTCTCGAAGAGTGGGACAAATAGTGCCGTTTGGTTTACGGAGGCGGCAATATAAAGAAATGAATGCAATGATTCTATGAATTTATTTGATTCCTAAGACGATGTATATACATAAAAATATTGGGTTGGATTATATCAAATATAAGAATACATGAGAATAATATAGTAAGAGATAAAATTATCTTTATTCACACATATATACATAATGTACACGTTGGGTCCACGGTAATTTTTTCAATTTATCCAGTGTTTAGGTTGGGTTTATGGTAAATTTTTAATATTTAATAGTGAAATTATTATGCGTTATACAAGTTGGGTGTATAGTAATTTCTTGATCTTTAATGGTGGAAATATCATGCAACACATTGTGTCCAAGGTAATTTTTTAATATTTAATGGTGGGAATATTATTTCATGGGATATTTTAATTTGTTTTAATGGCGGAATATATATTTTTATACTAGGGATTTTTTCTTTTACAATTTTATATTATTAATTAATTTTTTAAATATATTTAATGGTTGTAATTATTAAATATTTAACAACGTTCATGGGTGGGCACTATGATCAATTTAAAAAATTATGATGGCAATTGTGTATTTTTTATTTGAATATAGGAAGTCCACATCCTCATTCATCAGTTCTAGCCGTGTAATCCTAACTACGTAAATCCAAATTATAAGATATAATATAATCTTCTTTATATTACACATACCTAACTAAATATTGTAATCAGTTTGTTATATTAGGATTACATACTGCAATCAAACGAAACAAGATAATAGAGAGTATAAACGAGGAATATAGATATCATCTGTAACTTAACTTTTAAAGTATCACAGCCAACTATTCTTTGTAATTGTATGTTCTAATACATTGTACTGTTTACTTGGCTAATATCGATCATGATGGCTTAAATTAAGAGAAAGTTGTAGAGGCACACTATTTCCGATAATTAAATTTGATTGCACATTTTGTTAAGTGAAATTTAATTGCCTTACACTATTGCTTTTCCTTTTAGTATTTTTTTTCCCTCTGGACAAAATTAGAGTTTTCGCCTCTTGAGTTTACACCATGTCACATTTTAGTCTTTTAATTTTATAATTTTAATATAAAAAAATTAAATCCTTTAATTTTTAAAATATAATCAAAATTTTAATCTTTCCTAATCAATTCAACGAAAAATGCTTATGTGTAACTTTTCAAACTAATTAAAAAAAAAATCTAGACCAACTTAAGCTGGCATAAGTAAGGGGGATCTTCCCTTTTTTTAATAATAAGGCCAAGTAATATTAAAAATAAGATACGAAAATTACAAACTACTAGTTATAATGAGACATAAAAAAAAAAATTAACCACATCATAAAACAGAGAGGAGGCGTTGAATAAAGAGACCTCAGAAAAAAATTTAACAAGGGAATTTAACATCATTCTAAACTACATTCATGTAAGATTCTTATATGTTTCAAAATTGTGGCAACAAGCACTAAAATAGTCTCTATAAAATTAAAAATATAAGCATAATTTTTAAAGTTTTATGTTAAAGTCCTGCATGTTTGACAATTGTGGCAACGAGCAGTAAAATGGCCTCAGGAAAATTGAAAACAAAGCTATCATTTTTAATTTAAAACTTTTGCTTAAAAACAATCTTGCATGTTTGGCAATTGTGCCAACGAGCGTTGAAATAGTCTCTTGAAAATTGAAAATAGGACCGTCATTTCTAAATTAAAGCTTTGCGTTAGACTCTTGCATGTTTGCCAACTGTGACACAGAGCGTTCAAAACACCTTTAAAAATATATAATCACCATAAAGTCAGGCTGGTGCCTGTTGCACTTTTCGGTGATGTGCCACTGCTGCCCCTTAATTTAGGGTATTTCCTAATTTTTTTAATGATTCCTTTCATAGTTTGATTTTATATAAAAAAAGAGTGATATTTTGATATCTTATGGACAAAAAGATGGAGATATTTTCAATTTTTTTATATGATTTTTTAAAGATTTAAGACTCAAAACCGACAAAACGTTTAGAGTTTTAAATATTTGAAAAATCATAAAGAAATTAAAAATATATCTTTATTTTTACCTATAAGATATCAAAATATCAATAATTTTATATAGAATCTAATAAATCAAAAGAGATTGATTTGGTGATCTCAACTCTCAGATTGAATGGGTGCACCAACAATTTAATTTTACTCACATTCTAAACATCATATATAGTCTCTTAATATGTTAGCAGAGCTGGTGAGTATGACATACAAAATCTCTCTCTCTCTATATCTATATATATATATATTATATGCTTGCACCTTTACCAGCTGCTATCGTTTTTTTGTTCAAGCAGATTCCCAAATATTGAAACCACAAGAATATTTTGTGTATTGGTCATCAAGTTGTTAAAGATTCAGACTTGGGAATCAGATATTGCTGTGAAGCAACCTTATAATGGAAGCCCAGATTGAAGCACATCCATCGTCACGTAATGTTTGCTCCAGAAGTCTTCCAAACTTGACACAGAATTTATCTATATATATCTATCTATAGGGTTAAGTACAAAGGCGGAGCCAGAAATTACAGTTAGGGGGCGAATTTTATAAAATAGAACCCAAGTATTTATGAAATTTCATTTTAGCCCTACAAACATTTCAATATTTCGATTTTAGTCCCTTCACTATAGAAATAATAGGGACTAAAGTGAAAACATTAAAATTTTTATAAGACTGAAATATAATTTTACAAAAATTTGGTCACTATCTGATATTTTAGGGGCGGGGGCCACCCCTAGCACCCCTGCCTCCGCCCCTGGTTAAGTAGCAGCAATTTTACTCTGGAAGTTTAGCAATGTTGCCCGATTTTTTTTTTTTTTTTTTTTTTTGAGCAATTTTGCCCCTCGCGTTAATCTGGCCAACCTAACGGTTAACCTTGACCGTTACGGTTGTTAACGAATGGGCAAAATTGCTCAAAAAAACTTCCGCGGCAACATTGCTCCCAAAAAAAAAAAATCAAGGCAAAATTGCTACTTAACTCCTTAAAAATGTTAAAAATGTTATTTATGATATCATATATTTTTAATTCTTATTTATATAGTATCTAGAAGTGGAAATGTGCCAGCCCTATTAGGGGCCATTTTTTCACTGAAGTCCGGCTCTCGTGCCTTGTTAAGGCGGTCTATATTTTTAAAAAGTTGCAACTATCAAATCCGTTACCAACAAAACTGACGGCATTTAAATAGTTAGTATGGGAAGACTTTGACGCTGACGTGGCACGGTGGGAAGAAATGTGTGGCATCGATGTGTCAGCCGGTGGAAGAAAAAAACGAAGCAAGCTGGGTATTTGCTTCCCCAAGATTCTCTTCCTTCACCTGTTCAGCTTCAACAGCTCTCTTCCTCTCTGCTGGCGGAGGCGAAGGGGAAGCTCTAACCGCCTTCCCTACCACCAAAAATCAGCAGATTTAGTTACACATAGCCGAAAGCATCCCATACAAGCTGCAGAACTAATTTTAAGCGCTGGAAATCCATGGAACTAGAGTGGAAGAGCTTAATATGATAGAAGAATCTCACTCGAAAATTATAAGACTTCACCGGAATATTGCTAAACCCGCTGGAAATCGATGAGAAGAGAGGAACAGAGAGTCTGTCTTGAGAAGAAGGAATGTTTGGTTGGAGTTGAAATAGAGAAGATCTGATGGTGGTGGGGTGAGAAGGAAGAAGAAAAAGGGTCGATGGTGGTGTTGGAAATACGGATGGCGATTCCGGCGAAGTAGAAGAATGTGACGCGATCTCTGAAACTCTGAAGGTCCACAGTGCCTCTCTATTTCAGGTCGCCGACGCTCTTCTACTGTGATCTCCGTCGACCCACTGTTGCGGTGAAGCTCTGTCTTCTAGTGTTCCACAGATGCTCACGGTGGAATCTCGTTGAGCTTCTGCTTCTGAATCTGGGATGGTGGAGGTCGAATGGTGGTGGAGATGACAAAGCACGGCGGAGGAGGAATGGCGAGAGGGAAGGTCTGGTGGTTTCATGCTCTTCCTCCAGCTGACCATGCCACGTCAGCATCAAAGTCTTCCCCTACTAACGCCGTCAGTTTTGTTTGTAACGGATTGTGATAGTTGCAACTTTTTAAACGTTTTTTGGTATTTATGGTCCTTTCAATTGTTTTTTGTGTTGGGTACTCCTGTGCTAATAGTTCATTGGTAAAATTGCACCTTAACCCTAACCCAAATCCTCTCTTCACTTCTGTGTCTACTTCCATGGTTGCATCTTCTGCAGCTCTCAGTTCCCTCTCTTCCCTCTCCCTTCGCTCTTCTTCCCGCTTCTCCCTCTTCCCCATCGCCAAATTCACTTTCTCTGTCCTCCCCAAAACCCCACAACCATTTCTCGCTACCTCCTCATCCCCCATTATCCCCATACACGTCCTCCGATGACATTGATACCTCCTTCTTCGACAATGTAAGGCCAGAAGAAGACGTTGTCTTCAACCCTCCGGAACCTCCCGAAGGCTTCGTTCCCCCTCCTCCCGTCGACGACGGTCCGATGGAGACCGAAGAGGAAATCGCCGCCGCTTATGAGGAGCTTTACGGACCTGCATTCAGCGGTGTTTCTGTTCTGGGAAACGATGTGTATGTAATGGACTCCAAATTGAAAAAAGATACAGGGTTTCGCTCCCAGGGGAGGAAAGGTAAGGTTAAGGATGGATTTGAAGAAAAAGTTGTACAGACCAGAAGGGTGACCAAGGTTGTACAAGGAGGGAAGAAGATGACTTACAGGATAGTTACGATTGTGGGTAACAAGAAAGGCCAAGTGGGTGTAGGAGTTGGGAAAGCAATGGACGTTTCAGAAGCACGTCAGAAATCTGCTGTAAATGCAAGGCGGAATATCATCACAGTGCCTATGACTAAGTACCTGACTTTCCCACATAGGTAGGTTTGATTGAATTTCCTCCATTCTTGTCGTTCTTGTTATATGTTGATTTGTATGGTGGCAGAGGCTTACAATGGTTATCTCTGGATAATGAGGATTGATTTTGTCCAATCACTGATGAATAGAAGTATTTTTGAACGTAAACTTGATTATCTCCATGGTGTACTGGAAAGACTATGACAGAGTGCTCTGCTTTTGTAAGAATGGTTGTTGAATTTTAAAATGAGTGCGCTGAGCTTTGAGAGTATTTGATCTAAGCATGTGTATAAGCTGGAATTTCTGTCTGGACAATTTGGTCAAGTTTATATGTTTGTGAGTAGTTCTGATGTGAAGTGGATCCTAGAAATCTTCTTCAACTCTTTGTTCATCTGTTTCAATTGCCATCTCGGCCAATCAGACTAAAAATGAACTCCCAAATTTTTTAGTGTCACAGTTGTTCTGATGCTGCAAGTTGTATAACTGACCAGTGGTCGCCATATAGTTTCCACATGTTGTGTCTGAAGTTCACGCTTTATAGTGGATGGACAAATATCTCACACTTGCGCATTTTAAGAAAATCTGTTTCATGTTTTGTCAGAAAGAAACTGTTCGGCCTTACTGATGCTAAAAACAACAACCTGGAGATTAGTTACATTCAGTTGCTTAGCGCTGACATTTCAATAGCCCCAGTTGAGGCTGCGTAGCGAAGACATGTCAAATGCTGCTGAAATTGTGTACAATTGGGCAAAAAAATTGAAAGATGGTGGTCTTATGAAGTTGCACACTTCATTCTTCCTTTTTGTTCTGTATGAAGCTAAAGATTATTGGAGCTTAAGATTATTTTTATAACTCATCCTTGTGTGCTTGAATCTATGCATATAGAAGGTTATTGGGTTCCTTAGTCAATCATAGCAAGCTTTTCGCTATCTATAGAATGAATGGAAAGTTGTGAATAGTGACTCTATATAAATCATTTAGTACGGTAGCATGAATGACTTCAGAATATGGAAGCTTATAAATTACTTTGACATCCAGTAATCAGATCCTTTGACTTCCCGTTCTAGCACATTGTGTATAGTTTGTGTCAGAAACTGTAACTTGTTATCTTTATGCATGGCCTCCTGTAATTTGAACTGGTAAAATGATTTTTTCAGATCTGAGGGAGATTATGGAGCAGCAAAGGTGATGCTTAGACCTGCTTCACCTGGTACCGGAGTTATCGCAGGTGGATCTGTGAGAATTGTTCTAGAAATGGCAGGCGTTGAGAATGCTTTGGGAAAGCAATTAGGGAGCGATAATGTCCTCAACAATGCTAGAGCAACTGTTGTTGCTGTGCAGAAAATGAGGCAGTTCCGTGAAGTCGCCGAGGAGCGAGGTATTCCAATGGAAGAACTATGGAAGTAATGGAATTCATGGAGTTGCTATTCTCTGTGATTTTCATTTCATCCATCTGTGGTATAGAAAGTGGATAATTGAACCATTTTTTGTTGTCAAGTTCTCTAGGGTTAATTAAAAAGAAAGAAAGATAGCTGCTTGTTCAACTTGTACGAAAATTCGAGATATTTCATGATTGCCTTATGGCGCATTTCTGAATTCACTTCTGCATCAGCTGAATTTGTTCGCCGACTTCCTGATGATACATATTTGAGTCGTCCTCGTTGAATTTTAAAAACTACACATAGGAGATGTAGCTGGTAGTCCATCAATTCTCACAATAAATATTTTTTCTCTGATACCAAAAGAATTGAATCTAAGGTTTTTTTTTTTTTTCACCTTAGGGCAGACACAAGCTTATTGAAATTTTAGTTGGTTTTTTTTTTTTTTTTTTTTTTTCGGTTGGGGGTTGTGCTCTGGGAATCACTCAAGTTCAATTCCAGAAAACTTGTTGGCATCAGTACCACAAAATCACATGTACCTTTTCTCTATTGAGTTGTAAGTAATAATTCTATGGGATGTCCCCAAAGGAATCTCCAACGAATTCCAAGATATGCAGTAGGAAAGTAATTCCTACTTTACAAAAAACCTTCACAGAGTACTACTTATTTCCACAGTTTCACGGTATGATCATGGCTAGCTGAGGCCATCATTTGATTTTCTGGGGAAGCTCCTAGTCCAGCGATTAGGTCCTTGTGAGCAGTATGAGTCCATAACTTACAGCCCTCAGTTGGAATCCAAAACTCCAGGGACTGCATTGATACCCAAAAATATGTTTCATCAGAAGGTACTCAATTTCTTCATAAAGAGATTTGTGTGTGTGTGTGTGTGTGTGGAAATGCATTTTAATGTTCTCAAAATGATACAAGTCTCAATCATTGCGTGTGTGTGTGTGTGGAAATGCATTTTAGCATTTTAATGTTCTCAAAATGATACAGGTCTCAATCATTTTATCCATCTTATGCCAACGCAGTTTAACTTCTGAAAGTTTTTGACTCAGCTCGTGCGGTTTAACTTCTGAAAGTTTTTGACTCAGCTCGTTAATCTCCCATCATTTCATAGAAAAGCAAAGCAAATATGCATGTTCCAGAGACTAGGTGGCAAATATAAAAGTCTGATAAAATCAGAGACCAGAAATAGAGGAAGCATATGTCTATAAACAAACCAAAGCTAGATTTCTATACCATCGTGATCCCCTGCTACAGAAGCCATACAATCAATCTCAAGTTAACATGCATTGTTTCAATACATATTTTAGAACCTCCGGTTCTGCTATCAGAATAAATGGTTTAGAACTCATATTTTGCACATCCGGAAATCAATCTTTGGTTTATAGATTCCATTTACTTCAAAAGATATATTATCTGAAAATACAAAAGTAAAAATAAAATAAAACCCATGTGAGCATAATAGCGGGAAATTTACCAAAATAATAATATTTTAAAAAATATTACAGCACTTCGGAAAATATTTCCTAAATTAAAGCAGATCAAACATGTCGTTTGATCGCGTCACGCCTTAATGATATCAAAGCGACGCCGGTGGACGGTGGTGTCGAGACTACGACACCACCACGGGTGTCACTAGTGGTGTCTAGTGGCTAGACGCCACTAATATTCAATTCAATTCAATTGAATGGACGGGCGTCCATTTTATGAAAATAATAATATATATATATATATATTTAAAATTATAAATAATAATTCTAATTAATTATAGATAATAAAAATAATAAATAATAATTTTAATTAATAATTAAGGGAATTAAAATATTTAAAAATTTATTATAAACTTTAGGATATAAGACTAATTAGTAAATTAATTAATTAGTGAATTTATTATAAAATTTAAGATAGATGACTAATATATTTTGTGAAATATGTTGTATATTATTATTTATAGAGTACCCTAAGATAGATAAGATAAGCTTAAATAGAGAACAATAATTAGTCAAATAATTAATTCATGAATTAATTAGTTAGAGAATAATTAATTAGTGACTTAATAATGTATTATGTTATTGTAAATTTTTATTAGTTAAATAGATGATCTATGCGCGCTCGATCACTTGATTATATTTGTTATAATCAAGTGATTGGCGCATAGATCATCCATTTAACTAATAAAAATTTACAATAACACAATACATTATTAAGTCACTAATTAATTATTCTCTAACTAATTAATTATTTAAATAATTATTATTCTCTATTTAAGCTTATCTTATCTATCTTAGGGTACCGTATAAATAATAATACACAACATATTTCACAAAATATATTAGTCATCTATCTTAAAGTTTATAATAAATTCACTAATTAGTTTTGTATCCTAAAGTTTATAATCAATTTTAAATATTTTAATTCCCTTAATTATTAATTAAAATTATTATTTATTCTTTTTATTATTTATAATTAATTAGAATTATTAGTTATAATTTTAAATATATATATATATATATATATATAATTTTTTCAAAAAATGGATGCCCGTCCATTCAATTGAATTGAATTGAATATTAGTGGCGTCTAGCCACTAGACGCCACTAGTGACACCCGTGGTGTTAGGTAGTCGACGCCACCGGAGTGGCGTTAGCCGCTTGACATCATTGGGCGTTGACATCATCAAACGACATGTTTGTGATAGGATACCAAGTCACCCTCTTCTTGTTTATTCAAGGAAGAGGCATAAAGGTAGTTAGGAAGTTTTATCTTATCTTTAGAAAGTTAAGTGTATCTTATCTTTAGGTAGTTATAGGGAAGTTATTATCAGTTATGATATCTGTATTATGTCCGATGTCTATATATACATGTAAGTCAATGACAAAAATTATGAATGACTATATACTGATTTGGATTTGTCTAATTGGTCAAGAATTCAGATTCTGGTTCTTGAATATACCACTAGAGTTTCAGATTCTGACTCTAGTTTCCCCTTTTCTCTTTTAATTTCCTCAAGTTCTATAATTTGGTATCAGAGTAGTTCTTTCTCTAGGCCATTTTGTGTGCGTTATGGGCAACAATAGGAAGAAACAACAGTCATTAGATCAACCGAACATGAGTAACGAAGCATAATCATCGAAGGAGCATGAAAGTGTTCATCCTCCAAACGATTTGGTTCAGCAAATGGCGTTATTTGTTAACAAAATTCAGAGCATGGATGTTGAGATGAGGCAAGGAAGAAAACTATTCCAGAATCCAGATATTTTTCTTTGTGATATTAAACAAGAAAGCTCGGTGGAGGAGTATAAGAAAGAGTTCATTCGAAGATCTTCAAGGGTTAACGGCTGGCCAGAGCATTGTCTCTTAGCAATATTTATTCATCGACTCAAGGAAGAATTGAAAGCCAACGTGAAAATTCAGAGACCTCGAACGGTTTACAATGCCACCAGTTTAGCCATGGAATTCGGTTCCAAAATTCAAAGCCAGCGAGTGAACAGGCCTCCTCAGCGATTTTCCGGATTTCGTGGATTTGATTGGGGAATTAATTATAAAGAGAATATAATGGAAGCGCCACATCAGCAATGGAATTTGAATTTTGCACCAAATCGGGATCGATTAAGCAACCGAATCAGATTACGATGGGATATTCTAGTAACGCAACAACCTCGACTTTCTCGCAAAATCAGATGGGATATTCTAGTAACGCAAAAATCCTGCCTTTCTCGCAAAATCAGTCTCTAACCGACACTGACCAACAACTTAGGAGAGAGAAAAGTTTATGTTATCATTGTGGCGGCAAATTTTCACTGGGTCATCTATGTAATTCTGCAACGCTGAAGATTATGGAGATTACCGACGACAATGATGAAGAACAGTTTCCGTTGGCAGAGGAAGATATTATCGATGATTCCCAACCAGCCGAGATAACCTTACATGCCATTTTAGGACGACAGTCGGCAACCACAATGAGAGTTAAGGGACTGATGCTGTCTAAAGAAATCCTCATCTTGATCGATAGTGGGTCAACCCACAATTTCATCTCCATCCACATGATTAAAGATCAGGAAATTAAAATGCAGCAATTAACGCCTTTTGGAGTACAAGTTGGGGATCCTATGATATGGTTACCACACAATTTCCTCACTTTCGCTTTGAGGACAAGGCTCCTTTTCAAGGGGAGGGTAATGATAGGATATCAAGTCACCCTCTTCTTGTTTATTCAAGGAAGAGGCGTAAGGGTAGTTAGAAAGGGTAGTTAGGAAGTTTTATCTTATCTTTAGGAAGTTAAGTGTATCTTATCTTTAGATATCTGTATTATGTCTGATGTCTATATATACATGTAAGTCAATGACAAATTATGAATGAATATATCTGATTTGGATTTGTCTAATTGGTCAAGAATTCAGATTCTGGTTCTTGAATATATCACTAGAGTTTGATTCGGCTCTAATTTCCCCTTTTCTCTTTTAATTTCCTCAAGTTCTATCAGTTTGACTGCCTTAGTTTGAGAAATATTTTCCAAAGTGCTGTAATCTGGTACATATTTTTTAAAATATTATTATTTTGGTACATTTCCCGCATAATAGCATAAAGTGGCCAGGAAATTTTCTGATGACAGATTAGGAATCATTATCTACACATCCAAGTAGTCTATGCTCCAGACAAGGAGCGAAAATTCTTGGACAAACAAAAGAAAGGATGAAATCAACGTACACCTAATATGAATCACGTAACGATAAAGTATTGCCGTGTTTACCTGGTTGCAACCAATGATTAAGAGGTTACAATATACAGGATGAAATATGCACGATTGAAACTTGTTTCTATTTGAATGTAGTACTTGTATGCATTTTCCATCAGACGTAACGGACCACACACGTGCACTATCTTCACTTACAGAAGCAAGATAGTTTCCCGTTGCGTCCCAACAAATGGAAATAACATCTTTAACATGTCCCTAGCAGGTAATAAAGACAGTCAGATGATTGAGAGTTGCAAAAAATATGAAAATTATGCTGAAGGAACTGTGGTAATATATAAAAGGTGATCTTACCTTCAGCTTGTATAAAAGTCTGTCATCCTCTATATCAATTAAATTAATAATATTTCCTGCAGCAGCAGCCAAATAGTTGGCAATTCGAGGCTGGAATCTGACTTGTTTACTGCCTCCCTGCAGTTTATTGTTATAAACAATTGAAAAGTGACTTCCTGCTATTATGGCGGGCAATAAAGTTGCCTAAACGGATGAAAGAAATCTGAAATTCTTCAGAGAATTTCACAATGTTCAGATACTAACTAACTAACTACCCAATTTATTCATAGTTTACATATCAATTTTACTGTTTAGGTCCATGCTTAATGCTATGAGCAGTTATGAAAATTGCTCAGGAAGCCAGAATATTTCGAGACAGAATTGGATATGAAAAGTAGGCTACATAAATAGGGAGCTAATGATGTCTTTGCTTTTGCAATCAACAGGAGGAAAATATAGCTAACCCATTCTTAGATTGTTGATTTTGTCAAGATATTTAGAAAGATTTTCTCATGAGGCGCGGAATTTATAGTAGCCCTTATTGTGGAACTGGAGAAGTTAGCTGGTTCAGTAGGAGAGGGGATGGGAAGAGTTTTCTAGCACGGGTTAGAAGAGTAGCACTTAGTACTAACTACAACTATCTACTGGGTTTGGCAAGAGAGAAATGCTGCTACTTTTCATAACTGCACCATAAATAGCTGGAGATTGATAAGAAGAATAATTTATAGTCTGAGACTCATGCATATATTTGTTAGTAGCCATTCACAAAATTCTAATTCTAATTGTATTTTAAATTACTAGAATTTGCCGTTGCTCTCTTAGGTTGTTCGTATGAGAGTTTGTGCATACACATTTATCTCGTTGGCAATGAAATTTTATTAACCAAACATTTTATTAAAATTGTAATAGAATTTAAAGCGTGAATTCTTCATTAAATTCTGTTTGTCATAAAAAAAATAAAATTTTCATTTTGAAATTTGGAAAGAGAACTTCTCGGGTAAAATCAATTATGGTCTAATACTAATCAAGACATTTTTAGAGACGTGCATATATAATAGTTATAAAAACAAAATGTGCATAAAACTAATCTTATTTCAAATGGAGAAAACAAACCTTATTTATACGCACACAAACGCCTTGGTTGACATTCCACAATCGCATAATGCCATTGCTATCGCAGGAGCAAAGAAGGTCCACCTTTCTCGGGTGGAAGTCCAATGACAGTACTTGTTCAGCATGCCCGGTAAGCTCAAACAATGATTTGTTTGCCTATAATATAAAACAAAAACATTAATTATATTGTCCAATTCATATCAGTAAAATACTAAAATGCATGACTTGGGAATTCATATCTGAAGTCACAGAACAGAATGTTTGAGCAGGGTGAAACAATTATTGTACAACTTGTAACTTGGGCAAAATAAAAAGAATGAATATTGTGTGTCCTGTATTTCATGTACAAACGTTATATGTATATAGATCATAAGAGAGCCTCAATAGTAATAGCTCATAATGACTAATAATGACTATTAATGAAGATTATTCCGAATCCCTACAAATCAGGGATTCCTATAAATCAGATACAATTTCCTATGTAATCTCTGTCACCCCCCGCAAGCTAGAGCATGGATGTCTTGGATGCCCAGCTTGGACTCGAGTTCATGAAACCGAGTAGGATGAACTAGCTTTGTGAATATGTCTGCAACAAACGGTCTCATCGGGGACCAAAAAAATACTCCAAAGGTTTCATCAAGGACCAATATCAAACGGTTAACAAAAGTGATTAGAAGATAAATCAGATACAATTACAAAAAAAATGTGATTAGAAGAAATAATATGGACAAAAAAAGAAAGATGAAGAAGACCATGTTAACTTCTTCTTAGAGAGAGACCATGTTAACTCTCTATTGGAGGGAGACCAAGTTAACTCCAAAAAAAAAAAGGATCAATCGAGATAATAGGTCTCGAGAAAACAAGGAGAAAAAAAATAGTATCAATTGAGATAATAGGTCTCGAGAAAACAAGGGAGAGAGAAAAAATATGATCAATCGAGATAATAGGTCTCGAGAAAATAAGGAAAAACTAAAGTAAAATCGAGAGAATAGCTCTCAAGAAAACGAGGAAAAAAATGGAGCAATCGAGAGAATGGGTCTCGAGAAAAGGAGAAGAAAAAAAAAATGGAGGTGACGGGGGAAGAATGAGAAAACTTAAAAAATATGTATAGGAAAAAAAATATTTTAGAGAGGACACAACCCGGGCTCGATATAACTTGCAAAATAGAAAGAATGAATGTTGTGTCCTGTATTTCATATACAAACGTTACATATATATAGACGATAAGAGAGCCTCAATAGTAATGGCTCATAATGACTCATAATGACTAATAATGACTATTAATGAAGATTATTCCTAATCCCTACAAATCAGAGATTCCTATAAATCAGATACAATTTCCTATGTAATGTACAACTAAAGAAGAACATCAGAAAGCGTCTTTAAAATCCAAAGCAAGCACTGGCAAAAAAAATCCAAAGCAAGCAACTAAACTTAAACAACAATAACAACTGTCAGGTATATAATCAAAACATAGAGTTTTCATAAAGGTGTTTATATACTCAAATGCAAAGGATAGAGAGCGTGAAAAAAAGAAAAACGGAGAAAGAGGGAGATGCTTAAAATAGAACAAGAGGGGAAGAGTGGTCAAGGTTTATCAATATTTTCAAACAACATGAAATATTTAGTGCGCGCGTGCGCAGGAAATGCAACCAAGAGAACAAAGTCATAAGTAACAGCTTACTTTGGCCGCATCCCATATTTTTACAGTTTTATCAGCAGAAGATGTTGCAAATATGGTTGAGCCTGGTCTGAACCGAACATCAGTAATGAGACGTGAATGTGCATCTGAAGTACTAACACAATCAAAAGTTTCCATATTCCAAACGAAAACCTGTCGTCAAAATTACAATCAGTTATGAACAGACAACCAAGACATAGACAATGGACCAGATCTTGTTAGCTAAATTGATTGCATCAAATTACCTTCTTCTCATGTCCAGCACTTGCTAAAACCTTCCCGTCAGACGAAAAATGGCAGGACAAAACTTTGCTTTTGCTTGAGTGAAGACACCCAACCTCTTCAAATGAAAAACCTTCCATATTGGAAAAATAAGACAGGATAAACATCTATTCAAAATCATTGCAACTTGTAACATTCCAAGATTTCACCACTCAGACATTGATCCAAACAAAAACAGAGCAACAGAATAGTCTAGCATGAGCTTTAACAATTTGAATATGTACTTTTGGTGTTATATCCGTACCCAGAAGGCTCAAAAGAAAACTAAATCAAAATAATTATCTCAGCACCACATTCAAATAAATAGATCAACAGTTAATTCATAGCTACATAAATATGCTACCTTTACTCATATCACATGTCGCAAAAGTAAGTTTCAGATTCCTGGAAGGTCCAGCTCCTTGATCAGCATGTTCATTCTCATTAGACAAAGGCACAATGTTTCGATCCACAGGTCTCCCATCTGCTGCATTCATACAGTCCTATTGTTGGTAAAACAAGGAAAGAAGAATTATTAGAAGATAGGAATACAATTAGATTGTATACTTATAAAATCAGAATTTCATCAACGGGAATGCCTTTAACTGTGTTCATTGAGTGTAGAAATGGAATAAGTAACTTCAAAATTCAATTTGCGCAAAATTTGATTTACCATTCATGGTTATATAAAAACATAGATTTGAAGCTGGTTGATTAACCCTTTATTTGATTATTATTCTTTGAAACTTGTCAATAAGCTTAAGTCATGGTGTTTCCTCCCCCTTTCCAAAAGCATTGAATTTTACAAGTTCAAACTAGCATCCGATATTTGCTGTCAAGGAGGAAAGGCTATGAACTACCCTCAAGTTCATACTATTTTGTGTCATTGCTAGATTTTATCCTCACTTACGTCACAATGCCAGATCATTTTTCAGAAGCCAATAAAATGGGGAGACGCCTTCAGAAATATTGACCAATGAATATTAGAAGTCAATGATTCACTAACCTGCATATCTTTACATAAATCAGTTTGAACTAGGGGAATCTTTGGATCTTGGCTGATGCAAATAGAAGAGTTTCCAAGACATATGGATGTCTGACTCCTAGGGGTGCATGCAAGTGCTTGCTGATTTTGTGTATCTAGCCCCTGAAACTGTTGCTCATAGTTTGGTGCTTGCAAAAGTGAAGTGAGTACCTGCTCCAGCAGTACCGTGGGAGCTTTGGTCAATAATGAGATAATACTAAGTACGAAGTTATACATTTCAAGAAACCGTTCAAAAAACTGAATCATAAAGGAATCTTTCTTCCAAAGGTTCCACGATACATACTCCATCACCTACATTTAAAGGATATCCATTCAGCGGCACCAGATTGAGACCTTCATTAACTCCTGGAAAGATTATTAACCATTACGCCCATGGTAATATAAGATAATCTGTTGAAGGGGGAAAAGAGGGAAATTGGACGAAAGGACTTCTGTGCAAATACAGCAATGTCTCTTTCAAAGGAGTAGCAAACCATGACAATAGAATATCACAATTTCTATCTTTCTAAACATATAAACAAAGGTATTTTCTCCCCCGGAGAAAATAAAGTTTAACATGTTTTCATAACCCAGACCTGTGAAGATCCGAAAAATTAGACAATGAAGAAAATGAGCTATGCCAAGAAGCAAGTCTTGGGAGCAAAAGGATTCAGATTCAAGACAAACTTTTTTCTTCGAGAGGTCAGGTCGAAGGCCAAATACCTCTTTGTACTTGACCCAGGGGGTCCACGGGTATATTACTTCCTGACTGAAGGCCAATTCCACTATCCTGCAAGCACCAATAAATTAGATTCATTATGTAAAATACTAGGTCGGGATATTCATTATGCTATTGCTATATTGGTCAATTATGGACCTACTTTCCAATATCTAGTTGCGGGCGGCTATCACAGTAAACAGAATATTAAGTCATTAAGGGGAAAAAAAAAGCGGCGCCTTGTCATTCGGTCAATACTATATAACACTAACGACAATGAAATATGAGCTTCCATAAATCTATAAAACAAAATGTATTCCAGATTAAATATTTGAAATTTTTTATTTCCAAAACCAACAACATAGGATGTAGTGGAACAGCAATACCACTAAATGTCACTGTAGATCAAAAGATAAAAAAGAAACGTGACTGTTCTCTTACTCTACCTCAAACTTCAGTCTCTTTGCATTGATAAGTTGTAAACTTGGATTAGAATCTTCGGCTAGATATCCAAGATACTCTCTTTCATATACATCCGGTGGTAACAGGAAGGCAGCCGGTTGCTCCATCATATTGTTAGTGGTGGGGTCGATTTGAAGTAGTTGAGGTCTCTGTTTAGATAGCTGAGGGATTCTAGGAGGGAGATTTCTTCTTCCACTATTGGTCCTTTGAAGTTCCTGAAAATTGAAAACATGTGATTATGATGGGCCATCTAGCAACTCAAGTTATGAACATCTGACAATGAGCATAAAATTACCACATTATTACAGGCCTCTGGCCTAATGTCCTCATGCTCCAGATTCCTTGAGGCATATATGTCATAGAAAACAGACCACCATTCATGCAAGAAACCTTCTGGAGACCGAATCACTGAGTACAAAATATTATGCTTTTATCCATATAATCAAGTCACGGCAACAATTCCCAACCAACTAAGCAGAAAAACTGAAGTAATAGGTTCACCGGAATGCCATATACAATTAACAGGGCAAGTCCGTGAATCGGTAAAATATGATGAGGAGAATATTTTACTGAAAAATTAAAGCAAGGTAAGGAATTACTTCATTCCAGATATTACCTCCTCAGCTTTATAAAAAAAATCTTTAATGCAGAAGCAGGGGGAAAATTCAACCAGAAAAACCCCGGATATGAGCGTGTCTATAATAACGTTGAGGCGACGGAGAAAACGCACACGTACCAACGGAAGCGTCAATACCATCTGATTCCTTTTGGAAAATTTCAGCGGTCGTATCCATTCCCCTTCTCTTCATATAATCCAGAATGTAAAGTTGAAGCCTACAAAACAAAACCAGAAGCAACTCAAAATTCAGCAATTCGAACATAAAAAAACAGAGAGCAGTGTCAGAGAACAATAATCCATGAAAGCAAGTAAACGAAGCGGCCTTATTCGGAGAACTATACTCACATTTTATCGGGGTCCCAGTGGAGAGTTGAGGCCATGATTAGCGACGAGAGCTAAAAACGAAGAGCGGCAGAGAAATTGAAAGCGAAAAGAAGAACAAATGGTATTGCTGGGAGAATCAGAGAAGGAAGTCGAGTGGGGTTTTTAAGGTGAAACGTAAGAAGTAAGGAGAAGGAAGAAGAGTGAGAGTGAGCCAAGCGGCAAATGACAGTGCCATGCAAAAGAATGCCTAAATAAAGGCAACAAGCAAACAAAATCGGTTTAACAAATTAACAAGAGAGGGAGAGAGAAAGAGATCCAGAATGTAAATCTAGCCTACAAGTTTAACTTATTTAAAATATTGGATAAATAATTTATAAAATTACTAACTTGTCTTAAATTTAAGTTTTATACTCCATCTGGTTTTTATTATAAGGTATTTCAATTAACAATTCTCACAAACCAATAAAAACGGTTAAAGTCAATAAAGTTACCATACAATTTAAATTATTTCTAATATTATCTCTATCAATTATACTAAGTCCTAATATTATATTATTAATAGTTTCACCCACTACCTTTATTAATTATGGGCAAACATGAAAAAAGATAATTAATGTTCCGTGTAAAAAGTATCATTTATATTTGTTAAAAATGACCAAATATACTTGATAGTTGGTCTCACAAGTCTTATAATAAAGTCATTAAATTTATCCTAAAAGAGAAAGTATCTCATTATTCAACAATGAGCTCAACTTTTTTCATTCATAAATTGATCACATCTACTTCTTTTCCCTTTGCTCAATATGATAATGCTAGCTCGCTCCCTTTCCCTTGATTAGTGTCGTTTACTAAAACATAATAATTACAATAAGTTCATTTTACTGATACCAAAACGAAATATAAGAATCCCTATAGTAGGAGGAGTTTGTCCTAGTTCATCTATTTTGTGAGAACAAGAAAAGAGGTAAAATACAATTTTACATGTTATTTACTGTGTTTGGTTAATTCTAAAAACCGCATCTCCTTAGTCAACAAAATATTAAGGTCTACTTAAAAATATAGGTCCCTTGTTATACCTTTTGAAAGCTTATACCTTAAAAAAAAAAACTTTTATAGAAGCTCAAGCTTTAGATTTTTATTGCAAGTCTAAGCCTATTTAACTAAAGTATAACCTAGTCTATTTTCAACCCTACCCTCGGCTTAAAATCACAAAGGAACTTCAATAAATCTTTCATATCACTAAATTATAGGATTATTTAACATATTCGGTGTCAACGGGACCAATTTTCCGATTCACAAAATCCAAACTAAATTAGTTTTATTTAACTTTTTTTTTTTACTATCACTTATGCCCAATTGTAGTATTAAAAAATTGATTAAAAAAAATGTTAGTATAAAAATTATGTATAGTTTATTTAATCAATCTCTCACTTCTTTTAATTAGGTGCTGAGGCGCTAGCAAACTAAGGTCATGAGGAGGGATCAACACAAAGTTGGTCTAGTGGTATAAAGTTATGTAAATTTTTTTTGAGTTTCAAATTTATGTTCTAGATAAGATACTAAGGGTGTGTTTGGTTTGAGGAGAGGGAGGGAGGGAAGAGAAATTTTTTCTCTAATTTTTACTAAAGGCTAAAGTATACATTTAGTCCTTTATATTTGCCTCTTATATCATTTTTAGTCCTTAAGTTTGTAAAGTGCACGTTTGATCCCTTAATATTAACACCGCTAGTCGACTTAACGGAAAATACCGACTCAACGGGTTTTAAGCGATATTTGTGCAATTAAATGCTAACCAAACATGCTTATATGTTAGTATTTTAATAAATTAATATTTTAAATCCTATTAATTGAAAAAAAAATCTTTACAGATTGTTTTTGTGGTTTTTCACAATTTGTGAAAATTAAATATATTTTTTTTTTTTGTCGAAGAAAATTAAATATTTTTCAATTAATAGGATTTAAAATATTAATTTATTAAAATACTAACATATAAGTATGCTTAATCAAGATTTAATTACACAAATATCGCTTAAAGTTATTGAGTAAGATTTTCGTTAAGTCGACTAATCTGTTAGTATCAATGGACCAAACGCGTGTACTTTACAAACTTAAAGGACTAAAATGATACTGCATAAAACATAAAAAAAATGTATACTTTAACCTTTACTAAATAACTCATAAAAAATAATATTTTCTTATTAATCACAATTTGATTAATATCCTCCCTGAAGACCCATCTCCTCTCTTCAAACCAGACACATCATAAAAGCCATCCATAGAGTCCGAAATTGGATTAGTTGGTTTAACGAATATCTAAAAATAAGATTAAAAAAAGTGTGAGATACTAATTGGTGACACACAAAAAGTGACAGCCATTTTCAATTTACAAGAAAGTTTTCATGTCACTTAACTATAAAACTATCCGGGAGAATTATTATGATATTTACAACAACAAACATTAGTTATTAAAAAGTTTCAATGACAAAAAATGATTTTCCCAAACTATTAATATAATTAATGTCTAATCGAAAGTCGAAACAATGGTTTCCATTCATAAAAGCGGAACGGAAAATTTATTTTTCGAACTCACATTCACATCTATATATATACTACCACTTTTTCACGTTGTACTTGTTAGATCAAAATCTCAATAGGAGAGAGAAATGATAAAGGTAGATGAGATGAGATTAGGGTTGATCTAACGGGATGTTTTGTGGTTTGATTTGTTGATTCTCCATTTTCAATCCCAAGCAATTTGGAAAAGTGGTAGTTAAGTTACATTAAGTAGCGACCAAAATTGATAGTGGCAATATCCTATCATATATATATATATATATATTAATATAAATTTTTTTAGTTAAAATATGATAAATATATAGTATATAAAAATATGAATTTAATTAAAGCCAGACAGAATATTTATGAAATCTATATATTATCAAGTTATAATTGATAATTTGTGTGGCAATATACGTTTTTTTTTTTTTTTTATTTATTTATACCTGAAAACTTATATCCCACAAGGTCCAAAAAAAAAAAAACACTTATCATCCCCAAATTTGGCAGGTTGGAGTTTTAACTTATTACTCAACTATATCTCAATCGTTTTCGAATATCTAGTCAATATATCTCTATGCATTACATAAGGTTTAAGAAGTAAGTATTAAACACTCAGTTAATACTCACGTCATTATTATAAGACGGTAATAAATAAGTGTATTTAGTCTTTTTTATAAAGTACCTACTTGTTTTTATAGCCCGATAGAGAATTTGATAAGCCAATGATTTTTTTCCCGTGTTTCAGTTTTCCAAATAGCTTTAAATATTTTTTCTTCATGTATACCTATAATTAATAAAGGTAATGAGTGAGAATAATAATTTATAAGATATTAAATTTTAGTGCAATTAGTAGAGATAATATTGAAAATTATTTAAATTTTGACAAATTTAATAAATTTAACTATTTTTATTGATTTGTAAGAATTGTTAGTTGGTATCTTATAATAAGGATCAGAAATAGTAATAAACAAGGAGAAATTATAGGATTTTTTTAATAAAAAAAAATTTGTAAACTCCTAAATTAGCTATTTTTTATAAAATGAGGTGTGAATTGCTTATTAAATCTTGTCATTACTTTATCAATTCTCAATAACAAATTGGTTTGAAATTTCGCAATTGTAAAATTCTCTCTCTTATATATATATATATATATATATCATTTTTCCTAATATATATTCCTTATATGTAAGAGCCTTTTTTTAATGGGTTTGTAGCTAAAAATAATATCATTTTTGAGTTTGTCTCAATAATAAATGCATTTTTCCCATTTTACTCTCAATTAACCATCATATTACATAAATTCTCTCTCTTTTCTCCTTATTATTACTCTCTCTCTCACCCATTCATAAATAGGGACATTTTTTTAAAAAATAAATTTTTAATATAATTGTTACATCTAACTAGATTGAAACGCCTCTTGTAAATTTAAAAGCTTTCTATGCGCTTTCCCCCTCTCAATTTTCTCTCTCTCGCCACTCTCTCTACTTTCCCACCATTAGGGTTTCTATCTCGGTGGGGGTGCCCTTGCCCTTTGGTGAGCCTCCTCTTGAACCACAACCGTGGTAGTGAAGCAGATTGGAGCTCGAAGTGCCAGGAGCAGGTGAGTTTTAGTTGGAACAAAGACTCACAATCGCGGCCTTCTATCTTCACCAACACTAGTTCTCCTTTGGTCTCCGTCCTCACCGTCACTCCTAGTTGTAGCGTCCCTTTGATTTCCTCTGTACAATTGTGGTCCTCTCTCGCCTCTAGGGTAAGCTTTTCCTCTCGCTCTCCCGATCTTTCTTGAGGTGGTGGTTGCCTTTTTTGTTACAGCGTCTCCCACCCGGTGGAGGAGACGTCCATCTATTCCTTTTTTTTTTTTGTGGTTTTAGGTTTTTGTGGCGGTCTTTGCTATTGTGGCTTGGATTCGTGTTTTGGGGAGTTTTGTTGATGGTCACTGCTGTTATATGCTTTACCTCCCAGGGGACCATTGTTAGGTTTGTTCGATGGTGGCGAATCCAAACTACTAGTGTTAGCCTTGGTTTGTTCGGTGGGTGAGCGAGGTCACTAGATTTGCTTGTATGGAGGAATAGAAGTATTATTAGGACTTCATTTGGCTTCTTTCTTCTAAGGTTGAGTTTTCTTTGTTCTCTACTCTAAGTTGGGATATTTGTGTAGCTGATCAATTTGCAGCTTATGTTTATAAGGTATGCCCTATAAGGTGGGTTTTGTAACCAACACTTTTTTCATGTCACTTCTAACCTTAAATGTCCAGAAAGCAGGTGCAGTCACTGACTCTACTTTTACTCTCACTTCCTCAATGGTGATTCTGTTTGTTTTGTTTCATTTGTTAGTTTTTTCATTTGTTTTCTTTTAGTGTGATTGTTTTCTTTGTTCGTCGGTTTGTTTTCCCCCAATGTAATTGTCATATGTATTAGTAGATGTACCTTTTTTTTTTCTTTTTTGGGGGGGGGGGGGGTTTTTTTTTTTTTTTTTTTTTTTTTTTTTTTTTTTTTTTTTTTTTTGCTCAAGGGAATATATATATTGCTAAAAAACAAATTACAAGACAGAACCAAAGTCTAGAACAAATAACAACAGACACAACTACTAGTAAACAGCAACAAAGCTGAGACTACAAGAAACAAAGCCAAAAAAAAAAAAAAAAACCGAAACAATACTAGCATAAACCAGCTAAAATCACATAGGAAATTAAATCAGCCTCCACTCAGACCGGGTCAGAGATGATATCAGCCTCATTGAAAATATCAGCTTCTTGGATATCCAAAGTTAGAAGAGAATTTAAAGTAGGTGATGGTTTCTCAACCCACCCTACCGGGTACACCTCTTTATAAGCATCGCCTGCAAGCGAATCAGCCACACGGTTCCCCTCTTCTAGGGGTGAAAGCAATGGAAAACCCAACCTTGGAATCAAGAGAACTAATAATATCCAACAGAATACTCTTACATCTCCAATAAGCTAAATCAGAAGACTTTGCAACAACACATTTATGCAGAAGAAGACAACCAGTCTCAAATATAACCATATCCAGGCTTAAGTCAATAGCCAACATCAACGCCCTCGTCAAGGCAAGGGCCTTAGTCATAAATGCCGATATTGATTTAACTTTATCAACAAAACCCCAATTAAATAAGCCATAACAATCTTTGCACACCACTCCAATTGAAGCTATATTTGAATCAGCAAAGAAAGATCCATCACAATTGATTTTCAAATATCTAGAAGTTGGAGCTACCCAATGGATTACTGTACTAGCATTAGAATTCAACATGACAGTAGCATCAGAATTAATTACCACAGCTGACCAGTATTCACAGTTACTAGTCCTAGCAAAACTAAGAACAACAGTAGGATTAGGTTCTTCCTGATTAAAAATTTTCCGTTTCTCTACTTCCATATGTACCATAGGATCCAACAAATAAGAGAAATATCTTGGGAGATTAGATCTGACATACTTGTAATTTGCAACCACCAAGAATTGAATTTTGTTATCCCAGTAGTATTGAACTGAGCCCCTAAAAAGCTTCCGAACTAGACTCCCCGCGTCCAAGGACAATGGAAAAGAGATGTTCGATATTCTCCACAGCCGCATCACATAGAGAGCAGATACAAGACTCTGATCTTCTCGCCGAACAGAGAAGCCTTAGTAGCAATTGTACTATTCAGGGTATGCCAGATGAAATGCTGCACTCTAGGAGTTGTCTTCAATTTCCAAACTTCCTTCCAAGAAGACGCAAGGATGACAATTGAGGGCCCGCCTGAACCACCCAAATATTTCTCTTCCCTTTCTCATTACGGTAACCCAACTTTACAGTATATATCTCGTTTTGCGCATAGGGCCAAATAAGCTTTTCGGTCAGGCCATTCATGGGGATGGGGATATTATAGATAGCCTGTTGAACTTCAGCTGAATGGTACTGTGAGATTGGGGATAAATCCCAAGACCCTTCCACGATGAGGTCACTAACCATTCCATTTTGTACAAAGGGATCATCACTATTAGGTGGCTTCGCAGGGAAAGTCGCATTAGGAACCCAATTGTCTCCCCAAATTCTAATGTTAGCACTTGTTCCCACCTCCCAATGCAGATCCTTCTTCAAAAATTCCCGACCATCAAGGATACTTGACCAGCACCAAGAAGCTCTTGAGCCTTTCTTAGCATTTATCAACTCCCCATTGGGAAAGTACACACTTTTCACTATTTTAAGGGTTAAGGTGTAAAAATACACATGTGCTTTGCCCTCAGGAGCGCTCAGCACCATATGCTTTTTTTGGAAGCAAAAATACACACGAACTTTCTCAAGTGGAGCAAAAATACCATCTCCGTTAACTCCCTTAAATGTCCGTTACTTTTTTTGTTTGTGGGCCCCACAATTCCATCCTTTTCTCTCATCGTCTGACTCCGTCCTTCTCTCACTTCTTCTTCTTTTAAATTTTTTTTTTCTCTTTCTCTCTCTTTCTTCAACCTTTTCGTTTCTCTCTCTTCCTCTCTCTCTCGGCTCTCCGATTCTCAACCTCTGCTTCCAGCTCTTATGGCTGCTTCCAAGGCGTTAATGGCTTCGGAAGAAGTCCCTAGAGGCAGTGACCTTATTGTTCTTCCGCATCACCTACCCTTGAAGTTCGGCTCTCTTGAATCGAACCATGTAGATGAGCTTGATTTTGTGTTAGTTAATTTAGCCCGCCATGTTCCTTGAGCTCATAATTTTAATGAACCGTTGATTGATCATCTGTTAGTCAAGTACTTTTGGGTTTTCCTTATTCTGTTGAGGTGTGCATGTGGAATCTCAAGTCATACGCAATGCATATGCTATATTAACCCTTCAAAAATATTTGAACTAGTTAGGGTTTAGGATGGAGCCAAAAACAAAATATATATAAATTCAATTTTCATATGCATTGCAAGACGGAGCGTGATTTCATGCAGGCTAAAAGAAGTTAAAAAGTTGAAACTAGCCAGCTAGAGTTGACCCAGAAAAGAAAAAAGAAGCTCGACATCTAAGCTAGCCATGGCGAACTTGCAAGTTGCAATCTTCGTAATCGCAAAACAAGGCGGTGCCCCGGTGTTCAAGAATACAGAAACATAATAAAATACTAGTATTGAATTTCCAATAGTATTTAGAGAATATCTTCAATAAAAAGAAAAAGGGGAAAGAAAAAAAAAATTACGAAGAGCAATTTGCTAATCGTCCATGTCGTTTCTTCGTCTGGCTATGTCCTCGGCCTTTTGCGCCAGTGATTGCAGGTTGAGAATCCGAGAGCCGAGAGAGAGAGGAAGAGAGAGAAGCGAAAAGGTTGAAGAAAGAGAGAGGAAGAGAGAGAAAAAATTTAAAAGAAGAAGAAGTGAGAGAAGGACGGAGTAAGACGCTGAGAGAAATAGATGGAATTGTGGGCCCACAAATAAAAAAAGTAACGGACGTTTAAGTGAGTTAACGGAGATGGTATTTTTGCTCCACTTGAGAAAGTTCGTGTGTATTTTTGCTCCTAAAAAAAGTATATGGTGCTGAGCGCTCCTGAAGGCAAAACATATGTGTATTTTTACACCTTAACCCCTATTTTAACCCACAATTCATTCTGTTTAACCATCATTCTCCAGACAGTCTTGGCCAGCAAAGCGTTGTTCATCACCAAGAGATCTCGAAACCCCAAACCACCATCACTTTTACCCACGAAGAGTTTATCCCAAGTCTGCCAATGCAATCGACCCCCAGTTGCTTGGGAAGAGGGGGGGAGGTTGGTTTGGTCCTGTAAACATTTTTCCTTGTCGTTTGTCTGGCTGGGAATGCCTCTTCATGTGAACGCATATCCGTACCGTACTATCTGTCTTCTAAGTCCTGACCTTTTTTGTTTTCTGGCCTGACAAGTCCTAACCTTTTGATTCTCATACTTTTGGTCAAAAAAAGATGTTTTCAAATAAAACAATACTCGTACTGCTAATGCGCAGAACCATTTGACTAATGTTGAATGCCATGTCAGATTATGTAATTTTATTAATTTTTCATTTAATAAAGTATAATAAAATTAATAAATAAATTAAAAGAGTTAGTGAAAGAATAAACGATACATAAAAATAGTTAATAAATAAATTAATAGGCTTTATTCATAATATATTTTTGTTCAATTAAATTAAAATAAATAAATTTCAAAAAATTAATAAAATTAATTAAAAGAGTTAGTGAAAGAATAAACGATACATAAAAACAAGGGTTAATGTACATCCAACACCCTAAAATATTTTTCTAGGTGCATTTAGTGTCCTAAAATATCTAGCACTTGACAATTTAGATAATATGAGCTGCTAGATAGATCTAAAGAAATATTTCAATGTATTGGATACATAAAGAAATATTTCAAAAAATAGTTTTATGATACTGGATGCACTTAAAAAATACAAGTGTTAGGTGCACCCAAAAAGAACACTTTCAAGTGATGGGCATACCAAAAAACACCTTATAATACTAGATACATTTGAAAAAAAATTCAAGGTACTGGATCCATTTTAACCCTATAAACAATTCACATAACTTGATGTTATTGGAAAGAAGCACATTAAATACATAAAATGAAATACCCAATTTTTTTTCTTTCATAATTTACTTCCACATCTGGTTTGCCTCTATTATGCATAAATCATTTGTCACAATAAAAAATTCAAATTCAAATAAGACTTGCATAAAATAGTTTTCAATCTTTTTATTAAAAAAAGTTTATATAATTTGGATCTTGAGGCACACTTGTGCTCATAATTTAATAAACATTTACAGAAGTTTTTACAAATTGCCACCCAACCAACAATTTTACATTTATAAGGCACAGAATTCGACGAAATATGAGTCACATCATTGCCAATGAAATCAATCTTGAAAAATTTTCAAACTTAAAAGATGGGAACACTTTGTACCTCCAAGCCTCCATCCAGGGGCGGATCCAGAAATTTGCACCATCCGGTGGGGAATACCCAAATTTTTTTTTTTTTAAAGTAAAGCTTTCCTAAGTGCCTGGACACTATATATTTTAATAACAAAAGTATATTACAATATCATCATTCTAAGCTTTATTTTTTGGAATTATATCATAATTGCCTTATTATCAATGCTATCAAATACATCTTTTTCAATATAAGATATAAGCAATCATTCAACCAAATTGAATAGAAGGAAAAAATTGAAGGAGCAAGGAGGAGCAGAATGCAGGCTTGTTAAGGAAGGAATAAAAGGGAAAAATTTATTTATTTATTTTTTTTAATTTTTTTTTATTAAAAAAAAAAAAAAAAAGAGGAAACCAAGGGGGCACGTGCCCCCTTCTCCTCTACCCGCATCCGCCCATGCCTCCATCCTCGGATTGTCTTTCTAATCGAGGGATAATCAAATTTTTTTATTTTTTGATTAAATTATATGTTGCTTTTGATTTTTTTTTTTCACCCAATATCTTAAATTAATTAGTTTCTAGTTTTGCATATAAAAATATTTGTCGTGTAATACCAATATTCTAGAAATTAATTAATTTGAGATACTGGGTATAATTTTTTTTTTTTCCAGAAAGCAACATATAATCTAATCTAAATAAATAAAATATTTTAAAAAATAAAGTAAAATGATGCGTAAGAAGTACATTAGGACAAGCACCTAATGTAAACCCTCTCCATCATCTCCCTTATCTTACTGCCATTCAATAGCATCTCTAATATATTAGCAAATCACATTCCTTTATTGTTATTGTTATTGAACTACAATACTTTGCATAAGCATTTAATGTTTAATCTAGAGGTTAAATGATTGATTGCAAACCTTGTTCGGATAAAGAGAAAAATGAGAAGAAAATATGGGAAAAATTAAAAAGGAAAATTTTCTAAAATGGTAAATATTCTTACTATTTTTAAAAGTTTTCCCTCATACTTCTTTCAATTCTTAATATAAGACATGTTTAGAGAGTGTATTTTAATCATTAACATAAGACATAATTCTCATATTTATCATTCTTTTCAAATTTATTCTTATTGATACTCCCTCAACAATAATCAAAGACGGGAGTGAATGGAGGAATTAAGGAAGATGAGGTGTTTTAAAAAATACATTTCATATTAACTAACTAAACTAACTTTTTTAATCTAATAAAGTTAGGTAAATATGTCTTATATTAAGGACAGAAGGGAATCATTTTTTTTTTTTTTCTCCTTAATTTTCTTCCCATTCAAACTAGGGTAAAAGAAATCTGTAAGGGCAAATATTAGAATCAAAGAGGTGGGAATCAGAAGGAGAATCAAATAATTAGAATACAAATAGGCTAAAGCTACGTCCTCCTATTCATACATGGATATCTTACAGCAGTTTCTTTGCAGCTCATATTTCGTTTGTGACCTGTCAAACTCAATGGATTGAGCTCAACTGATTCAAAAAGACACACACACACACACTCTCTCTCTCTCTCTCTTTCTCTCTCTCTCTCTCTCTCTCTCTCTCCCTCCCTCCCTCCCCCTCTCTATATATAATATGTTTGATTCCTCAATGAAGAGAACTTTGGATTAAATAGAAGAGTGTGTCATTATGGTTCCCATGCTAAGAAAACAGTTCAGGATAAAGTTTGAGGATACAATGAATGTAATAATTAAAAAGAAATTCTAAGTAAAATAAGAAGGAAGGCCCAGTTGATTGGGAGGGATACTGCTCCAGCTTGTTTGACATTCTCATGCAATGCTACAGCAAGATTTGATGGCGGTTCATAAAGCAATTCATCAAAAACCCCTTCCCATGAAACATGCCTCCATGAAATGTCCTCAAGTCATGTTAGTCTTCCAGCCACAAATGATATGAGAAAATACTTATTCGTTCTTTTTGCTTGTCTCTAGCTGATGATCACTTGGCGCCAAGCCCATCTCACGCATTTGATGTTCAACAGAAACTAAGCCAGTTTCTGCAAGAAACCTGAGGGGTGCATCAATCAACTTGATCAAGGCCATAATGATAAAAAGAGAATCTCTCTCTCTCTCTCCCCCCACACTAGGGAATATGCCATTGTCATATGGCATTCTACCATTAAACATTTTATCTGAAGAAGAAGAAGGAAGTTTCATCCCATAGTTTGCATGTCTTTGTTCCACTGGCAATATGTTAATGTAGATTTGGAACTTGGGATTTGGGATTCATAAACAAGAGTACATGTTTTGACTAGACAGTATTTGAAACTCATCAGAGGATTCAATTCAGGATTCAGATCTTCCAAGTCAATCAATATCTCTAAATACCCAGTCGAGATTTTTTTAAAAATGCTAAATTTCAAAAAAAAAAAAAAAAAAAAAATCAATTCCATTAATACTATTGGTCATGGTAAGTGAGCCGCCAAAAAAGGTTTCCTAAAAATACTTATGCTATTGTTAACATGAAGAAAGATCAACAAAACCATCAACAGCCATTATGCTAATCCCAGGTTTAGATGGATGAGTTTCTTCTACTTCTGTACCAAAAATTTTAACTAGATGGCTAGTACTTGTTTGAATTAACTCATTTAAGTGATTTTTCGCTGTATAAGATGAATATACAAGAGGAGTTTTGTCTGATAAAAAGCAAAAGTGCTTTTCTGGTAGTGATTCCACAAACCAGCACAAGGTAACACCCACAGAGGAAAAACTGTGGGAATGAATATCAAGGTAGATTAATTTGGCGACGTTGGAATTTCAAACATGATAGCTACAACAAATGGGACCATGGATAACAAATTACCACCAAAGTGAAACATCTACATACATTACAGTTTGATTTTCTATAAGGTTTACAGTCTCCAAATGATCAAATTAAAGAGTGGGGGAAAAACTCTCATGAGGAGTTTCTAATTTCCCTTGAAATTAGGCTCTCCGAGGGTAGTTTATGCTCTAGATATGGATATCTTGTCCTTCAAGCTATTCTTACTCCACTACTCCACGAGCATAAGTGCATAAACAAATTACCAACAACAACATGTACTATGTATCTCAAAATATATGAACCAGCCCAGCAGAAGCTATCAATTCTATCTGTTATTAATTGTCCTAATTTCAAAAAATGCTAAAAGGTCCAATTAGTATTCACTGATGTCATAGAACTCTGGCAATCAAATCGATAAAAAACATGTGTTAAAAGAAAATGGAATCTAACATAATGCATTAATTTAATAGCTAAAATCCCAGGTTTAGTAGGTATCAAGCACAACAAGGAGAACCAGATTGAGATAGATTGCTGGCTTTTCAGAAAAGGATCAGAGAACCATACCAGCTAAGAAGTAAGAAGAGGGAGACACAGATTAAAACAAGGAACGCAACATGAAGCATCAAGGAAGAATCACTGGAAGAGAATGCTAAGCCCAGCACCACAACAAGACACAGACCCAGCATTAAAAAACTCGACTTTAATGTAATCCATGTAGGACCCTGAAACAAGAAAAGGGAAAACATCAAAAATCCCCTCACAAATTCAAAAGAACAAACGTAATTAGCATACAAAAGCTACAAAGAGTTGAAACTTCATAACGAGGTCAAATGAAAGTACGGACGTTTACACCAGGAGCCAGAGCCCCAAGAAGAACTGCTTGAGCAGACGAAACATTCCCCTTGTCTGATTCTGTATTCTCCATCTTGCAAAACAGAGATCGGGAATTGCGATTACTCCACGAATAAGACTAGAGAGTTGGAGACGAACGGGAGTTTCAATTTTTTATAACATGTTTTCTTAAAACCACTTTTTTGTCATTTTTCAATTTTAGTGTCATTTTTTTTTAAAGGATTTTTTTTAAGAGATTCTGGGTGATATAAATAACAGGCCGCAATCGCAGTAGCATCGCTTCGGGCTATGGCAATGGCCCATGAAATCGGAAAATTAAAATATCTAACTCCTCACAAATACTAAAATAATACAAAAATTATTCCTAATATTTCTAAAATATCATAAATAAATATTTATTCCTAATATTTCTCCGACTCCTCATATAATCGTTATCTCATGAAAATCGGTACTCTATCAGAATTTATCGCATATTTATGAAGCAAAGGATCTCACCATATTAAAAATATTTTTTAATGTTTTTGTTGAATATCTTTCTTCATTCTTCTTCAACATATCTTTTTCTTTGCCACTGCCAAACCTTTATCATATATATATATATATATAGACACACATATATAGAGAGAGACAGAGAGAGCAATCTGCTAACCCATGAAAGTAAAATTTCTGGTCTAAAACAAAAAAAGTTGAAAGTAAAATTGGTAATTAATGACGCAATAAATTTACAATATTAATTTTTTTTTTTTATTTAAAAAAAAAAAAAAAACAAATTCTCGTTAAAAGGTTTGGACTTTGGAGGTGGGGGAAAAACAATTTCTAGAAAGCACACATTTTTGGCACCCAATCATGCAATGTGAACAACTCCAAGAAATAAGGGCCTCGGAAAAACAAAGGAACCAAAAAAGAAAAGAAAGATACCGTACAACAACATGTCACACCTTGAGCTTTCTGGTGAAAAACGTTCACTATTCAGCGTGAATGTACATGATATGAAGCTTGAATTATGGAGGTTCTCGCGCATACTTTCCCTAAAAGTGAAACATCTACATACATTACAGTTTCATTGTCCTCTGATGTTGAAGTAAAAAAGCAAAGTAAGTTTTACAGTCTTCAAATGATCAAATTAAAACTCTAATTTCCCATGAACGTAGGCTCTCTGAGGGTAGGATCTCGCTGGTGGAGTCGCCATTCCTTCTCCTTAAGGTACTCTATCAGAGGCTGAGGCTCACTTCTCACAGCACCACACCCATAAGGACTTGCTCTCTGGAAATTGTTAAAGGGACTGCTTATGATCTGTTCACCTTGTTGTCCCACTGCAGAAGCAAAACTTGGCAACAATGTTGATGGTGGCGCAGGAGGCTCCATGTATGTGTACTGTTTAGGCGATAAAGGATTACCCCATCTATCAAATTGAGTAAACCTGTAAGGGTCATGATAGAGCAAGTTCTCAGGATTTCTAGAGATCACATTATAATGGGTAGTAGGCTGCATCAGATTATTGGCCCTCTCGTGGCCATAGTTCTCTCTGTACCAACGCAACCATTCTGAAGAAGTCATTCTTCGGGTTGGTGTATATCCATTTGTGAATGCTGGATAAGAAGGATCATAACCAACTGGTCCATAAGTTGAACTCAAATCTGCATAGCCACTAATTGGTGGTGGTGGTGATGGGATATTTGGCATCAATGGAGTGGACACACTGGATGGTACCTCAGCAAACCAAGCAGCATTTTCTGGCAACAATGGAGCAGAAGGAACTGGATTAAAATACGTAGCGGAAGAGGGATGGAAGCTTGGGGATTGATACGATGAAGTACTGACGGAGGAATCATTGGATCCATTAATGGAAAGACCAGCCAGAGATGTTGACGTTAATTCCTGAATAGGCTCTAATCTGTGCTCACTAATACCATTTGTCCCTTTGTCTCTATTGTTGTTGCTAAAGCTTCCTCTATCTAAGACCCAAGCATTGAGTGAGGGAGGACCAGCAGAGATTGAGCCTCGAGGGGACGCGTGGCCGTTCGATTCCTTCATTGAAGTTTCTGCCTGTGTGAATGATTTGCTGCTCCAGAAATTTTCAATATCAGCATGAAATCCCATGGGGTTACTGTGAGTTTGGTTTTGAGTTTGAGCCATAAGTAGTGAAGTAGCACGGCGCAAACAATCATCAGAATGTTGGCTTTGATCGTCCTTGTCTTTTGGTGACGTCTGATCACTTGTAGGAATAGAAGGGTATGAAGGTGCTGAATTATATCTTGTGAGGGGCCTGAAGAGTATAACTTCTTCTTCTTCCACTGCAGCATATTTCCCATTGGTACTGGAATTACTTGGATCATTGCTTGTCATTGGCTTGCCACATACCTCCTCATCTCTGTGATTTTGCTGATCAGCTTTATTACTTGTGCAATCAGTTTTTACGTTTCCTGTATCTTTCTTTACATCACTATCATCCAATCTGCCCACATGAAACTTTGTTCCTAACTCATCACATAAGATCCTCGTTTGCAAGTCACTCGATCTTCCTGCAATTTTCATTGCTGCATTTCTGAGGCGCAGAGTGCGTAGTTCAACGCCACTCTCAAAACTGTCTATGTGCTCCCAGTTACCAGAAAAATCTAACGAGACATGCACGCACGCTACAGGGGAGAAGCCCCTCAATTCATAATCTTCCCATAGAGGGGTTTTATCTAGAAGTTTCTTGGTCTCCATTCCATAGGTGCCAAGTTTGTTTAGAAGATCCATAAGCACTCCAAGAAAGTAAGACATTGCGCCTTTACTCTTTTGATCGGTTGCATATACTTCTAGTGAATCAAGCATGCTTGCAGTCCATTCCACAACAACAAGTAAAGATGGCAGTAAGGGACAAGAATGAAATGGACTAGACTTTAGGCATCTTTCAACAAAACGTCCCATGAAACTGAATGTAGCACATAAAGCCAACTGTACCAGTACAGGTGACTGTCTTTCATCTTTGTCTTTTGGTTCAACTAGATGCTTTAACACGAAGATGAGTACTGTAACTGCTTGTATGGCTCGGAAGGGACCTCTTCTGGCTAAATTTACTTGCTCATAGGACTCTAACATGGTCTTTAGTTCCACATCTTCCAGCTCCAACAGTCTATCCAACTCTTTGAGAGTAGAAGCCAAAACCACTGGGAATTCGTCCAGACTGTTCCAATATTAAGAATGCACAAAGTAAGGCAACTAGGAACCTTGAGCAACAAAACTTTTTGATAACTCTAAACTGCAAATAGCATCTGAGGATAACATGATCAATATTCATGACTTGAGTTGACAGCAAAGGGGAAAAATTTATGTTAAAATGACGGACATAATGCCAAGAAAACTCGGATAATAAATTGAATTCAAGATTTACCCTGATTTAATGAAGAAGAAACCTATTGTCCTGACCATAAGTGACCATAGTTTTGTCTCTGTAAGGCGATTACTTTGGTCTTTTAACATATTATTTGAGCTATCGCCTTTAGCCAGCGTCTTAGTCTGATCGCTGCTTCCAGAAGGTTTTGAGAAATCAATGCTGGCTTCACTGGAAACATAAGGCAGATGAAATGATCTGTTCTGCAAAATTGTAAGAGACACTTGAGGAGATGGCGCAGAAACCTAAATCATATGGATAGACATAGTTCATTAAGAGCCTCAAGATCATCATACCTTTTCGAACAACAAACTAAGATTGTTCCAGGCATCAGGAAAAGGTTCCTTAACAGCTAAACTCCTGATGCAGTGGTAAAGAGCAAGAAATTCATCGCCTATATATGTTGCCAATACAGCCAACTGCAGATGAACAAAGTTACAGGCGTCGGAACAAAGTAGATGACAAAAAGTTTTCTTCTTATAACAGATTCAAATGTAAATTAGGACCTAATTTTTGGCACAATTTACATTATAAACTAGGTTCTACATTGAGGACTGGAAATAGTACTATGTATGTATGGACTATGAGATAAGAGCACCTGATTATGAGGATTTCCACTATCTGGCCAAATCCTTGTTGCTTTCAAATAGTGGGTGGCAGCAACTGACCAGTTCTGATTATGAATATCAGGATTTTCACATTGTTGTTCATACCTAGCAAGATCCCCCATACAAACTAAACAGCGATGGCATAAATATTGGCATTTCAGCATGGCATCTGGTTCAATTGAACTAGAGATACAACCCTTTTTATAAAACAAGGCATCTTCTGAGACTCCATAGTGTTCTCTGAGTTTTACTATCAGATTTTGGTAAAACTCAATAGCTTCTGACAGAAATGACTTGAATGCATTCAGATGAATGTCAATGTTTCTCGGTGCTGAATCATTTTGCGCTCCTCTTGATTTTTTGTTCTCTGCATTACCAGATCCCCTCTTTATCCTCTTGCGAAATTCATCTATGTGCTTGTAGTGAAGCTTCCACAGAGAATATTCAACATCTTGGAGTTCAGAAAGCGTGTGATTATTCAAGATTGTTCTCTCATAACTAGAACGGACTTTCTGGTACAATTCTTGTGTATCAGCTTGCAATAGGCCTTTAGAATGGATCAATGACCACAATTGCTTTTCTGAATTCCCAATCTGATCATATGCCATAATATCAAAGTTCAAAGCATTAAAAAACAGAATATTTTATAGAACTAACACGGAATAAACTTTTTCAGAAAATACCTCCAAGAGAATCTGTTTTCCAGAAGGAATGGATGAAGTAGTAGTCATAGTCCTTCAAAGTTGTGCGTATGATTGGCACAAAATGCAGTAACTGGCCTATTTGTATGTCGGTGCAATTCTTAATACAATGGCTGCAGGAAAAAAAAGCAAGAAGACAAGAAAACCATAAAGTGAGAATATAAAACTGTGGCGGCATAAAATAAAGGTCTGGCATACATGAGAGCATGTCCAAAACCATCAAGTCTACCCAGGGAATATAATTGTAAAAGACTCTGCAGCAACCACAGAACTCGCAGTTTGGGAACATATGAGGAAGAAAAACAACTTCAATTCAAAATCTAGGCGATTATTACTAGTTTTGCAACCATATCTAGTATGAAAAGTATAGGTGCTGAGTTATATGCCTTGAAATTCCATGTAGGGGCTGAATTATCAGACTACCCTTGACAAGATACAAACAACATATTCGCAAGCAAAAGGATGACTTTGAAAATGCACGATTTTTCTCAAATGTTCCCCTCTGTCATTTTGAATACGTATGAACCACAATTTAAGGGAAGGTGAGAAACTCAGTGTTTATTTACAGATGAAAGTGACAATTTAACTAGAATTTGAGAACACAGGTAACCAAAATCCAGGGAAAATACATTCACGGAAACGTGCTCCCGACTTAGGATCAGTACAATAAGAACAGAAGTGAACAAATTAGAGAACCTTGGTTGGTGACCATCGTCATCATCCATGGAAGAAGGTGGATAAATTAAGAGTGTACAGGATTAAGTTTGAGAGAAGGAAAAGACAGGTAGAGAAGAGGAATCAGCTGGATAAGATAAGAGGTTTCAAGTAATTGGGATATGCTTACGTACGTGAAACTCAGAGATCGGAGTCGAAGTAGTTAAAAATTTGACAGCCAGCACAACGAACACCAAAAGTGAAGAGAGGCCACGATAAGGAAGGAAAGAAGGAAGGCTCTGAAGCAGAGAGAGATATTTACTCTGATCAAAGGTCAAAAAAGAAAAAGAAATAGCTCCTAAAAAGTGAAAGAAAAAAGAGGGCAAAAATTAAAAAAGATCACCTAATCAACAGGATAACAAACTTGAATTAACAATTCCGAAGCACCCAATGTTTGAGGAAGAAGCTGAACCCAGATTATTCAATTAGAACCAAATACACACACAAGTAGAGGCAGAGAGAGAGAGAGAGAGAGAGAGAGGAAAGGTGAAAGAAGAATAAGGCCACATATACTGTTTCAGTTGTGAAACGGACAAATAAAAAGGTGGGCTGATGATGAGATTCCTGAATTCGATACAACTATATCCTGTAGTCTCCAGCCAGTGAGGTGTACTAAGCCGTCGCCTTTCACTTTAAAAAGGAAGAGGTTTGATACCCACAAGTCGATGAAAAGGTTTTATTAGTGGACGATCTGTAAATATCTATATAAGTGTTCTTATCCGAAGGTGGAGTATCGATGCCTACTGTAACTGGACTTTCATATATATATATATATATATATATATATATATATCCTGCAGTCTCCAACCAATTCCTTCTCATTTTGTTTGGTTCCTTTTCCATTAATTACACAAATTTTTTTTATAATACCAGACTACCAGTAAATTAAGCTCCATTTTTCAAAGGGATCACATCCTCGATTCTCTTTGAATACCATTTTGTTGCCTTATAATTTTTCTTTTTAATGGAGTCTAATAGTTTAGTGTACTTTTAATTATTGTTGGGTTGGATCAAATTAGAAAAGGAAGAAATTAATTAATTAAATAGAAGTGGCTTATCATGATCTACTTGTTTGACTCATAAATAGATCACTTGTCGGGCAAGGCAGAGATAAGAGGAAGTCTTTTTCACAGAGGTCTATGCATAGCATTATCCAGGGACCCTCTCATGAGTAATGATTCACGCCATCTACGTTCGTTGGAGCATGACCATTCTTTTCCTTCTATAATCAAACCTCTACTACTATATATAATAATAGCTCTGTCCCTTTACATTTTTTTTTTAATTAATAAAATTATGGTTCAGCAAGGTGACTTTAGCAAGTTACTTGGATCTACTCGCCGTGCATTGATTTTAAAATTTCTTGAAAAAAATTGTTGTATTGATTCATTAATGATTTATCTTACAAACGTTAATTTGGTCAAAAAGGAAAAAAAGAAATCTTACAAAAGTTGATTTGAAATGTGTCAATTTGTTTATGTATCTCTTTAGTGATATGCTTGGATGGCTTCTACTCTTGGCTTGTCATCACTTTTTTTAGTTAACGAGCCTGAGTTGCAACCAGAATCAAACTCATAGCCTTCTTTTTATATATAGGAGAGCATTCATATCACTAGGTTATAAAGCTTTTAATATGGTTATCATCTCTTTCTATGCCCATATCATCTTTCAAGCTCTTTTTATTTTAGCGAGTGTAAAGATGACTTCCAATCTTCAGTGTTTTGAGAATCTCTTTGGTTGGTTCTTGGATCCTGTTGCTGCAAAAGCAAACACATCCCTAGCATCTTATGATCAAAGTACCAATATTTTCAGTTTTGGAGTTCTGCTCTTGTCATCTTTAAGGATTTATGCTCATTTGAGATGGTTTGCATCAAGTGGCCTTACTACTTACTCCTCCGATCCTAAACATCGGAAATAATTTATAGTGTAAGTTGTATTACAAACTATATCCTATATTTATGATCGAGGTAGTAGTACTTTGCATGCAGTCGCCTTACCTTCTACTTGTGTTGCTTCCTATCTTGTAGTATTACATTGTTAATTATTGTAGTCCTTGTATCTTATTTTTGGTTTTTCATTGGCTCCTATGTTTTTATAAGAATTTATCATGTAAAGGAGTGTCTAATGGCTAGTTTGTGTATGGTTTTAATTAGTTTTTAATAAATGAAAATAATGTCAATTTGTTGGAAAGATAAGAGCATGAAAATGGAAGGATGAGGAAAAAGCTAAACGCGAGTACATGTGTCTGTAGTGTTGTGGTATGGTTGGTGGGGCGTCACCACTCTAGAAGAAGGTGGTGGGTGACATGAAATAATAAGAGCATGTCATATTATGAAGGCTCCACGAAACTTCCAAACCTTTTTTATTTTTTTTTTATGTACATCTGAATCCCCACTTCTTTTTGTCCCTTCTATTACGTTACACTTTTTTTTAAATCATAAATAATTATAATTTGCACCAATTAACTTACCGTTCCTCACTAATCACTATTGTCATTATGGTCGCATGATTCTAAAAATTTAGAATATAATTAATTCAATAAAATATACAAACCCTAATTTATTAATTATAATATTGCACGCTGTACTTTTTACGCCGTGAATCTGCATGCCAGATTTTGTAATTATACACTTCTGGACCCTACCCCGTATGATAACATACAGTGATCGACTAAACCGCAATTTTTTTTTTTTTTCCATTTTACTGGCTTGAGTGCTTGACCCTCCAAAACATAATTATTATCAAATTTTTAATAGGACTCCCCCCATATGTTTGAAAAACAAATAACAAATTATATGATAAAAAAGTAGTTAAAAGTGCTTGACCCTCCAAAACATAATTATTATCAAATTTTTAATAAGACAAACCCCCCATTAAAAGCAGTAATTATGTAAAATATATTTTATTAAAAAAACTTTTACTTATGAAGGAGCTAGTATGACTAGAAAAAAATGTGTTTGAAGAGTACAACATAAGTTCAAATTTGAGAGGTGTACTTATTGAGATATATGAGAACACTTTACCCTTTAAGTCTTGATGGGAAACCTTTGATCTATTTTTTTATAAAATATTTTTTTTATATAAAAAAAAAACTATGTGATAATTAATGCAATAATATAACAAAATCCATGAGGTAAAATGAAAAAATTTGGTTGAAGTTTCATATATCTATTAAATATAAACTTATAAATAAGATGATGACTATCTAAAGCCAATTTTTGTATCGAGATATGTGAGATAAAAGTAAAATGATAAAGAAAAAAATAGGATGTTTAGTCCAATAATTATAATAATGCAATAATTACATAATAGATAGTGGAAGTCACTTTCATGGTATAAAATTTTCTATATGAATCCAATGTTTCAAAGTGACACATCTATTGCACCAATGTTAATCAATTTGTATGACGCATTTTGAATGATTCAAAAATCTGAAATTTGTTAATCAAAAAGAAATAGTTTTTTCCATACAACAAAAAAAAAAAAAAGAAACCTAGTTAACAAAAACTTTATCTCCTTAATTAACTGGACTATGAAAGGTGAAACGCTAAAAGCAGAATAAGCTAATAATTAATAAATTCATTGTTTGATGTAATTCAGTTAACAAAAACAAAATTAATTTTTTTTTATTAATAATCAAAGTTTTGAGCATGATTGTAAATTTCATTTATAATTATAAATAATACTCATAATCTCGACGGTGATGAGACGGAAGATTTTGACCCCTCACACCAGCATCGTAAAAAAAAGGTTGTTATATATATTCGGAGAAACCTATGGGTGGGTAATGTATGTAGAGGGGGGTCCCACGGGAAGAATATAATCCACTTTTAGGGCTGCGTTCAGTTCATTAGTTCACGCTTCCATTATAAAATGAGAGCAAGTTGATGTCGAGAAAAATATCCTATCTTTTGGTAGTAGCAGTACAATTGTTCATTATTGAGGTAGGTCAAACTCCAATTTGGTCATTTCATTTTTATTTGCCTTTAAATCAAATTCTTGGTCTTCTGAATATATTTTTTTAATGTTAAAACATTAAATTAAATTATCTAAATTTATTTCTTTGTATAATTATATTATTTAGTGTCCAATATTTTATTGATCCAAATTTGAAATTATCAAACTCAAATATAGCCGCTTTGGTTAGCATCAAGGAAAGGGGCCCTATAATTATTATTTAATATATTATTAGCTTTTATATATCTTAAAGCATATGTGACATTTCACATCTAAAAATATTCATTTCTGCCTTTTATTTTATTTTTTCCATTTATAAATGTTAATTCAATCGGTAATTATTATGCAACTCAAGATCATGCATTCAAGTCTCATTGTAATGATCTATAAACCGTGACATTCTTCAAACTCAAAGGTATGACATGAGAGACAAACTCATTTAAATTCCATACCTTTATTTTTATTTTATTTTTTTAAAAAAAAACCCTTCTGTTCTGTCTAAACTATTTAAATTTAATGAAAATATTGTATTAATATTTAAGAGGAAAAAACAAGGAGGAAAGGGATAGAGACCGGAAAAGGGGGAATCTGTCAAATGTGAAGATGGCCTACGTAGTTGTTATTAGGTGAGAGTTGAGACACTTGTTGTCTTGTATGAGCCCTAAAATTCAAAGCTCCATTATTGATGATATGACCAGGTCCTATGTCCCACTTTCTTCTCCTCGTGGCTCTTGCCTCCTTATTCACCCACTACTCAAGAGTCAAGTTCAGCAATTGCTTGTAGCATGAGGTTTCATGTAAAATTGGCTAATTCTATTATTATTATATTAAGTTCCATCTTCCCTCTCTTATTTAGGCAAATACACTCCTTCATCTGTTGTCAATGGCAAGCTATCTCAATAGTAATGTTATTTGCCACATTTAGATGAGGTTTCTAACTTAAACGTAGAAGGGTTAAGGAGTAATTTGGCCAACAAACTATTGGTTCAAGAGCGTCCAACACCTACAATAAATTTTTAACTGGATTAAAAATACCAACAAATTTTTAAAATTGTAAAGTTGGCACAAATCAATTAAATGCAAAATTGACGTCTGTTACTTTGACTGGAAATGTTGCAGATTTAGCATACACATGTCAACTATGCTGTTAAATGTGCACAATGAAGATCGAGACGGAAATGAAGAGAGTAACAACGAGGATGACATATAGCAGTTCCCATCAAACTAATCACCCCACTAATCCTCAAGCAAAAACTAATTGAAGGAACCACTAGGAAAAAGAGGGATCTCTCTGTTCCCTTGTATGCATAATGCTGAAAGAAAATTAAAAAAACAAGATAATAAAGGAATGGCAAAACAGAAAGAAAGAAAATCCAAAGATACAGTTTTTGAAGGCGTGCATGATCCAAACGCTGAGTAGTGGTGGAGCTAGTATTACAGTATCCAATATGTGTTGCAGGGTATTTACAAAATTTGACGAAGCATGTAATGCAAACACAAGATCTACATCCGATCTGTTCCTAATTATGACTTGAAATTGCAATTAACATCTCCAAAATCGACAAACTCCTTTTCGATCACGATTTCCGTTCATAAAAGAGACGGAAGGTGGAGGAGGAAATGGAAGAGAGAAAATTGAAGATCTGCACTTAAAACGCCGAGGTTGTAGCCGAACATGAGGCCGCTAGCTGAAGCGACGACAATCGAAGCGATCTTGGCATCGAAGCTTCCGCCGAAATTGCTGCTGGAAGTAAAATGTCTGGCGCTGGTCATGATAGTTTTGGATCTATACAGGAAGATTGAAACAATATAGAAAATCAATTAAAGCCAAAGTAAGAAGAGGAAGAAGGAGATTGGAGGGGGAAAATACCACTAATGTGGACCGAGTGGAGAGAATAATAAATATTAAAGGAAGTGGCTCCGCCACCACACCATCACAATCGCCATTACTTTCCAAGACGAAGCAAGTAAACGGCGAATACGGACACATTAGGATTAGGAAGTAGTAGAAAGAGTCATCGATGGTCCGATTGGCATTTATAGTCCGCGATTCCACAGGAAAAATTTTTCAGTCGCCACTTTACCGGATGAGAATTCAAAATTTTTTCCTCCTTTGGCGACCCGACCCATTTAATCTCCTGTGCCCTCTTCTGTTCTAGTACTCCTTTATTCCCTTCAACATGCTCACCGAAATGCCTTCCACGCCCTCTTCTTCTCTTCCCTTTATGCAGGTAGAAAGAGAATGGGAAGCAACTAAAATGATAGGAGGTGGGTGAGAGAGTGAATAGGGTAGATGATCAATTGATGACACTTGTATGCACATCTGCAACAATTCCAGTGGAACTAAAAATGTTAATTTGCTTCTAACGGATTGTGCCAACTTTACAATTTTAAAAATTTGTTGGTATTTTTGGTCCAGTTAAAAGTTTATTATGATAGGCGCTTCTGAATTAATAGTTTGTTGGTCAAATTGCTCCTTAACCCAACGTAGAATAAAATTATTGATATATCTGTGTGCGCATGTGTTTAAAATGAATGTAATAAAAGAAAATACTCATTCCTTAAGTGAATTATTTTAAGGTGATGAGTTGTAAATAGGTAAGGATTGAGAATAATGTTTTATTTTACAAGTGTAAAAGGTGGTTGGATTTCTCTATAAGTCTGCCTATTTATAAATAAACGTGTAAATAACATAAAATCAACCACTCCCTCCTCTTCTTACTATATGGTATATTTGGGGAGTTGATATTGATCTTAAATATAATACATAATTTTTATATTTGTTAATCTTTTATTAATTTAACCTTATCGATACTCTCTCAACAATAATTAAGGAGGAGGGAAAAAGAAGGGATTAAAAAAATTACTATGGTATTTTAGAAAAGACATGTTATACAAACTAACTTGACTAATTTTTTTAATATAATTAAATTAAATTAATATGTCTTATATTAAAAGACGGAGGGAGCAAGTATGTCAATATGAAACATTTTGCATGAAAGTGATATATATGGATAGTCATGGCAAAATTCACCACTTTCATAAGCATAACGTAGCCGCAAGGAATTACTTGATCTTTCTGGATGACAACGAAATTCTGTTCCCTTCATATGTCTTTTTGGCCCACTATGTATGCACAAACAGAGTTTAATAATAATACGGAAATTCTCTGTATCAAAAAATAATAATAATAATAATACGGAAATTCAAGAATGGGCTGCTCCCTGTTCACATCTCAGGCTCAGATTTCTATCCCCCAACTCTAAGAGTGGAAATAGGTCAGGCCTTTATCAGATGCCTAATTTAAAAAAATTAAATTAAATCATATATTATGGATTGTGCGCTAATTTAAAAAAACCTTATCTCCCTCAAGTCCGGATATTTTATCCATTTTAAAGGGGGCATACTGGTTGGAAAAATGGAGGGAAAAGATCTCCCCTTACCTGGTTAAAAATTAAAACAGAGAATAGAAGAAGCCCCTTCCTTTTAAATTGAGGAGAAGGAATGAGGGAATTAAGAAAAATGATTAGGATATTTTAGAAAATACATATCATACTAACTAATTTAACTAATTTTCTCAATATAATTAAATTAGGTAAATATGTCTTATATTAAGAGGTGGAGGAGAGAGTATGTCAATATGAAACAATTTGCATGAAAGTGATATAAATGGGAATACAATATATAGACCCGTTTGGATTAGCGGTGATAGAAATTGCTTTCTTTTATATATATAATTTGACTTTTGCAAAATTAAGATATGATAAAAGTCATATTGTAAATGTGATTTATGTTTGGATTGACGGTGTCAAAAGTAACTTTTTTCAACTGAAACTTCTTTAAATAATAATTTGAAAATCAAGTTTAGAAGGAAAATAAATGAAAATGATGTGAATTTTATTAAATAATACATATATATTATATGTATATATTGTGATAATTTAAAAAGAAAAGTTAAGATTAAAAATTATGTAAAGTAAAAAATAGTTAATTAATTATTGAAAAAACTAAAGGGAAAAGTATCATTTTTGCTTCTAGAAGTTTTGGTGATGAGCAATAGGTAGATAAAAGTTTTTTTGGAGCAAAATTGCTCAGGATGTTAAAAAAAGTAGCAATTTTGCCCCTACGTTAATTTTGACGGTTAAGTTTAATTGATCAACACACATGGCATTCATGCTTGTCACTTCATTAGTTAAAATAGGATTAAGTATCATTTTTGTCCTGAAAATTTTAGATGAGGAGCAGTGGGTATCCGGAAGTTTTTTTAAGAGCAATTTTGCCCTAAAAGTTTACAAAACATAGCAATTCCAGCGATTTTAAGGGAATGTGGTCTAGATTAATCTATACCAAGGTAAATACTATCACTATTGATTTGTCTTACTAAACTAATTTTTGAGACAATTCATTTCTCGTTTTGCGTTTCATTTGCTTAGATCATAAATGATGCTTCTTTTGAGTTTTGCGACGAACTTTTCGTCCCTTTGACCATTTCGGCTTCACAAATTTCAGCCTCCTTGAGCTTAATGTCTCAAGGATCTCCTTCTTTGGCTCCAAGTTCGACCTTTTCAAGGTAGACTTCTTCCTTTGCACCCTCAATTCCTAGCTCGGCGTTCTTCAGTAACTCAAATAAGCAAAGTTCTGAAAACCGGACCAGTCACTAAACCGAAGTGGAAATCTTGGGTTAAGGGTCATAGTCAAATCGGAGTCGGATCGATATTAATTAAAAATATAATTTAATTAAAATATATAAAAATATTTATATTTTTATAATGAAAAATATAAAAATATTTTATGATCAAAATATGTCAAGATATGTTGGGATGTACATGAGAACATATATAATATTACATTGATTTTTTTGAAAAAAAAAAGGAGATCACGCAGGAAAAGGGATAATAGTTGCGTCAGTTCTCACATCATGATGTGTGCATAGCAGGGGCAAGTATAGGCTAGAGGGTAAGGTATAGGCTTTTTGACTTTTGATTTTTGTTCAATAAAGTTAACAATACATGTTTAGTTTTTTTCCACCGTCGCGTTGAGCTCTCTTTTCTTCAAGGCTTCAACTCTTCAGATCGATTCAGATTTCTCTTTCCCTCTCAGTCCCTACTCCTTCTCGTTTTGTGTCACAGATGTCTCTCTTTCTCCTTCAACTTTTCAGATTTAGATCTCTCTCTCAATCTCTCCTCCATCTCGTTCTGTCTCAACATTAAGGAGCTTGGAGGCGTCGCGGAGCACCTGGTTGTGAACGATAAGAAATTCTATAAGTCAAAATCTGTTTCCATTATTTCAACCAAAGAAGCTTCGACCTTCGACGAACTCAGATCATGATCTTTGCCAGCCACTGCCGCACTCTCCCTTCCTTCTCATTCTCCTTCAGTCAATTTTTTTTAAAAAAGAAAAACCAATTTTTTGACTCTGACTCGACCAACTCGGCCGGTTCAGGCTGAGTCAACTCGAAAATCCGGTTTGCCCCTAACTCGGACCGGTTTCCAGGCCGGTTCGCTGGATCTGGTTCAAACCGGTCGGTCCGGGTTCCAGAACCTTGCAAATAAGATGGGATTTCCTGTGTTGTTCAGTCCGATCTTGTTAAGTTTGTTTATCCCTTTAATTCCCTCAATACTAATGATTCCTTCAATAAGACAAGATTGATATATTTTCATTTTTATTTCTTTATGTTTTCCATATTGGGCTAAGTGATGCCCTCAATACTGATGATTCCTTCAACAAGAAATCATATTGGGCTTGGTACTGTGGATAATGAGGTGGCATGACATGTGTGTTTTTTGACTGATTTAATTGTCAAATTTAATATCAGGGGACAGAATAGCAAAATTGTTACGTTTTGTAAACTTCCGAGGCAAAATTGTTCCTAAAAAAATTTCAGATACCATTGCTCCTTAGCGAAAACTTCCAAGCCAAAAATACTTAACTCTATTTTGATTGATAAAATGGCATGCTATGTGTGCACATAAGTTAAACTTAACGATCAAAATTAATAGAGGAGGAAAATTGCTATGTTTTGTTAACTTTCGAGGCAATTTTGCCCCCAAAAAAACTTTCATCTACCCAGTGATCCTCAACCAAAACTTCCGGGGCAAAAATGATTCTTATCCCAAAACTAAAATGCTCAATTAAATATGTTTATTATTCTCGTGTATAAAAAAAATTATCAAATCATTCTTACCAATTAAATTTTTAATATGAGAATATTTCCTCAATATCGTTATTTAATTTTCCCCCTTTAAGATACATTTATAAATATCAAATTATTGAACCCATTTGAATAATTTTATGTTTTTTCTTATACAAGGTTACTGGTTTTTTAAAATAATTTTATCTTTTTTCTATTAAATTAATATGAGGCCCACAATGTTACATAAGGTTATCTTCTTTTCCCTTCTTTTTGTGGGTCACTTCCCCCCCCCCCCAAAAAAAAAATGTATTACAATTTTCCTTTTACATGTTGCAAAATGCAAAAGCTACAAATTCCAACTTTTTCTCCAGTGTAACTTTTCAACCAAAAGCACATCTTGTCAATGGCTAATTCAAATTGTATGTTAAGAGTTAAAATCAATTTTCACAATTTAAAATCCTCTTTTAGGACTCTCACCATAATCCCAAACAGTCTTTATATATAGTCATTTATAAATCCAATACTTTCATAAGCATAAGGTAGCCGCAAGGAATTACTTGATCTTCTAGATGACAACGCAATCATGTTCCATTCATATGTCTCCTTTGCCTACTATAAATGAACAAACAGAGTTTAACCAATACTTTTGAATTTTAATTATTCTTGTGATCATATCAATGAATCATCTCATATTCTAACAAATTAAAGGTTATAAAAAAGCCTTTGAGAATACTTAAAAGTTCGGGCTCTGTATATGTGGGACACATCCGAGATATTATGTGAAACCATTTGTATCTCCAAATATGCCTTATTCCCCTCGAATAACTGCTCGTGTACTGAGCATGCAAAAAAAAATGTCACCTTCAGGAGTATCATTAATCATTTGATTAGAAGATTTTACACGATTTTTTTTTAAAAAAAAATGTTCCTACAAAAGTTTTCTAGTAATTGAGTTTCTTTGCATTGCACGGTTCATGCAAAATATAAAGAGAAAAAATATTCAAGTTAAAATATTTAGGGATAATTAATCTACAAGTCTTTATAATTTTAAGTAATTTTTTTAATCAGGTCCCTATAGTTTTTTCACTTTTTATCACGTCCTTGTAACTGGTTTTATCATGTCTTTATAGTTTCATATGCCTTTTTAATCAAGTCCCTGTCGTTTTTATTATCATCTATAAATCTAAAATATAATTATTCTATAAATACTAATATTCTATAAGCAATAAATTGTTATAATAATTTTATTTTATTTGAATATTATTTTTTATAATTATTCAATTTTAATTATAATAATAATTTTTCTAAATATATAATAGACCAAGAATTAATAATTATTTTTTATTAGTAGTAAATTATATTATATTTGATTCATTTATATGATTTTCAATTAAAATAAAATAAAACTTAAAAGGACCTAATTAAAAATAAGGTAAAACAATAAGGGCCTGATAAAAAAACCTATAAGGATATGATTAAAAACAAGTGAAAGAATAAAGACTTAATGAAAAAATTATAGAGCCTTAATTAAAAATTGATTAAAATTATACAGACTTGGAGATTAATTATCCCAAACATGCTTGTTTACGATTTTGGACAATGTATAGTAAAATATGAAATGACTAGTAATTCACTATTGATTTTGAATGTGCTTATTCTTTTTAAACAACATAATATTACTTATAATTTTTTTGGGTCTTATAATACTACTTTTCAATTTAATTATATAAATATTATCTTGTAAGTCTGGCTGGCAAAAGATTGTTCATAAACAGGTTTTGAGGTTTAGGCTTCCCAAAAGAAAAGAAAATTTCATGATTCTTCATATAAATAAGAGTAAAATGCATTGACTATCATCTATTTTACCTAAATTGTTCAAACCTCCACTCTATTTTAAAAACGTATATAGACCTCCCTTAAAATTAGAATGTATGCTACATAAGCCTCCCTTATATATTTGAGATTTTATTTTCATCCACCCAACCTTAGTTAGTGGTAGTTAAATTTGACTATTGAACATTTGTTTTAACTAAAATACCCCCATTTCAACAAATAGATGAACATTTATATTTGTCTAAAAATATTTTTTATACTAACGAGACACTACTACACTAAATGGCTTTTACTTCCCTAATTGGCGTCCTATTTTAAAAAGCGGAAGTAAAAAAGAAAAAGCGGTGGCATTTTTGTAATTATATATGAGAAAAGTTGACTTTTGGCGTCTAACTTTTGAACTTAGATGCCAAAAGGAACACTTTTGGCATGTAAGTTCAAAATTAGACGCCAAAAGTAATGCTTTTGGCGTCTAATTCAAATATTTAGATGCCAAAAGTGGCGGAATTTAAAACATCCACGCTCTCATCTTGCGCTCTACCTTCACACTCTCTCTTCTTCAACTCTCATCTCGCGCTTTAGTACTATTCTTTGTCTTCGCTACCTCAGTCGAGCTCAGTCCTCTGTCTAGATCCAAGTGCCTCTCCTCCTCTCCTCACAGACATCGGTATTGTCTCCCTCTTGTCCTTGCGTTTTTTTTTTTTTTTTTTTTTTTTGCTGCGTAATTAATCGATTTCTACATCAAAGACTCTCGTCCTCCAGATCGTCGTGCTTCACGCCGTGCTTCATCGTGACCACTCTCCTCCAAATCGCCTACTTCGCCATGCTCCTTCTCCTGTACCGCCAAATCTCACTCGATTTGCCGTAGATCTGTTGTTGTTAGATTTGGAATTTTATATTTTTAGATCTATTTTGCCTAGATTTGCTTTGCTCCGCTGAATCTCACAGCTAATTTTTAGTTGAAAATGGATCTGATTCTATTTATTTTTCATCTCATCTGGATTGGATCTGATTCAATTCTAAGTTCATCTCATCATCTCTGTTCATTGTATTGTTTATGCATATTTGGTTCTAAGATTTTTTCTTGCTTTAAGATTCTTAGAATAAGCGTTTGTATTATGTTAACCCCTTCTTATTATTCCTTGTTCGATCTCTTATTTAATTTCGTTTGGAATAATCAACTCGCTCCCGAACCTTTTTGTTTGGGTTTTTTTTTTGTGAAAAAAATACTTATGGCGTCCTAAATATTTTTAGGATGTCGTAGGATAACAATATGACGTCCTAAAAATTTTAGGACGCCGTAAGTTGCACTTTTTTTAGCCCCCTAATAGGCGTCCTTCGGAAATAGGACGTTAAATGTCCAAAAAATAGGAAGTTGTAGCCCTGTTTTGTAGTAGTGAGAAATCATTCTAATATATATGTTCAAAATTTGCAATATATTATAAAATTTATTAATTTCTATTATATTAAAAATTTTAAATTTTTTATCATATTTATTGAAATTTATTTATTTTGCATTTTTATCATAATTTTTAATTTATTTAATTTACAATATATGATTTCCATCCTAAAAATTGGTATAATTTGCGATGGAATTGTTTTGTCGCAAATTCTATCACCAATCTACTATTTTCTAATAGTGATAATTATAAAAATTTCAACGTCTTTATTCTTACTTCCTTTTTTAAAATACAAACGATTTTTAGGAAAGTAAAATTCATTTTTTATGATAGCAAACGCATCAATCCTAAATATTTGACTTTAAAACTTGTGAGCATCAAACCTTTAGCTTATGTATTATCACTTTTATAGCTACCAAGAACGTGCGTGAGATCATTTACATATACCAAAATTAACACATACAATGCCATCATCACAATTCAAGACAGAGTGAATAATTATTTTTACTCTGTTTGAACCCTCCATCAATAAGAGCTCATATTAATTTTTGGTTCCATTGCCTCAAAGCCTGCTTTAAGTTCTAGAGTGATTTTCTTAGTCAACATACCATATGCTCCCCTTGGCTCTCAAATTCTTGAGGAATTCTCATATAAACCTCCTCATCAAGATCACCTTGCAAAAAAGCGTTATTCAAATCCATTTGATACAAATTCCATGAATTAATGGCAGCTAGTAAAGGTGTCATATAAAAAAGCATTATTCACATTCATTTGATACAATTAACATTTTGACTATAAGTGGAAAGGTGTCATGATAATCCACACCCTCACTTTGACAATATTCCTTAGCTACCAACCTAGCTTTGTAGTTATCTAGGTTTCCGGTTGAATCACACTTTAATTTTGTATACCCTCAAAGCCAATAGCCTTTTTCCCTTTAGGAAGAGGAACTATATCCCACATGTGGTTGTTCTCAAGGGCTTGCATTTCAGCATGCATCACATGCACCCACCCTTGAGTTTTGACTGCAAATCCTCATACCTATTAGGTTCTATACCTGAATCTATAGATGACAAAAAACACAAGTGATCAGATGAAATATTATCATAAGAGAGGTCATCTTTAATGGGGTAAACACATACGTTTTTCTGTCCCTGTTCAGCCTCTAATTGCAATAAGGAACAAACGCAGTCATTGGACCAAATAAGTGGTCTATTATCCCTGACTGGCCGAGAAATTAAGTACTTGTTGTGACTGATTATGAGCATTATAATTCATTATTCTGCACCTGAATAACTTCCAATTCGAACCAAAACATTTCCTTTAAGGTAGAACGCACTCCACCTTGCTGATTGCTCCCAACATCTTGAAATGGAAACCTGTTTTCAGAAAAACTCACACGCCTATTAACAATCAAAGCATTAGTTTTAAAGATCAAAGTAACAAATAAACTTTTTGATTATCCATGGTAACCTAAAAATACACATGGAACAGCTTTTGGCCGTAATTTATCAGTTACTCTCAAATCTGTAGCGTAAGCGAGGCAGCCAAATGTCCTCAAGTTGGATAGATCAGCATTAAACCCATACACCTTTTCATAAGGAGTTTTAAAATCAATAATCTTAGATGGAATAATTCGATTAACCAAATTACTTTACGAAAAGATAATAATAATATTTACATACACCACTTCTGCAGGTGGTAACCCTGTATTTATATTTAGTCCTATATGGGCCATATTGAGGCAACAGGACATCATCTAATATTTAACATATACACCTAATTATCATATTATAGAAAAACACATAACAAACTAATTATCAACAAAATTAATTTCCCTAATTTCTACAGTGACCAGAAGAAATTGTGGTTGTTGAATGAGCTTGACCATTAAATGAAGTCCACGTCCCCCTCTGTAATTAATGCAAGATTAGTTAATATATAATGAGTCATTAGTATTTTGTAATAATTAATTAATGCTTTTCCAAACTACAAAAGATAAATCCTTACATTTATCTCTCCTTGGTATGTGATATTTGGTCAAATTGACTTATAAATGAAAACATATAAAGTCATTAGTATTTTTAATAATTAATTAATGCTTTCCCAATTAGATAATGACTCATATAAAATATAAAAGAAAAAAAAATCTTAATTTTGACAAAAAAAAAGAAAAAAAAAAACTAAAACAAAATGATCAACCCAGTATTTTTTTAAATTTTTTCATATAAGTCATCTCCCAAATAAAATTAAAATGATATGAATTATTATATTTTCATTGGATAGAAAGTTTAGATAACATGATATTCTTAGAGTATATAAGTATTTCTCTCACCCAACAATTCTTCTTGGTGCAAATTAAAATACTCCTTAATTATATATTTTACAAACATATCGTTGCATCCAATTCTCCTGTTTTCCACTCTTCATTGTGCTAACGCGTTTTGTTTTCTGTCACTCTATAATGTCATATATTTGATTTTATTTTATTTTTTTCAAAAAGATAACATAAGATCACAAAAAACAATATGTGATAAGTAACTAAATAACGAATAACTTTGACCAAGTGATGTAATTTTGTGAGATGTTTAGGTAGGACTTAGGAGGGATATTTTTTGCCACATCACATGCTACCTGGAGCGCGGTCCCCACATAATTTAGGTGAGTTATCAATGCTTTCTTTGAAGTTTGAACGAATATTTGAATTTTATATCATATAATCAATTTAATTTTTGTTTTAAATATATTTTACCCAACTCCAGAACACGTTGTGCTATTATAATTAGCAGATAATACCGTTAACTATAGTGATTAGAGAAATATTAGTGAGAAAGATTAATAATAGCAATTTACAAGCTCATGTAACTATTATAATCCACATGAGTTTACACTAATTTGCCCTCACTAAAGGATGACGGACCATCCCCATTTGGGGATTAGAAAAGAGTCATCTAATAAATTAATAATTAAATCAAGTCAAATAAATTTTTGAAGAGAACGATGAAATTGTCTAAATATATATTACTCCCTCCGGTCATAATTATAGGAACTATTTACCAGGAATTTGGAGAGATTAATAAGAGAAGTTAAATTAGTTAATTATAATTATCTTCTGAAAATACCCCTACTTAGAATTGAAAATTACATCAAGTCAAAGCCATATTTCAGAAAATCTGTGACTCACAGGTTCTCAATCAAAAGTAAAGAAGAAAGTGCTGAACCCTAACACTGCAAGTAATAATATGGCTTGAGATCTATATATATAATGCTAACTTGTTAAGGAACACTAATACTTTCAAATTAGCATTTTTATTTTGCCAACTACTTTCTTTAACTACAATTGTTGAGGAATCTGAACACGTTTCTGATCGTCCCTCATATAAACAACGTAAGATAAATATCTGTATTTAATTAGAGTATAGTGTAACAAAATCATTTTTGTTAAACTATAATTATATTCATATAAAGTACTCCACAATTAGAGAAGTATAAGTAGGGGTATTATAGGAAAAAATTGACAAAAATTAAAACTTGCTCTTATAATTAGGATCAAAACCAACTCCAAAATATATTCCTATAATTAAGACCGGTGGGAGTATAATGTATAATTGGATTAATTCATATGTCATAAAATATGAAAAACGATTAACTTGTTTCAAGAAACTTAAGTGAAATAGATGGAGCAGTGTGTATAGGATAAAGTTGACTACTTTTACCTAAACAAAATGAGGTTGACTACTAATGTCTCTCTTTTTTTAATTAAAAGGGCCTACAGATACGCTAACGGCGATTATAAGTAGAATCGAGCCCACAACCTCCTACTCAAGAAATAATTCTTATATCACCTAGCTCCACGGGCCTTTGGCAAAGGTTGACTAAATTCAAATGTTAGGTCAAACGCTTATTCCATCCATTTTTGTTAGGTTTGAACAGTCTTGGGTCTGGTTATCTTTTCTTTGGAATTGAAAACCAAGAAATCAGAGACAAATAAACATATGGTGAATCTGTTAAATATTTTTTGATTAAAAAGTATTCAAACAAATTACAGATCAAAGAAAAGGTTGGGTTAAAAACATGATCGTAGCCAGCATTTTTATGTTTATTTTTATTTTTTGATAGTATACAAACAAATTACAGATCAAAGAAAAGGTTGGGTTAAAAACATGATTAAACTCTCGAATAAAGATGACATTTTCATGGGCTTTCAAGAAGGCCGAAGAAATAAGGGAAAATCCGTTTTGGGGCCCCTATTAGTCAAAAAATTTCAGAAAAGGCCCAAACAATCTGAAAATTCGAAAAAAAAGGCCCAAGGATTTGACAAACGGAAAAGGCCCTTGAATTTACGAAGTTGTTAACCTCACAAGCGGGGTTGATTTAGTTGTTAGATGGGCTTATTTAGTTGTTAAAATTTTTTATTTTTAACTCTTTAAAAAATGATTAAACTCTATAATAAAGATGACATTTTTCATGGGTTTTCAAAAGGCCCCATTTTTCGAAGAAATAAAAAGCCCAGTTAAGCCCAGACAAAAAGGTTACGCAGAAGGGAGAAAATAACCCACAAGGGAGGAATTCAGTTATTATTGACAGGTAAGGAAAATGAAACGAGCGAAGCGGCTCCAAACTTTCCGGAAACAGGAATGTAAAGGAGGCAAACAAACGAGGTTGTCCCCTAAATTCTCGTAAAATCACAGGCAATCAAAGGAAGGAGTAAGCTTAAAAGGACCTACCATGGTCTCTCACCACGAAGCATAGCTTCATATATTAATAAACAATCCATCCCCATCTTCATCACATCCTCCTCCTCAAGGTACAATCAGCACAGGGGGCTAATTAATTAAGTCGCCGGCCGGAAACAATGGATCTGAAGCCAAGGTTGGTGGTATTAGTGTTGGTGGTGGCGGCAATGGCGGTGGCAACGGAAGGCGTGATGACGTCGCTGGACTGGAAGGGGTTATCGGTGGAGGGGCAGCTGGTGGGCGACAGGGCGAGTGAGTTGGAAGAAGAGATGATGATGGAGTCCGGGTCGATCCACCGGAGCCTGAGGACCGTACATTACATAAGCTATGATGCATTGAAGGCTGACAATGTGCCATGTCGCAGGCGAGGACGATCGTACTATAATTGCCACAGGAGGGGCCGCGCCAACCCTTATCGGCGAGGTTGCACCGCCATCACCCACTGTGCCCGGAGGACAGATTGATATATTTTCCTTCTGTTATTCTCTCACTCTCTTATATCATCATCACCAAAACCCAAATCTTTGTTATATGCCATAATCCTGTGCTTCCTCCTGTGCTAACGCAATCAGCTTATATTATTCATTCTCGTTCAGATTGCTAATTGTTCATTCCATGCTTCTTCATTATTTTCCCCTTTTTTCTTCTTCTTCTTATTTTTGCTCCTTTTGCCATCCCCTAAGAAACAAAATATCCTATCTCGACAAGAGCTAGATAATTAGCTCATGGATATTAAGAAATTTGGTAAGTTGATGATTTAAAATAAATGTGCGTTAGTTTTACTATAGTATCCTATTTAATCACGTGCACACATGTCTCCGTTCAATTTCTCTTTCTATTTTCTCCCTACTAAGCAAAAAGGATGAGATTTGTTTGTAAATTATCTGTTCCGATCTTAAATATATAAGACATAGTTTATAGTTTAAATTACATTATAAATTATGTTTTATATTTACAATTAGAGATGGAGGTAACATGTTGTAGTTCTTGGAAAGCAATATCTTCTCTCTTAATTACCACTCTGATCTTATTTATAATTCCATTTTGACAAAAAAATTTGGTCCTATTTATAAGTCTTTTTTTATAAAATAAATGAGATTGTGATAATTTTGTCCATATTAATTGTATTACTGAAAATATAGAGAGAAGAAAGAGTTGAAAGATACTCATTCATAAATGAGGGTAAAATTGAAAATTTACCCATAATCTTTGAGCTTATAAATAGGACCAGAGTGGTATTCCCTCCGGTCCTTATTATAAATGCATCAACTAACAAGTTTATTTAGTCGACTTTTTATAAGGCACTTACTTATTTCGAAGGAGCATTAATTAATATTTTTCATGTATGTCCTTAATAAATAAAGGCTAGAGGGTAAGAGTAATAATTAATATGATAATAGAGTTTAAGTGCAATTAGTAGAAGTAATATTAGATGTTACTTAAATTATAGGCTAACTTTATTGATTTTAACTATTTTTATTGATTTATGAGAATTATTAGTTAGTAACTTATAATAAGGACTAGAGGATATATATTTCTTGGCATCAAAATCCAAATCAAGCTGAGCCGTCGGTTTCACCGCCAATTGCACTTGTAGAGGCTCTTCGTTTTCTGTACCTCAGTCTGATTCTAGCACTGAAGATTCCTCTTATAAGTTTTCAGGAATTGTCCAAACCTCAGAAGAAAAGCACAAGTGTTCAGTTGAAAACGGCTTTAATATTGGTTTCTTCGCAGGTAACTTACAGATGTGAGATTACATTCAAATGTGTATCTGATATTTAAAAACAAAAATCTGAGCAAGACAGAACTTTGTTTTCCAGTTCTCTAAGTGGACTTCTACTTATAATATAAAAAAAATTCTTCAAAGTAGAGTTATAATAAAGATAAAAGTGGTGTTTATAAAGAAGGAAAAACATACAAAGAAATAAAAAATAAAGGAAAGCTAGCTTGGTAGGGTTTAGAACTTTAGATTACATTCTTGTGTCTAGCTAGTTTGTTTGGTCGCCGTTTCGTTCTCTGGGTCATCTCTTTCTTTCTTTTCATAGTGTTACCAAACAAAGCAGTTTGTCTTGTATTGTAAAATTAGACATTTTAACTTAATTGGACAAGTATATATAGGATACTTATGCTTTTGTGAATACTTTAACATATCATATCGTTGCATTAGTCAATAAGATTTCGTGATAGCAATGGCAAAATTGTTAATTAACAATTTGGTTGTTTATCACGTACGTTTTAATTATGGCATCGGTGATTAAATACAATTTATTGTCTGGTTATATATAAATATCATTCATTATAGCAAAGACTAAACGAGTTTTAAATATTCGCCGATTGCGTATTCTTCTAAGTGGAGCCATAGAATGTGTCAAAGCTCAGCTTGTTGTTTACAAAAACAAGATATTTTAATATTACATGTGAACACAAGTTTAGACTCTAAACTTGTTTTGATTGGATTTTGAATTTCATTATTTTTATTAAATTATTTTATACGTAGTAATCCTTACCAATTTTCAAACGTCACTTGATATCCAACAATAAAGTTCATTTTATAAAAAATAGTCCCTCTTCATTAACTTAGAGGATTTCTAGATTCTTCTAACTAAACCATTTATGTATGTTCAAATATTTTAATTTTATTTCTTGTGATATTTTTCAATGAAATAGATTATGTTATAAATATTTTTTTAATAATTTCAACTATTATACGGCTTCGAGGATCGTGGCTTCCCCTTCTAACACTACCTCTTGCAGGATTCAAACTCGAAAACTAAAGAGATTTAACATGATCTTAAACTACGAAACTAACTTTGTGTTAGTGTTTTATAAATATTTTTTTTTTTTTTTAATAATCATACCCTGAAGGTTTAAACCTTGAACACTGCATATATCCCACCCACTTTTACTATCTAAATTTTAATATTTAACTTAACAAAATATAATTTGGAATAAAATAAAATTATTTTTAAAATTTAAATGATTCATACCAAAATTAAATAATTTCAATTATTAAATTTTTATCTTTTTGTTTATATTATTTGTGAAAAATATTTTTATTTCTTATTGTGTTTCAAAGGGATAACAAAGTATAAAAATAAATTTAATAAATTGGAATAGTTTCATTGGTCAACAAAGAATTTTGTTGCCGTGTGAGCTGGATGCCTAACCAGCCAATAACAAGACGACAACTTGGGGAACCCGGCCAAGAACATGAAATAATAATAGCACGAGGCATAATTAATTCAAAAAAAAAAAAAAAAAAAACAAGAAACACAAGAAGGTAGTAGGATCTTTTAAGAATTCAAAGGAAGAGAGATGGTAGTCAAAAATGACATGATGGATGTGGTCAAATACTCAAATAAGAAATAAAATAATATCTAAAGGCATAATGAAAATTTCAAAGGAATCATTATCAACCATAATAATAATTCTTGTTGGTGTTCAAATGAAAATACCCCACTTGTTTGTGAGCCCATCTCTCTCTTGTTATTTGCCAAACACTGATAGTGAGAGAGAGAGAGAGAGAGAGAGAGAGAGAGAGTGAAGAAGACGACCTTTGAAGAAGGGCATCGTGTCGCCAGAAGGATTCAGAACATTGCACATGTTCTCCTTCCCATTTCAAATTCCCTATTAATGGATATCAACAACCCTGTACCAGCCTCTTCTTTTTTTCAACGATTAAATAAATTATATTTCTCACATCCATGAAATTATCTTTCTTCGTTTGTATATTGCCACTTCAATTTAACTATTGGTGTTATATTTAAGTATTGGTATGTAGATACAATAATTACTTGGAGGAATTGAGGTGCCACACAACTGTAGTCTCCATTCCCACAAATTGAATCAGTCAGTTTCTCGTAATACCAGATATCAGTGGATTAATTACAAAACATCTCTGTAAAGGGTCTCAAAGCTGTGGATATATCAAAGTTTTTGTTGACCCCTAAATCAAAGTTTCTATAACCTTAAAAAATTAAGGTTAATTGTTAATTGGATACTTTGACTCCTAAGTGAAAATTGGACTTTAACCTAATGTGATGATGTCAATGATACAACAGGTGGCATGAATTCGGAATAAATAAAAAAACCCTCACGCCGTTTTGGCAGTCTGCTAGGGTTTTCTCATTCCTCCTCCATGGAAGTTCCTTTCATGAGATAAGAATGTATTGGTGGATATGCGTTTTGAATAGCTTCTCTACTGATGTTGATTTGGGATTGAACTTAAAGGATGCTAATTTTGCTCAAATTGGTGTTGGCTTAAATCTGTTGAGTCATAATGTTTGCATAAATGAGTTGAAAGTATTGGTGGTTTGGTTAATGTAGAAGCTATGGGAGGATCTATGCTCTTTCTTGAGGTTGGATTTTAAGAATAGTGAGATTGCTTTTAGAAAAATCACCTCTTGTTCTGCCTCTGTTTTGATTGCTTGGGGAGAAAGACTGATCTATATGTACAGGATGCCATTGTTAGGCTCTTGGTCAACTAGGGATTTTACATCTCGAGTTGGACATGCAAATGTTTCTTCGAAGTGCAAATCAACATTGTTCATCTTCAGGACAAAGATGTGATTCTCTCATTGAGAACTGTTCATCTCAAAGAAATTAATCAGGAACCATTCTTGTGAGTTGATTCTCAGAAAAGCAAATTTAGTCGCCGTGGTTGTTGCTAAAGCTTCAGTGGATTGGTCTTACCCTTCAGTTTAGGTGTTGCAACCCTCTTTTCAGTTGCAGAAATTGTTACTAAAGGATGCTCGAAAGATTTTCCTTAGGCTTTGTTGCTCGAATTTATCTCCTCTCTATTTTGTTTATTTAGTTGTTTTATGCGTGTTCTTGTCTAATCTTAGCTTATGTTCTGGTTTGTTATTACAGATTGTTTATTTAGTTCTAGGTTCTTAAACATAAAAACTTCTGTACTTGTCGATTCATGATTAAAGCATTTCTTGTTGGCAAAAACAAAAGCAAGTGGCATGAATATTTTTTTTCTATAAGTGTGAGGACATGTCAATTTCACTTATAACCTCGTATTATTAGTGTCTACCCATTTAAATAATTTAAAAAATGTTGGCGATGCTCCTCATACATGCACACACTATCTTCTGAGGTCCTACTCATATTTTCCCTTTGACCCAAAAAAAAAACATTGTTTTCCCAAATTTAGTTATTTTCTTGAATAATTTTATTGATTACACATACTAGATGAGATTTTCATCAACATAGGTAGCTTCTAATATAAATGATTAAAAAGGGTATTTTTGAACATTTATTACCCCCAAAAAAAAAAAAAACTAATTTAACTCATGTTGAAGATTAAAAACTAAAAATTTCAGAGAATCATAGGGCAGGCCAATCCAAATTGGGAAAGAAAAATCGGCGATGCCATGGGACCAGCAAATTTCTGAAATCATAGTCATCCTCGTGCCCAGTCACAAACAGACAAAACACCAAAGAAGTGAAGATGATCATCTCAAAAACAATGTCCTCCTCACTTTCTTCAGTTTTTTTCCTTCTTCCACCATCTTTTCTTCATCTTTCAGCATCACAAGCCCCACTTGTGTCCCCCCAACTCTTCACTTTCTCAACTTGTAAGGCCTTTCGGTCCTCCTTTGGTCAAATTAACCCATTATTAATTTACATCACCCTTTCAAATTACGTCATTTTAAAGTTAATTAATTAATTCTTCATTCAAATCCTTCTTTCTTTTACCACCATGCTTCTCACCTACTCCATTCATCTTCTTCCCATCCCTCTTTTTCTTTTCCACTGTCACACAGATATATCTCTCTCTCTCTCTGGGTTTGTTACCTAACCAACAAATCCTCCAATTTTTCACATCTGAAAAGTTAAGAATCTTCAATGAATTACCTACTATGTCAATTATTGATGCCCACCAGTTCATGACAAAATAGTGACTGACTCAAGAATTTGAGGGTAATACACTAACTAGTTAACGTTGATTCTGATTCATAACAGAGTCGAATTGAGCAGAACCGAAAAAAAAAGGTTATTATACAAACAATGGATGAAGAAAAAATAATTCCTCAATTATTACAAATTTATCTCTCCTCCTCCTCATATCCAATGCCCGTTCATCTATATATATTTATATAACAATCTTACATCAAAAAAGAAAATGAATCAAGAAGACGAAGAAGAACCTGAAGCTCTGGGAGATGTGGTGGGGAACAGAGACAGTAATCGAGGCTCGGCGTCCCTGGGAGTGGTCGCCGGCGAAGGATGCAAGAAAAACCCCTTCTCTTTGATGGCCCTCTCCTCCGCCTCCGTATCCAGGCTGGGGCTTCCGTTGCCGTCGCCGCCGCATCGGGATCGATCGAACGGGTCGGGTAAGAGAGGCGTGACGGGGCTGAGAGTAAGGGAGGGGAAGTCGAGGATGCTAGGGGATAGGATCTCGGGTTTTCGGGGCGAGAAACCCGAATTGGCGGACCCGAAAGAAGGAATCAGAGGGTTGATCTTGAGATTCTTAAGGGAATTTCTTCGCTCGTAGAGCTTGAACCCAGATTGTTGCTGCTGTTGCTTCTTTGGGGTGGATTTGATGGGCGGGATGTGATTCTTGGAATCGGAGTTGGGTTTGGAGGCGGATGCTTGCCGGACGGTGTCGGAGGATCCGGTGAGCATTTGGACGACCTGCTTAAAGGAGGAAGTGTCAGCTTGGACGAAGGTGGTGGGGTAAGGGGCGGTGGATTCGGATCTGGTGATGGGTTTGGTATGCGGTGGTTGTTGGGGCTGAACTCCATTGTTGGAAGGGGAAGGAAGGAGAGATGAAGAAGACGAAGGGTTGGGATTAGTGTTCTCTTGGTGCCTCGGACATACAGAAGCCATGGATGACCGGTTCTTGAGTGTTGAGTTCAGAGAGAAGGGGGAGGGGAAGGAGGATGAGATGAGGAGAGTATGTGACTTTGTGTGGTTTGGTAAGAAATGTTTTTGTGAAGACCTGACCTTTCAGTTTTTCTTTCTTTACTGTACCTTTCTCACGCGATTTCCGTTCACTTCAACTATCTGAAGCAAGCTTGGAACTGGAATATGGGCTTCTGGGGCCTTTTTTTAAACATAAGCCTAAAAAAAAAAATTATCTGCATTCAGGTTTTTGTTCCATACTGTATTATTTAAATGTAAAATTAATATTTTTTGTCTTTGGGTTCAATTAACGAAGGGGTCGGATTTTCTCACCAAAAGGAAGGGGGTTCGATTTTGGAGTTAGTCGAGTCTTTGGGGGAGGCGTCATCAGGGTCTAAGAAGCATTGGAAACACCTGGGAAGAGATAGAGATACGTGCATTTTCTTTCCAAGATACCCTACGGATTGGGCTCAAGCGCTCTTCTTCCTTGGATCAGAAAGGAAATTTCAACCCCTTTCCTAAAATTTTTATATAAAAAAAAAAATGTAAAATTAATCTTTTAATTCTAGTTTTGATTGGTACTCAGCTTGTTCAATTTTTAAATTTTTGACTTGGTTTCTCAATTTTAACCCAATTAAAGCTCTCAGTGACTAAATCACAAACAAGTCAAAATTATTGTTTTATGTGATTCATTTTAGTATGAGATGAGTCAATCCTCCACTTTGATATCTTATTGAATAAAAATGGTGATATTGTTCCTACAATAATAACAAATTTTGATATGGTTATCCAATAATGAGGGTTTTCATTTTTTTGAAATGAATGATTTGAAGACCTATTGATCATAATGAGTATAACAACTAATTGTAGCCCTTATCATTTAGGCCTCTCATTCATTGTTATAGATCTCAATCTATGAATGGGGATACTTCTGAAACTCTGAAGGAAAAAAAAAAAACAAACAAAGATACTAGTTATATCGAGTTAGTGCTCGTTTGAATTAACAGCAAAAGTTACTTTTCCAATGTGATTATAATATACAAAATAAATATATAAAAAGAGTTTTATTTCCTCTTATGTGAATGTATTTATAAGGTTAACTGAAACAGACATTAAATATTTAACAATTGAGTTACAACAAAATCAAAATTATTTAAAAAAATTTTATTGAACAAGAATTGATTAGAAAGCTAGACATAACATGACCATATAAGTGTAAAAGTATTTATATAATTAAATAGGAAAGAATACTAGTTATGTTCGAGTTAGTGCTCGTTTGAATAAAAGTAAAAGTTATTTTCCCAGCGTGATTATAGTGTACAAAGTAAATATGTAAAAAGAGTTTTGTCTGCTCTTAAGTGAATGTATTTATAAAAGCTAATTGAAACAGACATTTAATATTTAACAATTGAGTTATAATAGAGTCAAAATTATTTTTTAAAAAAATTATTGAACAATAATTGATTAGAAAGCTAGACATAACATCACCATATAAATTTTATTTTTGACATATATGGTTGTTTTTCTAAAAAAAAAAAAAAAAAAAAATGATTGGCAAAGTAAAGATCAAAACGAAGGTGGAGGGGACGCGGGAGAGAGGAGAGTGGGGGAAGAAGAGGAGGAGGGGGATTGGTGGGTCTTGGAATTTTAGACAAGAGAGGAGTGGGGCCCACGGGAGGGTGAGAGTCAAAAAAAGATTAATAAGAGGCATTGACTTGCAGAGCAGACCCCATCATTACTCTGACTACAGTAACAACTCTTCTTTGAATTCTTTTCTTTTCCAATCTCTCTCTTTTGATTTGATTTCTTATTCCAATTTCACAATTTGCTTTTATGGCTGGGTTTTGTAATTAATTGTTACATGTGTCAAACTGACGTCAACTCTTTCCCACACCAATCACAAAACGCTCTTTTTTCTTTTCTTTTTTACAAAAAGTATTTATAATAATACTTATATCAAAATTATATCAAAGCATAACTATTACACTCAATGAAAACAAAGCGAAATAGGAAGACTAACAAATAAAACAAACCAAATTTGAGGAAAACTAATTACTATTGAAAAGGTGGGAATACAAGTAATATTAGTGCCCCAATGTTGGTTTAGCAGAAAGCATAAAATTGTAAATTGATTAGCTACATAAACCCAACCTCAAAAGAAAGAAAACAACCGATGTCCGAAAAAATACTGATTCCCGAAAAATACTTTTACTCCTCAATTGAAGCAAATCTTGTGTGACGTCGACCACCACCAAAATTTTTTTGGCTAACACTAGCATTTTGGATTCGCTATCATCAAACAAACCTAACAATGGTTCTCTCATAAGTAAAGCATATAGCAGTAGCAACCATCAATAAAACCCTTCCCCCAAAATCGCGAATCGAAGCCACAACAGAAAACACCACCACTAACTCTCAAAAACAGTAGAAACACATAGACATAAAACCATAAAAGCAATAGAAAAGGACAGATGTCCCCTCCACGGTCGGTGAGGGAGACACCATAACTGTAGCTCCCACCGCCTCAAGATAGATCTGGAGAGGGAGAAGAAAAACTCGCCCTATAGGCGACAGAACACCACAACCACACAAAATCATAAGGATGCCATCGCTGGAGTGACGATGAAGACAAAGAGTAGAGGAGAGTTGACGTCAGTGAAGATAGAAGCTCGCCGCTCTATGTCTCTTTTCTAATATGAAAATCGTGACTTCAACTTCTCCGACACTACCAGCTTCTGGTTTTCCGAGCTCCACTCTACTTTTCTATCACGGTTGAAGTTCGGGAATAAGGCTCAGTGGCAAAGACGCCACCGGTGAGAGAGAAACCCTAAAGTTGGAAGTCGAGAGAAAGAGTCATAAAAGGAGTTGTGAGGGAGATCTATCACAAAACACACTTTCGTTTCATAAATTTCATTTTTTCTCATTCCCACCTCTCATTTATTCCCATCCTTCCTTTTATTTTTTTGGTATGCACGCCCTATCCTAGCCAACTGCCCGTAGAGGATTACAAACTATACTAATCTAAACTAAATCAAGTTAAGGTCACCCATTTCCACGATTAGAAATATTTGTTATTGGGTTTGGGCCGTTAAAATTAATTGTTTGGGATCACTTTTGGTTCAAAAATCGCTTATTCATATAAATTGAAATAAATCTCCTTCATATACTTACTTTTTATATTATAAATCATAATTTAAAAGTTACTTTTAAAAGCTTTAATCGTTATTCCAAAAAAGACGATAACTTTAACACTTATCCTATTGCATTCTTAAAAGATCGAGTTCAAGATTTTTGGTTATGCTATAACAAATATTGGTATCTAAGGGCTGTGTAAATTTTTTATTATTTTTAAAAAATAAGATTGCCCCTTTTTATAAGACTATTTAGTATTTACCCCTTTTTCCTTCCAAAATTTCCATGATTCCATCTAATTGTCTATCACTTATGAATAGTAAGTATCAATTTTCCTAACATATATTTTTTAATAATTTATAGTGAATCCACCTCTTAGTAAAAATATTCTTAATATGTATAATTAATAGGAATGATTTAAAAAATTATAAATTTGGGAGATAAAATAAAACGAATACTTATGTTTATAACACAAGTAAGCTGCCTAACTCACTCACTCATATATTTAAAGATAAAAATGAGCCATGTGAAGTAGTTGTACCATACTAATATTGAAGATGCATGTGTGTGGGAGGGGGTTGTGTATATTCAAAACAAGAGTTCAAACAACTTTTTTGTGGGAAGGGAATTTTTCAAAGCAAATGAGAAAGTTCCAACATGACTTGTCTGTGGTCGTAAAAATCATTGGATTGGCCTCTTTGGTAAGAAGGATTTGGTGGGGAAGGAAAATTTTCTATAGATTGTATTTAAAAATTGAAGAAATATGGTTGTAAAATTTTAATAAAATGAATATGTAAGATTAAAAAGTAATAAATATTAATTAAAAAAATTTAACCCAACTTCTCTAATTTTCTTAAAATATGACTCCAAAAAAATTTCTCTCTGCTCCGCTCACTTTCCATTTCCTACCCTTATACCAAACAACCTCTAAAAGCAAATATATCACTTGCTTCTTTAAGTTAAATTGAACCACAGTTGGGTACTACTCCCTTAAGTTCTTTTTATTAGAACATGTGAATTATTTAGAAGTACTATCCCATAAGAAGTAAAGGAGGTAGTCTACCACCAAACGCTTAGGTCAACTGGTAAAGGGTTGTCTAACTTAACCACGGTCTTGAGTTCGAGACGTGGGAATGCGGTGTGCGTGGGTGGTAGAGTTTCCCGAAAGGAGCCACCCGATCTCGGTTCGGATTAGTGCAGGGCCGTTGATGTGTCGAAAGATGCGCTAGGACACCAAATCTTCTAAGCAAAAAAAAAAAGAAAAAAAGGAGGTAGTCTCCGTGAAATCAACCAAACTCAAAGTATTTAAATTAATCTTCTTATTGAAAGAACAAAATATTTGAAAAAAAAAAAAAAACTTCGGCTACGTAATTGATTTGTCTTTGCAATGAGAAATATGATAAGCATTGAATATGAGAAAACCAAGTATAACCAATGATGTTGAGAAATGGGGACCTTGGGCCTTAACAAAAGTCAAACACTTGGATGTCCACAAAGGAGATGATGAAACTGCAAAGTTGAAAGTTGAAAGTTGAAACCCCAATTCCAGAATCCTAAGGTAAGAAAGCAGACCAATCAGGAAAAAAAGAAGGAAGACATGAATCCAATTCGCTATATATTATTATATCATATCAGAATCAAAGGTTATAAAAAAAAAAAAGAACACAAGTGTTGCGAAAATGGCATGAGAAGGGACCACTGAGAGTGACAAATAATGCAACACTAAAATTAAAACGCATATCACACACACACACATGGAATAGAAAAAGACTCAAATTTATGGATTGGACAATGGTTGATGCATCCACTCGCCACGTTTTGGTTCTCACAATTCTTATTGAATTGACTCTTCATGATATGATCATCTTCTCTTCATTCACTTTCTCCTTTCCATTTTCATACATACCTGTTCCCAACCCCAAGTGATTTAGTAGTATTCATGAAGCACCTCAATTATTAAAAAAAAAGTACACACCAGATATATTGTCACCTCTCAACTTCTCATAACAATTTTTTTTTTTTTTTTTTTTTTTTTTTTTTTTTTTGAAGAATAGCCATTGCATTTTATGATAGTCATAACTGCCAAAAATAAAGAAAGAAGGAAGAATCAGAAGTAATATGGAGAATCGCAAATAAATTTCCAATAAAGAAATTAATCATCTTTTCAACCCCATTTACAAGTTAAATTTATGTATTTCAAATGTCAAATTTTTATATTCACAAATACATAGGACCTTTGGATAATTAATTTTCTTATTTGAAACCTATATGTGATTCTCCTAATAATGTTAAGCATCTTCAACTATGGCCCAGAACCACAATGGGCTTTTCGGGTAATACATACTCTATTAATCAAATTTATATTCACAAATAGATAGGACCTCTGGATAATTAATTTTCTTTTTTGAAACCTACATGTGATTCTCCTAATGATGTGAGAAAATGAGTAATATATTAAGCATCTTCAACTATGGCCCAGAACCACAATGGGCTTTTCGGGTAATACATACTCTATTAATGAAATTGGGCTTTTCTGATTAAAACAATACCCGTTGTTTTTAAGTTAGGCCAGAATTTATTCTTACCGGCCCAGGTTTACAAACTTGAAAAGACCAATGCTCGCCTTTTGAATTTGCTGCTTTATTCAAAATGATATTGTATATAAGACCAATCGTGGTTGGATCTAGTAGAAGGGATAGTCCCTCATAATGTAGTGAGTTAAAGTTTGAATTATAGTAGAGAGATGTGCTCTGTATTTCATATACAAACGTTACATATATATAGAAGATAAGAGAGCCTCAATAGTAATGACTAATAATGACTATTAATAAAGATTATTCCTAATCCCTACAAATCAGGGATTCCTATAAATCAGATACAATTTCCTATATAATCTCTGTCACCCCCCGCAAGCTAGAGCATTGACGTCTTGGATGCCCAGCTTGGACTTGAGTTCATGAAACTGAGTAGGATGAAGTGCCTTTGTCAATATGTCTGCAACAAACGGTCTCACAAGGGACCTAACAATATACTTTACACATCTCGTCAGAGACAAACACCAAAAGATCTCATCGGGGAGCAAAAAATACTCCAAAGGTCTCATCAAGGACCAACACCAAATAGTTAACAAAAGTGATTAGAAGATAAATCAGAATACAAAAACAAAAAAGGTGATTAGAAGAAATAATATGGAGAAAAAAAAAAGAAAGATGAAGAAGACTATGTTAACTCCTTCTTAGAGAGAGACCATGTTAACTCTCTCTTGGAGGGAGACCAAGTTAACTCAAAAAAAAAAAAACAGGATCAATCGAGATAATAGGTCTCGAGAAAACAATGAAAAACTAAAGTAAAATTGAGAGAATAGCTCTCAAGAAAACGAGGAAAAAAAATGGAGCAATCGAGAGAATGGGTCTCGAGAAAAGGAGAAAAAATAGAGTAAAATCGAGAGAATAGCTCTCAAGAAAAAGAGGGAAAAAAATGGAGGTGACGGGAGAAAAACGTGAAAATCTGAAAAATGTGTATAGAAAAAAAATATTTTAGAGAGGACACAACCTGAGCTCTGATACCATGTAACTTGGCAAAATGGAAAGAATGAATATTGTGTCCTGTATTTCATATACAAACGTTACATATATATAGAAGATATGAGAGCCTCAATAGTAATGACTAATAATGACTATTAATGAAGATTATTCCTAATCCATACAAATCAGGGATTCCTATAAATCAGATACAATTTCCTATGTAATCCCTGTCACATTTCCTGTTTGACAATTGCTCAAATATGACTGTTTTCCCTAAAAAGATACACGTTGTCACGCACCATAAAGAATGTGCGATATTTTGCGTGTACGAATACTCTGGCATATATAAGGAGGTTTAGACATTAGTCTAGAAACTCTCAGGTTGTTGTAGATACTTGTACATAATACTAGAATTGTCTAGAGAATTCTAGAAACTCTCTTGTAAAAAATAAATATCTAGATATTTTGGGAGGAGGTTCTGAAGAACTATTCTTCACCGTAGGATGTTTTCGATCTTAGCCGTTTGTTGAAGAAGTGGTTTGCCCATAAATAGGAGGTATCACCCTTATTTGTAACCATCGAAAGCTATTCAAGTTATTTGCTTTCAAGAACAACTCTCTAAGTTTCTTGTCTTTGGTTTCTTTGCCTACTCTTAATGGTTCGGTTAATTTAACTAAGATCAGGGTGAAGTGATCAAGCTAAGGCCGGCACAGTTTTGAGAGGTTTGTCTAAAACCGTGACAACGTGCTTATAAAAAACAAAAAACGATGAGGACTATGAAAGCTTGTGGCGAGTTTAATCAAGTAGTTTATCTTTGGATAAATTCAAACACACTCAAATATAAAACTCAAAACATGGTATTAGAGTTGAACACTAAATCCATAACTGTTGGGGAAAAAAAAAGAAAACTAAATCCTTAAGGTAAGAATCCGAAGTCTTGTAAGTCTTTAAACAAATTTCAAATAACTAAAAACAATAAATTTTATAAATGAGGGTTTGTCTTCCAATTTTTCCTATAAATAATGTAACTTATTATAAACTATATATATTTCATATGGATTAAATTGAATGCTAAAAAAAGCATGAGCAGTAGGTAGAACTTTTCAGAATGGTGGAGAAAACAAGTAGGATTGGGGGATCCAAAGCCCCAAAAGAATAATATGGCAACAAGAGGTCCTAAAGAGCATCAATTATTACCACACATCTCAATCTCATCCTCCTAATGCCTTTGGATCTTTACCATTTCTTGCAATTACACCTCCTTCCCTTTCTTTCTTTATTTCTTTATCTTTTTGGGAACCATGGACCTTTGTCTCAGCCTAATTCATTAAAATCCAAATAATCATTACTTCATACCCATAACAAAAGTATTTTTAGTATTTTTGGGTCCCTTTGCCCACCAAAATCATAACCCATCATTCACTTTGAGCGTCTCATTATGATTTTACATGTGATGTGATCAATCCCTCATGCTATCATGTACCCTCTACATACAACACAACACGCAATCATCAAATACTTCACTCATTTTCTAACAAGGATCAACGTTCATTGTTGAGATCACTTTTTTTTTTTTTTTTTTTTTTTTTTTTTTTTTTTTTTTTTTTTTTTTTCAGTTCATTCTTCATCTCATAAGAATGGAAACGCATCAATGGGTAAATTGATCTAACTAGACTGTTTGTAGCTGTAACTGACCTGATTTTGCAAGAGAACTATGGTTTTTTTATTTTTTTTTTTTTAGTGAAAAGGGAGTGCTAATAATTAGAACAAAGCAGCTAAGTAGACAGGTCAAGATGATCAATTAAATGCATAGCTTTCATGGTATGGCTAAGCGTAGCGTCTGTGGCTTCAATGATGTCACTGGGCTTAAAAGATTCTCCGGCGAGGAGACTTAGTTCCGAGCTATTCTAAGTTGTCTGGAGCCTTCACGTGAGCATGCCAAAACTCAGGGACCATCGGAGGGCAAGATTAGGCTGTAATATAGAGGGAAAGAATATTTTAAAAGAAAACTTCAAAAAAATGATAAGAGAATTAATATTTTTTGAAACATCCCCGTAATTTCTCTCAATCGCAACATAAGATTAAAGATATATAGTCAAAATCATGATTGTAATGTAAGTGTACATGTCTACTGTAGATTTATGTGCTTGTTTGAAATAGTGATTAGAGATTTTTAAACTAGTTTTTCAATCTTGATTTATAATATACTATAAAGTAAGTATGTGAGGGGAGTTTTATCTCAATTTTTGTAAATAAACACTTTTTAAACCTTGAAAGTAATCTCAAACATACTTATAAATCCCTCCTGTAAATCTTTCTTAACAGTGAAATTGGGCAGTTAAAAGTCTTCTATGAAAAAAGAAAGTCCACTAATTAAATATGCTTTTACTAAACAACATATAAACACACACACAAGGCTATCAAAGTGTGGTTTACGCTTTCCTATTTCCCACACCTACGGTTAAGAAAATGCATTCTGATTTTTTTAGATTATTAAAACTAAAAGTTAAGGGAAATTTTTGGCTGAAATTTTTTCACCAAGCGGCAATTTTGTATGGGAAGTGTCAAAAAGTGAGTGATTTTACTCTAATTGTTATTTTAGTTAATTTTGACAATTAATTAACCTAATATTCTAAGCTATTATGCATATCATTTTTTTTAAGTGCAAATTTATCTCAAATTATAAATCGAACTTTAAAAAAGGATGAAGTAAATGACTTATAGGCTTCTAGCACAAATTTAAATTTTAACAAAAATTATATTGATAACATGTGAATTGTTAGTTAGCATATTTGATCAACTAACTGTCAAAATTAATTGGGATAACAATAACGGTAAAATTTCTTCCTTTCCAACCAAAAATGCCCCGAAAAACTTCTGGTACAAAATTACTTGAATGAAACGTTCCATGTCAACTAGCATATTTAATCAACTATCGTCTTTCTTTGATATTATAGTTTTAATGTCGTTCCTCTTGAAGGTTTCAAATACTCAAGAGAAGGATTATTTATTAATTTTAACCAACAGAAGAAAAGAAGGAAGAGAAAAGAAGAAAATTTGTGCTTCAAATGCTCAAATTATAGGGTTATTTATTAGTATTAACCAACAGAGGAAAAGAAGGAAGAGAAAACAAGAGGATCAAGAAGGCACTCTAAATTATGCAAGAGCACACAATCTACTAATATCATAAATCTTATCGTATGTGATTCAAGCATAATCAGAAGCTTAGACAAATACAAGTTCATGGGCACAACCAGACATAAATATAATCCCACAAAACACTAGAAAGTGGACAACAAAAGAAAGAAAAACACCAACCATGGCCAAAAGGGCAATCACAGTTATAACAGCAGTTCATGTTCACATCCAGAAAATTAAACTAAATCATATATAGTCTTTGTGCATGTTCTTCTTAATGAGGGCATTTGGGCTCGAAGGCAAGAGGCGCAACATTGTAGAGAATGAAAGGAAGCTTGTTGGACACAAACGGCTTCTCCGGTTTCAGGGCGGCGCCGTAGATGCCACCGTGGAGGTTAGTCGGCTTCTGACACGTGGCAGACGGTGAAGAGACCAGGAAAACTTCGCACTTGTGAGCTCCGAAGTTGGTGATCGTCTTTGGAGCTTCCAGGTAGTAATAGCCGTTTTTATCAGTCTTCGCCGTTTCCGTAATATGATACTTGGTGTTGTTGCACGCCAACCTCACAACGGCTCCTGCAAGTTCAAAACGACACAGTACGTTAGTTGTCGTTTAGCAGATCATCATAGCCCTGGTACTGATGGTCCCATCAGACCCCACCAATCAATGCCATTCCTTGTTCCCTTGTCCCCATTTTCTCAATAATAGCGCAGCTTTGAGAAAAGCCAATAACTAGAAAATAGAAACTTTAGCCTGCACCTATGTACTACTCTCTCCCCCTCTCTCCCTCTCTCACCCATGGGCAAATCTAGTTTAGCTTTCATTAATCTCTGGATAAATCTAACTTACTCCTTTTTTTTTTTGGCATCAACTCCTTTAGCAGACGTTTAACAACGCAACAGACAGAGAATGTGAAAGAAAGTTGTAAATCTCAGTACATAGCAGGAGATAATATTTGCCAGCAAGGGGAAACAAAGTTAAATGTGAGAACATGAACTATAATGGAGTAGATGAATGTTCACTTGGGAAGAAGTAACTAAAGCAGAATAACGAACAGAAAAGTGAAGGTTTTTTCAAACTAAATACACAGTAAGAAGGCAGCTTCTAAGGCGTAAAAAAATGAATTTGAGGGTTAAATGATGGCAGAACTGAAAATGTAGTTAGCAGGGACTTAAAAATTTAACGGTGTAAATTAATAGAGTAAGAAAGGGAGGTACCAAGAGAAGGAGTAGCTCCGAGCAGAGTGTCAACACCAGCGTATTTGCAGGACTTGCAGTAAACAACACCTTGGACGGCGACGAATCTTCTGGGGATGGGGATGCGAGGATGGAAGTGAGGAGCAGGGGCAGGAGGGTAATGTGGGGTGGGGGCCTCACCGGTGCTCGGGAAGGAGTGGGAGGGTAATGTGGGGTGGGGGGCTTCACCGGAGCCGGAGATGGAGGAGGAGGGTAGTGGTGGGTGGGAGGCTTAACCGGAGCCGGAGTGGGAGGGAGGGTAGTGGTGGGTGGGGGAGGTTTTACCGGAGCCGGAGATGGAGGGGAGGGTAGTGGGGTGTGGGAGGCTTGATCGGAGCCGGAGATGGAGGTGGAGGGTGGTGAGGGGTGGGAGACTTGATCGGAGCTGGAGCTGGAGATGGAGGGGGAGGGTAGTGGGGGTGAGGAGGAGGCTTAACAACAGGGGAAGGGGTAGGAGTGGGGGGTAGTGGTGGGAAGGAGTGGGGGCGGCGGTGGGAGGGTGGTGGTGGTGGTGGTGGTGGCCGTGATGGCTGTGGGGGCAGGAGGGTGAGGGGGAGGATAGGAAGGAGGGAGACTGTCAAGGTCTTCAGAGTAGACAGAGAGGGAGGAAGTGAGAGAGAGAAGCAAAACCAGAAGAAGGCTGGATACCATTTCTGGCAGAGAAACGAAGCAGAGAGGAGAGTGACTGTGGGAGAGAGAGATGATTCTCAATAGCAGATTTAGGTGCTCTTTTATAGCCACTTGGCCACTAAATTAAGAAAAATCATGTCACAATTTCTCATCATTTTAATATCTTTAAAAAAAAAAAAAAGCTAATACTACCAACAAGGAAAATAATTTTGACAAGTTTGTTAATCACATGTGAATACGTGATCATATTTCAAACACACTCAAATATAAAACTCAAAACATGGTATTAGAGTTGAACACTAAATCCATAACTGTTGGGGAAAAAAAAAAAGAAAACTAAATCCTTAAGGTAAGAATCCGAAGTCTTGTAAGTCTTTAAACAAATTTCAAATAACTAAAAACAATAAATTTTATAAATGAGGGTTTGTCTTCCAATTTTCTCCTATAAATAATGTAACTTATTATAAACTATATATATTTCATATGGATTAAATTGAATGCTAAAAAAAGCATGAGCAGTAGGTAGAACTTTTCAGAATGGTGGAGAAAACAAGTAGGATTGGGGGATCCAAAGCCCCAAAAGAATAATATGGCAACAAGAGGTCCTAAAGAGCATCAATTATTACCACACATCTCAATCTCATCCTCCTAATGCCTTTGGATCTTTACCATTTCTTGCAATTACACCTCCTTCCCTTTCTTTCTTTATTTCTTTATCTTTTTGGGAACCATGGACCTTTGTCTCAGCCTAATTCATTAAAATCCAAATAATCATTACTTCATACCCATAACAAAAGTATTTTTAGTATTTTTGGGTCCCTTTGCCCACCAAAATCATAACCCATCATTCACTTTGAGCGTCTCATTATGATTTTACATGTGATGTGATCAATCCCTCATGCTATCATGTACCCTCTACATACAACACAACACGCAATCATCAAATACTTCACTCATTTTCTAACAAGGATCAACGTTCATTGTTGAGATCACTTTTCTTTTTCTTTTTTTTTTTTTTTTTTTTTCAGTTCATTCTTCATCTCATAAGAATGGAAACGCATCAATGGGTAAATTGATCTAACTAGACTGTTTGTAGCTGTAACTGACCTGATTTTGCAAGAGAACTATGTTTTTTTTTAAAAAAAAAGTGAAAAGGGAGTGCTAATAATTAGAACAAAGCAGCTAAGTAGACAGGTCAAGATGATCAATTAAATGCATAGCTTTCATGGTATGGCTAAGCGTAGCGTCTGTGGCTTCAATGATGTCACTGGGCTTAAAAGATTCTCCGGCGAGGAGACTTAGTTCCGAGCTATTCTAAGTTGTCTGGAGCCTTCACGTGAGCATGCCAAAACTCTGGGACCATCGGAGGGCAAGATTAGGCTGTAATATAGAGGGAAAGAATATTTTAAAAGAAAACTTCAAAAAAATGATAAGAGAATTACTATTTTTTGAAACATCCCCATAATTTTCTCTCAATCGCAACATTAGGTTAAAGATATAGAGTCAAAATCGTGATTGTAATGTAAGTCTACATGTCTGCTGTAGACTTATGTGCTTGTTTGAAATAGTGACTAAAAATTTTTAAAGCAGTTTTTCAATCTTGATTTACAATATACTATAAAGTAAGTATGTGAGGGAGTTTTATCTTAATTTTTTTTGTAAGTAAACACTTTTTAGACCCGAAAGTGATCTCAAACATGCTTATAAATCCCTCCTATCAATCCTTCTTAACAGTGAAATTGGGCATTTAAAAGTCTTCCATGAAAAAAGAAAGTCCACTAATTAAATATGCTTTTACTAAACAATAATTCTTGATATATAAACACACACACAAGGCTATCAAAGTGTGGTTTACGCTTTCCTATTTCCCACACCTACGGTTAAGAAAATGCATTCTGATTTTTTTCCTAGTCGCTACTCACTCTCTTTATATTTGGACTGCCTAACATTTTTTAGATGATTAAAACTAAGGGAAAATTTCATTTAAATACCAAATGAATTTGTAAAACCCCGGAGGTGACGCGAATTTACAAAAAGACTTAGAGGTGACAAGAACCTTTGGGGGTTTTACAAATTCGCGCCAAATGACTATTTTGCCCTTAGGGTTAGATAATTAAAAAAAAAAAAAAGAAAATACCCCCCCCCCGCGGTGGCCCCACCGCCACCGCCCACGGTGGCAGCCGGCCGCCGGTGACCGGTCGCCACCGTCCACCGTCCACCGTCCACCACCGCCCTTAGGGTTAAATAGTATTATTGATATCAATTAAATATATTTTAATTGAAAGTTAATTAATTGTATTAATGATATAAAAAAATAAATGTCGGGTTTTTTTTTTAAAAAAGAAAGTTGTTATTTTTATTTGGTGAGATAAAAGCCAAAAAAAAAAAAAAAAAAAAAAAAAAAAGCACATCTCATGCCAACTTCACAATTTACAAAATTGAATTGAAATAAAAGTCATTTTTACCAATATTAACCTAAACCAGAATAATTTTCCTTAACACATAAATGTGAGTTTTTAAATTGTAATTTAGTTAATATTTCAATTTTTATTTTTTAATTCTTTAATATTAATCAGTAATATTATTTATTTATTTTTAAAAGCGAAATTTAAATTTCATATACTTCTATAGATCTTTTAGAAAAAAGATGTAAAATGCACTTAAAATTTCATAAAACGGTTTACATCAATATAAAAATTTCAAAAAAAAAAAAAAAAAAAACCTATATATATGTGTGTGAAAAATATAGAAAAATTCATACTTAATTAATATATTCCCCAAAATATGTCCTTTTTATAGTGACATATATTATAAGTTTTCTTAAAAAAAATTGTTCATGTTAATAAAATGAACTCTTTGCTGAAAAAAATTGTAGATTTTTATTCTTATGATGATATACTTAATATATTTGAACAATCATATTTTGTTATATTAAAATTGATTTTGATATATACATGGGAAACATAAGTTAATAAGGAGTAATAAAACTCATTAATGAGGAGAGAGGAGAGGGTATTATAGTTATTTTACCCATATTTTAAAATCCTAAATTGGGTTAATGACTCAATTAAAAATTTATTGAATTTACCAACCCAATTTAAAATTTTTGTATTTTAAGTAGCTTTATATGGAATTTTCCAATTACAGAACTTCACATAATGAATATAAATAGTGTGGCCTTTCAGAATATGCAACTATAATTTTACCCCTTATATTGCACAGAATAAAGAATATAATTTTAATTAATTAATTAATTATTGTAAACTCTTTTTAGATAAATTAGAATAAATTTTTTATCACAATAAAATTAATTAAAAAATAATTATTCATGATTAGCAAATTAAGGAGAGAATATTTATTAATTTTTTAATCCTAAAAAAATTATTGTAATTAAATTTTGAACCTTTTATTTAATTAATATGTTTTCGACAATACAAAACCATGTTAGATTTGGCATTTGACCTTTATAGGAGTAATTCCGAAGACCACCCATTAATTTCATATACATAATTTATAAGTTAAAAGCGTAAAAACGGTAAATTTGGAGAGTCAACTCACGCGAGTTTAATAATAATGATTGGGCTATGATATATTGCCATATAGGTAAGAGGTACTTTGATTTTACATTGATGAAAGTGAAGCGAAGTTTTAAAATTATGGAATTAAAATATATGTTCAAAAAAAATTATGGTAAAAAAGGAAAACCCGTGGCATGGATTTTTTTTTTTTTTTTTTTCCTTCCTCCTTGGGCTAAAGTATATTGTTAAAACTTTACATTATAGTTAAAGGATTAAAATGAAACTTCATATAAAATATAAAAATAAATGATCAAATGTATATTTTAGTGTTTTTTTTTTTTTTTTTTTAAGAGATAAGCTTATGTTGGGCACAAATCATTGCAATGATTCAGACAAATTTACATGAGTGGATGGAAATGTCCATGTGTTAATAAATTATAGGCTATTATACCTTATTTATATTTTCTTAATTTTAAAAAACGATTTGATATTTCTCATACTATAAATTCAATAAATTCACAGGATAATTCCAAAAATAGCAAGAAAAGTAATATGTTTGGACGAATATTATATAACTTGTGCGTCTAAGTTTAGTCAGAGTTACAAAGCAATGGGAAGGAAGTACTTAGTGATAATATTTTAGGAAGAATGAATAAAAATATTTTTGTTCATTCAAAGTCTTTGGATTGCATTGACTAAGTTGGGTTGTAAAATTTTCATGATAAATTGAAGAGGATCATTACAATATTCAAAAAGAAAGAATGAGGTTCTCATTGGTGAACGATCTGTAAATCATACGTAAGTCTTTCTTTGAATCTGAAGCAAATGCGTGTCGACTACGGTGGGAGATACGGTGTCTACTCCCACCTAAACTTTTTATTAAGAAAAAAAAAAAAAAGAATGAGGCCAATGAAACACAGAAAAAGTAGCACATGCATAGGAGGATTAAAACCCAATTTTTGGATTTTTGTACTCCTTGCCATGCGCCTAGAAGTTTCCCAAGGCCTTCGGCAATTGCACCTTTTTTTATTATACTGTTTTATATACTTTCACTCTTTTTTAAAAATATTCCTTCCTGATATTGGGAAAATCATTATTTATGTGCATATAGTTTCCATCAATTTCTAATTTGGTAGTTGCATATTTTTAAAATTAAATCCTTTAAATTTACTCTTTTAGTGCAATTAGCTTCCGTATCGGGGCTGACAATACTAATATAACAAAGTTACCTGGGCTAGCAGTGTTAAAACAATAAAATTAAAATATTTAATAAAAAAACATAAGTACTGAATTAAAATTAAAGAAATTCAATGTACTTAAATAATAGTTTTCTCTTTTGATTTAAATCTGACTTTACATTCATTAATGATTAATTACCAACATATTTAAACTAGGTTTTTTTTTTTTTTTTAGCAATAGTGGAAAAGTTCTGTTTTAAAATTTTATTTTAAAAATAAATGAATTCAAATACCAATTCTTTTTTATAAAAGTATCAGTCTTTTTTGTGTATATAAATATATCATATCATTTTACCAATAATTTTTTTCAAAAGAGTCATTTCACATATTTTTCCTTTTTTACCTAAATTTTGAAATAATAATTAAAAAAAGTTGCATGGGAGATACCAGGATTCACAAGAGAAATAAGCCAAAAAGGGGTGATTAAGAAATGATATATTGTATATAATACTTCAAAAAAAAAAAAAGATATTACTTAGAAAATGATAGAAAAATAACTTTAAAATTGTAAAATCTTAAATTAACTAGGTTTGTTACTAAAAGTTGATAAGGAAATGACGAAACATAATAAATAATTTACAACTCATTTTTTAAGAGATACCTCATTTAAAATTTTGCAAAGTAAAAGTTATTTTTCTATTTTTTCCCCTGTATTGTATATACTAAGACCATTACAAAATTGAATTCTCTAACTATTAGAATTAGTAATTATGGGAGAAATTTTAATTAACATTTTATTTAATTTTCAAATTTCGTCCAAACGGTTGAAGAATTTTTCTCCCTACTTTACCTCCCCTTTTTGGTAAACAACGGTTAAAGAATGATGTGTTTTTTTTTTTTTTTGGTAGAAGGGGAGGCAGAAGCCTTATATTAAAATATAAAAGTAGGGGAATCGAGTCCCAAACAGTCCTGAATCAATACATTCCTCAAATGATGAGGACAAACACTAGAGATAAAGGAGTTGGAAATTCCTTCCTTTGCCAAACTATCAGCCAGCACGTTCTGCGATCTGGACACATGCTGCAATTTCACCACCCAATTCCTTCTCAGCAATTCTCGGATCTGCAGAAAAACTGAAGTACTCAGATTGTCATCCCTATCAGCAGCAAGCTCTTCCACAATATTCTTTGAGTCCGAATCAAGCACCACTGGTATTGTTTACTATTGATATTTTGTTTGCATTGGACGGACGAGCGAAAAAGGACAAAATTAGTGGGCCACAAAAATAAACGGTCTTTAACATTATTTGCCCAAACACTATTACTTCTTGTCGGTGCTAATGGCAGAGGTTTCACTTTTTGCTTTGTGTTAGTAACTATCCGTTGCAATGTTATGCTCCTTTTTAACAAAGATCTGAATTCCAGTATCTCAGAAGAGAAATGCAACAAAAATCACCAATGGCAAAGATTAGTTTCCTCTATCAAGCTCCACCTCTTGGCATAGAGGGGAGGTTAATCAACGCTACAAAAATTGTCTATGAAATTATGACAGTTTAGCTAAATGATCAGTAATGGTATAGTTTACGTAGTTAGTCTCACACACAATAATAAGCAAAATAATTGTTTCAATACAATCAAAAGAAAATTGATAAGAAAAAAAATAACAAATTAAAAGAAATGTTAACTGACCTTTTTCATGGTGAGATATCGAGACTCTTAAAAAGACGTTTGTTGTTCCCCTCACAGTCGATGTGAATACATCGATTCGAACCTGGCTTTGATATAATTTTTAACATCTCAGCACCTCGCTCTTGATAGTGTCTGCTTTTGGGTCTTGTTACCCCTCATGACATTAAAAAGCGTCGAGATAGGAGATATCCAGACCCTTATAAACGTCTTTTATTCCCCTAGCTAATGTAGAGAGTACGCTATTTTCAAGAGATCATTACCTAAACAAGCTTTGAATATGCTAGAATGAGCATTTAGATGGTTGTTTGTAACATTGAAGCCGAATAGCTTGTTGCATTTAGCCACCTAAATGTTCCAACAGACTAGTCAACTTTTTTGGTATGGTTAAGGCATGCTTCATATTTAATATTGTTCCATTATTTGACTCAGTCGGCTCCAGATTTAGAAGAAAAAATGTTCCATAACGAAAGTTTGATATGGATCATTTCCATCTAACCCGGACGTTTACAAAAGTCTCTTAAGAAATGTACATATAGAGCCTTCTTCTCGTTCACTACCAAATGGATAACTAGCTAATAAGTCTTCACGGCCTCTTTTCATTTTGAGTTGCGCAATATGCACTTTGCCATGTGAGAATAGCAAGTCTAATTTCACCCACTAACAAGAATTCCCATCATGATCCTTAATATAATATATATTTACATAATTTAATTATATTAAAAAAGCTAATTAAGTTAGTTAATATGATATGTATTTTTTCAAAACATCATAGCCATCTTCTTTAATTCTTTCATTATCTATTCTCTTTAATTATTGTTGATGGAGTATAATATAGGTAAATTAGCTAGAAAAAATGACAAATATAAAAAATATGTCTTATATTTAGTATCAAGATGAACTTTCCAAATATATCCTTAAGGACCGGTGGGAGTATTAGAAAATGCTTTAGCTAAAAAAAAAAAAAAAAATTAAACAGCACAGAGTGCTAGGAATTGGGTCAAATGAATGTGCCTTCTTTCTTCATAAGTATTTTTAGAGAAACTAGGAGCACCCAAAAAACGTGTAGAGTGATAGTTCTGCCTCCAATCCAAAATATAATGCATCTTCTAGAAAGAAATTAATAATCAATTTTTAATTTTATTCTTATTTATTAGTGGTACATGTTGGAGGTCGAGAAAAATGAACGATGTGAACTTATAAAAGAGAGAGAGAGATATAAGACATATTTAAATGATATAACCATTTTTTCTTAGCACTGAGAAACCAAATTTTGCACACCACACATAGGCATGAATGTAATCCGTTCGGATCCAAAGCTAAAATCAACGAAAATGAGTATAAAATGCGACGGATCTGGGCTCTTTGTTCAAGAAAGCTAAACAATCAATAATAAATGTAATACTACTAGATAGCTGCTATAACAAGGATAAATATAAACTATATAGTTTTTTTTTTTTTGGTAAAATAGGAGGCGTAGCCATATATTTAAGTAGACAGAGTTGGGGAATAACTTCCCATACAATCATTAGACACCAAAGTCCTCAAGAAAACAGGACAACAATCAAAGAAGGAAGAACTAGAAATACCACTCTTGGCAAGCCAATCAGCCACCTGATTTTGTTCACGAGAAATATGAACCAGCCTTAATACCCATTGCAGACTCATTAAGCAGCGTGCATGATAAATCACCAGACTATCCGGCCTACCCCCTGCATTCCCTGTGAGCAAATCAATAAGAATCTTGGAATCAAATTCGATGATGACCTTTCTGAGGCCCTTGTTCCAGGCTAGCTGCAACCCCTTCAAAAATCCCCGTTCTTCTGCTTCCAGTGGGGAACATTGACCAAGCTGGTGAGAAAGACCAGCTACCTAGCCACCATTCTCATCCCTTATGACACACCCTGCCCGACTCTACGCGGTGAAGACACCGCCCCGTCGATGTTAACTTTGAACCACTCATGAGGAGGGGGCTTCCAACCTCCTGATGACTGTGCACCAGCAATAGGATCCGGTATATGACTCCGTTGAGACACAAAAAGCCTCCATGTCTATAAGATTATCAATTCAGGATGCCTTGGCTTAATAAAATTGTCTTCAAACATTGCCCGATTCCTCCAATTCCATAATTTCCATATGGACACTCCAAATATTAAATTCCAGCTGGAACTAGAATGCCTTCCAACTTCTTTCTTCAAGTTCAGGGTCAGCCAATCAGTCAGGGAAGCATTAAAGAAAGAATCATGGTAACGTGGATGAACCAAAGATAACTACATGCCCCTAGCAAAAGAACAGTCACGTAGCACATGAATTAAGGATTCCACTTGAGCATTGCAATGAGAACAGAGCTCTGACGAATTAGACCAACGACTCCGCCATTCATTTGTTGGCATGACGAATTAGAGTCACCCACTTTCTTCTCAAACAAGTGTTGTTCGTTCCTTTGCATATATTTATAAAATAAAACATCAGACCATAGACTATTAATTCCAGCAATTAAATGCCAAGCCAATTTACACCCAAAAGCCTTATTCACATCAGTCACGGTTTTAAAACCGAGTCCCCCCATGACTTTTAGGCTGAGTTACAATCTTCCAGCCTACATTGTGGTAACCATGAGAACCTCTCCCCCAAATGAAATTGCATTGCAAATGTTCCACTGCCTTACATACACTAACAGGCACTTGTGCTACCTGCATAGGATAAAGGGGAATTGAACTTAATACAGATTTTGCCAAGGTAATACATCCAGCCATAGAAAGCGAGTTGACCTTCCAAGTAGCTAGCTTAGAATTCACTCTGTCAATAATATAATTAAAAGTTTCTGTAGGCTTCCTTTTCTGGGATAAAGGAAACGCTAGGTATTTACCAATTTTGTAGGTGATTCTCATCGAAGTGACATTCTGAATTTGCCTCCTCAGCTCATTTGGAACTTTCAACGAGAAGAACATGGAAGATTTCTCTAAACTAACTTTTTCTCCAAATGCCCCGCAGAAAGCATTAAGACACTTCATTATACACTTAGCTTGATCAATTGATGCTTCCCTGAATAATAGAAGATCATCTACAAACGTTAAATGCGAAATGGTAGGGCCATTGGCAGATGTCTTAATCGGTTTCCATGAACCAGCCCTGACTACATCACTAATTAAATCTGAGAGTTTGTCAATGCACAAAGCAAAAAGATAAGGAGAAACGGGATCCCTTATCGTAGACCCCTTTTTGGAAGAAAGAATTCTGACTTCTCCCCGTTCCACAGAACATTATATGATACAGTAGAGACACAATCCATTATCAGATTAATAAGGCCAGCCCCAAATCCTGCTTCAATTAGAACCCTCTTTAGGAAAGACCAATCAATTCGATCATAGGCCTTCTCCAAGTCTATTTTTAACGCCATAAAACCACGCCTACCTCTAGCTTTCTTCATCGTATGGAGTAGCTCTTGACCAATTATTATGTTATCTTGTATGAGCCTTCCATGAATAAATCCTGCTTGAAAAGGTGAAATCAAGTCCTTTATCACCCTCTTTAGTCTGCTTGTAAGAATCTTGGTCACACATTTGTAGTGGACTATACAAAGGGAAATAGGCCGGAAATGACTAACAATCTCAGGCTGATCCTTTTTCGGAATTAAAGCAATCAAAGTCCTATTTGCTTCAGCCAAGGGCACAGAACCGCTAAAAACATCTTTCACAAATCTGCATACATCTTTACCAACCTTATCCCAGTTAGACTGGTAAAAAATTGGAGAAAAGCCGTCGATCCCTGGGGACTTGTAAGGGCCCATTGCAAACATGGCTACTCTAATTTCCTCATCAGAAGGAGAAGCACTAAGAGTATTGAGATCAAGATTCTCTAACCTGGGGAAGGTAGTTTCGGTATCCAGAACCACAGAATTGCTCAGTTGCTCTTGATATATGGATTTGAAAAAGGTCAAAAAAGGTTTTTAATAGCTTCTTCTTGTTCAACCCAACATCCATGATCATCTTTAAGGGCTAGAATCCGGTTCCTTCTTCTCCTCACAGTTGTTTTATGATGGTAATATCGAGTATTGCGATCGCCTTGCGTGATCCATGTGGTCCGAGCCTTTTGGAACCACTTGACCTCTTCTCTATTCATTAATTCCTCCAATTCACGCTGAAGTTGTAACTCAAAATTGCATAAAAAACCAGAGAAAGGGTATGCCCGTGATTTTTGAATTCCATTCAACCTAGCTAGAAGAATAGATTTTTGTTTTTCTACATGACCAAAAACAGTCTAATTCCAAATCTCAAGAGAACTTTGAAAATTACTAAGACAAGCCGATAAGGATCCCTGGCAGTTCCATTTGCAATCAATAAATTCCTTGAAATTTTCATGATACAACCACATGGCTTCAAATCTGAACGGTTTATTTGGTTTAGCAACAGCATTTCTTGTGCCCACAAGCAAAAGAATAGGGTTATGATCGGAGAATTCGGTTCTCGACAATACCTTTGCATATGAGTCTGGGAATTGGTCCATGAAGCAACTATTCACAAGTACTCGATCTAATCGTTTGTACAACCTTGAACATCTAGCAATTCTAGGGCCCTTCCAAGTCATTTTTGGTCGATAGCCCCCAAATCTGCCAAGCAACACTCATTGATACGGTCTTGAAACCATTGAATCCGAGTAGTGTTTCCTCCTCTGCCTCCAACTCGTTCATCAATAGAAAGGATTTTGTTGAAATCCCCAATGATCGATCTAGGGCACGCTATTGCACGAGACAAACGCAAGAGGTTCTCCCACAAAATCGATTTATAGTTGGTATAAGGAATAGAGTACACCACCGTTACCGAAAGGACGCCGATTGAGCGGCAACACAAATGGAAGAAGCTGGTGGTCTTGTTCGAGAACAAAACAGAGATACGAGAACTATTCCACGCCACCACTATGCCTCCAGACTGACCCATACTAGGAATCATCCTAACCGAGTCATAACCCAACCTTCCCAGACAATTAAACCGAGCTAGCACCCCTGTTCGAGTTTCAGCCAAAACAATTAAACTGGGCTGAGGCCCTTTACAAAGAAGTTTTAAATTTCTAAAGAGGCCCTGACCACATGCCCCCTAGTATTCCAATAAAACAAACAGTCCATAAAATCTTTGGACTCAAAACAAAACATATAAATCAACAAGACTCCTGAGTCTCAGGAACAAAAGCCTTGTCGGAGCAAATTCCACCCTCTGCATCACACGTCATAGGACTAGCCATGGAAGGCCCAATTGGAGTGTCCCCAGCTAACACAGGACTAGACCTATCTCCAGGGTTACAAGGTAATGGAGCATCCGTGGCAGGCCTTGGATGCTATTATTGCCTTGGGCCGTGACTAAATCATTGGCCCTAGCCTGTATTACCACCTAACCTACCTCCATCATACTACCCTGCTCATTTGAAACTCCACCAATTCCTCTCTCAATTGTTACCCCAATTACCGCTGACTCCACTATGTCTTTTGAACGCTTGTCCACGCATTTCGGGATAATTGGCGACTCATGATTTGACTCCTGAGCATCCTATCCCCCTTTATGTAAACCACCTTTTTTCTCCCCCAGCTGCGTTCCTTTCCTCGTGGTTCCTCGTACCATCATAGCACTCTGATCCTGAGCTCCTTTGTCCCCCAATGCGTCCCTTTTAGACCCCACCTGCTCCACATCAGTCTGAATAGGCTGTACCTCATCTTCTATTCCTGCAAGCAACGAGAACCGAGAACCACCTACCCCTGGATTTTGATCCCCATGTTTCTCCTTGCCTCGTCGAGGTCGTCGGTTTCTCTGAACCACCTTCTAGATATCCCCTGGCCCTTCCGACTTGCTTATCTTCCCAACAACTTCACATGGATTATTACCATCGGGATGAGCCGGATCTTCTCCAACATTAGACTGAACTGATTTCTGGGGACACGTCTCATGGCAATGTCCATAAAAACCACAGTCGGAACACAACAAATGGAGACCTTCATATTCAATATAATAATCCTCTCCATCCACCGAAAACCCAGACATCAGTTGCTTTGTTAAATCCACCAAAACACACAATCTAGCATAGTGTCCACGAAGCTGATTCGACATATTAAGGTCCACCTTGATTGTTTCACCAATTCTGTCACCAATGAATGATAGAGCCTCTCTATCATAGTATTCCAGAAAAATACTTGGAAGCCTTACCCACACGGCAACCTTATCAACTGTAGCGCGTGCAGAATTAAAATTAGGCTCCCAAGGCCTAACTGTCAAGTAATAATCATAGATCATCCATTGCCCTCCAGTTAATGCGTTGTGAAAATCTTCTTTGTTTGAAATTTTAACAACGTAATATCCGTGTCCTATATTGATAAGTGTAATGACCCCGCGTTTAGCCCACAATGACTGAACTCTAGCTTCCAATGCCTTAAAACCAATATTCCTACCCAAGAGCTTAATGATAACAGAATTGCTCCAAGCCTTATACATCCTCTTCTTCATTTTGCTTGAGAATATAAAGGTTGGAAAATTCATGTTAGGATCTTCAATGGTCTTGCACAGGGGTTCACCTTCATCATCAGAGATTGAGTCATCAGAGATGATCTCATGTGTTTCTTCGAGACTGCTAACTGTACCTTCTTTGGCGTCTTCAGAAACGCCTTTGAGCTTATCAGCAAATGATGAAGATCCTTTGGAAAACTTAGTTTGCTTCGATCCCAGCTTAAGCCACTGATCTTCCGATCTGTCCAACGGAGGGAAAACGGCATTCTTGATCTTCTTTGAACTCCTGAGTAGCAAGTCCTCCTCTTCCTTGGAAGAAGGAGTGAGCGTAGTCTTAGAACGAGAGAGAATGAGAGCGTCAGTCATTTCTTCCTAAGGCTGCTACAGAGAACTTTCAAGACTTCTATAAACTATATAGTTGATAGGGCATTAATTTGTGTAACTTATTTGCCCAAACAGTACTATTACTTCTTGTCGGTGCCAATGGCAGAGGTTTCACTTTTTGCTTTGTGTTTGTAACTATCCGTTGCAATGTTATGTTCCTTTTAAATGAGAGATCTGAATTCCAATATCTCGGAAGAGAAATGAAACAAAAATACCAGTAGCAAAGACTACTTTCCTTTATCTTTTTGCTCGGAACTAGTTTCCTTTATCAAGCTCCACCTCTTGACATAGAGAGGAGGTTGATCAATGGTACACAAATTTTCTATACAACTATGAGAGTTTAGCTAAATGATCAGTAGTTTAACGTAGTTATTAGTGTCACCTCCCCTAGCAAGCAAAATAATTTTTTCAATACAATCAAAATAAAATTGATTAAAAAAAGAGAGAAAGAAATTAGAAGAAATGTTAACATGCTTCTTACGGTGAGGTATCTAGACCCTTAGAAAGATGTTTTTTGTTGCCCCCACAGCCAATGCGGACACATCAACTTGAGTCTGATCACTCTTATATGATTTGCAACATCTCAGCGCTTCACTCTTGATATTGTTTCCTTTGGGGTCTTGTCACCCTTCGTGGCATTAAAATGCGTCGAGAAAAGAGGTATCCATACCTTCATAAAATGTCTTTTGTTTCTTCCTAATCGATGTGGGGCATAACAATACATATATAAGAGTACACTATTTACAAGAGATCATTATCTAGATAAGCTTTGAATAAGCCAGAATGAGCATTCAGATGGTTGTTTAGTTTAGCCACCTAAATGTTCGAACAGACTAGTGAACTTTGTTGGTATGGTTGAGGCATGCTTCGTATTAATGTTCCATTTGACTTAGCCAGCTCGAGATTTAGAACAAAATGTGTTCCACAACGAAGGTTTGATATTGATCATTTCCGTCTAACCCGAACGTTTACAAAAGTTTCCTAAGAAATGCATAGAGCCTTCTTCTAGTTCACTGCCAAATGGACATCTAACTAAGTCTTCACGGTCTCTTTTCATTTTGAGGTTCGCAATATGTACTTTGCCATGTGAGAATATATAGCAAGTCTAATTTCACTCACTAAACAAGAATTCCCTCCGTGATCCTTAATATAATACATATTTGTCTGATTTAATTATATTAAAGAAGCTAGTTAAGTTGGTTAATATGATGTGTATTTTTCAAAACATCATAGCCATCTTCTTTTATTCTCTCATTATCTCTTCTCTTTAATTATTGTTGATGGAGCATCAATAGAGGTAAATTAACTTAAAAAACTGACAAATATAAAAAAACATGTATTATATTTAATATCAAGACCAACTCTTTAAATATGTTTTATATTAAAGACTGAAGGAAGTATCATAAAATGCTTTAGCTAACCCAAAAAAAAAAAAAAAAAAATCAAATTAAACAGCATAGAGTGCTAAGAATTGGGTTAAATTAATGTAACTTCTTTCTTCATAATTAAGTACTTTTAGAGAAACTAGGAGCACCCAAAAAACGTGTAGAGTAATAGTTTTCCCTCCAATCCAAATATAATGCATCTTTTGGAAAGAAATTTATTTTTAGTTTAAAATATAAATCACCTAAAGAGTCATTGATTATCAATTTTTAATTCCATTCTTGTTTATTAGTGGTACATATTGGAAGTCAGAAAAGGGAAAGATGTGAACATATTAAAAGAGAGAGACAGATGTGAGACATATTTAAATAAGAGTAAACTTTTAAAAAATGGAAGATAAATTCAATGAGATAACTAATAAGGTTGTCAAACTTATGAGTTTAAGCAAATTCATGACAATGACATAAACTCGTATCATGAACTTGAATCATAAATTTGTAAGAGTTTACTTTTATAATTAAATAGGTATTAACAATATATAATTAAATAATTAAAATATAAAAATGACAAAAATTTAATTTAAATATATTTTAAATCTAAATAATTGAAATTAAATATATCAACATTCATAGATTATTATATTTAACAAAGAAATTTCTATAAAATTCATATATAAAGTTGTTAAGGATGACAAAATCGAAAAAGTTAACACGAGTTTAAAAGTAAGTTAACATGATTTCGTAAGCTAGAAATGTAAAAATAATAAACTCGGTGTGTAAACTCGTGAGTTTAACTGAGTTTACAACTGATATGATTTAACAGTGACTCGACTCGATTTAGTAAGATGAAAACATTAAAAACAATAAATTTGAAGAGTCAACTCACGAGTTTGACAACAATAACAATTTTTTCTTAGCAAATAGAATCCAAATTTTGCAACCCACACATAGGCATGAACGTAATCCAGATCCAAAGCTGAAATCAACCAAAATGAGTATAAAACAGCAGCCAGATCTGGGCCTGCTTTTCAAGAAGGCTAAACCATCAATAATAAATGTAATACAACTAGCTGTAACAAGGATAAATATAAACTATATTGTATGTGCTACACTAGTTGATATGACATTAATTTGTGTAACTTGGTGGCTACTCCAATCTACTTTTATTATTAACACCCCACTTTGCATGGATCAAATCCGTGCCCTCTCGATCACCTTCAGCTTAGTTAGCAGAACGCTTGCGTAATTTACATGCATGCCTTTTTATTTTAATAACTATTTCATTATTATTACGTAAATAACCAAAAAGTTCACTTACGTGTTGCATATAGTAACTCATAATTGTTGGTTGATGTGTTTCCAAGGAGACATGTGAAATCTTGCGGGGTAACTGCTAGTCAAAACTCGATCTTGAGCTCGAATCTCTTTGCATACTATGTATATATATTGATCAGTCAATGCCTGTGAGCATGTTATATATAATTAATTAATGAAATCTCACTCCCAATAATTAATTAATACCCCGATCTTTAATATATGACATATTTACTTAATTTAATTAAGTTAAAAAAGTTAGTTAAATTAGTTAATATGACATGTATATTATTCAAAAATACTTTAACAATCTTTTTAAATTCCTTTATTATCTATTCTCCTTGATTATTGTTGGAGGAACATTGATATGTGTAAATTAAGAAAATATTGATTAGTATTGTAAATAGGTTTTATTTTTATGATTAAAATTAACTTTCCAAATAGATCTCATATTAAGAATTGGAAGGAGAATAACATAATTCAAGAGAGAGAGAGAGAGAGAGAGAAGCCAGTAGTACTCCATCCGGCCTTAAATACAAGATATATTTGACTTTTAAAAAAAAAAGATTAAGGAAATTAAATAAGTTACTTAATCATATCATATGTTATGTATCATTAGATTATATATCAGTTTATTAGTCAACAAATAGTTTGGAGAAAAAATAAATATACAATAAAATGATTTAATTAGCTTCCTTAATCTTTCTAAAAAAAGTTAACTTTATCTTATATTTAAGACCTAAGGGAGTAATTAATTACTCTTATCGGTTCTATTTATAAGGTGCCTTATAAAAAGTGTTAATAGTCCTTTTTATATAAAATTTGTTGATTCAAAGAGTATTAAATATTATTTTTTATGTAAGTTTATATTTTATAAGGATGGTAAGATGAAGTATAAAATAAGTGAATAATGTAACTGTTTTCATTAATAAGTTTAATTATTTCTTAGAGATTTTTTTGGGGTCAAATTACGGTATGATGATATTTTCAAAGTATGACCTGGAATGTCTGTTTTGGTAAAACGCAATGCCGATGCAAAAAAGGAGATCGAATGCTGGGGAGATGAGGCAGATTTGGTTTAAACTCAACTAGGGGTGCCACATTTGATCATTTCAGCATTTCTTTTTAATTAAATGTATAGTACAAATATATATAATAATAATAATTATTATTTATGAAACAGCAATTAAGAGAATTGAACCCCACCTCCTTTAAATGAATTCATTACTTAAACACAGCTTATAAGTTAATTCCAGAATTATGAGGACCGAAAGTACTCATCATGTTGCTGGTGATATATATATATATATATATATATATATATAATGTGGGGTTTCATTTTTCGGACAAGCAACAACTATAACATCGGTTCACCACTCGCACGCACACGCCCTTCAATGTAATCACTGTTCTAAAATTCATTTTCTGATCTTAACAGCTAAGGATTCAATATATTCTGATTAATATATTACTAATAAGGTTGTGTAGGTACCAACATCAGACATGCTACATACTGACGTGTCATTATAGATCGTCAAGGTAACTGGATACAAAGATTTCAATAGTAGTTAGGATACACGACCTTAACTGTTGTGGAAATTCATGCAATCCATTGTGGCCTAAAACCCTGCAAACATATGGGTTCCAACAGCATTAAGCTCTTCACAAATTCATAAAAGGCTTCACATTCACTTGTAGCGGAGTGTGGAGCATATCATCCGTTGTGTAAAGACATAGCAAAATCATTGGTACTTGTCTTCTCAAACTATGATCTTGAAATTTTTCATTCACATAGAGAAGAGAAGGACTTCATTATATAGATTATCTAGCCAAAATGGCTCATGAAATTAGTAAGGATTTTGTACTATGAGAATCACCCCTGTGAGTTATTTAGGTCCTTTTGATTTATATGACACTTACTGTTAGTATGGTCTAGATTTTAGACCCATGTAACATACAAGCTTTTGCTTCCCTTTGTAATATATATATATATATAAAAGTGGGTCATCTATAATGAATTTTGATTAGGCCTATAACCCTTACAATAAACTAAACTGAGAGTATGAAGTTTTGTTCTTAATATAAGAAGATCCAATTGACTTTTTTTTAAAAAAAGTTAAAGAAACTAAATATATTACTTTAAAATATGTATGTTTAACATTTTTATACTTAACTAATTTGTTTCACTTATAAATTAATATATAATATAATAGCATATACTATTATTAAATTACTTATTTAGTTGTTTTAATTTCTTAAAAAAATCAACAAAATCTTATATTAAAGACAAGAAGGAATACTTTATTTCTTAACTAAGAATTTTGCTCAGTTCCATAAATCATTCGTCGATTCACTTCGATTTAGCATAAGTCACTAGTAGTTTGCATGGAAATAAATGGCCTTGCCTTGTTTGGAAGCTCAATACGGAATACATGCCAGAGATTTTCCAACCGACTGACCCAAACCAATTAAAAAGCATACTTTTACAATTTTAATTCGCTTTTCAAGGTTTAGAAATTTTATATGGTATTTTAGTGTTATTTTCTGTTAAATCAGTTAGTAAGGGCTATTCAAACGGATCGGACACTCTCGCTAACGGAAGATGGTTTGATCCTGGAGTTGGTCAAGGCGTTGGGGGCAGAGATGGAACGTAATAGACCCCTGGGTATCTAGGTAAACCCCTGAACCAAATAGACGGCTCACTCTGCCCAACATTAATATCACCTAGAAGGAAGAGAGACTTCACTCTGCCTTTGGACTGTGGATGAGCCCAAACCCTTTCCTAAAATTTTGGTATAAAAAAAAAGCATCCGTCCAAGTTTTTTGATACAAATCCGTCCAGGTTGGTTTCTCAAAACTGAAGCAAAGTGAAGCCCAAAAGCATTGCGATATATGAATGAGTTGCTCTAAAAAAATAACCCAATTGGCACTATTGTGGATCAATATAAGCCCAATTTTATTTTTTTTCCTATAGTATAACAGCAGTTCATATTCACATCCAGAAAATTAAACTAAATCATATATATTCTTTGTGCATGTTCTTCTTAATGAGGGCATTTGGGCTCGAAGGCAAGAGGCGCAACATTATAGAGAGTGAAAGGAAGCTTGTTGGACACAAACGGCTTCTCCGGTTTCAGGGCGGCGCCGTAGATGCCACCGTGGAGGTTGGTCGGCTTCTGACACGTGGCAGACGGTGAAGAGACCAGGAAAACTTCACACTTATGAGCTTCGAAGGTGGTGATCGTCTTTGGAGCTTCCAGGTAGTAATAGCCGTTTTTGTCAGTCTTCGCCGTTTCCGTAATATGATACTTGGTGTTGTTGCATGCCAACCTCACAACGGCTCCTGCAATTTTAAAACGACCCAGTACGTTAGTTGTCATTTAGCAGATCATCATAGGACTGGTACTGATGGTCCCATCAGACCCCACCAATCAATGCCATTACTTGCTCCCTTGTCCCCATTTTCTCAATAATAGGGCAGCTTTGAGAAAAGCCAATAACCAGAAAATAGCAACTTTAGCCTGCACCTATGTACTACTACTACTCTCTCTCCCCCTCTGCAATTATTGCTTTACAAAATTATGGTAGATACACACGGAAAGCTAAGGTCTAACCATGGGAAAATCTAGTTTAGCTTTGATTAATCTATGGATTTATAAGTCTTTAGCATACGTTTTATTTTTATTTTTTTGGCATCAACTCCTTTAGCGGAGGTTTAACAATGCAACAGACAGAGAATGTGAAAGAAAGTTGCAAATCTCAGTACATAGCAGCAGATAATATTTGCTAACAAGGGGAAACAAAGTTAAATGTAAGAACATGACCTATAATGTAGTAGATGAATGTTTACTTGGGAAGGAGTAACTAAAGCAGAATAACGAACAGAAAAGTGAAGGTTTTTTTAAAACTAAATACAGAGTAAGAAGGTAGCTTCTAAGGGGTGAAAAACTGAACCTGAGGGTTAAATGGTGGTGGAACTGAAAATGTAGTTAGCAGGGACTTAAAAAGTTAACGGTGTAAATTGATAGAGTAAGAAAGGGAGGTACCAAGAGAAGGAGTAGCTCCGACCAGAGTGTCAACACCAACGTATTTGCGGGGCTTGCGTAAACAACACCTTGGACGCGACGAATCTTCGGGGGATGGGGATGCGAGGATGGAAGTGAGGCGGGGCGGGGTAATGGTGGGGGGGGCTTAAGGGGAAGGAGTGGGAGGGGGGGCTGGGGGGCTTCACGGTCTTTGGGGAAGGAGTGGGAGGGTAATGTGGGGTGGGGGGCTTCACCGGAGCCGGAGAAGGAGGAGGAGGGTAGTGGTGGGTGGGAGGTTTAACCGGAGCCGGATATGGAGGGGGAGGGTAGTGGGAGTGAGGAGGAGGCTTAACAACGGGGGAAGGGGTAGGAGTGGGGGTAGTGGTGGGAAGGAGTGGGGGCGGCGGTGGGAGGGTGGTGGTGGTCGTGGTCGTGATGGCTGTGGGGGGCAGGAGCAAGTGCCGAAGAGGGAGGGTGAGGGTGAGGATAGGAAGGAGGGAGACTGTCAATAAGGTCTTCAGAGTAGACAGAGAGGGAGGAAGTGAGAGAGAGAAGCAAAACCGAGAAGAAGGCCGGACGCCATTTTCGGCGAGGAACGGGGCGAGAGAGGAGAGTTTGTGGGAGCGAGAGATGATTCTCAATAGCAGATTTAGGTGCTCTTTTATAGCCACTTGGCCACTAAATTAAGAAAAAGCATGTCACAATTTCTCATCATTTTAATATATAATTTTTTTTTTTAAAAAGAAGCTAATACTACCAACAAGGAAAATAATTTTGACAAGTTTGGTAATCACATGGGAATACGTGATCATAGCTCATATTTTTAAAATACTACTATCAATTAACTATGAACCCAAAAAAGAAGGACAGATGACCATGTATTATGTATAAAAAGCTACTTAAGTCAACAAATCAAGCTCATATTGAATACGTGATCATAGCTCATATTTTTGACAACTTTGTTAATCACATGTGAATACGTGATCATAGCTCATATTTTTAAAGTACTCCCATTGGGTTGGGAAATTCTATATAAAGCTACTTAAAATAGAAAAATTCTAAATTGGGTTGGTAAATTTAACAAATCATTAATTAAGTCATCAACTCAATTTAGAATTTCAAAATCTGTGTAAAATAACTTTAATACCCTCATCTCTTTTCTGTCAGCCTTTCTTCTCTCCCCTCTTAAAAGAGTATTATTGCTTTATGACTTTATATAAAAGGATAATCAAGAATAATTTAAGTATTCCCTGCCATAATAGTATTACCGATATCAATTAAATATATTTTAATTGAAAGTTAATTAATTGTATTAATGATAAAAAAATAAATGTGAGTTTTTTTTTAAATTTTTTATTTAAAGAAAGTTGTTATTTTTATTTGGTGAGATAAAAGGGGGAAAAAAAAGCATATCTCATGCCAACTTCACCATTTACAAAATTGAATTGAAATAAAAGTCATTTTTATCAATATTAACCTAAACCAGAATAGTTTTCCTTAACACATAAATGTGAGTTTTTAGATTGTAATTTAGTTAATATTTCAATTTTTATTTTTTAATTCTTTAATATAAATCAGTAATATTATTTATTTATTTTAAAAAGCGAAATTTAAATTTCATATACTTCTATAGATCTTTCAGAAAAAAGATGTAAAATGCACTTAAAATTTCATAAAACGGTTTACATCAATATAAAAATTTCCAAAAAAAAAAAAACCTATATATATGTGTGTGAAAATATAGAAAAATTCATACTTAATTAATATATTCCCCAAAATATGTCCTTTTTATAGTGACATATATTATAAGTTTTCTTAAAAAAAATTGTTCATGTTAATAAAATGAACTCTTTTGGTAGATTTTTATTCTTATAATGATATACTTAATATATTTGAACAATCATAGTTTGTTATATTAAAATTGATTTTGATATATACATGGGAAACATAAGTTAATAAGGAGTAATAAAACTCATTAATGAGGAGAGAGGAGAGGGTATTATAGTTATTTTACCCATATTTTAAAATCCTAAATTGGGTTAATGGCTCAATTAAAGATTTATTGAATTTACCAACTCAATTTAAAATTTTTGTATTTTAAGTAGCTTTATATGGAATTTTCCCATTACAAAACTTCACATAATGAATATAAATATTGTGGCCTTTGCAGAATACGCAACTATAATTTTACCCCTTATATTGCACAGAATAAAGAATATAATTTTAATTAATTAATTATTGTAAACTCTTTTTAGATAAATTAGAATAAATTTTTTATTACAATAAAATTAATTAAAAAATAATTATTCATGATTAGCAAATTAAGGAGAGAATATTTATTAATTTTTTAATCCTAAAAAAAATTATTGTAATTAAATTTTGAACCTTTTATTTAATTAATATGTTTTCGACAATACAAAACCATGTTAGATTTGGCATTTGACCTTTATAGGAGTAATTCCTGAAGACCACCAATTAATTTCATGTGCATAAGTTGTAAGTTAGAAGCGTAAAACGGTAAATTTTGAGAGTTAACTCACGAGTTTGATAACAATGATTGTGGCTATGAGATATTGCCATATAGGTAAGAGGTACTTTGATTTTACATGAATGAAAGGGAAGCGAAGTTTTAAAATTATGGAATTAAAATATATGGATAAAAAAATTATGGTAAAAAAGGAAAACCCGCGGCATGGATTTTTTTTTTCCCTTCCTCCTTGGGCTAAAGTATATTGTTAAAACTTTACATTATAGTTAAAGGATTAAAATGAAGCTAAAGTTTAATTGTGCTTGCTGAAACTAGGGCTGAGAGTCCGACCCGTTTTAGTAGGTTGTCATCTTTGGGATTTGATTCGATCCGCTGTGTCCCAAGTGTAGGTAGATCTGGAGGATTAGCTTTGGCTTGGAACAGTTCTCGTATCGCTGTTGATGTCCTTGAAGAGGATCGCCAATTTTTCCACCTGCAGTGTCAGGTAGATCAAGTTCCGCCCTTCTTGCTTACGGTTGTCTATGCTTTACCCCATTCTAATTTCAGAGAAATTCTGTGGGAAAATATGGCACGATTAGCTGAAGGAATTTCTGGGCCATGGAGTGTTCTAGGGGACTTCAATGACATTCTTAATGCTAATGAAAGAATTGGAGGTGGTAGAGGGTGTAGCCGGCGAATGAAGTGGTTTCACGAGCAAATTGTGGGGTGTGGTCTGAATGATGTGGGTGCCTATGGACCCAAGATGACTTGGAAAGGCCCCTGCCGACAAGGATTTGATAGACTCTATGAACGCCTGGATAGAGCTCTTTTCAATGAGTGATTCCTGGAGCTAATACCGGATGCGTATTGCAAGGTATTGCCTAGAACTACCTTCTCTGATCACAACCCCTTACTTTTGATTGTTGCTGATAGGCAGAGAATTAATAGAAAGTTGAGGCTGTTTCGTTTTGAGGCCATGTGGCTGAACCATGCTAATTTTAAGGACTTCCTTAAAAATAATTGGACTCATGACATGAAACTTAATGACAGTCTAGATGCCTTAAAAGAATGTATCATAGACTGGAATAAAAATGTTTTTGGATTTGTTGAGAGGAAGAAATCTAATTTATTGGCTCGGCTCAGAGGTATTCAAAAAGCCGCGGGGTATCCTTACTCCAGGCGGCTAAATGTGCTTGAATGGCAATTACAAAGCGAATTGAATGAGGTGTTGAGAGAAGAAGAGTTGAAGTGGTTTCAAAAATCTAGAGCACTATGGATTTCTAGTGGAGACCGTAATACCCGATATTATCATCTTAAAACTACTATGCGAAGAAGAAAAAATAGAGTTTTAGCTCTTAAAGATGATAATGGTCATTTGGATAGACAGGGAAGAGGAATTAAAACAGTTGGTTATTCTCTTCTTTCAGAATCTCTTTAATGCAGATGGTAGTGATGTAGCAGAACTCCATTCTGTTATGAATTTTCCAGTTCTTCACTTAGATGTTCGCCAGAATCTGAGTGTGATACCAACGGATGAGGAGATAAAGGCTGCCTTATTTTCAATGGGTCCCTATAAAGCTCCAGGTGTGGATGGGTATCCTCCTATTTTTTATCAAGCTAATTGGGAGCTGGTAGGTGCTTCTGTTTGTCACTATGTCAAGGAGGCTTTTATGGGCTCGTTGTCTATTGAAGAGTCCAATAAAACGCTAATTGCGTTAATTCCTAAGATTGATCAGCCGGTGTATGTGTCTCAATTTCGCCCTATTTCTCTCTGTTCTGTGCATTACAAATGCTTGTCTAAGGTCATTACAGGTAGATTAAGATACATTTTGGATACAATTGTTTCTCCGTATCAGGCTGCTTTTATAAAAGGGCGGCAGATTCAGGATAATATTATAATTGGTCAAGAGATTCTTCATACTATGGGGAAGGCTCGTGGTAAAAAAGGCTACATGGCTCTTAAGGTTGATTTGGAGAAAGCATACGACCGTATTAGTTGGAATTTCCTTAGGAAAGTCTTAGTGGACATTGGTTTTGATGATGGGTTTGTGAATTTAATTCTGAATTGTGTTTCCTCGGTTCAGTACAGTGTGCTTTGGAATGGGGAGCCAACTGAATTCTTCCCCGCAAGTAGAGGTCTAAGACAGGGGGACCCTATGTCCCCTTATCTATTTGTGTTGTGCATTGATCGCCTTTCCCATATTATTTGTGATGAGGTAAGACGGGGCGGATGGAAAGCTATCGGGACATCTAATTCGGGGCACTGAAATTTCGCATCTATTGTTTGCGGATGATCTCTTGTTATTTGGGAGGCTTCCGAGATCAGTGAAGTTATTATGGAATGTCTTGACAGATTTTGTGAGGCCTCTAGGGAGAAGGTTAGCTTGGCTAAATCTTCTATCTTTTTCTCTAAAAATGTCCCTGAGGCTGTAAAGAAATCTATTCAGGGAATTACTAAAATGAGGATAACTTCAGAGGTGGGTAGGTATCTTGGGTTTCCGTTAGTAAAGGGAAGAAGGAAAAAAGAGCAATTTCAGTATGTTATAGATAAGGTGAAGGCCAAACTTGCTTCTTGGAAGATGAATTCTCTGTCGATGGCGGTAGGGTCACATTAGCAAAATCAGTTATTAGTTCTATGCCCCTCTACCCTATGCAAGTTGCCCAGTTACCTGTTAGCGTCTGCAGAGAGGTAGAAAGGATTCAGTGTAATTTTGTTTGGGGGAAAACTAATAGTCGTGGATATCATAATGTAGGTTGGGACACTTTGATGCGGCCAAAAAAAGATGGAGGACTTGGATTCAAGAGGCTAACAACAATGAATCGGGCTTTTGGGTGTAAGTTGGCTGGAATCGATTCCGGTACTAGCAGTTATGGTCCGAGGTACTTTTTCACAAGTATATGATTCGGAATGAAAGCAATTTGTTAGATGCAAGGTGCGGTGATTCGCACTCGGCGATTTATTAGTAAGCGAAGGAATATATTGAGGAAGGGACATCTTGGCGTGTTAGAAATGGGAACTCGGTGAAATTTTTCAGTGATAAATGGTTGATGAAGGGAGAACCAATTAATCAGTACTGTTTGAGGGCCTTGTCAGTGGAAGAGGAAATGAGCAGTGTATCAGATTGGGTCATAAATAGGTCCTGGGACCTCAATAGGCTTGAACTGATTATCCCTAATGAAGTTGTGCAGAAGCTAATTGCTACTATTCCGCCTATGGAGGAAGCGGGGAGATGACGTGCTAATAACGGAATGCTTCATGCAATGGGGCATTTTACGGTAAGTCCGCCTACTTCCTTATTCCCCCAAATGATCATATAATGAAGCCAATTTTTAAGGAAATATGGAAGTGGCCAGGAGCAGAGCGTATCAGGATTTTTTTATGGTTGGTGTGCCATAATAGACTGCCCACCAACGAATGGAGAAGCAAGTGGTCATCCTCATCAGGCTTGTGCCCTCATTGCAGCGGGCAGATTGAGACCATCCTCCATGTCATCAGAGATTGCTCATATGCGAGGAGTATGTGGAGCTCTTTGGTGCATGCCAGGTTTCGATGTTCCTTCTTTAATCTACCTTTACACCAGTGGTTGTATTTAAACCTCAGGAAACAGATTGGTTTTTCTGGGAATCTTGGTTGGAGGTCGACATTTGGAGTAGGTATATGGAAGTTGTGGTGTTGGAGGAATCAGGCAATCTTTGATAGTAATTTTGTTAAGCCCTTGCATCCAGCTTCGGTGTTAATTCAGTTGCAGCAATACTTTGTAGGCGCTGGAAGACAACATGAGGTACAAGATGTGCCAGGACCACCGAGAGAGTGGGTTAAGCCGCCGCCACAGTGGGTTAAACTCAATGTTGATGGCTCAGTTTCAGTGACAGCGAGTAGGGCGGGATGTGGGGGTGTTATTAGGGATGCCCATGGTGCTTGGTTAGTAGGCTTTTCAGATTCTCTTGGCTCTTTGTAACCCTCAAGAGGCAGAAGAGTGGGCATTGCTAAAGGGGATGCAAGCGGCTTGGAGAGAGGATACGGGAAAGTTATGTGTGAATCTGATTCCAAAGTCTTGGTTCAGCTGGTTTCTGCAGAGGACCAGTCGGAGTCGCAAAGTCTGGTAATTTTTGAGATAAGGAGGATGATGGGGCTCAGCTGGACCTTGCAAATGTCCTCTATTTCTCGAGATTAGAATCAGGTTGCGGACAAGCTAGCAAAAGAGGGGCTGTATAAGTCTGTAATTTATGATGTCTGTCCTTCTTCTTGTGTGTCTATTGTTGCCAATGATTGTATGGGACATAGTTCCCTGGACTCTCTTCTTTAATTTATGAATTCAACCTCTATTATCAAAAAAAAAAAAAAAAAATGAAACTTCATATAAAATATAAAAATAAATGATCAAATGTATATTTTAGTGTGTTTCTTTTAGAGATAAGCGTATGTTGGGCACAAATCATTGCAAGGATTCAGACAAATTTACATGAGTGGATGGAAATGTCCATGTGTTAATAAATTATAGGCTATTACACCTTATTTATATTTTCTTAATTTTAAAAAACGATTTGATATTTCCAATACTATAAATTCAATAAATTCACAGGATAATTCCAAAAATAGCAAGAAAAGTAATATGTTTGGACGAATATTTAAAAAAGAAAGAATGAGGCCAATGAAACACAGAAAAAGTGGCACATGCATAGGAGGATTAAAACCCAATTTTTGGATTTTTGTACTCCTTGCCATGCGCCTAGAAGTTTCCCAAGGCCTTCGGTAATTGCACCTTTTTTTATTATACTGTTTTTATATACTTTCACTCTTTTTTAAAAATATTCCTTCCTGATATTGGGAAAATCATTCTTTATGTGCATATAGTTTCCATCAATTTCTAATTTGGTAGTTGTATATTTTTAAAATTAAATCCTTTAAATTTACTCTTTTAGTGCAATTAGCATCCGTATCGGGGCTGAAAATACTAATATAACACAGTTACCTTGGCGCTAACAGTGTTAAAACAATAAGATTAAAATATTTAATAACAAACATAAGTATCAAATTAAAATTAAAGAAATTAGATGTACTTAAATAATAGTTTTCTCTTTTGATTTAAATCTGACATTACATTCATTCATGATTAATTACCAACATATTGAAACTAGAGTTTTTTTTTTTTTTATTATAGAAATAGTGGAAAAGTTATGTAAAATTTTAAAAAAATAAATGAATTCAAATACCAATACTTTTTGTATGAAGTATCAGTCTTTCTGTGTATATAATAAATAGATCATATCATTTTACCAATAAAATTTTTAAAAAGAGTAATTTCACCTATTTTCCATTTTGTACCTAAATTTTGAAATAAGAATTAAAAAAGGTTGTATGGGAGATACCAGGAATTACAAGAGAAATAAGCCAATAAGGGGTGATTAAGAAATGATATATTGTATATACTACTTTAAAAAAAGAAAGATATTGTAAGAAAAAAACAGAAAAAGAACTTTAAAACTATAAAATCCTAAATTAGGTTTGTTACTAAGATTTGATAAGAAAACGATGAACAACACATTATTTTTAGGAGATGACTGATTAAAAATTTTGTAAATTCAAAGTTCTTCATTTTTTCCCCTGTATTGTATATACTAGGACCATCACAAATTGAATTCTCTAACTATTAGAATTAGTAATTATGGGAAAAATTTTAATTAACATTTTATTTACTTTTCAAATTTCGTCCAGCGGTTGAAGAAATTTTCTCCCTACTCTACATTCCCTTTTTGGTAGACAACGGTTAAAGAATGATGAGTTGGTATTGTTTACTATTGATATTTTGCTTGCATTGCAAGGACGAGCGAAAAAGGACAAAATTATTGGGCCACAAAAATAAACGGTCTTTAACATTATTATTATTATTTTTGGGTAAAAATGGGGCCTCAGCCATGTCTTTAACGTTATTTGCCCAAACACTATTACTTCTTGTCGGTGCTAATGGCAGAGGTTTCACTTTTTGCTTTGTGTTAGTAACTATCCGTTGCAATGTTATGCTCCTTTTTAACAAAGATCTGAATTCCAGTATCTCAGAAGAGAAATGCAACAGAAATCACCAATGGCAAAGACTAGTTTCCTCTATCAAGCTCCACCTCTTGGCATAGAGGGGAGGATAATCAATCTACAAAAATTGTCTATGAAACTATGACAGTTTAGCTAAATGATCAGTAATGGTATAGTTTACGTAGTTAGTCTCACACACAATAATAAGCAAAATAATTGTTTCAATACAATCAAAAGAAAATTGATAAGAAAAAATAACAAATTAAAAAGAAATGTTAACTGACCTTTTTCATGGTGAGATATCGAGACTCTTAAAAAGACGTCTGTTGTTCCCCTCACAGTCAATGTGAATACATCGATTTGAACCTGGCTTTGATACAATTTTTAACATATAAGCATCTCGCTTTTGATAGTGTTTGCTTTTGGGTCTTGTTACCCCTCATGACATTAAAAAGCGTCGAGATAGGAGATATCCAAATCCTTATAAACGTCTTTTATTCCCCTAGCTAATGTAGAGAGTATGCTATTTTCAAGAGATCATTACCTAAACAAGCTTATGCTAGAATGAGCATTTAGATGGTTGTTTGTAACATTGAACCCGAATAGCTTGTTGCATTTAGCCACCTAAATGTTCCAACAGACTAGTGAACTTTTTTGGTATGGTTAAGGCATGCTTCATATTTAATATTGTTCCATTATTTGACTCAGTCGGGTCCAAATTTAGAAGAAAATGTGTTCCACAACGAAGGTTTGATATGGATCATTTCCATCTAACCCGGAAGTTTACAAAAGTCTCTTAAGAAATGTACATATAGAGCCTTCTTCTCGTTCACTGCCAAATGGATAACTAGCTAATAAGTCTTCACAACCTCTTTTCATTTTGAGTTGCGCAATATGCACTTTGCCATATGTGAGAATAGCAAGTCTAATTTCACCCACTAACAAGAATTCCCATCATGATCCTTAATATAATATATATTTACATAATTTAATTATATTAAAAAAGCTAATTAAGTTAGTTAATATGATATGTATTTTTTCAAAACATCATAAGAGCCATCTTCTTTAATTCTTTCATTATCTATTCTCTTTAATTATTGTTGATGGAGTATAATATAGGTAAATTAGCTAGAAAAAATGACAAATATAAAAAATAAGTCTTATGTTTAGTATCAAGATGAACTTTCCAAATATGTCCTTAAGGACCGGTGGGAGTATTAGAAAATGCTTTAGCTAAAAAAAAAAAAAAAAAATTAAACAGCATAGAGTGCTAGGAATTGGGTCAAATGAATGTGACCTCTTTCTTCATAAGTATTTTTAGAGAAACTAGGAGCACCCAAAAAACGTGTAGAGTCTCTTGAGGCCGTCAACATCCTCATGAGGGATCGTTATACTGATCATCCACTCAGAGATATCATCCGAGAGACCAGAGATCTTCTTTTTATGGACTGGAATGTAGAGATCTACTATACTTCAAGAGAAAACATTTCATGTGCTAATTATATGGCCAAGTACGGTCATGATACCCCTGAGGAAGCGGGCGTGGTTCTATGGCTAACTGTCCCAAGTGGTTGTCTTCATATGTTTTTGAATGACCAATTGATCTGTCGGTCATAGCTTTTGGCTTTTTGTACTGTATTAGGGGCTAGATTTTCATAGTCTTTCCCCGTTCCCTGTATCAAGCTTCGGCTTGCCTCTTCTTGTCAAAAAAAAAATGTGTAGAGTGATAGTTCTCCCTCCAATCCAAAATATAATGCATCTTCTAGAAAGAAATTAATATTCAATTTTTAATTTTATTCTTATTTATTAGTGGTACATATTGGAAGTCAAGAAAAATGAACGATGTGAACTTATAAAAGAGAGAGAGATATATAAGACATATTTAAATGATATAACCATTTTTTCTTAGCACTGAGAAACCAAATTTTGCACACCACACATAGGCATGAACGTAATCCGATCTGGATCCAAAGCTGAAATCAACGAAAATGAGTATAAAAAAGAGCCCGGATCCGGGCCGCTTTTCAAGAAAGCTAAACAATCAATAATAAATGTAATACTACTAGATAGTTGCTATAACATGGATAAATATAAACTATATAGTTGATAGGGCATTAATTTGTGTAACTTATTTGCCCAAACAGTACTATTACCTCTTGTCGGTGCCAATGGCAGAGGTTTCACTTTTTGCTTTGTGTTTGTAACTATCCGTTGCAATGTTATGTTCCTTTTAACAGAGATCTGAATTCCAATATCTCAGAAGAGAAATGCAACAAAAATACCAGTAGCAAAGACTAGTTTCCTTTATCTTTTTGCTCGGAACTAGTTTCCTTTATCAAGCTCCACCTCTTGACATAGAGGGGAGGTTGATCAATGGTACAAAAAAGTTCTATAAAACTATGAGAGTTTAGCTAAATGATCAGTAGTTTACCGTAGTTATTAGTGTCACATCCCCTAGCAAGCAAAATAATTTTTTCAATACAATCAAAAGAAAATTGATTAAAAAAGAGAGAGAAAGAAATTAGAAGAAATGTTAACATGCTTCTTACGGTGAGGTATCTAGACCCTCAGAAAGATGTTTTTTGTTGCCCCCACAGCCAATGCGGACACATCAACTCAAGTTTGATCACTCTTATACAATTTGCAACATCTCAGCGCTTCACTCTTGATATTGTTTCCTTTGGGGTCTTGTCACCCTTCGTGGCATTAAAATGCATCGAGAAAAGAGGTATCCAGACCTTCATAAAATGTCTTTTGTTTCTTCCTAATCGATGTGGGACATAACAATACATATATAAGAGTACACTATTTTCAAGAGATCATTATCTAGATAAGCTTTGAATAAGCGAATGAGCATTCGGTGGTTGTTTAGTTTAGCCACCTAAATGTTCGAATGTACAGTGAACTTTGTTGGTATGGTTGAGGCATGCTTCGTATTAATGTTCCATTTGACTCGATCAGCTCCAGATTTAGAACAAAATGTGTTCCACAACGAAGGTTTGATATTGATCATTTCTGTCTAATCCGGACGTTTACAAAAGTTTCTTAAGAAATGCATAGACCCTTCTTCTAGTTCACTACCAAATGGACATCTAACTAAGTCTTCACGACCTCTTTTCATTTTGAGGTTCGCAATATGTACTTTGCCATGTGAGAATAGCAAGTCTAATTTCACTCACTAAACAAGAATTCTCTCCGCGATCCTTAATATAATACATATTTGCTTGATTTAATTACATTAAAGAAGCTAGTTAAGTTGGTTAATATGATGTGTATTTTTTCAGAACATCATAACCATCTTCTTTTATTCTCTCATTATCTCTTCTCTTTAATTATTGTTGATGGAGCATCAATATAGGTAAATTAATTATAAAAAATGACAAATATAAAAAATATGTCTTATATTTAATATCAAGATCAACTCTTTAAATATGTTTTATATTAAAGACTAGAGGGAGTATCATAAAATGCTTTAGCTAACCAAAAAAAAAAAAAAAAATCAAATTAAACAACATAGAGTGCTAATAATTGGGTTAAATTAATGTAATTTCTTTCTTCATAATTAAGTACTTTTAGAGAAACTAGGAGCACCCAAAAAACGTGTAGAGTAATAATTTTCTCTCCAATCCAAATATAATGCATCTTTTGGAAAGAAATTTATTTTTAGTTTAAAATATAAATCACCTAAATTAAAGATTCATTGATTATCAATTTTTAATTCTTTTTTTTTTTTTTATTGAAAACGGCAAGCCTAAGCTTGAAAGTTAGAATATGGGAATTAGACTTTGATAGCCGAGCCCATAATACATAGTCAACATAAACTAGCCATTACAAGCCAATTGGTCTTTGAGAACCATATGAAGGCACCCGTTGGAACCGTGGGATGAAGAACCACATCATCAAGCATCGGAGAGTCATGCCCTTGCTTTGCCATATAGTCTGCGCACGCAATATTGTCCCTAGGCGTATGGCGAATCTCTACATTCCAGTCTTGAAAGACAAGATCACGAATGTCATTAATGACGTCTCTAAGCGGGTGATCAGCGTAGTGGTCTCTCATAATGATGTTGATCACGTCCAGAGAGTCAGAATACAGGACGATTCTCTTAAGACCCATTTGGAGACCCAAAGTTAGCCCTGTCAAGACAGCATGCAGCTCCGCTTAAATAACCGAATAGGTTCCAAGGGATTTGCAGAATCCCATCAACCACTGGCCTTGAGAATTTCTAAGCACTCCTCCGCACGCTGCCTGATAGTGATGTCGAACTGATCCGTCCACGTCCATGCGAACCGCATCTGCAGGCGGAGGGATCCATGTTTTTTCTTCAAACCTATCAAGTTGAAAGACTTTATGAGTTAAAGATTCATTGGTTGTATTTTCCATCAGAAGGTAATTACATAAATGTAACATCTCCCTTGTATCCGTGTTTTTGTCTTGAAACAAAAATTTGCATCTGGTGGTCCATAGGATCCAGCATCCCAAACTAAAGACTCTCGGCCAAAAGAAGCTTCGGAATCTTTCTTTTCCAGGATTGTGATTGGTGTTCCACTTGAGCCAAACCTGCAAATTACCTGCAAAAAACTGAGGGAGATAATTAGGTAGTAAAAATTGTTTCCATAGGTTTTTTGCTCTCTCACAGTCCCTGATTATGTGGATAATACTTTCCTCTTCATTACAAGGGAAAGGGCACAAGTTATCATTTGTTATTCCTCTCCTAGCTCTTAGGGAGTTGGTGACTAGTCTTTCATGGGCAACTTGCCACATAAAAAATTTAACTTTTTCTGGGAGTTGCCATTTCCAAATTTGAGTCCAGAAGTTATTAATATTCACTCTTCCCTGATCAGATAAGTAGAGATAAGCAGATTTAACAGTGAAATAACCATCTTTTGCGGCTTTCCAAGTGAAACAATCAAGAAGACTATTAGAAGAAGGGCGCATTCTAGAGATAGTATTGATGATTGAAGGATGCAGAATGCCCCGCCACTTACTAACGTCCCATCTACCATTAGCCAAAAGGTGATCCTTAACCATCTCTTCTTCATTGACTAAAGACGGGTTTGGAACGAAGGCTATAAGAGGTCGATCGAGAGGAAGCCAAAGATCATGCTAGAACTTGGTTTCCGCACCATTGTTAACCTTCTTTCCCACTCCGGCAAGAAACATATCCCAAACTTCAACAATGGCCTTCCAAGCAGAGGATGAGCTTATCTTCTTAGAGACGGAGGGCACAACCAGGTTTCCACAATTATATTTCGACCGAAGGCATTTAACCCACAGAGCGTGATTATTCGTCAAGAGATTCCAACAAAGTTTCATAATAAAAGCCTTGTTCTGCCGGCGAAGATTCTTAAAACCAAGACCCCCTTGCTTTTTAGCTTGTGTGATTTTATCCCAAGCAATTAGATGCATTTTCTTCACATCTTCCTGCTAAGACCAAAGGAAGTTTATGGAGATCTTATCTAATTCATTGATAATACAAATCGGGAGAAGGGTTGATTGCATGTAGTAGCTGGGAAGAGAGGATAGCACAGATTTAATCAGAACCGATCGACCAGTAATAGTCAGAAATTTGCTTTTCCACATGGAAAGCTTCCTCCGAGCCTTCTGAACAATGGGTTGGTAGGTAGCTTTAGTAACTCTCTCATGAATAATCGGAACCCCCAAATATTTCCCCAGATCTGAAGTAATTCCTATCCCAAGTAACTGGCTTAGCTCGAGAGCTCGATTGAAATTCACGTTTTTGGAGCAAAACATTTTGGATTTGGCAAGATTAATTCTATGACCTAAAACCTCACAGAAGCTCTGCATCACTTGTCGAACTTCAGCCATTTGGTTGGGGGAAGTTTCAGTGAAAAGGATGAGGTCATCAGCAAAGAAAAGATGGGAAATATGGGGGCCACCTCTCTTGAAAGAGAACGGTTTCCATCGTCGAGCATCACACTCAGCCTTGATAAGGTGTCCCAGGCGCTCCATACAGAGGACAAATATATATGGGCTCAACGGGTCCCCCTGCCTGACACCCTTGAGGGTGTGAAACTAGGACTTTCATCTCCGTTTCAGAGAATAGACATAGAGTTAGTGGAGATGCAAGCCATGATGAGATGAATGAGGTTATCTTTTAACTTTAGACGAAGAAGGGTGTTCTTGATGAAGCCCCAATCTAGCCTGTCGAAAGCCTTTTCCATATCAATTTTGATAGCAGCAAATCCTTTCTTTCTGCCCCTCATTCTCATAGAGTGGATGATCTCCTGAGCAATTAAAATATTATCGCAACTGGATCTGTTAGCAATAAAGCTACATTGCTCAGGGCCTATGATTTGAGGCATAACTCTTCTAAATCTGGTAGCCAAGACTTTTGTGATGATTTTGAAGCTGACATTGCATAAGGAAATAGGGTGAAAGTTTCTTAGAGTTGAAGGATTGTCGACTTTAGGGATAAGAACAACCTTAGACTTATTAATATTGGCCATGCTGGGAGGGTTATTGAAGCATTCACGAATAAGAGTACACATTTTAGTACCGATGAGATTCCACTGGGTCTGGAAGAAGTGGGCCTGAAGACCATCAGGACCTGGAGCTTTAAACGCGCCCATGGCAAAAGCAACATTTTTTATCTCAAGATCAGTAACGTCTCCTGAGAGCATATCTAAGTCACAAGTTTCAATACTTGGAAAGTTAGAGCACCACTCGTCAGGGTTTTTGACAGAGACATCGCGAGAGTAAAGATTCAAAAAGTAATCATGAGCCATCCTTTTTGCCATATCGTGATCTGTAATCCACTCCCCTGCATCATTTTGAATGGCTCCTATGTTCTTCTTCTTTCTTTTAATCATAGTTGAGGCATGGAAAAACCGAGTATTCCTATCACCTCCCTGTAACCATTTACATCTGGATCTTTGGAACCAGGTGACTTCCTCTTGGGTAGCGACCTTGTGGTATTCTTGCCATAATTTTTCCTCCACCCTAAAGAGACCAGTCCGTAGATTTGATTTTCTGCATCTATCAATTCCTCCGCGACGAATCAACTCTTTTTCTTTTTTGAAAAATTACCCACCCCGTTGTCATTCCAAACGCAAGCAGAATTTTGAAAGTCATGCAACCCGTTAATCCAGTTTTTATCGTGCCATGCTTTCTTGATGACATCAACGAAATCATTTTCTAGAGACCAAGCGATTTGGTAAGAAAAGGATTTCTTGAAGTTCCTTCTTTGGGGAAGTGGATTAGAGTTGACCACCACAATCCTGTGGTCTGATTTGAATTTAAGCTCGTGACAGACCAAAAATTTAGGAAAGAAGTTGAGCCAGGTAAAGTTGGTGAAGACCCAATCCAAACGCTCTTTCAAGCCCTTCGTTCCCAAGTGAATTTATCGCCCTGAATCCTGGCTTCAATAAGATCAGAATCATCGATGTAATCCCTAAAATGTTTCATTGAGTTCCAAGGAGGGTTAACTCCACCAAGTTTGTCATTTGGGGAGAGATAAACATTAAAATCGCCCAAAACAATCCAAGGCAAATTAGTAATAGTGGAAGAAAGTGAGCGGAGGGAGTTCCATAATGAGGATATACCAATTGAGCTAGTTTCACCATAAACAATAGTCACAATGCTCAACATATTACCGTCATACTCCTTAACTTGGCAATGAAGCAATTGGGTGTTGGAGGTAATATATGTTATTTCAAAATCATCATTGTTCCACAAAAGCCAAATACCTCCAGAGAAGCCAGTAGATTCAACCCTGATCCAATTAGAAAATCCCAATTTATGACAGACTTTATCCGTTCTTTTACCGCTAATGCGGGGCTCCAAAAGGCAAAGAATATTAATACTATATTTATTGACAAATCTTTGATATTTATAGGGAAAGACCGACTACCGGCTCCCCTGCAATTCCATGAGGCAATAATCATTAAAAATATATAAATAAAAAGGCAGTGATAGAAAATACTTACCTGGGGCATTCATCCTCCTCTTCACGTTACTGCTCAAATTGGATTTCTGCCACAAAGGTCCCCTTGGCTTCCATGAAATCCGGAGCGATATCTTCATTGGGATCCCAATTGTCCGGTGGTCTGGGATTGTTGAAATGGGACAGATGCTGATTTTTCTTTATCGGTGAATCATGGATTTTCTCATTAGGAACTTCTGGATTGGCCGGAGGAGCATCGGTTGCTTGATTAGTCACTTTGTCCAGTCCCCCTTAAACTAGGTTGTGAATGCGTGGCCCTTTGCTTTTCCTTCCTTTTTTATTTTCTTTGTGTAAGACCAACTGATTATTTGCTTCAGGTACCTGGACCTACGCCTGATTAGCATCAATGAGGCCTGTGGAGTCCATTACACCTTGTGATCCGCCACCTTCTTTGTTGAGCCCATTTGTGTGAGATAATCCATTGTCCACCATATTTGCAGCTACCACTGGAATATTCAGCCCATCAGCACAAGTGTGGCCATTCGGCCCATTAGAGGAGGAGGGCCCAACTTTATTTACTTTTGGTTTATATTGGGTCTTAAATTTCTGATTTAAATTCGAGTTTGACTTGTGGACTTGCCAATTTTTGTCTGTGTTTTTCCCCGAGAATCGTGATTTTGTCGAGGATCCTCTGTCCTTTCTTCTTTCATTGTGCCTCACCAACTCCGTGTCCGGCACATGATTATCGGTGCTTTCAGCGTCATTCTCATCAGCCGCCATATCTACTATGACAGCGAACCGAGATTTTTGGCCGACTGGGTTAGCTATCATCATCCTTGGTGCAGGTCCTGACCGTTGAGGGGGGCAGGAGTCGCCTCTGGGTTCCGACCACTGAGATGTGCAAGATCTGTTTGGCCTCCAGCTTACTAGCATCCAAGGCCCAAAGGCCTCGTCGGAGGTTAACGCCGGTGAATTAACCGATGGACGGTTGGCCGGCTGTTGCGGTGGCTGAGGGGGCAGATTAGCTTCGGTCTGAGGATGGGAGACAGAGTCCTTGAAAGCACAATTTTCACGTCGATGGCCAAAACGGCCACAGCTGGAACAGATCATGGTAAGGCCCTCATACTCCACATTAAATATGGATCCTGCTGCAATTACTTTTGGAACAAGCTTTTTCTGGAGATCTAATTCAACGCAAATTCTCACAAATTTCCCTCTCTGAATTTTTGGATTTGAAGCTTGACAGTCATGAAGAGTGTTCATATCAACTCTTAGCGTTCGTCCAATTCGATCACCCAATCGAGAGATACAATGTTTATTGTAACAATGCATAGGGACATCTGGGATGCGAATCCAGGTTGCAACTCTTCCAAGTGGATTGTGGTAAGGGTTAAAATATGGTGTCCATCATTGGACTATGACACAATGCTGTCTGATCACCCAAAGACCTTCATAGAGCATTTTTCTGTAATGAGCCCTCCATAGTTCTTCATCTTGAAATCTAACTACAAAGTAGTTATTTGGAATGTCAATGAGCTCGAACGTGGAGAATCCCCATAGGTTAATCAGCATATCCTTTAAGACATATAGGTTGAATTTTTTGCCCAACACTGTGAGAATCAGAGCATAGTTCCAAGGTTTGCACCATTCATTGTATTCCTCCTTTATGCAAGGCGCAACTGGGTACATCTCCATGAGTTTCTTCATCTCCTCTGATGCTTCAGGAATCTTCCAATAAATTTCTTTATCATCTATAAATAAATCCTCTTCCTCCATTATGTGGTTACTATGAGCTACTCCATTAAATCCCAAAAGAGAAGCACGATAAGATGGAAATTTTGGAGAGCTTTCTTCATTCATGTTTCTCATTGTATTGCTTTCAGCGTTCTTGATTTGTTCAGTAGTTTTCCTCGCTTCTTTTTCAAGCATAACATCATCCATAATGGCTTGGGGAGCATCTTCCACTTTTTTCTTCTTTTTCCGGTCATCTTGCCCCTCAGCAGGTGGCCAGTCCGGCGGGAGCTTACGTTGTCCGGAATCCGCTAAGATGAGAGCTTTCTCTAAGTCCATACTTTTCCACCCCCAATCGCACTCTCTGTTAACACTTAATTTTTTTAATTCCATTCTTATTTATTAATTGTACATATTGGAAGTCGAGAGAAAGGAAAGATGTGAACATATTAAAGAGAGAGAGAGATGTGAGACATATTTAAATAAGAGAAAAGTTTAAGAAAATTGAAGATAAATACAATGAGATAAATTAAGGTTGTCAAACTCACGAGTTTAAGCAAACTCGTAACAATGACGTAAACTCGTATCGTCAACTTGAATCCTAAACTCGTAAGAGTTTACTTTTATAATTAAATAGGTATTAACAGTATATAATTAAATAATTAAAATATAAAAATGACAAATTTAATTTAAATATATTTTAAATCTAAATAATTGAAATTAAATATATCAACATTCATAGTTTATTATATTTAACAAAGAAATTTCTATAAAATTCATATATAGAGCCGTTAAGGATGACAAAATCGAAAAAGTTAACACGAGTTTAAAAGTAAGTTAACATGATTTCGTAAGCTAGAAATGTAAAAACAGTTAACTCGGTGTATAAACTCGTGAGTTTAATCGAGTTTACAGCTGACATAAGTTTAACAGTGATTCGACTCAATTTAGTAAGATAGAAACGTAAAAATGATAAACTTAAAGAGTCAACTCGCGAATTTGACAACAATAATAATTTTTTCTTAGCACTGAGAATCAAAATTTTGCAACCCACACGTAGGCATGAACGTAATCCGGATCCAAAGCTGAAATCAACGAACATGAGTATAAAGCAGCAGCCAGATCTGGGCCTGCTTTTCAAGAAAGCTAAACAATCAATAATAAATGTAATGCTACTAGCTGCGATAACATGGATAAATATAAACTATATAGTTTGTGCTACACTAGTTGACATGGCATTAATTTGTGTAACTTGGAGGAGTATCCAATCTACTTTTATAGTTTTATTATTAACATCCCACTTTGCATGCATCGCATCCGTGCCCTCTCGATCACCCTCAGCTTAGTTAGCAGAACTCTTGCTTAATTTACATGCATGCCCTTTTATTTTAATGACTATTTCATTATTATTACATAAATCACCCAAAAGTCCACTTACGTGTTGCATATAGTAACTCATAATTGTTTGTTCATGTGTTTCCAAGCAGACATGTGAAAGCATGCGTGATCACTGCTAGTCAAAACTTGATCTTACTTGAGCTCGAATCTCTCTGCATGCTATGCATATATATAATGATCAGTCAATGCTTATGAGCATGTTATATATAATTAATTAATGAAATCCCACTCCCAATAATTAATTAATACCTCCGATCTTTAATATATAACATATTTACTTAATTAAATTAAATTAAAGTAGTTAGTTAAGTTGACATGTACATTATTCGAAACACTCTAACCATTTTTTTAATTCCCTTATTATCTATCCTCCTTGATTATTGTTGGGGAAATATCAATATGGGTAAATTAAGAAAATATTGATTAGTATTGTAAATAGGTTTTATTTTATGATTAAGATCAACTTCCTAAATAGATCACATATTAAGAATTGGAAGGAGAATAACATAATTCAAGAGAGAGAGAGAGAGAAAAATCCTGAAAAAGTACTTCATCCGGCCTTAAATACAAGACATATTTGACTCTTTTTTTTTTTTTTTTTTTTTTAAAGAATAAGGAAACTAAACAAGTTACTTAATCATATCATATGTTGTGTATCCTTAGCTTATATATTAGTTTATTAGTCAATAATTAGTTTGGAGAAAAAATAAAAATAAAATAAAATAATTTAAATAGCTTCCTTACTTTTTCTAAAAAAATTAACTTTATCTTATATTTAAAACCGAAGGGAATAATTAATTACTCTTATCGGTTCTCTTTATAATGTGCCTTATAAAAAGTGTTAATAGTCGTTTTTATATAAAATTTGTTGATTTAAAGAGTATTAAATATTATTTTTTTATATAAGTTTATATTATATAAGGATAGTAAGATGAGGTATAAATTAATATAAAATAAGTGTTTAATGTAATAAATAAATACAATTTTAAGAATTATTTGATTACGATAATTTTAATGTATGTTTTTAACTGTTTTCATTAATACATCTAATTATTTCTTAGGGATTTTTTTTTTTGGTCAAATTATTTCTTAGAGATGATAATACGGTATGATGATATTTGGTAAAACACAGTGGCCGATGCAAAAAAGGAGATCGAATCTGGGAGACGAGGCACATTTGGTTCAAACTCAACTAGGGGTGCCACATTTGATCATTTCAGCATTTCTTTTTAATTAAATTTATAGTACAAATATATATATAATAATAACTTCTGAAACAGCAATTAAGAGAATTGAACCCCACCTCCTTTAAATGAATTCATTACTTAAACACAGCTTATAAGTTAATTCCAGAATTATGAGCACCGAAAGTACTCATCATGCTGCTGCTGCTGATTGATATATATATATATATATATATAGATACTTTTTTTGGTTCTTATTATAAAATACTACCTCCGGTCTTAATTATAAGAGTTAGTTGACTTTCTTTGGAGAGATTAAGAAAGCTAAATAAGTTGCTTAATTATTTCATATGTTAAATATTCTTGGATTATATATTAGTTTATTAGTCAAACTAATAAGTTTGAAGAAAAAAATAAAAATAAAAATATTTTAAAGTAATTTAATTAGTTTTTTTAATCTCTTTAAAAAAGTCAACTAGCTCTTATAATTAGGACCGAAGGGAGTACCAACTAACTTTTCTCACAAACCAAAAAAAGAAGTTAAAGTCAATAAAGTTATCATAGAATCTAAATAATTTCCAATGTTACCCCTACTAATTGTATTAGACTATAATATCATATTAATTATTACTCTCACCCACTACCCTTATTAATTATGGGTAGACATGAAAACAAATAATTAATACTCATTGGGAATAAGCAAGTGCCTTATAAAAAGGATAAGATAAACTTACTAGTTAGTACCTTATAATAAGGACCAAAGAGAGTATATATAATGTGGGGTTTCATTTTTCTGGACAAGCAACAACTATAACATCACTTCTCCAATTGCACGCACACACCTTTCAATGTAATCACTGTTCTAAAATTCATTTTTTGATATTAACAGCTAATGATTCAATATATTCTGATTAATATATTATTAATAAGGTAGTGTAGGTACCAACAACGGACATGCTACATGCGGAGGTTTCATTATAGATTGTTAAGGTAACTGGATACGAGGATTTCAACAAAAGTATAACTTCAACTATTGTAGAAATCCATGCAATCTTTTATGACCTAAAACTCTGCAAGCATATGGGTTTCAACATGATTAAGCTCTTGACGAATTCATAAAAGGCTTTACATTTATTTGTAGCGCAGTGTGGAGCATATCATCCATTGTATAAAGACATAGCAAAATTATTGGTACTTGTCTTCTCAAACTGGGATCTTAAAATTTCTCATTCATATAGAAAAGAAAAGGACTTCGTCATAAATTATCTAGTCAAAATGACTCATTAGTATGGATTTTGTATTATTAGGTCCTGTGAGTTATTTAGGTCCTTTTTATTCATATGACACATGTACTGTTAGTATGGTCTAGATTTTAGACCCATCTAACATACAAGCTTTTGCTACCCTTTGTAATATATAAATAAAAAAGTGGGTCGTATAAAAAATAAAAATAAAATAAATAAAAAAGTGGGTCATCTATAATGAATTTTGATTAGGCCTATAGCCCCAACAATAAACTCAATCGAGTATGAAGTTATGTTCCAGTTGACTTTTTATTTCTTTTTAGAAATAAGGAAAGTGAATATATTACTTTAAAGTTTATATATTTATCATTTTTATATTTAATTAATTTGTTTGAATTATAAACTAATATATAGTATAATAATATATAAGATATACTATTATTGAGTTACTTACTTAGCTTTTTTAATTTCTTAAAAAAAAGGGTTAAGGAGCAATTTAACTAACAAACTTTAATCTTAGGAGCGCTCAATACAAATAAATAACTTTTAAAGGTACCAAAAATACCAATAAACTTTTAAAAATGTGCAGTCAACATAAAAGACTTTTAAAAAAGTGCAATTAGCACAACACAATTTGAAAAAGATAATATCCGTTATCTAAGGTGAAGATTGGTTAACGAACTTTTACTCTAGAAGCGCCCAGCACAAAAAAGTTTTACTCCAAAAGCACCTAGCACAAAAAAGTCCAAGTGCAATCCAACCAAAATCCAAATGTTGTAAATCCTTGTCCGGACCCCCAACCATATGCATTGGGGTTAGAAAGAGCGAATATAACCCAAAAAAAAAATCACAAATCATATTAATTATTATTATCAATTATCTTATGTAATTATTGGTTATAATATTGTATTATTTACTCTTTAAATTAAATTTTTATTGTAATTCTTTTCAATCTTTTAAAAATATCATATAATTTATAGGCCACCTTTATTTATTTGGGTATGTCCTTCTTTCTTGTCTTTCTTTGATAAAGGGACCAAATTTATTTTATATTTATGTGTATAAATATAATATTTTTGCCTATGAAAATTGATATATTGATAAGATTAACATACTATGGATTTAAATCTTATTGTCGGTTAAGTAAGTATTTTAGGAGTATTACTTTTAAAAATGGGACGAAGGCTTCTAAAATTTTTTTGGACAATGAAAGATCTCATCACATTAACTATTCTAAATTGATGATAAATAAAACTAAAAAATTAATCATATTATACACACTTATATCAATAACTAAAAAATCTCATCAACCGTGTATCAAATTTTACGCATATTATACGCACATAATTATGTGATATTTTTAAAAGATTGAATAGAATTACAACAACAAAAATTTAATTTAAAGAGTAAATAATACAATATTATAGTCAATAATTGCATAAGATAAATGATAATAATAATTAATATAAGATAATTAATATAATTTGTGATTTTTTTGTTGCATTAACTCTTTTTAACCTAATGCACATGATTGAGGGTCGGGTAAGGATTTACAACAGTCGGATTTTCAGTGGATTGCACATGGACTTTTTTTTTTTTGTGTTGGGTGTTCCTGGAGTTAAACTTTTTTGTGTCAGAGGCTCCTAGAGTAAAAGTTCATTGGCCAATTTGCACATTAGATAACGGACGTTATCTTTTTCTGACGGCGTTGTACTGATTGCACATTTTTAAAAGTTTATTGGTATTTTTGGTATCCTTAAAAGTTATTTGTATTGGGTGCTCTTGAGGCAAAAGTTTGTTAGCCAAATTGCTTCTTAAGCCTAAAAAACAAAGTCAACAAAATCTTATATTAAAGACAAGAGGGAATACTTTATTTCTTAACTAAGAATTTTGCTCAGTTCCACAAATTATCATTCGTTGATTCACTTCAATTTAGCATAAATCACTGCTCTGAGATCCGCACATGCACAGGGAGGGATTCAAGTATACATGAATATTAGTAGCAATTTATTTAATTTCCTACCGTTGGAAGAAAGTCGTGGTCGCTCACTAGTCACTATTGTTCTCCTATTTTCTGTTATTTTGGCATGGGAAAAAAGTGAGATACATATGTACACACACACATATAAACTTACACATTATTTTGTGATGATGAGTAAGTTTGCTAGACTCAAGTAGATAGCTAACTCATAGAAGACAAAATTAGATTTACTCATACTTAAGAATATTGTTAATTGCATATTATTATTTATTGTTTCATACAGTGTGTATCATACTTCTAACTGTTTCACCAGTTCTATCAGAAGTATGATAAGAACCCTAAGACCTTATGTTAAAGTCTTGAGACCACCAAGACAGATGGATTGGCTTATTAGATAGGTCAAATGTCTTAAAAAAGTCAAAAATCTATAATAATGTTATGGTGACCTTTCTAATGTCTCACAGTGAATTTAGAGCGGGAGAACCAATCTTTCTATCGAATTAATTGAACATTTGGAAATATCTTCATTAATGAAGCCCTCATCTACATTGATGATAGGTTCAAAGATCTTAATCATGGTTTTCTGAAACAATGATGGGGCAACTTTTAAGACCAAAGGGCATGACAGTCCATCGGTATTGGGCATTTGGAATACAGAAGGCAGTTTTGGGCTTGTCTTGAGGATGAATTCCTAGTAGCCAAACACTAGCTTTAAGATCAAACTTAGAGAAAACTTGTGCTACACGTGGAAGAGTAAATTCCTCACTATTGTAGGTCACTCGGTGCTCATCAAGTCTGTTTTATCCTCTTTGTCTAGCCATTGCATGCAATCATTTCTTCTTTCTATTTGCACCATTTGTGAGATTGAGAAAAATTTCTAGGAATTTCCTCTGGTCTCAGGATGGAGTGAGGAAAATGTATCTTATTGCGTGGGAAAAAATTGTTCAACCTAAAAAGCAAGGCGGTCTTGGTTTCAAGAATCTTCGTCGCCAGAATAAAGCTTTCATTATGAAGCTTTGCTGGAGCCTCCTAACTAAGAAAGATGCCCTTTGGGTTCAATGCTTATGGTCCAAATACAATTGTGACAATCTTCACATGCCCATCATATCCAAAAAAAGAAACTCTTCCCCTGCCTGGAAAGCAATTGTGGAAGTCTGGGATAAGTTTCTCTCCAGTGTTGGTAAAAAAGTCAATAATGGGGAATGAACCAAGTTCTGGACCGATCTTTGGCTCCCGCTTGATCAGCCCATCGTCTCTTTTGTCCATCATCCCTTATCTTTTAATGAAGATGAGACGGTTCAAGATCACCTTCTTCGTAGTGGATCCTAGGATTATCACAAATGGATTGCTATCATCCCCTTGAATATTATTAACACCATTATTAAAATAAATACCCCCTCCAACAATTCCTCAAATTGCTTTACTTGGAGGGCCACTAAGGATGGGGTTTCTCTGTCAAATCAGCCTATCAATTTCTTTCTAATAATGCAGAGACGACCACTAATAACTTCTGGTCCCAATTGTGTAGATGACATCTTCCTGAGAAAGTCAAATTCTTCATGTGGTAAGTTGGGCATGAGAGACTTGTCACTAACTCTCTCCATGCTAGGAGGGGACTTACCAATGATAATGGCTGTCCTTTTCAATGTAATTATGTGGAAAGTGTGATTTACATTCTTCGTGATTGTGATCGTGCTAAAAACTTGTGGAAACATATTTTAAAACCTAACTATTTCTCTAAGTTTTTTTTCTAGCAGCTTGCAGGTTTGGCTTAATTGGAACACCAATCATGAGCCCAGAAAAGGATGTTTCGAAAACTTCTCTTGGACAAAAATTTTCAATCTGGGGTGTTGGATCCTTTGAACCTCCAGACGCAAATTTCTTTTTCAGGGGGAGAACATGGAAACCAGAGAGATGTTGCCCCGCTACAATTACCTCCTCATGGGAAATGGAGCAAACCAGAGGCTTATTCACCTGATTTTCCAGCTCGACAAGCCAGTAGAGGATTCGTGGACCCCCTCCTGCTAATATTGTTCGTATTGATGTGGATGGCTCGGTAAGCTCTCATCACCAAGTGGCTTGCGGGGGAGTGATAAGGAACTCTAATGGAGATTGGTTGCCGGGTTTCTATAAATCTCTTGGCCTCCGCTCTGTCATTGAAGTTGAAATCTATGCTATCCTTCTTGGGCTTCAGAGAATTGCCATATACTCTGATTCTTTTGATGCCGTCAATATCCTTATGAGGGATTCCCCTATTGATCATCCCCTTAAAGATATCATTAGGGAGACTCGTGATCTTTTATTCCGTGACTGGGACGTGGAGCTCCATCATACTTCTAGAGCGAACATCCCCTGTGCGGATTTCATGGCCAAAATGGGTCATTGTGTTGCTATTGGTGCTGAGGCGGTGATGACTTCATCAATTCCTAGAGAATGTTTTGATATGGTTATGAAGGATCAGCGATCTTGTCATTTCTAGTTTCTTTATTTTGTTGTATTTAGGGCTAGAGATTTATAATCTAGTTCCCTTTTCCTTCAAGCTTCGGCTTGACTATTTTATTCCAAAAAGAGAGAGAGAGAAAACTTGTGTTGCACCTTTAAGATGGGCAAAAAGAGTAGTGAGCTTAGGAAGAAGAAATTTGTCATCTTGAAGGAAATGATTTAAAGGTTTATAATAATTATGAGCTTCTTTTTTCCTAATTTGATTTCAAACATTTTCTCAACATAGAAGGCTTGCCAAGCCCATTCAGATTTAGTTGGTTCAATGACACATTGCTTCAGAAGAGCAGCACATTAAAGATCATTACATCCACCTAAAATGGCTATGGTGCTCTCAAAGAATGTCTGTGCTTAGGGCCCTTCATCTAGAGAGGAAGAGGATATACTCTTCTAGAGTCAGAAGAAGATTAAGAATGGCGATAACATAGATTCAGATAAGGAGTAGCCACAGCTAGGTTAGTAGGGTAAGAGAACATGGATTAATGATCAGTCAATGCCTATGAGCATGTTATATATAATTAATTAATGAAATCCCACTCCCAATAATTAATTAATACCCCCGATCTTTAATATATGATATATTTACTTAATTTAATTAACTTAAAGAAGTTAGATAAATTAGTTAATATGACATGTATATTATTCAAAAATACTTTAACCATCTTTTTTAATTCCTTTATTATCTATTTTCCTTGATTATTGTTGGGGGAACATCGATATGTGTAAATTAAGAAAATATTGATTACTATTGTAAATAGGTTTTTTTTTTTTAATGATTAAAAAGAACTTTCCAAATAGATCTCATATTAAGAATTGGAAGGAGAATAACATAATTAGAGAGAGAGAGAGAGAGAGAGAGGCCAGTAGTACTCCATCCGGCCTTAAATACAAGATATATTTGACTTTTTTTTAAAAGATTAAGGAAATTAAATAAGTTACTTAATTATATCATATGTTGTGTATCATTAGATTATATATCAGTTTATTAGTCAACAATTAGTTTGGAGAAAAAATAAATATACAATAAAATGATTTAATTTGCTTTCTTAATCTTTCTAAAAAAGTTAACTTTATCTTATATTTAAGACCGAAGGGAGTAATTAATTACTCTTATTGGTTCTATTTATAAGGTGCCTTATAAAAAGTGTTAATAGTCCTTTTTATATAAAATTTGTTGATTCAAAGAGTATTAAATATTATTTTTTATGTAAGTTTATATTTTATAAGGATGGTAAGATGAAGTATAAAATAAGTGAATAATGTAACTGTTTTCATTAATACGTTTAATTATTTCTTAGAGATTTTTTGGGGTCAAATTACGGTATGATGATATTTTCAAAGTATGACCGGAATGTCTTTGTTTTGGTAAAACGCAATGCCGATGCAAAAAAGGAGATCGAATTTGGGGAGATGAGGTAGATTTGGTTCAAACTCAACTAGGGGTGACACATTTGATCATTTCAGCATTTCTTTTTAATTAAATTTATAGTACAAATATATAATAATAATAATAATAATTTATGAAACAACAATTAAGAGAATTGAACCCCACCTCCTTTAAATGAATTCATTACTTAAACACAGACTTATAAGTTAATTCGAATTATGAGCACCAAAAGTACTCATCGCTATCGATATATATATATATATATATATATATAATGTGGGGTTTCATTTTTCTGGACAAGCAACAACTATAACATCACTTCACCACTCGCACGCACACGCCCTTCAATGTAATCACTGTTCTAAAATTCATTTTCTGATCTTAACAGCTAAGGATTCATTATATTCTGATTAATATATTACTAATAAGGTTGTGTAGGTACCAACATCGACATGCTACATCGACGTGTCATTATAGATCGTCAAGGTAACTCGGATACAAAGATTTCAACAAGTAGTTAGGGTACACGACCTTAACTATTGTGGAAATTCATGCATTCCATTGTGGCCTAAAACCCTGGAAACATATGGGTTCCAACAGCATTAAGCTCTTCACAAATTCATAAAAGGCTTCACATTTACTTGTAGCAGAGTGTGGAGCATATCATCCGTTGTGTAAAGACATAGCAAAATCAATAAAATCTTATATTAAAGACAAGAAGGAATACTTTATTTCTTAACTAAGAATTTTGCTCAGTTCCACAAATCATTCGTTGATTCACTTCAATTTAGCATAAGTCACTAGTAGTTTGCATGGAAATAAATGGCCTTGCCTTGTTTGGAAGCTCAATACGGAATACATGCCAGAGATTTTCCAACCGACTGGACCCAAACCAATTAAAAAGCATCCTTTTACAATTTTAATTCGCTTTTCAAGGTTTAGAAATTTTATATGGTATTTTAGTGTTATTTTCTGTTAAATCAGTTAGTAAGGGCTATTCAAACGGATCGGACACTCTCGCTAATGGAAGAGTTGGTTAAGGCGTTGGGGGCAGAGATGGAACGTAATAGACTCCTGGGTATCTAGGTAAACCCCTGAACGTAATTGACGGCTCACTCTGCCCAACATTAATATCACTTAGAAGGAAGGAAGACTTCACTCTACCTTTGGACTGTGGATGAGCCCAAACCCTTTCCTAAAATTTTGGTTAAAAAAAAAAAAAAAAGCACACGTCCAAGTTTTTTGATACAAATCCGTCTGTGTTGGTTTCTCAAAACTGAAGCAAAGTGAAGCCCAAAAGCATTGCGATATATGAATGAGTTGCTCTAAAAAAATAACCCAATTGGCACCATAGTGGATCAATATAAGCCCAATTTTATTTTATTTTTCCTATAGTATAGGAGCAGTTCATGTTCACATCCAGAAAATTAAACTAAATCATATATATTCTTTGTCCATGTTCTTCTTAATGAAGGCATTTGGGCTCGAAGGCAAGAGGCGGAACATTGTAGAGAGTGAAAGGAAGCTTGTTGGACACAAACGGCTTCTCCGGTTTCAGGGCGGCGCCGTAGATGCCACCGTGGAGGTTGGTCGGCTTCTGACACGTGGCAGACGGTGAAGAGACCAGGAAAACTTCGCATTTGTGAGCTCCGAAGGTGGTGATCATCTTTGGAGCTTCCAGGTAGTAATAGCCGTTTTTGTCGGTCTTCGCCGTTTCCGTAATATGATACTTGGTGTTGTTGCACGCCAACCTCACAACGGCTCCTGCAAGTTCAAAACGACCCAGTACGTTAGTTTTCATTTAGCAGATCATCATAGGACTGGTACTGATGGTCCCATCAGACCCCACCAATCAATGCCATTCCTTGCTCCCTTGTCCCCATTTTCTCAATAATAGGGCAGCTTTGAGAAAAACCAATAACCAGAAAATAGCAACTTTAGCCTGCACCTATGTACTACTACTACTCTCTCTCCCCCTCTGCAGTTAGTGCTTTACAAAATTATGGTAGATACACACGGAAAGCTAAGATCTAACCATGGGAAAATCTAGTTTAGCTTTGATTAATCTCTGGATTTATAAGTCTTTAGCATATGTTTTATTTTTATTTTTTTGGCATAAACTCCTTTAGCAGAGAACAGACAGAGAATGTGAAAGAAAGTTGCAAATCTCAGTACATAGCAGCAGATAATATTTGCTAACAAGGGGAAACAAAGTTAAATGTAAGAACGTGAACTATAATGCAGTAGATGAATGTTTACTTGGGAAGGAGTAACTAAAGGAGAATAACGAACAGAAAAGTGAAGGTTTTTTTAAACTAAATACAAAGTAAGAAGGTAGCTTCTAAGGGGTGAAAAACTGAACCTGAGGGTTAAATGGTGGCGGAACTGAAAATGTAGTTAGCAGGGACTTAAAAAGTTAACGGTGTAAATTGATAGAGTAAGAAAGGGAGGTACCAAGAGAAGGAGTAGCTCCGACCAGAGTGTCAACACCAGCGTATTTGCAGGGCTTGCAGTAAACAACACCTTGGACGGCGACGAATCTTCTGGGGATGGGGATGCGAGGATGGAAGTGAGGAGCAGGGGCAGGAGGGTAATGGTGGCTGGGGGGCTTCACCGGTGCCGGGGAAGGGGTGGGAGGGTAATGTGGGGTGGGGGGCTTCACCGGTCTTTGGGGAAGGAGTGGGAGGGTAATGTGGGGAGGGAGGGGAGTGGGAGGGGGAGGGTAGTGGGGGTGAGGAGGAGGCTTAACAACGGGGGAAGGGGTAGGAGTGGGGGGTAGTGGTGGGACGGAGTGGGGGCGGCGGTGGGAGGGTGGTCGTGGTGGTGGTCGTGATGGCGTGGGGGCGGGGGAGCCGGTGCCGAAGAGGGAGGGTGAGGATAGGAAGGAGGGAGACTATCAATAAGGTCTTGAGTAGACAGAGAAGGAGGAAGTGAGAGAGAGAAGCAAAACCGAGAAGAGGTGGCCGGACGCCATTTCGCGAGAGGAATGAAGCGAGAGGAGAGTGATCGTGGGAGCGAGAGATGATTCTCAATAGCAGATTTAGGTGCTCTTTTATAGCCACTTGGCCACTAAATTAAGAAAAATCATGTCACAATTTCTCATCATTTTAATATCTTTTTTTTTTTTTTTTTTTTTTTAAAAAAAAAGCTAATACTACCAACAAGGAAAATAATTTTGACAAGTTTGTTAATCACATGTGAATACGTGATCATAGCACATATTTTTAGAATACTACCATCAATTAACTATGAACCCAAAAAAGAAGGACAGATGACCATGTATTATGTATAAAAAGCTACTTAATTAAGTCAACAAATCAAGCTCATACTGAATACGTGATCATAGCTCATATTTTTAACAAGTTTGTTCATCACATGTGAATACGTGATCATAGCTCATATTTTTAGAATACTACCATCATTTAACTATGAACACAAAAAAGAAGGATAGATGACCATGTATTATGTATAGAAAGCTACTTAATTAAGTCAACAAATCAAGCTCATACTGAATACGTGATCATAGCTCATATTTTTGACAAGTTTGTTCATCATGAATATGTGATCATAGCTCATATTTTTAGAATACTACCATCAATTAACTATGAACCCAAAAAAGAAGGACAGATGACCATGTATTATGTATAAAAAGCTACTTAATTAAGTCAACAAATCAAGCCCATACTGAATACGTGATCATAACTCATATTTTTGACAAGTTTGTTCATCACATGTGAATACGTGATCATAGCTCATATTTTTAGAATACTACCATCATTTAACTATGAACCCAAAAAAGAAGGACAAATGACCATGTATTATGTATAAAAAGCTATTTAATTAAGTCAACAAATCAAGCTCATACTAAATACGTGATCATAGCTCATATTTTTGACAAGTTTGTTCATCACATGTGAATACGTGATCATAGCTCATATTTTTAGAATACTACCATCAATTAACTATGAACCCAAAAAAGAAGGACGGATGACCACGTATTATGTATAAAAAGCTACTTAATTAAGTCAACAAATCAAGCCCATCTCGAATACGTGATCATAACTCATATTTTTGACAAGTTTGTTCATCACATGTGAATACGTGATCATAGCTCATATTTTTAGAATACTACCATCATTTAACTATGAACCCAAAAAAGAAGGACAGATGACCATGTATTATGTATAAAAAGCTACTTAATTAAGTCAACAAATCAAGCTCATACTGAATACGTGATCATAGCTCATATTTTTGACAAGTTTGTTCATCACATGTGAATATGTGATCATAGCTCATATTTTTAGAATACTACCATCAATTAACTATGAACCCAAAAAAGAAGGACAGATGACCATGTATTATGTATAAAAAGCTATTTAATTAAGTCAACAAATCAAGCTTATAATTGAATACGTGATCATAGCTCATATTTTTAAAATACTACCATCATCGGTTGGAAAATTCCATATATTAAAATAGAAAAATTCTAAATCGGGTTGGTAAATTCAACAAATCATTAATTAAGTTATCAACTCAATTTAAGATTTCAAAATCTATGTAAAATAACTTTAATACCCTCCTCTCTTTTCTCTCGGTCTTTTTCTTCTCCCCTCTTAAAAGAGTATTATTGCTTTATGACTTTATATAAAAGGATAATCAAGAATAATTCAAGTATGCCTTGCCATAATAGTATCGAGTGATATTAATTAAATATATTTTAATTGAAATTTAATTAATTGTATTAATGATAAAAAAAATGTGAGTTTTTTTTTTTTAAAAAAAAGAAAGTTGTTATTTTTATTTGGTGAGATAAAAGCCAAAACAAAAAAAAAGATGTCTCATGCCAACTTCACCCTTTACAAAATTGAATTGAAATAAAAAAATCATTTTTACCAATATTAACCTAAACCAAAATAATTTTCCTTAACACATAAATGTGAGTTTTTAGATTGTAATTTAGTTAATATTTCAATTTTTATTTTTTAATTCTTTAATATCAATCAGTAATATTATTTATTTATTTTAAAAAGCGACGTTTAAATTTCATATACTTCTATGGATCTTTCGGAAAAAAAGATGTAAAATGCACTTAAAATTTCATAAAATGGTTTACATCAATATAAAAATTTACTTAGTAGCACGGTGGCATAGGAGCTTGGCTCCTTTCCCCATGGGGTTGAACCCCGTCCCCCTCCCTACTATGTGTATCAAAAAAAAAAAAAAAATTTCCAAAAAAAAAATCCATATATATGTGTGTGAAAAATTCATACTTAATTAATATATTCCCCAAAATATGTCTTTTTTATAGTGACATATATTATAAGTTTTCTTAAAAAAAATTGTTCATGTTAATAAAATGAACTCTTTACTGAAAATATTGTAGATTTTTATTCTTATGTTGATATACTTAATATGTTTGAACAATCATATTTTGTTCTATTAAAATTGATTTTGATATATACATGTGAAACATAAGTTAGGGGTAATAAAACTCATTAATGAGGAGAGAGGAGAGGGTATCATAGTAATTTTACCCATATTTTAAAATCTTAAATTGAGTTAATGACTCAATTAAAGATTTATTAAATTTACTAACCCGATTTAGAATTTTTGTATTTTAAGTAGCTTTATATGGGATTTTCCCATTGCGAGAACTTCACATAATGAATATAAATAGTGTGGCCTTTGCAGAATATGCAACTATAATTTTACCCCTTATATTGCACAGAATAAAGAATATAATTTTAATTAATTAATTAATTATTGTAAACTCTTTTTAGATAAATTAGAATAAATTTTTTATTACAATAAAATTAATTAAAAAATAATTATTCATGATTAGCAAATTAAGGAGAGAATATTTATTAATTTTTTAATCCTAAAAAAAATTATTGTAATTAAATTTTGAACCTTTTATTTAATTAATATATTTTCGACAATACAAAACCATGTTAGATTTGGCATTTGACCTTTATAGGAGTAATTCCTGAAGACCACCAATTAATTTCATGTGCATAAGTAGTATTGTGGCTATGAGATATTGCCATATAGATAAGAGGTACTTTGATTTTACATTGATGAAAGTGAAGCGAAGTTTTAAAATTATGGAATTAAAATATATGTTCAAAAAAATTATGGTAAAAAAGGAAAACCCGCGGCATGGATTTTTTTTTTTTTTTCCTTCCTCCTTGGGCTAAAGTATATTGTTAAAACTTTACATTATAGTTAAAGGATTAAAATGAAACTTCATATAAAATATAAAAATAAATGATCAAATGTATATTTTAGTGGTTTTTTTTAAGAGATAAGCTTATGTTGGGCACAAATCATTGCAAGGATTCAGACAAATTTACATGAGTGGATGGAAATGTCCATGTGTTAATAAATTATAGGCTATTATACCTTATTTATATTTTCTTAATTTTAAAAAACGATTTGATATTTCCAATACTATAAATTCAATAAATTCACAGGATAATTCCAAAAATAGCAAGAAAAGTAATATGTTTGGACGAATATTTAAAAAGAAAGAATGAGGCCAATGAAACACAGAAAAAGTAGCACATGCATAGGAGGATTAAAACCCAATTTTTGGATTTTTGTACTCCTTGCCATGCGCCTAGAAGTTTCCCAGGGCCTTCGGTAATTGCACCTTTTTTTTTTTTATATACTGTTTTTATATACTTTCGCTCTTTTTTAAAAATATTCCTACCTGATATTGGGAAAATCATTCTTTATGTGCATATAGTTTCTTTCCATCAATTTCTAATTTGGTAGTTGTGTATTTTTTAAATTAAATCCTTTAAATTTACTCTTTTAGTGCAATTAGCATCCGTATCGGGGCTGACAATACTAATATAACACAGTTACCTTGGCGCTAACAGTGTTAAAACAATAAGATTAAAATATTTAATAACAAACATAAGTATCAAATTAAAATTAAAGAAATTAGATGTACTTAAATAATAGTTTTCTCTTTTGATTTAAATCTGACATTACATTCATTCATGATTAATTACCAACATATTGAAACTAGAATTTTTTTTTTTTTTTTTTTGAAATAGTGGAAAAGTTATGTAAAATTTTAAAAAATAAATGAATTCAAATACCAATACTTTTGGTATGAAGTATCAGTATTTTTTGTGTATATAATAAATAGATCATATCATTTTACCAATAAAATTTTTAAAAAGAGTAATTTCACCTATTTTCCATTTTTTACCTAAATTTTGAAATAAGAATTAAAAAAGGTTGTATGGGAGATACCAGGAATTACAAGAGAAATAAGCCAATAAGGGGTGATTAAGAAATGATATATTGTATATACTACTTTAAAAAAAAAGATATTGTAAGAAAAAAACAGAAAAAGAACTTTAAAACTACAAAATCCTGAATTAGGTTTGTTACTAAGATTTGATATGAAAACGACGAACAACACAATATTTTTAGGAGATGACTGATTAAAAATTTTGTAAATTCAAAGTTCTTTTTCATTTTTTTTCCCTGTATTGTATATACTAGGACTAGAGCTGTGGGGCTCAGCCCATTAAACCCTATGTTTAGCCCCCTTAGTTTTAGCCCCCATAGGATGGGGTTATTTTTGGCGCTAACCCAAAATAAGCCCCACTCTTCTTAGGTTATGTTAGGGCCAACCTGCGGACCACCTATTTTTCATCTAAAAACCTTATGATTATGATTTGATAATTGAACGCCGCTGCACCTCATAAAAAGACACTGGACGTCGGATTCGACTCATTAGCCCACATTTAAGACATGCATGTCTGTCATTGTAATAAAAATATTTAAAAAAAAAAAGGATTTAGCCCACATTTATTTCTTCCTTTTTTTTTTTAATTAAACACTTATTACAGTTTTAATTTTTTTTATTTTAAAACACACCAGACATGAATTCAATATATCAATATTAATAAATTATTTTATTTACAATAATCAATATCTATATCCATACTAGTTATAAACTCAGAACAAGTCAACTTATTTTAACTAATTCTTATATTATACTTCTTCTTTGACGTTTAAAAACAATAAAAAAAATATAAATTAACAAATTTTAACCCAAAGTACATTTCATAATTTAATAAGGAAATAGAAAGTGTGATTTAAAGGTTAATATTAAATAAAACATATTGGGCAATTATTCTGAGGGGGAAAATCGGTGAAGAGGTCTTCTGTTTCTTTTTTTGTGATTTTTTTATTAGTCGTAATTAGAATTTGATATGCTTTTTAATATTATTATTATACATTAAACTGGTTCCTCGAAAATTTAGATTCTCCTTATCTATTAAAAAAAAAAAAGACAGAAACTTTTTTCCCACCGATTTGCTCTTATTCTTTATTTTTTTTTAAAAAAAAAAAACTCTTTTTTTTTTAAAGAAAAAAAAAACTCCTTTTTTTTGTCTGCCTGGGTTGTTGTCTCAATTTTTTTTTTTTTTTTTTTTTTTTTTTAAGAATCATATTTACTGCAGGTATCCGGAATATACACCCTATTTTCATTAAGCGGGTTACTTAATGTACAGGATCTTTGGCAAGGAATTGATTTCTCACAATCAAAAGCTGAAGCATGAGTTGAAGAATTTGTTGAAGTTTTAGTTGGTTTATATATTATTTTGGCCCTGCGGGCTTCTTAATATGCAGGCTTTTTGGCCCTAACCTGCGCGGGCTAGGGCCTAACGGGCCGGGGTGGCCCGTTTTGACAGCTCTAACTAGGACCATCACAAATTGAATTCTCTAAGTATTAGAATTAGTAATTATGGGAAAAATTTTAATTAACATTTTATTTACTTTTCAAATTTCGTCCAACGGTTGAAGAATTTTTCTCCCTACTCTACATTCCCTTTTTGGTAGACAACGGTTAAAGAATGATGAGTTGGTATTGTTTACTATTGATATTTTGTTTGCATTGCAAGGACGACCGAAAAAGGACAAAATTATTGGGCCACAAAAATAAACGGTCTTTAACATTATTTGCCCAAACACTATTACTTCTTGTCGGTGCTAATGGCAGAGGTTTCACTTTTTGCTTTGTGTTAGTAACTATCCGTTGCAATGTTATGCTCCTTTTTAACAAAGATCTGAATTCCAGTATCTCAGAAGAGAAATGCAACAGAAATCACCAATGGCAAAGACTAGTTTCCTCTATCAAGCTCCACCTCTTGGCATAGAGGGGAGGTTAATCAATGCTACAAAAATTGTCTATGAAACTCTGACAGTTTAGCTAAATGATCAATAATGGTATAGTTTACGTAGTTAGTCTCATACACAATAATAAGCAAAATAATTGTTTCAATACAATCAAAAGAAAATTGATAAGAAAAAATAACAAATTAAAAGAAATGTTAACTGACCTTTTTCATGGTGAGATATCGAGACTTTTAAAAATACGTCTGTTGTTCCCCTCACAGCCGATGTGAATACATCGATTGAACCTGGCTCTGATACAATTTTTAACATCTCAGCACCTCGCTTTTGATAGTGTCTGCTTTTGGGTCTTGTTACCCCTCATGACATTAAAAAGCGTCGAGATAGGAGATATCCAAATCCTTATAAACGTCTTTTATTCCCCTAACTAATGTAGAGAGTACGCTATTTTCAAGAGATCATTACCTAAACAAGCTTTGAATATGCTAGAATGAGCATTTAGATGGTTGTTTGTAACATTGAACCCGAATAGCTTGTTGCATTTAGCCACCTAAATGTTCCAACAGACTAGTGAACTTTTTTGGTATGGTTAAGGCATGCTTCATATTTAATATTGTTCCGTTATCTGACTCAGTCGGCTCCAGATTTAGAAGAAAATGTGTTCCACAACGAAGGTTTGATATGGATCATTTCCATCTAACCCGGACGTTTACAAAAGTCTCTTAAGAAATGTACATATAGAGCCTTCTTCTCATTCACTGCCAAATGGATAACTAGCTAATAAGTCTTCACGGCCTCTTTTCATTTTGAGTTGCGCAATATGCACTTTTCCATGTGAGAATAGCAAGTCTAATTTCACCCACTAACAAGAATTCCCATCATGATCCTTAATATAATATATATATTTACATAATTTAATTATATTAAAAAAGATAATTAAGTTAGTTAATATGATATGTATTTTTTCAAAACATCATAGCCATCTTCTTTAATTCTTTCATTATCTATTCTCTTTAATTATTGTTGATGGAGTATAATATTGGTAAATTAGCTAGAAAAAAAATGACAAATATAAAAAATATGTCTTATATTTAGTATCAAGATGAACTTTCTAAATATGTCCTTAAGGACCAAAGTGGGAGTATTAGAAAATGCTTTAGCTAAAAAAATAAAAATAAATAAATAAACAAAGCATAGAGTGCTAGGAATTGGGTTAAATGAATGTGACTTTTTCTTCATAAGTATTTTTAGAGAAACTAGGAGCACCCAAAAAACGTGTAGAGTGATAGTTCTCCCTCCAATCCAAAATATAATGCATCTTCTAGAAAGAAATTAATAATCAATTTTTAATTTTATTCTTATTTATTAGTGGTACATATTGGAAGTCGAGAAAAATGAACGATGTGAAATTATAAAAGAGAGATATAAGACATATTTAAATGATATAACCATTTTTTCTTAGCATAGAGAAACCAAATTTTGCACAGCACACATAGGCATGAACATAATCCGATCCGGATCCAAAGCTGAAATCAACGAAAATGAGTATAAAAATGTGAAAGCCCAGATCTGGGGCCATTGTTCAAGAAAGCTAAACAATCAATAATAAATGTAATACTACTAGATATTTGCTATAACAAGGATAAATATAAACAATATAGTTTTTTTTTTTTTTGGTAAAATAGGAGGCGTAGCCATATATTTAAGTAGAAAGAGTTGGGGAATAACTTCCCATACAATCATTAGACACCAAAGTCCTCAAGAAAACAGGACAACGATCAAAGAAGGAAGAACTAGAAATACCACTCTTGGCAAGCCAATCAGCCACCTGATTTTGTTCACGAGAAATATGAACCAGCCTTAATTCCCATTGCAGACTCATTAAGCGGCGCGCATGATAAATCACCAGACTATCCGGCCTACCCCTGCATTCCCTGTGAGCAAATCAATAAGAATCTTGGAATCAGATTCGATGATGACCTTTCTGAGGCCCTTGTTCCAGGCTAGCTGCAACCCCTTCAAAAATCCCCATTCTTCTGCTTCCAGTGGGGAACATTGACCAAGCTGGTGAGAAAGACCAGCTACCCAGCCACCATTCTCATCCCTTATGACACACCCACAGCCAGCTCTCTGCCCAGCTGAAGACACTGCCCCGTCGACGTTAACTTTGAACCACTCATGAGGAGGGGGCTTCCAACCTCCTAATGACTGTGCACTAGCAACAGGATCCGGTATATGACTCTGTTGAGACACAAACAGCCGCCATGTCTGTAAGATTATCAATTCAGGATGCCTTGGCTTAATAAAATTGTCTTCAAACATTGCCCGATTCCTCCAATTCCATAATTTCCATATGGACAATCCAAATATTAAATTCCAGCTGGAACTAGAATGCCTTCCAACTTCTTTCTTCAAGTTCAGGGTCAGCTAATCAGTCAGGGAAGCATTAAAGAAAGAATCATGGTAACGTGGACGAACCAAAGATAACCACATGCCCCTAGCAAAAGAATAGCCACGTAGCACATGAATTAAGGATTCCACCTGAGCATTGCAATGAGAACAGAGCTCTGACGAATTAGACCAACGACTCCGCTATTCATTTGTTGGCAATCTGTTGTGAGTAACAAGCCACATAAATACCTTTATCCACTCTGCACCCTGCCACTTCCATATGAGCTTGTAACACTTGTTGTACAAAGTGGCATCTGGACTGTTGATCAAATAATAGGCTGATTTAACTGAAAAAATGCCAGTCGAAGATCCATTCCAGCATATAACATGCTCCCCAGCTTCGCTAACGGCGGCGTGACAGAAATTAGCCTTTGCACCACCTCACTAGGAACAATAGAGGTCAATCTACTAAAGTCCCAAACACGCCAAGCAACCAATTTGCAACTGATGATGCTGCTTCTTCCTCAGTAAGAGGGCGAAGACATAGTTCACTAATTGTTCAGTCCTTAAAAAGCCACTTATCATTGAAAAAGTTGACAGACAAACCATTTCTTACATTCCAGGTAATTCCCGTGATTTTTGAATTCCATTCAACCTAGCTAGAAGAATAGATTTTTTTTTTCTACATGACCAAAAACCGTCTTATTCCAAATCTCAAGAGAACTTTGAAAATTACTTAGACAATCCGATAAGGATCCCTGGCAGTTCCATTCACAATCAATAAATTCCTTGAAATTTTCATGATACAACCACATGGCTTCAAATATGAACGGTTTATTTGGTTTAGCAACAGCATTTCTTGTGCCCACAAGAAAAATAACAAGGTTATGATCGGAGAATTCGGTTCTCGGCAATACCTTTGCATATGAGTCTGGGAATTGGTCCATGAAGCAACTATTCACAAGTAATCGGTCTAATCGCTCGTACAACCTTGAACATCCAGCAATTCTAGGGCCCTTCCAAGTCATTTTTGGTTCGATAGCCCCCAAATTTGCCAAGCAGCACTCATTGATACGGTCTTGAAACCATTGAATCCGAGTAGTGTTTCCTCCTCTGCCTCCAACTCGTTCATCAATAGAAAGGATTTCGTTGAAATCCCCAATGATCGACCAAGGGCACGCTATTTTACGAGACAAACGCAAGAGGTTCTCCCACAAAATCGATTTATAGTTGGCATAAGGAATAGAGTACACCGCCGTTACCAGAAAGGACGCTGATTGAGACTGGCAACACAAATGGAAGAACTGGCGGTCTTGTTCGAGAACAAAAACAGAGATACGAGAACTATTCCACGCCACCACTATGCCTCCAGACTGACCCATACTAGGAATCATCCTAACCGAGTCATAACCCAACCTTCCCAGACAATTAAACCGAGCCAGCACCCCTGTTCGAGTTTCAGCCAAAACAATTAAACTGGGCTGAGGCCCTTTACAAAGAAGTTTTAAATTTCTAAAGAGGCCTTGACCACATGCCCCCAAGTATTCCAACAAAACAAACAGTCCATAAAATCTTTGGACTCAAAACAAAACACATAAATCAACGAGACTCCTGAGTCTCAGGAACAAAAGCCTCATCGAAGCGAATTCCACCCTCTGCATCACACGTCATAGGACTAGCCATGGAAGGCCCAATTGGAGTGTCCCCAGCTAACACAGGACTAGAACTATCTCCAAGGTCACAAGGTAATGGAGTATCCGCAGGCAGGCCTTAGACGCTATTATTGCCTTGGGCCGTGACTAAATCATTGGCCCTAGCTTGTATTACCACCTGACCTACCTCTATCATACTACCCTGCTCATTTGAAACTCCACTAATTCCTCTCTCAATTGTTACCCCAATTACCGCTGACTCCACTGTGTCTCTTGAACGCTTGTCCACGCGTCTCGGGATAATTGGCGACTCATGATTTGACTCCTGAGCATCCCGTCCCCCTTTATGTAAACCACCTTTTTTCTCCCCGGTTGCGTTCCTTTCCTCGTGGTTCCTCGTACCATCATAACACTCTGATCCTGAGCTCCTTTGGCCCTCAATGCGTCCCTTTCAGACCCCACCTGCTCCACATCAGTCTGAATAGGCTGTACCTCATCTTCTATTCCTGCAAGCAACGAGAACCGAGAACCACCTACCCCTGGATTTTGATCCCCCTATTTCTCCTTGCCTCGTCGAGGTCGCCGGTTTCTCTGAACCACCTTCCAGATATCCCCTGGCCCTTCCAACTTGCTTATCTTCCCAACAACTTCACCTTGATTATTACCATCGGAATGAGCCGAATCTTCTCCAACATTAGACTGAACTAATTTCTGGGGACACATCTCATGGCGGTGTCCATAAAAACCACAGTTGGAACACAACAAATGGAGACCTTCATATTCAATATAATAATCCTCTCCATCCACCGAAAACCCAGACATCAGTTGCTTTGTTAAATCCACCAAAACACACAATCTAGCATAGTGTCCACGAAGCTGATTCGACGTATTAAGGTCCACCTTGACTGTTTCACCAATTCTATCACCAATGAATGATAGAGCCTCTCTATCATAGTATTCCAGAAAAATACTTGGAAGCCTTACCCACACGGCAACCTTATCAACTGTAGCACGTGCAGAATTAAAATTAGGCTCCCAAGGCCTAACTGTCAAGTAATGATCATAGATCATCCATTGTCCTCCAGTTAATGCGTTGTGAAAATCTTCTTTGTTCGAAATTTTAACAACGTAATATCCGTGTCCTATATTGATAAGTGTAATGACCCCGCGTTTAGCCCACAATGACTGAACTCTAGCTTCCAATGCCTTAAAACCAATATTCCTACCCAAGAACTTAATGATAACATAATTGCTCCAAGCCTTATACATCCTCTTCTTCATTTTGCCTGAGAATATAAAGGTTGGAAAATTCTTGTTAGGATCTTCAATGGTCTTGCACAGGGGTTCACCTTCATCATCAGACATTGAGTCATCAGAGATGATCTCATGTGTTTCTTTGAGACTGCTAACTGTACCTTCTTTGGCGTCTTCAGACACGCCTTTGATCTTATTAGCAAATGATGAAGCTCCTTTGGAAAACTTAGTTTGCTTCAATCCCAGCTTAGGCCACTGATCTTCCGATTTGTCCAACGGAGGGAAAACACCATTCTTGATCTTCTTTGAACTCCTGAGTAGCAAGTCCTCCTCTTCCTTGGAAGAAGGAGTGAGCGTAGTCTTAGAACCAGAGAGAACGAGAGCGTCAGTCATTTCTTCCTAAGGCTGCTACAGAGTACTTTCAAGACTTCTATAAACTATATAGTTTATAGGGCATTAATTTGTGAAACTTATATGCCCAAACAGTACTATTACTTCTTGTCGGTGCCAATGGCAGAGGTTTCACTTTTTGCTTTGTGTTTGTAACTATCCGTTGCAATGTTATGTTCCTTTTAACAGAGATTTGAATTCCAATATCTTAGAAGAGAAATGCAACAAAAATACCAGTAGCAAAGACTAGTTTCCTTTATCTTTTTGCTCGGAACTAGTTTCCTTTATCAAGCTCCACCTCTTAACATAGAGAGGAAGTTGATCAATGGTACAAAAATTTTCTATACAACTATGAGAGTTTAGCTAAATGATCAATAGTTTAACGTAGTTATTAGTGTCACATCCCCTAGCAAGCAAAATAATTTTTTCAATACAATCAAAAGAAAATTGATTAAAAAAAAGAAAGAAAGAAATTAGAAGAAATGTTAACATGCTTCTTACGGTGAGGTATCTAGACCCTTAGAAAGATGTTTTTTTGTTGCTCCCACAGCCAATGCGGACACATCAACTTGAGTTTGATCACTCTTATACGATTTGCAACATCTCAGCGCTTCACTCTTGATATTGTTTCCTTTCGGGTCTTGTCACCCTTCGTGGCATTAAAATGCGTCGAGAAAAGAGGTATCCAGACCTTCATAAAATGTCTTTTGTTTCTTTCTAATCGATGTGGGGCATAACAATACATATATAAAAGTACACTATTTTCAAGAGATCATTATCTAGATAAGCTTTGAATAAGCCAGAATGAGCATTCAGATGGTTGTTTAGTTTAGCCACCTAAATGTTCGAACAGACCAGTGAACTTTGTTGGTATGGTTGAGGCATGCTTCGTATTAATGTTCCATTTGACTCAGTCAGCTCCAGATTTAGAACAAAATGTGTTCCACAACGAAGGTTTGATATTGATCATTTCCGTCTAACCCGAACGTTTACAAAAGTTTCCTAAGAAATGCATAGAGCCTTCTTCTAGTTCACTGCCAAATGGACATCTAACTAAGTCTTCACGGTTTCTTTTCATTTTGAGGTTCGCAATATGTACTTTGCCATGTGAGAATATATAGCAAGTCTAATTTCACTCACTAAACAAGAATTCCCTCCGCGATCCTTAATATAATACATATTTGTCTGATTTAATTATATTAAAGAAGCTAGTTAAGTTGGTTAATATGATGTGTATTTTTTCAAAACATCATAGCCATCTTCTTTTATTCTCTCATTATCTCTTCTCTTTAATTATTGTTGATGGAGCATCAATAGAGGTAAATTAACTTAAAAAACTGACAAATATAAATAACATGTCTTATATTTAATATCAAGACCAACTCTTTAAATATGTTTTATATTAAAGACTGAAGGGAGTATCATAAAATGCTTTAGCTAACCAAAAAAAAAAAATCAAATTAAACAGCATAGAGTGCTAAGAATTGGGTTAAATTAATGTAATTTCTTTCTTCATAATTAAGTACTTTTAAAGAAACAAGGAGCACCCAAAACACGTGTAGAGTAATAGTTTTCCCTCTAATCCAAATATAATGCATCTTTTGGAAAGAAATTTATTTTTAGTTTAAAATATAAATCACCTAAAGAGTCATTGATTATCAACTTTTAATTCCATTCTTGTTTATTAGTGGTACATATTGGAAGTCGAGAAAAGGGAAAGATGTGAACATATTAAAGAGAGAGAGACAGATGTGAGACATATTTAAATAAGAGTAAAGTTTAAAAAAATCGAAGATAAATTCAATGAGATAACTAATAAGGTTGTCAGACTTACGAGTTTAAGCAAATTCGTGACAATGACGTAAAGTCGTATCATGAACTTGAATCATAAATTTGTAAGAGTTTACTTTTATAATTAAATAGGTATTAACAATATATAATTAAATAATTAAAATATAAAAATGACAAAAATTTAATTGGGAAAATTACACACAGGTCCCAAGAAACACACATATTTACATTTAGGTCCCTTCAATTCATGAAATTACACAGAAGTCCCAAGGGACTTCTGTGTAATTATTTCAGATTGTCAAATTACCCTTTTGGACATAGTGAATAAAATATAAAAAATAGTACAGCCTCTCCTCCTTCTTATTCGGTCGAGCGCATAGAGTAAAGAGAGGGAGGGTTTTCTCTCAACCCATTTGATCTCCTTCCTTGATCGGTGTTTGCCGACGTGTGCCTTCTCATCACGGCGCCGTTGATCCCTCTAATCACCGGCGCCTAGCTGAAATCTTTTGTTGTGGGTACAAAGATCCCTTGGATCTCCCTTTTCCTTCTCTGTCGGTGAGTTTTGGGGGCTTGGTGGAGGGCTGAGTTTCATCTCTCCATTCTTTTTGGGGGCTTGGTGGAGAGCTAAGTTTCACCTTGAATTTTTGATTTCTGAGTTCCAGAGGCGATTAACAACACAAAATGCATAAATTAACAACACAGAATGCATAAATTAACCACAACTTCTGAAAACCTTGAATTTGTGATTTCGAGTTCGAGAGGCGATTAACAACACAAAATGCATAAATTAATAACACAGAATGCATAAATTAACCACAACTTCTGAAAACCTTGAATTTGTCATGTCTGAGTTCCAGAGGTGATTAACAACACAAAATGCATAAATTAACAACACAGAATGCATAAATTAACCACAACTTTTGAAAACCTTGAATTTGTGATTTCTAAGTTCCAGAGGCGATTAACAACACAAAATGCATAAATTAACAACACAAAATGCATAAATTAACCACAACTTCGAAAACCTTGAATTTGTGATTTCGAAGTTCAGAGGCGATTAACAACACAAAATGCATAAATTAACAAACAGAATGCATAAATTAACCACAACCGGGAAAGTTTGTGACTATATAAGGCTTTTTGAAGAAGTGAATATCATTTCAAAATATTAAGTTGTATGGGTAAGTGCCTATTTGCACCTACTCATTGAACTTAATATCATATATAGTTTCACGTCAATGTGTAAGCTGTAATTACAGCTTACACATTGACGTGGTTAATTTATGCATTTTGTAATTACAGCTTACACATTGACGTGAAACTATATATGATATTAAGTTCAATGAGTAGGTGCAAATACGCACTTACTCATACAACTTAATATTTTGAAATGATATTCACTTCTTGACAAGCCTTATATATATTTGTCAAACTTTCCCAAAGTTGTGGTTAATTTATGCATTTTGTGTTGTTAATTTATGCATTTTGTGTTGTTAATCACCTCTAGAACTTAGACATGACAAATTCAAGGTTTTCAGAAGTTGTGGTTAATTTATGCATTCTGTGTTGTTAATTTATGCATTTTGTGTTGTTAATCGCGTTGGAACTCGTAAATCACAAATTCAAGGTTTTCGAAGTTGTGGTTAATTTATGCATTTCGTGTTGTTAATTTATGCATTTTGTGTTGTTAATCGCCTCGGAACTCGAAATCACAAATTTAAGGTTTTCGAAGTTGTGGTTAATTTATGCATTCTGTGTTGTTAATTTATGCATTTTGTGTTGTTAATCGCCTCGGAACTCGAAATCACAAATTCAAGGTTTTCGAAGTTGTGGTTAATTTATGCATTCGTGTTGTTAATTTATGCATTTTGTGTTGTTAATCGCCTCTGGAACTCAGAAATCACAAATTCAAGGTTTTCAGAAGTTGTGGTTAATTTATGCATTTTGTGTTGTTAATCGTCTCTGGAACTCAGAAATCACAGATTCAAGATGAAACTCAGCCCTCCACCAAGCCCCCAAAAAGAATGGAGAGATGAAACTCAGCCCTCCACCAAGCCCCCAAAACTCACCGACAGAGAAGGAAAAGGGAGATCCAAGGGATCTTTGTACCCACAACAACAGATTTCAGCTAGGCGCTGGTGATTAGAGGGATCAACGGCGCCGGTGATGAGAAGGCACACCGTCGGCAAACACTGATCAAGGAAGGAGATCAAATGGGTTGAGAGAAAACCCTCCCTCTCTCTGCTCTATGCGCTCGACCGGAATAAGAAGAAGGAGGAGAGGCTGTACTATTTGTTATATTTTATTCACTATGTCCAAAAGGGTAATTTGACAATCTGAAATAATTACACAGAAGTCCCTTGGGACTTCTGTGTAATTTCATGAATTGAAGGGACCTAAATGTAAATATGTGTGTTCCTTGAGACTGTGTGGAATTTTCCCAATTTAATTTAAATATATTTTAAATCTAAATAATTGAAATTAAATATATCAACATTCATAGTTTATTATATTTAACAAAGAAATTTCTATAAAATTCATATATAAAGCCGTTAAGGATGACAAAATCGAAAAAGTTAACACGAGTTTAAAAGTAAGTTAACATGATTTCGTAAGCTAGAAATGTAAAAACAATAAACTCGGTGTGTAAACTCGTGAGTTTAAGCGAGTTTACTGGTGATATGATTTAACAAAGTGACTCGACTCGATTTAGTAAGATGGAAACATTAAAAACAATAAACTCGAAGAGTCAACTCACGAGTTTGACAACAATAACAATTTTTTTCTTAGCAAATAGAATCCAAATTTTGCAACCCACACATAGGCATGAACGTAATCCGGATCCAAAGCTGAAATCAACGAAAATGAGTATAAAACAGCAGCCAGATCTGGGCCTGCTTTTCAAGAAGGCTAAACCATCAATAATAAATGTAATACAACTAGCTGTAACAAGGATAAATATAAACTATATTGTATGTGCTACACTAGTTGATATGACATTAATTTGTGTAACTTGGTGGCTACTCCAATCTACTTTTATTATTAACACCCCACTTTGCATGGATCAAATCCGTGCCCTCTCGATCACCTTCAGCTTAGTTAGCAGAACTCTTGCGTAATTTACATGCATGCCTTTTTATTTTAATAACTATTTCATTATTATTACGTAAATAACCAAAAAGTCCACTTACGTGTTGCATATAGTAACTCATAATTGTTGGTTTATGTGTTTCCAAGCAGACATGTGAAATCTTGCGGGATAACTGCTAGTCAAAACTCGATCTTGAGCTCGAATCTCTTTGCATACTATGTATATATATTGATCAGTCAATGCCTGTGAGCATGTTATATATAATTAATTAATGAAATCTCACTCCCAATAATTAATTAATACCCCCGATCTTTAATATATGACATATTTACTTAATTTAATTAAGTTAAAAAAATTAGTTAAATTAGTTAATATGACATGTATATTATTCAAAAATACTTTAACCATGTTTTTTAATTCCTTTATTATCTATTTTCCTTGATTATTGTTGGGAGAACATCAATATGTGTAAATTAAGAAAATATTGATTAGTATTGTAAATAGGTTTTATTTTTATGATTAAAATGAACTTTCCAAATAGATCTCATATTAAGAATTGGAAGGAGAATAATATAATTCAAAGAGAGAGAGAGAGAAGCCAGTAGTACTCCATCCTAGGTCTTAAATACAAGATATATTTGACTTTAAAAAAAAAAGATTAAGGAAATTAAATAAGTTACTTAATCATATCATATGTTATGTATCATTAGATTATATATCAATTTATTAGTGAACAAATAGTTTGGAGAAAAAATAAATATACAATAAAATGATTTAATTAGCTTCCTTAATCTTTCTAAAAAAGTTAACTTTATCTTATATTTAAGACCTAAGGGAGTAATTAATTATTCTTATCGGTTCTATTTATAAGGTGCCTTATCAAAAGTGTTAATAGTCCTTTTTATATAAAATTTGTTGATTCAAAGAGTATTAAATATTATTTTTTATGTAAGTTTATATTTTATAAGGATGGTAAGATGAAGTATAAAATAAGTGAATAATGTAACTATTTTCATTAATACGTTTAATTATTTCTTAGAGATTTTTTGGGGTCAAATTACGGTATGATGATATTTTCAAAGTATGACCTCGAATGTCTTTGTTTTGGTAAAACGCACGGTCGATGCAAAAAAGGAGATCGAATCCGGGGAGATGAGGCAGATTTGGTTCAAACTCAACTAGGGGTGACACATTTGATCATTTCAGCATTTCTTTTTAATTAAATTTATAGTACAAATATATATAATAATAATAATAATAATTTATGAAACAGCAATTAAGAGAATTGAACCCTACCTCCTTTAAATGAATTCATTACTTAAACACAGCTTATAAGTTAATTCCCAGAATTATGAGCACCAAAAGTACTCATCATCATGCTTCTGGCGATATATATATATATATATATATATAATGTGGGGTTTCATTTTTCTGGACAAGCAACAACTATAACATCACTTCACCACTTGCACGCACACGCCCTTCTGAAGGTGGAATATCACCTAGAGGGGGGTGAATAGGTGATTATGAAAATTCTTTCGCTAATTGCTCAAGAACACTTAAAACAGAGATAGAGAGAAGAGCAATGAACACAAGAGGTTATACGGTTCGGTCCAATTCTTGACCTACGTCCGGTCCCCGCTAAACACTGCGGGATTTCACTATCTCAATCCTTGATTACAAACTCGTAACTCTCAAGTAATCCTCTCACTAGGACTTACCCCTCTTTACAAGTTGTAACCAAATAACTCAGACACAATTACACACTCTATAAACGAAGGATGATCCTTTTACTCTCAGACTCACTCCCCCTTACAAGTTGTAATTGTACACTCACACTCAAGATACCTCTATCTTGAGATTTGAATGAATTGTAATACAAATGATAAGACTCTCTCACGAGTTGATAAATGATAAACACCGAAGCTCAATGATATCCTAAGATATATATAGAATAGAGATTGAACACTTTGTATTCTTTGTCCGTGTATGTGTTGGTTCTTGTAGATCAACTCTCTTCTTCGTGAATTTATAATAGATGGAGAAATAGCCGTTGGTAGGATTTGAATTCGTCTGTTTGATTTTGACCGTTGGTAGCATTTAACCATTCACGCTAATCTCGCCTCAATTGGATTTAATGTCTTGATTCTCGCTTGTCTCTCGTTCCTCAAAGTTCCCCGATTTGAAGATCTTAACCGTTGCTGATTTATCTGAAAATCACTCAACATTATGATCAATATTCTTACAATAAATGTTGTATAATGTTTATAAGATCATTTGGAATTAATCCGGATTCTCTTGAGAAGAGCCCAACATTTCGGATACGGTGAATCTCAACAATCTCAGTTCTTGACTCGAGGCATACATATTGCAGACTCGAGGTGAAGAATGATTATTGTTTTGAATTTCAAAGGGCATAGACTCGAGGTGCAGAGACCATGACTCGAGGCGAACGTGACTGGATGCAATATTATGGCCGACTCGAGTTGAAGTGTGAATTTGGCGAAGGATACTTAAGAGGCGAGACTCGAGGCGACTTTACCAACTCGAGGCAAAAATGACTCGCATTCTTGAAACTCTCGGGTTGCCGTTTAACTCGAGGTGGAACTTCGACTCGAGGTAAAAAGCTCTCTCAAAGTTCCTATCTTTCTGTCTGCTCCAAAACTCGAGGTACACCTTCTAACTTGAGGTAAAAACTCTTCTCAAAGTGTGATATAGGCGTAAACCCGAGGCTATGCTGAATTGTTTCCAGAATCACGTGTGTCAACTTTCGAGGACCATATCTCTCTGGTCTGAGATCCTTTTTGGTTGATTCATCTCTTGATCGAAAGATCTGTGTGTCAGATTTCCAATGGCACCGATTTTAGCTCAATTGGATTTGTAGCTTGTGAGATACAAGAAAAACATTGAAGCTTGGTTCTGACTGTGACGGTGATGTTTGTATCAACTTGTAAAACTCATATCTCTCTCATCTGAGCTCATTTGGACTTATATTATATATCAAAATGACTTTTTGGATGTCTAGTTTCATATGCCACTGGTTTCGTATCAATCCGATATCTGGTTTGAGAGATATCATCAAATTACCAGAGGTCGCCAGAAGCTGAACGTGGAACGAGTGCACCGAGTTGTTGTAAGTGGCTGAAACTCGAGGTACATGAAGCCTGCCTCGAGGTAATCATCCCAGAAAGCCAAAACTCGAGGTAAACAGGTCCTGACTCGAGGTAAAACATGTCTGGGAGCGAAAATCACTTGGAAATCACCCAAACTCGAGGTGGGGATGTGTGTGACTCGAGGTAAACATCCTAGATGCCCAAAACACTTGTAGCTAGATGTTCTAACTCGAGGTAAATTGCCCGGCTCGAGTTAGTTCATTGAAATTGCTTATTTTCACTCCGATTTGAGCCGTTCCAACTTCCATATCATCGTGGGGACTTCTAGAATCAATCTAGGAACTTGTATGATGATTTTCTCATTCTATAGAGCAAGTTCTTCCTTCTTCAATCTCTCATCTTGATTAATCTCCATAATTCATTTTGGACTAATCTACATCAAATATATTGTAGTTAGTCAATATACAAGATAAGTATGATATACAATCTTTTTGCTCTTAATGACATCTATATAAGACATCATCAAAACTAATCATAACCAACACCTTCAATGCAATCACTGTTCTAAAATTCATTTTCTGATCTTAACAGCTATGGATTCAATATATTCTAATTAATATATTACTAATAAGGTTGTGTAGGTACCAACATCAGACATGCTACATACTGACGTGTCATTATAGATCGTCAAGGTAACTGGATACAAAGATTTCAACAGTAGTTAGGGTACACGACCTTAACTATTGTGGAAATTCATGCAATCCATTGTGGCCTAAAACTCTGCAAACATATGGGTTTCAACAGCATTAAGCTCTTCACAAATTTATAAAAGGCTTCACATTCACTTGTAGCGGAGCGTGGAGCATATCATCCATTGTGTAAAGACATAGCAAAATTATTGGTACTTGTCTTCTCAAACTAAGGTCTTGAAATTTCTCATACACATAGAGAAGAGAAGGACTTCATTGTATGGATTATCTAGCCAAAATGGCTCATGAAATTAGTAAGGATTTTGTATTATTAGAATCACCCCTGTGAGTTATTTAGGTCCTTTTGATTTATATGACACTTACCGTTAGTACGGTCTAGATTATGTAACATACAAGCTTTTGCTTCCCTTTGTAATATATATAAAAAAAAGTGGGTCATCTATAATGAATTTTGATTAGGCCTATAGCCCCTACAATAAACTCAACTGAGAGTATGAAGTTCTGTTCTTAATATAAGAAGATCCAATTGACTTTTTTTTTTTTTTTTTAAAAAAAAAAGTTAAAGAAACTAAATATATTACTTTAAAATATATATATTTATCATTTTTATACTTCACTAATTTGGTTGACTTATAAATTAATATATAATATAATAGCATATTAGCATATACTATTATTAAATTACATATTTATTTAGCTGTTTTAATTTCTTAAGAAAAAAATCAACAAAATCTTATATTAAAGACAAGAAGGAATACTTTATTTCTTAACTAAGAATTTTGCTCAGTTCCACAAATCATTCGTTGATTCACTTCGATTTTGCATAAGTCACTAGTAGTTTGCATGGAAATAAATGGCCTTGCCTTGTTTGGAAGCTCAATACGGAATACATGCCAGAGATTTTCCAACCGACTGGACCCAAACCAATTAAAAAGTATACTTTTACAATTTTAATTCGCTTTTCAAGGTTTAGAAATTTTATATGGTATTTTAGTGTTACTTTCTCTTAAATCAATTAGCAAGGGCTATTCAAATGGATCGGACACTCTCGTCAAAGGAAGAGGGGTTTGATCCTGGAGTTGGTCAAGGCGTTGGGGGCAGAGACGGAGCTTCTCATATATATGCCCCCAAAAAAAAAAAAAAATTGTCCCAAAAATTTAATAAAAATTATATTTAATTAGTTAATGAGTATAAATTTGACCCAAAAATTCATACATTTGGCCGCCAAATATTTTTTCTTTTTAATTAGTTAATGAGTTTATATTTGGCCCCCCAAATATTTATCTCAAGCTCCATCCCTAGTTGGGGGAGACATCCTAACTCTTGGGTATCTAGGTAAACGCCTGAACGTAATAGACGGCTCGCTCTGCCCAACATTAATATCACCTAGAAGGAAGGGAGACTTTACTCTACCTTTGGACTGTGGATGAGTCTAATCCCGTTCCTAAATTTTTGGTATTAAAAAAAAAAAAAGCATCCACCCAAGTTTTTTGATACAAATCCGTCCAGGTTGGTTTCTCAAAACTGAAGCAAAGTGAAGCCCAAAAGCATTGCGATATATGAATGAGTTACGCTACAAAATTAACCCAATTGGCACCATTGTGGATCAATATAAGCCCAATTTTATTTTTTTTCCTATAGTATAACAGCAGTTCATGTTCACATCAAGAAAATTAAACTAAATCATATATGAATATTCTTTGTGCATGTTCTTCTTAATGAGGGCATTTGGGCTCGAAGGCAAGAGGCGGAACATTGTAGAGAGTGAAAGGAAGCTTGTTGGACACAAACGGCTTCTCCGGTTTCAGGGCGGCGCCGTAGATGCCACCGTGGAGGTTGGTCGGCTTCTGACACGTGGCAGACGGTGAAGAGACCAGGAAAACTTCGCACTTGTGAGCTCCGAAGGTGGTGATCGTCTTTGGAGCTTCCGGTAGTAATAGCCGTTTTTGTCGGTCTTCGCCGTTTCCGTAATATGATACTTGGTGTTGTTGCACGCCAACCTCACAACGGCTCCGCAAGTTCAAAACGACCCAAGACGTTAGTTGTCATTTAGCAGATCATCATCATAGGATCGGGTACTGATGGTCCCATCAGACCCCACCAATCAATGCCATTCCTTGCTCCCTTGTCCCCATTTTGTCAATAATAGGGCAGCTTTGAGAAAAGCCAATAACCAGAAAATAGCAACTTTAGCCTGCACCTATGTACTACTACTACTCTCTCTCCCCCTCTGCAGTCATTGCTTTACAAAATTATGGTAGATACACACGGAAAGCTAAGGTCTAACCATGGGCAAATCTAGTTTAGCTTTGATTAATCTCTGGATTTATAAGTCTTTAGCATATGTTTTATTTTTATTTTTTTGGCATAAACTCCTTTAGCAGAGAACAGACAGAGAATGTGAAAGAAAGTTGCAAATCTCAGTACATAGCAGCAGATAATATTTGCTAACAAGGGGAAACAAAGTTAAATGTAAGAACATGACCTATAATGCAGTAGATGAATGTTTACTTGGGAAGGAGTAACTAAAGCAGAATAACGAACAGAAAAGTGAAGGTTTTTTTAAACTAAATACAGAGTAAGAAGGTAGCTTCTAAGGGGTGAAAAACTGAACCTGAGGGTTAAATGGTGGCGGAACTGAAAATGTAGTTAGCAGGGACTTAAAAAGTTAACGGTGTAAATTGATAGAGTAAGAAAGGGAGGTACCAAGAGAAGGAGTAGCTCCGACCAGAGTGTCAACACCAGCGTATTTGCAGGGCTTGCAGTAAACAACACCTTGGACGGCGACGAATCTTCTGGGGATGGGGATGCGAGGATGGAAGTGAGGAGCAGGGGCAGGAGGGTAATGGTGGCTGGGGGGCTTCACCGGTCTTGGGGAAGGGGCGGGGAGGGTAATGTGGGGTGGGGGCTTCACCGCCGGTGCTAGGGAAGGAGTGGGAGGGTAATGTGGGGTGGGGGGGCTTCACCGGAGCCGGAGTGGGAGGGGAGGGTAGTGGGGGTGAGGAGGAGGCTTAACAACGGGGGAAGGGGTAGGAGTGGGGGTAGTGGTGGGACGGAGTGGGGGCGGCGGTGGGAGGGTGGTGGTGGTCGTGGTCGTGGTCGTGATGGCGTGGGGGGGGAGCGGGTGCCGAAGAGGGAGGGTGAGGTGTGAGGATAGGAAGGAGGGAGACTATCAATAAGGTCTTCGAGTAGACGAGAGAGGGAGGAAGTGAGAGAGAGAAGCAAAACCAGAAAGAAGGCCGGACGCCATTTTCGCAAAGGAACGGCGAGAGGAGAGTTTTGTGGGAGCGAGAGATGATTCTCAATAGCGAGACATTAGCGAGAGATGATTCTCAATAGCAGATTTAGGTGCTCTTTTATAGCCACTTGACCACTAAATTAAGAAAAACCATGTCACAATTTCTCATCATTTTAATATCTTTAAAAAAAAAAGCTAATACTACCAACAAGGAAAATAATTTTGACGAGTTTTTTTTTTTTGGCTCAAAGACTTTGACGAGTTTGTTAATCACATGTGAATACGTGATCATAGCTCATATTTTTAGAATACTACCATCAATTAATTATGAACCCAAAAAAGAAGGACAGATGACCATGTATTATGTATAAAAAGCTACTTAATTAAGTCAACAAATCAAGCTCATATTGAATACGTGATCATAGCTCATATTTTTGACAAGTTTGTTCATCATATGTGAATACGTGATCATAGCTCATATTTTTAAAATACTACCATCATCGGTTGGAAAATTCCATATATTAAAATAGAAAAATTCTAAATCGGGTTGGTAAATTCAACAAATCATTAATTAAGTCATCAACTCAATTTAAGATTTCAAAATCTGTGTAAAATAACTTTAATACCCTCCTCTCTTTTCTGTCAGTCTTTCTTCTCTCCCCTCTTAAAAGAGTATTATTGCTTTATGACTTTATATAAAAGGATAATCAAGAATAATTCAAGTATGCCCTGCCATAATAGTATCAGTGATATTAATTAAATATATTTTAATTGAAATTTAATTAATTGTATTAATGATAAAAAAATGTGAGGTTTTTTCTTTTTTTAAAAAAGAAAGTTGTTATTTTTATTTGGTGAGATAAAAGCCAAAACAAAAAAAAAGATGTCTCATGCCAACTTCACCCTTTACAAAATTGAATTGAAATAAAAAATCATTTTTACCAATATTAACCTAAACCAAAATAATTTTCCTTAAAACATAAATGTGAGTTTTTAGATTGTAATTTAGTTAATATTTCAATTTTTATTTTTTAATTCTTTAATATCAATCAGTAATATTATTTATTTATTTTAAAAAGCGACGTTTAAATTTCATATACTTCTATGGATCTTTCAAAAAAAAGATGTAAAATGCACTTAAAATTTCATAAAACGGTTTACATCAATATAAAAATTTCCAAAAAAAAGCCATATATATATGTGTGTGAAAAATTCATACTTAATTAATATATTCCCCAAAATATGTCCTTTTTATAGTGACATATATTATAAGTTTTCTTAAAAAAAATTGTTCATGTTAATAAAATGAACTCTTTGCTGAAAATATTGTGGATTTTTATTCTTATGTTGATATACTTAATATGTTTGAACAATCATATTTTGTTATATTAAAATGGATTTTGATATATACATAGGAAACATAAGTTAGGGGTAATAAAACTCATTAATGAGGAGAGAGGAGAGGGTATCATAGTTATTTTACCCATATTTTAAAATCTTAAATTGGGTTAATGACTCAATTAAAGATTTATTGAATTTACTAACCCGATTTAGAATTTTTGTATTTTAAGTAGTTTTATATGGGATTTTCCCATTACGTAACTTCACATAATGAATATAAATAGTGTGGCCTTTGCAGAATATGCAACTATAATTTTACCCCTTATATTGCACAGAATAAAGAATATAATTTTAATTAATTAATTAATTATTGTAAACTCTTTTTAGATAAATTAGAATAAATTTTTTATTACAATAAAATTAATTAAAAAATAATTATTCATGATTAGCAAATTAAGGAGAGAATATTTATTAATTTTTTAATCTTAAAAAAATTATTGTAATTAAATTTTGAACCTTTTATTTAATTAATATATTTTCGACAATACAAAACCATGTTAGATTTGGCATTTGACCTTTATAGGAGTAATTCCTGAAGATCACCAATTAATTTCATGTTCATAAGTTGTAAGTTAGAAGCGTAAAAACGGTAAACTTGGAGAGTCAACTCACGAGTTTGATAACAATGATTGGGGCTATGAGATATTGCCATATAGGAAAGAAGTACTTTGATTTTACATTAATGAAAGTCAAGCGAGGTTTTAAAATTATGGAATTAAAATATATGTTCAAAAAAATTATGGTAAAAAAGGAAAACCCGCGGCATGATTTTTTTTTTTTTTTTCCTTCCTCCTTGGGCTAAAGTATATTGTTAAAACTTTACATTATAGTTAAAGGATTAAAATGAAACTTCATATAAAATATAAAAATAAATGATCAAATGTATATTTTAGTGGTTTTTTTTAAGAGATAAGCTTATGTTGGGCTCAAATCATTGCAAGGATTCAGACAAATTTACATGAGTGGATGGAAATGTCCATGTGTTAATAAATTATAGGCTATTATACCTTATTTATATTTTCTTAATTTTAAAAAACGATTTGATATTTCCAATACTATAAATTCAATAAATTCACAGGATAATTCCAAAAATAGCAAGAAAAGTAATATGTTTGGACGAATATTTAAGAAGAAAGAATGAGGCCAATGAAACACAGAAAAAGTAGCACATGCATAGGAGGATTAAAACCCAATTTTTGGATTTTTGTACTCCTTGCCATGCGCCTAGAAGTTTCCCAAGGCCTTCGGCAATTAGGAAAATCATTCTTTAAGTGCATATAGTTTCCATCAATTTCTAATTTGGTAGTACATATTGAAGAGAGAGAGAGAGAGAGAGAGATGTGAGACATATTTAAATAAGAGAAAAGTTTAAGAAAATTGAAGATAAATACAATGAGATAAATTAAGTTGTTAAACTCACGAGTTTAAGAAACTCGTGACAATGACATAAACTCATATCGTGAACTTGAATCCTAAACTTGTAAGAGTTTACTTTTATAATTAAATAGGTATTAACAATATATAATTAAATAATTAAAATATAAAAAATGACAAAAATTTAATTTAAATATATTTTAAATCTAAATAATTGAAATTAAATATATCAACATTCATAGTTTATTATATTTAACAAAGAAATTTCTATAAAATTCATATAAAAAGCCGTTAAGGATGACAAAATCGAAAAAGTTAACACGAGTTTAAAAGTAAGTTAACATGATTTCGTAAGCTAGAAATGTAAAAACAGTTGACTCGGTGTATAAACTCGTGAGTTTAATTGAGTTTACAGCTGATATAAGTTTAACAGTGACTCAACTCAATTTAGTAAGATAGAAACATAAAAACGGTAAACTTAAAGAATCAACTCGCGAATTTGACAACAATAATAATTTTTTCTTAGCACTGAGAATCAAAATTTTGCAACCCACACATAGGCATGAACGTAATCCGGATCCAAAACTGAAATCAACGAAAATGAGTATAAAGCAGCAGCCAGATCTGGGCCTGCTTTTCAAGAAAGCTAAACAATCAATAATAAATGTAATGCTGTATCAAAAATAATAAATGTAATGCTACTGGCTGCGGTAACATGCATAAATATAAACTATAGTTTGTGCTGCTAGTTGACATGGCATTAATTTGTGTAACTTGGTGGCTACTCCAATCTACTTTTATAGTTTTATTATTAACATCCCACTTTGCATGCATCGCATCCGTGCCCTCTCGATCACCCTCAGCTTAGTTAGCAGAACTCTTGCGTAATTTACATGCATGCCTTTTTATTTTAATGACTATTTCATTATTATTACATAAATCACCCAAAAGTCCACTTACGTGTTATAACAGCAGTTCATGTTCACATCCAGAAAATTAAATATAATCCCACAAAACACTAGAAAGTGGACAACAAGATAAAAAAAAAACACCAACCATGGCCAAAAGGGCAATCACAGTTATAACAGCAGTTCATGTTCACATCCAGAAAATTAAACTAAATCATATATAGTCTTTGTGCATGTTCTTCTTAATGAGGGCATTTGGGCTCGAAGGCAAGAGGCGCAACATTGTAGAGAATGAAAGGAAGCTTGTTGGACACAAACGGCTTCTCCGGTTTCAGGGCGGCGCCGTAGATGCCACCGTGGAGGTTAGTCGGCTTCGACACCGGCGACGGTGAAGAGACCAGGAAAACTTCACACTTGTGAGCTCCGAAGGTGGTGATCGTCTTTGGAGCTTCGAGGTAGTAATAGCCGTTTTTGTCAGTCTTCGCCGTTTCCGTGATATGATACTTGGTGTTGTTGCACGCCAACCTCACAACGGCTCCTGCAAGTTCAAAACGACACGACGTTAGTTGTCGTTTAGCGAGATCATCATAGCCCCGGGTATCGATGGTCCCATCGACCCCACCAATCAATGCCATTCCTTGTTCCCTTGTCCCCATTTTCTCAATAATAGCGCAGCTTTGAGAAAAGCCAATCACCAGAAAATAGAAACTTTAGCCTGCACCTATGTACTACTCTCTCCCCCTCTCTCCCTCTCTACCCTTATTGCTTTCCGAAAATATGGTACACACCGAAAGCTAGGGTCTAACCATGGGCAAATCTAGTTTAGCTTTCATTAATCTCTGGATAAATCTAACTTACTCCTTTTTTTTTTTTTTGGCATCAACTCCTTAAGCAGACGTTTAACAACGCAATGCATGCGAGAGAATGTGAAAGAAAGTTGTAAATCTCAAGTACATAGCAGGAGATAATATTTCCAAAGCAAGGGGAAACAAAGTTAAATGTGAGAACATGAACTATAATGCAATAGATGAATGTTCACTTGGGAAGAAGTAACTAAAGCAGAATAACGAAGAGAAAAGTGAAGGTTTTTTCAAACTAAATACACAGTAAGAAGGCAGCTTCTAAGGCGTAAAAAACTGAACTTGAGGGTTAAATGATGGCAGAACTGAAAATGTAGTTAGCAGGGACTTAAAAAGTTAACGGTGTAAATTAATAGAGTAAGAAAGGGAGGTACCAAGAGAAGGAGTAGCTCCGAGCGATTGTCAACACCGGCGTATTTGCGGGGCTTGCGCGTAAACAACACCTTGGACGCGACGAATCTTCGGGGATGGGGATGCGAGGATGGAAGTGAGGAGCGGGGGCGGGAGGGTAATGTGGGGTGGGGGGCTTCACCGGTCTTTGGGGAAGGAGTGGGAGGGTAATGTGGGGTGGGGGGCTTCACCTGGAGCGGAGACGGAGGAGGAGGGTAGTGTGGGGTGGGAGGTTTCACCGGAACCGGAGACGGAGGAGGAGGATAGTGGTGGGTGGGAGGCTTAACCGGAGCCGGAGTGGGAGGGGGAGGGTAGTGGTGGGTGGGAGGTTTTACCGGAGCCGGAGATGGAGGGGGAGGGTAGTGGGGTGTGGGAGGCTTGATCGGAGCCGGAGATGGAGGTGGAGGGTGGTGAGGGGTGGGAGGCTTGATCGGAGCTGGGAGCTGGAGATGGAGGGGGAGGGTAGTGGGGGTGAGGAGGAGGCTTAACAACGGGGGAAGGGGTAGGAGTGGGGGGTAGTGGTGGGACGGAGTGGGGCGGGGCGGTGGGAGGGTGGTGGTGGTGGTGGTGGTGGCCGTGATGGCTGTGGGGGTAGGAGCGGAGTCCGAAGAGGGAGGGTGAGGGTGAGGATAGGAAGGAGGGAGACTATCAAGGTCTTCAGAGTAGACAGAGAAGGAGGAAGTGAGAGAGAGAAGCAAAACCAGAAGAAGGCTGGACGCCATTTCTGGCAGAGGAATGAAGCAGAGAGGAGAGTGACTGTGGGAGCGAGAGATGATTCTCAATAGCAGATTTAGGTGCTCTTTTATAGCCACTTGGCCACTAAATTAAGAAAAATCATGTCACAATTTCTCATCATTTTAATATCTTTTTTTTTTTAAAAAAAAAAAGAAGCTAATACTACCAACAAGGAAAATAATTTTGACAAGTTTGGTAATCACATGTGAACACGTGATCATAGCTCATATTTTTAAAATACTACCATAAAAAGAAATGTAAAAATAGTTAACTTGGTGTATAAACTCGTGAGTTTAATTGAGTTTACAGCTGATATAAGTTTAACAGTGACTCGATTCAATTTAGTAAGATAGAAACATAAAAACGGTAAACTTAAAGAGTCAACTCGCGAATTTGACAACAATAATAATTTTTTCTTAGCACTGAGAATCAAAATTTTGCAACCCACACATAGGCATGAACGTAATCCGGATCCAAAGCTGAAATCAACGAAAATGAGTATAAAGCAGCAGCCAGATCTGGGCCTGCTTTTCAAGAAAGCTAAACAATCAATAATAAATGTAATGCTACTAGCTGCGATAACATGGATAAATATAAACTATATAGTATGTGCTACACTAGTTAATATGGCATTAATCTGTGTAACTTGGTGGCTACTCCAGTCTGCTTTTATTATAAACACCCCACTCTTCATGCATCGCATCCGTGCCCTCTCGATCACCCTCAGCTTAGTTAGCAGAACTCTTGCGTAATTTACATGCATGCCTTTTTATTTTAATGACTATTTCATTATTATTACATAAATCACCCAAAAGTCCACTTACGTGTTGCATATAGTAACTCATAATTGTTTGTTCATGTGTTTCCAAGCAGACATGTGAAAGCTTGCGTGATCACTGCTAGTCAAAACTCGATCTTACTTGAGCTCGAATCTCTCTGCATGCTATACATATATAATGATCAGTCAATGCTTATGAGCATGTTATATATAATTAATTAATGAAATCCCACTCCCAATAATTAATTAATACCTCCGATATTTAATATATGACATATTTACTTAATTTAATTAAATTAAAGTAGTTAGTTAAGTTGACATGTGCATTATTCGAAACACTCTAACCATATTTTTTAATTCCCTTATTATCTATCCTCCTTAATGATTGTTGGGAAACATTAATATGGGTAAATTAAGAAAATATTGATTAGTATTGTAAATAGTTTTATTTTTATGATTAAGATCAACTTCCTAATTAAATAGATCTCATATTAAAAATTGGAAGGAGAATAACATAATTCAAGAGAGAGAGAGAGAGAGAGAGAGAGAAAAATCCGAGCAAGTACTTCATCCGGCCTTAAATACAAGACATATTTGACTCTTTTTTTTTTTTTTAAAAAAAGAATAAGGAAACTAAAGAAGTTACTTAATCATATCATATGTTGTGTATCCTTAACTTATATATTAGTTTATTAGTCAATAATTAGTTTGGAGAAAAAATAAAAATAAAATAAAATAATTTAAATAGCTTCCTTAATTTTTCTAAAAAAGTTAACTTTATCTTATATTTAAAACCGAAGGGAGTAATTAATTACTCTTGTCGGTTCTCTTTATAATGTGCCTTATAAAAAGTGTTAATAGTCATTTTTATATAAAATTTGTTGATTTAAAGAGTATTAAATATTATTTTTTTATATAAGTTTATATTATATAAGGATAGTAAGATGAGGTATAAATTAATATAAAATAAGTGTTTAATGTAGTTAATAAATACAATATTAAGAATTACTTGATTACGATAATTTTAATGTATGTTTTTAACTGTTTTCATTAATACATCTAATTATTTCTTAGGGATTTTTTTGGTCAAATTATTTCTTAGAGATGATAATACAGTATGATGATATTTGGTAAAACGCAGTGGCCGATGCAAAAAAGGAGATCGAATTTGGGGAGACGAGGCACATTTGGTTCAAACTCAACTAGGGGTGCCACATTTGATCATTTCAGCATTTCTTTTTAATTAAATTTATAGTACAAATATATATAATAATAATAATAACTTCTGAAACAGCAATTAAAAGAATTGAACCCCACCTCCTTTGAATGAATTCATTACTTAAACAAAGCTTATAAGTTAATTCCAGAATTATGAGCACCGAAAGTACTCATCATGCTGCTGTTGCTGATATATATATATATATATTATATATATATATATACTTTTTTTGGTTCTTATTATAAAGTACTACCTCCGGTCTTAATTATAAGAGTTAGTTGACTTTCTTTGGAGAGATTAAGAAAGCTAAATAAGTTGCTTAATTATTTCATATGTTAAATATTCTTAGATTATATATTAGTTTATTAGTCAAACTAATAAGTTTGAAGAAAAAAATAAAAATAAAAATATTTTAAAGTAATTTAATTAGTTTTTTTAATCTCTTTAAAAAAGTCAACTAGCTCTTATAATTAGGACCGGAGGGAGTACCAACTAACTTTTCTCACAAACCAAAAAAAGAAGTTAAAGTCAATAAAGTTATCATAGAATCTAAATAATTTCCAATGTTACCCCTACTAATTGTATTAGACTATAATATCATATTAATTATTACTCTCACCCACTACCCTTATTAATTATGGGTAGACATGAAAACAAATAATTAATGTTCATTGGGAACAAGCAAGTGCCTTATAAAAAGGACAAAATAAACTTACTAGTTGGTACCTTATAATAAGGATCAAAGAGAGTATATATTGTGTGGGGTTTCATTTTTCTGGACAAGCAACAACTATAACATCACTTCACCAATTGCACGCACACACCTTTCAATGTAATCACTGTTCTAAAATTCATTTTCTGATATTAACAGCTAATGATTCAATATATTCTGATTAATATATTATTAATAAGGTAGTGTAGGTACCAACAACGACATGCTACATGCGGAGGTTTGATTATAGATTGTTAAGGTAACTGGATACGAGGATTTCAACAAAAGTTAGGGTATATAACTTTAACTGTTGTAGAAATCCATGCAATCTTTTATGGCCTAAAACTCTGCAAGCATATGGGTTTCAACATGATTAAGTTCTTGACGAATTCATAAAAGGCTTTACATTTATTTGTAGCGAAGTGTGGAGCATATCATCCATTGTATAAAGACATAGCAAAATTATTGGTACTTGTCTTCTCAAACTGGGATCTTAAAATTTCTCATTCATATAGAAAAGAAAAGGACTTCGTTATAAATTATCTAGTCAAAATGACTCATTAGTATGGATTTTGTATTATTAGGTCCTGTGAGTTATTTAGGTCCTTTTTATTCATATGACACATGTACTGTTAGTATGGTCTAGATTTTAGACCCATCTAACATACAAGCTTTTGCTACCCTTTGTAATATATAAATAAAAAAGTGGGTCGTATAATAAAAATAAAAATAAAATAAATAAAAAAGTGGGTCATCTATAATGAATTTTGATTAGGCCTATAGCCCCAACAATAAACTCAATCGAGTATGAAGTTCTGTTCCAATTGACTTTTTATTTCTTTTTAGAAATAAGGAAAGTGAATATATTACTTTAAAGTTTATATATTTATCATTTTTATATTTAATTAATTTGTTTGACTTATAAACTAATATATAGTATAATAATATATAACATATACTATTATTAAGTTACTTACTTAGCTTTTTCAATTTCTTAAAAAAAAAAGGGTTAAGTAGCAATTTAGCTAACAAACTTTAATCTTAGGAGCGCTCAACACAAATAACTTTTAAGGGTACCAAAAATACCAATAAACTTTTAAAAATGTGCAGTCAACATAAAAGACTTTTTAAAAAGTGCAATTAGCACAACACAATTTGAAAAAGATAATGTCTGTTATCTAAAGTGCAGATTGGCTAACGAACTTTTACTCTAGAAGCGCCCAGCACAAAAAAGTTTTACTCCAAAAGCACCCAGCACAAAAATGTCCAAGTACAATCCACCCAAAATCCAAATGTTGTAAATCCTTGTCCGGACCCCCAACCATATGCATTGGGGTTAGAAAGAGTGAATATAACAAAAAAAATATCACAAATCATATTAATTATTATTATCAGTTATCTTATGTAATTATTGATTATAATATTGTATTATTTACTCTTTAAATTAAATTTTTGTTGTAATTCTTTTCAATCTTTTAAAAATATCATATAATTTATAGGCCACCTTTATTTATTTGGGTATGTCCTTCTTTCTTGTCTCTGCTGATAAAGGGACCAAATTTATTTTATATTTATGTGTATAAATATAATATTTTTTCCTATGAAAATTGATATACCACTGATAAGATTAACATACTATGGATTTAAATGTTATTGTCGGGTAAGTACGTATTTTAGGAGTATTACTTTTAAAAATGGGACGAAGGCTTCAGAAATTTTTTTGGGCAACTGAAAGATCCCATCACATTAACTATTCTAAATTGATGATAAATAAAACTAAAAAAGCAATCATATTATACGCACTTATATCAATAACTAAAAATCTCATCAACCGTGTATCAAATTTTACGCATATTATACACACATAATTATGTGATATTTTTAAAAGATTGAATAGAATTACAACAACAAAAATTTAATTTAAAGAGTAAATAATACAATATTATAGTCAATAATTGCATAAGATAAATGATAATAATAATTAATATAAGATAATTAATATAATTTGTGATTTTTTTGTTGCATTCACTCTTTTTAACCCTAATGTACATGATTGAGGGTCCGGGTAAGGATTTACAACAGTCAGATTTTCAGTGGATTGCACGTGGACTTTTTTTGTGTTGGGTGTTCCTGGAGTTAAACTTTTTTGTGCCAGGGGCTCCTAGAGTAAAATTTCATTGGCCAATTTGCACATTAGATAACGAGACGTTATATTTTTTCTCGACGGCGTTGTCTTGATCGCACATTTTTAAAAGTTTATTGGTATTTTTGGTACCCTTAAAAGTTATTTGTGTTGGGCGCTCCTGAGGCAAAAGTTTGTTAGCCAAATTACTTTTTAAGCCTAAAAAAAAGTCAACAAAATCTTATATTAAAGACAAGAGGGAATACTTTATTTCTTAACTAAGAATTTTGCTCGGTTCCACAAATTATCATTCGTTGATTCACTTCAATTTAGCATAAATCATCGCTCCGAGATCCGCACATGCACAGGGAGGGATTCAAGTATACATGAATATTAGTAGCAATTTATTTAATTTCCTACCGTTGGAAGAAAGACATGGTCGCTCACTAGTCACTAGTAGTTTGCATGGAAATAAATGGCCTTGCCTTGTTTGGAATCTCAATACGGAATACATGCCAGAGATTTTCCAACCGAGTGGACCCAAACCAATCAAAAAGCATCCTTTTACAAGTTTAATTGGCTTTTCATTTAGAAATTTCATATGGTATTTTAGTGTTATTTTCCCTTAAATCAATTAGTAAGGGCCATTTAAAGAGGTCAAATACTCTCACTAAAAGAAGGGAGTTTCGATCCTTGATTTAGTCAAGGCGTTTTGGGGGGGGGGGGGGACATTTTAATTCTTAAGTGCCTAGGGAAATGCTTGAGGGTAATAGACGATTCGTCCTGCCCAACATTAGTATCACCTAGAAGGAGGGGAGACTTCATCCTACCCTTAGATTATGGATAAACCTAATCCCTTTTCTAAAATTTTGGTATCAAAAAAGGAAAAGGGAAAAAAAATGAAGAAGAGAAGAAGCATCCTTCCAAGTGGGTTTCTCAAAACTGAATCACAGTAAAGCCCAAAAGCATCTGCAATATATGAATGAGTTGCTCTAAAAAATTAACCCTATTGGCACCATTATGGATCAATATAAGCCCGATTTTTTTTTTTTTTTGGTTTGTAGTATAAGTGACATGAAGGGTAATTAATGTTTATTTATCTATGGGGTTAGTACCTCTCGTCTTTAGGCTCAACTGGCAAAGGGGTCGGATACTCTCACTAAAGGGATGGGGTTCGATCCTGGAGTTGGTCAAGGCGCTGGGGGAGGCATCCTAACTCCTAGGTGCCTAGGTAAACGCCTGAGGGTAATAGACGGCTTGCTCTGCCAATATCGATATGACCTAGGAGGAAGAGAGATTTCGCCCTGCCCTTGGATCGTGGGTGAACCCAACCCCTTTCCTAGAATTTTTGTATATAAAAAGAAAAAAATCTATGGGGTTAGTCTAATAGAAGGACCTAGTCTTTTACAATATGATGAATCAAGGTTCAAATCTTATTGAGAGAGATGCCCACATTTAATAATAGGATTGCACGAGGAAACATATCCCTAGAAAAAAGTTATTTGTCAATTTGACTATGTAATTAACGTTGAAAAATGTGACTTATTATATTCCCTTTGTCCTGTTTTTAGAAGAATGATTTGATTTAAAATATAAGCCACTCGTAGAGTGATTGATGATTATTTGTCCATTTTGCCTCATAATTAATATTCAAATATTGCTCATTGTATTTTTCTCTCTCCTTCAAGATCTCATTTAATTTGAGTAAAGTTAGAAATTTCTTTGAATTTATGATAAATGTAATGAGTTAATTACTATTTTTTTGGTTCTAATGAATTAGTTAAAGTGATTTATATTGTAGACTGGATACAATATTTTTCTTTTTCCTTCACAAATCATTTAATAAAGGTAAAGTTGAATTTTTTCTATAAAAAAATTATGATAGCGCTCAAGAGTTCATCGTTCTTTCTTGATTCTAATGAAATGGTTGAAATTTACTTGTATTTTTAATTTTTAACGAAGCATTTTTTGAGATACTCCGTAAGATATAGGCAGAGTGGGGCCACCACACCTTGGAGAAAATATTAGAATACCACGATAATTCTTAATTTTTATTGTCAGCCCCAATGAAGCAAGAATTTATACAACTTGCCCATTCTATCTCCGTCCACAACCCCATCAGTAGGGCCAATAATCCACATAGGATAAATTCATGCCACTTCATGAATAGACCAAAATACCCCTATTAACGAAACGAAAACCCCTCAAATCCCCCTGTTTTTAAACCTAGCCAAGAACAGGATGAAACATATCGCTGCCCACAAAATAAACCCAAGGAAGATCAGGGAGATCACAAGAAAACCCAAATCATTCAACTGGGCTTTACTGATGAGCCCATGTGCTGTTGAAAGTGATTTGGCCCAATTCACTCTCAGACTCATTAATATTCTCTCGATCTATGATAAGTCAGATTCCAACTCTTATATAAAAAAAAGTAAGTCTGATTCCAACGACCTCTCGCTCTAGCACTATTGTTCTCCTGTTTTCTGTTATTTTGGCATGGGAAAAAAGTGAGATACATATGTACACACACACACATATAAACTTACACATTATTTTGTGATGATGAGTAAGTTTGCTAGACTCAAGTAGATAGCTAACTCATAGAAGACAAAATTAGATTTACTCATACTTAAGAATATTGTTAATTGTATATTATTATTTATTGTTTCATACAGTGTGTATCATACTTCTAACTGCTTCACCAGTTCTATCAAAAGTCTGATAAGAACCCTAAGACCTTATGTTAAAGTCTTTAGACCACCAAGACAGATGGATTGGCTTATTAGATAGGTCAAATGTCTAAAAAAGTAAAAAATCTATAATAATGTTATGGTGACCTTTCTAATGTCTCACAGTGAATTTAGAGCGGGAGAACCAATCTTTCTATCGAATTAATTGAACATTTGGAAATATCTTCATTAATGAAGCCCTCATCTACATTGATGATAGGTTCAAAGATCTTAATCATGGTTTTTCAAACAAAGTGATGGGGCAACTTTTAAGACCAAAGGGCATGAGGTCCATCGGTATTGGGCATTTGGAATACGTAAGGCGTTTTGGGCTTGTCTTGAGGATGAATTCCCAATAGCCAAACACTAGCTTTAAGATCAAACTTAGAGAAAACTTGTGCTACACGTGGAAGAGTAAATTCCTCACTATTGCAGGTCACTCGGTGCTCATCAAGTCTGTTTTATCCTCTTTGTCTAGCCATCACATGCAATCATCTCTTCTTTCTATTTGCACCATTTGTGAGATTCAGAAAATTTCTAGGAATTTCCTCTGGTCTCAGGATGAAGGAGTGAGGAAAATGCATCTTATTGCGTGGGAAAAAATTGTTCAACCTAAAAAGCAAGGTGGTCTTGGTTTCAAGAATCTTCGTCGCCAGAATAAAGCTTTCATTATGAAGCTTTGCTGGAGCCTCCTAACTAAGAAAGATACCCTTTGGGTTCAATGCTTATGGTCCAAATACAATTGTAGCAATCTTCACATGCCCATCATATCCAAAAAAAGAAACTCTTCCCCTGCCTGGAAAGCAATTGTGGAAGTCTGGGATAAGTTTCTCTCCAGTGTTGGTAAAAAAGTCAATAATGGGGATGAACCAAGTTTTGGACCGATCTTTGGCTCCCGCTTGATCAGCCCATCGTCTCTTTTGTCCATCATCCCTTCTCTATTAATGAAGATGAGACGGTTCAAGATCACCTTCTTCGTAGTGGATCCTAGGATTATCACAAATGGATTGCTATCATCCCCTTGAATATTATTAACACCATTATTAAAATAAATACCCCCTCCAACAATTCCTCAAATTGCTTTACTTGGAGGGCCACTAAGGATGGGGTTTCTCTGTCACAAATCAGCCTATCAATTTCTTTCTAATAATGCGAGACGACCACTAATAACTTCGGTCCCAATTGTGTAGATGACATCTTCCCGAGAAAGTCAAATTCTTCATGTGGTAAGTTGGGCATGAGAGACTTGTCACTAACTCTCTTCATGCCAGGAGGGGACTTACCAATGATAATGGCTGTCCTTTTCAATGTAATTATGAGGAAAATGTGATTTACATTCTTTGTGATTGTGATCGTGCTAAAAACTTGTGGAAACATATTTTAAAACCTAACTATTTCTCTCAGTTTTTTTTTTGGCGGCTTGCAGGTTTAGCTTAATTGGAACACCAATCATGAGCCCGAAAAATGATGTTTTGAAAACTTCTCTTGGACAACAATTTTCAATCTAGGGTGTTGGATCCTTTGAACCTCCAGACGGAAATTTCTTTTTCAGGGGGAGAACATGGAAACCAGAGAGATGTTGCACCACTGCAATTACCTCCTCATGGAAAATGGAGCGAACCAGAGGCTTATTCACCTGATTTTCCAGCTCGACAAGCCAGTAGAGGATTCGTGGATCCCCCTCCTGCTAATATTGTTCGTATTGATGTGGATGGCTCGGTAAGCTCTCATCACCAAGCGGCTTGCGGGGGAGTGCTAGGGAACTTTAATGGAGATTGGTTGCTGGGTTTCTATAAATCTCTTGGCCTCCGCTCTGTCATTGAAGTTGAAATCTATGCTATCCTTCTTGGGCTCCAGACTGGTCTCCATATGGGTCTTCAGAGAATTGCCATATACTCTGACTCTTTTGATGCCGTCAATATCCTTATGAGGGATTCCCCTATTGATCATCCCCTTAAAGATATCATTAGGGAGACTCGTGATCTTTTATTCTGTGACTGGGACGTGGAGCTCCATCATATTTCTAGAGCGAACATCCCCTGTGCGGATTTCATGGCCAAAATGGGTCATTGTGTTGCTATTGGTGCTGAGGCAGTGATGACTTCGTCAATTCCTAAAGGATGTTTTGATATGGTTATGAAGGATCAGCGATCTTGTCATTTCTAGTTTCTATATTTTGTTGTATTTAGGGCTAGAGATTTATAATCTAGTTCCCTTTTCCTTCAAGCTTCGGCTTGACTATTTTATTCCAAAAAAAAAAGAGAGAGAGAACTTGTGCTGCACCTTTAAGATGGGCAAAAAGAGTAGTGGGCTTAGGAAGATGAAATTTGTCATCTCAAAGGAAATGATTTAAAGGTTTATAATCAATTATGAGCTTACATTTTGTCAACATAGAAGGCCTGCCAAGCCCATTCAGATTTAGTTGGTTTAATGACACATTGCTTTAGAAGAGCAGCACATTAAAGATCATTACATCCACCTAAAATGGCTATAGTGCTCTCAAAGAATGTCTGTGCTTAGGGCCCTTCATCTAGAGAGGAAGAGGATATACTCTTCTGGAGTCTGAAGAAGATTAAGAAAGGCGATAACATAGATTCAGATAAGGAGTAGCCACAGCTAGGTGAGTAGGGTAAGAGAACATGGATTAATGATCAGTCAATGCCTATGAGCATGTTATATATAATTAATTAATGAAATCCCACTCCCAATAATTAATTAATACCCCCGATCTTTAGTATATGACATATTTACTTAATTTAATAAACTTAAAGAAGTTAGGTAAATTAGTTAATATGACATGTATATTATTCAAAAATACTTTAACCATATTTTTTAATTCCTTTATTATCTATTTTCCTTGATTATTGTTGGAGAAACATCGATATGTGTAAATTAAGAAAATATTGATTACTATTGCAAATAGGTTTTATTTTTATGATTAAAAAGAACTTTCCAAATAGATCTCATATTAAGAATTGGAAGGAGAATAACATAATTAGAGAGAGAGAGAGAGAGAGAGAGAGAGAGAGAGAGAGAGAGAGAGGCCGTAGTACTCCATCCAGCCTTAAATACAAGATATATTTGACTTTTTTTTTTTAAAAAGATTAAGGAAATTAAATAAGTTACTTAATCATATTATATGTTGTGTATCATTAGATTATATATCAGTTTATTAGTCAACAATTAGTTTGGAGAAAAAATAAATATACAATAAAATGATTTAATTAGCTTCCTTAATCTTTCTAAAAAAGTTAACTTTATCTTATATTTAAGACCGAAGAGAGTAATTAATTACTCTTATTGGTTCTATTTATAAGGTGCTTTATAAAAAGTGTTAATAGTCCTTTTTATATAAAATTTGTTGATTCAAAGAGTATTAAATATTATTTTTTATGTAAGTTTATATTTTATAAGGATGGTAAGATGAAGTATAAAATAAGTGAATAATGTAAATTTTCATTAATATACGTTTAATTATTTCTTAGAGATTTTTTTGGGGTCAAATTATGGTATGATGATATTTTCAAAGTATGACCTCGGAATGTCTTTGTTTTGATAAAACGCAGCGCCGATGCAAAAAAGGAGATCGAATCTGGGAGATGAGGCAGATTTGGTTCAAACTCAAATTAAGAGAATTGAACCCCACCTCCTTTAAATGAATTCATTACTTAAACACAGCTTATAAGTTAATTCCAGAATTATGAGCACCGAAAGTACTCATCATGCTATTGCTGTTATATATATAATGTGGGGTTTCATTTTTCTGGACAAGCAACAACTATAACATCACTTCACCACTCGCACGCACACGCCCTTCAATGTATTCTGATTAATATATTACTAACAAGGTTGTGTAGGTACCAACATCAGACATGCTACATACTGAAGTGTCATTATAGATCGTCAAGGTAACTGGATACAAAGATTTCAACAGTAGTTAGGGTACACGACCTTAACTGTTGTGGAAATTCATGCAATCCATTGTGGCCTAAAACTCTACAAACATATGGGATCCAACAGCATTAAGCTCTTCACAAATTCATAAAAGGCTTCACATTCACTTGTAGCGGAGTGTGGAGCATATCATCCGTTGTGTAAAGACATAGCAAAATTATTGGTACTTGTCTTCTCAAACTATGATCTTGGAATTTCTCATTCACATAGAGAAGAGAAGGACTTCATTATATAGATTATCTAGCCAAAATGGCTCATGAAATTAGTAAGGATTTTGTATTATTAGAATCACCCCTGTGAGTTATTTAGGTCCTTTTGATTTATATGACACTTACTGTTAGTATGGTCTAGATTTTAGACCCATGTAACATACAAGCTTTTGCTTCCCTTTGTAATATATATATATAAAAAAAAAAGTGGGTCATCTATAATGAATTTTGATTAGGCCTATAGCCCCTACAATAAACTCACTCAATTGAGAGTATGAAGTTCTGTTCTTAATATAAGAAGATCCAATTGACTTTTTTAAAAAAAGTTAAAGAAACTAAATATATTATTTTAAAATATATATATTTATCATTTTTACACTTAACTAATTTGTTTAACTTATAAATTAATATATAATATAATAGCATATACTATTATTAAATTACTTATTTAGCTGTTTTAATTTCTTAAAAAAAATCAATAAAATCTTATATTAAGGACAAGAAGGAATACTTTATTTCTTAACTAAGAATTTTGCTCAGTTCCACAAATCATTCGTTGATTCACTTCAATTTTGCATAAGTCACTAGTAGTTTGCATGGAAATAAATGGCCTTGCCTTGTTTGGAAGCTCAATACGGAATACATGCCGGAGATTTTCCAACCGACTGGACCCAAACCAATTAAAAAGCATCCTTTTACAATTTTAATTCGCTTTTCAAGGTTTAGAAATTTTATATGGTATTTTAGTGTTATTTTCTATTAAATCAGTTAGTAAAGGCTATTCAAACGGATCGAACACTCTCGCTAATGGAAGAGGGTTTGATCCTTGAGTTGGTTAAGGCGTTGGGGGCAGAGACGGAACGTAATAGGCTCCTGGATATCTAGGTAAACCCCTGAACGTAATTGACGGCTCACTCTGCCCAACATTGATATCACCTAGAAGGAAGGGAGACTTCACTCTGCCTTTGGACTGTGGATGAGCCCAAACCCTTTACTAAAATTTTGGTATAAAAAAAAAAAGCATACGTCCAAGTTTTTTGATACAAATCCGTCCAGGTTTGTTTCTCAATAATGAAGCAAAGTGAAGCCCAAAAGCATTGCGATATATGAATGAGTTGCCCTAAAAAATTAACACAATTGGCACCATTGTGGATCAATATAAGCCCAATTTTATTTTTTTTCCTATAGTATAACAGCAGTTCATGTTCACATCCAGAAAATTAAACTAAATCATATATATTCTTTGTGCATGTTCTTCTTAATGAGGGCATTTGGGCTCGAAGGCAAGAGGCGCAACATTGTAGAGAGTGAAAGGAAGCTTGTTGGACACAAACGGCTTCTCCGGTTTCAGGGCGGCGCCGTAGATGCCACCGTGGAGGTTGGTCGGCTTCTGACACGTGGCATACGGTGAAGAGACCAGGAAAACTTCGCACTTGTGAGCTCCGAAGGTGGTGATCGTCTTTGGAGCTTCCAGGTAGTAATAGCCGTTTTTGTCGGTCTTCGCCGTTTCCGTAATATGATACTTGGTGTTGTTGCACGCCAACCTCACAACGGCTCCTGCAAGTTCAAAACGACCCAGTACGTTAGTTGTCATTTAGCAGATCATCATAGGACTGGTACTGATGGTCCCATCAGACCCCACCAATCAATGCCATTCCTTGCTCCCTTGTCCCCATTTTGTCAATAATAGGGCAGCTTTGAGAAAAGCCAATAACCAGAAAATAGCAACTTTAGCTCGCACCTATGTACTACTACTACTCTCTCTCCCCTCTCAGTCATTGCTTTACAAAATTATGGTAGATACACACGGAAAGCTAAGGTCTAACCATGGGCAAATCTAGTTTAGCTTTGATTAATCTCTCGGATTTATAAGTCTTTAGCATATGTTTTATTTTTATTTTTTTGGCATAAACTCCTTTTTAGAGAGAACAGCAGAGAATGTGAAAGAAAGTTGCAAATCTCGGTACATAGCGCAGATAATATTTGCTAACAAGGGGAAACAAAGTTAAATGTAAGAACATGACCTATAATGCGGTAGATGAATGTTTACTTGGGAAGGAGTAACTAAAGCGGAATAACGAACGAGTAAAAGTGAAGGTTTTTTTAAACTAAATACGAGTAAGAAGGTAGCTTCTAAGGGGTGAAAAACCGAACCCGAGGGTTAAATGGTGGCGGAACTGAAAATGTAGTTAGCGGGGACTTAAAAAGTTAACGGTGTAAATTGATAGAGTAAGAAAGGGAGGTACCAAGAGAAGGAGTAGCTCCGACCGCAGTGTCAACACCGGCGTATTTGCGGGGCTTGCAGTAAACAACACCTTGGACGGCGACGAATCTTCTGGGGATGGGGATGCGAGGATGGAAGTGAGGAGCAGGGGCAGGAGGGTAATGGTGGCTGGGGGGCTTCACCGGTGCTGGGGAAGGGGCAGGAGGGTAATGTGGGGTGGGGGGCTTCACCGGTGCTAGGGAAGGAGTGGGAGGGTAATGTGGGGGGGGGGGCTTCACCGGAGCCGGAGTGGGAGGGGGGAGGGTAGTGGGGGTGAGGAGGAGGCTTAACAATGGGGGAAGGGGTAGGAGTGGGGGGTAGTGGTGGGACGGAGTGGGGGCGGCGGTGGGAGGGTGGTGGTGGTCGTGGTCGTGGTCGTGATGGTCGTGGGGGCGGGGAGCAGGTGCCGAAGAGGGAGGGTGATGAGGGTGAGGATAGGAAGGAGGGAGACTATCAATAAGGTCTTCGTAGTAGACAGAGAGGGAGGAAGTGAGAGAGAGAAGCAAAACCAGAAGAAGGCTGGACGCCATTTCTGGCAAAGGAACGAAGCAGAGAGGAGAGTGACTGTGGGAGCGAGAGATGATTCTCAATAGCAGATTAGCGAGAGATGATTCTCAATAGCAGATTTAGGTGCTCTTTTATAGCCACTTGACCACTAAATTAAGAAAAACCATGTCACAATTTCTCATCATTTTAATATCTTTTAAAAAAAAAAAGCTAATACTACCAACAAGGAAAATAATTTTGACGAGTTTTTTTTTGGCTCAAAGACTTTGACGAGTTTGTTAATCACATGTGAATACGTGATCATAGCTCATATTTTTAGAATACTACCATCAATTAATTATGAACCCAAAAAAGAAGGATAGATGACCATGTATTATGTATAAAAAGCTACTTAATTAAGTCAACAAATCAAGCTCATATTGAATACGTGATCATAGCTCATATTTTTGACAAGTTTGTTCATCATATGTGAATACGTGATCATAGCTCATATTTTTAAAATACTACCATCATCGGTTGGAAAATTCCATATATTAAAATAGAAAAATTCTAAATCGGGTTGGTAAATTCAACAAATCATTAATTAAGTCATCAACTCAATTTAAGATTTCAAAATCTGTGTAAAATAACTTTAATATCCTCCTCTCTTTTCTCTCAGTCTTTCTTCTCTCCCCTCTTAAAAGAGTATTATTGCTTTATGACTTTATATAAAAGGATAATCAAGAATAATTCAAGTATGCCCTGCCATAATAGTATCGTGATATTAATTAAATATATTTTAATTGAAATTTAATTAATTGTATTAATGATAAAAAAATGTGAGGTTTTTTTTTTTTTTTTTAAAAAAAGAAAGTTGTTATTTTTATTTGGTGAGATAAAAGCCAAAACAAAAAAAAGATGTCTCATGCCAACTTCACCCTTTACAAAATTGAATTGAAATAAAAAATCATTTTTACCAATATTAACCTAAACCAAAATAATTTTCCTTAACACATAAATGTGAGTTTTTAGATTGTAATTTAGTTAATATTTCAATTTTTATTTTTTAATTCTTTAATATCAATCAGTAATATTATTTATTTATTTTAAAAAGCGACGTTTAAATTTCATATACTTCTATGGATCTTTCAGAAAAAAGATGTAAAATGCACTTAAAATTTCATAAAACGGTTTACATCAATATAAAAATTTCCAAAAAAAAGCCATATATATGTGTGTGAAAAATTCATACTTAATTAATGTATTCCCAAAAATATATGTTTTTATAGTGACATATATTATAAGTTTTCTTAAAAAAAATTGTTCATGTTAATAAAATGAACTCTTTGGTGAAAATATTGTAGATTTTTATTCTTATGTTGATATACTTAATATGTTTGAACAATCATATTTTGTTCTATTAAAATTGATTTTGATATATACATGGGAAACATAAGTTAGGAGTAATAAAACTCATTAATGAGGAGAGAGGAGAAGGTATCATAGTTATTTTACCCATATTTTAAAATCTTAAATTGGGTTAATGACTCAATTAAAGATGTATTGAATTTACCAACCCGATTTAGAATTTTTTTTATTTTAAGTAGTTTTATATGAGATTTTCCTATTACAGAACTTCACATAATGAATATAAATAGTGTGGCCTTTGCAGAATATGCAACTATAATTTTACCCCTTATATTGCACAGAATAAAGAATATAATTTTAATTAATTAATTAATTATTGTAAACTCTTTTTAGATAGATTAGAATAAATTTTTTATTACAATAAAATTAATTAAAAAATAATTATTCATGATTAGCAAATTAAGGAGAGAATATTTATTAATTTTTTAATCCTAAAAAAATATTGTAATTAAATTTTGAACCTTTTATTTAATTAATATATTTTCGACAATACAAAACCATGTTAGATTTGGCATTTGACCTTTATAGGAGTAATTCCTGAAGACCACCAATTAATTTCATGTGCATAAGTGGTATTGTGGCTATGAGATATTGCCATATAGGGAAGAGGTACTTTGATTTTACATGATGAAAGTGACGCGAAGTTTTAAAATTATGGAATTAAAATATATGTTCAAAAAAATTTTATGGATAAAAAAGAAAAACCCGCGGCATGGATTTTTTTCTTCCTCCTTGGGCTAAAGTATATTTTTAAAAATTTACATTATAGTTAAAGGATTAAAATGAAACTTCATATAAAATATAAAAATAAATGATCAAATGTATATTTTGGTGTTTTTTTTTAGAGATAAGCTTATGTTGGGCACAAATCATTGCAAGGATTCAGACAAATTTACATGAGTGGATGGAAATGTCCATGTGTTAATAAATTATAGGCTACTATACCTTATTTATATTTTCTTAATTTTAAAAACGATTTGATATTTCTCATACTATAAATTCAATAAATTCACAGGATAATTCCAAAAATAGCAAGAAAAGTAATATGTTTGGACGAATATTATATAAGTTGTGTGTCTAAGTTTTGTCAGAATTACAAAGCAATGGGAAGGAAGTACTTAGTGATAATATTTTAGGAAGAATGAATAAAAATATTTTTGTTCATTCAAAGTCTTTGGATTGCATTGACTAAGTTGGGTTGTAAAATTTTCATGATAAATTGAAGAAGATCATTACAATATTCAAAAAGAAAGAATGAGGGCCTCATTGGTGGACGATTTGTAAGTACCTCTGTAAGCGTTCTTTGAACCTGGAGGCATATCCTGGCTTTGGTGGGAGATGCAGGTGTCCTACTCCAACCTAAACTTTTTATTACCAAAAAAAAAAATTTGAAAAAAAAATGAGGCCAATGAAACACAGAAAAAGTAGCACATGCATAGGAGGATTAAAACCCAATTTTTGGATTTTTGTACTCTTTGCCATGCGCCTAGAAGTTTCCCAAGGCCTTCGGTAATTGCACCCTTTTTTTTTATATTGTTTTTATTTACTTTCACTCTTTTTTAAAAATATTCCCTCCTGATATTGGGAAAATCATTCTTTAAGTGCATATAGTTTCCATCAATTTCTAATTTCGTACTTGTGTATTTTTTAAATTAAATCCTTTAAATTTACTCTTTTAGTGCAATTAGCTTCCGTATCGGGGTAGACAATACTAATATAACAAAGTTACCTGGGCGCTAACAGTGTTAAAACAATAAGATTAAAATATTTAATAAAAAACATAAGTATCAAATTAAAATTAAAGAAATTACATGTACTTAAATAATAGTTTTCTCTTTTGATTTAAATCTGACACTCCATTCATTAATGATTAATTACCAACATATTGAAACTAGAGTTTTTTTTAGAAATAGTGGAAAGTTATGTTTTAAAATTTTATTTTAAAAAGAAATGAATTCAAATACCAACACTTTTTTATAAAGTATCAGTCTTTTTTGTGTATATAAATATATCATATCATTTTACCAATAAATTTTTTAAAAGAGTCATTTCACCTATTTTTCCTTTTTTACCTAAATTTTGAAATAAGAATAAAAAAATTTGCATGGGAGATACCAGGATTTACAAGAGAAATAAGCCAAAAAGGGGTGATTAAGAAATGATATATTGTATCTAATACTTCAACAAAAAAAAAAAAGATATTACTGAGAAAATGATAGAAAAATAACTTTAAAATCGTAAAATCTTAAATTAGCTAGGTTTGTTACCAAAAGTTGATAAGGAAATAACGAAACATAATAAGCAATTTACAACTCATTTTTTAGGAGATACCTCATTTAAAATTTTGCAAAGTCAAAGTTATTTTTCTATTTTTTTTTCCCCTGTATTGTATATACTAATACCATTACAAATTCAACTCTCTAACTATTAGAATTAGTAATTATGGGAAAAAATTTAATTAACATTATATTTAATTTTCAAATTTCTTCCAACGGCTGAAGAATTTTTCTCCCTACTCTAGCTCCCTTTTTGGTACACAACGGTTAAAGAATGATGAGTTGTTATTTTTTACTATTGATATTTTGTTTGCATTGCAAGGACGAGCGAAAAAGGACAAAATTATTGGGCCACAAAAATAAATGGTCTTTAACATTATTTGCCCAAACACTGCTACTTCTTGTCGGTGCGAATGGTAGAGGTTTCACTTTTTGCTTTGTGTTAGTAACTATCCGTTGCAATGTTATGTTCTTTTTAACAAAGATCTGAATTCCAATATCTCAGAAGAGAAATGCAAAAAAATCACCAATGGCAAAAACTAGTTTGCTCTATCAAGCCCCACCTCTTGGCATAGAGGGGAGGTTAATCAATGCTACAAAAATTGTCTATGAAACTATGAGAGTTTAGTTAAATGATCAGTAATGGTATAGTTTGTGTAGTTACTCTCACATCCCAATAGAGCCGGGAAATCGGGCCGTGCCCATCGGCCGGGGCCGTTTAAGCCCCGACCGTAGGGCTCGGGCTTGAAAAATAGGCATAAACTTTGAAATTAGCCCGCAGGCGGCCCCGTAGGGCCTCGGGCTTAATCGGGCCGGCCCCGTAGGGCCTCGGGGGCCGCCCGTTAGGCCTATTCGTTATGAAGCATTTTCATTTTTCTAAAAAAAAAAATAGTCAAAGAGTGAAAGATAGCCTGGCTTTCAAAGTGAAACACAATCAAATATCTATGAAATTGATGATAGTGATGAAGAAGGTGACAATTGACAATGATAGTAGTATGCTTTTATATTTTATGTGAGTTATTTAATGTTGCTTAGTTTAATGCTTCTTACGTTTTATGTGAGGCAATTATGGACAATGGTTTGTTTTTTATTACGAATTAATGAATGCGTTTATTTGTTGGATGATTTGTATTGTTTAGATATTAATGTTGATAATATTTATTTGATAGATTAGAACTTTAATAGTTACAATTTACTAATTATATTTCTTTAGAAAAAACCCGAGAAAAAAATAGTTAAAATTTGGAATAGTAATTTTCGTGCCCCGTAGGCCGGCCCTTGCCCCGGTACTATCGGGTAGGGCTTTGAAAAACAGATGTTTTCCTTACTTCGAGCCTGTAGGGTCGGACCCATCGGCCCAAGCCCCGGAGGGCAGGCCCCGTAGGACGGCCGGGCCCCGATTTGACTCTCACATCCCAATAGTAAGCAAAATAATTGCTTCAATACAATGAAAATAAAATTGATAATAAAAAAAAAAAATATTAGAAGAAATGTTAACTTACTTTTTTCTTGGTGAGATATCGAGACCCTTAAAAAGACGTCTTTTGTTCCCCCACAGTTGATGTGGACACATTGACTAGAGCTTGACTCTGATAGCATTTTTAACATCTAAACACCTTGCTCTAGATAGTGTCTGTTTTGGAGTCTTGTTACCCCTCGTGACAATAAAACGCGTTGAAAAATGAGCTATCCAGATTCTTATAAAAATTTCTTTTATTCCCCTAGCTAATGTAGAGAGTAAGCTATTTTCAAGAGATCATTATCTAAACAAGCTTTGAATAAGCTAGAATGAGCATTTAGATGGTTGTTTGTAACATTGGAGCCGAATAGCTTGTTGCATTTAACCACCTAAACTGTTTTTGGTATGGTTAGGGCATGCTTAATATTTAATATTGTTCCATTTGACTCAGTCGACTCCAGATTTAGAACAAAATGTGTTCCACAACGAAGGTTTGATATAGATCATTTCCATCTAACCCGCGACGTTTACAAAAATCTCTTAAGAAATGTATATATATAGAGGCTTCTTCTCGTTGACCGGCAAATGGACAACTAGCTAAGACCCCGTTTGTTATGAAGAAGATTTAAGGAAGAAAATGAACTTAAAGGAGAGAAAGGAATGAAAAGGAAGATTGAGAGGGAACTTCAAAAATGTGAGTCATTTGGTATATTAGGGAATAGAACTTAAGTTGAGGGAAAATGAGATGTTTGGTATGAAGAATTGGGTGTTGGTTAAGTAGGAAAAAGAAGAATCAGGGCCAATTTTGGAAGGGAAAAAACACTTTCTTGGGAAGATTGCATTTTTCTCTCCATTTTCGGATGGAAAGCATCTTCCCTCAAATTAGGGAAGATGAGCACTCACTAGAAGATGCTGACTAGATCTTTCATCTACCAAACACCCAAAATCCATGAGAGCTTTGAGATTTTCTCTTTCCTTCTCTAATCTTCTTTCTACCAAACGGGGCTTAAGTCTTCACGGCCTCTTTTCATTTTGAGTTGCGCCATATGTGCTTTGCCATGTGAGAATAGCATCGCAAGTCTAATTTCACCCTCTAACAAGAATTCTCATCATGATCCTTAATATAATATATATTTACATAATTTAATTATATTAAAGAAGCTAGTCAAGTTAGTTAAAATGATATATATTTTTTCAAAATGTTATAGCCATCTTCTTTAATTTTCTCATTATGTTTTTTCTTAATTATTGTTGATGGAACATAATATAAGTAAATTAGCAGGAAAAAATGACAAATATAAAAAATATATTTTATATTTAGTATTAAGATTAATTCTTCAAATATATCCTATATTAAAGACCGGTGGGAGTATTATAAAATGCTTTATCTAACAAAAAGAAATCAAATTGAACAGCAGAGAGTGCTAAGAATTGGGTTAAATGAATGTGACTTCTTTCTTCATAAGTATTTTTAGAGAAAATAGGAGCACCCAAAAAATGTGTAGAGTGCCCGCCTTAGTAGCTTGAAGCATGGGAGCTTGGTTCCCTCCCTCATGTCCGGGTTCGAACCCCGCCTCCCTCCCCTACTATGTGTATAAAAAAAAAAAAAGGTGTAGAGTAGTTCTCCTCCAAGCCAAAATATAATGCATCTTTTTGAAAGAAATTTATAATCAATTTATAATTTTATTCTTATTTATTAGTGGTACATATTGGTAGTCGAGAAAAATGAACGATGTGAACTTATTAAAAAGAGAGAGATGTAAGACATATTTAAATAAGAGTAAAGTAAAAAAATAATAATAATTGAAGATAAATTCAATGAGATAACCATTTTTTTCTTGGCACTGAGAAACCAAATTTTGCACACCACACATAGGCATGAACGTAATCCGATCGGGATCCAAAGCTGAAATCAACGAAAATGAGTATAAAACAGCAGCCAGATCTGGTCCTGGTTTTCAAGAAAGCCAAACAATCAATAATAAATGTAATACTACTAGATAGCTGCTATAACATGGATAAATATAAACTATATAGTTGATAGGGCATTAATTTGTGTAACTTATTTGCCCAAACAGTACTATTACTTCTTGTCGGTGCAAATGGTAGAGGTTTCACTTTTTGCTAATTGTGTTAGCAAGTTTCCGTTGCAACCGCGCAAGCAGCGATGATAATTATGTTCTTTTTAACAAAGATCTGAATTCAAATATCTCAGAAGAGAAATGCAACAAGAATCACCAGTAGCAAACACTAGTTTCCTTTATCAAGCTCCACATCTTGGCATCGAGGGGAGGTTAATCAATGGTACAAAAATTGTCTATAAAACTATGAGAGTTTAGCTAAATGACCAGTAATGGTATGGTTTACGTAGTTAGTGTCACATCCCCTAGGAAGCAAAATAATTGTTTCAATACAATTGAAAGAAAATTGATTAAAAAAAATATAACAAATTAGAAGAAATGTTAACATACTTCTCACGTGAGGTATCCAGACTGTTAGAAAGACGTTTTTTTGTTGCCCCCACGGCCAATATGGACACATCAACTCGAGTCTGACTCTTATACTATTTATAACATCTTAGCATTTCGCTCTTGATATTATCGGTTTTGGGGCCTTATCACCCCTCGTGGCATTAAAATACGTCGAGAAATGAGGTATCTAGATCTTTATAAAATGTCTTTTGTTTCTTCCTAACTGATGTGGGGCATAACAATACAAAGGTAAGAGTACACTATTTTCAAGAGATCATTATCTAGACATGCTTTGAATAAGCGAGAATGAGCATTTAGATGGTTGTTTATTTTAGCCACCTAAATGTTCAAACAGCAGACTAGTGAACTTTTTTGGTATGGTTGAGGCATGCTTCATATTTAATGTTCCATTTGACTCAGTCGGCTGCAGATTTAGAAGAAAATGTGTTCCACAACTAAGGTTTAATATTGATCATTTCCACCTAACCCGAACGTTTACAAGAGTTTTTAAGAAATGCATAGAGCCTTCTTCTCGTTCACTGCCAAATGGACATCTAACTAAGTCTTCACGGCCTCGCTCTTTTCATTTTGAGGTTGGCAATATGTACTTTGCCATGTGAGAATAGCAAGTCTAATTTCAGCCAGTAAACAAGAATTTCCTCTACGATCCTTAATATAATACATATTTGTCTAATTTAATTATATTAAAAAAAAATTAGTTAAATTAGTTAATATAATATGTATTTTTTTTAAAATACCATTGTCATCTTCTTTTATTCTTTCATTATCTTTTCTCTTTAATTATTGTTGAGAGAGCATCAATAGAGGTAAATTAGCTAGAAAAAATGATAAATATATAAACAAAAAATCTTATATTTAATATTAAGATCAACTCTTCAAATACGTTTTATATTAATTAAAGACTGGAGAGAGTATTAGAAAATGCTTTAGCTAACCAAAAAAAAAAAAAAAAAAAAAAAAAAGTTCAAATTAAACAGCATAGAGTGCTAATATAAGAATCGGGTTAAATTAATATAATTTCTTTCTTCATAATTAAGTACTTTTAGAGAAACTAGGAGCACCCAAAAAACGTGTAGAGTAATAGTTCTCCCTCCAATCCAAAATATAATGCGTCTTTTGGAAAGAAATTTATTTTTAGTTTACAATATAAATCACCTAAAGAGTCATTAATTATCAATTTTTAATTTTATTCTTATTTATTAGTGGTACATATTGGAAGTCGAGAAAAATGAACGATGAGAACTTAATAAAGAGAGAGAGAAAGAGACAGAGGGACATGTTTAAATAAGAGTAAAGTTTAAGAAAAAATTGAAGATGAATTCAATGAGATAACCATTTTTTCTTAGCACAGAAAAACCAAATTTTGCACCCCACACACATAGGCATGAACGTAATCCAGATCCAAAGCTGAAATCAACGAAAATGAGTATAAAACAGCAGCCAGATCTGGGCCTGCTTTTCAAGAAAGCGAAACAATCCATAATAAATGTAATACTACTAGCTGCTATAACAAGGATAAATATAAACTATATAGTATGTGCTACAGCCTACACTAGTTAATATGGCATTAATTTGTGTTAACTTGGTGGCTACTCCAGTCTGCTTTTATTATAAACACCCCACTCTTCATGCATCGCATCCGTGCCCTCTCGATCACCCTCAGCTTAGTTAGCAGAACTCTGGCGTAATTTACATGCATGCCTTTTTATTTTAATAACTATTTCATTATTATTACGTAAATAACCAAAAAGTCCACTTACGTGTTGCATATAGTAACTCATAATTGTTGGTTCATGTGTTTCCAAGCAGACATGTGAAATCTTGCGGGGTAACTGCTAGTCAAAACTCGATCTTGAGCTCGAATCTCTTTGCATACTATGTATATATATTGATCAGTCAATGCCTGTGAGCATGTTATATATAATTAATTAATGAAATCTCACTCCCAATAATTAATTAATACCCCGATATTTAATATATGACATATTTACTTAATTTAATTAAGTTAAAGAAGTTAGTTAAATTAGTTAATATGACATGTATATTATTCAAAAATACTTTAACCATCTTTTTTAATTCCTTTATTATCTATTCTCCTTGATTATTGTTGGGGGAACATCGATATGTGTAAATTAAGAAAATATTGATTAGTATTGTAAATAGGTTTTATTTTTATGATTAAAATGAACTTTCCAAATAGATCTCATATTAAGAATTGGAAGGAGAATAACATAATTCAAGAGAGAGAGAGAGAGAGAGAGAGAGAGAGAGAAGCTAGTAGTACTCCATCCGGCCTTAAATACAAGATATATTTGAATTTTTTTTAAAAAAAAGATTAAGGAAATTAAATAAGTTACTTAATCATATCATATGTTGTGTGATCATTAGATTATATATCAGTTTATTAGTCAACAAATAGTTTGGAGAAAAAATAAATATACAATAAAATGATTTAATTAGCTTCCTTAATCTTTCTAAAAAAGTTAACTTTATCATATATTTAAGACCTAAGGGAGTAATTAATTACTCTTATCGGTTCTATTTATAAGGTGCCTTATCAAAAGTGCTAATAGTCCTTTTTATATAAAATTTGTTGATTCAAAGAGTATTAAATATTATTTTTTATGTAAGTTTATATTTTATAAGGATGGTAAGATGAAGTATAAAATAAGTGAATAATGTAACTGTTTTCATTAATACGTTTAATTATTTCTTAGAGATTTTTTTAGGGTCAAATTACGGTATGATGATATTTTCAAAGTATGACCTGGAATGTGCTGTTTTGGTAAAACGCAGCGGCCGATGCAAAAAAGGAGATCGAATCTGGGGAGATGAGGCAGGTTTGGTTCAAACTCAACTAGGGGTGCCACATTTGATCATTTCAGCATTTCTTTTTAATTAAATTTATAGTACAAATATATATAATAATAATGATTTATGAAACAGCAATTAAGAGAATTGAACCCCACCTCCTTTAAATGAATTCATTACTTAAACACGACTTATAAGTTAATTCCGGAATTATGAGCACCGAAAGTACTCATCATTTCATTTGCGATTTTATATATATATATATATACACTCTTTCTGGTCCTTATTATAAGGCATCAACTAACTTTTCTCACAAACCAATAAAAGAAGTTAAAGTCAATAAAGTTGTCATAGAATCTAAATAATTTCCAATGTTACCCCTACTAATTGTACTAAACTATAATATCATATTAATTATTACTTTTACCCACTACCCTAATTAATTATGAGCAGACATGGAAACAAATAATTAATATTCATTGGGAACAAACAAGTGCCTTATAAAAAGGAAAAAAATAAAATTACTAGTTGGTACCTTATAATAAGGATCAGAAGAAATATATATAATGTGGGGGTTTCATTTTTCCGGATAAGCAACAACAATAACATCACTTCACCAATGGCATGCACACGCCTTTCAATGTAATCACTGTCCTAAAATTCATTTTCTGATCTTAACAGCTAATGATTCAATTTATTCTGATTAATATATTACTAATAAGGTTGTGTAGGTACCAACAACGGACATGCTACATGCAGAGGTGTCATTATAGATTGTTAAGGTAATTGGATACGAGGGATTTCAACAAAAGTTAGGGTATATAACCTTAAGCGTTGTGGAAATCCATGCAATCTTTTTATGACCTAAAACTCGCAAGCATATGGGTTTCAACATGATTAAGCTTTGACCGAGGTGGATGCAGTGCGAACAAGGGGGACATGTGCCCCCCCGAAATTTCCTTTTTTTTTAAAAAAAAAAAAAAAATATATATAATTTTATAATATTTTTTTTTTTAAAAAAAAAAGCCCTTCTATCATGTAATACCCTGGTGGCCATAATATCCTGTGGGGGTGAGAAAATATTCAGATTAGACTACTTAAATTTTTGTTACTTCATAATAGGTGTCTCAACTTTATTTATCAATATGCTATGCTTCTAGCTCTTATGTAAAGAATACTTGTGTAGTAAAACTGATTGTTCTATTTCCTTGTCCCTAGAGGATGTAATTCCTAAATTACTCTTGATAACCACTTGAATTGTTACTAATTCACTGCACTTAGAGACACTTGATAAGTTGATACTTTTTATTAGATATTATAGTTGTCATCAACGTTGTGCAAGCTGTTTCATATCAAATTTTCATAGCGTCTCCTGTGTGTGATTACCCTTTTATTAAATGATACTTTTCTTAAGGACTTTAAAATTTTATCATTCCAATTATGCTGCTTAGGGTTTGACTTATATCTCATTTTGAAAAAGATATATTTGATAGTATTGATAATGATGCAATTATGATTGAATTTCAAAAAATAAGGCCTAGAAGGATGACATTGTAATTGTTTTTATTGTAATATACTTTTGTTATTAAAATATATGGTGTCCAGCCTTGCTATTTTTAATAGTACTTAGTCTTGCTTTTCCCTTTATATTGTTTTATTTTTTAATGCATTTAAAGATTTATTGTTAAAAAAAAATTCGGGGGTGCTGCCCCCGAACCCTCGCCAATGGTGCCGCCTCTCATAAATTCCTGGATCCGCCCCTGCTCTTGACGAATTCATTAAAGGCTTTACATTTATTTGTAGCGAAGTGTGGAGCATATCATCCATTATATAAAAAAGACATAGCAAAGTTATTGGTACTTGTCTTCTCAAACTGGGATCTTAAAATTTCTCATTCATATAGAGAAGAAAAGGACTTCATTATATAGATTATCTAGCCAAAATAGCTCATTAGTATGGATTTTGTATTATTAGGTCCTGTGAATTATTTAGGTCCTTTAAAAAAATGACATCCCTATTATCACACTTTCTCTCTCTCGACACTCGCTCTCTCTGCCCCTCTTCAATATTAGGGTTTCTGGCTCACCGGCAGCGTCCTTGCCGTCGACGAGCCTCCTCCTGCACCATAACCGCAGTATGGAAGCAGATCGGGGCTTGAAGAGCTTGGAGCATGTGGGTTTTAGGTCGGAACAGGGACATAAAGCGGTGACCTCATGTCTTGACCGGCACCGGCTCTCCTCTGGTCTCCGTCCTTACCACCACTCCAGATGTGGCGGCGTCCTTTTGTTTTCTTTGTGCGGTGGCGGTGGTCCTTTTCCCCTCCCTCTCTAGATCTGTCTTGATGGGGTGGGATCTACTGTTAGGACTTCTTCCTCGACGGCGTTTCCGGCGTCCAAGCGGTTTCCGGCGGCGGCGGCAGAGGGGAAGGTCCTTTTTATTTGTGTTTTTGGTTTTTAGTGGTGGTATTTTTTGTTGTGATTTAGATTCTCGTTTTTGGGGATAGGGTTTTGTTGATGGTCTTTGTTGCTATATGTTTTAATTCTCAGTGGGCCATTGATAGGATTGTTAGATGGGGGCGAATCCAAATCACTAGTGTTAACCTTAGTTTGTTCGGTAGGTGTTTGCCAGTTTTACTTGGTTGGAGGAGAAGAAGTATTCTTAAGGACTTCATTTGTTTTCTTTCTGAGGTTGGGTTTTTTCTGATTCTTGCCCCATATCGGGGTAATTGTGTAGCTGATCTAATTGCAACTTATCCTTATAAGAAGGCGTGCCCTGTAGGGTGGGTTTTACAACCAACACCTTCTTCCTTGTCACTTCTAACATTGGATATCTAGGAAGCGGTGCAGTCTCTGAAGCTACTTTTATTCCTACCTCTTCAGTGATTTTGGTTTTTAGTTTCTCGTCATTTGGTTTGTACTGGTTTATGTGTTTTTGTTCCTATTGTTCTTGTTCTGGTTTATCTATTTCAGTTGTAATTGTTCTGGTTCCCTTTATTTCAGTTGTAATTGTTATACTTTGATGTATCTTTTGATTTGAGTATTAATATAAGTAAGTTTCGACCCAAAAAAAAAGTTATTTAGGTCATTTTTATTCATATGACACATGTACTGTTAGTATGGTCTAGATTTTAGACCCATGTAACATACAAGCTTTTGCTACCCCTTGTAATATATAAGTAAAAAAGTGGGTCATCTATAATGAATTTTGATCAGGCCTATGGCCCCAACAATAAACTCAATCGAGTATGAAGTTCTGTTCTAGTTGACTTTTTTTTTTTTTAAGGAAAAGTTAAGGGAAGTGAATATATTACTTCAAATATATATATTTATTATTTTTATATTTAACTAATTTATTTGACTTATAAACTAATATATAGTATAATAATATATAACATATACTATTATTAAGTTACTAACTTAGCTTTTTTAAAATCTAAAAAAAAGGGGTTAAGGGGCAATTTTGCTAACGAATTTTAACCTCGGGAGCGCTCAACACAAATAACTTTTAAACATACCAAAAATACCAACAAACTTTTAAAGATATGCAGTTAGCATAAAAAACTTTTTAAAATGTGCAATTAACACAATGCAATTTGAAAAAGATAACGTCTATTATCTAGGGTGCAGATTGGCCAACGAACTTTTATTCCAAGAGCGCCCAGCACAAAAAAGTCCAAGTGCAATCCACCCAAAGTCCGATTGTTGTAAATCCTTGTTCGGACCCTCAACCATATGTATTGGGGTTATATAAAGTGAATATAACAAAAAAAAAATCACAAATCACATTAATTATCTTATATTAATTATTATTATCAGTTATCTTATGTAATTATTGACTATAATATTGTATTATTTACTTTTTAAATTAAATTTTTGTTGTTGTAATTCTTTTCAATCTTTTAAAAATATCATATAATTTATAGACCACCTTTATTTATTGGGGTATGTCCTTCTCTCTTGTCTCTACTGATAAATGGATCGAATTTATTTTATATTGATGTGTATAAATATAATATTTTTGCCTTTGAAAATTGATATACGGCTGATAAGATTAACATACTATGGATTTAAATCTTATTGTCGGTTAAGTAGGTATTTTAGGAGTATTACTTTTAAAAATGGGACGAAGGCTTGAATTTTTTGGGCAACCGAAAGATCCCATCACATTAACTATTCTAAATTGATGATAAATAAAACTAAAAATTAATTATATTATACGCACTTATAGCAATAACTAAAAAATCTCATCAACCGTATATCAAATTTTACGCATATTATACGCACGTAATTATGTGATATTTTTAAAAGATTGAATAGGATTACAACAACAAAAAATTAATTTAAAGAGTAAATAATACAATATTATAGTCAATAATTGCATAAGATAACGATAATAATAATTAATATAAGATAATTAATATAATTTGTGATTTTTTTGTTGCATTCACTCTTTTTAACCCCAATACACATGGTTGGGGTCCGGGTAAGGATTTACAACAGTCGGATTTTTAGTGGATTGCACATGGACTTTTTTGTGTTGAGCACTCCGGAGTTAAACTTTTTTGTGCTTGGGGGCCAATCTGCACATTAGATAACGGACGTTATCTTTTTCTAACAGCGTTGTGCTAACTGCACATTTTTAAAAGTTTGTTGGTATTTTTGGTACCCTTAAAAGTTATTTGTGTTGGGCGTTCTTGAAGTAAATGTTTATTGGCCAAATTACTCCTTAACTCTAAAAAAAAAAAAGTTAACAAAATCTTATATTAAAGACAAGAGAGAATACTTTATTTCTTAACTAAGAATTTTGCTCAGTTCCACAAATTATCATTCGTTGATTCACTTCAATTTAGCATAAATCACTGCTCTAAAATCTGCACATGCACAGGGAGGGATTCAAGTATACATGAATATTAGTAGCAATTTATTTAATTTCCTACCATTGGAAGAAAGACGTGGTCGCTCACTAGTCACTAGTAGTTTGCATGGAAATAAATGGCCCTGCCTTGTTTGGAAGCTCAATACGGAATACAGCCAGAGATTCTCCAACCGAGGGGACCCAAACCAATCAAAAAGCATCCTTTTACAAGTTTAATTGGCTTTTCATTTAGAAATTTCATATGGTATTTTAGTGTTATTTTCCCTTAAATCAATTAGTAAGGGCAAGGGGTCGGACACTCTCACCAAAAGGAGGGGATTTCGATCCTCGAGTTGGTCAAGACATTGGGAGGACATCTTAACTTTTAGGTGCCTAAGTAAACGCCTGAGGGTAATAGACGACTCGTCCTACCCAACATTAGTATCACCTAAAAGGAAAGGAGACTTCGTCCTACCCTTAGATTATGGATGGGCCCAACCCATTTTCTAAAATTTTGGTATCAAAAAAGAAAAAGAGAAAAGAAGAGAAGAAGCATCCTTCCAAGTGGGTTTCTCAAAACTGAATCACAGTAAAGCCCAAAAGCATCTGCGATATATGAATGAGTTGCTATAAAAAATTAACCCTATTGGCACCATTGTGGATCAATATAAGCGCCCCCCCCCCTTTTTTCTGTAGTATAAGTAATATGAAGGGTAATTAATGTTTATTTATCAATGGGGTTAGTCTAATAGAAAGAACTAGTCTTTTACAACATGATGAATCAAGGTTCAAATCTTATTGAGAGAGATTCCTACATTTAATAATAGGATTGCATCTAATAGGAAGATACATATCCTAGAAACAAAAAGTGTTTATTTGTCAATTTGACTATGTAATTAATGTTGAAAAATGTGACTTATTATATTCCTTTTGGTGGTCCTGTTTTTAGAAGAATGATTTGATTTAAAATATAAGCCACAACCGGAGCGATTGATGATTATTTGTCAATGTTGTCTCATAATTAATGTTCAAATATTGCTCATTGTATTTTTCTCTCTCCTTTAAGATCTCATTTAATTTGAGTAAAGTTAGAAATTTCTTTGAATTTGTGACGAATGTAATGAGTTAATTACTATTTTTTGGTTTTAATGAATTAGTTAAAGTGATTTATATTGTAGACCGGATATAATATTTTTTTTCCCTTCAGAAATCGTTTAATAAAGATAAAGTTGAATTTTTTCTATAAAAAAAATTATGATAGTGTTCAAGAGTTCATCGTTCTTTCTTGATTCTAATGAAATGGTTGAAATTTACTTGTATTTTTAATTTTTTATTCCAACGAAGCATTTTTTGAGATACTCCGTAAGATATAGGCAGAGCGGGGCCACCACACCTTGGAGAAAATATTAGAATACCACGATAATTCTCAATTTTGATTGTCAATCAGCCCCAACGAAGAAGGAATTTATACAACTTGCCCATTCTATATCCATCCACAACCCCATCAGTGGGGCCAATAATCCACATAGGATAAATTCATGCCACGTCATGAATAGACCAAAATACCCCTATTAACGAAACGAAAAGCCCTCAAATCCCCCATGTTTTTATACCTAGCCAAGAACAGGATGAAACATTCGCTGCCCACAAAATAAACCCATGGAAGATCAGGGAGATCACAGGAAAACCCAAATCATTCAATTGGCTTCACTGATGAACCCATATGCCGTTGAAAGTGATTGATTCAGGCTCGTTAATATTCTCTCGATCTATGATAAGTCTGATTCCAATGACCTCTCGCTCTAGCACTATTGTTTTGTTTTCTGTTATTTTGGCATGGAAAAAAAAGTGAGATACATATGTACATATACACATACACGCATATAAACTTGCACATTATTTTGTGATGATGAGTAAGTTTGCTGGACTCAAGTAGATAGCTAACTCATAGAAGACAAAAATTAGATTTACTCATACTTAAGAATATTGTTAGTTATATATTATTATTTATTGTTTCATACAGTGTGTATTATACTTCCAACCGTTTCACCAGTTCTATCAGAACTCTGATAAGAACCCGAAGACCTCATGTAAAAGAAGTCGTTCAGACCACCAAGACAGATAGATTGGCTTATTAGATAGATCAAATGTCTAAAGAAGTCAAAAATTTGTAATAATGTTATGGTGACCTTTCAAATGTCTCCCAATGAATTTATAGTGGGAGAACCAATCTTTCTATTGAATTAATTGAGCATCTGGAAATATCTTTATCAATGAAGCCCTTATCTACATTGATGATAGGTTCAAAAATCTTAATCATGGTTTTTTGGAACAATGATGGGGCAACTTTAAGACCAAAGGGCATGACAATCCATTGGTATTGGGCATTTGGAATACAGAAGGCAGTTTTGGGCTTGTCTTGAGGATGAATTCCTAGTAGCCAAACACTAGCTTTAAGATCAAACTTAGGGAAAACTTGTGCTACACCTTTAAGATGGGCAAAAAGAGTAGTGGGCTTAGGAAGAAGAAATTTGTCATCTTGAAGGAAATGATTTAAAGGATTATAATCAATTATGAGCTTCTTTTTCCCTTATTTGATTTCAAACATTTTCTGAACATAGAAGGCCTGCCAAGCCCATTCAAATTTAGGTGATTTAATGACACATTGCTTCAGAAGAGCAGCACATTAAAGATCATGAAATCCACTTGAAATGGCTATAGTGCTCTCAAAGAATGTCTATGCTTAGGGCCCTTCGTCTAGAGAGGAAGAGGATTTACTCTTCCGAAGTCTGAAGAAGATTAAGAATGGCGATAACATAGATTCAAATAAGGAGTGGCCACAACTAGGTGAGCAAGGTAAGAGAACATGGATTAATGGTCAATCATTTGGTCAAAAAAAAAAAGTAATGAATTCATTAAAGGAGGCGGGGTTCAAATCTTTTAATTGTTGTTTCATTACTTACCCACAGTAATTCTAGAATTATGAGCACAGAAAGTACTCATCATGCTGCAGATATATATGTGTGTGTGTGTGGGGGGGCTTCATTTTTTCTGGACAAGCAACAACCAGAACATCACCTCACCACTCGCTTGCATGCACCCTTCAATGTAATCACTATTCTAAAATTCATTTTATGATCTTAACAACTAATGATTCAATATATTCTGATTAATAGAGTATTAATAAGGTTGTGTGACCCAATTTCCCCCTATATATTCACGCATTGTATAGAGTAACTACATTATATAATACAAGATGTAGTTGATGAAAGGTTATGGACTCTTATTAGGCTTAATACAAGAGGAACACTACTATCTCATCTATTCTTTATTGATGGCTTGATCCTCTTTGGAGAAGCATCTAGCTTCCAAGTGAAAACTATGCTTGATTGTTTGGATATTTTGTGGTGTATCGGGTAGAAAATGAATATAGAAATGACTAAGATGTGTTTCTCCCGAAATATTCATTCATCGACTAAGATATGTTTCTCCCGAAATGTTCATTCATCGAGAACCATGAACTTACGTTACCCACATACTACATGCAGACCATGTTGCTCATGAAACGTATAGTGAAGGAACTGGAATAGAGCAGCAGAGGTTTCCTTTAAGGGTATTGAAGAAATTCATAGGTTACACTTAATCTTATGGGATCAGGTACAACAAGAAAAGATTTCAGGAGGGTTGGGAATTAGAAAGTTATTGAAGCATAATAAAGCCTTTATCATAAAATTGTGTTGGAGACTTATATGTAATAGAAAGGTCTTATAAGTGCAAGTGCTTAGAGCTAAATATAATTGTGGTGACGATAAGATTCCAAATGTTAAGAAGCAAAGGAGCTCGTCCTTAATATGGAGAGGAATCAACACAGTTTGGGGAAAGTTTTGAAATGGTATTGAGAGAAAAATTGGGAATGGTCGGTTTTTGTCTTTCTGGTTGGACAATTGGTTTGACATGAATAGGCCTCTCATTGATTTGGTTCACTGTTATGAACACCTTATTGATTAGAATGAGAGTGTGGCTGAGTACGTGATGGAAGTGGGTGAGTGAAATAGAAGGAAGATGAAGCACTGGTTTCCTTCCAATGTAATTGATCTAATTATCTGTGTACACCCCATGTGAGGAGAGAGGAGATGACAAAATATACTGGAAACCATCCACTGATGGTTGTTTCTCAGTCAAATCGGCATATCATTTTCTTTTATCAGGTAATCGATGGGCTAAAGATAACATATAGAAGATTATATGGAGATGGTCTGTTTTGGACAAGATAAAAACCCTTATGTGGTTAGCTTCTCATGGAAGAGCTCATACATCGAAGCTGAGGATGTAGAGAGCTTTGGAGACGTCTGCGGCTTACCTTTTTAGATGCGAGATGGATGAAGACTTGATGCATATGTTGCGGGATTGCTCTATGGTCAGGAAGTGCTGGAAATTAGTGGTCAAACAAGAAAATGGAACATATTCTCTTCTTTATAGAGGTAGATTGGATCGAATGGAATCTGACCCATGAGATATATACAAAGAAGATTCTATGGAAAACCTTCTTTGGGTATCTTTGCTGGGATGCATGGGTATCACGCTGTAAAAAGTTGTTTGATTGTGAGACAACTGATGTGGGAATGAATGTGTAACATTGTTTCTTTAGAGCATGTTCGAATAAGGATATTCAGGAAAGATGATATGGAGAAGAGGTTTAATATTTCTCATGAAAATTGGAATCAATATGAAGAGGACTGCATTAAGGTAACAATCAATGACTCAGTTTTGGAGGATGGAAAGAGTGGATGCGGAGGTTACATTTGGGATCAAAATGCAGTTGGCTTGTAGGTTTCATCTCCAAACTTATTAATGTTCCTTCGGTTTTTGCAGAAATAATTGGTTGCATTCAGGGCCTACAATTGTGTTGGTCCAAAAGGTATAAGAAGGTTAAGTTAGTTACAGATTGTATAGATGCCCTAAATTATATGTTGAGAGAACGTGATCATCATCATCCTTTTAAGGACATCGTGGATGATATTAGGATGCTTTTTGTAGAGATTGGCAAGTTGAAGTCACTCACGGACATAGAGAGGTCATAACTATAGCTGATCAATTAGCAAGATATTCTCATAGCATATATGAGAATTTTTGTTTGTTTCATTAATCTCCTCCTTTTATTCAAGAGGTGAATGTTGATGAAGTTTAGGAGTCATCGATGAAGTTGTTGTAATGTTTCTGTTGACATTTTGATTCCAATATTATTAAAAAAAAAGTGGGTGGTTTGTGTACCAACAACGGACATGCTGCATGTGGAAGTGTCATTAGGTATCGTCAAGGTAACTGGGTATGAGGATTTCAGTAGAAGTTAGGGTACGCGACCTCAATTATATATTACGAAAATCCATTGTGGCCTAAACGTCAGTAAGGAAAAGGGTTTCGACAGGATTAAGCTCTTTACGAATTCATCATAGGCTTTACGCCTACTTATGGCGGAGTTTGGAGCATATCATCCATTGTATGAAGACATAATAAAATTAAGGGTACTTGTCTTCTCAAATTGGAATCTTAAATTTTCTCATTAATATAAGAAGGACATGATTTTGCAGATTATCTAGCCAAAATGACTCACGGAATTAGTCAGGATTTTGTATTATTAGAATCGCCCCTGTGATGAATTATAGGCTTTTGATCAATTTTTTTTTTTTTTTTTTTTTTTTTGTAATCATAGGCTTTTTTTTAGTACTTATTTAACTTTTTTTAAGAAAAAGTCAGCTAGGTTTTATATTAAAAACCAGAAGGTACTTTATTTCTTCACTAAGAATTTTGCTCAACTCCACAAATTATCATTCTTGATTAATCTGTACATTCACAGGGAGGGATTCCAGTGGAAGGGGATTCTCTCCTTAGCATTTTTTTCTCCTATTCTCTCATCAGCCTATCTGAGCTGTTGATTGGGAAGATAAGAAAAAAAAATTAAAGTAACATTATATTGATTGTACAGACATGACCCGATTTAAGTATATATGAATATTATTGTAGTAGCAATTTATTTAATTTCCTACCATTGGAAGCAAGAGGTTTTTTTTTCCCCTATTTGCACTTTTTAAATATCTAATTACCATTTTACCATTGTTTCCAAACTATTTCCCAATGTGCCACTATTTAGTCGACTAAACCAAGGTTTAATCGACTAAAACGTGGGGCATTGCTTTTTTTGATCGCCCGAGATTTAGTCGACTAACCCAATTGGTTTAGTCGACTAAATAGCGACATGGGGTTTTTTAAAAACCCCAATCGCGGCATTTGGAACCCTAATCCACCACAAAACCTCCCCAAACCTCTCCCCCTCTTTTTTTTCACCAAATCCTTACTGAATCTGTTGGTGGGTAGCGAATGAAACTTCATTCTAGCATCATCTGCGTCGATTTCGATATGTTCTCATCTCCATTTTGAATTTCCGTTGTTCTTTCGTTTATGCAAACCCCCATTTCTCTAGAAGGTAGACAAATTAATTAAAAGTAAAAATGAGTTTTATATTTAAAATCAAAGTTCACCCAAGATCAGTGAGGATCAAGAACATGACTAATAATCCTAACAGAAAAATCCCCAATATAAAATCTTAATAAAATTAATTAATTTTATGGTTTCTTAAACCCGAATATGAAGAAATATTTTTCAAAATTTATAATTTATATTGATTACATTCAAAATATCAAATTGATTAGTTAAGATACTAATTTAAAATAGATATGAAAATCCCTAATGATGTCTTTATTTTCAAACTTATCAATAACAACTTCTTGAGGTACTCAAGGTACTTTCAACCTACGTTACTCATAATATATCAAAATATAGGAAAATGATATCCTATATGAGATTATAGAGGATAATATATCAAAATATAGGAAAATGATATCCTCATTACCCTCTTTTATATCATCATCTCATCTCCATCCTTAGATAATGAAATGCATATTTTAGATTTAATATTTTATAAAATTATTATTATAATATTTTATAATTTCAAATTTCTTTATTTATTATAGATTGCAATTATGAAGGGTATAGATCAAATTTTAAGAGTTTAAAATTACTTATTTATGTTTATAGAAATAATTTTATAAAAGATTGAATCAATAATATATTGTTTTAATCTAACGGTCTATATGAGATTATGAGAATAAAATGAAAAAAGAAGACAAAAAAATAACCCCAAAATATAAGGTAGACAAATAATTAAAAATAAAAATGAGTTTTACAATATTCCAAAATTCAGTGAGGATTGTGGACATAACTAAAAATCATAAAAAATCCTCAATATAAAAACTTAATAAAAAAATTAATTTTATGGTTGTTTTATAGCTCCACGCACCAATAGGATCCGAATCGCATGACAAAGGAGTTGATTATCTAACGGGTCCCACAATATTATCGAGCGTGTTATACACGCATGAACATGATAAAGAGTTTCACATTTAACCCTATAATTTATACTAAAATATTAATAAATAAATAAATAAATAAATAATCGGATGAAGAAAAGGTAAAAGTTCCGCATAAACGAAAGAACAACGGAGGAAATTCGAAATGGAGATGAGAACATATCGAAATCGACGCAGATGATGCTAGAATGAAGTTTCCTTCACTACCCACCAACGGATTTAGTAAGGATTTGGTGAAAAAAAAAGAGGGGGAGAGGTTTGGGGAGGTTTTGTGGTGGATTAGGGTTCCAAATGCCGCGATTGGGGTTTTTAAAAAACCTCATGTCGCTATTTAGTCGACTAAACCACTTGGGTTAGTCGACTAAATCTCGGGGGCAGTCAAAAAAAAAACAACGCCCCGCGTTTTAGTAGACTAAACCTTGGTTTAGTCGACTAAATAGTGGCACATTGAGAAATAGTTTGGAAACAGTGGTAAAATGGTAATTAGATATTTAAAAAATGACAAATAGGGGGGGGAGGGAAACCGAAGCAAGACGTGGTCACTCGTCACTAGCAGTTTGCATTTGCATGGAAATAAATGGCCTTGGCATGTTTGGAAGCTCAATACGGAATACATGCCAAAGATTTTCCAACCGAGTGGACCCAAACCAATCAAAAAGCATCCTTCCAATTTAGTTTCTCAAAACTGAAGCACAGTGAAGCCCAAAAGCATTGGCTATGTATGAGTGAGTTGCTCTCAAAAATTAACACTACTTACTGTATCAAAAAAAAAAAAAACACTACTTGCAGCATTGTGGATAAATATAAGCCCAATTTTACTTTTTTGGGGTCTATAGTATAAGTAACATGAAGAATAATTACTCTTCGTTCTTGGGTTCAACTGGCGTGGGGGTCGGTCTTCTTCACCTTAAGGGAGGAGGTTCGATCCCTGCCTTGGTCAAGGCGTTGGGGGAGGCATTCTAAGGGTCTAGGAAGCAGTGGTAACGCTGGTAGAGATGGAGGCATGTTTACTCTCTGGCCAGTATCCCCTGTGGACTGCGCCCTGCCCTTGGATTGTGGGTGAGCCCAACCCTTTCCTAAAATTTTGATATAAAAAAAAATATGAAGAATAATTAATGTTTATTTACCGATAAGGTTGGATTTGACGGAAGGAGTTAGATTCTCATAAGATGGTGAACCAATGTTTGAATCTCACTAGAAGAGGTGCTCATATTTAGTAAAAAGATTGTATCCAATAGGAGGATACCTATGCCTAACAAAAAATATTTATTTGTCAATTTGACTATGTAAATAACATTGAAATGTGACTTATTATACTCTCTCTAATCCTGCTTTTAGAACAATGACTTGGTTCATAATATAAGCCACTTAGAGAATAATTAATACTTATTTCTTAGTTTTTCCCCGTAATTAATATTCAAATATGACTCTTTATATTTTCCCCTCTCCTTGAATATCTTATTTAATATGAGTAAAGTTGGAATTTTTTTTGAATTTAAAATGGATATAATGAGTTAACTACTATTTTTTTTAGTTCTAATAAATTAGTTAAAGTGGCTTGTATTATGGATTGGAGGAAAGATTTTTTCTTTTTCCTTCTCAATAAAGGTAAAGTTGAATTTTTCTTTTAAAAAAAATTAAGACAGAGTTATTAGAGTTCACCGTTCTATCTTGTTTCCAAGGTAAAGTCGATTTTTTTAAAAAAAAAAAAAAAAAATTAAGACAGAGATAAAGGGTTCATCGTTTTATCTTGTTTCCTTTTTTTTGCTCAGAGTTTTATCTTGTTTCCAATGAAGTGGTTGGAATTTACTTGTATTTTTATACCAAGGAAGCATTTTTTGAGATAATATATATGCAGAGTGGGGCCACCACACTTCAGAGAAAATATTAGAATACCACGATAATTGTTAATTTTATTGTCTGCCCCAAAGAAGAAGGAATTTATACAACTTGCCCATTCTATCTCCGTCCACAAGCCATCAGTGGGGCCAATAATCGACATAGGAAAAATTCATGCCACGTCATGAATAGACCAAAACACTCCTATTAACGAAACGAAAACCCCTCAAATCCCCCTGTTTTAAAACCGAGCCAAAAACAGTAAGAAACATGTCGCTGCCCACAAAATAAACCCATGGAAGATCAGAGGCTAACAGTCACATGGGAGATCAGTGGAAAACCCAAACCACCCAAATGGGCTTCACTGATGAGCCCATATGCCGTTGAAAGTGACTTGGCCCGATTCACTCTAAGGCCCATTAATATTCACACGATCTATGACAAGTCCGATTCCAATGAGCACTCGCTCTAGCACTATTGTTCTACTGTTTCCTGTTATTTTGGCATGGAATAAAAGAGTGAGATACATATGTACACACAAACAAACTTAACATTATTTTTGTGATGATGAGTAAGTTTGCTAGACTCAAGTATATAGCTAACTCATATAAGACAAAATGAGATTTACTCATACTTAAGAATATTGTTAATTGTATATTATTATTTATTGTTTTTGTACAAGTGCATCATGATTCTTTGTATTTTCTCTTCTATAAATAGAAATCTACATCTACAGTATCAGTAATACTGATCCTAATGGTGTCAATATTCTATTTTTCTCTTTTAACCTTTCATGGATAAATCCATTATATATACCAAACTTCAAATCCATCATTAATGGCAGATTTAGTGATCCGAGAATATGTAACACAATTTTGTGTGAATATATAAACAATATAATGACCCACTTTTGGAGACTTAATTAACACCTTAGTTGTTTCTTTCACCATTTAATTAAACCCGGTCTCAATTAGCAAAAGCCAAGTATTTCTTACAGCAGCATATATAAAAGAAATACATAACCGTAACATGTAAAGAAACCACCGGCGAGAAGATATAAAAGAAATATATGATTTTGAAGGACCAACTGGTCCGCCACTATTAGTTCTCTTTCTAGTTTGATGTATTAAGGGCTAGACCTTATTGCCTAGTCCCTAACTCATATTTTCAAGCTTCAGTTTGCCTGTATTTCTAGAAAAAAAAAGAAAAAAAAAAAAAAAAAAAAGATAGCTAGAAGTGGTCCTAGACTCAAACTTAATTAAGAAGTTAATGAGAGGAAAGAATGAACATAATATGGTACATTTCAAACTCAAAAAACATCCATAACATACAAATTTTAAGCATCAAAAGTCCTAAAAACTACTCGTTTGAAAACCCTAAAGATGGGCACACAAAAATATATAGTCTAAACATAATTCTAGCTAGCACCCTCTCCTAAAATATTTGGCTTGCTTCATCACCAAACAACATAACCCAACTATAACATCAGTCACAAAATCGCATGAATTAAATACATATCATGCTTCACAACTTCACAGGATCAAATAGTAGTGACTAGGTGGAAAGTCTGAAACCATAAGCGTACCACAATTTTCATGAAACATAACCAGCCATCTAATGATCAATCAAAATTTTTAAGCTCAATCAATAATCTAATAATGATGATAAAACTTCAAGCCAAATTTCATTTTAGTACACATGACATATGAAAAAATGTTATGCCAGAAATCAATATAGGAATTTTAGGGTGCCTTCGGATATCAAAGCGATGGAAGGGATAGAAAGTGGAAATGAGAAAATTAAGGTTAGAAAACACTTATGCCAGAAATCGAGATAAGAATTTTGGATTTCTTTATGTCCGTAACAATTTTCATTTAATCCTTAAATTATTAGTGATAAAAAAAAATTCATGACTAAATTCAATTTCCTAATTAATACTAATTAATAGGAAGGCCAGCCAGGGATAATGGAGCAAATCAAGGTTGGCTTACCCTTGATTTGAATAGGAAAATCATAAAGAAAAAGGAATACCAGGAGCAGAGGCGGAATCAAAAATGTAATTAAGGGAGGCTAAAATTACAGAATAGAACCCAAGTTTTCATGAAAGTACAATTCAACCTCACAAAAATTTCAATATTTTCTTTTTAACCCCGCCACGAACTTTTAATGGAGACTAAAATGAAAATATTAAAAGTTTTATAAGAGTGAAATGTAATTTCTTAAAAATCTGGGTTCAATTCTGTAATTTTAGGGGGTGCCGCCCTAATGCAGTAATTTTTTAATAATATATTTTCTGAATTTTGTATTCGTAATATTCTCTCATATTTTGTCGTTCTTTCGTTTTCCCAACCAAAGCAAGAACTAGAGTGGGAGTGTGAATTGCAAAACATGAGGGACACAGTTATGTTGAACAGGGATAGAGCTATAACATGAATTGGTCAAAGTCAGAGAGAGGGTATACGTGTAGACTCAGAACATGTGTGTGCGTACAAAATACATGGGTGGCCACAATTACTTATATATGGAATATGGTCAATATTGAAAGAACAAGATGTCCCAAATATAATGCATGATTTTTTTTCAAGATGGAACAAATTAGCAAAGCTGAAACGAATATGGAATAATATAGCCTTATTATATATGCAATGTACGTACATAGGCCCCTCAAAATGATACATTATGATCTTTTCTTTAGTCTTAAATATAAGATATAGGGGACTTTTTTGAAAAAAGAGATTAAGGAAGCTAAATAAGTTACTTAATAATATAATATATTATAGATTTTTACATTATATATTTCAATTTATAAGTTAAACAAAATAGCTTGAAGAAAAAAATGACAAATATAAATATTTTAAAGTAGAGAAAATTATAATAAAGGACCTAAGAAAAATAATATTTATTAAGAAGGACCGTAAAAATGGTAATTATTTTGAATGATCAGAAATTAAAACATTAAAATAGAAAGACTTAATTGTCCTTAACTAAATTTCCTATTTTCTCTCTAACTAAATCAAAATCTGGAATAATTAATGGATAAAGACTAGGCCACTTAGTGTTTTTTCCATTCTTCGAACTGATGAATCAGACAGTGTCAGAATATCTATACTTTAGAAATCTCAGTATGATAGTTCAATGGGGCATATACTGAATACTGCTACAGATATCTGAAATTTTTTCCCAAATCCAATATTAATAACTTAGGAGCTGAGCCCAACCCCTTTCCTAAAATTTTTATATCAAAAAAAAAAAAAAAAAAATTATTTGACCAAGGAAGCACAGATCTCGATGAGGGTTTTCAATTGTTGTCCACTAATAATGAAATTGAAAAAGAATTAGGTTATTTGAATTAATCTCTTTTTATCATTATCCATCAATTACTCCAGATTCTGATTTAGTTAGAGAGAATAAGGGAAATCAAGTTAAGGATAATTTAGTCATTAATAAATATTATTTTTCTTAGGTCCTTTATTATAATTTTCCCTTTAAAGTAATTTAATTAGTTTTTTTAACATCCCAAACAAATTAACCTTATCTTATATTTAGAACCATAACAAGTATTATTTTGTTGTTGTGTTATCATATTGTCCTACTTCAGTCATCCGAAATTGACAGTGTGGGGGAGGATTTGAACCCTTCACATTACTTTATCTCATGCGATCCTTATCATCTGAGTTAGCAAAAACACTTTTCTTAGAAACCAAAAAACAGCGAACTGCATTTTTGGTCGCATTTTTTGGTGGCGATTATTTTTGTGATTTTTGAAGGATATACTTTCAAAAAGATATTCAAGTGGCATGAAAGGGATTATTGATCTTCTTCTTCCTCTCTGAAGCTTTCTTATGCTTCATCCAAGACACGCATGATTCAAATTGAAAATCGCGCAAATCCCATGGAACATTATTCAATACTACTTATCGGTACTTAATATAAGATATATTTGTATAATTAATTCTAATTCTAAATATAAAACATAATTTTCAATTTACCAACTTTTTTCTAATTTACTCCTATTAATGCTCACTAGCTCAACAATAATTAAGGAAGAGAATGAATGAGAGAATTAAGAAAAATGATTAAGATGTTTTAAAAAATACATGTTATATTAATTAACTTCCTTAATCTAACCAAATTAGGTAAATATGTTTTATATTAAAAATCAGATAGAATATATAATACTCCATAGTTGTAATGACCGCTGAAGGCACCTAACATATAGATTACCAGCGAGGTTTAAAGAAAACCAGATTCAAATATTCTAAAGGGTATCTACCTTCTTCTTCTTAACCATCAAAGTGCAAATATCTAAACAAATGAAAAATTGGTGCGTGCATGAAAAATTGGTGTGTAATAGAGTAGTACTCCTTAACATTATATTAATGATGGTCACTACTAAGTCTTGTTTGAATTAGCGATAAAAGCTGATTTTCCAATGTGATTCATAATATACAAAATAAGTAAGTGAGATGAGTTTATCTCGAATTACGTGTTAATATAATTTTAAAACGCTAACTCAAACAATTAGTGGGTGAGGTTGAGGGATTTCATAGAGAAATTGCTCAGCTTTGCTTGGTGTGTGGCAGGGCCCTTTCTCATACAACCAGAGACAAACCTTTGTGTATACAATGGGGGACCATCCCCCCCCCCCAAAAAAAAAAAAAAAAAAAAAAAAAAAAAAAAAATTATTCCAAATTTTTAATACAAATTGGATTTTTTTTTTATACACTTGGCTCAAAAATTTATACATTTGGCCTTCAAATATTTTTTCTTAAAAATTAGTTAATCAAGTATATATTTAGCCCTCCAAAAATATTCTTCCAAGGTCCATCCCTACATACAACCTTGCACCATGGTCCAGGGGGCAACCACTTTGTTACAAAGAAACAAAACAGCCAACGACTTTCTCATCTCTCAAATCTTGTTAATTTATTTTACTCCTGTTTTTAAGAAGGATTAATAAAATTAATTGAGTTAGTTATTTCCTTTAATAATTTGCGTTTGAACTTGGAACTAATCCTAAATTAGACTCTTTGATATATGCAATCGATATAAATAATTTGATGGGGAAAATTATAAATTTGGGAGATTAAGTAGGTTGAGTTGTTATATTGAATACTAAATTATTATACCGATTGACTGACTATGTTTAGATTCAGAGGGAGTATCATTATCATTAGAGAAAGCAAAGTAAGAAAGGAGAATTTGATTAAGATGTGAGGCCTCACAACCGTTGTGTGTCGTTTAGGGATGAATATATAAGATAAATCACATGTTTTGTGTGAGGCCTCACAAAACGTGTTAGAGGATAGATGTGACAAATACAAGATGACTTCATGAACCGTACGTCAGCACCATGATCCTTCCTCATATAGTCATAAATATTCCAACGCCAACTGGCCTTATTTTGCACGTGGCCACTTTATCCAACCTGATATCCCCCACCCACCAATGCCCTTTAATTAGTCTATGTTTGCTGGTTTGAATGGTGAAAAAAAATGAAAAGAAAATACGGGGAGAGAATATTAGTAACAAAACTTTCTAAAATAGTAAAAAAAATTTACTACTATTTTTTATTCTAAATATAAGATAAAATTTGTAATGTAATTTGTAGTACAAATTTTATCTTATATTTATGATAAGAGGGAGTATTTTTAACAGTTTTTTCTTATAATATTCTTTCCTCTTAATTTCCTTTCCATCCAAACGTAGCAATAAATCTATTTAACTAATCTATGTCAGTTTATTATAAATAAATAAATAAATGATCAATATATTCTTGAATCTATGTGTATGACTACGGTATATCCTTGTGAATAATTCGACCTTTCTCACTAAGTTACAAGACGCGCGTTTATTTTGAATTTTCCCTTATAATCAATTTACACACACAATATTAATATAGAATTAGTGTAGCAATGTAAGGCTCTGTTAGACCCTTTTGGATCTCAAATTTAAGTTTTAGAGGAGTCATTTGTGTTGGAAGAGACAGTTACAAATCCCAACAGATATCTAGGATGATTATAAGCACAGTAATATATATATAAATCTTTTTTTTTTCTTCAAATAATTGAGTATGTTACTTCTTCGTCAACAACACTTGAATCTCTCACTTTTAATTGTGTGATTGGAAGATTATGTATAGTATAATAAAAATAAGAGTAAAATACTCGACCACCCTCCTCTGTTTTCGCCTTAATTACACAAACCTCCCTTCTATTATAAAAACCCATATAAACTTCCTCTAAAATTAAACATATATTACACAAACCTCCCTTATATTTTGAGATTCTATTTCCATCCACCCAAACCGTTAGTTGACCGTTTAGTTTAACTTTTGAACCTTTCTTTTTTTGGTAAAATACCCTAACTACCCTCATGTTTTGCTTTAATTACATATATCTACCCTCTATTTTGAAAACATAGCTTAAATCTAAACAGTTAACTTTGTTAAGAATATTCTAAAAAGATTCAAAAAATATATTTTTAACTAAAGTTTATATAAAAATAAAATTTCTTTAATATTTTACTCTTAATACTAAATTTTTTAACTAAGTTTATATATAGAAACTTACACATGGTTGATATATTTATTTTGTCCTACACATTTTGACTAAAATTTTTTAAAGAATTTAAGATTTTTTTATCTGTTCCTTAATTTTTATTTTTATCTTTACAAATAGTTATTTGTTTGATGATTTTAGATTGGTTAATGTAATAAATATTACAAACGACGTTGAATATTCAAGTAAGTTATTAAATAAACATGTGATTGATCAAATGTGTTTATAAATATTTGTGAAAAAAGTATTAAATTATAACTTTGAATGACACATACAATCTCAAACTTATATAGTTCATTATATTTGACAAAAATATATGTGTTTAATATATATTTTAAGTCAGAATTAATTTATAATATCAAAATTAATACTTTTTTTAACAAATTAGAAAGTTAAAAAATCTATTAGAATAAATTTTTGGTTGTATAAAATTTTATTAGCCTTATATATGTATGTGTTTAAATAATTCTAATACTGAAAAGGAATATTTTGGTAAAAAAAAAAAAGAAAAAAAAAAAAGTTCAAATTTAATTTAACGGTCAACTAACGGTTTTGGTGAATGGAAATAGAATCTCAAAATATAAGGGAGGTTTATATGGGTTTCCAAAATAGAGGGGAGGTCTGTGTAATTAAGACAAAACAGGAGGATGATCAGAGTATTTTACTCTAAAAATAATTATCTAATTAATGCTAAATTTTAACATAGCATTAATTAGAGGAGTCATTTGTGTTGGAAGAGACAGTTACAAACCCCAAACAAGATACCAGATGATTATAAGCACAATAATATATATAAAAATCATTTTTTTTTCAAATAATTGAGTATGCTATGTTACTTCTTCGTCAACAACACTTGAATCTCTCACTTTTAATTATGTGATTGTAAGATTATGTATAGTATAATAAAAATAATTATCTAATTAATGCTAAATTTTAACATAGCAATATAATTTTATTATTAATATGAGAATAAATATAATCAAATCATATTAGTTTTGAAAAAAAAAAAAAATTTAATTTTTGTCACTAAATTAATATATATACAAATTTTTTTTTTTAATGGAAATAGGAAAAACGCACTTTTTTTTTTTTTTTAATGACAACCTACTCCTTTTGATCACCCTTGACTACTTCATATAGACTAAGGAAAGTATTTAAAAATAATTTATGTTCTATTTCTTTTTACAAAAATCAGTGCTACATACTATTTTTTTGTTAATATTGCCCTTAATTAACTTTATTAAATTTTACCATCAATTATTTTTTTTTCTAAAAGAGAAAGTGAACAATATGATTTGTAATATAAGGGTTGTTAGTGTTCCCGACATTTTGTAATGTGACTTACTTTTAGAATCAAGCATGGAAACTTATAATGAGGAATCTGTGACAGGAGAGCCTCAATAGTAATAGCTCATAATGACTAATAATGACTATTAATGAAGATTATTCTTAATCCCTACAAATCAAAGATTCCTATAAATCAAAATACAATTTCCTATATAATCCCTGTCACCCCCCGCAAGCTGGAGCATGGATGTCTTGGAGCATGGATGTCTTGGATGCCCAAACTTGGACTTGAGTTCATAAACCGAGTAGGATGAAGTGGCTTTGTCAATATGTTCGCAACAAACGGTCTCACAAGAGACCTAACAATATACTTTACACATCTCGTTAGAGACAAACACCAAAAGATCTCATCGGGGACCAAAAAATACTCCAAAGTTCTCATCAAGGACCAACACCAAACGGTTAACAAAAGTGGTTAGAAGAGAAATCAGAATACAATAAAAAAAAGGTGATTAGAAGAAATGATATGGAGAAAAAAAAAAAAAGAAAGATGAAGAAGACCATGTTAACTCCTTCTTAGAGAGAGACCATGTTAACTCTCTCTTGGAGGGAGACCAAGTTAACTCCCAAAAAAAAAAAAAAAAAGCATCAATCGAGATAATAGGTCTCGAGAAAACGAGGAGAAGAAAAAAAGATCAATCGAGATAATAGGTCTCGAGAAAACGGGAAAAAAAAATCAATCGAGATAATAAGTCTCGAGAAAACAAAGAAAAACTAAAGTAAAATCGAGAGAATAGCTCTCAAGAAAACGAGGAAAAAAAATTGGAGCAATCGAGAGAATGGGTCTCGAGAAAAGGAGAAAAAATAGAGTAAAATCGAGAGAATAGCTCTCTCAAAAAACGAGGAAAAAAATTTGGAGGTGACGGGAAGAACGGAAAACCTAAAAAATGTGTATAGAAAAAAAAATATTTTAGAGACGACAAAACCTGGGCTTTGATACCATGTGACTTGGCAGAATAGAAAGAATGAATATTGTGTGTCCTGTATTTCATATACAAACGTTACATATATATAGAAGATAGGAGAGCCTCAATAGTAATATCTGATAATGACTAATAATGACCATTAATGAAGATTATTCCTAATCCCTACAAATCAGGGATTCCTATAAATCAGAATACAATTTCCTATATAATCCCTGTCAGAATCACAGGGCAACATATATATATGAATCCCTATGCCAATCGACTTAGTAATCCATCAATGTCACAAAAAATCTACATTAGTGTATATAGCAATTTCCCTCAAGTTTAATGTATATGACGAATCATGTTTTGAAGTTGAAGGAATCAATATAACTACTCTTACTTCATTGTTTTTATGTTTATCAAATGAAGATAAACATGGAGCAATATTATCAGAAATGCGTAAATAAATCCCCGTATCACGTCTGTAAATTAATTTTCATTCCTCCTGTATATTATATTATTATTTGACTTTAATTTTCTCTTACTCCGTTCCCCAAACAGACAGGAGCTTCTGTTTAATGCTGTCTGAAACAAGTTTAGTTAGTTAATTAACTTTTTGAATTGATTAAATTTAAGAACCATTCTATCAGAATTTTCAACTCTCCTATGTAGAAAGAGCGCAGAAATTATAACAACTAGCTTCAGAATCTGACCACCAAAATAAACAATAATATATAACATATCCCCACGCTGAAGCACAGATCAGTTGATGACAGAATTGACAATCGAAGCATAAAAAGTGAGATCAAATGACTTCATATAATCTGAATTTATATATTAAAAAATGAACTAAATTAAGCACAAGTTGCTATTCAAATATTCTGATCAGCAAAATCCACAGGCAGTTCGATCATTATCTTCAAAAAGCACCACCAGAACCAGACACAAACCTCTTTAATCTCTCAGATATCCTCTCAGCTCCGTTACCACATTCTGCTATCTGATCAACATTTACAAGGCAAAACCAGATCCATTAGTAGTTTTATATAAGCATAATTTTTACATATATATAGCCCTAAATCCTCTTCAATATTAGAGAGAAATCGTAAGGTCGTAGCACATAATACTAACTCATCTACTTACTAATTTTATGGGGTTAAGGTAAAATCTAAAGAAGAGGTATATATATTTTAGTGGACACATACAACAGAAGAACAAATATAATGGTTAGTTTAATTAATTACTAATTATTACCTGACAATGAATGGTGTGAAAAACAGTATCTTGAAGGACTGAGTAACTGGCGTTAACAATGTCAGCTTGTTCTTGGTGAAGAATGCGAATGAACTCGTTGAAAATGAAGTGGCAATCCAAGCCAGTAATCACTGAAACGCTTAATGCTGAATCCATTTGGTGAATCTCAATTCTAGGCGATTTTGACCCGTTCATGATGATTCCTCTATTATTGTTGATTAAGCCCCTATAATTAGAATTATTTCTCTTACTACTACTGTCGGTTCCCATAAGGTCGAGTTTCTTCTCTTTCATCTCCTCCAACCTTATCTGAAGCTTCTTTATGTAATTAGTAGCTTCACCCAGCTGATCCGAAACAGAGATCACTTCCTAAACCAACCAGGCCACATCAATTCAAAACAAAAACAGCAACAACATGAAGCATGTGATTAAATTAAAGAAAATGAGCTCGTACCCTTGAGGATTGATGAGGGACAAGTGAGTTGAGGTTGGAGTAAAGAGCCCTCATTTGGCTTCTTCGGTTCCTCTCTATCACTTTCCTATCGCCTCTAGGCGAAGGAGCTGGAACCTTCTCCATCATCTGTAGAATCTCTGAATACAGATTACAATATGGCCTATGGGTAGTTACATGTATAGGTTGAGACTTGAGATCCTCAGCATCCAAATTGAGGCTGTTTCATTTTCTTGTTTGTGTAAAGAAGAGAGAGAAAAAGAGGGAGAGAGAATATAATGTACGGGGTGGGGGATTGGAATCAATTGCGGGCAGTGACTTTAAATAAAGTGAGAGAGAGAGAATCAATATTATAATATTTAGATGCGAGCTAGTCTCTCTCTCAAAACAAAATTCAGATCTGACTATCTGAGACGTGGTTGTGCTATTCCTTGTCTTTGGACTTATCTATATGATCATCCCTCTTTACTGTTCCTGTACTATCCTCAATGGATCCGTCTCCTTTTTTTTATCCTCTTCTTTATCTGGGTCGTTGGATGAAGATCTGGACGGTTTAAATTTTTTTTAATAATTAAATTGTTATCGTATGCGATAAATTATTAAAAAAAATTTCAACCATCCAAATCTTCATCCGATAGTCCAAATAAAAAAGATTATGGAAGAGGATGGAAAGAGTAGAGATTGGGAGCCAGATCCTATCCTCAATATGCTAACAACCAAAAAATTAAAAACTGGAATGCTCAATGAACTGGCCGAAAAAGTGATTCAAGGTTAAGTAGGTCACATTGTGGTTAAACCGGTGATAATTAAAAGATATATTTAAAATAAAATGTATAAAATTACCTACTAAGAACACATATTATAGTATATGTTAGAGTAATATATACATATATATATATATATATATATAAAATCCATATAAAAAGGATTAAACCAATTTAAAATTTGAATCTTATAGAAAGGCCTGACAAAAAAAAGGAATATTTTTTATATATTGATAATAAATTTTTTTCATTTCCTTTTCTATTGACCTTCTCTTTTCTTTTTCCTCTTATTTCTTAGTAAACATTTTTCTTCTTGAATTTCATGCATTTTTTGAGCAATTTTTAGTAACAAAAGCCACCTCGAGCCAACCCAGTCAGTTCACCCCAAGTTAGGTTGGTTTACCCTAAGTGAGGCTAGGTCACTTTCTCCCAGTTTTTCTCTACTCCTCCAGACCGGACACGTGACCGAGTCAACCCAGTCAATCTGATTTGGTTTTTCATACTATGCTAACAACTCGATTGGCTCTTAGTGTGTGTGTGTATATGCATGTCAAGATCCTTATCACAAACACAAAGATGTTCAACAATTTTAGAATTTTAAATAGGGATAAGCATGGTTAGCAAGCACCCTGTAAAAAATTAATGTAAAACAAGAACATGTTCACTATTAATTAAAACTTCGAAATTTAATTTACTATTCAAAGGCTCACATTTTACATTAATTTTCTTACCATAGTTGTCATTCTTTTTTGTGAAAGGTCACTTTTTAATCAGTTTAAACAAAACTACATGCTTAGAATTATGGATATAATTACATATGTTTCATTGGGTTTCTGTTTTTTCAATAATTTTTATGATATGTTTTAAAGCAGAAAATTTTTGGGATAATATCTATTCTAATCTAACATTGATTGATAATTTAAGATATAGTGATTATATTTTTCATTTTTGCCAAAATTGTGTAAAATCAAGCTTAAGCATCATATGCGCGCATGCCCTTTTTTGTTTTCTTCTTTTTTTCCCAATAATGTCAATGAAGTATTAATTTGCAAGAGTTATGCATGCATGGTTTCCTTTGTGTTTTTGTCTCACATCAAGTGATATTATTATTCGACATTTTTAATCAAAATATCGGGTATCCGGAAGTTACATTAACCTCACTGATTCAGGTTGAATCAGATAAAGAACTACAAATGTTTGATATTATTTTATTTTTAATTTACAATGTCAATGAATTTTTTTCTGAGGTACTATTTAGGGCTATATATGCCATGTTGTGGATTGTGTGTGCAATTGTGCGTGTGCGTGTGTATAGAGAGGGGTGTGAAAAGTTAAAAAGTGGGCAGATTCCATATTATTAGGGTTTATGTTTTATACGTATATATAATTATTACAGCCAATTAATTAACCTAGATTTGATAGGAGATCCCGCTAGCACAGTTTTTTCCACAGGATTTTTTTGATCAAATTTTCCACAGGATTCAAAACACTTAATTATTTTATTTAACAAAACAGACATCGTTTTTTTTTTTTTTACATAAAAGTTTAGGTGAGTTGGGTCGCTCACCAGAGTCAGTTCTTCTGGCCTTAAAAAGCGCTTACAGATATATTTACAGATCGCCCATCACACAGTCCTCATATTGGTGGTATTTGAACCTCTAACATTATAGTTATAAGACAACCCTTTTACTAACTGGACCAATATTTGTTGGAAAAACACGGACATATTTTCTACTTGACCTAATTGCTATATAATATAAAGGATTTATCAATTAGAATGAATTAATAAATTGGTGGAATTAATATAATAAATTTAAATGTTAATTGAGATATTTCATCCAAATATGGACACTCACATTATTGTCCCATTCCCTTCATTGAGAGAAAAATAATATGGAAAGAAATGGGGTAAGGATATACTGTAATTAAGGATAAAAGTTCAAATATGCGTCATAAATATATATAGTATAAAAAACCTAAGCCACAATTTATAAATAATACGAATTCCTTTTTTATTTTTATGCAAATGGCTGAATGCACAGTCACACTCTCTAATCAAACAACATAAACTACAAATAATGGAACGACAACGCACTCTAAAAATAACGATTTATCATGAATATCTTTTTTTAAAAAAAAAATAAATTGTCCCCCACATGGTAGTTAAAATCTCCATTTATTACTATGATTTTACATTTTTACGATTTTTTTTATTAAAATGATTTTACTAATTTTCCAAACATTTTAAATGTTTTTACGATTTTACGTTTTATGATTTTTTATTCCTCTCTTGATTTTACGTAAAATCTTAATTTTAACTACCTTAATCCGCCACCTTAATCCCCCACCATGAAAGATTGAGCAGGCTTATGCTCGAATATTACCGTAAAGAATAAACCAATCTTCAACAACACAATTTTTTGGACTCTTCAACTTTTTTATGTTCCCTATTTCAGAATATATCGATTAAGGAAAGTATCACGATCAATTTTGTCGGTGGTAACAAAAAATTAAACTCATCATTTTTTTTTTTATACACATAGTAGGGAAGGGGGGCAGGATTCAAACCCTGGACATAGAGGAGGGGAGCCAAGCTCCTATGTCACAGCACTACTAAGGCGTTGGCTTAAACTCATCATTTTAATTTGATATTTTTTTTTTTGATAGTCCAAAAATAAGCCCGTGTAGACAACTAAAACAAGAAACTACCCTCCTCCGTTGCTTAATATTAGGCATATTTATATAATTTGATTATATTAAAAAAATTGGTTGAATTAGTTAGTATAACCTATAGTCTCTAAAACACTAAAGTACCTCATCTTCCTTAACTCCTTATTTCTCTCTTCTTAGTTATTGTTGATGGAGCATCAATAAGGGTAAATTAGTAAAATATTGATAAATATGAAAACTAAGTCTTATATTAGAACCAAAGATTAACTTCTTAAATATGCCTTATATTAATCACATGAGAAGTACTATATATTAATTAAGATGATCCTTAAGGCCTAAGTAACCAAAAAATTGTTAAAAGATGCTCCAAAAAAAGTCACATGTCTTTTGTATTATTTCATAAACATTAATAACTAAATTAGTGCAACATTAACAATTAAATCAGTATACGTTAACAACAATATCCTAACAACTAAATCAGCACACGCTAAAAACTATATAAGTACAACGTTTTCTAAAATAATACCAGAAAAAGCCCTAAGACGTTTTCTGACATCTGACTTTTCTTTGGGCATTTTTTAACAATATTTTGATAACTTGGGCCCTAAGGGAGATTTTCCCATTCCTTAAACCAGTGAATCAACGAAATGTCTCATATGTTCTAATTTAGTTCAGTGAAGCAAAGCAACTATCTTTATATCTATATGATATAAAATTGATGGGAAGCTCCACTGAAAAAATTGAAGGAAAGTTATATTATTTATAAATTATATACTAGTATATAATGTAAAATCTTCTTTAACTATAACATATATTTTTTTCACCGAACAATATTAGTATTTATTTAGATACGCCCAAAAATAATTAAAATAAATAACCACCTCTTGTTATTAAAATTGTAAGATTGTAAAAGTATTAACTGAATTTTTTTTCTGTTGTCAAAATATTAGAGAGGCGTTTGGTGTCAGTTGAGCCTCTAATTAATAATTACATTTAAAAACATATTTAAAGTTGTTAAAGAATTTTTATAATGAGGATTGGGAGAATAATTAATTATTGACATGTATATTCTCGTGTGTTACTTTGTTGTCATCGCTCCACCATAAAAAATACGCATCAAGGATAAATAACACTATCATCCTTTTATAACGCTTCATTACTTATTTTTTAAATTAAATATATTAGTTAAAATTATTTATAAGTCAGGTAAAATAACTTAGAAAAAAATTATAAATATAAATGTTTAAAAGCAATTTAATTAATTTTTTTAACATCTCCAAAAAATTAACCCAATCTTATATTTAAAACTCGAACGAGTATTATTTTGTTGGTTTGTTATCAATTATCATATTGGCCTACTTCAGTCATCTGAAACTGAAAGCGTGTGGGGGAGGATTTGAACCCTTCATATTACTTTATCTCATCCGATCCTTATCATCTATGAGTTAGCAAAAACAGTTTTTTTTTTTTTTTTTTTTTTTTTTTTTTTTTTTTTTTTACTGCATTTTTGGGCACCGGCCATATATATTACTAGTACACACCTTGCATTTTTTGTGGTGATGATTTGGTGATTTTTGAAGGATATGCTTTTGAAAAAGATATTCAAGTGGCAAGAAAGGGACTTTCTTATGCTTCATCTAACTTTTGCACCACCAGATTCAAAGCGCACAAAAAAAATAATAGGAAGCTAATTCATTATTAAAGACTACGAGTATGTAATACTTGTAATGAATGCAGAAGGCAACGAACTGATAGATTTATGGTGTTTTATAAAATACATGTCATATTAATTAACTTTAACTTCCTCAATTTAATTAAATTAGGTACATATATTTTATATTAAGAACTGGATGGGGTATATAATAGTTGTAATGAAGGTAAAAGGTACCTAACACTCAGTGAGGTTTTTTTTTGGGGGGGGGGGGGGGGGGGGACCAAATATTCTAAAGCGTAACAAATTAAAAATTGGAAAGGAATTAAAAAAATTAGTTAAATTATTTATTTTCTTTAATAATTTGGATTAGAACTTGAAAGTTGAAACTATTACTAAATGAGACCATTTGATATGTGCAATTGATATAAATGATTTTGAGGGGGAAATTATAATTATGAGAGGCAAAGTAGATTGGAAGACTAAATTAACTTTTGATTGATTATGTTTATTAGAGAAAGCAAAGTAAGAAAAAGGAGAATTTGATTAAGATGTGAGGCCTCACAACCGTTGTGTGTCGTTTAGGGATGGATCAGATGAATCATATTCTTTGTGTGAGGCCTCACGATACGTGTTAGAGGATAGATGTGACAAATACAAGATGACTTCATGAACCGTACGTCAGCACCATGAACCGTACGTCATATAGTCATAAATATTCCCCACGTGACCACTTTATCCAACCTCATATCCGCCACCTACCAATGACCTTTAGCCTATGTTTGGTAGGATGGAAAGAAAATTGAGAAGAAAAAAAATAGGAAAAAAAATTATTAGAAAAAAAAAACTTTTCAAAATAATAAATTTTTAAGAGGCTTTTCCTCCTTCTATTATTTTCCCCTAATTTCCTCTCCACCCAAATGGAAGGTTAAATAAGATTTAACTAATCTATGTCAGTTTATTATAAATAAATTAATAAATAAATCATCAATATATTCTTGAAATCATGTGTACGAATGACTACGGTGTATTCTTGTGAAAAATTCGACCTTTCTCTCCAAGTTACATGAGGTGTTTATTTTGAAGTTCTCCTTATATATAATCAATATACAAACACAATATCAATATAGAATTGGTGTAATGATGTAAGGCCCGTTAGATCCTTTTTGGGTCTTGAATTTGAGTCCGAATGAGTCATTTGTATTGGAAATGGCAGACATGAATCTCAAAGTGGATATCGATGATAATATAAATAAAAAAAAAATTATAAGCACAATAATATATATAATTTTTTTTATTGAGATAATTGAGTATGCTATGTCACTTTGTAATAAAATTAGTCTGATATATATATTTTTGATCTTAAACAACGCTTGAATCTCTCACTTTTAATTATGTGATTGTAAGATTACGTATAAATAAAAATAATTATCTAATTAATGCTAAATTTTAACATATAAATATAATTTTATTATTAATATGAGAAATAAATATAATCAAATCGTATTAGTTTTGAAAAAAGTTATAAAATTAATTTTGGTCACTAAATTAATATATAATCTTTTTTTATGGCAATAGGGAAACAAATTTTTTTATGGCAACCAACTCCTCTTGATCACACCCTTCACTACTTCATATAGACTAAGCAAAGTATTTAAAAATAATTTATGTCTATTTATTTTTACAAAAATCAGTAATACATACTATTTTTCAATAGTGCCCTTAATTAACTTTATTAAATTCTACCATCAATCTCCCCCCCCCCAAAAAAAAAAAAAAAAAGAGAAATTGAACAAAATGATTTCTAATATAAGGGTTGTTATTAGTGCTCCTGAATTTTGTAATGTGACTTACTTTCAGAATCAAGCATGGAAACTTATAATGAGGAGGATCAGCACAGGGCAACATATATATGAAGGGTTAGGTTTCTCTCATCATCATTTTCTCATTATCCCTCATAATCTCTAAATCATATCCATCTAATCAATCTGAAATATCACAATACTACTTTAATTTTTCTCTTATCTTCATAATCAACGGTCCAGATGGGACAAAGAGGGATGAGGAGAAAGAAAGTTTATGAGTGGATCTCCTTCCATATGTGAATCCCTATGCCAATCGACTCAGCAATCCATCAATGTCACAAAAAATCTACATTAGTTTATATGATGGCGAATTTACTCTATTTTGTTCAGACTTACATTTAGTTGTTTTGAAATATCAAGCCACCAAAAAAACTGATCAGGAAAGCAAGAGCAGAATTATTGGGAAAAAAAGAAAAAACCCCTAAGAAATCGATCACTATATAAATCAGTAGGGTTATAAACAAAATTATCCATCAAGCTCATTCCATATGTGTGAGTGTATATATATGTATATGGTAATTTCCCTCAAGTTTAATCTATATGATGAATAATGTTTTACAGTTGAAGCACTCAATATAACTACTATTACTTCATTGTTTTATGTTTATCAAATGAAGATAGACATGGAGCAATATTATCAGAAAATGTGTAAATAAATCCCTGTAAATTATTTTTCATTACTTCTGCATATTACTACTTCCGGTCATAAATATAAGACGTAGTTTGTAGTATAATTTGTACTACAAAGTATATTTCATATTTAGAACCGGAGGAGTATATTATTATTTGACTTCAATTTTCTCTTACTCTGAGCCCCAAACAGACAGGAACATCTGTTCAATGATATTTGAAACAAGTTTAGTTAGTTGATTAAATTTAAGAACCACTCTATACTCTCCTATGTACAAAGAGCGCAGAAATTATAACAACCAGCATCAGAATCTGAACACCAAAATAAACAATAATATATACTACATAACATATCCACACGCTGAAGCACAGATCAGTTGATGACAGAATTCACAATTGGAGCATAAAAAGTGAGATCCAATGAGTTTATAGTTCATATAATTTGAATTTATATATTACAATAAACTAAACTAAGCACAAGTTGCAATTCACATATTCTGATCAGCAAAATCCACAGGCAGTTCCATCATTCCCTTCAAAAAGCACCACCAGAATCAGACACAAACCTCTTTAATCTCTCCGATATCCTCTCAGCTCTGTTACCACTTTCTCCCATCTGATCAACATTTACAATACAAAACCAGATCCATCAGTAGTTTTATATATGCATAATATTACATATATATAGCCCTAAATCCTCTTCAATATTAGACAGATCGTAAGTTCGTAACACATATATGTATTATATAATACTAACTCATCTACTTAATAATTTTATGGGTTTAAGGTAAAATCTAAAGAAGTAGTATATATATTTTAATGGACACATACAACAGAAGAACAAAAATGTTTAGTTTAATCAATTGCTAATTATTACCTGACAGTGAATGGTGTGAAAAACAGTATCTTGAAGGACTGAGTAACTGGCGTTAACAATGTCAGCTTGTTCTTGGTGAAGAATGCGAATGAACTCGTTGAAAATGAAGTGGCAATCCAAGCCAGTAATCACTGAAACGCTTAATGCTGAACCCATTTGGTGAATCTCAATTTTAGGCGATTTTGACCCGTTCATGATGATTCCTCTATTATTGTTGATTAAGCCCCCATAATTAGAATTATTTCTCTTACTACTACTGTCGGTTCCCATAAGGTCGAGTTTCTTCTCTTTCATCTCCTCCAACCTTATCTGAAGCTTCTTTATGTAATTAGTAGCTTCACCCAGCTGATCTGACACAGAAATCACTTCCTAAACCAACCAGGCCACATCAATTCAAAACAAAAACAACATCAACATGAAGCATGTGATTAAATGAAAGAAAATGAGCTCGTACCCTTGAGGATTGATGAGGGACAAGTGAGTTGAGGTTGGAGTAAAGAGCCCTCATTCGGCTTCTTCGGTTCCTCTCTATCACTTTCCTATCGCCTCTAGGCGAAGGAGCTGGAACCTTCTCCATCATCGGTAGAATCTCTAAATACAGATTACAATATGGCTTATGGGTAGTGTTGAGACTTGAGATCCTCAGCCTCAAGATTAAGGCTGTTTCATTTTGATGTGTATGTGAGAAGATCCAGAGAGAAAAAGAGGGAGAGAGAACATAATGTAAGAGAGTGGGTGATTGGAATAAATTTCGGGCAGTTACTTTAAGTAAAGTGAGAGAGAGAGAGAGTATCAGTTTAGCTGGTCACTCTTTCATCAACGAATTCAGATTTGAGACGTGGCGGGGCTATTCCTTGTCTTTGGACTTATCTCTGTCCATAGATATGATCATCTCTCCTCGCTATTCCTGTTATATCCTCAATATGCTAACAACCAAAAAAAAAAAAAAAACTGTGGGAAAATGATGATAACGTCTCAATTAAGAAAAAAATAATATTAGAAAAATTTCTAGCTCATTCACTTATCATTTATGAATGATTGTTTTTTTATTTGTCATTGACAAGTTATGTGACTTTTTTAATATTATTTTTTTTAATTGAAACGTTAAAGTGATTTTCCTAAAAGTTAAAGCACCTGTTTGAATTTACGTTGAAAAAGTACGTTTACGTAGGTCGAGACAAAACTCATCTAATAAACTTATCTAATATATCGAAAATCATATTGAAAAAGCAACTTATATGGCTATTTCAAACAGACACAAAATCTGAAATGCTTAATAAACTGGCTGAAAAAGTGGTTTAAGGGTAACTAAGTCAGATCATGATCAAACTGGTGATAACTGAAAGATATATTTAAAATAAAAATGTATAAAAATACCTACTAATAGCACACATATAGTATATGTTAGAGTAATATATACATATATAATCCATATTAAAAGAATTAATTCAATTTAGAAATTGGAATCTTATAAAAAGGACCGACGAGAAAAAAGAAATACTTTTTTATATATTATCAATATATATTTTTTCATTTCAATTTCCATTTTCCTTCTCTTTCTCCTCTTATTTCTTTGTTTTCTTAATAAACATCTTTCTTCTTGAATTTCATGTATATTTTTTTAGCAATTTTTTATTTTTTTAAAAAAAAAGAAAAGAAAAGAAAAAAAAGCCACCCCGGGCCAACCCAGTCAATTTACCCCAGTTTATGTCAATTTACCTCAAGATAGGTCGGGTCACTTTCTTCCATTTCTCTGCTCACTCAGACCGAACGCATGACCGAGTCAACCCTGCCAATCCGTTATGGGTTTTCATACTATGCTAACAACCCGATCGGCTCTTAGTGTGTGTCTATACATGCGTGTCAGGATCCTTATCACAAACACAAAGATGTTCACATTTTAATTATGGATCCTTTGTGTTTTTGTCACACATCATGTGATATTATTATTCGACTTTTTAATCAAAATATCTGGTATCTGGTAGTTACATTAACCTCACTGACTCAGGTTGAATCAGATAAAGAACCACAAATGTCTGATATTATTTGATTTTTAATTTACAATGTCAATAAATTTTTTTCCCGATGTATTAGGGCTATCTATATGCCTTGTTGTGGATTGTGTGTGCTATTGTGCGTGTATGTGTGTGTATAGAGAGGTGTCAAAAGTTAAAAAGTGGTCATACATATATATAGCTGGAAAAAGCTTCCTCATGGTGCGGGGATCAGATTCGGTATTATTAAGGTTTAGGTTTTATAGCCATATATAATTATTACAGCCGATTAATTAACTTAGATTTGAGAGGAGATCCTAGCATAGTTTTTTCCATAAGATTCAAAACACTTAATTATTTTATTTAACAAAAGGCATACAATTTTTTTCAAACAAGGTTAGTTGGGTCTCGGGGCTTGTGCAGGGCAGCGCCTCTGGACTTAAAGAGCGTTTACAAAGGTACTTAGAGATCACTACTGTAAGGTCTTTACAAAGGGGGATTCAAACCCACAATCTTATGATTATAAAACAGCCATTTTACCAACTGGATCAATCTTTATTGACAAAACATGAACATCTTTTCTGCTTGACCTAATTGCTATAATATAAAGGATTTATCAATTATGAGTGAATTAGTAACTTGGTGGAATTAATATAATAAATTTAAATGTTGATTGGGTTGTTTCATCCAAATATGAACACTCATTATTGTCCCATTCCCTTCATTAAGAGACAAAGAATATGGAAAAAAGTGGGGCAAGGATATACTTTAATTAAGGATAAGACTTCAAATATGCGTCATATGTAACATCTTTCATTTTAAAGGACAATTTATTAATTAATAACTTAATTAAACTATTCATTAAAATATTTTATACAAACATTTAAGCTTTGGATTTTACTAGGCTCATATTTTAAAACTAAATATTTTTTTAGAATTTGCCAGAATATCCAAAATATACTAGAATATATCAAGTGAGCCCTAGTGACGTGGCAATATACAATGATTCAACATGTACCAAAAAAGGTGGAGGCACTACCGTTAGTAAAAGTAAATTATGCTTCCGAAGCCTTCCCTGATTGACCCATACAAGAACTATCACCTGAAAAATATTTGTAACCATCAATCCAGCTCATGGTAAATGCTAATACGTGCTCGTGAGGTGCCAAGTGGAACATTTTAAATAACGAGTACTAGATATCAAATTTACAAAATTATCATATCACAATTTCTGTAATAAAATTTCCACATAAAATTTCATATCATGAATTACATATATAACATGCCAAGCAACATGTCGATACCCTGACAATCCTTATCACCCCCACCCTTATAACTGCTAACAGAACCCATGGACTGTAATATAATAGGTTTAGTCTCTATAACAAAATTGCACCAAGCTCTCCGATGATGAGGTTTAGCCTGGCCAAAGACTACATAACTCATATCGAACCATGGGTTCCCTTTCCTTCGAATATGGAAAGGTGTCACTGTCCCAAGGGCTGACCCTTAACCTGGCCAAAGGAAAAGGGTGATACCAAGGGCCCTGAAAATATATCAAGCCATCCATTGTGCACCGAGTGGTGGCATACCACAATATACACAATAACTCCCATCATCACTCCATATTCATCACCGCTCCACATCATCATAGTCTTGGCATGAATATATGAAAGTCCAAACAAGATTTATGACAGTAATACATCGTCACAATAATAATTAAGATAACAATATTATTTCAACTCAAGAAACCATAAAAAGCAAATTATCTAGAACATATAATATCACTGATCATTCCAAAATAAATTCCACAAGGCAACTTCATCAAAAACATAGCTTTCATAGATTAAAAATCACTCACAAACATCATACAAACAAGTACAATGAGTGAAAAGTGGTTACCTCAAGTTCTTGACACGACACTAAGCATAAAGGAAATCAGTCCCCTTAAAAAAAATTATATGTTAATAGAATTAACAATAATCACTAATATCATAATTAAATAATTAATTAAACTATTATTTCACTTTAGTTTTCCTAGAAAAATGACAATTTATCTATTCATCAATTTTTAACCGGATACTAACTTTCATAAATATAACTCAATTTATTAAACAATCTCCAAACCTCCACATACTCAGAATCATATCAACTATAATTTAAAATCTCAAATCCTAATTCATAATTGCATATATTTCAAGATTTAGCAAAACTAACGGATTAAACCTCAAATAATACCTCTAGTAATCCAACTAAATGCTTAAACTCTCATTTAATCGGTAAAAATATCATATATGATGTAAATCCGAAATTCTTTTAGATAGAAAATAACTTTAAATTCCCACGGCGACAAACTAACAAATCTAAATCGATTAAAGTTATTTATTAATCATGCTCTTCATATTTACAGTCTTATATTATCAAAACTCAAAACTTTATCATAATTCTAATCCCAAAAACTAATCAGTATTATATTACTCTCATTAAAAAGAGAAAAATACGTAGAACAACTTTTATAAAGAAAGTTTATTGAAAATAATCTTATAAAATAAATAAAATACCTTAAAAACTCAAATAGACTCCTCACTTCATCATCTTTCTTTCCTTTCCTCGTCTCACTCTTACTCTCGCCGTCAGCTTCTAGGCATGGAAATAGGCCGGGCCCGGGCCAGGCTTTAGCTAAACAGCCCGAGCCTCGTAATGGAAATCAAGCCCGAGCCTAGGCCTGAGCCTACATGTAGGCTTTTTTTTAGGCTCAGGCCTGAGCCTACATGAGGCCTAGGTAAGCGAAGCCTTTTTACGATGTGCCTATTTACAAGGAAGGCCTCTACAAAGGCCTCATATTTCAGGCCTTGAAAACCATAATTAGGCTTTGAACCTACTAAAAGTTAAATAAATGTAGGCATAATTTGGTAAGTTTCAAAGCTAACATATTTACAAATTGTAAGATTTAACATAAAATTAAAATAATCATAATTATTAATAATAGAAAAATGTATCGATCGGTAGTCTAGCATTGAGTAAACCCAAAAACTCAACATCCATGATGCAATATATAAAAATGTCATAAAAAGATAATATCACCATAATGAAAATTGTGCAAAAGATCAATTAAACAACACAATAACATCAACATTAAGGCTTCAAGTATAATCGATAAAATAACAAACAAATAGTTTAACATAAATTCCCGATAGTCAAAGAAATAAACACTCTGATGCGATAAACAAATAGATCATTTAAAATAAATTTCTTGATGGTCAAAGAAAAAAAAGGGATAAAATTGTTGAACATAAATCGTGGAAAAAAATTCCTCAACAAGTGCAAATGGATCTAATGCGGACCTATTGATGATTCAGTTCATGAAGTGCAAAGAGTTGAATATAATCCGATCAAATAAATTCCCTTATGGCCAAATACATCTTATTTAAGATGGCGAAAAAAACAAACAGTGCAAACGGTGATGGTAAACAAATAAAGATAAAAGTTCAAGTGGAAAACGTAAGAAGATTTGACCAAAAAGAAAACCTAAGAAGATTTGAAAAGATATTTTGAGTTGAAAAAAACAAACACACAGTGACATACCCGATTTGAGTAGCAACAAAATGAGCAAACAAATAGGAAGCACCACGATGATCCTGGAAAAGAGAGGATGACCAGATAAATTGCAAGCGCCACGACAATACTGGAAAAGAGAGGATGAGGCGGATCACTGCTTTGAGTATTGGAAGTGGAATAGCAAGCGCCAGGAGAGAACACTGGATATAGTTCGAACAAAAAAATGGAACACTGGAATAGCAAGCGTCAGGGTTTGAGTCGGAGGAGAAAATATTGAAACCCTGACGCTTGCTATTCCAATATAATAATGGTTGAAAAAAAAAAAATCAGTGGTTAATACAATAATTACCTATTATAACTTTAAATTACAATATAATAATGGTTGAAAAATAAAATTAAAATATAAGACTGAAAAAAATATAAATATGAGTGTTAAAAAAATATAAATTAAATATTGTGTGGGTATAATATATATATATATATAATAAAAATAAAAATATATTTTTTATGTAAAAAGCCAGGCGCTGAAGGCTTACAGTCGGCCTTAACAAAATAGGTGGCCTATTTACACATTAAGGCCTTTAAATAGGCCTTTTTAATAAATAAAGCGGGGGGGATCAGGCTCTAAAAAAAGCCAAAGCCAGTAGGCCACTGATAGGGGCCTGGCCTATTCCACCCCTATCAGCTTCTAACTCTCTCCCGTACTCACACACCCATACACACACACACGACATTATATATAGGGGAGGGGAATGGCGATTTGGGGAATTAATGATTCCCCTCCCCAATTAATTGGGCAGAACGTGGCAGCATAGCTGTCAAATATTTTTTTTTAATTAATTAATTTTTTTTATCTTTATCTTATCTTTTTTTTAATAAGTATTATTTTTATTTTTTTTTATTATTTTTTTTATTATTTATTATTTATTATCTTTTTCCCCCTTTCTTCTTCTTCACACGTTTTGGCTTCTCTTCTTCTTTTTTTTTTTTAAAGAATATAATATAATATTTTATTCATTATTTTTACATCTTTATTCTACTAATTTCTTTTATTATCTTAAATGACATTTTAGATGAAAATATTTATTTTGATAATTACATAATAAATTCATGTATCATGAATAATTAATTTTTATATATATTTATAATCAAATCCTAATATAAAAATTAGGATGTTACATCATAAATATATATAGTATAAAAAACCAAAGCCACAATTTATAAATAATACGAATTCCTTTTTTATTTTATTTTTTTGCAAATGACTAAATGCACAGTCACACTCTAATCAAACAACATAAACCACAAATAATGGAACGACAACGCACTCTAAAAATAACGATTCATCATGAATATTTTTTTTATTATTGTCCCCCACCATGAAAGATTGATGAGCAGGCTTATGCTCGAATATTACCGTAAAGAATCAACCAATCTTCAACAACACAACTTTTTTGGATTCTCTAACTTTTGTGTGCGCCCTATTTCAGATATATCAACATCATTATTTTCTGGAATATATCAATTAAGGAAAGTCCAAAAAAAAAAAAAAAAATTAAGCCCGTGTAGACAACTAAAACAAAAAAAATACTCTTTTGATCCTTAATATATTAAATTAAGACGTATTTATCTAATTTTTTTTTATTAGATTAAGGAAATTTGTTGAATTAGTAAATATGACATATAGTCTCTAAAAAACTATAGTTATCTTCCTTAATTCTCTATTTCCTTCTTTTTTATCATTGTTTAAAGAATATCAATAAGGGTAAATTAGAAAAAGATTGATAAATATAAAAAATATATCTTATATTAGGACTAAGATCAACTTTTCAAACAAGTCATATATTAAGAACATGAGAAGTATTATATATTAAGATGAAACGACTGTATAGGATGCTCATGGGACATTGGGTGTCATTATCAGTTGATTCATTAAACCAGTGAATCAACGAAATGTCCCATATGTTCTAATGTAGTTTAATGAAGCAAAGCAACTATAATTATACCTCTATGATACAAAATTGATGGGAAGTTATATTATTTATAAATTATATACTAGCATAATGTAAAATCTTCTTTATGTATAGCATTATTTTTTCACTAAACAATATTAGTATATGTTTAGATACGCCCAAACTAATTAAAATAAATAGCCACCTCTTGTTATTAAAATTGTAAGATTGTAAAAGTAGCAACTGAATTTTTTTTGTTATCAATATATTAAAGAGATGTTTGGTGTCAGTCGAGCATCTAATTAATAACTACATTTTTTAATATATTTAAAGTTGTTAAAGAATTTTTATAATGAGGATTGGGAGAATTATTAATTATTGACAAGTATATTCTCATTTGTTGTCATCGCTCCACCATAAAAATATGCATTAAGGATAAATAATACTATCGTCCTTTTATAACGCTTCATTACTTATTATTTTAAATTAAATATATTATTTAAAATTATTTAAATAAAAAAATTCATACAAACTTTTCAAAATCATCCTTAATTAAACTAAAATCAAATTTAAGCTAAGAGTGAAAGAAATAACTAAATAAGGCTCATTTATGTAAAATGTAATTAATGCTACCCGGTAAACAAGATCTTATATTAATGATAGAAGATAATATTTTTATGAGGAGTTCTTTACCAAGAACCAATAGATAAAAGCCTTATAATAAATAAGACAAAAGGAAAAATAATTAATAAAATATATGAGTTATACTGGAGCGGAATCTGGAGTGTGAGGGCTGAGGAGACTCACCAAAGTAATCATAGCCTGAGAACACACACTTGTATTCACTTACTGGGAAATCACACACACATGAGAATGAAACACACCCAAGCACTAATTTCTGAACATGACAATTGACAAATGAGTGGTTCTTAGGATACATAACATATAAAATTATATGTGCACACACCCACACACAAGACTCCTAGATCTCTTTAAAATTGAAAGAATTTAAGAACTCCCTCCCTCTCGCTGTGAGATTTACCCCAAATAGAATATTAACACAAGTTATATTGAAGTGCAAATTAAACTTTATTTGTATTGTAAGTCCTAAAATAGGAATCCAAAATAGGACTTTAACTTTTTGGTCTCCGGTATTTAATTTCTTGTTTTTATAAAGTAGCTTTCGAGCTTTTGGCCCCACAGCCACATATTTCAAAGGACACGATTGAGACTTCTAGTTGTGCCCTTTACACCACAGAAAAATGTTGCTCAGAAGATCAATGAACTCTTAAGAAATGGAATATTTTCGTGCCCTCTCTGATCTCTAGAGTCTTCTGCATTCATCATGAAATTGGACATACATTCCTCTATGAGGAAAACCAGACAAAGCGGTAAAGATGTCCAAGACAAAGAGAGGAATGGAAAACAAAGATAACATATAATATTAAAAAGAAACATACATTTGTTCAATAATATTTGAGGCAGACTTTCAGATTTCAGTGTGTTTCCTCCAATTCTTCCTTTTGTTGTCAATCATCGTCATCCTTATCTCTCACTCGTTATCTAGCAAGGGCTACGTGTTCATTTTCCATTGGCCCGATCAGTAACACCATTGCCTCCATTAAGATAAGGTTTCCAGAAACAACGTTAAATTGAGTCTCCATTTTGCTCTACCAAATAAACAGCGTTCTTAAGTATATATTTGATGTGATAGAAAGAGTTGTGGTCGTCCTATTGGACGCATTCAATGTTGTTAGGCATACAAACGAACGTGTGTCTGTATGTTTTTGTAATATGGTATACATGTTATATGCTATATGGGTAAATATGCACACTTCTATATTGTTTTAAATTTTAACAGAAGCAAAAACAATATATATTTTGAGCTCTAAGATGGAACCCAAAAAACGTAAAATATATGAGTATTAGTAGTAATTAATGTGATCTTTTTGGGTCCTACTAGCAGAGAGATCCCCCCCCCCCCCCTTCTAAATATAAGACCTTAGCTTCATATATTTTGTCTCATAAACTTTTATTTTTTTTAAAACTCTCCCCGTTGATTGCAGACACCAAGAGAGTAGTAATGCAAATGATTAAAAAGGATATTTTAAAGAAATCAAGACACATCTTTAAAAAAAAAAAAAAAATTAACGAATAACTAACTTCATTAATTTTGTTAATTTCTTCAGATTAGTTTGCCCGTCTAGTTTTCAATCTTCCTACCCATCCGTTTGCTGTAATTTGCTTTTACCCTTATACTCTGTTTCCCAAACAAATATGAAGATACAGGCCAAATGATGAGGCAGGCAAAATGCTAAATGAGTAAGCAAATTGCTCTCGTGGAAACTCGACAATCCCTGAGATTTCACTTGGAAACAATTAATCAAGCTGATATTTTGAACCCCAAAGATTAATTTCTCTATTTGATTCATATTTTTTAGAGACTCTCATGACTTCCAATATGTTCTTGTGTCAATGAGTCATCTATCAATATCTAGTTATATGTTACGGGTTCTACATTCACAAGAGAAGTAGGGTAGGCTGATCTTTTGAAATGAGTTCATCCTCTAAATTTGTGATCATCACATTTGGTGGATTGTCATATTATGAGTTTCACATCAAGATCAACGTAACTTATGGTTAATTAATCATTTTGGACCAGTTTTAATTTTAATTTCAGCATTAAAACTTTGTGCTTACGGTACTGAGCATGGTATAGTAATATCTTTAGATGCTCTACTTCTTATGTTTTAAATTAATCAGTTGGTTGATTGCTCAAAAGGCTCTTCCCATCACTAATTAAAGAGCAGAAAGTGACAAGAACCAACAGGATATATCCGATCGTCCAACAAGGAATGATATTACAATACATACACAGTAATTAAATCACACACAAGCAGTAGCAGCGAATATCAGATTAATTACGCTCTCTCTATCGCAGACAGGGCGTAAGTCGGAGAACCATATCCCAAAAGTTAGCTGTTGGAGTTAGGGGACCAAGGCCTCCTCTTTCAAGGAAACGGGACTCGTTAAACACACACTAACTATTAGTTAATCTTGTTACAAACTCGAGAACGAGTTATTCACATAGTAATTCATCAGAACTCCAAAGAGTGAAGCCATTACCAGTGTCTTCATCAAATGCACCAGAACCATACATAAACCTCTTTAATCTCTCCGATATCCTCCCAGCTCTCCCACCACATTCTTCTATCTGAACATCATTAACACAAACCAGATCCATCAGTTATATGCATAAATTATCTATCTACGTACTAATTTCATGGCTATAAGCTAAAATCTAAAGAGGTCTAACATCAAAAATGGTTACAAGTTCCAAAGGAAATTTCATATATATATATATATATATATATATAATTGCTTACCTGACAGTGAATGGTATGAAAAACAGCATCTTGAACGACTGAATAACCCGCGTTAACAACGTCAGCTTGTTCTTGGTGAAGAATGCGAATGAACTCGTTGAAGATGAACTGGCAATCCAACCCAGTAATCACTGAAACAATCAAAGTTGAACCCATATGGTGAATCTCAACTTTGGGCGATTTCGACGCCATAACCATTCCTTTATTATTATTACTATTATTATTATAACTTTGCCTCCCACTAATGTTTGGCTCGTTATTGTTGATTCCCATTAAGCTGAGTTTCTTATTCCTCATCTTCTCCAACTTTATCTGAAGCTTCTTTATGTGGTTCGCGGCTTCACCCAGCTGATCCGGCAGCGAAATCATCTCCTGATTCACCACCACATTTAAACGTATATATAATGCATAATTTTTTTTTTTTTAAAAAAACAAACTCATAAAACAAGTGATTATATTAATCAATTAGGAGTGATTAGGTACCTTGGAGGTTTGATGAGGGACGAGTGAGCTAAGCTGAGAGCAAAGAGCCCTCATATGGCTTCTTCGGTTCCTCTCTATCATTTTCCTATCGCCTCTGGACGAAGTGCCTGGAATGTTTTCCATCATCGCTATAATAATCTAATGTACTAATATTAGTCTCCTGAAAAATTTCAATATGGTTAGGTAGGTAGGTCGAGGAAAGCCCAATATTTATTAATGCTGTTTCATAGATAGACAGAGCAAGTTGGTAATTGACTAATAGGAATAAATTTGCGGGAACGTGGGGTCTTTAAATAAAGCGATGAAGACTGTATCTGTAGATTTTTTGGATGAGAGTCTGTCTTTCTCTCATAAATTAATTCAGATTTGGTTCGCCGAAAAATTAAATAAATAAAGAATTCCGATTCGAGACGTAGTGGTGGGGTTCATACATCTCTGTCTTCATGTGAACTGTTTTTGCTGTGTCTGTTCAATAATTTATAACCCAACTAATAAATAATAATCAGCCCTATCCAAATATATCCGCGTGTACGTCTTGGATTGTATCAGAATCAAAGATATTATAAAAAAGATTGAAGAATCCGAGTAGAGTTCAATATTTTTTTATTTAAGAATTTAGTCACATGATGAAACCCCTGAAATATATATCAAGAGAAATATGTGTATGATGATATTAAAATGTGTCAACGTGTCCGCGTCATCTCACAGATGGCCAAAAGTGGGGGGAAAAATCCATGTGACATTTAGCGTTTGAGAAGGAAGGATAAATTTTGCCCATTTAGAAGGGTTTGTGTCGTGTTTAGGATCATATGTTTGTGAGTACAGGTTTTAAAAGTTGACACGTCTTGGTTTGCACCCCGGTATTACAACTGGTTGAGGGTTGTCAGAGATCGATAAAGACCTAAAAGGGGTGTGAACAGTGAACATGGTCAAAAAAGGAAGGCGGATTTAAGACCATATTTATTTGGAGAAATCCATATGGGCCTAAATAATAAAGAAAAATAAAAAAAGGCGCCAAAACTCTGAAAATCCATTAAACGTGAGTTGTTAATGAAGTTGATATAGTTGTTAGCGGGTAGGTCATTTACAACTAAATCAGCCCCATTAACAATAATTTTTTAACAACTAAATCAGCCTCATTAACAATTATATCAGTACCCCGTTAACAACTATATCAGCCCCATTAACAACTCACGTTTTAATGAATTTATACCATAAAAAGTTTTGGGGCCTTTTCTGGGATTTTCAAAATTTTGCGGCCTTTTTTGAGTTTTTCTTTGTTATTTGGGCCCCCATATGGATTTTCCCTATTTATTTTGGTGAATAACTAAGACGATCTAAAATTTCACTGTAGGATGAAAGATTAAAATGAAAATAAGTTTTATAGATAAAAAATAATAATTCTTCTTTCTTTATTTTTCTTACAAAAAAGATTTGATCGTTGTCAGAGTTCGAGTGACTGGTCAACGCAGACTAGTCATAGAACACCACCGCCGACCACTGGAAATTAATGTGTTGTTCATAGGAGGATTTCACTTGTTCATGAAGGGTTATACTAGTGAACAAGTATCCAACAGTACATGAACAACTGAAATCTTCATATGAACAACACATTAATTTTCGATGGTTGGAGCTTCAACTTGTTGGCGGTGGGTGACTGATTGCCGGAGCTCCAGTGACGATTAAACCTTTTTTAAAAAAATAAAAAAAATAAAGCAATGGTATTATTGTCTTTTTATCTACAAAACTTATTTTCATTTTGCTCCTTAGTCTTATAGTAAAATTTTAGAATGTTTTGATCCCTAATTGAAATAAATTTGGTCCTATGATCTTTTAATGAAATTCTCCCTTTTATATATTTGTTGGAGTTTTAAATATAGGACTTAGATAAAATATTTATTTTAATTCTAAACATAGGAACTCATTCTTTTTTCCATGAATAATGGGAGCTCATAATTTATTTTGTCTTCTAAATTTATAATTAATTTCCTCAAGTAGCTTATTACAAATTGCACATATTGAATTGGTTTCTAGCATGGGTTGGTGCATATTATTAAAAAAAGGTATTTCAGGAATTCAGATATGTATTTATTTTAAATAAAATAATTTAATTAAATGTATAAACATGTGTAAATTGGGATAACGTAATGATAAGTAATAACATGAATAAACGTCAACATATATAACAACCATGCATTTATATGTCGTTAGAAGATACAGCAGACAAATACCATACCCTCAAATCGCCTGTATGAACATAAAAATAAAATTGAAGTCTAAAAAAAAGTATCATAGGCTTAAAGAATATAAGCATTGGAAACCCCAAAAAAAAAAAAAAAAAAAAAAAGCCTAAAGAATAATCATTCAAATTAATGCATGGATGTATTCACTACTACAGAAAACATTTTTAACGTCCGTCTTTAGGCCATTTCTACATTCCTTTCTAGGGAGACGTCTATATGAACGACGTAGTAAAATCTGAGAACAATGTCTTTTAAAAAAGAGACGTCGTTAAAGACTTACGACATCCCTTTTTTTAAAATAGATGCCTTAGAGTTTTTTTTTTTTTTTTTTTTTTTTTTTTTTTTTAAAAAAAAAAAACCTTTTCCGATCAGTATCATTTTCTTGAATGTGAATCCATCACACCATCTAGGTTTGCCTTTGAAAATTCGCATCGTGAGTACTTGTGAGCTCCAAAAGCGTACTTTACTCCGTGAACTATAATTAATAGCCAAATAGCAATAATCCAAATGTCTTGAGAAATTACGCTGAGAATTCATATTCAAACCAAAAGAGATTTGAGCTCCAAGACTAACATGATCTGTAAAATTCAAATTCAGATATGTAATTTTCAAAACATACGATGGATTAACATTCAGGAAGACGATACTGATATGAAAGACGGATATGGGAGCCGATGAGGTTAGGCGCATGATGGAAGAGCTCGCCGACGAGTACAAAGGAAATTTGCTCCGCCACCAACAATTTCCTCACCAAGCATTATTCCTCCTCCTCTTTAACTCCCTCTTGGCAATGTACTCTCACAAGCAGAGACGTCATTGTTTTCCAGCGCAAGTTCTATCTGTGCCTACATCTTCGGCGACCACATCTACCTCATGCGCGACTTCATGAATGGAGCTAATCTCTTCGATTGTTTGCGAAATAAGAAGAACCTTAACTTCACAATCCTATCCAGTTGGAAGTGAGGAGTGTGAATGGGCGAAAGTAGCGAGGAAAGGGAAGGTTTAATGGGACAACTTTTGGCGCCCCAATTTTGAAGAGGGATGCCAAAAACCAACTTTTGGGGGCCCTTTTCAAATTGAGACGTTAAAAGCAGGGTTTTTGGCAACCCAATTTTGAAAAGGAACACCAAAAATGAACTTTTGGTGTCCCATTTCCTTAAAAGAATGCTTAATATATTAAAATTTTTGCATATAATTATAAAAATGCCACCTCCTTTATTTTTTGCTTCCCTTTTTGAAAAACATATGATTTTTGGGGAAGTAAAATCTATTTCTTATAGTAGTGATTGTTGAATCCAGAACTTTTTCAAAAGGCATGCTAGTGCAAAATAATACTCTTGGGGTTCATATAACAATTCTTTTTTAATTTGGCTTGACTCAATTATTTGTCAAGTTCGATAATCCCTCTGATCTTATATATAAAAGCTCAATAATGGAATTATGTGATTTAAAGAAGTACTTAAAAATAATAAGTATATCCGAAATAAGATTCCCCCCCCCAAAAAAAATGCCCTTATTTATAACGGGAACGTAAGAGAAAAATTAAGTAAATATAAGTATCACTAAAATATTAACTAATGTAATACATATAATTAATAAGAGAAAAAAACAAATCGTTAAATATTTAGACAACTGTTCTCATGCTTTTCTAAAAAGAACTAAGGCAATTCAAATTCTAATCTCTTATAAAAAGGATCAAGGGAGTAATATTTAAAGCATTCAATATTTATTTATTTATTTTTAATTCTATGCAATTAAATCCTATCAATAATTAATTTATTATAATTAATACAGTAAATTGACTTTTGCATGACATAATCCCTTCAATCTTTTTCTAAGAGCTCAAAACTTAAATTACCTTGATTCTTTTTATAAAATTACGACAATGATTTTCCGAACATTTAATGAGTTTTATTTCATTTTTACTCCTAATTAATTATATGTATTAATTAAAAGGTTAGTTATACTTATAATTACTTTATTTTTCTCTCTTACTTAATTTAACTCTTATAAATAAGGGCATACTTAAAAAATAAAGTTTATTTAAGATATATTTATTATTTTTAACTAATTTTAATTGTTTTCTTAAACAACTTAATTTCGGTTATTGAACTCTTATAATAAGAACTGGAGGGAGTATTTAAAAACAACAACACCAACATAGCCTTATTTTACTAAGTGGGGTCATTACATGAATTGCACGACATCATTATATTTTATAAAAAAACTAGATCTTTGGATAAATTATTAACAAAAAACAAAAAAAACAAAAATCTCACTTTATAACTCTATTAAGTATTCACTTCAGTCTTCTTCTACTTCTTTTTACAAAACTTCATATCGTTTAATTGTCCTCTTCTCACCAGCACACCTAATAACCTTTTTTGAATGTATCCAAACCATGCTTGACAAATTTTTTACACATTTAACGTTATAACTACCTTTTAACCAATATTTTCGGTTCATATGAGGTGTTAAATGTGACTATTATAGACTGAAACACATGACTACATGTTCTATTTAATTAGGTAAAGCGATTGTATTATTTTTTTTTAATGAATAATATGATTAGGTATAAAATTTAACCCTTTGTCTTGTTCAAAAAAAAAAAAAAAAAAAAAAAAAAAAAAAAAAATCCATCAACAAGATCGACAGGCGGGAGGGTAGAGGAAAGAAATGGATTTCATTTCACACATTTGAAGCACGTGGTGAATTTAATTCACTGATTGCAAGAGCCCCATTGCCTGTGGGTCAAATTAATTAACCACTATAATTAAAATGAGGGCACGAGAAGCAAGCACAGTGTACAGACATGATGGGCGGGGCTATTTAAGTCACGTGACTTTATCAGCCACAGTGTACAGGATCCATCTCTTTTGAGTAAGTTTGGTTTTTGAAGGAAGGGGAGAGAAAATTATAAAAAAATTCAGTTTAGTGGGACCCACAATTTTCTCCTCCCCTCCCCTCTTTTTCCCTCTCCTCCCCTCCCCTTCCTCAAACCAAACCTACCTTTAATTAAGGACGAACTAAAACGTTCGTGGGTGTTACATGTCTCCTCATTTGCGAAATTTTGATATGCGTTTTTATTTTATTTTTAAAAAAATTGAATTGAATTTAAATATTGTCAGGCCCAAGTGCCCAACTAGAGTAAAAGCTTAAAACATTCTCTTTATATATTGGATATTTTAAAACAAGTCCTGTAAACTTAAAAATTAGCATTCACTATATTCATTCTAACACATAATTGGATTCGAGTTTTTTTTTTTTTTTTTTTTTTTTTTTTTTTTTTTTGAATGAAGAGTGGTAAAAAAAAATTTGTTTAAAAATTTTCTTGGCTTTAAGGGCTTGAATTCGAATGATGATACTTTCTATATATGAAATCCTGCATAATAAAAATATATTTTAAATTAAGACTGTATGAAAACATATATCAAGTCCTCTTGACTGATAAAATTTTAAATAGGAACTTTTCACCGACACTCTATTTTTTGGCATTGTTGGCGGTTTTACTTAAGTTTAATCATCTCAAAATATTAAGATTTCATATATACTCCTTTAATCAATTTGTGGTTATCAAGAAGACAGTTAAAATTAGTTAAGAGCATTAAATATATAATTTTTTCAAGTACGCTCTTATTCATAAATAAGATAAGTGAGAGAGATAATAAATACAAAACATATAGTTAAGGGGCAAAGTTGAAAAAAGGCATAATAAATGCTTTGACAAACTTAAAATGAAACTTATATTTTGAAATGTATTATGAATATTATATTTGTGGATGTTCATATCTCCCATTATTTCTTATTCTCCATAGTTTCATATTCTCACCCATTGATTACTATAATTATAGAATCACATTAATTGTAGATTAGAGAGTTGTGCCTATAAATAAAAGGTATATGTTATTTATTTTATAAACACAAAATAGTGAATAAGAATTACTCTTCCTTACTTTCTATTCATTCTTCCTTTCCTTCTCATCTTTCTCTTTATTTTATATAACACGCTATCAGCACGAAATTAAAGTTGTAACAAAGGTATGATTCTCTTATAGTCTCTTTAACGATTTCATCTACTTTCTTTAATCATATGTTTATTTTATCTCTTTGTGATAATCTGAGCCACTATATGGAATTAAAGAAAACTTTTACCGATTGTTTTATACATCAAATTCCATGGCTAAGATTGAAGATTATTATAGTTTTGATGATCTCCTTTAAGAGTTCTTTTATATTATTGTTATTGTTACGTTATTTTAGTATGGCCGGAAGCCATATTGCTTTACTTTCTTATTCAGAAAATATATGACCAAAAGTCATATTGATTTGAGTTCCTATTATATAGCTTGAAGCCATATTCCTTTTATTCTTAGTTTGAAATTATATGACCCGGAAGTCATATCGATTGGATTTCTTATTTTGATATAATATGGCTAGAAGCCATATTTCTTTGATTCACTATTACATGGCCGGAAACCGTATTACTTTAATTTCCTATTATGAGATTGGAGATTATTGTTATTTTTCTTTTCTTTTCTTTATTTTATGTTATGTTTTATACTAGTTCATTCTATTTATGTTTTATTATTTTATTTTTTGTGTGTGTATATATAATTTTATATTATTCATTTGTTTATTTATTCTATTTGTTTATAATTTAATTTATTTTCCATTTTATTCTATTATTGCTGTCTTTATGTTAAATTTTGCTATTGTATATATTTACACTTAATCTTATTTACATTTTATAAGATATTATTGTCATCCTATATATTACATCACTTAGATTCTACCTCCTCTTTCTACATTTCATCTTTGTAAATATTGTTATATGCTATTTATCTCTTCATATATGTATATTTATTCCTGATTTTATGATTTTAATGGTAAAATATTTTTTTATGACTATATGAGGAATATTTTCAAGAAAATTTAGTTATTGAATTATATATCGATACTCATGAAAATTTTGCTCCCTTTAATTATGTTGTTTATTAAATATGTTGATTATAATTTATGAATTGTAATGATTTAATTCATGATGATGCTTTATGTTTTATTAATCTTACCATGTTTCTAATTGTTTTCATTATTTTTAGTTTGAATTATGACCAACCTTACCAAACTCGGGTTTACTGCTCTTGATATCACAGGAAAGAATTATCTATCATGGATCGTAGATGTTGAGATCTATCTAAATGCTAAGGGTTAAAAGGAATGACTATTTTACTAGGAAATGAAACAACTAGTCAAGATAAGGCCAAGGCCATGATTTTTCTTCGCCACCATATTCACAGAGGACTGAAAGCTAAATACCTAATGGTAAAAGATCCACTAGAATTGTGGACTAATTTGACAGAAAGATATTATCAACAAAAAACGGTAATCTTGCCTTGAGCTCGTTAGGATTGGATACACCTTAGATTACAAGATTTTATGACTGTAAGTGAATATGATTTGGCAGTTTTAATTTCAAAATAAGTTCTTAATTGAAATTATGTGGTCAGAAAATAACTAATGAGAACTTATTAGAGAAAACTTTTTCTACCTTTCATGCTTCAAAAATGCTCTCAGCTGACAATACCAAGAGAAAGGTTTTAAAAATTATTCTAAGTTAACCTCATGCCTATTGGTAGCCGAACCAAGTAACGAGCCATTGATGAAAAATCAAGAAAATAGTCCCAGTGGATCCGCTCTATTCCCTAAAGCGAATGCGAGTGTATATAAAATTATCATGCTAATGATCGCGGTCGTGGTCATGGTTGTGGTAGGGGACGTAGTAATTTGTTATCATGGTGGTAGAAGTAATGATTATAATCCTAATACCCACCGAGAAGAGGAAATATGATGAAGGGTAGAAAAAACAATGAGGGTGGTCCTTCAAAAGTTGTTGAGAATAAATGTTATCGGTGTGGTATGCGGGGGCACTAGGCACGTACACTGTCATATGTACGAGCATCTAGTAAAACTTTATCAAGCCTCCATTGAAAGAATGCGACTAATGTGGAAGCAAATTTCATTTTCAAGATGATAATGTTGAGGTACACAAGAATGATGATGTAGATGAGCTAAAAGGTATTAATGACGGTAATGCTATAACACACTTGGAGGTGGTTGATTTTTATGATTAGATGAGTTTGGTTGGAAGAACAATAAATTTTTTTTTAATGGTTTTTTGAATCTAGTTTATGCTTTATTTTTATTCCTGCTTTTATATGCAATAAGGCCATTGTTGCTCATCATGTATTTTGAATTTGTTTTAATACTTTTTTTAAAAAGTACTTGAGCTTGAGAGTGAAAGATAGGTTATTGGCCTATTATATGTACTAGCTTGTCTTTGAAATACATATATAAAGGAAGTACGATTATACGACTCACACTTGAGGAAGAGATTGTTAGAATACAAGTATGAGCTAATTTTGAAAAAGTTATACTCATATATTTCCCACACAAAGCCTAATAGATTTCTCACAATGGATATTAGATTATGATTTAAATTAATATGTTATGAAAATTGAAAAGTTTATAATGGTTTGAGACATATGTTACACTAAACTAGAGGTTTACTAATCCAAACAAATCTATAATTGGCATGACTTGTTTGATCATCCGAGTTATATATATAATGCAATAAATTATGAATAAGATTACGGTATTGACGTCCATTGAAGAACCACAAGATTCTTCATGAATAGCCAACATATTGTTTAAGAATTATTATGTCTTTGCTTGTTCTCAAACAAAATTGACTATGAGAAGAATATTATTGATCATGATTAGTAATGGATCTTGGCATTGATCAAACAAAATAATATGAGCCCATTGAAATACCATGTAAACCATACAATTGATGGACAAATTTGAAAGATGCATCTATAAGATGGTTACACGTGAGATTCTTAGCTTACAACCTGAGGTTTGCAATAATGTTTGAATAAATTAAGCACACAACTTCTAGATTATACAATCCAAAAATTATGTATTAAAACCTCCATAAATAGTTAGATTAATGCTTATGAGAACAAAATTTTATGTCAATGTTGGCTTATTTAATCTAACAAAATGCAGCACTTATATACATCAAGCCAACAAAATTCTCCTAGTAAAATTGGCTTTTCGTCAGAAGCCAGACAAATTTCATCTTAAAAGATTTGAATGTGCAATGCTTATTGATCCACCACAATGCACATAGATAGATATAGAAAGAAAGCTGAGATAAATGTTTTGTAGAGATCTCCTTCTTGTTTGTCACTATTTGAAACAAAATGACGTTTATAAAGGAAACAAATGGATTTTAGAGACTTATCTTGCATGATTAGCCAATTGTCATTTAACATTGTTTTGCTAACATGAGGGAGAGAAACTGAATAGCTGGAAGAGAGAATACATAGAATGCATTATTACTATTAAATATCCTCGAATATAGAAGTATGAACCAGAAGTTCATTAGACTATACATTTTGAAATATTATAAAGTATATTCCAAATGGAATTACTGCGGATCCAAATATAAATATGGATAAATTGAAGCATATAATTAAGATGATCATATTAAGGAGGCATGTATAAATGTATAATGAAAATAAGATTGAGTGATTTTCATGATAATTCTTTTATTGTCCCACAGCGAACAAATAGAATGTTTGGCGGCAAAGAGGAAGATATGCTCATAAGGATATTGGAAGTAATGTTGTCATTAGGGAAGTAAAACTTATGTTATCAAGGGTGAGAGTCAATACACACGGTACTCTTTTTCCCTTATCTAGGTTTTGTTCCATTGGGTTTTCCTAAAAAGGTTTTTAATGAAGCTTTGGATAATGTATCAATGAATGATGTACACTTTTCTTTAGCTAGGTTTTTGTCCCACTAGCTTTTTCCTAGTTAAAGTTTTTAATAAGGCACATTCATAATGGATATTGAGGGAGTGTTATGAACATTATATTTGTGAATGTCCATATCTCCAATTATTTCCTATTCTCCATAGTTTCTTATTCTCACCCATTGATTAATATGATTATGGAATCACATTAATTATAGATTAGAGAGTTGTGTTGTGCCTATACATAGAAGGCTTATATTATGTATTTTATATAACAAAAAATAGTGAATAAAATTACTTTTCCCTACTTTCTATTCATTCTTCCTTTCTTATCTCATATTTTCCTTTATTTTATAACAAAGCGGAGCTACTATAAAATTCGAAGCTTATATTTAGGGAAAGAGTACTATAAATGTAAATTCATGTATTTGGACTTCATTAACCCCCATTATTTATAAGTCAGAAATAAGCAAACTACATAAATACGCTCAAATTCAACATAGCAAACGGCTAGTGCATATATAGTGCGAAGTGATAACCCCATTATTTTCCCAACTGACTTATTTTCTCAAAATCACAACTTCTTCAGCATTTTTGTGTGTTTGCCAAAAGAAGGTGGAACTTGAGCAAGGAACTAATTAAAAGAAAATTAATATGTATAAAATAAACGTATGCAAATCAAAGCCACTTAGTGTGATCTAGTAAATTAACTATAGGGAATATATGTAGTCTAAGAGGGTCAAACCTCCTGCCTTGACCAAAAAAACAAACAAACAATCAAACAAGGCATACACGTCTCATAAGATTTAATTTGTCAATTATTCATTCCTCCTATAAATTTGCTTTCATATATTTGTCTCCGATTATTAGATCCATCCCCCAAAACAAAAATTGAAAGTTCCAGCCAACTCAAGCGAGAGCGGGAGCGCACACACATATATATGTCTGACAACAGATGATGCTTATGTTAATTATGCTAGAAAATGTGTCGCTTTGTACACAAATATACTCCATATTGCATAAGACATATTTATCTAATTTAATGAGATTAAGAAAGTTAATCAAATTAGTTGATATGACATATATTTTATAAAATACCCTGATCATTTTCCATAATTTTCCGTTTACTCTCTTCATTATTGTTGATCGAGCATTAATAGAGATAAATTAAAAAGATTATATTTATAACAAAAATCAACTCTCTAAATAGATATTATATTAATGATGGAAGAAACTCCAACAAATTATCATAGCACATGCATTTGTAACATCCCATTTTCAAAAGCGGTATATATATATATATATATATATTTTTCATCGAGTAAAAAGCATCGGAGCAATTGAGTAAGCGATATTTATATTCAAAATCGTAAGTCGGTGATTACAATAGCGTTACGTTATACCGAGTGTTTTCAAAAGTAAACAACAAAAGAAGAAAGTCTTAATTTGAGTCCTATGCGTCGCTTGCCTTTCTCCTTGATCCTCGGTCCTCCTCGACCTGACGCTATGTTAAGAGGCGAGGTTCAAAGCCCATTGAACCTCAAACGGTTAACCTCATGTTTATATATACAATATAGGCGGTATATGAGCATACAAACAAGCTTATCCCAACGACACGCACGCCCCCGGCGAGATATGTCGCACTTAGCATACGTTTCGCACCTAGCAATCGTTTCGCACCTAGCATTTCGTACCTAGCAAGCGTATCCCAACACCCGGACAAGCATAATAACGGTACATTGAACATACCACAGAGCTATCAACTACCTCACATAAACATACCATACACATAGCACATGTACGCATACAATAAACATCGAGTTAGTGTTACGATGCGCGAACGTACATTCGTTGACGGAACTTGGTCACGATTTGTTGATCGAGCGTAATCACGGATATCCTATAAGGATAATAACGTTTCTAATCAATGGTCAACATTATACCAGACATTCTAGTCCCAAATTACCATTTTACCCCTGACTCCTTTAATCGGCGGAATCTCGCCAGAGCTTCGTTACTTTGACTCTAATCTTCCAAAATTTCGCCATATCTCTTTCTCCAACATAATTTTTGAAATACATATCGTATTTAACCCTAAAACATGATATTAAAATAATACTTGGAAGATTAAGGATCAAACTAACATTTTTACTATAACTACGAAAAACTACGAAAGCTTAAGACTAAAGGCAGAAGAAATTACCCAGACTTCGCTTCTTCTTTTCGAGCTCCTCCTTGCTCTCACTTCTCTCTAACCTCTCTCTAGCATTCCTTTGTGAATTGGTGAGTTGAAGAGAAATGTGAAAGGCTATTTATAGCAAAAGCCAAAGGATCTCATCCCTTGGATCAACCTTTGCATCAAGGGCTAGGATGATGAAGATGTGGCCTTATGAACATCACTCATTTTCCTCTTCTCTCCACCACAAAAATGTCCCCTTATGTCATCAACATGATGTCATCTATTCACTTTATGAGTTTCTTCTCATAAGTCTTCATGTTCGGTGTTCTAATCGCGTAATCTTAGAAAATCTCAAAAAGTCCTTAGCAACTCACTGAAGATCTAATCTTCCTCTTTAAGAATATTTGGATTAACTAAATTTTTGATCCCATTCAAAGGTATTTAGTAACTGTTGAACATTTTCGGATAACCGTGATCGGTTCTAAATTACCGGGTAACATCAACTTCGGGACAAAAATTCATTGATCCATAATATGTCGGTTGTTTTCTACTTAGTTCAAGGATTTCAAGTTATGATTTATTTTCCATTAGTTCTCACTTTTCTTATCTGCCATTTGTTTACAAAATATCTTTTCATCGATCCTTATTAGCCCATGATTCTGAGAAATGACTTCCATTAACACCAAACACGGACAAAAATTCACTTTTTTGTAATATGTCTAAGAAACTTAGTTCACGGTTTTAGGTAGGATTTAATTTTATCGGTTCCCCTTTATCCAATTGGTTCTTCCACAAATATCTTAATTATATTATTATTTAATTAACAAAATATCATGACATTATTTTTGAAAAACCCACAACCCTTTTCACACTCAAATTTCGGTTTTCTCTTCCCTTTATTATTATTATTATTATTTTTAATTTATCTAAATTAGCTAGAAGCTTAATTAGAGCCTTAATCCCATGATTAGCAATCTTTTAGGATTTAGGATTTTCATGTTCTTAATCTCACCAATTTTTCTTAATCTTTTCTAATTGATTAGCAAGCACACTTTATGCTAATATTAGCCATAAACACTTAATTAAAGGATTTTCCATAATCTACCTTAAATATTCTCTTGTTGAGGCTTAAACAATTAGCCATTAATTACTTAACTAATCACTTTCTAATTGTTGATAATTTTCTTAATTAGGATTAATCATTTTCTCACAACTATTTCATTGACATTGGTATTTTATGTCCCACATATCATATTAAAAATCACGGGGCAACTTATGCTCCCCAAAATTATATTTAATTTTGCCTCATTATTTTCAAGGAAATAATCCCAAAAATTCCTAAAATTAGAGACAACATACTTTCTAATTTTCAATAAATATTTTATTGCCTCTTGGGATTTATCATAATATTTTCGGGGCATTTCATGGCCCGTAATTGCATTTAGGGATTTTGACACTTAAATCCCTTTAATTTCATTAGAAATTTCCCTAGACAATAGAATAAGTATCCTACAAGGTTTTAAAATCACATATTCACCTATTTTTAAATAGGTATTATTTGCTAAAATACAATATTTCAGATAGATAATTATCAGGATATTACGTGGCGTGAGCGACTTATTGGAACCAGCTTGTGGGAAATATATAGATTTTGTGGGCATAGTGATATGAAAGCACCTTTATTATGTTTAGCCCAACGGATAAAAGAAAGAAATTAAACTAGGGTGCAACCACCAAACTCTTAGAAGATACTCTTCTCTTCTAAATACATAACCTTTTTAAAAAAAAAAGAAAAACTAAAGAAATTAAAGAAATTATTTAATCAATATCACATTTCATGTATCTTTAAATTATAAATCAGTTTATTGGTTAGACAAAATATTTAGAAATAAATTAACAAATATGAATAATTTAATTAGTTTTTTTAATATTTCTAAAATGTCAACTCTATCTTATATTTATGACATGAATATATATATATATATATATATATATATATATAGCTTACATTTGCAGCTACGGACCCTTGTAAAAGAACTCAAATGTGGCGCACAAATTCCACTTACTCTTATATTGACTTGTCAAATTTAAATCGACTAAAAAGTTGCAAGGGGCAAACACATTCCTATATGTATTCACACCGCCAAACAAATCAAAACTTAATGGGTAGCTTAGGGGCTGTTTGGTTTTGTTCTCTTTATTATTATTATTATTATTCCTTAAACAGTTTTATAGAATTGTTTTTAAAAATAAGTTTTTTTTTTTAAAAAAAAAATTGTTTGGGTAGTTGTTTTAAAAAAAATATGTTTTTGAAGTGATGTGGTGGCGGCCGTCGCGGCGGTAGTGTGGTGGTGATTGTTGATGGTAGTGTGATGTCGATAATGGATATATGATAGCTTAAAAAAAAAAAAAAAAGAATACATTTAAAAACTGTTTTTGTTTTTTAGTTTTTAAAAATAACTTCTTTAAAAATAATTTCTTGAAAATAGTTTTCTGAACAAATTTTTCAGTTTTTTTAAATAAAAAAGATTGTTTTGGAAAACAAAATCAAACAAATCCCTACCTATGGGTTTATTTTAGTTATTCATCATTTTAAGTTCAAATCTTGAGGGTATATATGCAGCAATATTAAAAACTATATAGTCTTATAGTCTTATCTCAATAACTTAAATTAGTTACTCCCTCCAGCCTAATTATTGGATAAAGTTTGTAGTGCAATTAGATCCGATAGTATATTTCAATAGTTACCTTTTAGGTGTATCAAAAAAAAAAAAAAAAAAAAAAAAACCATTTAGGATACGAAATGGTTTGACCATTGACATGCCTTTCAATTTGTCCATGAATTTTGACTCCAAGAATCAGTGACATGTGCCATCACTTTTTTTTTTTTTGATACACATAATAGGAGGAAGCGAGGGTTGACACGGGCGTAGGGGAAGGGCCGAGCTCATCTATCTGCTACTAAGCTGGCGTGCCATCACTTTTAATTTGGAGAATTTTCAACTCAAGTTCTTGTTGTTGAACGTCGATTTAAGTTTAATTAGTTGTTACATCACAACTAAATTATCTTTGTTTGCCCAGGAAAATTTCTTATATATGTTGAGTTATGAAATATAATTAAAAAACAGAGACGAACATATATATTTTTTTAATTTAATAATAATATCGCTGAAACACGAATATAATAACAAACACTTGTGACACAATTTTCAACTCTTTGAAACAAGAAGCAACAGAGAAGTCACAGTACACACTCAATGGAGCAAAGATCAGTGAGTGTGGGTGTGTAACGTAAATTTTACTTCTGATCATTAAAATTCCACAAAAAGCAGCAATGTTGGCCATTCTTTTCAAAAAGCACCAGAACCATACGCAAACTCTTTAATCTCTCTGATATCCTCCCAGCTCTATCACCTCATTCTCCTACCTGTACAACAACAATTCAAAATATCAGCTCCACTAAGATTCATAAATAGTCCTAAATAATGTTCATAAATAAATAAAATCTCATTCAGTTTAGGTTGGTCCCTTAGCCTGGGAATTTATTTTAATTAGCTGCCGAACTAGCTAGCTAGTGGTATATGTGTTAGTTTCTGAAACATGATAGACTTAATTATATGCATATTAACCCTTTTTTCAAGAAACCCGTATCACTTTTGGAAAAAAAAATAGGGCTTAAAGCTAATATCTAAATGGTTGTAGTAGTCTAATGAATTATCAGAAGAATATATATATGTATGTATGTATGTATGTAAATATTCATACTTAGAGTAAATTTCATAAACTTTTCACCTGACCGTGAATGGTTTGAAAAACAGTATCTTGAACGACCGAGTAACTGGCATTAACAACATTGGCCTGTTCATCATGAACGATGCGAATGAAGTCGCCGAAAATGAAGTGGCAATCCAAGCCAGTAATTTCAGAAACCTCTAAAGTTGAACCCATTTGGTGAATCTCAACTAGCGGTGATTTTGACCCCATAACGATCCCTCTATCACTGTTATTACTAATTGGACTCTCATTTATAATGTTTGTCTCGTTGCTGGGCGATCCAATAAGGCTGAGCTTCTCCTGATTCATCTTATCCAACTTTATCTGAAGCTTCTTGATGTAGGTGGCTGCTTCATCCAGCTGATCTGACAGCGAAATCACCTTCTAAACCACCAGATTTAAATATGCATATATATAAAATACATATTCTATTGAATAAGAGTAAATTGAGGAGGTGATTAAAGGAAGAAGAAGAAAAAGTACGGGTGATAAGGATTATTGACGAGGGACGAGTGAGCTGAGCTGGGAGCATAGAGCCCTCATTCAGTCATTTGGCTTCTTCGGTTTCTCTCTATCACTTTTCTGTCGCCTCCTCCGGATGAAGAAGCTAGAAGGTTGTCGTTGTCCATTAATTATCTGGAGAGTGGAGAGAGGGCAAGAGCTCGAGCTCAAGCTCAAGAAGATCAATGCTGTTTCATGTGAGAGGGCTTGAGAGAGAGACAGAGGGTGATTAGAAGAAATTAGGGGTATGGAATGCTGACTTTAAATAAAGCAAAACTGTATTTCTTCCCTCCGGAAAAAGATACGTTTACATTTATTTACATATGAACTACTCCCTCCGATCCATTTTAAATTTTCAATTATAAGATCTCTTAGCTTATAGAAGGTGTTTTTATAGTGCATATTTTTAATATAAGATATGTTTACCTAATTAATTAGATTAAGAAAATGAGTTAAATTCTAAAACTTCCTATTCATCTTCCTAAATTCTTTTGTTCGCTTTCCTTTTTTATTATTGTAGAAAGAACAATTATTGAGATAAATTTAAAGAAGATTGACAAATATAACAAATTCATCCTCATATATATATTATATTAAAAACCGAGAGAGCAAGATAGTAGCATGTTTTGATAGTTTCAATAAACATTAAATATTTTATGTGTGTGTGTCCATATTTAATAAAGACAGTAAAAAAGGGTAAAAATCACTTTGATATTGAAATTTAATGTGGTGATAAATGCATATTATTGGAAATCATTTAAATTTTATGATAAATTTAATATTTTTAACTTATTTTATTGTTATGTGTGAATTGATTAAAAACTTCTTATAATTTTTGTCGGAGGATTACTACCTCCCTAGTCTTATAATTTATACTAGAAATTATATCTTATATTTAAAATCAGAAGATATTTTTGTCTGTTTTGGTTGAGATGACATGTTAAAGAATTTAATTAATTAGCATGAGAAGGACATTAGTTGTGTGAACCACTGGCACTAACTAGCACTCGGTTTTCACACATGTAACTAACTTAGTAATTGTTCTGTGTTTCAGACCACCTCATTAATTCATTAGTTGACACGAGGCACATCAACGGGTCTTATTCCTCCTTGTGTGGGGAACACTACACAAGACGCATTCACTCTTAATGTCAATTCTCTCCATTCCTAAATACTTCTTCTGGTTCTAATTATATAAATATTTTTATAGTGTAAATTATTTCTTATAATTAAAATTAGAGGTAGTATATAAATTAGATAAATAATTTATAAAATTAAAAAATCAAGTAAATAATTTGTTAGTAAATAAAAACACGTGTTTAATTTATTTTTCAATAAAAAATCCATTTAATTATTAGCAAAGTGAATTATGTGCGTGCAAAAATCCTCCTTTAATATTTGCAAGTGCAAGTGCAACTATTAAAAATAATTTTTGAAATAATAAATATAAATTTAAGAGATGAAATGGACTAGAATTTAATATTGGGCGAATATCATTTATGACTAAAGAAAACCTCTTACTCAACTCATATATTTAGGATGAGGGAGTATTTAATAAGAGTCATACTGCAGACTCCCTTTGGTCCTTTTTTGTATAGCCAGAAATTTAATTTGTCTTAATCTTTTTTATAAAATTTAATAAGAGTTGTCTGAACGTGTAATATATTAATTAAATGGTTTTTTCACTTGTCAATAATAGCTCTTCAATAATATATTTTTTAAGATATTATTTTCCTTGGTTAGGGTCTAAATGATTTTTTTTAAATTTCTTATTTGTCCCTTATAAATAAGGGCATACTTGAAAAACAAAGTTTATTTTAGACATATTTATTATTTTTAATTAATTTTAACCAATTTCTTAAATTGTGTAATTGGTTATTAAACTATTATAAATAGGACCAGAGGGAGTATTAATCTTAATCATGCAAGAGCTAAAGGTGGAATAAATTCGTGAGCAAAAAGGAAAGTTGGAATAAATTATGAAGGTTTAAGTTGTAACCAGTACCCTAAAGTATTTTTCTTATGCCTTAACGTAGTTTGTGGTATAGTTAGCCCCCTAAAGAATTTTTTAGGTGCGTTCACCACCCTGAAGTACTATTTTATGCAATTTTACATTTAAAAATTTAGATAATTAAGGTATTAGATACATTTAAAAAATACTTCAAGACGTTGAGTTCACAAAATAAATATATTATGGTACTGGACACACTTAAAAAAATAGTTCAAGATCCTCAATGTAAAAAAAAAAATAAAATAAAAATCAGGGTGCTAAGTGCACCTCCAAAATTCTTTAGACCACTAGATGCATATGAAAAAAATACTTCAGATGTTGTATTGAAGTTAACTCAATTATGAAAATTAACAAATTTTTTATCATAATAATGAGGTATTTATTTCATACACGTTTGGACCGTATGAGCATTTAATTTAAGCCTATGGCTTTCACATTTCGGCTGATGTGAAACAGAATCTGGACAATGGACCACAAACTACCGTTCAAATCCCAATTCCCCAACTGAAAAATAAAATGAAGATAAAATTCACCAAAGTAATCGATTATTGAGTGGTTAACAGCTCAATTTCTCTTAAATGCAATCTATAATTCGAGTCTCACGTGTTAAAAAAAAATCATTTTGAAATAATGAATGGAAGTTGTTAAAAATTGAAAACATAACAGTTGAATTTCAATATCCCAACTATGTGACTTCTCAATAATAAAAGTTGTCAATTGCTTTATTATTCTTGTTAATCTCATTATTATTATTGTTAATTAATAGGATTTTGAAGCTCAAGTGGTAATTTTATGTCATTTTCCCTTAAAAATTGTATTTTTGTTCATGATTTAATTATAAATATAGTAAAGTTATTTTATAAAAGAGTCAATTCAAAGGTAATATTCATATGCAGAATTCTTTGAAAACTTTTAGGTTTTAACTATATTATATTCCTTCTATGTTCATAAACAATTTAATGTCACGACTATGAAGTTTGTTCTTGTTTTATTTTTGTAGCGAGGATCCGATCCAAAGGGGCATGTTATAAAAAGAGGATGTTATGTTGTTGGGTGGGAATCAGATGAAGGCATGGTGAATGTTATATTGGGCATGTATGTTGTATTTGTAATTGTATTTGCTATCTTGTAAGTAAGTTATCTTATTGTATAAATTAATTTAGGTGTTGTAGTCATAGTATAATCATTAATTAAGAGGTCACATAACTCATGGTGAATAATATTTGTATTTTTTTTCCCAATTCAATTTATTCATAATTGTTCATAGCTTGTAGCTTAAAGTTTCGACTTTTATGTGTTGAATTGGGTGGTGGATTTGTGTATATATATATTGATCAAAAAGAACAGAATAGGGAACAAATTCGGGAAAATTTAGATCGGAAATAAGTACGCCGGTCTTAAATGTTCAAATTTTAAGACCGGATGTATTTATATGTCCGGTCTTAAAGGTATTTGATATATTAAGCTAGTCTTAAAAGTTGGTCTTTTAAGACCGGTGTATTTTTACATCCGGTCTAAATATTCAATTTTTAAGACCGGATGTATTTATAATCCCGTCTTGAAAGTCATTCTTTTAAGACACATATAATTAGTTGTCTGGTCTTAGAAGCTGCTATTTGTTAGACTGGATCTATTTTTGTCCGGTCTTAAAAGTTTATTTTTTAAGAGCGGACTAGTTTTTATCCGGTCTAAAAAGTATAGTTTTAGAACAGCACCAAAAATATTTCAGGTTTATTTAGTACTACTTTTAAGACCTAATGTTTTAAATGTCCGGTCTAACAGATTTTCTTTAAGACCGGTTCAAGTCCGGTCTTAAATGCTATATTTTTTTAATACTGGCTGGAACAAGACCGGTCGCGAGTCCAGTCTTACGATGCCCCTTTGGTCCGGTCTTAAAACCCTTTTTTGCACCAGTGAACCTCCATCGTCTAACCCTCATCCACCCCTAATGTTTGTTGCCTCAGCCTCGTCAACCCGATAACTCTTCTTCCTCGATCTTTATCTCCATAAGCTTCAATGTCCTTGCCCATCTCTTCCATCTTTGGAAGCTTTGAACTCCATACCCATCTCTTTGATCTCAACAAGAATGGAGGAGATCTAGTGACAAAGAAGCACTGGTAAGGACACCATACGTACCCATCTCTTTGATCTTGACAATTTCATGATGCTTGTTGTCCATATCACAACGATGATTCCCAATCGATGCTTTTGACATTGTAGACAAACCTAATCATTCCTGTGAATTATGTCAACTAACCTAATGCAACCATTGTCTTCCATTACAAGATCAAAATGTTTTATTTGCGATTTTGAATATTTAATTTGTGCTTTTGAATGTTTAGTTTGTGCTTTTTATATCACTTTATAGAAGCGAAAACCCAAATATGTGGTATCTCAGTTTCTTCTTTTCCTATCATTGTGGGTGTTAAGGTTGTTAGGTCTTGGTGTTTTGATTAAAACAAATACTAAGGTTTTTGATTCAGAAAGCATTGCTCAAGTATGAAGTATGCCCGAGCAAACATATATATGTGCTCGAGCATGCCCCGTCTAACAATATATTAAGTTGTTTACAGAAGATTGCTCAAGCACCAGATAAGTATTGCTCGAGCAGGCTACTCGAGCAAGGCACTCTTGACTCCCAAGCATGATCGAGTTAGAATAAAGAAAGCTCGCTAACGAACTGCTGCCCGAGCAGAGGTAAATGTATGCTCAAGCACTACCGATGATGCCTTACTCCTTCTTACTGCTTGCATGATTCTCGAGCAAGGTTTATATGTTGCCCGAGCATGGTGCTCAAGCAGAACCATCAGCTTGCTCGAGCAGTCACGACCTTGCATCTTATCTGCTCTCTGTCTAAGGTACTCTCGAGCATGCTTCTTGAGCAGAGTAATTTCAGTGCTCGAGCATACATGTTTCCTTTCCTATTTCTTCTTTGTCTGACTAATGCCCGAGCAAGTTCTCTGGTCTGCTCAAGTAGCCTGCTCAAGCACGACATAAATACTGCTCGAGCACCAATGACAAGCTCTTCATGTCAATAAGAAATTTAACGCTCTCGAACATGGACTCGATACTGCTCAAGCATGAGTGACCTTCACTACAACAAAAGGCATTTACTCATGTTTACTCGTGCAACCAAGATCATCTGCTCAAGCATGGATCATCGTCTATCAAAACATACAGTAACCATGAAATCATTAATTTGAGCTATCATTCTTCTCTTTGTTCAAATCTCATTCAAGTTATTTCTAATCATCATTTTGAGCGATATGTAGTGATTTAACATTGTTCAAATTGAGATTAGCCAAAAAGTCGTTCACTGTGTCAGAAGCATTTAATGCGCCTCAGAAATAGAGCAACAATCTGAACTAAATCTTGTAGTAGTCGAAGACATTCCTTCGACACATACTTATTCCAGCTAATACTCTGAGTCAACCTTTGCACAAGTACTTGTTTGCTCAAGCACCACAAAAGTACAATCCATGACAAAGCATTTAATAAAGCAACGGTCGTATTTTCTCAAGTAAATCGTATGTGTCTAACGGAAGTTTGAAGACACTCAAAGGTCACATTCAATTCCGCTGCCTATCGAAACGCTTTGCATTCAATTCAAACTTATTGCAACCTACTGCTTCATCTACTTCATTAATATCTTCGGATATCTTGTACTTCAGTGTTTATCTTTTATCCACTTGTGAGGAGTTTCTCAACACTTATTTGATTATTTGATTTGTGAAATCTTAAGTTTCTCAACACTTATTTGATTATTTGATTTGTGAAATCTTAAGGTTGTGGAACCTTAAGTGCGGGTGTATGATTACAACTTGAAAGGGGGAGTGAGTCCAAGTGTGAAAGGATCATCCTAAGTTACAGAGTGTGTAATTGTACTCTTATTTGAAGAGTTAGTGGAAATCTTAAGGTGTGCTTAGGGACTGGATGTAGGTCAAAGTGTTAGACCGAACCAGTATAAATTGCTCTGTGTCTATTTCCCTTCTCTGTCTCTGTTTTACTTGCGCTCCTGTGTGAATCATGAAAAGTTTTTTGAGATCACCTATTCACCCCCTCTAGGTGATATTCCATCTTCAAGGTTTTTTTTTGAGTTCATTATATTGAGATAACTTGATTGATATGTTGCTTTGATGATGAGTGATGGTTGGAATGCTCTGAAGGAACTTAGCATTGGCAACAACTCAAATTTTTTAGCTTCTTTCTAAAGGAAGAAAAATGGTTGTATCAAGGAAAAACGCATCGACGCCAATTTTGTTTTCGTTTGATGCTTTGTGTTATTAGCAACGAAGTAAGTTTTGGCAACAAAGGTGCAGCTACACAACCATAACTCTATGGCTTTTCTTTGCCTAGGGACATCTAATTTTAACAATTGGTGTACTTGGATGCACTTATGCTAGAGATCATCATAAAGTTTGTATCTAAAGGATTGTTATTGCACATGTGATGTACGGTGATGACATCATGAAATGACAAGTGGACAACTGATGGACACAGATGTCTTGCTGATATGACTTGAAGTTTATTGAACATTTAACGTCTTATATCAATTGTCATTTTCCAAGGTTAGACTAATATAGATATGACACCTGGTGTGCTTTGATTTTGGTTAATTCCAATATTTAACCTTGTTGTTAGCATATTATATGTTAGAGTAGTGCGGACTTTTGTATCTTACAAGCTTTAATTTTCTTTTCTTTTTTTGCTTCTTATATGTTAGGATAATGTATGTTAACTCTTTTTCCGTCTATAGGAATTCAATATGGATAACAGTTAGATAAATGCTAAACGGATGGGTGTTGAATATGATAATGGGGTGAGGGAATTTTTAGAATTTGCTAAAAAAATGTTTTAGTCTTTTATGCCGATGATGATAGTGAGATGTTTTATTGCTATTGTGTAACATGTTTGACTGAAAAGTGACTAAGTGCTGCAGATATATATATGCACATTTAATTTGTGAAGGATTTTGTAAGAGTTATACAGTATGTGTATGAGATGGTAAGTGCACCTCAACAGTGAGAAGTGACCTTTGATGATAATGACAAGGATATGGATGATAGGATAAAGGACATAATCCGTGATGCATGAGAAAAGGCTTTTGATACATTACATGCATATGATAAAATGTACAGTGATACAAAGAAGTGATTGTACTCGAGGTATAAAAAATGTCAATTGTCACTACAAAAAAAAGGTCAATTAGTAGCGGTTAAAATAAACCGCTACAAATATGCACATTTGTAGCGGTTTATATTGGAACCATTACATATTTGTAGCGGTATGACTCGCGCCATCGTGAATGACATTTGTAACGGTTATCATAAACTAACCGCTACAAAATATAGCGCCAAGTTGGCGCCAAAATTGTGGCGAGTATTTTGTAGCGGTTTAGTTATACAAACCACCACAAATATGGCACCCATTTAGTGGCGTTTTATTTGTAGCGGTTTATAAAAAAAATCCGCTCTAGAATGCCAAGAGTCTGAACTTTTGTAGCGGTTATAGAAAACCGCTACAAATTTTAAGTTTGTAGCGAGTTTTTAGTTAAACCACTACAAATGTGAAGTCTTTAAACACATTACAAATAGAAGTTATGAAAAAAAATATTTTAAAAATATCTTTTAAAAAATGCGTTCATATTTGTAGCGGTTAATAGCTAAACTGCTACAAAATGTGATATTTTAAAATTTATTATTATTCATTTTTTTTAAAAATACCATTGAATTTTTGTAGAGGTTTTGTAACCGCTACAAAAAAACAAAAACAAAAAAACCGCTACAAACGTTAAACTGCTACAAAAACCGTCGCATCAACCGCTACAAAGTGTGTAATATTGAAATTTGAATATTTCGAATCCGACCAACGTTCATTAATTTGTAGCGGTTTTTAGTATAACCGCTAAAAAATGTGATATTTTGAAATTTATTTATTTTTAAAAAAATACCATACTTTGTAGCCATTACAAACACCTTGAACTTGGCTTTCCAGAATGAATAATGTTCTCCACTGAAACCTGGAGGTCTGTTGATTGAAGCTCCATCAGGTAGAATGCCTTCCATTGGACCCTTCTTGAGATGTTAAGCTCTTTAGAGAAGACCTTGCTCTGATACCAAATGAAAGTGGAGCTATATACCCAAGAGGGGGGTGAATTGGGTATTTTAAAAACTTTTGAAATAAGCTCTATTTTTAGACAATAAAAACAGAGATGAACAGAGTAAAGGAAAGAAGAGCTGGACACAGAGATTTATACTGGTTCGGTCTTAACAACTTGACCTACATCCAGTCCCCAGACTATTGGGATTTTCCACTATCAAAGATTACACACTCTGTACTCAAAGAGTAGCTCTCTCTCTAGAACTCACTCCCCCTTACAAGTTGTAATCAATGAACTCCCAAATCACCAAGTCCCCTTGACTTGTGATACTTCTCAATAAATGATTTATAGATAAATACTCTCTCTAAGAGTGAATAACAATAAACACTGAAGCTTATAATGTCAGAAGACAGATTACAAGTGAAAACTGAAAAGTTGTTGAGGAACTTGAATGCTTGTGCGTTTTCAGTTGTTGTGGTAGTTGACAGGACTTGAATGCAGTCCTATTTATACTCAGAGATCATTAGATGACCGTTGCTATTTCAACGAGATCCGTTGGAGAGACTCGCAAGGTTAGGAAGTGAATTTTGGCTTCTTCTCTCTCTAAACTCAGCTTAATCCAGTGGCCAAGTAGATCGTGTTGACCTTCTACAAATCAATCCATTTGAAACACGGTTGCTTGTTGTAGAAAACATTCTTTAATGTTTTGCAGTGTGCAGATGGAATAGCCAAAGTAGTGCAACTCTGCATGCGGAGCATTTAATGTTCGAACCACTTTTTGCTTTTTGCTTTATCACTCCAAAATCATTCTTTAAATCACCTGAGACTCACTAATAAGATCATTAAACATAGCAAGGCATAGAGAGAATATTCCTGGAAAGTATTAGGATCAAACAAGGACACTTTGCAAAAACGTAGAAATCGAATTTCAAAATCAGCGTTAGAAACTCGAGTTTGTGTATCAAAACTCGAGTTTTCAATGCAGCACTTAAGTCCAAACTCGAGTTTCAAAACCTAAACTCGAGTTTTCATCTTCCAGAGAGCAAAGTTGTGTTTCGAGCTTTTGGACCAAAGTTTAAATGAATCTCAAAACTCGAGTTACCAAAACCAAACTCGAGTTTTGGATTGTTAGTGAAAATAATATGTTGTAGTCCAAAACTCCAAAACTTGAGTTTCAAAACAAAACTTGAGTTTTCAAACATTCGATAAAGTGAGTTGTTCTTCGCTTAAACAAAACTCGAGTTTTGGAATCAAAACTCGAGTTTTCATATTATCATGAAAACTTTGAAAACTTGTAATGCTCTCGGGTTGGCCAAAACTCGAGTTTTAAAATCAAAACTCGAGTTTTCATTTTATCATGAAAACTTGTAATGCTCTCGGGTTAGCCAAAACTCGAGTTTTGAAATCAAAACCCGAGTTTTCACTTTACTAAGTGAAAACAGAATAATTCAAATTCCTGATGACAAGGCGCGAGACTGAGTTTGAAAATTTAAAAGTCCTTGTTCTGTCAAAACTTGAGTTTCGCTTGCTAAACTCGAGTTTTGAGTTGAGTGGAAAACTAGGAGCTCTCTGTAGGTCTCAAAACTTGAGTTTTCTACTCAAAACTCAAGTTTTGCTTAGATCATTGAAATCGACCATTTTCTCGCCAAGACCAAAACTCGAGTTTTAAAAACAAAACTTGAGTTTTGTCTTGTCGATAGGTTTTTCAACTTCCTAAGACAAAACTCCCAGCTAGTTTACAATTGTCACTCATCATCAAAACACATAGAGAACTAACATTCTCCCCCTTTTTGATGATGACAACACTTGTAAACTGAATTCCAAGAATTTGAAAAAAAGAATCATTCACTTTTGAAAAAGTTGTTATGAATGTGATAGAATTCAATACTTATGCAAATCAGAGATAGACAACGAAAGCAATGATAGGATCGATAGTTTCATTCATAAAGCTAGAGTTGTACGAAATCATTAAAACAAAAACAAACAGCTAGTGAATGACATAAGCATCAAATCTAGTAAAAGAAATTCAAATGCAAAGGCCAAGCCCCAAATTCTCGAGCTATGAATCCACTTTCTCTCCCCTTTGTCATCTTCAAATTGGGGAGGGTCGGTATGGAGAAGAAAAGGTTCAAAGTGGTAGGAGTGGAAGGAGAGGGAGAACCTCGGTGGTGGGAGAAGAAGGGGGGAGGTAGAGGAGTCGAGTAAGATTTCGAGAGCGGAGTGGAGGGGGAAGGTAGGACAATGGTAGCAGGGTAGATGGATTAGGTTGGGTTGTAGGAAAAGTGAAGGAGGGGAAGATGGAGTCTCAGGTTCAGGCTTAGGATGTGAGGTGCCAGTGGAGGAGAGTCCAATCCCTAAGTGCTTCATGATCCTTTCAAGCTTGTCATTGGAACTACAAATTGAAACCCATTGTGAAGAGACTTTGGCATCCAAATCATTTGTCTGATCAGAGAGCTCAGAATGCACACCCTTAAGTTGCTGTTTTAACTCAGTAGACTGGTTGGACAGACTTTTGATTTGAGATTTCAGTTGATCTTGAAAAGCAATGATCTCATCATTCCCTCTGGTGATCTCATTCAGAATCCTACCCATTTCAAACTCCATTCGAATTTGCATAGCTGCCACTGCTCGATCCACAATCCCTTTGATCCGGGATTCGAAATCAGAGGGTACAGAGGGTTGGACATGATCAGACTGAGCCTCTTGTGTTCGGGTGTATGTTCCTCTTGTGTGGGATTCAGTGGGAGCATGTGATTGACCAGACCCTTCACCCTCAATAGTGATTTTCATGTAGTGAAGCTAACTTTTTCCAAAAATGGCTGGCTTTCTCATGGTATCTGGGGGACCCACATGCCACACCTTGTGGTAGAACAATATGACTAAAATTAGGGATGGATAAGGAATATGAGAGGGTCGACGGGAGGAGAATCTGAACTTAACCATTTCTTGAAAAATCCAATGACCAATATTGAATGAAGTTTGCCTCACAAAAGCAGCAAACACAGGAAAGTCCTTTTGAGTAAAATGGGTGTAATTCCCACCCTTTTGGCTAAAATTTCTGGAGTAAATATACCACAGAATTCTGTTGGTGGTGGACATATCAGATGGTTTGAAGGACAATATGAGCAGATTGTCAGGAAGAGGTTTGTGGGGACAGAGAGTGGTGAAAATGTCATGATTGCTCAACCTTATCTCAGGGACATTGGGTGGATTAACAATCTTCAGGATCTTGTTGATGATGTTGGCAGATATGGTGAACTGAACACCCTTTATTGATGTTGTAACTCTCTGCTGTACCAGATTGCCTTCAGAATCCACAATGTTATCCGACACCATATTGAAGTAAAAAATTTTAACCAAGTTTGTGGAGTATGGAGCGGACACAGATATAAAAGACTTATAGTCCTTGAGCCAGGGTGAAAGGTCTAAATTGTGGTCTTCCTTCAATTTAACTAAATCCACAGTGACAAAGGGACAAAAGGATTTATTAAGAAAAAATTCCTTAAACTCGTCAAGCACCCTCCCGATTCATCCGGGTAGGTGCGATCGAGAAGCCCTCCGGGAGCGAGAATCGTGATTGTAGATTTCGATATGGCGTCTTCCACAACCTCGGGAGTTCGGGGAGCGAGTCAGCACCGAGGACCCTTGTCCTTTTCTCGGAACGTAAAACGACTTGGATCTTTTAGCCTTAGGAGGCTTGGGAAACTCTGGAGGGTTGCCATCGTCGATTCCCCTTTTCCTTTTGGGGAAGATTCGAGTCATGTCTTCTCTTGGTTCGACCTCCGACCTATCGCCAATAGAGACACCTTTAGGAGAGGCGACTTTCTTGGGAGGAATATCGTCTCGGAATCCCTTTAATCTTCTCGGTCGACTCCAAATTTAAGGCGAGTGGACCGAGTCTTCAACCTCACCGGTCGTTCAAGGAGTAGTATTAGGGTTAGGTCCTCCTTTAGGGTTGGAGGAAGGGGCGACGACATTTAGGGTTTTTGATGGGAGTTGATCGAAGGAATTGGAGGATCGAGGGAAATGAAGAAATGAGTCGAGAGAGAGAATAGTAAAACCTAGGGTGAAACTTGAGTTTTGAAGCAAGTTATAAAGAATAAGTGAAAATCAAGTATATATATCTCGACTAAAACTCGAGTTTTACATACAAAACTCGAGTTTTGAAGAATAGCTTACCTGGACTTCAAAAGTGTAATGTGAACTTTTGAGATTCCGCGATCAAAACTTGAGTTTTACTTTTCAAACTCGAGTTTTCATTCCTCAAAACTTTAAGTTGCTCTCGTTCGATGGAAACTCGAGTTTCCAAATTACAAACTCGAGTTTTGAGCTCCTTCAAAAATCAAGTTTCTTTCTCTCTCCCCGATACTTCACCAAAACTCGAGTTTTGGATCAAAAACTCGAGTTTTCTCCGCTTATCGGCGAAACTCGGTTTTGGAAAATGTCCCGCAAAAATCACATCTAGAAACTCCGATGCTTAAGTTAGTAACTCTTAATCATCAAAACCACAACTATCATCAAAACCAATTTAAAATGAGTGAAAATTACTTACAATTCATTGGGATTTACCATTCCCAATTCTCTTCTTATGAAGTTAAATTGGTCCTTAGCCAAAGGCTTTGTGAAGATATCAGCAAGTTGAAGATGAGTTGGGATAAACATGACCTCGACATCTCTTTTCTAAACATGATCCCTTATGAAATGATGTCTCACATCAATATGCTTAGTCCGAGTATGTTGCACGGGATTCTTGGCTAAGCTTATTGTGCTCGTGTTGTCACACAATATAGGGATCTCCTTCAGGTTGATTCCTAGATCAGATAGTTGCTGTTTGAGCCATAAAACTTGAGCACAGCAGCTTGAGGCAGCCACATACTCAGCTTCAGTTGATGATACAGCCACACTGGTTTGCTTCTTGCTGAACCAAGATACAAGTGAACCTCCGAGAAACTCACATTGCCCACTTGTACTTTTCCTATCAGTTTTGTACCCAGCATGGTCTGAGTCTGAATAGGCTACTAAATGTTCAGGTTGGCCTTTAGGAAACCACAATCCAAGTGTCTTTGTGTCAGCAAGATATCTAAATATTCTCTTTACTTGCTCAGCATGTGACTCCTTAGGAGCAGATTGAAATCTAGCACACATTCCAACACTGAATTGGATGTCTGGGTGGCTTGCGGTCAGATAGAGTAGTGATCCAATCATTCCTCTATATTTTGTGATATTGAAGTCCGTGCCTTCTTCATCAGCATCTAATGAAGCGGTTGAGCTCATAGGAGTGTCGGCTCATTACAATGATCCATCCCAAACTTCTTCGAGATCATTGAGATACTTGGTCCGAGATATAAAGATTCCATCCTTCTTTTGCTTGATTTGCGAGACCAAGGAAATAGTTGAGCTCTCCCATCATGGACATCTCAAATTCTCCCTACATATTCTTAGCAAACTCTTCACACAAGACATCATTAGAGGCATCAAATATAATATCGTCAACATATATTTGGACAATTAAGATTTCATTAAGCTTATTATTCTTTATGAAGAGAGTTGTATCTGCTTTTCCTCTAATAAAACCTTGATCAAGAAGGAATTTGCTTAATCACTCATACCAAGCTCTAGGAGCTTGTTTAAGACCATATAGGGCCTTCTTGAGACGATACACATGATCTGGATGATGAACATTTTCAAAACCAGGAGGTTGTTCTACATAAACTTCTTCTTGAATAAAACCATTCGGGGAAAGCACTTTTCATATCCATTTGATAGAGTTTAAAGTTTTTCACACGAGGCAAAGGCAAGAAGAACTCTTATGGCTTCCAATCTTGCCACTGGAGCATAAGTTTCTTCGTAATCAATTCCTTCTTCTTGATTATAGCCTTTGGCAACCAATCTTGCCTTGTTACGGACAATGATTGCAGACTCATCTCGTTTGTTTTTGAATACCCATTTAGTGCCAATGATCGGATGATCCTTAGGCCTGGGTACCAAGTCCCAAACTTGATTTCTATCAAATTGATGTAACTCCTCTTGCATTGCTATCACCCAATCATTGTCTGAAAGGGCTTCATCAATCTTAGAGGGTTCAATGTGTGATATAAAAGTTTGTAAAAGTTACTTCATTTAAAGTGCTGTTTCTGGTTCTTACTCCTTGATTAAAATCACCTATAACTTGGTCCAAAGGATGATTTCTAATAAATTTCCAAGCTCTAGGTTGAGTTTGATCAGGATTTCCAGTATCATTTTGAGGGTTAGCCTCAAAAACATTTTCAGGATTTTCAATAGAGGCAGGAGTAGTTTTCGAAAAGAATTGATTTTTGAAAACGCTTCCTTCATCATCATCCGTAGGTTTATCAGACTTGGATTCGCAGAAAACAACATGCATAGACTCTTCAACAATACGAGTACGAGTATTAAAGACTCTATAAGCTTTACTCCTATTTGAATAACCTGAAATATACCTTCATCTCGCTTTGGGATCAAACTTTCCCAAGTTATCCTTATCGTTGTTATGGATGAAACACTTACATCCAAACACATGCAGATGAGCTAGATTGGGTTTTCTTCCTTTGTACAGCTCATAGGGAGTCTTGTCCAACGTCTTCCGGAGGTATGCCCGATTTGAGATGTAGCACGCGGTGCTAATTGCATCAGCCCAAAACACTTGAGAAGTTTTGTTCTCATCCAGCATGGCTCTTGCCATCTCAGTGAGAACTCGATTCTTTCTTTCCACAACACCGTTTTGTTGGGGGGTTCTTGGGGCTGAGAAGTTGTGGTCTATTCCCATGCTGTCACAAAACTCAGCAAATGCATTGTTTTCAAATTCTCCTCCATGATCAGTTCTGATTCCTGAAATAGAGACTCCTTTCTCATTTTGAACCTTCTTGGCAAAAACAACAAACTGATCAAATGTTTCATCTTTAGAGGATAAAAATATAGTCCATACAAATCTTGAGAAATCATCAACTATGACCAAAGTATAAAGATTGCCTCTAAGGCTTTTCACTCTATTTTGGTCCAACTAGATCCATATGAAGCAATTGAAGAGGTCTATTAGTTGAAATCTCGTTTTTAGATTTGAATGATGATTTGGTCTGTTTCCCTTTTTGACAAGCATCACAAAGCATGTTATTTTTAAAATGTATTTTAGGAACACCAATCACCAGATCCTTTTTAAGCGATCTGTCAAGTTGAATCATATTGACATGAGCTAATCGCTTGTGCCAAAGCCAACTCTCATCCAAGTTCCTGACAAAACATTTTTCAGAAATAGAGCCATTACTAGAGAGACTAAGTGTATAACAATTACCATCTCAGGGGCTCTAAATAAAGCTTTTGATTTTATGTTTTCTAAAGGGAGGATATCCTTACTCACAATCAAGCATTCCTCAGAATCGAAGATAACTAGGTTACCTTTATCAGTGCTTTGGCTTACATTGAGGAGATTGTGGCAAAGTCCTTCGACTAGGTAGACATCTTTGATTAGTGGTCCTTCATTGTTTCCAATTTCACCAACTCCAGCAATCTTTCCAGATTGATCTCCACCAAAGGTCACCTTGCCACCATCCTTGGGCTTGATTGAGGCAAATTTGGATTGGTCCCCAGTCATGTGCCTAGAGCATCCACTGTCAATATACCATTTGTTGGACTTTGATGCTCTTAGGCAAACCTCTTCGAAGTTGATACGGTGTTCTTCTTCTTCAGCTACTAAGCATACATTTGCTTTTTCTTCCTCATCCTCATCATCTTCATCAGATGAACTATCTCCCCAAATACCGAGAGACATATGCCTTCTTTTTGAATGTTGAATCTCTTCTTTTCTTTGTCTTTGTTCTTCGATTAGGCATTCGATTTGATGTGGCCGGGCTTCTCACACTCGTAGCAAATGATTGGCTTCTTTGCCTCATAGTTTGGAGCTACCCTTGTGAAACTTCTTGAAACCTTGGTCCTTCTTGTAGAATTTTTTGAATCTCCGGACCATCATACCAATCTCCTCATCTTCGTCTGGATCTTCATCATCATCTCGATTCCTTAGTGTCTTTGATGACTTTAAGAGCAATTCCCTTATTTTTGCCATGGACTTCATCAAGTCCCTTTTTGAACTTGAGCTTGGCTTCATATTCGTAAAGGCTCCCGAAAAGGGCTGCCACAGACGCCATAGAATCTCCACGAGCTTCTTCAATGGCAGTAACTTTGGCTTCCCATTCCTTATTGAGAATGTTGAGAATTTTCCTCACTTGAACAGGTTGCTCATACTCTTTGCCCAATGCAGCAAGTTGATTGATCGAGATGAGTGAATCTCGGTGGAAATCACCAATAGATTCTCCGAGACTTCATACGAAGGAGATCATATTGTCATTAGAGTGTTGACTCTATTTTGCTTTACTCCAATGGTTCCTTCATGAGCAATTTCCAGAGCATCCCACATGGATTTAGCAGAGGTTAAGTTGCAAATGCGGAAATATTCTTGTTGACTAAGAGCACTCTGCAGAAGGAGAACCGCCTTGCTGTTGAGTGTGACATTTCTTCTGTCATTTTCATCATAATCTTCTTCTTCCTTTGGAACCCTGAGACCATTTTCCAGGACAGTTGGAGTGTAGTCTCTTCGTTCAAAAACTCTCCAGAGACCATACTCTGTAGCCATTACAAACACCTTGAACTTGGCTTTCCAGAATGAATAATGTTCTCCATTTGAAACCGGAGGTCCGTTGATTGAAGCTCCATCGGGTAGAATGCCTTCCATTGGACCCTTCTTGAGATGTTAAGCTCTTTAGAGAAGACCTTGCTCTGATACCAAATGAAAGTGGAGCTATATACCCAAGAGGGGGGGTGAATTGGGTATTTTAAAAACTTTTGAAAGAAGCTCTGTTTTTAGACAATAAAAACGAGAGATGAACAGTAAAGGGAAGAAGAGCTGGACACGAGATTTATACTTGGTTCGGTCTTAACAACTTGACCTACATCCGGTCCCCGACTCACCGGGATTTTCCACTATCAAAGATTACACACTCGTACTCAAAGAGTAGCTCTCTCTCTAGAACTCACTCCCCCTTACAAGTTGTAATCAATGAACTCCCAAATCACCAAGTCCCCTTGACTTGTGATACTTCTCAATAAATGATTTATAGATAAATACTCTCTAAGAGTGAATAACAATAAACACCGAAGCTTATAATGTCGAAGACAGATTACAAGTGAAAACTGAAAAGTTGTTGAGGAACTTGAATGCTTGTGCGTTTTCAGTTGTTGTGGTAGTTGATGAGGACTTGAATGCAGTCCTATTTATACTCAGAGATCATTAGATGACCGTTGCTATTTCAACAGATCCGTTGGAGAGACTCTGCCAAGGTTAGGAAGTGAATTTTGGCTTCTTCTCTCTCTAAACTCAGCTTAATCCAGCTGGCCAAGTAGACTGTGTTGACCTTCTGCAAATCAATCCATTTGAAACACAGTTGCTTGTTGTAGAAAACATTCTTTAATGTTTTGCAGCCGTGTGCAGATGGAATAGCCAAAGTAGTGCAACTCTCTGTACGGAGCATTTAATGTTCTGAACCACTTTTTGCTTTTTGCTTTATCACTCCAAAATCATTCTTTAAATCACCTGAGACTCACTAATAAGATCATTAAACATAGCAAGGCATAGAGAGAATATTCCTGGAAAGTATTAGGATCAAACAAGGACACTTTGCAAAAACGTAGAAATCGAATTTCAAAATCAGCGTTAGAAACTCGAGTTTGTGTATCAAAACTCGAGTTTTCAACTGTGCACTTAAGTCCAAACTCGAGTTTCAAAACCTAAACTCGAGTTTTCATCTTCCAGAGAGCAAAGTTGTGTTTCGAGCTTTTGGACCAAAGTTTAAATGAATCTCAAAACTCGAGTTACCAAAACCAAACTCGAGTTTTGGATTGTTAGTGAAAATAATATGTTGTAGTCCAAAACTCCAAAACTTGAGTTTCAAAACAAAACTTGAGTTTTCAAACATTCGATAAAGTGAGTTGTTCTTTGCTTAAACAAAACTCGAGTTTTGGAATCAAAACTCGAGTTTTCATATTATCATGAAAACTTTGAAAACTTGTAATGCTCTCGGGTTGGCCAAAACTCGAGTTTTGAAATCAAAACTCGAGTTTTCATTTTATCATGAAAACTTTGAAAACTTGTAATGCTCTCGGGTTGGCCAAAACTCGAGTTTTAAAATCAAAACTCGAGTTTTCATTTTATCATGAAAACTTTGAAAACTTGTAATGCTCTCGGGTTGGCCAAAAATCGAGTTTTGAAATCAAAACCCGAGTTTTCACTTTACTAAGTGAAAATAGAATAATTCAAATTCGATGACAAGGCGCGAGAGGCGAGTTTGAAAATTTAAAAGTCCTTGTTCTGTCAAAACTTGAGTTTCGCATGCTAAACTCGAGTTTTGAGTTGAGTGGAAAACTATGAGCTCTCTGTAGGTCTCAAAACTTGAGTTTTCTACTCAAAACTCAAGTTTTGCTCAGATCATTGAAATCGACCATTTCTTTGCCAAGACCAAAACTCGAGTTTTAAAAACAAAACTCGAGTTTTGTCTTGTCGTAGGTTTTTCAACTTCCTAAGACAAAACTCCTAGCTAGTTTACAATTGTCACTCATCATCAAAACACATAGAGAACTAACAATTTCTAGGTGAATGAAGCAGTAGTGGAAAGAATGAGAAATTAATAGAAAAGGCCGAAGGTGAATTTGATGGAGGTAATTGAAGTTGTTGGGTGGTGGAATGTGACGGCGCTGGTGATGCAGACCGAAGGTGACGTGGAGGACGGAGGTAGACTTGCGGTGGTGTGAGAGTGAAGAAGAAGGTCTCAAGCGACAATATTGAGATGGAGAACAAAGCACGGTGGTGGTGAGCAAGAAGGATGGAGGTCGCGGGAGGTGGAGAGAAACGATGGTCGCCGGCGACGAGGGGGCGAAAGTCGAGGAGGATGGGGATGAAGGTGATCTAGAGGATCGAAGGTCTCCCCTGTGTTGCCGCAGCGTTGCTTAATGAATCAGTCTCCTCTCTCACGTTCGCAGCTCACAGCCCAATTCCAGATCTGACCTAGCTCCCTTGGTCAAAATGTGCGTTTTGACCAAGGGACTAAAATGAGAGAATTAAAAGTTTGCAGAGGGACTGAAATGAAAACTTCAAAACACCTCAACATTTTTTTGTAATTTTGTCTGATCCCTTTTCTTCAATGATTTACAATTTCCAATAATTATTGCAACGCAAAATTAAGCACAAGGTAGCATTAAAAGTCTAAGGAATTAATTGCATGAATAAATTAACAAATTATGATCATTTCACCCTTAATTATGCTTAATTCAATACAAATGTCCCTAACTCAAATTAGTGCTTAATAACCCAATAATGTCCACGAAATGCATTAAGAACCCTAATTTAATTATGAAAAATCATATAAAAATATGGTTGATCATGAGACATATTTTAACATTATCACCTTAGGTATGACTAGATTTACACAAGAGGTATATGCATATTTCAACAATCTTGTACCACTTGTATTTTTTTATTTTTTTTCAAATTAGCAAGTTAATGATTTGTCTGGCTTTGATGTTATAGATGTTTGATCTTACTGATCCATTTGCTAAAGCAGATATTGACTTCATCAAGCAAATGTCATGCTGATTTCATTTTTGAGTTTTGATAACAATATTGAGTTTAGGTCTTATGTATTTCATCATTCATGTTTTCATTTTTTGAATGTTGTATGTGAAATTTTATGGTCTTTCATGATTCCTTAGCTACAAAAATATTCTTGTGGTCTTTGGTCTGTAATGAATAATAGTTGCTGTTAGATTTTGTTCCTATTTGAATTGGAGTATCGTTGGCATTATATTCATTTTCAATAATTCAATTTATAATTCATATTAAGTTGTTGAGAGCTTGTAGCTTAAACTGTCTTTTAGGTTCTACTAAGGTGGATATGTGAAATACTACGAAAAATTTAGACCGGCACTATAAATATTAGGTCTAAAATGTATTAAAACGTTATGTATAAAATATGTGGTTTAAAAGGTATAAATTTTAAGACCTGTTTTATAAAATCTGAGATCTAAAAACCATTTTTAAGACGTGTTTTCGAAACAACCAGTCCAAAAAGTATCATTTTTTAGACGTGATATAAGCTAAGTCACAACTAAAAAATCAGAATTTTTAGATTGATCTTTTTCACGAGCGGTCTAAAAAATATCACTTTTTAGACATTATATAAAATAAGTCTGAAAAATTGAGCATCCGATCTAAAAAGTGATAATCTTTTTAAACTGACTGTATCGAGACTTGATTCAAAACCGATTTAAAAAGTCATTTTCATCTAATTAAAAAACAGTTTTTGCACTCTTGGAAGTTTCATTATAAATAGAGAAAGTAGAGTAAAAAAGGAGAATTTGATTAAGAAGGGAGGCCTCACAACCGTTGTATGTCGTTTAGGGATGGATAAGATGAATCACATGTTTTGTGTGAGGCCTCACAATATGTGTTAGAGGATAGACGTGACGAATACAAGATGACTTCATGAACCGGACGTCAGATCATTACCCTTCCTCATATAGTCATAAATATTCCGTCGCTTACTGGCCTTACTTTCCACGTGACCGCTTTATCGAACCTCATATCCCCCGCCCACCAATAACCTATAGACTGTTTGTTTGGTTAGATGGAGAGAAAAGTGAGAAGAAAATAGGAAAAAAGAATGTTAGAAAGAGAGAATTTTTCTTAAATAGTCGGAAATTTTAGTATTTTATATAGTTTTTCCTTCTAATATTCTTTCCCACTAATTTCCTCCCCATCTTAATATAGGATTAAATATGTTTAACTAATCTATGTCAATTTATTATAAATAAGTCATCAATATATTCTTGAAACCATGTGTATAATTATGTACGGTATATCCTTGTGAATAATTTGACCTTTCTCACTAACTTACATGACGCATTTATTTTGAATTTTCCCTTATAATCAATTTACAAACACAATATTAATATGGAGTTGGTCTAAGAATGTAAGACCCCACTAAATCTCTTTATGTCTTGATTTTGAGTTTCAAATGAGTCACTTGTGTTGAAAGGGACACCACAAACTCCAAACTAGATACAGGATGATAATACCTAAAAATAATTATAAGCAAAGTAATATATGTATGTGTGTGTATATATATATATAAATTCTTGAAATAATTGGGTATGTTAAGTTACTTATTCGTAACTGTAATAAAATTAGTCTGATATTTTTTTTAACTTAAACAACACGTGAATCTCGCACTTTTAATTATGTGATTGTAAGATTATGTATAGTATAATAAAAATAATTATCTAATTAATGCTAAATTATAACATAGCAATATAACTTTATTATTAATATGAGAATAAATATAATCAAATCATATTAGTTTTGAAAGAAAAAATTGTTATAAAATAATTTTTCACTAAATTAATACATACAAACAAAAATTGTCAAGGGGAAAAACACACTTTTTTTTACAACCTACTCCTTTTGATCACTCTTGACTACTTCAAATAGACTAAGAAAAGTATTTAAAAATAATTTATGTTCTATGTCTTTTTACAAAAATCACTACTTCATACTATTTTTCAATATTGCCCTTAATTAACTTTATTAAATTATATCATCAATCTCTTTTTCTTTTTTTTCTTTTTTTGTTCTAAAAGAGAAAGTGAACAAAATGATTTCTAATATAAGGGTTGTTATTGCTCCTGACATTTTGTAATGTGACTTACTTTTAGAATCAAGCATGGAAACTTATAATGAGCAATCAGCACAGGGCAACATACATATGAATCCCTATGCCAATCGACTTAGTAATCCATCAATGTCACAAAAAATCTACATTAGTTTATATGATGGCGAATTTACTCTATTTTGTTCAGACTTACATTTAGTTGTTTTGAAATATCAAGCCACCAAAAAAACTGATCAAGAAAGCAAGAGCAGAGTTATTGAAAAATTAAACCTAAGAAATCGATCACTATATAACTCAGTAGGGTTATAAACAAAATCATCCATCAAGCTCATTCCATGTGTGTATGTATATACTCCCTCCGGTCCTAAATATAGGAGACAAGTTTAATGATAACATGACAAGAACATCTATTTAATGATATTTGAAACAAGTTTAGTTTGTTAATTAACTTTTTAAATTGATTAAATTTAAGAACCATTCTATCAGAATTTTCAACTCTCCTATGTACGAAGAGCGCAGAAATTATAACAACTAGCTTCACAGTCTGAACACCAAAATAAACAACAATATATAGCATATCCCCATGCTGAAGGAGAGATCAGTTGATGACAGAATTGACAATGGAAACATAAAAAGTGAGATCGAATGAGTTTATAGTTCATAATATGAATTTATGTATTTCAAATAAACTAAATTAAGCACAAGTTGCTATTCACATATTCTGATCAGCAAAATCCACAGGCAGTTCCATCTTTCTCTTCAAAAAGCACCACCAGAACCAGACACAAACCTCTTTAATCTCTCCGATATCCTCTCAGCTCTGTTACCACATTCTCCTATCTGATCAACATTTACAATACAAAACCAGATCCATCAGTAGTTTTATATATGCATAATATTACATATATATAGCCCTAAATCCTCTTCAATATTAGAGAGAAATCGTAAGTTCGTAACACATATATGTATTATATAATATACTAATTCCTCTACTTACTAATTTTATGGGTTTAAGGTAAAATCTAAAGAAGAGGTATAATATATATTTTAAGGACACATACAACAGAAGAACAAATATAATGGTTAGTTTAATGAATCTCTAATTATTACCCGACAGTGAATGGTGTGAAAAACAGTATCTTGAAGGACTGAGTAACTGGCGTTAACAATGTCAGCTTGTTCTTGGTGAAGAATGCGAATGAACTCGTTGAAAATGAAGTGGCAATCCAAGCCAGTAATCACTGAAACGCTTAATTCTGAACCCATTTGGTGAATCTCAATTTTAGGCGATTTTGACCCGTTCATGATGATTCCTCTATTATTGTTGATTAAGCCCCCATAATTAGAATTATTTCTCTTAGTACTACTGCCAGTTCCCATAAGGTCGAGTTTCTTCTCTTTCATCTTCTCCAACCTTATCTGAAGCTTCTTTATGTAATTAGTAGCTTCAGCCAGCTGATCCGACACAGAAATCACTTCCTAAACCAACCAGGCCACATCAATTCAAAACAACAACAACATGAAACATGTGATTAAATGAAAAATTAAATGGGGTACCGTTGAGGATTGATGAGGGACAAGTGAGTTGAGGTTGGAGTAAAGAGCCCTCATTTGGCTTCTTCGGTTCCTCTCTATCACTTTCCTATCGCCTCTAGGCGAAGGAGCTGGAACCTTCTCCATCATCTGTAGAATCTCTAAATACAGATTACAATATGGCCTATGGGTAGTTATATGGATAGGTTGAGACTTGAGATCCTCAGCCTCAAGATTAAGGCTGTTTCATTTTCATGTGTATTTGAGAAGATCGAGAGAGAAAAAGAGGGAGAGGGAATATAATGTAAGGGAGTGGGTGATTGGAATAGATTGCGGGCAGTGACTTTAAATAAAGTGTGAGAGAGAGAGTATCAGTATTTTCATATTTAGATGCGAGCTGGTCAGTCTATCATAAAAGAATTTAATTTGAGACGCGGTGGGGGATCTTATGATTTTTTATTATTTTATTTTTAATAACAAAACAAAATTAAAAACTGGCATACTCAATGAAGTGCCGAAAAAATGCTCAAATCAAGGTCAAACCAGTAACATTTTTTAAAATATATTTTTTAACATGTATAAAAAATTAAAAACTAAAAAAAAATAAAATGAGATCGAAAATTGGAAAAAGGCCCAAGGATTGAGATCGGGAAAATCCAGTTCCCAGTATTTTCATATTTAGATGCGAGCTGGTCAGTCTATCATAAAAGAATTCAAATTTGAGACGCGGTGGGGCTATTCCTTGTCTTTGGATCATCCCCCTTTACTGTTCCTGTTATATCCTCAAGATGCTAACAACAACAAAATTAAAAACTGGCATACTCAATGAAGTGCCGAAAAAATGCTCAAATCAAGGTCAAACCAGTAACAATTTAAAGATATATTTAAAATAACATGTATAAAAATATATATATACTAACAACACACATACAGTATATGTTAGAGTAATATATACATATATAATCCATATAAAAAGGATTTAACCAATTTGAAAATTTGAAACTTATAAAAAGGACCGACAAAAAAAAAAAATTTATATATTATCACTTTTTTTTAATTTTGTTTTATATTTTCCTTCTTTTTCTTGTTTTCTTTGTTTTCTTAGTAAACATTTTTTTTTTCCTGAATTTCATGCCTTTTTGAGTATTTTTTTTTAATTAAAATAAAACCACCCTGGACCAACCCAAACAATTTACCCTAGGTTAGGTTAGATTATCCCAAGTTAGGCCATTTCACTTTCTCCTGATATATTTATTCACCCAGATCAGACACGTGACCGAGTCAACCCAGCCAGTTGAGTCTGGGGTTTCATGCTATGCTAACAACTCAATCGGCTCTTAGTGTGTGTGTACGCGTACGTGTCAGGATCCTTATCACAAACACAAAGATGTTCAACAATTTCACAATTTTGAATAGGGATAAGCATGGTTATCAAAGCACCTTTTAAAAAAATTAATGTAAAATAAGAACATGTTCGCTATTAATTAAAACTTCGAAATTTAATTTACTATTCAAAGGCTCACATTTTATATTAATTTTCTTACAAGTTTTATAGTTCTCTTTTTTAAAAAAAAAAAAATAAAAGGTCATTTTTTTAATTAGTTTGAACAAAGCTACATGCTTAGAATTATGGATATAATTACTTATGTTGCATTGGGTTTCTGTGCTTTTTTTTTTAAAAAAAAAATTATAATATATTTTAAAGGAGAAATTTTTTTGGGGGATAATATTTATTCTAATCTAACATTAATTGATAATTTAAGATATAGTGATTATATTTTTCGTTTTTGCCAAAATTGTGTAAAATCAAGCTTAAGCATGATATGCGCGCATAACATTATACATGATTTTTAATTTTCAATAATTTCAATGAAGTAGTAATTTGCAAGAGTTATTATTATGGATGGTTTTCCTTTGTGTTTTTGTCTCACATCATCTGATATTATTATTCGACTTTTTTAATCAAAATATCTGGTATCCGCTAGTTACATTAACCTCACTGATTCAGGCTGAATCAGATAAAGAACCACAAATGTTTGATATTATTTGATTTTTAATTTACAATTTCAATGCCTTGTTGTGGATTGTGGGTGCAATTGTGCGTGTATGGATGTGTATAGAGATGGGTGTGAAAAGGTGAAAAGTGGGCATACATATAGCTGGGAAAAGCTTCCTCTTTGTGTGGGGAGCAGATTCCATATTATTAGGGTTTATGTTTTATAGCTATATATAATTATTACAGTCAATTTATTAACTTCGATTTGATAGGAGATCACAGCATAGATTTTTCCAAAAGTGTCAGAACACAATTATTTTATTTAACAGAACAAAGACATCTTTCTTTTTTTTAACATGCATAAAAGTTTAGGTAAGTTAGGTCATGAGGCTCACCAGGTCTAGTTCCTCTACGCTCAAAGAGCTCTTATAGATATATTTACAGATCGCCCACTACACAGTCCTCACATCAGTGGTATTCGAATCTACAATCTTATGGTTAGATTGTAGATTTGTTAGAAAAACACGGACATCTTTTCTATTTGACCTAATTGCTATAATATAAAGGATTTATCAATTATGAATGAATTAATAAATTGGTGGAATTAATATTATAAATTTTAATTTTAATTGGGATATTTCATCCAAATATGGACACACATTATTGTCCCATTCACTTCATTGAGAGAAAAATAATATGGAAAAAAAAAGTGGGGTAAGGATATAACTATAATTAAGGATAAGACTTCAAATATGAGTCATAAATATATACAGTATAACAAACCTAAGCCACAATTTATAAATATTACGAATTCCTTTTTTATTTTTATGCAAATGGCTAAATGCAGAGTCACACACTCTAATCAAACAACATAAACCACAAATTATGGAACGACAACGCACTCTAAAAACAACGATTTATCATGATTATCTTTTTCTCTTTTTTTTTTTTTGGACAGGCTTATGATCGAATATTACCGTAAAGAATCAACCAATCTTCAACAACACAACTTTTTTGGACTCCCCAACTTTTGTGTGTGCCCTATTTCAGTTTCAGATATATCAACATCATTATTTTCTCGAATATATCAATTAAGGAAAGTATCAATTTTGTCGGTGGTAAAAAAAAAAAAAAAAAATTAAACTCATCATTTTGATACTTTTTTTTTTCCACAGTCCAAAAATAAGCCCGTGTAGACAACTAAAACAACAAACTACTCCCTTTAGTCATTAATATTAGACATATTTACATAATTTAATTATATTAAAGAAGTTAGTTGAATTAGTTAATATATGACATATGGTCTCTAAAACACTATAGTCATCTTCCTTAATTCTCTATTTCTCTCTGCTTGATTATTGTTGAAGGAGGATCAATAAGGATCAATTAGAAAAAGATTGACAGATATAAAAACTATATTTTATATTAGGACCAAGATCAACTTCCTAAAGATGTCTTATATTAAGCATAAGAGAAGTACTATATATTAAGATGAAACAATTGTATAGTATGCTCATGGGACAATGGATGCCAGTTGATTCGTTAAACCAGTGAATCAACGAAATGTCCCATATGTTCTAATTTAGTTTAATGAAGCAAAGCAACTATCTATATATCTATATGATATAAAATTGATGGGAAGTTCCACTAAAAAAAAAACAAATTGAAGGGAAGTTATATTATTTATAAATTATATACCAGTATAATGTAAAATCTTCTTTATCTATAACATTATTTTTTCGCTAAACAATATTAGTATTTGTATATATACGCCCAAAATAATTAAAATAAATAACCACCTCTTGTTATTAAGATTGTAAGATTTTAAAAGTATTAACTGAATGTTTTCTGTTGTCAATATATTAAAGAGGTGTTTGGTGTCAATTGAGCCTCGAGTTAATAACTAAATTTTTTTAATATATTTAAAGGTGTTAAAGAAGTTTTATAGTGAGGATTGGGAGAATAATTAATTATTGACAAGTATATTCTCGTTTGTTGTCATCGTTGTAATATCCTAAATTTTCGGCCTGTAGATTTAAGGATGAGCATGTATTAGGCAGAAGACTAAGTCCAATTCAGTACGAGTGACAAGTATTATGAAGGAAATTTCCCTTGATAAAAGCAGATTAAGACTTCTGGGAAGCAGTCGTCTTGTGACGTGCCTTTGATTAAGCGAATGACATCTGATGGCTATGAAACTTTCTAGAATCAAAGTAGACATGGTAAGTGTTAATTTGATATATCATATAGATCAATTAGACCTGTACACACTAATTTATGAATTTTTGAAGTTTGTCTTGGAATCTGAAACCTTTTCTAGACCAATGTGTATTAAATATTGATTCTGGAATGGTTGGTGTGTCATTGACTGTGAAAGGTATTTTTCCCTTAAAAAATTTACTTCGTATTGGTCATATAGCCTTTGGAATCATTGCAATTTGATATTTGTACACTTTAGAAAAATAAAATGGCGAATTTTGACTAAAAGGTCAATTTTACTAAAAATAGCCAATTTTGCCGAAACCGAAAATTTTGAGATATATGTTAGCAAATATGAGACATATGGAATTGACACTTCTTTATTCCATTAAAAATAATTAAATTCAATCAAAATGGAAGAGAAGAAGGTCACATGAATTTTATGGAGAGTTATGAGAAAAATCAAAGAATAGTTAGAATTGTTCGTATGAATTTGTGTCACATGTCCCATAATTATTTAAAATTTTATGAACACATGGGCATGTGTTATAATTCAATAAAATGGATTAAAAATCCTTCCAAGTATAGCCAAAAATTCGGCCAAGATGGATCAAAGAAAGGTAGTTGGATTTCAACCAAGAATGTAACTAGTGGCAAACTAGTAATTAAGTGATAGTTGAGGGGGAAAATGGTAAACCCAACTCCCAAACTGACTTTGGACCCTTATTTATCCACTAAACCCCTTCTTCCTTCTTCATTTGGTTAGCCAACACACCAAGGACAGACAAGAGGAAGCCATAGCCAAAATTCAAGAAGGAGAAGGAAGGAGAAGGAAAGGTCGAGAAGCACTCTTTCCATGGTGTTTTAAGAGGTAGGTTGAAACCCTTCATAGCCATTTCCAAGAAGCTCAAAACAAAGTTAAGGTGAGTGGTTTCCTAGCCCTTCTTCTTATGTTTTTGCTGGTGGTGATTTTTTCTTGCTTCTTGTGATTTTTGGAAACCCTAAGGGTTAAGGGGAGGTGTTGTCCAAATGTTTAAAAAGTGGTTAAAGTATGATTAAGGGCCTAGACAACAAACTAAAGGTGATTAGGGACAAAACTATGATGTTTAAACTACAAATCAAACTTGTTGTCCCTTACCTATGATTTTCGGTCAGAACAAGGGATTTAAGAGAAGTAGAATTTTACTCATTTTGATACTTTCAATGTGTTTAAAATGAAAAACTACGTATGATATAGGTGATAAAGGTTAGGAAGTGATTTTGAAAGTATTGGAAGAAAATTACGCAAAAATTCTAAAACCGCCAATGAAAGTTCCTGCATGGCAATGAACTTGCAACAAATGTTTGGCATAGTAAATGATATCCAAAAGGTTGTGATATGTTTCATAATTAATGTAGACATAATGAACTTTAATTTGATAAGTCATTTGTCAAATTTGGATTTGTGTACAAGGAGATATGAATTTGTGAAGATGACTTATGATTTTGGAATACAATTTGGACAGTAGTCACTGTTTGATTGAGTCTAGAATAGTATGCATGTACTTGGCTGCTAAAAGTATTTTTCTTTAAAAATAGAGTCAACAATGATTGCATAGCCTTTAGAACCATTCCACTTGGACATTTTTACAATTAGTTATGAATTTTCAGAGTAGATTGAAAATTTTGGCAGCTTCTAGCTTCTATGTGAATTTAAAAGCAAAAAGTTGTGAGGTTAAGACAACTTTATTAGGCATTCATTTTCCCTAGTTCTAATAATACGATTATGTATTTAGGGTCATAAGAAGTACGAAAAAAGGAAGAATGGAAAATGTTTCAAGCAACACTGATGGTTGGTAGAAGATGAAACGAGGAAGGATATTAGTTCACAAGGTAGCAAACTTACCCTCTACTTGCATGTATTGATATTGTTTTTTATGTGTTGATGTGTATGATTGCTTTGCTTGTTTGACTGTGTGTAACATTTTGAATAATTGAAGCTCTGTTTCTAACTATACTATGGCCATGAGTATGTTGTATGAAGCATTGAACATGTAGAAATGTTATTATGTTAATATGAGCTTATGTAAGGTAAGCATATCATGCACTAGCATCTATCTTGCATGCATTGTTTGGTATTATTTGCTACTAAGATTCCTTGAATTTCACCCTCCCTAACTAACCATAGACAGATAAGCACAAGAAAGAGTTGCAACACAAAATTCAAAAGAGAAGGTTGCTTGGAGATGAACTAGTAGGAAGAATAACGAAGAATTGAAGAATGACAGTGTAATAATTTAACTGTCTGTGATGTGTATGTAAACCCTGTAAATACTCCTGTTATGTAATCCAAATTATTGTATTAGCATATTTATGCTATTTCAGTTTGCCCATTGTGCTGTGTATTGTTGCTCTAATAATTATTGAAATATCAGTAGAGTATTATAATCTCTCCACCATAAAAATATGCATCAAGGATAAATAATACTATCATCCTTTTATAACGCTTCATTACTTATTTTTTTAAATTAAATATATTAGTTAAAATTATTTTAAAAAAAAATCTGACAAACTCTTCAAAATCACCCTTAATTAAACTAAAATCAAATTTAAGTTGAGTGAAAGAAATAAGGCTCATTTATGTAAAATGTAATTTATACAACGGTAATTAATATAAGATCTCGGACAAACAAGGCGTACGAACCAGATTTTATATAATGACAGAAAATAGTATTTTTATGAGGAGTTATTTACTAAGAACCAATAGATAACGCCTTATAGATAAGACAAGAAGGAAAAATAATGTTAATAAAATAGGAAAATTGTTTCTTAGTATTGGAGGGATAAGTTATCACAAACGGTGACCCCCAAAACTACGTCATTTTGAATTAATAAAAGGTGTTTTTGTAATTTTGTTTATTTTTTATCATATAAATTTTACCAAAACACCATTCAATAATTCACCTAATATTACAAACACACCCTTCATTAATCCAAAATGGCGTAGTTTGGGAGGTGTTGAAAATAACTTATCTCCAGTGATTGAAGAAAGACTTTTCCCATAATAAAATATACTTTATAAGTTATTTTTAACTAAATCACACATACCAAGAAGATATAGTTAACTCAATGATTATAAAGTAAATTTTCAACTTTGCCCTCATTTATAAATGAGTACCTTTCAACTCTTTCTTCTCTCTCTATTTTCCTTGATATAATTAATATAAGCAAAATTGTCACAATTTCATTTATTACTTAAAAGAAGACTTATAAATAGAACTAATCAAATGAGACTTATAGATAAAACCAAAACGAGATGAATTATACCGGAGAGGAATCTGGATTGTGAGGACTGATCGAGGTGACCCACCAAAGTAATCATAGCCTGAGAACACACAATTGTATTCATTTACTGGAAAACACACGTATACACATACATATATGAGAATCAAACACACCCAATCACCAACTTCTGAACAGGACAATTGACAAAGAAGCAAGTGGTTCTTTTGCTGTAAAGATACATAACATATAAAATTATATGTGTACACAGACACACACAAGACTCCTCGATCTCTTTAAAATTGAAAAAATTTAAGAACTCTCTCTCTCTCTCTGTGTGAGAACTACCCAAATAGAATATCAACACAAGTTATATTGAAGTGCAAATTAAACTTTGAGTTGTAAGTCCTAAAATAGGAATTCAACTTAATTATATTAAATTGTTTAGATTAACTTGTGTTGTGAGTCCAAAAATAGGAATTTAACTTTTTGGTCTCCGATATTCTAATTTCTTGTTTTTAGAAAGTAGCTTTGGAGCTTTTAGCTCCACAGCCACATATTTCAAAGGACACGATTGAGACTTCTAGTTGTGCAAACACCACAGAAAAATGTTGCTCAGAAAATTAAACTCTTAAGAAATTGAATCTTTTCGTGCTCTCTCTGATCTCTAGAGTTTTCGACTTTTATCATGAAATTGGAACACATTCCTCTATGAGAAAAGCCAGACACAGAGGGGTAAAGATGTACAAGAGAAGGAGAGGAATGTAAAACAAAGATAACATATAATATTAAAAAGAAACATTCATTTGTTTAATAATATTTGAGGCAGACTTTCACATTTCAGTGTGTTTCCTCCAATTCTTCCTGTTGTTGTCAATCATCGTCATCCTTCTCTCTCACTCGTTATCTAGCTAGGGCTACGTGTTCATTTTCCATTGGCCCGCTCAGTAAAATATTGCTTCCATTAAGATAAGTTTTCTAGAAACAACGTTAAATTGAGTATCTCCATTTTGCTCTACCAAACAGCGTTCTTAAGTATATATATTTGATGTGATAGAAAGATTTGTGGTCCTATTGGACGCATCCAATATTGTTGTTAGGCATACAAACGAACCTGTGTGTGTGTTTGTAGCAATGTGATCTTTTTGTGCTTCATTGGACATGTGATTTGTCAATAACTTAATTTATTAATCATATAGATAATTTATATAGCACTCCCTCAGAAGGTCCTAATAGCAGAGAATTTTTTTTTCCCCCTAATATTATAAGACCTCAATATATTTTATCTCTTACTTTTTTAATTTTTTTTAAACTCTCCCCGTTGATTGCAGGCACTAAGGGAGTACGTAGTAACACAAATGATTAAAAGAGGATATTTTAAAGAAATCAACAAGCTTTTTTAAAAAAGTTAACGCATAACTAACTTCACTAATTTTGTTCATTTCTTCAGATTAGTTTGCCCGTTTAGTTTTCAATCTTCCTAACCATCAGTATGCTGTAATTTGCTTTTACCCTTACTCTGTTTCCCAAACAAATATGAAGATACAGGCCAAATGATGAGGCAGGCAAAATGCTAAGTATGTAAGCAAAAATTGCTCTGGTGGCAACTCGACAATCCCTGAGATTTCACTTGGAAACAATTTATCAAGCTGATATTTTGAACCCCAAAGATTAATTTCTCTATTTGATTTATCTTTTTTGGAGACTCTCGTGACTTCCAATATATTCTTGTGTAAATGAGTCTGGCTATCAATATCTAGTTATATGTTGCGAGTTCCACATTCACAAGAGAAGTGGGATTTATAAGTTCAATATAATGGGTTCTCCGTCACCAATAGGCTGATCTTTTGAAATGAGTTCATCCTCTGAATTTACGACAATCACATTTGTGGATTGTCATATTATGAGTCTCATATCAAGAGAGTTTTAACTTGTCGTTAATTAGTCATTTTGGACCAGTTTTAATTTTAATTTATGCATTAAAACTGTGTTTATGGTACTGAGATGGTATAGTAATATCTTTAGATACTCTATTTCCTATGTTTTTAATTAATCATCAGTTGATTGATTGCTTAAAAGACTCTTCCTATCACTAATTAAAGAGCAGAAAGTAACACGAACCAACATGATATATCCGATCGTCCAACAACGAATGATATTACACATACAAAGTAATTAAATCACACACAATTAGCAGCGAATATCAGATTAATTACTCTCTCTCACACACACACACTACAACAGGCCTAAGTCTTGGGGTGAACTACATCCCAAAGCTAGTTGTTGGAGTTAGGGACCCAAGGCCTTATAAGGTCACTCTTTCAAAGAAACCCACTCACTCGTTACACACACACTAACTATGAGTAATCTTATTACAAACTCGAGAACGAGTCATTCACATAGTAATTCATCAGAACTCCAAAGAGTGAAGCCATTACCAGTGTCTTTATCAAGTGCACCAGAACCATACATAAACCTCTTTAATCTCTCCGATATCCTCCCAGCTCTCTCACCACATTCTCCTATCTGAACATCATTAACACAAAAACCAGATCCATCAGTTATATGCATAAATTATCCATCCACGTACCAATTTCATGGCTATAAGCTAAAATCTAAAGAGGTCTAACATCATAAATGGTTACAAGTTCCAAAGGAAATTTCATATATAATTGCTTACCTGACAGTGAATGGTATGAAAAACAGCATCTTGAACGACTGAATAACTAGCGTTAACAACGTCAGCTTGTTCTTGGTGAAGAATGCGAATGAACTCGTTGAAGAAGAACTGGCAATCCAACCCAGTAATCACTGAAACAATCAAAGTTGAACCCATATGGTGAATCTCAACTTTGGGCGATTTCGACCCCATAAGCATTCCTCTATTATTATTATTATTATTATAACTTTGCCCCCCACTAATGTTTGGCTCGTTATTGTTGATTCCCATTAAGCTGAGTTTCTTGTTCCTCATCTTCTCCAACTTTATCTGAAGCTTCTTTATGTGGTTCGTGGCTTCACCCAGCTGATCCGGCAGCGAAATCATCTCCTGATTCACCACCACATTTAAACGTATATATAATGCATAAATATTTTCTTTAAAAAAAAACTCATAAAACAGGTGATTATATTAATCAATTAGGATTGATTAGGTACCTTGGAGGTTTGATGAGCGACGAGGGAGCTAAGCTGGGAGCAAAGAGCCCTCATATGGCTTCTTCGGTTCCTCTCTATCATTTTCCTATCGCCTCTGGACGAAGTACCTAGAATGTTTTCCATCAACGCTATAATAATCTAATATACTAATATTAGTCTCCTGCAAAATTTCAATATGAGTAGGTAGGTAGGTCGACGAAAGCTCAATATTTATTAATGCTGTTTCATAGATAGACAGAGCAAGTTGGTAATTGGAATAAATTTGCGGGAACGTGGGGTCTTTAAATAAAGCGATGAAGACTGTATCTGTAGATTTTTTGGATGAGAGTCTGTCTTTCTCTCATAAATTAATTCAGATTTGGTTCGCTGAAAAATTAAATAAATAAAGAATTCCGATTCGAGACGTAGTGGTGGGGCTCGTACATCTCTGTCTTCACTGTTTTCGCTGCGTCTGTTCAATAATTTATAACCCAACTAATAAGTAATAATCAGCCCTATCCAAATATATCCGCGTGTACGTCTTGGATTGTATCAGAATCCAAGATATTATAAAAAGATTGAAGAATCCGAGTAGAGTTCAATATTTTTTTTACAAAAAATTTAGTCACGTGATGAAACCCCTGAAATATATATATTGCACGGTCTTTAAAGTTTACCTATATATAACGCAACAAGAGAAATTTGTGTATGATGATATTAAAATGTGTCAACGTGTCGGCGTCATCTCACAGATGGGCCCCGAAGGTTCCATATGACATTTAGGTGTGTTTGGTTTGGAAGAAAGAAAAGCATAAAGAGGTATGAGGTATGTTATCTTATTTAGCTTGCTAGTGAAGATGATCTTTTGTAATAAGAGTAAAAAATAAAGAAAGGGAAAGGAATGGGAGCCAAAATTTTGACGTTCCTCTCTCCTAAAAATTCAAACCAAAGGAAAGAACGAGGACCTGTCACATCCTTTCTCATCCACTCCTTTCAAACTAAACATAATAGAGGTTGGGTTTCTCTCCTAATCTCTTTTTCATTATCCTCATCATCTTTATATTATATTCGTCCAATCAATCATAATACTATTTTAATTTCTCTCTCATCTTTCTAATTAATGCCCAGATGGGGCATATGAGAGAAAAAAAGAAAATAGATCATGAAAAAATCCTCTCCCACATACTAGCGTGTGAGAAAGAAGGAAAAATTTTGCCCATTTAGATTGGGGTTTGTGTCGTGTTTACAGGTGCGAAAAGTTGACACGTCTTGCTTTTCACACCGGCATTACAGTGGTCCAGGGTTTTCAGAGATCGATTAAGACCTAAAAGGGGCTGTAAACAGTGAACATGGTCAAAAAAAGGAAGGGGTGCGAGGGGCAATTGCAGGGTCAACCTCATTCCATGAAAATGATTCAGAACTTTACCTGAGCAAATTTCATTAAAACATTATGGGACCCAATTTATTTAGATAAAAACAAATAATTCTCCTTTCTTTATTTTTTTCTTTAAAAAAAAGTTTAATCATGGTCGGAGTTTTGGTCACCGTAGGCTAGCCATCGAGCACCAACACCGACCACCAAAAATTAATATATTGTTCATAGGAGGATTCCACATGTTCATGAGAGTTACACTCTTGAACAAGTATGCAACTGTACATGAATGACTATAATTTTCCTATAAACAACACATTAATTTTTAGTAGTCGAAGCTTCGGCCTGACGGCAGTAGGTGACTGATCGCTAGAGCTCTAATGACGATTTTTTTTTTTTTAAAAAAAAGAGCTAAGATATTATTGTCTTTTTACCTACAAAACTTATTTTCATTTTACTCCTTATAGTATTATAGTAAAATTTTAGTTAAACTGAAATAAATTTGGTCATGTAGTCCTTTAATTAAATTCTCCCTTTTATATATTTGTTGGAGTTTTAAATATAGAACTTAGATAAAAGATTTATTCTAATTCTAAACATAGGAACTCATTCTTTCCTCAAGTAGCTTACAAATTGCACATAGTGAATGGGTATCTAGCAAAGGTTGTTCCGGTGCATATTATTAAAAAAGGTATTTTAAGAAACCAAGATATATATTTATTATAGGTAGCAAATCAGCTTCTTCGGAAATATACACCTAGCAATAATATTGTTCTTAACAATTTTGGTCCTAATAATGCTCTAAAAATGTCGTCCTTCTTTTAACCACCGTTTAAATTTACCATTAATTTTGATTATAATTGCTTACATGGAAGCCACCTTATTATAGGACTGTCTTCCACCGATGATCTTTTCTCCAATTGCAAGATTATGCCGACGAAAATTAAGAAATCAAAATCTCCAAATGTTCCTTCTTCTTGTTCTTCTTCTTATAGTGAGATTCATCCATTTTCAGAGCTTGATGTTTGTCCTCGTTCTAAAACTTTGAACACTAGAATAGAATCCAGAACTTTTTCAAAAGGCATTGCTTGCGCAAAATAAAACTCTTAGGGTTCCATGAAATAATTCTTTTTTTAATTTGGCTTGACTCAATTATTTGTCAAGTTTGATAATCCTATGATGTTATTTATAAAAGTTTAATAACTAAATTATTTGATTTAAAGTAGTTAAAAAAATAATAAGTATGTCTAAAATAAATTTTTTTCCAAAACATGCCTTTATTTATAATCGGAAAAGTAAGAGAGAAATTAAATAAATATAAGTATCACTAAACTTTTAATTTATGTATTACATAATTAATAAGGGAAAAAAAAACTCATTAAATATTTAGACGACTCTTGTTACTTGTTAGACTCATATAAAAAAGACTAAGCTAATTCAAATTTTGGTCTTTTATAAAAATGACTGGGGAGTGATATTTAAAGCATTCAATATTTATTTTCTTTTTTTCATTCTATGCAATTAAATTCTATAAATAAATGATTTATTATAATTAATACAGTACATTGACTTTTGTCATGGACATACTCCCTCCCGTCCTTTTCTAAGAACCCAAAATTTGAATTACCTTAATTCTTTTATAAAAGTATGATGACAATGGTTATCTGAACATTTAATGAGTTTTTTTTTTCATTTTTACCCCTCACTAATTATATGTATTAATACTTTATTAATTAAAAGGTTAGTTATACTTATACTTACTCCCCCCCCCCCCCCCCCCCCTTTTACTTAATTTGCCTCTTATAAATAAAAGCATACTTAAAAATTAAAGTTTATTTCAAATATACTTATTATTTTTAACTAATTTTAATTGTTTTCTTAAATAGCTTAATTTGGTTATTGAGCTCTTATAACAAAGATTGGAGGGAGTATTTAAAAACAACAGCAGCATAGCTTTATTTTACTAGATGAGTATTTGCTTGGGTTTTCTTCTATTTCTTTTTCAAAACCCATATCGGTTAATTGACCTTTCTCGCCAGCACACCTACTGACCTTTTTTTAATGTATCCAAACCACATGTTTAAAAAGCTTGACAAATGTTTTACGCATTTAATGTCATAACTACCTTTTAACAAATATTTTCGGTTCACATGTGGTGTTAAATAGGACTTATATTAGACTGGAGTACATGACTACATGTTCTATTGATTAGGTAAAGCAATTGTTTATAAGTTTTGTTGATGGATAATATGATTAGGTATAAATTTAAGCTTTTGTCTTGTTCCCGAAAAAAAAAAAAAAAAAAAAAAAAAAAAAAATCCATTAACAAGATCGACAGGCGGGTGGGTAAAGGAAAGAAAACAAAAGGATTTCATTTCACACATTTAAAGCACGTGGTGAATTTGATTCATTGATTGCAAGAACCCCTTTACCTGCAGGTAAAATTAATTAACCACTATAATTAATGGCACGAGGAGCAACCACAGTGTACAGACATGTTGGGTTGTGCTGATTTAAATCACGTGACTCTATAAGCCACAGTGTACAGTTCGAACTGAAACGTCGTGGGTATTACATGTCTCTCCTCATTTGCGAAATTTTGATATAAATTTTTATTTTATTTTTAAAAAATCGAATTGAATTTAAATATTGTCAGGCCCAAGTGTCCAACTAGAGTAAAAGCTTAACTTATTCTCTTTCAATATTGGATATTTTAAAACAAGTCCTGTAAACTTAAAAATTAGCATTCACTATATTCATTCTAACACATAATTGGATTCGAGTTTTTTGTTTTGGAAAACTGGTAAGAAGTTTTTGTTTAAAAATTTTCTTGGGGGACTTGAATTCGAATGATGATACTTTTCTAAGTATTAATCCTTAAGAATACATATATATATTTTAAACAAGGAGTTTATAGAAACATATCAAGTACTCTTTCGATTTACCGATAAGTTTGGGCGGTTTTAGTTAAGTTTATTCATCTCAAAATATTAAGATTTTATGTATACTCCTTCCACCCCTAATTAGAAGCTTTAAATAACTGATTTGTGGTTATAAAACAAACGGCTAAAATTAGTTAAGAGTATTGAATATGTATTTTTTTAAAAAAATATACTCTTATTTGTAAATAGTATAAGTAAAAGAAACAATAAATACAAAACATATAGTTAAAGAGCAAAGTTGAAAAAGCATAATAAATGCTTTGACAGATTTAAAATGAAACTTATTTTTGAAACATGTTTATTTTCAAATTTGAAGCTTATATTTAGGGTGGGGGTACTATAAATGTAAATTCATGTATTTGGACTTAATTAACCCCCACTATTTATAAGTCAGAAAAAAGCATACTACATATATACGCTCAAATTCAACGTACCAAACGGCTAGTGCATATATAGTAGTGCTAAGTGTAAACCCCATTATTTTCCCAACTGACTTATTCTCTCAAAATCACAACTTCTTCAGCATTTTTGTGTGTTTGCCAAAAAAGAAGATGGAAATTGAGCAAGAAACTAATTAAAAGAAAATTAATATGTATAAAATAAACGCATGCAAATCAAAGCCACTTATGGTGATCCTAGTAAAGTAAGTATAGGGAATGTAGTCTACGAGGGTTCAAACCTCCTACCCTGACCAAAACAAAAAACAAAAACAAAAACAAACAAACAAACAAGCAATACACGTCTCGTAAGGTTTAATTAGTCCATTATTCATTCCTCCTATAAATTTGCTTACATATATTTGTCTCCAATTATTATATCTATCCCCCAAAACAAACATGAAAGTTCCGGCCAACTCGTGTGTGTGTGTGTATATATATATATATATCTGTGTGTGTAAGTCTGACAACAGATAAGGCTTAAATGTGTCGCTGTGTGCACAAATATACTCCATATGGTATAAAATATATTTATCATAAGATTAAAGAAGTTAGTTAAGTTAGATGATATGATATTTATTTTCTAAAACATTCTGCAGGTTATCTTCCTTAATTTCCCCGTTCCCTCTCTTCATTTTTGTTGATGGAGCATTAATAGGAGTAAATTGAAAAGATTACATTTAGAAAAAATAAACTCTCTAAATATGCTTATATTAAGGATTGAAGAGAGTAAAACAAATTATCATTGCACGTGTCATGAGCATGAGCGACATATTAAAACCAGCTTGTGGGAAAAATATAAGATTTTATGGGCATATTGAGATGAAAGCTCCTTCATTATATTTTGCCCAACGGATTAAAGAAAGAAATTAGGAATAAGTGCAACCACCAAACTCTTAAATGATACTCAATTCTTCTAGATACAAGATATACTTAAATTTTATTTTGAGAAATTAAGGAAGCTAAAAAATTAAAGACGACTATATTTGTTTAATTTAATAATAATATCGCTGAAACATGAATACAATAACGAAGCCCTTCACACACAATTTTCAACTCTTTGAAACAAGAAGCTACTGAGTAATCACAGTACACACTCAATGGAGCAAAGATCAGTGGGTGTGTAATGTAAATTTTGCTTCTGATAATTAAAATCCCACAAAAAGCGGCAATATTGGCCATTCTTTTCAAAAGCATCAGAACCATACACAAACCTCTTTAATCTCTCTGATATCCTCCCAGCTCTATCACCACATTCTCCTACCTGTACAACATCAATTCAAAATATCAGCTCCGCCAAGATTCAAAAATAGTCCTAAAGAATGTTCATAAATAAATAAAATCTCACACAGTTTAGGTTGGTCCCATAGCCTGGGAATTAATTTTAATTAGCTGCCGAGCTAGGTAGTGGTATATGTGTTAGTTTCTGAAACATGATAGACTTAATTATATGCATATTAAATCCTTTTTTTCAAGAAACCCGTATCACTTTTAGGGGGGGGGGGGGGGGGGGGAATAGGGCTTAAAGCTAAGATCTAAAGAGTTTAGTAGTCTAATGAATCAGAAGAATATATATATAAATTCTTAGAGCAAATTTCATAAACTTTTCACCTGACAGTGAATGGTATGAAAAACAGTATCTTGAACGACTGAGTAACTGGCATTAGCAACATCAGCCTGTTCATCATGAAGGATGCGAATGAAGTCGCCGAAAATGAAGTGGCAATCCAAGCCAGTAATTACAGAAACCTCTAAAGTTGAACCCATTTGGTGAATCTCAACTTTGGGTGATTTTGACCCCATAACGATCCCTCTATTATTGTTATTACTAATTGGACTCTCACTTATAATGTTTGGCTCTTTGCTGGTCGTTCCAATAAGGCTGAGCTTCTTCTGATTCATCTTCTCCAACTTTATCTGAAGCTTCTTGATGTAGGTGGCTGCTTCACCCAGCTGATCTGACAGCGAAATCACCTCCTGAACCACCAGATTTAAAGATGGATATATGAAATACATATTATAATGAATAAGAGTAAATTGAGGAGGTAATTAAAGGAAGAAGAAGAAAAAGTACGGGTGATGAGGATTGACGCGGGACAAGTGAGCTGAGCTGGGAGCATGAGCCCTCATTTGGCTTCTTCGGTTTCTCTCTATCACTTTTCTGTCGCCTCCTCCGGACAAAGAAGCTAGCAGGTTGTTGTTGTCCATTAATTATCTGGAGAATGAATATAGGGCAAGAGCTCGAGCTGAAGAAGATTAATGCTGTTTCATGTTAGAGGGCTTTTGAGAGGGAGGGAGGGTGATTAGAAGAAATTAGGGGTATGGAATGCTGACTTTAAATGAAGCAAAACTGTATTTCTCCCCTCCGGAAAAAGGAATGTTTACATTTATTTACATATGAACTACTCCCTCCGATCCATTTTAAATTTTTAATTATAAGATCTCTTAGCTTATAGAAGGTGTTTTTATAGTGCATCCTCGTATTTTTAATATAAGATATGTTTACCTAATTAATTAGATTAAGAATGTTAGTTAAATTCTAAAACATCATATTCATCTTCCTAAATTCTCTTATTTCCTCTCCTTTTTATTATTGTAGAAAGAACAATTATAGAGATAAATTTAAAGAAGATTAACAAATATAAGAAATATGTCTTACATTAAAAAAAAAACAATCAACTCCTCATATATGTTTTATATTAAAAACCAAGAGAGTAAGATAGTAGGATGTTTTCATAGTTTCAATAAGCATTAAATATTTTATGTGCGTGTGTATCCATATTTAATAAATATAGTAAAAAAGAGTAAAAATTACTTTGATATTGAAATTTAATGTGGTGATAAATGTATATTATTGGAAATCATTTAAATTTTATGATAAATTTAATATTTTTAACTTATTTTATTGTTATGTGTGAATTGATTAAAAACTTCTTATAATTTTTGACGGAGGATTACTACCTCTCTAGTCTTATAATTTATATTAGAAATTATGTCTTATATTTAAAATCAAAGGATTATTTTTGTCTGTTTTGGTTGAGATGACATGTTAAAGTGATGTTTAATTTAATTAGTATGAGAAGGACATTAGTTGTGTGAACCACTGACTAGCACTCGGTTTTCAAATTTCACACATGTAACTAACTTAGTAATTGTTCTCTGTTTCAGACCACCTCATTAATTCATTAGTTGACACGAGGCACATCAACGGGGCTTATTCCTCCTTGCGTGGGGAACACTGCACAATACGCATTCACTCTTAATGTCAATTCTCTTCATTCCTCAATATTTCTTCCGGTCTTAATTATACAAATATTTTTATAGTATAAATTGTATTATAAAAATATTTTTATAATAAATATTAGAGGTAGTATATAAATTAGATAAATAATTTATAAAATTTTTAATTTGTTAGTAAGTAAAAACACGTGTTTAATTTATTTTTCAATAAAAAAATCCATTTAATTATTAGCAAAGTGAATTATGTGCGTGCAAAAATCCTCCTTTAATATTTGCAAGTGCAAGTGCAACTATTAAAAATAATTTTTGGAATAATAAATATAAATTTAAGAGATGAAATGGACTAGAATTTAATATTGGGCTAATATCATATATGACTAAACAAAACCTCTTAATCAACTCATATATTTACGATGAGGGGGTATTTAGTAAGAGTCATACTGCAGACTCCCTTTGGTCCTTTTTTGTATAGCAAAAAATTTAAATTGTCTTCATCTTTTTTTATAAAAGCTTAATAAGAGTTTTATGAACGTGTAATATATTAATTAAAAGGTTGGTGATAATTATATTTATTTTTAGAAAAATATCATTTAGGTCCCAACTAAGAAAAATAATATATCACTACAAGAAAAATCAAGTTTTGCTACGGAAAAATTCCGTAGCAAAACAGTTTTTTCCGTAGCAAAACGAGTTTGCTACGGAATTTGCTACGGAATTTTTCCGTAGCAAAACTTGGGTAGCAATTGCGACGGAAAATGAAATTCCGTCGCAATTTGCGACTAAATTCGATTCCGTCGCAATTTGCTACGGAAAAAAAATTCCGTAGCAAAATTTCAAATTTGCTACGGAATTTTTCCGTAGCAAATTTGCTACGAATTTTTTTTCCGTAGCAAATTCGAAATTTTGCTACGGAATTTTTTTTTCCGTAGCAAATTCCCAAATTTGCGAAAATTTGCTACGGAAAAAATTCCGTAGCAAACCGATAAATTAAAAATATATATATATTTTTTTTAATTTTTTTCTTCGAGAAAAGTGAGTACAAAAAGTAGTGTACCATGGATATAATAACAATTACAAAGAGTTTACAAATTTTAAAACAAAATATACATAATAATGTTGCAAATAGCAAATAGGAAAAAGTATCCTAAATAGCAAAGCATTGTGATCATCATCATCACCAAGATGGTCATCATCACCAGGAGCCGACCCCGAACCCTTGTCTTTCATTAGAGACTTGAGTTGAAGCCGCATTCGTATCATCATCTCCGCTTTTGAGTCATCCGTTGCTACATCATCTCTCGTTCGAATCAGATCCGCCGCATTCCTTTGCATCATCTCCGCTTGTTGGGTCATCTCGTCGCATCATCTCTCGTTCCTTAATCATCTTGCCTCATCATCTCCTCGTTCCCGAGTCACCGCCTCATCGCCTCCCGTTCATTCGACTCATCCGTGTTGCTTGCTCCCGCACCAAAGCCTTCATCTTCTTCACTCATCGCAAAAACATTATGAAGTACATTTATTAGTTGAACTTCATTTGAATGGACAAAGACAATGGAAATTATCTATATTAAATGTATTACATTTACGAAGAAACACCTTCAATGTTGCATAAGGAGCGCTTTGTTTGCTTGATCGGGTGGCGGAGGCACCGTATCCAAAGACTCTCCCTTTCTTGTTAAATCCGCCCGTAGCCTCAAAGAATGACTCTCGTTATCTGAGAGGATGTGGGGTCTCTCTCCCGTGACAACTTCGAAAGGTTTCCTACAAGTACAAAAATACATAACAAATAAGACATGTAAAATGAAATAAATATGGTGGTGCATAAAATAAGTAATAAAGGAAATAAATGTCTAACCGCTACTTGTGCGCCTTTGGGTTAATCCACCGCCTCTCACTCCCCTTCGATCAGGGAATGGGTGCGCTCAAAGGTACCCACTCAATCGATCCTACAGAACTTCCCGACTCTAACTGCAAACGCAAATGATGACATTAATTAATCACTTCAAAGTACAAAATATTAGATACCTAAATAGAAAATAACGTGTACTTACAACTTTTCGTCGATGCTCACTAATTGGAATGGAGCCGCCAACATATGACGGTCCTTCCATTTTAGCCCTATTTTCCTTATTTTTCGCACTTGTGTCATGAAACTTCGCATCGGTGGCCCAACTCTCAAATAATTCGTCTAGCGATCGCTGTGGAATCCAATCTTTCTTGCCTCTTGCATGTCTCAATGAATAAAGCTTTTGAGACAACCAGCGAGCTGCCCTGTGGTTATAAGCTTTTTTCAGATCTTCACGATGTTCAGGCAATGACATATGATTATCCTGAAAATCAATAACGAACAATTAGTGCTCCAAATTTTAGAAGTACTTAATTAATAACCATAAAACAAATAACTTACCAAGAACTCATTGAACCAAGCATCTCGATTGTCCTTAGGAATCTCTTTCCACTTGGTCCAAGGATGATTGTAATTACGGAATAATTGGGCCGAGATGAAATTCCCACCGGATTGTGAGGCACAATGCGAAGACAGAGGACATCATGCAAATATTAGCATACAAATCAATTAAAGTAGAAATTTGTAACATTATTGGTAACTTGGCATGACTTACTCATCGGTCGGACAGATCCAAAGCTTCCCGTCGAAGGATCTCATTTGCAGGCCCATATTGGTGTACCGGGAGGAACTCCATTCTTCCCCGACGTGGCTATGAGGCGACCCAGTGTGCTAAGGAAGGAATGTGAAATATTGAAGATATTTGTACATAGATGATTTCGGGGAAACTAAAAATAAGTAAATCAATCGAAATGGTAAAGTAAACTGTTGTCTCCTTCTTTGTGGATCGTGTGGGTAGACGGTGACGACGACATATGAAGCGTCGACGGTGAAGATGCAATATAACCCGACGGTGAAGATGACATATCAAATGGCACCTCGGGGAAGTGCTGACCCCTCTACCTCCGGAGGGAGCGAGATGGCGTCGCCTACCCCTCTTATAGGAAGGGGTCGGGCTCGACCACGACCACGTCCACTACTTGAACGTCCTCTGGATGCTCCATTTCGAACACTTATAGACATAATGTCAAAAAATATAAATTAAAAAAAGATATTTGGTTAATATTATAGTAGCGAAGTAACAATGTATGTAGTATAACGATCGTCGTAAACAAAGAACTAACACAAATCAACCGGACGATTCTGTTCATCGACATCCGCTTGCACGCTTCCTCGAAGTCTCATAGTCATCGAACTCGATTCACTATCGAGTACATCACTTCGCCATCATCGTCGATTCCGATCGTCAATTTGTATAGGAATCAATTCTAAATCCGCAAGTAGAATCAAAGAGATTCCTTGGTACTTCGTCGTCGAAGATGTTTATGGGCAATACATGTTCCACATCAGCTTGGAACGGTTCCTTCATGCCGTCATTTGCTTCCGACTCTTTCGACTTAGGTATAATATTCCGTGCTTTGGTTTTGATAACTCCCACCCACCCTTGGCGGGATGTGGGGTATGATGTATAGTAAACTTGCACTGTTGAGCAAGGATGAATGGGTCATAACTAACCGTATATCTCCTTGTCCAGTGGATCTCAATATTTCCATGTTTGTCCACTTTTGTCCCACGCGGACTGTTATCAAACCACTCACATTTAAAAAGGGTCACCACCTTGTCCCACGGGTAACTCGGTTGAATTATGTCAACTAACTTCCCGTAGTAGTTAGTCTCCACCCCGCCAACTTGGTCACCTCGACAACATACACCGTAATTGCAACATAGTGTACTGCGTCGCGTCAACAGTTCAAAATCGATACCCATTGATTATATATTTGTTGCATCGGGTAACACTAATTGCAGCTCATAAGATAAACTCCACGCAACTTTATTGGGATCTGGTCGATTTTTCACGAAATATTGACGAAACCATTTTGGAAACTCAGAGTTCGTGTATTGATCAACTTGTGACGCCGACATTGAAGGATTGTCCGATCGGACCCAATTAGAGTAGAAAGCTGTAACAAAGAACTGAAGTTAATACTTTAATATTTACCGTAATAGAAAAAAAAATCTTACTTTAAGTCTTCGGGCGACCTCTTCACGAGTTGTTTAGAATGTACCACTCGCTACTTGCTTATCTCTTCCGTCAAGAGTTGACCTCCAATGTTTTCCCACGACTCGCCCTGGATAATTAAATATTGATATTTGATCACTCGTATCACCAAAGCATCGTTGGGTACCCTCTCCATCTTGTCATCATTTCGGGGGATAATAGTATGACGCAAATTTTGCGGCCTCTTCGACTAGATATGCTTCGGCGATAGATCCTTCAACGTACCTTGGATTTTTGATCTTGTGTTTAAGTGTGCGTAAAAACCTACAATGGAATATCGAGGGTATTTATAAATTAAAGCACCATGTCGGTCAATTAATAATGTAAAAAAGAAATATATGTATTACCTCTCAAACGGATACATCCACCTATATTGTTGTGGCCCTCCTACCCTTGCTTCGTAGGCCAAGTGACAGGCAAGTGTTCCATTGAGTCAAACATGCTAGGAGGAAACACCATCTCTAACTTGCATAGCATTATGGGCATGCTCGTCTCCAGGTGTTGTAACTTTTCAACATTAAGCTCAGAAGCACATATTTCTCTAAAGAACATGGAAAATTCAGTCAGAATAGACCATATATGATTCGGTAGTGCTTTGAAGGCCCACGGCAACAATCTCGGAAAAAAACATGACAATCATGACTCTTCATCCCGAATAACTTCCCCTCGTGCATGTTGACACATCTTTTCAAGTTTGACGCATAACCGTCCAGGAGTTTCGGATCTTTAACCCATTGCAACAATTCTAAATTCTGCTCTTTGTTGAATGTGTAAGGCGCTCTAGGTTTGGAAATCCGTCTCCGTGCCATTCTGAAAAGCAAATGCAAAGCCAGGCCTTTTGCAAATCGCTTCTATGTCTAGTCTTGCGTTGATTGTGTCCTTCGTCTTGCCCTTGGTGTCCATCACGATTGTACAGAATATTGCAAAACACATTCCTCTCGATATGCATGACATCGAGGTTGTGTCTTAACAATTGATCTTTCCAATATGGTAGTTCCTTAAGATGCTTTGCGTTTGTTCCAATGATGATCAACGCCATATCCCTCAAAGTTCGCTGAAACGGCCCCTCTTTGACACTTTGAATGTACTTGACCTCGTCCCATATTTCTTGGCCACTTAAACGACGAGGTTGATCTCGCTTGTTCGACAACATTTCGCGTAAAGTCTTTTCTATTTCTCCCGAACGGATGATCGGGGGTAGGAATCGCCGGTGCTGTCAAACCAACGAGACTTTGTGGACTGTGTTGCAAGCTAAAACCCATGTTCTGTTCAAGACATACCGGGCATGCTGATTTCCGGACGTTTGCCGGCCACTCAACATACCATATGCGGGAAGTCATTTATCGTCCACATTAAGGCGACGCATTGTGAAATTCTGGCTCAATGATATATCATACGTCGAACCCCTTCACTCCACAACATCTTCAACTCGTCTATCAAAGGCCCGAGGTACACATCTATCTTCTTTTTTGGGTTGGATGGCCCGGGGATTAACGCGTTAAGGAACAAAAACTCTCTTCTCATGCACATAGAAGGTGGGAGGTTGTACGGTGTCACAATGACGGCCAACAGGAATAATTCCCGCCCGCATTGTCAAAAGGAGCGAACCCGTCCGAACATAGACCAAGACGGACATTACGGGGATCCATAGCAAAGGAAGGATTCACCTCGTCAAATTTACGCCATGCTTCGGCCTCGGATGGATGCGTCACAAAGTTTTCATCCCGTGATGCTCCCGATGCCATCTCATGTGAGTAGGGTGTTTGTTCGATGCATACAATCTACAAGTCCGGGCACCGGAGGAAAGTACCACATCTTGCTTAATGCTTGACGGGTCATTTTCCTTCCTTTCCCACAACTTTATATCTATCATGTCCACAAATTTACAACCGGTCACCAAGATCATCCTTGTAATACAACATACATCCTCTAGGGCAAAGCAATGGATTTTTTCACATCCAAGCCCAAGCTCTTTCACCTTTTTTTTTTGCTTGGTAAAAATCCTTCGGCAAATTATTGTCTTTGGGAACAACCTTGCTTATGATCTGCATCATTTCGTTGTAGTTCCTCTCACTCATATGGTGATCGGTCTTCAAGCTTAGTGTTGCTAGGGTAGCCGATAGCGATGAATATTCACTATTTTCAAAGTGTTCGCAACCTTCCCATAACGGACGTTGCGCTTCTTGGAGCATTTTATAGAACCTATCGGCTTCCGGATGAGGATCCTCTCCCATGTATGATGGTTGACTATGTGTATTGGTCTCCTCTCCCATGTATGACGGTTCATCATGAGTAACGGGATCGAAATATCGGTCGATCGACGGTCCCGCGTCCATAACCAACCGCTCATATTGATTAAGGTTGTCTCGATGACTACCGTCCCCGTAATAACCACTCGTGTTTCGGTGTATGCATCGGACTTCGCCATGACATTCCCAACACTCATAATCTTTCATGAAGCCCTTTTTACACAAATGGATTTTAACCTCCTCAAAATCTTGAAATCTTAAACACCTACATTTGACACACGGACACCGATCTCCCTACTTGAATTAGATGAATGTGCCAAAGCAAATTCGATGAACTCTTTCAAACCCGCCAAGAATGCTAGAGTTAGTTGTCTTCATCGTTAGACGATTGTACATCCAACTTCTATCATGGTTGCCTTCCATATTTCCTAGCTAGTTCGAGTTACTAAATTAATTAACATCTCAACATGCAACAAATATATAAAAGTGGTCAATTCAACGGAATAAGTATTTAATATAAAATTTATCAATTTACAAATTATTTTAATAAATAAACCATTGATTTGAAATTTTAAAGTGCAATTGGTATTTTTTTTCCATGTATACTTTTTAAGGAATATTTATAAGATATTTTTAAAAATAATAAAGAATATTTAGCCGAATAAATTTTTTTTCCAATTTTCGTTTTTACGACTTCTAATGTTTATTGCAATTTTTTGCTCCTTTTTTCATTTAAGCGTGAGTTTATGTTGCAAACTTAAAATTCCAAAAGAAAATTAGTAAATTAATAAATTTTTAATATTGAAAATACTAAAAATGCCTTGAAAGTACAAACTTTCTATAAAAATATTTATAAAAAAAAGTATACTTTCACCTAACATTAAAAGTGCTAGATAAATTAATATCCTATACATTTGGGAATATTTTATTTTAAAGGGAACAAAAAAAAAAACAAATAACATGTACACAAAGTAAACTAATTAAAATAAAATATTATTACCAACATAGGGTTGGTTTAGCGGTATAAGGCTTTGATTACTTTTGTAATTTATTTTCGTCCCAAAAAACAATGCAAGATTAAAAAAATCAAAATTATTAAAACTCAATAATTAAAAAAATCATGAAATCTTCTACACACTATAACTATAATCCAAATTAATAAATACATTGCGTATAGAGATCTTTGTGTAATTAATAGATTGACCAAAGAAGATACTAAAACAAAAAAAAAAAATCTAAACTCATATAATTGATAATCTTCGCCAACATACATATTTCCACTATGTAATCTAACATAGATATCATATAACTATAAGCAAAAAAATATACTTCAAGCTAACTTTTTGTAAAATTATAAGTGTTAGGATTTGTTTGATAATTCCCTTGTGAAGATCTTAATACTAAGTACCTACAATAATTTTTTGTGTCAGTAACAAAATCATATAGAAGTGTTTGAAAAAAAAAAAAAATCAATCACCTGAGGGCGAGCTGAGGGCGCAGATGGTGGCGAGCCGGGGGGGAGGAGCCGAGGGCGCCGGAGGGGGAGCCGAGGGCGGAGGAGCTGAAGGAGGAGGGAGCCGGGGGCGCGGCTTGACCCGTCGCCGAGGGCGTGAGCGAGGGGGGGGAAGGAGCCGAGGGCGCGTCCCGAAGGGGGGGAGGAGCCGAGGGCGCCGGAGGGGGAGCCGAGGGCGACGGGGAGCCGGGGGGAGGCGGGGGAGCCGGGGGGGGGGGGCGGGAGCCGGGGAAAATACGGTCGGCAAGGGAGGAGGAAGACGAGGTCATTAATGACCTCGTCATTTGCGACGAATCCATTTCCGTCGCAAAATCAATTTTGCTTGCGGAACCGGATTCCGTCGCAAATACTTTTTGCGATGGAAATTGATTCCGTCGCAAAAAGCAAAGTGAAAGGGCGCACTATGCCGCCCTTTTGCGGGACGTCGGCCGTCGCAAAGAACTTTTTACGACGGACAACACGGTCCGTCGCATAAAAAAGCAAAAAAGGGCGACAAATTGGTGACCCTTTTGCGACGTAATTAAATTCCGTCGCAAAGTTTGCGACGGAATTTAATTCCGTCGCAAGTTCTTTGAGAATGGGCGGCCTTTTTGCGCCCATTTGCGACGGAATTAAATTCCGTCGCAAACTTTGCGACGGAATTTAATTCCGTCGCAAGTTCTTTTGAGAATGGGCGGCCTTTTTGGCCGCCCATTTGCCACGGAATTGAATTCCGTCGCAAAGTTTGCGACGGAAGTCAATTCCGTCGCAAACTTTGCGACGGAAGTCAATTCCTTCGCAAACTTTGCGACGGAACTCAATTCCGTCGCAAACTTTGCGACGGAACTCAATTCCGTCGCAAACTTTGCGACGGAAGTCAATTCCTTCGCAAACTTTGCGACGGAACTCAATTCCGTCGCAAACTTTGCGACGGAACTCAATTCCGTCGCAAATTTTTTTATTTGCGACGGAAAAACAATTCCGTCGCAAATTTTCTGGAATTTGCTACGGAATAAATTCCGTAGCAAATTCCGTCACTATATTTCGAATTTCTAGTAGTGTATTAACAAGTCTTATAACTTATTAATGGTGGCTCTTTCACTTGTCAATAGTAGCTCTTCACTTGTCAATGAAGACTTTTAAGATATTATTATCCTTGGTTGGGGTCTAAATGGTATTTTTTTTATTTTCTTATTTGTCCCTTATAAATAAGGGCATACTTGAAAAACAAAGTTTATTTTAGACATACTTATTATTTTTAATTAATTTTAACCGATTTCTTAAATTGTGTAATTGGTTATTAAACTATTATAAATAGGACCAAAGGGAGTATTAATCTTAATCATGCAAGAGCTAAAGGTGGAATAAATTCGTGACCAAAAAGGAAATTTGGAATAAATTATGAAGGTTTAAGTTGTAACTAGTACCGTAAAGTATTTTTTTTAGGCCTTAAAGTAGTTTGTGATACAGTTAGCACCCTAAATAAAAGGTGTGTTCACTTCACCACCCTGAAGTACTATTTTATGCAATTTTACATTTAAAAATTTAGATAATTAAGGTATTAGATACATTTAAAAAATACTTCAAGACGTTGAGTTCACAAAATAAATATATTATGGTACTGGACACACTTAAAAAAATAGTTCAAGGTGCTCAATGTAAAAAATGAAAAAAAAAAAAAATCAGGGTGCTAAGTGCACCTCCAAAATTCTTTAAACCACTAGATGCATATAAAAAAATACTTCAAAGGTTGTATTGAAGTTAACTCAATTATGAAAATTAACAAATTTTTTATCATAATAATGAGATATTTATGGACCATATGAGCATTTAAGCCTATGGCTTTCACATTTCGGCTGATGTGACCACAAACTACCGTTCAAATCCCAATTCCCCAGCTGAAAAATAAAACGAAGATAAAATTCACCAAAGTAATCGATTATTGAGTGGTTAACGGCTCAATTTCTCTTAAATGCAATCTATAATTCGAGCCTCACAGGTTAAAAAAAATCATTTTGAAATAATGAATGGAAGTTGTTAAAAAATGAAAACATAACATTTGAATTTCAAAATCCCAACTATGTAACTTCTCAATAATAAAAGTTGTCAATTACTTTTATTATTCTTGTTAATCCCATTATTGTTATTGTTAATTAATAGGATTTTGAAGCTCAAGTGGTAATTTTATGTCATTTTCCCTTAAAAGGGGTATTTTGTTTATGATTTAATTATAAATATAGTAAAGTTACTTTATATTTGGGTTAAGGTGCAATTTTATCAATAAAGTTTTTTCGAGGAGCATCGGAACAAATAAGTTTTGGAAAAGGCGAAAATACTAATAAACAATTTAAAATGTAGATTTACTAAGGCCTTGAAATTTCATCAATGTTCGTTAGGTTTTACTTTAAATTAACTTTGATGAATTTAACGGACGTTTGATGAAATTTACCGGTCTTGGTGAATTTACACTATTTTAAATTATTTATTGATATATTATCCCTTCTAAAAGTTATTTGTGCCTGACATTCCTAGAGAAAAAAATTTATTGATAAAAGTGCACCTTAACTTGTCTATATTTCCTTATAAATTTTATCCTGACGACTGAACTCATTTCAATAATAATTCTTATTGAATAAAAATTACTGAACTCGTAATTTATCTCTTTATGTTGGCAAAAAAAATAATTTTACTTTACATCATGAACGCTATTATAAGCGACAAATTAAAGGGGAGATAAAACGACAACTTCACAAAAAGCGTGAAAGAATTATGTAATTAGCTGTCCCAGTTAACGTTGTCAAACTTGTGAGTTTAAGTAAAATTATGACAGTGAGGTAAACTCAAATTGTAAACTCATAAGAGTTCATTTTTACCTTTAAATAGATAATAATAGTATATAATTAAATAATTAAAATATAAAAATAGCAAATTGGTTTAAATATTTTTTAAATTCAAATAATTGAAATTAAATCCATCAACATTCATAATTTATCATATTTAACAAAAAAATTTATAAAATTTATATTCAAATCCACTTAACATTATCAAATTGAAGGAGTTAACACTAGTTTAAAGGTGAATTCACACGGTTTTATAAGCTAAAAACATAAAAACAATAATTTCGGTGTATTAACTCATGAATTTAACCGAGTTTACAATGATCACGAGTTTACTAGTAACTCGATTCAATTTTGTAGGCTAAAGACGTAAAAACGATAGACTCGGAAAATCAACTCACAAGTTTAACAATGATGGTCCAATCACCATTAATACCACACTTCTCTGTTATATTTATGGTTTATTTTTAACATGTTTTAGGTTGGGAAAATTCCAAATAAATATTATTTGAATTTGAAAAACCCAAAAAGTCTATTGACATATGAAAATAATAAATAGGTCCGAAGGAACTAATGTGAGATTTTGAATTGTTCTGCTTTCACCAAAATGTCTCTTTTTTTTTTTTTTTTTTTTTTTTTTTTTTTTTTTTTTTTTTTGAAAAAGGGAAAAAACCCTCGCCAGTGCCGGGGCTATGGAGATAGGCTACTAGAGTTTCAACGTCTGCAGCCGGAGCTCTGATGATGACAAGCTTGAGTGATTTGATTGACTATTTGAGTATAACGATTGACTACTCTAACTCTCTAAACTCAATCAAGTGTAATTGACAAATTAAATAAAATCAATAACAATTTGAGGGTATCAATTAATAATCTTTTTTGGTAAAAGAAACTCCAGGAATATTGTAATTGTGTGGCTGAGGAATCTGAACTATGAAGTCATGTTTATTATGTCATCAAGCATGGAGACTTCGTAGTCGTACACACACGTTTTGGGCCTATAATTTTATGTCACGTGACTTAATTTATGAGCGCCAATATGCCAAAACAAGCATTCTCATGAATCTATAGAGCTGGGAATTATGATGGGTTCTTAAAGAGTCACGGTCTAAAAGGATCGGCCTTTTTAAGATCGGAGTAAGAAAAACATCTATTTTAAAAACTTGTTCGAGGGTATGAGGGCCAGGACCGACCCTATAGCGTCGGTAGATATTTTTATGAATTAAAATTATTTTTTCGGTGTTTTTTTAAAGGGGTTTACTTTTCTCATGTTACATGAGAAGAATAAATTTCCTACACACACATAAAATGGTGGGACCCACATATATATAATGCTAATTGTATATATATGTGGGTCCCACCATTTGTCAATAGTAATACACTTCTCCTACAACATGAGAAGTTTTTTTCCCTTTTTTAAAAAGCAATATAAATAGTAAAATACAACAATTAAAGTTCTAATTGATCAAATAAATATTGTCAATAGTAATATCTACACAACACGTTTAATACAATAAACAAATACAATCACTAATTCATAATCAAAAGTAAACTATTGTTCACAAGTAACTCACACAAAGTATAACAATCTTGCCACTAAGCAACATGAATACCATGACTATCATTTTCATCTTCTTCACCACTATCATCAATTTCAAAGCCATTTGATGCTTCATTTTAAGTAGTATGCTCTACTTCATGGGTAAAAATATGAAGAATATATTCTCTCATATTATAAATACATCTATAATTTTTATATGAAACAAATAATATATCAAATTATAAAATCAAAATATAATAATTATGTATTTAATTTGTTATTAAATAGATAAATAATTCTATAACAAATACAAAATACATATAAATTAGTAAATTAAATGGGTAAGTCAAGTTAATGAAACAAAAATTCTAAGGGCCAAACAGGCCGACCTTTGGCCCTGCGGGGTTGACCCTTTTAAACTCGTGACCTTACACGGGTCGGCTTTACAGGACCAACTTCGTTTAGAAACTCTAATTTACAAGTCCGACCCTTAAAGGATTAGAGCCTAAACGGATCCAGCTCTATGAATCCATGAAAATTAAATTAGTTCGGCAAAACAGAAAGAAAATATTAGTTTTAATTTCCAAATCTAAAGTATTGGTGAACCGTGCACCTCAGAAAAAAAAATGTGCTGAAAAAAGGCGCATTAAGATTTTAAAATGGGGTTAAAATGTCATAAATATTAGTGTCCTTTGATATTAGCGCGGGACCACATTATTGTGCAAGGGTAAAAATTAATATATTAACGTAATAAAAATTTTATTCATCATCTTAGAACTTTCGGGGATACTCTCTTACCAAAGGAAAGTTTTGATGATAGATGTGCATTCGCGAAATACTTCATAGAAGAATTTATACCTTAATCCATCAAAGTAAGATATTACAATTATAAGAAAAATAAAATTCACTATCACATCACTAAGACAAATATGTTATGCCTGTCTTTTTATATTTTTATTGTGAAATTTTTATAAATTTCAAAGAATGACATGAAATATATAAATAAAATTAAAATTTTCTTTTCTCATATCTGATTTTATAATTTTATTTTTCTCTCCTTTATCACATAGAATCTGGAAAGTTTTTTGGAGACCAGATGAACTCATACTTACTAACTAAAGTAGTTTGTGTTCCCACTGTTTTTTTCCCTTTGTGGTGCCCATAATTTCATCTTTATATAAAGTAGCTTTGAAGCTTAGCCCCACAAAGTGAGAAAACCATAAACTTCGGAAGATCTGATTTGGGAAGAAATCACAAATCTTTCATTCAGTACCACACACACAAAAACCATACCTTAGCTTTCACCTTTTATTTGTTTTTTAATGGAAAAAAAGATTCATGTGACGTAGTAATTTCAATATAAATAAAAAGATGAGATAAATGTTTCCGCTTGTTAGGGAAAGGGAAAAAAAAAAATTTTGAGTCGAGCTTAAAAAAAAATTAGAGTAGTGGGGTTGGAATTTTTTAATTGATTTTTCTTACTCTTATATTTTACATATTTCCTTTATTAAAATCTTATAATCTCATTTCTCCAAATTTTTTAAATTTAACTTGTAAAAATTTCCTTCCCTTCCAAATCCCTCATACCAAACAAGCCCTTAGTTACCAAATAAATAGCAGTTATACAATGAGGAAAAAAGGTTTTAATTTTCTATAACCTCTGGATCAGTATAAGTTCAGACAATATATAATTTCAATCAACTTTGTAGTAGTTAGAGGAATTGAGTTTACAACTAAGTTGCTGAAATTTTGTAACATAGATCTATCCACATCAATCTTGATGTAACATTGTCTTGTTGAGTGATTCGATTGTCCATAAGATATTCATCCAATCCTTTTTATAAGTCACCATTCATATTTCATCGAAATCAAGAAAAACATTAAATCTTATTAATCATGCATTAAAGTTTAACAATTTTTCCACTTTATCCTTATTTAATTTATAATATATCCTCATTGTACAAATCCCTTTTCAAGTGAGGGACAAGATCTTCTTCTTCCCTACAAGTGGCATATAAAGATCACCATACTTGTGTTTATCTTTGAGAACTCTAACCCAGAGAGCATCGATGCTCTGAAGAAACTTTTAATAAAGTTTCATTATAACAGCCTCATTTTGTTTTCTTCTATTTCTTATTCTTAAACCACCGTTATTTTTATCTCTAGTAACTTGTAACCAAGTAAGAAGATGTAGTTTTCTCTCCTTATCATCTTCGACCACAAGAAACTTTTACTCTTTTTTTCTAGCTCATTCAAAAGGCACTTTAGTATCTATGTGATACGAGGGTAAAACAATAAGAATATATCTAATAAGGGTAGCATGTTCTTAGGAAAGTAAACGTTGTAATTGAGTCATTTTGCCCGTTAGCTTTTGTGAGCTCTTTATAATTCTACTATCCGCAATGAAAGTATTGCGGAATGTAGAAGAGAAGATGTAGAGAAAACACTCTATGTTTCAAAGTATATTATTCAAGGTAGAAAGGTTACAATATATAGGCTCATAGGGAAAGAGCCGTTCTGATGAAATAGGCAATACAATAAAATAGGCAATACAATAACTCATAATAAATTATCATAACTCATAATAAATTATCATAAAAGGAAAATATTTCCTAAACTAGATGCAACTAGAATCAAGGAATATGATGGAGCTAGGATCAAGGGATATGATACGCGTGAAATAAATAACAATAAAGTAGACGCGTAAAGTAGACGCGTAGATCCCTATGAATCAGGTAATAATTATGGTGATTAATGAGAAGGATTCTAACACTCCCCCTCAATTTGGAGCATATATGTCAACCATTCCCGAACTTGTCTCGAAATCCTTCAAATTTTGTTACGCGAGGGGTTTAGTCAAAATATCTGCGATTTGGTGCAGATCCTATGTGAGACAATTATTATCCCACTTCAATCTTTTCTTTAATGAAGTGTCGATCTATTTCCACATGTTTAGTTCTATCGTGATATCTTGGGTTCTTGACCATTTCAATACGGCCTTGTTATCACACGATTTGCATTGGGCCCTCATGTTGAATCCCCAACTCTTTTAGTAATCGATGACCCGAGTCCTTCACACACGCCTTTTTGGACATGCTCTAAGTTACGCCTCTGCCCGCTTGGTGACACCACCTTGTTTGTTTCTTGCTTCTCCATGTAACTTGATTTCCCACGCGTACAACAACGGTTCCGAGATTGACCTCCTGGTCTCTTTATCCCTTGCATGGTCTGCATCAGTGTAGATCTCTATGTTTCTGGTGCTTCCTTTCTTAAAGAATATTCCTCTTCCAGGGTTTTGCTTCAGGTAACTCAGAATTTGGTATGCTGCCGCCATGTGTTCTTCTTGTGGTGATGCATAAAGCGGCTCACTATGCCAACAAGCATAACTAATATCGGGGACGAGTGTGAGTTAAGTATATCAACTTTCCCACCAATCTTACGTATCTTTCGAGTCATTTGGAACACCTTTAGGTTTGATCTCTAAGTGGCATCCCTCCTCCATTGGTGTCCCTTCCGGTTGAGTTCCCAACATTCTGTCTCGTGTAACAGGTCAAGTGTATACTTGCGTTGAGATACCTGGATACCCTTCTTAGTTCTTGCCACTTCCATTCCTAGGAAGTACCTCATTTGACCAAGGTCTTTTACCGGAATTCGGTTGACAAATCCTGCTTTAAATGAGAAATGGACTCTTCGTCATCTCCCGTAATAATTATGTCATCAACATACACAATTAGTATGGTGACTTTGTCATTGACACGTTTGGTGAATAATGTGTCATCTCGCTTGTCCTTGTGTATATCCAAGCCCTTTTCTTTGCTTTGGCGAACCCGGCTAAACCACGCTCTTGGAGATTGCTTGAGACCATACAATGACTGTTGAGTTTACACACGAGTTTTTAGGAGCTATTACTCCATCCGGAACTTCCATGTATACCTCTTCCTCCAAGTTTCCATTGAGAAATGCATTCTTTACATCCAGTTGGTGTAGCGACCAATCCAAGTTTGCTGCAATTGACAATAGTACTTGAATGGTGTTGAACTTGACTACGGGAGCAAACGTCTCTTGATAGTCAATTCCATACGTCGAGTATATCCTTTTGCAACAAGTCTTGCCTTGTATTTGTTGATCGTACCATCCGGATTGAATTTCGGAACAAAGAGCCACTGCATCCCTTTGGTTTCTTCCGTTGGGAAGAGTTGTAATCCTCCACGTCTCATTTTCTTTGAGAGCATTCAGTTCTTCTTCGCGGCTTGTTTCCAATTTGGATCTGCCATAGCTTATTGGAATGTTTTTGGAATTTGTATGTGCACTTTTTACAACAAAACTTTGCATCTTTGCGCATGGACTATCATACGAGACAAACCTTTGAATAGGATACGAGTACAAGATCTTACCCCTTTTCTTAATGCAATGGGCCATCCTTGTTCCTCGAGATTTAATTTCGAGTTGGAGTCATGGTCGTTCCTTTGAATGGGAGAGATTGTTCTACCGGTGTCTGTTCGGGTTGACCTTGTGGTGGTTGCTATTTCTGTTGTGGATCGGTCATATCGGTCATCACCCTTGAATTGATTTCAACATGTGTTTCAGTTCATTAGGGCTAGGTGAAGAATTGGTGGGTCATCATCGAGTCAAGTAAGTCGGTGACTATGAGATTTGGTGGGTCAGGGCTGGTATGATTAACTGTTTCCAGATTTAGCCATTCAATATCCGAATTCTCCCCCGAATGGGTAATTTAGGATAATAAGCCTCGACTTCGGAGAACACGGTATCTCGAGAGATAATAAGTTTCTTGGAAGTGGGGCGTAGCATTTGTACCCTTTTTGGGTTGGTGAGTAGCCTAGAAAGATACATTTTTCAGCTCTCGCACCAAATTTGTTGCCATCCGTTTTATGAACGTAGACAAGACACCCAAATATTTTTTGGAGGTAAGGAGTTAATGAGATGGCAATTAGGAAAATGGTCAAGAAGTGTTTGAACAGGAGTGGCATATTTGAGAACTTTGGAAGGCATCCGTTAATGAGATAAGCGCGGTAAGGAGGGCATCTCCCCGAGAAAATGGTAGGAACATTGCGTTCCATTAGTAAGGCACGAGTGACTTCCAATAGGTGTCGGTTTTTCCGCTCGGCCACTCCATTCTGTTGTGGGGTGTAAGGACGGGAAGTTTGGTGATGGATTCCTTTTTGATCAAGAAAGGTTTTGAAGACAAGACACTCATATATTCTTTTGCATTATCACTACGGAGTACTTTAATGGATGTGTGAAATTGAGTATGCACAAAGTTATAGAAGTTTTGAAATACTTTGGCAATATCGACTTATCTTTCATCAAGTACACCCATGTGGTACAGTATGGTCATCAATAAAAGTGACAAACCACCTGGTATGAGTGAGGTTTGTTATGCGGGCGGACCCCAAATATATCGTGAATCGGCGTAAATGGAGAAAGAGGAAGTATATGGTTGTTTAGGATAGTTGGTTCGTGTTTGCTTTGCAAATTGGCATGTTTCACAATGAAAAGGAACAGAATTTTTATTGAACAAACGGGAAATACATGTTTCATATAATTAAAGCTAGGGTGACGATCGCGATTGCCACAACAACAAATCATTATTACGTGAATTCGAGCTAACGAGCTCGTCGTGCCATCCACGGTTCTTTGTTCTTTGAGGTTGTACCTTGAAGTAGAACAATCCACCCCATTCTCTAGAAGTCCCAATCGTCTTCCTCGTTCTTAAATCTGAAAAACACACAAATCATCATTAAATATCACTCTACATATATGTCCTTTAGTCGGTTCTTGCGAGAGATCATATTACAAGTGAGTTCGGGTACAAAGCAGAACATTATGCACGATCAATTGATCAGATAATGTAACGGTACCAATCCCCTCAACTCTTGTGAATACACCATTAGCGACTTTAACTTTGAGGTGCTTATGACAAAATTTAAGGTTGTGAAGTAAATTTTGGTTCGGTCATATGATCTCGTGCGCCCGAATCAACAATCCAAGTATCAAGCTGGTTGTCATAGCATTAAGGGCAACAATAGAATTACTCCGATGAACAGTTCACTGCAGGGACGAAGATGACTTATTTCGTTTGGCAAGGAGTATCTGAAGCATCTGTGCTTCTTCCTGGTTCGGTGGGTATCTGGTTCATCTCTGGGTGCAGTCGATGTTAAGTGGCTTTGAGAGCCTGTTCTTTCGGAGGGTTTCCCATGAAGTTTCCAGCATTCGTCTTTGTTGTGGCCCTTCTTTTTGCAATAATTGCAAAATTTGTTGTTTTCCGTTCTCGGGTGGTCCCTGGATGATTAGGCGGAGCCTTCATTTGGACTTGGGCCTCTTTGATTCAACAATTTTCGGCTCTCCTCAAATTGAACGAGTTGACTATATCAAGCGGATGAGGGAGAGGTTTGAGTCCCATGATTCTCGCCTCGTACCTCTTCGAATGTGTCATTGAGCCCGAGGAGAAAGTCATGTACCCTTCCATCTTCCATAATCTTTTTGTATATTTGGGAATCATCCATGCAATGCCAAGAATGAGCCTCGAACAAGTCATTGTTGCCACAACCCGATCAATGCATTATAATCTTGGGTCACCGACATGTTACCTTGTTTTAACTCTCGAAGTTGTCGCTTCGGGTGAATCAAGGCAAGTATTCTCCGGGGAGGAGTAGGTTCTCCGAGCAGCATCCCAGATCTCTTTGGCTGTGTTGGCAAGCATATAACCTTCCTGATTTCCATAGTCATTGAGCCGCATAACCAAGTCATAACTTGATTATTTTCAGCAAACCACGTATCAAAGTTGGGTCATTGCGGGTGGTTGAGGTGCAGCACCATTGATATACTTCTCTTTCCTCTTACCACGAACATACGTAGCATGACTTGTGACCACTCGAAGGTAGTTGTGCCCATTGAACTTATGGGTAATCACCATTGCGGATTCTTTAGCTATAGGCATTGTGGTAGAGGAGGATGAAGATGAGGAGTTGTGAGTTTGAGAATTGGAACGACATAAGAGCGGATGGAATATTTCCGATTTCGGGTATTGATCCGGCGAGGTGGAAGTTGAGAAGGATCCATGATTACGGATGGAAATGGTCGCCGGAATCGGAAAACTCCACCGGAGATGTCGCCGGAATCTGGAAAACTCACCGGAAAAATGTGAAAATGACGGGTTTGGCCGGAAATCGAGGGGAAGAGCAAAACAGAAAGTCGCTGTTCAAGAACCGTCACGCTCTATCGAACCTGGTTTGCCTCTCCGTCACTTGTTTCTCTCTTTTTTTTTTTTTTTTTTTTATCGCTCATTTGTTTCTCTAGCTTTCTCGGGCCTCGGACGGATGTCCTTAGCTCGATACCATATTGCGGAATGTAGAAGAGAAGATGTAGAGAAAACACTCTATGTTTCAAAAGATATTATTCAAGGTAGAAAGGTTACAATATATAGGCTCATAGGGAAAGAGCCGTTCAATGAAATAGGCAATACAATAAAATAGGCAATACAATAACTCATAATAAATTATCATAACTCATAATAAATTATCATAAAAGGAAAATATTTCCTAAACTAGATGCAACTAGAATCAAGGAATATGATGGAGCTAGGATCAAGGGATATGATACGCGTGAAATAAATAACAATAAAGTAGACGCGTAAAGTAGACGCGTAGATCCCTATGAATCGAGGTAATAATTATGGTGATTAATGAGAAGGATTCTAACGTAAAGCTTGCACACATCAATCTTCAATAATGATCACTACTATAAAAAAGGGTTTCTAAACCTCCACATTTAGACCGAATATAGAGGAACATGTCTAAAAAGTATGATCGGTGGCAATCACATAAATAAAAAAAAATTTAGACCGTTTTCTTTAATTTAAGGTCAAAAAGATATTATTTAGACCAGTTTTCCAAATAACCGATCTAAAAAATAAAAAATAAAATAAAATGTCAATTACTTTTAAGACCGGTTGTATTATTTAATTGGTTTAAAATATTAAACTTTTAAGAGCGGTTGTTAACAATAACCAGTCTAAAAGATGATGAATAAAAAATATTATTTTTATTACTTTTAAAATCGGTTGTTAAGAATAACCGGTCTAAAAGGTTGAAACTTTTCTTTATCGTGCCAAAAATTGAATTTCGCTCTCAAACCTCTCTATGAAATTCCGTTGAAATTCTCTGTTAATTTCCATTGTTTCTCTTTGAAATTTGTAAGAATTTTTTTTCCTGATTATTGTTATTGTTGATGCAGTGAAGTTGGAGAAGAAGACTATAGAGAAACAGCTCTCAGGCTCGAGCTCTATTACGATTTGCTCCAAGAGCTCCACCTACCAAGAAACCTAAACGAAGGACGCCATAATCATAAAGTCCGTTGGAATTCTTTGTGAATTTTCACCGTTTATCTTCGAAATTTGTGCGATTTTTTCTAGATGATGAAGAGCGTTGGTATCCCAAAGTACAAAGAGTGCCGGTACCTCAATATGTAGAAAGATTGGACTAACTGAAATATTACCGAAAGGCATTGAAAACCTCTAAAATAGGAATCAAAAGGCAGAGGTTGAACAAACTTCGTGAGTGCCTGTTTTTCTTCAACAATTAGCAAAGATTAAGAAGAGGAAGCTCATGCATGTTGTTCTTGTGTGATTCTTGTAATATTCTTAAAATAATATTTTTTTAAAAAATTAAAATTAAAAAAGTATATATAATATATACTTTTTGTGGCAGGTACGCTGCCCCCATTATGTGTCAGGCGGCCGCCACCTATCACTGTACATGGCAGAGATGGGATTATTATTATTAATATATATATATATATATATAATCATCCCAACGCACCGCCTTAATTCTCCTATATAAATGTAATTGTGTGTGTGTGTGTGTGTGTTTAGTGAATTAGAATTGTGTATGTGCTATACCGTGTGAGATCTGGAGAGACGAAGAGCAGAGAGAAAAGAGAAGGAAGGGGAGAAAAAGAGAAGGAAAGAGAGCTTATGTGAGTTTTTAAGATAAGTTATTTATTTTATAAGATCATTTAGGTAGTTAAATTATTTTATTTTCAATAAATTTTCTTCATAAAAGTTATTATACGTATTTTTATCATTCTAATGAAGGCTGACAGAGAGCCGCAGAGCTCTCTCTCACTCACGCACACGGATTCACGCTGAGACACAGCTATGCAACACGTAGAGACCATTTGATTCATTCAATTCATATAATTCTCCAATGGGGTTGGGTTTCTCTCATTATCACTTTCTCATTATCCCTCATCATCTCTAAATCATGTCCATCCAATCAATCACAATATCACTTTAACCTTTCTCTCACCTTCCCAATCAATGGTCCAGATGATGCTAATGAGAGAAAATGAGAAAGAGGATTATGAGAGTATCCTCTTCCTTCTCCAATGGGTGATACGCACAAACCGAGGCAAGTGAATTAATCATCAATTCAATTTCCATTTTTCCACTCACAGGACCCACCTTTGCTTCCTGCGTATTTCATCAACTGAATCTCCTATTTCATCAATATTTATGGCCGTGAGGTATTACATAAAGCTTGGTGAGGAGGAGATTTTCATGGTAGCTTAAGCTACTTGGGAGGAAACTTGGGATGAGTATGGAGGAAGCTAGAGCCTAGAACTTACACTTGAAGATCATAAGGGAGTGTCTTTCTTTTTATCTTTTTAATTCAAACTTGAGGTTACTTAGTTTTAAAGGATTTCGAGTTGTATTAATTGAGAACCATCTAGTTTTAGATTGTAAACTTATTTCTTTTGGATTAGATTGATAATTCGAAGTTTTTATGATTATTGTTGGATTCTTGTTGCAACCTTTGGATTGTCAATTGAATTAATAATTGAGTTTTCGTTATTAATTTAATTGTCAATTGGGTTTATCGATTTAATTGTTTAATTGAGTTGATAAATTATCTAGTTGTTTAATTAGATGATTGTAAATAAGATTCTAAAATTAATTAGAAATTAATTGTATTGGTTTTTAATTAGTTTAATTAGCCACCACTTATTTCACTATGAGTTTTTTTAGTGTAATACGTGTTATTAAATTTGAGGGCTTCCCATGTTTAATTAGGTAATTAAATGTATTACTTCCAATCTTTCATCAATCTCCCTTTAGTCTAACTAATTAATTTGGGCTAAGAAAGTTAACTCCATGTAAATCCTGAGTTGTTCCCTTCACCGTACCTAAAGTAAACCTTTTGTGTCTTTTCTCATTTTATTTTCTTAATAGTTAGTTGATTTCTTTTCTTAGGATCTTAATTATTTACTCATAACAAAAACCCCCCAAATTTGCATCCGCATCTAGATTAGTTCCATCATATAGGTTTTAGAGTCATTTTCATCTTGCATTTAGTTAGTTTAGTTTCATTTCATTGTATTTTTCATCACCTAAATTCAACCTAAAGAAAAACCCACATATTGTTCCTTGGGAGAATGACCTAGGTTGACCCTAAACGCATAATTAATTAGGACCTAGTTTAATTGATTGCTTTAGCAACAAAAGTAAGGCATCAATTTTGCCAAAAACTTGATAGGGCAAAACTTTATAGCCTATAAACTCCATAAGTGCACGGGCCGTATCAAGTAATAAAGTCATAAGAAAAGTATCGTTCCCACGAAGACTTAGTACCTACAACTTCAGTTAAGCATTAATTTCACAATTTCGTTTAAGTTGAGCAAAACAAATTGAATTTAGTTAATATAAAGGAAAAGAAAATCAAAACTAAAATAAAAATAAGAAAACTACCACAATAATCAAATGAGCAACCCAGAGTCACTAATCCCTTGTTAGCTTCATAAACCTTGTTTTCACTAATTTAATCAGCTTCAATATCAATTTTGTTAATCTCGAGTTAAATAGCTATAAGTTTTTGTCGGTCCACTTACAACCCTATCTTGAGTATAACTTGTTATGTCTAACATAGTTACTCAAGAGGCAACAAAACTCGGACACACTCTTCAACAATTATATGGGGCCATTAGGTATATATCTATCCTAATCACAAATTCAATCGTAATCTAATTCCATATTACTTAATCTCAAAGCCTAATTAAGATCTCATTCGTCAAGTTAAATCTTAATGTTCAAAATCATATTCAATGACGACCAATCACTAAATAGATAAAACTAAACAAGATTAAGTAACCAAAATTAATATCAAATTTAACTAAATAATGAAAACAAAATCCAATTCACCCACAAGTTCATAGGTCCTCTAGGTTACAAAACCAACTAACCACACATGGCTCTAATAAAATCCATAACAAAAAGATAAGAATTCAGGTTCAAAGAATAAAGAGAGAGAAGAGAAAGAAAGATTCTTTGTCGCCTCCACAGTCCTTCCGTGGAGATGATGAAGAGAACCGAAACGCTCAGCCGCTACTCCTTTGCTTCTTCGTTCCTTCTTGTTTTGCGTCTCTCAGATCTGCCTCCGTCTTCTTTTTCGTCCTCCTCTTTCTTGTCTCTGCCGTCCTATTTATAATTTAGGTCTTGGGTCATTGATTCTCCTTTTCTTATTAAAAAGATATCTTATATCTTGTAATCAACTCCACCAAATCACACAATTGATTTTGTTTCTTTTTTTTTTTTTTTTGGCTTGGGACCACGAGTTTAGGCTGATTGCATATCCTCTTAATTGCTTTTTCTACTTCATTCCAAATCAGCAAATATTTCCTGCACAATAAAAATAGGATATGAGTAGATTTTATATCGATTTATTCTTTATCCTAAGTTTGACTCAATGATGGAAAAGTCAATAAAAGATAATTAAATAGGTATATAATATCAATAATTTCAATTAATTCTCATAAAATATACACCTACTTACCCCCACACTTAAACATTGGCTTGTCCTCAAGAAAAAGAAAGAGAATTCATTATCTGAAAAGAATATTGCCTATTAAATTCCTAAACAGAGAGCAAAAAACCACCACACTTGGATCATATCACCAAATCTTATTTAAGTTAATGTCTCACTAAGCCAATAGAGTTGTAACAATCTCTTAACGTCCCACGATCAAAAGATCGGCAAGCAATAAGTGCAACAATAAGATTAGAAGATGGATATCATACTACTTAACTCCTCCAGAAAAATTCAAATGCCCCGCAAAACTAAGCTTTTCATTTAATTTACTAAGGATCCTCAAGTAGGAAATAACTTATTTTGTCTTCTTCTCTTTTTTTTCCCTTTTTTTTTTTCTTGAGCCGTTGTAGGTCCCCTTTTGACGCGACCCTACACATGGGTGATGTAGCACCGGTTACTCAGTTACTCCAACAGGCACCTCAAAAGGCTTTTAGCCCAACTCATAACTCTCTTTTGACTTTACCGTTTAACGCGAGTGCCAACATTGGTGATGAAGTGCCCCCGGTTACTAAGTGAGGTCTAGAGAGGTCATTGGAGGTTTTTTTTTATAGTCATTTCCCTACACAAAAGTTTTACTTAGCTGGCAAAGGTCATCATCTAATTTTCTAAAGAAATCATGTAGCAAAATATCCATGAACTAATAATCTGTTGCTCACATTACAAACTAATCCCTATTCTCATAGTCCATCTCAAAATTGCAAAAAAAACTCAAGGCTTAGAGACTTGGTTGAGACATTTTTTTTTCTATTTTAATTTTTCTGACTTTATAATATTCTCTAAGATGGGGAAAGCTCAAAATTAAGGTCAATCCTCAATAATGCAAAAATCTCAAATAAAAAAAATCTTTTCAATTGTATAAGGACAAGCATAACCAAAGAAATTATATCCCTCCCCCACACTTAAATCAAACATTGTCCTCAACGTTGCAAAAATATAAAGAGGGAAAGGAACTAGTACTCTCCTGGTTTAGGCCTCTAACTCTGATGTGGAGTGCTTTCCCTAGTACCATCCATTATATTTCAAAACAATCTTGAACTAGTCCAGCACTTCCATTTGCAAACATCCGCTGCTTTGTCCTGGGAGTTACGTCTAATATGTTGTATAATTCACAGGTAGCAACAAGGGCTGGACTCCCGAAGGATCTCAAAGTAACATATTAATCTCAAGTATAATGCATAAAAAGTGTATGATAGTCGACCACAATCATGAAAACAAATAATACAACATTCGCATATGCCTTGACCACATGAAGCATCAGAAGCAATGTGAATTGTGAAACGTAGGACCATACAAGTCTCGATACACAACACTTTGGGAAAACAACAACAACTGGTCTTCAAACCCAGAACACGACTGAATGCAATAAACGCATGTCCCAGACACAGATCACAATCATGGCATAAACAAGCATACACAGATATACAAAGTACGTGAGATTATAGTTACTACCTAGCATAATCTTAGAGACTGACAATCACTCCCAAATTTTTTATAAAAGGTGGTGATGGCTTTTCTTATAATTATAAATAATATTCATTATTTATTTAAACTCTCCAAAATTAAAATAATACTTGGATTAATTCCCATTTAACCCTTGTTTGACTTAGAGTCCTTTATTAAATTCTAAAAATGCCAAAATTTCCATTTTTACCCTTTCACTTTTTGGATTTCTCTCGAAATTCGAATTTGTTACCAATCTTGAAGATTCATAATTAATTATTCACATGTCTAAATCAAGTGATTCCAAAGCCTAATTGACCCTTGATATGTATATTTTCAAATAAACATATCTCCTTCAACCAGTGGTAGATCTTGGAGAAAATGTTTAGGGGCCAAATGTATACTTATTAACTAATTAAAAAATTTTATGATTATATAACATTTTTAAAATATTATATTAAATTTTTAAAAAAATCTGAGGTTTGTCATGATTTCTTGGACTTTTGATATTATGAGTAAAATGATGATAATTTGTTAATTATTCATTCAGATTATTTCTTGAACTTTTGATACTACTTGTTCTTAATTTTGCATTATAGGTGTTTAAGAAGAAAATTTGAAATTTTGGAGGGTTAGAATGAATACTTTGAGGATTGGGAAAAGTTATAGAAAAGTCCCCGGAATTTCTGAAAATTGTAATCAATGAAGAAAAAGGAATAAGGAAAATTACAGAAAAATACCCATAGTTTTTTAAATTATAGCACTCTCTACAAAGTTTTCAAAGATTTGTACTTTAGTCCCTTTTAAAAAAATAAAAATAAATAAACATTTTTTTTAGGGGGCCATGGCCCTAATGAAGATCCGCCATTGCCTTCAACCACAAAATTTTGTACTTTTCTTTTTTTACTAAAATACCTTTGACCAGTTTTCAATTCCAGAATTAAGGGTTAACTTCAAAAATTCATATCTCCTTGAATTTAATTTTAAAAATTACAAATTACCTATCAAATTAAAGCTTATGATGTCTACCTAAATCTTGAAAAATTTGATAATTATTTGACCTCATGTTATTCTTTAAAAACATGTCATAAACTTGTCTGTCCTGACAGGATTTTCATTGACAGTTATGCAACTTTCTCAATTTAATTATTAAGCTTCCAAAAATTATGATTTAACCTTAGTCTCACATTATTTGCCATTTTAGACATGTTGGAAAGGTCAAAACAGTCAAAATCCTACTAACCCCTTGTGCTTTGGTCCAACCAAAAGTTACCACGTTAATAGAAGCTTATTTCATCTTTGTAATCTTCATGATTTTATGTGAGATTTAGCCTTTTAAGTCCACGTTAAGGCTTAATATGGTCTTAAATCATCATAACATGTCGTTGTATAGAATCTTTTCTTCAAGTATAGTCTTCAAATCTACAAAATAAGAGAAGATTAATTCCAAAATAATAACATGTACAAGTGTACAAGATTATCTATGACACTTACTTGCACTTGTGAAGGCCTTGGCTTCTCTTCCTCTCCTTCCGACCTTCATCCTTCCTTAAGAAAACTACCATGAGCATTGGCTTTCCACCATATGAGGCTCATAAAGATTGAAGAAGAGAAATTGGAACTTAGGTCATGACTACTTACCTTGATAATCATAATCTTTCCTTCCTTCTTTTGTCTTCCTCCTCCCTTCGGTTTGGGTCTTGCTTTGGCTGCCTCTTGCTTTGGCCGTGTGAGCAAGAGAATGAGAAATAAGAGTGACTTAAGTTGGCTTATTATTTAAGCCAATAGCCACCGACTTTGGACAATTGAGAAATGAGGAAGTGGAGAATTCTCAATGTACGTGTTGGCCCACTTTGATTAATTAGAGAATAAGGAGAAAAGATGAGGTGGCGGCACATGACATGTGCATGTATTGACCAAATGTTTCATTGAAGAAAAGAGAATTGTTGTGCTTGCCGCACAAGATTAGAAAAATAAATGAGGTGGCATGTCATATATGGTCAAAATGAAATGGATCTTAAAATGGAGGGGTTGTTGGATTGAAAATAAAGTGTAACACATGCTTGGAATTTTCCTACTTTATTGACCAATTGAATATATCCATATGACCATTTGTAACTCCAACTTATTCACCAAGAGGCATGTGGCGACAAGAGCAAGGAGGATGAAGGGTATTAATTGACAATTTGACTTTACTTAATTATATGTATATCCACCAATATATATTTCCGTTTAGTCCCATTTTCCTTTCTTTCTTTATTTCTCTTCCTTGGCTGAAACTTGGCCCTTCTTGGCTCTCAATTTCACCTTGCTTCTATGGTAAATATTTGGTCTACTTGTCCCCTTCTCATGGTCCCAAATTTTATGGTTGGAAAGAAGATGAGATCATCCATTTTTTCCTCTTCCTTCCTTGCCTCGTTGGCTTCTTTATTTCCACAAGTTCCACCTACCATGTCATCCATTTTACCTTCTTCCCTTTTTGCTTTGCTGGCCCCTTTTTGTTGCAAAATTTTCACTTAACATGACATGTAATAGTTTAGGATGCAATGTAGAAATTTCATAACTTGCTCCTTAATCCCATGATGTCATCATTTATCAATTCCATGTGACTTCTTCTTCCTTATTTGTTGGACGAATTCAAGACTCAATTTAGAGCTTTATGAAGTTTCCTTTCATGTTTCCAAGCCTCTTAACTTGTCTTGTTGGCACTTTTATATTCATATATTCTACCTACCATGTGATGTGGCCTTTTATTATTCATTGGTTGCTCTGTTACCTCTTCTTTACTTGCATTGTTGGCCACTTCCACATCACATATTTTACCTACTACATATCACTACTACAAAAAACACTTTTAATGTCCGTTTTTAAGACCATTAGACAACCGTTTTTAACATTCATTAAACAAAGTGTCGTTGAAAGTTTATAACATTTCAACGCATTTGTTTTTTTAAATAACGAGTCATTGAATTTCAACGATTGTTATTTGAATTGATCATTGTATATTTACAAACCCACAACACGCACACATGTTAGGTAGTCCATAAAACCATCTAAAACACAATATAAGGCACAATTTGAACAAGATAAAGCCTCATGAGAAAAAGAATGGATTGAAAATAGACGATAAACAACATCATTCAAGATTCGACGCAAGAAATAGAGCGTTTCATGTCCAACGAAGCACAAAATAAGAAGAAAAATAAAAAATAAATAAAACATCTCAAGTCTTAACTGAATGAAATAGAAGACAAATAAAAGAAAGCACCAAGAAATAGAGCAGAAAAACACTACAATGAACTATCCATTCAAAATTTTCAACAAAAGAAAGCACCAGGAAATAGAGCTCTGGTATCCTCATAATTGCTTGTGGGGGGCTTCCTCCTCTTCACGGTGCTCGGGATATTGCTCAACATATTGTTTAAAAGGGGGGAGAGAGAGAGTTGCAGATCTGCAACTGAGATCTTAAACCGGCGGCAAACGACAGATCTGGAGGCTGTGCAACATGCTCGTAATTCACGACAAAGGACGAGTCAGAGTCGAAGTCGCTCACACAACGATAGCAAACCTGCTTGGTGGCAAGGGTAAGGTCGTTGGGTGCGGCAATGGGGATGGGTGGGTCTTGAGACTCTTATTGAAACGTTGCATTCATGATAGATTTGAGGAAGATGTTTTACACTGTTGGGTTTTGAAGGAAAAACATTATATTTTTATGGAAGAGAGGGAACAATAAAATGTCGAAGGCGCGAGATTGAAGTTGAAATATCTAGAGAAATGGAAGAGAGAACAATAAAATATCGAAGGTGCGAGATTGAAGTTGAAATATCTAAAAAATTTGAGTTTCAACGATTGGTTTTGAAAAACCAGTCGTTGTAACTCAAAATAAAAAATAAAATAAAATGGCATGAGGGAGGCTTAAACCAAATGATATTAATATATTTTTACAGATATATATATAAAAGATATATATTTATTAATTTATTAAATTTAATTAGGAATTAACTAAATGAAAATACGATTAGATTTCTTCTCTTAACTATCGAAATTCTTGGCTACATACTAGGATATAGCTATAAATATGAGATAAAAATATATATATATATATATATATATATGAGATATATTGTTTAATTTATTAAATTTAATTATTAGGAATTAACTAAATGAAAATACCATACGAACAGATTTTTTCTCTTAACTATCGAAATTATAGGCTATATATTAGGAAATAGCTATAAATATTGGATAAAATCCCACACACATACATATATGATATATATTGCTTAATTTATTAAATTTAATTATTAGGAGTTAACTAAATAAAAATACAAACAGATTTCTTCCCTTAACTATCGAAATTATAGGCTACATACTAGGAAATAGCTATAAATATGGGGAAAAAATTGTAGTGGTCATATAATCTTGAAGCTTTTATTCTAACTATAAGTAGCACTAATTTTTCACAAAATAAAATTAAATGGTGTCTCAAAATAAAAATAAAATAAATGGTGTCTAAGATACAACTCGCTGTTTTTTATTAAAACAGTCGTTGTATCAAAACATTTAACATCCGTTTTTAAAAAACGGACGTTAAAAGTAAGGAAAAAATTACAACAATGCACTGCGTAAACATTTAACATCTGTTTTTAAAAAAAATGACATTAAAAGTAAGGAAAAAATTACAATAGTGCCACCGCCTACTTTTTAACGTCTACATTTTTTAAAACAGACGTTAATTGGGGGGTTGTTAAAATCCTATTTTGTAGTAGTGTATGTGGCATTCTATGGTTCTTTAATTGATCTTTTAATCCTATATTTTTATTGAATCTTCTTCCTTTTCCATGCTTACACGTAGAGCCAAGAATTCAAATCTCCAATTTTTCCATTAGAAATAATGCATATGTGTTCTCTTTACAATCTTTCATCTCATGTGTCAAGGTGTCTTGGTCTACTTAGAATATCCCTAACCATACATAAAACTTCATCTCTTATTCTCTAACTTACATATGTACACATAATATTGATTCTCCATTCCTCCCATTACCTCTTGCTAGACGAAATCAACCATAAGAAAAAGAGTTTAAAATTGTCTTTAATCTCCTCCAATCACATGCTCTCTTGATCAATTATTTTGACTATTCCTTAATTCAATATAAAATCATTATTCCCTTTTTTCCTTCTCCATTATTTTGAAAATAATGGTGTGCAAAGGCTATCTATATTTCATTTTTAAAAACCCCATCATAGTCATAAAATCCTTAAAAATTTACTTGTTGACCAAAATCAACAAGTAATCTCATAAATAGACAAATATTGACCTTAAATTGCGATTTATATTTCCTTAATTATATTTATCAAGGAAAAAATAAAATAACCTTCCCTTTTCCAAAATTATGACCTCAATCGGTCATTAGAATATTAATCCCATGACAAATATTTGTATATTATATTATATCCCGAAATTTAAAATTTCAAAGAACCAAATGTTTGGCTAAATTTCGCTATTTCAAGACAAATTCCTTTCATAATATTGTGACACTACATGAACTGGGTCTAGTTGTCTGCCTGATACATGCTTATCCTCAAATTCCTCAGCCCAAGCAAGTGCTACTTGGTGAAGTTGTGCTGAAAATCCGGGCTCCCTCCACCTTGTAGCGGGGAAGGGGCGGATAAAATTATATGGAAGGATGGCCCTTCGAGAGAGTTTTTTGTGGTCGACATGAATAGAAAACTTAAACGAAGGGCGATTGGTTGTAGAAACCGCACGTGGAAGTTCATATGGTATACTAAGGTACCATGTTGAATTCAAGTGTTTATGTGGTTGGCTAGGCATGATTGACTCCTAACAACAGCTAGATGGAGGAAATCGTTCGGAAGTGAGGCTAGTTGTGCATGATGTGGAGCAATAGAGGAGGATTTAATACACACTTTATGGGATTGCCCTGTCTCTCAACAAATCTGGACAGCCTTAGGCATTGTTGAAGGAAACACACTATTCTATAACTCTTGATTGAAGGATTGATTATTTAAAGGGATTGAAGGAATTGGAGAAACCACGTGTTGTTTGAGGAAGGGTCCAGCATTCCTCTAGCTAAAACCTAAATTGATAATATAATTAAGAAGTATGTATGAGAATCTATGTTTATGTTAAACAATTAAGTTTGATGACAATGGTATTAGAAAATGTGTGAAACTTGTAAGATGGAAATTTCCTCCTTTAACCTGTGTCAAACTAAATTTTGATGGAGCTTCAAAAAGGTACCCTGGGGTGGCAGGATCTAGTGGAGTACTATGAAGAGATGATGGAAGCTGCTTATGAGGATTTGCTAATATGGGCTACAATAATGCATTGGTGTCCGAACTATGGGGAGGCTTTTATGAATTGAAAATGGCTCAAGAGCTAGGGATCATTAATGCCCCATTTGGTACATCGAATTGAAGGTAGGGAAGTGGAAGTGGAATTTAGAAAATGGTTATTTTGGCATGTTGGATTCCGCTTCCATGTGGAACTCACTTTCATTAAAAATAATGGAAGTGGGTTCTTTGAGATGGGTTCTCTAGAAGTGAAAATTTAGTACCACTTCACCCTCATATATTTTATCAATTTACCACTTTTACCCTCCTTTACACCTTTATCTCTCTCCACTCTCACTCGATGGCCTCCCTCTCTATCTCTTATGGCGACGGCAAAGCACCAACAATGGTGAAGGACGGCGAGCCACCAGTGACAATGAAGGACGGAAAGGCACCGACGATATCTAGGTTCCTCAAATTTTCCCTTTCCCCTTTCCTTTAGCCACCACCAACCTCCATCGTTGAAGCCTCCTCCATCCCTAATGTCTATTGCCTCAGCCTCGTCAACCCGAAACTCTTCTTCCTCGATCTTTATCTCCATAAGCATCAATGTCCTTGTCCATCTCTTCCATCTTTGGAAGCTTTGAACTCCATACCCATATATTTGATCTAAGCAAGAATGGAGGAGATCTAGTGACAGAGAAGCACCGGTAAGGACACCATACGTACCCATGTCTTTGATCTTGACAATTTCACGGTGCTTGTTGTCCATATCACAACGATGATTCCCAGTCGATGCTTTTGACATTGTTGACTAACCTAATCATTCCTGTGAATTAGTCAACTAACCTAATGCAACCACTGTCTTCCATTACAAGATCAAAATGTTTGATTTGCGCTTTCGAATATTTAATTTGTGCTTTTGAATGTTTTGTTTGTGCTTTTTAGATCACCTTATAGAAGCGAAAACCCAAATATATGGTATCTTAGTTTCTTATTTTCCTGTCATTGTAGGTGTTAAGGTTTTTTTTGAGTTCATTATATTGAGATAACTTGATTGATGTGTTGCTTTGATGATGAGTGATGGTTGAAATGCTCTGAAGGAACTCAACATTGGCAACAACTCAACATTTTTAGCTTCTTTCTAAAGGAAGAAAAATGGTTTATCAAGGAAAAACACATCGACGCCAATTTTATTTTCGTTTGATGCTTTGTGTTATTAGCAACGAAGTAAGTTTTGGCAACAAAGATACAGCTACACAGCAGTAACTCTATGGCTTTCCTTTGCCTAGGGACATCTAATTTTAACAATTGGTGTACTTGGATGCACTTGTGCTAGAGATCATCATAAAGTTGGTATCTAAAGGATTGTTATAGCACATGTGATGTATGGTGATGACATCATGAAGTGATAAGTGGGAACTGATAGACGCAGATGTCTTGTTGATATGATTTGAAGTCTATTGAACATTTAACGTCTTATATCAATTGTTATTTTTTGAGGTTAGACTAATATAGATATGACATCTGGTGTGCTTTGATTTTGGTTAATTCCAATATTTAGCCGTGTTGTTAGCATATTATATGTTAGAATAGTGGGGACTTTTGTATCTTACAAGCTTTAATTTTCTTTTCTTTTCTTTTCTTGCTTCTTATATGTTAGGATAATGTATATTAACTCTTTTTCCGTCTATAGGAATTCCAATATGGATAACAGTTAGATAAATGCTAAATGGATGAGTGTTGAATATGATAATGGGGTGAGGGAATTTTTAGAATTTGCTAAAAAAAATGCCGATGATGAGAGTGAGATGTTTTATTGCTATTGTTTAAAATGTTTGACTGAGAAGCGACTAAGTGCTGCAGATATATATGCACATTTAATTTGTGAAGGATTTTGTAAGAGTTATACAGTTTGTGTATGAGATGGTAAGTGCACCTCAACAGTGAGAAGTGGCCTTTGATGATAATGACACGAATATGGATGATAGGATAAAGGACATAATCCGTGATGCAGGAGAAAAGGCTTTTGATATATTACATGCATATGATAAAATGTACAGTGATACCGAGAAGTTGTTGTACTCGAGGTGTAAAAAATACCAATTGTTGAAAGTGGGATTGAAATTGGTCAGCTTAAAAGCACGACATGTATGAAGTGACAAGAGTTTTTCTAAAATGCTTAAGGCTTTTAAGGACATACTTCTATATATGATCATGTGTTGCCAGGTTGATAATATGGTGCTAAGAAAATACTATGTTCACTAGGGATGAAGTACAAGCATGCCCTAATGATTGCATATTGTATAGAAAAGAGTTTGGCAAGAAGCAGAAGTGTCTATTATAATTTGTGTGCTTGCATTATTGTAGGTTGGTTTCCTCGGGCAAAAGAAATAATTTTGGATTCATTTTCCTAGTTCTAACCCAACAAAAAGGAACCACTGCTTCTATCAGACACACACACTTATCAGAGAGGCTCATTGAAACTAAACCTGAGTGTTTCTTAGAACCATATGTGCATGAGTAAGAAGAAAATTTATAGTTCATAGTGTGTGTATGCGCGTGCGTGTGTGAGTATGTATATATATATATATATATATACTACTTGAAAAATTGGATTAATGGTCATTTATGTTATTTTTAGTGATAATTGGCAGCTGGTTCTTTTATGCAAGAAGAGTTATACTGTTATCTTCTTATGCTCCCTTCACTACAAATCAGAGAATGAATTGAAGAAGACAATGAACTCGTAAGTTTTCTTATTGCCCTCCTAAAGTAGTGAACTAGCAATCTGATTTGAATAAATAAGAAAAAATCATCACTTTTCTTACGTTACCTATGGTTGGAAGTTTATGGAATTTATGGAAAATAAGGAAGTTTTGTGATTTTGATGATAGGGCAATGAGGACATACCGACATGCTGCTGGTGGTAAGCATGTGCATGAGGTAAAAGACCCTAAATGGATCACATCAAAGGTTGGTACATATTTGTTTGCTTTATGAACTTGTTCAATAAGCTATACTCTATACAATTTTAATTATATCATATTCTTTTTTAGACTCGTAGGCAACCAACGAGGTCCAACTTTTGTGGATTTTATTTGTTGAGATGATGAGGGCCTTTTTGTCACTAGCCTTGGGGTTCACAATCAAAAATCAATCAAGGATCGCGTATAGCAAACCGATGATCGTTCTCTCTTCTCGATGAGCCTTTTATTGAGTTCTAGGTAATCTAAATGACATGCAAATGCAATGAAAACAAGGGAAAAATTGGTTTTGGCTTTTCAAATTAATAAACTAAAATATGAATGCAATTTAATTAAATGCTAACTATTGCTTTTGATATTTATTTTTTATATAAAAATGGAATGGAGTATGAAAATGGAAAGATGGATGCTCTTGGTAATGAAGAAATGACTATCCTTGCTCAAAAAAGTATGGAAGATAAAATTCATTAAGTCTTAAGAAAAACCCTAAGATAACACTTGAGTCCAATATTTCCAATTAATAGTAGCTCTTACAAACATAGCTAACTATTTCCTCTTGGGATATTGTTTAAAGTCACTTAATGTGCAATTAAGATTGAAATAATGCAACATGAGTCTTCTTAAAATTGAGTACTAAACAGTCCCTCAAAGGGCACAAATCAATCACCTTAACTAGACAATAACACGCTAATTAATATAATTTCGTTGCAACCACAAAAAATTCAAACAAATATAATCTTCACACTACAAAATCCAATCTCAATTACAAATATCAAATCAACAAAGACAATTAACATCAATCTCTGTTCCAAAATCATATACAATAATTCCAAAAACTAGGCAATGTAAATATATAATTCTAAACTAATGAAATGATAGAAAAACTCCCTTATGAAATCCATTGAGCTCAAGAACAACTCTTATCACCAGGAAGCAAAAGAGATCAATCTCTTATGGCTTTCAGAGCACTGGTCGGGAAATGCAGAGACTTGACAGAATCTGGAATTGTCGCCGGAAAACCCAAGCTCTCACCAGGAAACTGAATTACTTACTGGAGAATAAAAAATAATGGAATCTAAAGGAAGAAGGATAAAGTCAGGACGGAGGCTGTGATTTCCAAGCGAATGAGGCAGTAGTGGAAAGAATGACAAATTAATAGAGCAGGTTGAAGGTGAAGTTGATGGAGTTAATCGGAGTTGTTGGGTGGTGGAATGCGACAGCGCTAGTGATGCAGACCGAAGGTGGCGTGGAGGAAGAAGGTATACTTGCGGTGGTGTGAGAGTGAAGAAGAAGGTCTCCAGCGACGATATTGAGACGGAAAGCAAAGCACGATGGTGGTGAGCAAGAAGGATGGAGGTCACCAAAGGTGGAGAGAAACAATGGTCGCCGACAACGAGGGGCCGAAAGTCAAGGAGGATGGTGATGAAGGTTATCCAGAGGATCGAAGGTCTCCCCTATGTTGCTACAGCGTTGCTTAATGAATCAGTCTCCTCTCTCGTGTTCGCAGCTCACGGCCCAATTCCAGATCTGACCTAGCGCCCCAAGGGACTAAAATGAGAGAATTAAAAGTTTGCAAAGGGATTGCAATGAAAACTTCAAAACACCTCAACATTTTTTTTGTAATTTTGTCTGGTTCCTTTTCTTCAATGATTTACAATTTCCAAAAATTCCTTCAACGCAAAATTAAGCACAAGGTAGCATTAAAAGTCCAAGGAATTAATTGCATGAATAATTTAACAAATTATGATCATTTCATCCTTAATTACACTTTATTCAATACAAATGTCCCTAACTCAAATTAATGCTTAATAACGCAATCATGTCCACAAAATGCATTAAGAATCCCAATTTAATTATGAAAAATCATATAAGAATATGGTTTGATCATGAGACATATTTTAACATTATCACCTTAGGTATGACTAGATTTACACAAGAGGTGAATGTATATTTCAACAATTTTGCACCACTTTTTTTTTCAAGTTAGCAAGTTAATGATTTGCCTACTTTGATGTTATAGATGTTTGATCTTACTGATCCATTTATGAAGAAGATGTTGACTTCATCAACAAATGTCGTGCTGATTTCATTTATGAGTTTTGATAACAATATTGAGTTTAGGTCTTATGTATTTCATCATTCATTTTTTCATTTTTTGAATGTTGTATGTGAAATGTTATGGTCTTTCTTGATTCCTTAGCTACAAATATATTGTTGTGGTCTTTGGTCTGTAATGAATAATAGTTGCTGTTAGATTTTGTTCCCATTTGAATTGGAATATTGTTGGCATTATATTCATTTTCAATAATTCAATTTGTAACTCATATTGAGTTGTTGAGAGCTTGTAGCTTAAACCTGCCTTTTTTTTGAATATGTGAAAAACTACAAAATAATAATAATAATAATAATAATAATAATAATAATAAAAACTACAAAATAATAATAATAATAATAATAATAGACACCAGGTCTAAAAAGTATTAAAATGTTATGTATAAAATACGTGGTCTAAAAGGTATAAATTTTAAGACCTGTTTTATAAAATATGAGATCTAAAAACCATTTTTAAGACGTGTTTTCAAAACAACCAATCCAAAAAGTATCACTTTTTAGACATGATATAAGCTAAGTCATAACTAAAAAATCCAAATTTTTAGACGTGATCTTTTTTACAACCGGTCTAAAAAACTTTTTAGGCATTATATAAAAAAAAAAAAAATAAGTCTGAAAAACTGAGCATCCGATCTAAAAAGTGACAGTCTTTTTAAATTGATTATATCAAGACTTGATTCAAAACATTTTCGATTTAAAAAGTCATTTTCAGATTAATTAAAAAGCTTGCACTCTTGGAAGTTTCATTATAAATAGAGAAAGTAGAGTAAAAAAGGAGAATTTGATTAAAAAGGGAGGCCTCACAACAATGGATAAGATGAATCACGGGTTCTGTGTAAGGCCTCACAATATGTGTTAGAGGATAGACGTGACAAATACAAGATGACTTCATGAACCGGACGTCAGATCATTACGCTTCCTCATATAGTCATAAATATTCCGTCGCTTCCTGGCCTTATTTTCCACGTGACCGCTTTTATCAAACCTCATATCCCCGCCCACCAATAACCTATGGACTGTTTGTTTGGTTAGATGGAGAGAAAAGTGGGAAGAAAATAGGAACAAAGAATGTTAGAAAGAGAGAATTTTTCTAAAATAGTCGGAAATTTTAGTATTTTATATAGTTTTTCCTCCTAATATTCTTTCCCCCTAATTTCCTCTCCATCCTAATATAGGATTAAATATGTTTAACTAATCTATGTCAGTTTATTATAAATAAATAAATAAATCATCAATATATTCTTGAAACCATGTGTATGATTACGGTGTATCCTTGTGAATAATTTGACCTTTCTCACCAAGTTACATGACGCATTTATTTTGAATTTTCCCTTATAATCAATTTACAAACAGCTTGAGCAAAAAAAAAAAAATTACCAACACAATATTAATATGGAGCCTAAAGCGGTGTAAGCCCCTCTAGATCTTTTTATGTGTCGATTTTGAGTCCAAAGGAGTTACTTGTATTGAAAAGGATAGCCACAAACCCCAAACTGAATACCAAATAATAATGTCCAAAAAAAAAAATCATAAACAAAGTAATATATATAGAGATAGAGAGAGAAAAAATCTTGAAATAATTGGGTATGTTATGTTACTTATTCGTAACTGTAATAAAATTAGTCTGATATATTTTTTAAACTTAAACAACACGTGAATCTCGCACTTTTAATTATGTGATGGTAAGATTATGTATGGTATAATAAAAATAATTATCTAATTAATACTAAATTTTAACATAGCAATATAATTTATTATTAATATGAGAATAAATATAATCAAATCATATTAGTTTTGAAAAAAAAAAATAGTTATAAAATTAATTTTTGTCACTAAATTAATATATACAAAAAAAAAAAAAAATGTCAACAGGAAAAACACACTTTTTTTACAACCTACTCCTTTTGATCACTCTTGATTACTTCATATAGACTAAGAAAAGTATTTAAAAATAATTTATGTTCTATTTCTTTTTACAAAAATCACTACTACATACTATTTTTCAATATTGCCCTTAATTAACTTTATTAAATTCTGCCATCAATCGCTTTCTTTTTTTCTTTTTCTTTTTTTTGTTCTAAAAGAGAAAGTGAATATGATTTCTAATATGAGGGTTGTTATTGCTCCTGACATTTTGTAATGTTACTTACTTTTAGAATCAAGCATGGAAACTTATAATGAGGAATCAGCACAGGGCAACATACATATGAATCTCTATGCCAATCGACTAAGTAATCCATCAATGTCACAAAAAATCTACATTAGTTTATATGATGGCGAATTTACTCTATTTTGTTCAGACTTACATTTAGTTGTTTTGAAATATCAAGCCACCAAAAAAACTGATCAAGAAAGCAAGAGCAGAGTTATTGAAAAATTAAACCTAAGAAATCGATCACTATATAACTCAGTAGGGTTATAAACAAAATTATCCATCAAGCTCATTCCATGTGTGTATGTCAGTATGTATATACTCACTCCAGTCCTAAATATAGGACAAGTTTAATGATAAATGATAGGAACATCTTTTTTAATGATATTTGAAACAAGTTTAGTTAGTTAATTAACTTTTTAAATTGATTAAATTTAAGAACCATTCTATCAGAATTTTCAACTCTCCTATGTACAAAGAGCGCAGAAATTATAACAACTAGCTTCACCATCTGAACACCAAAATGAACAACAATATATAGCATATCCTCATGCTGAAGCACAGATCAGTTGATGACAGAATTGACAATGGAAGCATAAAAAATGAGATCGAATGAGTTTATAGTTCATAATATGAATTTATATATTACAAATAAACTAAATTAAGCACAAGTTGCTATTCACATATTCTGATCAGCAAAATCCACAGGCAGTTCCATCTTTCTCTTCAAAAAGCACCACCAGAACCAGACACAAACCTCTTTAATCTCTCCGATATCCTCTCAGCTCTGTTACCACATTCTCCTATCTGATTAACATTTACAATACAAAAACCAGATCCATCAGTAGTTTTATATATGTATAATATTACATATATATAGCCCTAAATCCTCTTCAATATTAGAGAGAAATCGTAAGTACGTAACACATATATGTATTATATAATATACTAACTCCTCTACTTACTAATTTTATGGGTTTAAGGTAAAATCTAAAGAAGAGGTATATATATTTTGATGAACACATACAACAGAAGAACAAATATAATGGTTAGTTTAATGAATCTCTAATTATTACCCGACAGTGAATGGTGTGAAAAACAGTATCTTGAAGGACTGAGTAACTGGCGTTAACAATGTCAGCTTGTTCTTGGTGAAGAATGCGAATGAACTCGTTGAAAATAAAGAGGCAATCCAAGCCAGTAATCAATGAAACGCTTAATGCTGAACCCATTTTGTGAATCTCAATTTTAGGCGATTTTGACCCGTTCATGATGATTCCTCTATTATTGTTGATTAAGCCCCCATAATTAGAATTATTTCTCTTAGAACTACTGCCAGTTTCCATAAGGTCGAGTTTCTTCTCTTTCATCTTCTCCAACCTTATCTGAAGCTTCTTTATGTAATTAGTAGCTTCACCCAGCTGATCCGACACAGAAATTACTTCCTAAACCAACCAGGCCACATCAATTCAAAACAACAACAACATGAAACATGTGATTAAATGAAAAAAAAAAAAAAAAAAAAAAAAAAAAAAAATTTAAATGAGGTACCGTTGAGGATTGATGAGGGACAAGTGAGTTGAGGTTGGAGTAAAGAGCCCTCATTTGGCTTCTTCGGTTCCTCTCTATCACTTTCCTATCGCCTCTAGGCGAAGGAGCTGGAACCTTCTCCATCATCTGTAGAATCTCTAAATACAGATTACAATATGGCCTATGGGTAATTATATATCTGGATAGGTTGAGACTTGGGATCCTCAGCCTCAAGATTAAGGCTGTTTCATTTTCATGTGTATGTGAGAAGATCAAGAGAGAAAAAGAGGGAGAGAGAATATAATGTAAGGGAGTGGGTGATTGGAATAAATTGCGGGCAGTGACTTTAAATAAAGCGAGAGAGAGAGAGAGTATCAGTACTTTCATATTTAGATGCGAGCTAGTCACTCTATCATAAAAGAATTCAGATTTGAGACGCGGTGGGGCTATTCCTTGTCTTTGGACTTATCTCTGTCCATATAGATATGATCATCCCGCTTTACTGTTCCTGCTATATCCTCAATATGCTAACAACAACAAGATTAAAAACTGGAATGCTCAATGAAGTGGCCGAAAAAATGCTCAAAGGTAAGCGTGTCAAATCAAGGTCAAACCAGTAACAATTAAAAGATATATTTAAAATAAAATGTATAAAAATATATGCCTACTAACAACACACAAACAGTATATGTTAGACTGATATATACATATATAATCCATATAAAAAGGATTTAACCAATTTAAAAATTTGAAACTTATAAAAAGGACCGACAAAAAAAAAAAATATTTTTTTATATATTATCACTTTTTTTTTCAATATTTTTTTATATTTTCCTTTTTTTCCCTTGTATTTCTTTGTTTTCTTGGTAAACATATTTTTTCTTGAATTTCATGCTTTTTTTATTAATTTTTCATATAAAAAAGCCACCCTGGACCAACCCAGACAATTTACCCTAGGTTAGGTCGGATTACCCCAAGTTAGGCTGTTTCACTTTCTCCTAGTATCTTTATTCACCCAGATTAGACATGTGACCGAGTCAACCCAGCTAGTCGGGTCTGGGTTTTCATGCTATGCTAACAACTCAATCGGCTCTTAGTGTGTGTGTATGCATACGTGTCAGGATCCTTATCACAAACAAAGATGTTTAACAATTTTAGAATTTTAAATAGGGATAAGCATGGTTATCAAAGCACCTTTTAAAAAATTAGTGAAAAATAAGAACATGTTCGCTATTAATTAAAACTTCGAAATTTAATTTACTATTCAAAGGCTCACATTTTGCATTAATTTTCTTACAAGTTTTATAGTTCTCATTCTTTTTTTGTAAAAGGTGAGTTTTTAATTAGTTTGAACAAAGCTACATGCTTAGAATTATGGATATAATTACATATGTTGCATTGGGTTTCTTTATATATATATATATATAATATATTTTAAAGGAGAAAATTTTTGGGGATAATATTTATTCTAATCTATCATTGATTGATAATTTAAGATATAGTGATTATATTTTTCGTTTTTACCCAAAATTGTGTAAAATGAAGCTTAAGCGTCATATGCGCGCATGGTTTTTTTTTTTTTTTTTCCTTTCTTTTCAATAATGTCAATGAAGTAGTAATTTGCAAGAGTTATGCATACATTGTTTCCTTTGTGTTTTTGTCTCACATCATGTGATATTATTATTCGACTTTTTTAATCAAAATATCTGGTATCCGCTAGTTACATTAACCTCACTGATTCAGTTGAATCAGATAAAGAACCACAAATGTCTGATATTATTTGATTTTTAATTTACAATGTCAATGCCTTGTTGTGGATTGTGTGTGCAATTGTGCGTGTATGGGTGTGTATAGAGAAGGGTGTGAAAAGTTAAAAAGTGGGCATACATATAGCTGGGAAAAGCTTCCTCTTTGTGTGGGGAGCAGATTCGATATCATCAGGGCTTATGTTTTATAGCTATATATAATTATTACAGCCAATTTATTAACTTCGATTTGATAGGAAATCACAGCATAGATTTTTCCAAAAGATTCAAAACACAATTATTTTATTTAACAAAACACAGACATCTTTTTTTTTTTTTTACATACATAAAAGTTTTGGTCCTAGGCTCACCAAGGCTAGTTCCTTTAGGTTTAAAGAGTGCTTACAGATCGCTCACCACACAGTCCTCACATCAGTGGTATTTGAACCTACAACCTTATGGTTATAAACCAACCCCTTTATCAACTGGACCAATATTTGTTAGAAAAACACGGACATCTTTTCTACTTGGCCTAATTGCTATAATATAAAGGATTTATCAATTATGAATGAATTAATAAATTGGTGGAATTAGTATAATAAATTTTAATTTTAATTGGGATATTTCATCCAAATATGGACACACATTATTGTCCCATTCCCTTCATTGAGAGAAAAATAATATGGAAAAAAAAATGGGGTAAGGATATATATACTGTAATTAAGGATAAGACTTCAAATATGAGTCATAAATATAAACAGTATAACAAACCTAAGCCACAATTTATAAATATTACGAATTCCATTTTTATTTTTATGCAAATGGCTAAATGCACAGTCACACACTCTAATCAAACAAATAAACCACAAATTATGGAACGACAACGCACTCTAAAAATAACGATTTATCATGAATATCTATTTTTTTGGACAGGCTTATGCTTGAATATTACCGTAAAGAATCAACCAATCTTCAACAACACAACTTTTTTGGACTCTCCAACTTTTTTGTGTGCCCTATTTCAGATATATCAACATCATTATTTTCTCGAATATATCAATTAAGGAAAGTATCCATTTTGTCGGTGGTACAAAAAATTAAACTCATCATTTTGGTACTTTTTTTTCCGATAGTCCAAAAATAAGCCCGTGTAGACAACTAAAACAAGAAACTACTCCCTTTAGTCCTTAATATTAGATATATTTACATAATTTAATTATATTTAAAAAGTTGGTTGAATTAGTTAATATGACATATGGTCTCTAAAACACTATAGTCATCTTTCTTAATTCCATATTTCTTTCTGCTTAATTATTGTTGAGGGAGGATCAATAATAAGGATCAATTAGAAAAGAATTGACAAATATAAAAACTATATCTTATATTAGGATCAAGATCAACTTCCCAAATATGTCTTATATTAAGCACAAGAGAAATGCTATATATTAAGATGAAACAACTGTATAGTATGCTCATGGGACATTGGATGCCAGTCGATTCATTAAGCCAGTGAATCAACGAAATGTCCCCTGTGTTCTAATTTAGTTTAATGAAGCAAAGCAACTATCTATAAATCAATATGATATAAAATTGATGGGAAGTTCCACTAAAAAAACATATATATATATATATATATATTGAAGGGAAGTTATATTATTTATAAATTATATACTAGTATAATGTAAAATCTTCTTTATATATAACATTATTTTTTCACTAAACAATATTAGTACTTGTATAGGTACGCGCAAAATAATTAAAATAAATAACCACCTCTTGTTATTAAAATTGTAAGATTTTAAAAGTATTAACTGAATGTTTTCTGTTGTCAATATATTAAAGAGGTGTTTGGTGTCAATTGAGCCTCGAGTTAATAACTAATTTTTTTTAATATATTTAAAGGTGTTAAAGAATTTTTATAGTGAGGATTGGGAGAATAATTAATTATTGACAAGTATATTCTCGTTTGTTGTCATCATTGTTGTTACGGACCTACATCAGGCCCAACAGGGGGCAATATACTGCAGGATCCGCCTGGAATGAAGAAGGATCCTAACTCACCTACAATCAAGGATATAATCAGAGAAGATCTTAGTTTAAATCAGACAGTTACGATACTTGGGCTCCAAGATGCACAGGGCCCATACATCCCAACCTAAGATACACTCTATATATAAAGAGGTAAAACCCTAAGGTACGGGACTTAATCTTTACTCTTTAATATACTGTCATCACTGTACACACATATCACCCCCTTTGGCGCAAGCCTTATTGTGTACAATGATCCCACGTTCTTCTAGGTATCTGCCCCATAGATATTTAGATTGAACCACCCGATCCAATATCAACGCACCAGCCCACCAGGCTGGACATCTTTTGTCTCATACAGAAAAATTGTAATATCCTAAATTTTGGGCCTGTAGATTTGGGGATGAGCATGTATTGGGCAGACGACTAAATCCAGTTCAATAAGAGTGACAAGTATTAAGAAGGGAATTTTCCTTGATAAAAGCATATTAAGACTTCTGGGAGGGGTTCACATTAGGTGCTATTTCCTTAGATGCTTCTTAGGTGCTATTCCCTCTAATTAGAGGGATTAAAAATTTTATTTTATTTTTAAAAAAAATTTATATATTTTATTTATTTAGATTAGATTATATTCTGCATCTTGAAATTTTTTTTTTTACACCCAATATCTCAAATTAATTAATTTCCATGATATTGGGGTTACGAGAAAAAAATATTTCTAAATGCAGGATTAAAAATTAATTAATTTGAGATATTGGATGCAAAAAAATTTCATGATGCAGCATATAATCTAATCTAAATAAATAGAATATATAAAAAAATTAAAATAATAAAATAAAATTCATAATCCCTCTAATTAAAGGGAATAGCACCTAAGAGATTAGCACCTAATGTGAACTCTTCTGGGACGCAGTCGTCTTGTGACATGCCTTTGACTAAACCAATGATATCTAATGGCTATGAAACTTTCCAGAATCAAAGTAGACATGGTAAGCATTAATTTGATATATCATATAGATTAATTGGACTAGTACACACTAATTTATGAATTTTTGAAGTTTGTCTTGGAATCTAAAACGTTTTCTAGACCAATGTGTATTAATTGATTCTGGAATAGTTTGTGTGTGATTGATTATGAAAGGTATTTTTCCCTAAAAATATACTTCCTAATGGTCACATAATCTTTGGAATAATTGCAATTGGATATTTGTACACTTAGAAAAACAAAATGGTGAATTTCGACTAAAAGGTCAATTTTACCTAAAATACCTGATTTTACCAAAATCGAAAATTTTGAGATATATGTTGGCAAAAATGAGACATATGGAATTGACACTTCTTCGTTCCATTATAAATAATTAAATTCAATCAAAATGGAAGAGAAGAAGGTCACATGAATTTTATGGAGAATTATGAGAAAAACCAAAGAATAGTTAGAATTGCAATTCGTATGAATTTGTGTCACATGTCTCATAATTATATAAAATTTTATGAACTCATATAGGCATGTGTTATAATTCAATAAAATGGATTAAAAATCCTTCCAAGTATGGCTAAAAATTCGGCCAAGATGAGTTGGATTTCAACCAAGAATTTAACTAATGGCAAACTAGTAATTAAGTGATAGTTAAGGGGCAAAATGGTAAACCCAACTCCCAAACCGACTTTGGACCCTTATTTATCAACTAAACCCCTTCTTCCTACTTCATTTGGTCAGCCAACACACCAAGGAGAGACAAGAGGAAGCCATAGCCAAAATTCAAGAAGGAGAAGGAGAAGACACTACTACAAAACAGGAATACAGAGTCCTATTTTTTGTACTTTTGACGTCCTTTTCTTATGGGACGTATATCTGGGGGGCGCAGTAGGAAAAACTTAAGGAGTCCTATTTCATAATAGGACGCCTAACATAAGGAGTCCAAGTTTTGGAATTGGACGTCTTAAGTTTGTTTTTTTTTAAAAAAAAAAACAAAATAGATGAGGACAGTGTGGGTGACGACGTTAAACACAGATCTGAGAAATTTTAGATCTGGAAAAAAAATCCAGAACACATCTTTGAATATCAAAGTAAAATTAAACATGATGAACAGAGACTAGGGAACTGAGAATCGAGGCAACATCACGAGCGGCCATCTGCATTTATTTGCAAAACAAAAAAAACATTAGGAATTGATAAAATCAAATGAGGAAAAGGTAAAAGAAGAAGATAATGCATAAATACCGAAATGGTCGAAGAGGAGATCGATCGTAGCTGTAGAACCGGACGGATGAAGAAGAAACAAACAGTGCCATGGGAGAAGAGTGACCTTGAGCAAGCGACGTCGGGCGAGACAAGCAAACGACTGCTGGCGAGTGGGTGAAATGTATGAGAGATTGCATGAGGTTCGAGAATGGGTAAGGTTCGAGTTTCAAAGAGTGGGTGAATAAAACGCGTGAAAAGTGATACTCTTCCCGCTAGGATTTTCGTTTACCGCATTTTTTCTTTTTTTGAATCACTTTTTGGAGTCCAAGTTTTAAACTTGGACTCCAAAAAGCATGACTTTTGGAGTCCAAGTTTAATACTTGGACTCCAAAAGTGTCTCTCGCGGGCCCCACCTGCTGCACGATGTGACCCTCTGCTGCACGACCCTGCATGACGTGACCTTCTCGTGACCTTCTTTTCGCAGATTTACGAATGACTTTTGGAGTCAAGTTTTATACTTAGACTCCAAAAGTGCATGACTTTTGGAGTCCAAGTTAAAAACTTAGACTCCAAAAGTGTAAACTTGGGGACCCCACCATGACTTTTGTGAGTCCAAGTTTTAAAATTGTACAAATGACTTTTGGAGTCCAAGTTTTAAACTTGGACTCCAAAAGTCAATTTTTATCACATATAATTACAAAAATGCCACCGCCTTTCTTTTTTACTTCCTTTTTTAAAAAAAAAGGACATCTTTTTGAGACGCCAAAACCGTTTTTTGTAGTAGTGAGGAAAGGTCGAGAAGCACTCTTTCCATGTTGCTTTTAAGAGGTAGGCTGAAACCCTTCATAGCCATTCCCAAGAAGCTCAAGACAAAGTTAAGGTGAGTGGTTTCCTAGACCTCCTTGTTATGTTTTTGCTAGTGGTGATTTCTTCTTGCTTCTTGTGATTTTTGGAAACCTTAAGGGTTAAGGGGAGGTGCTGTCCAAATGATTAAAATGGGGTTAAAGTATGATTAAGGGCCTAGACAACAAGCTAAAGGTGATTAGGGATTAAACTATGATGTTTAAACTAGAAATCAAACTTGTTGTCCCTTACCTATGATTTTCGGTCAGAACAAGGGAATTAGGAGGAGTAGGATTTTGCTCATTTTGATAATTTCACTGTGTTTAAAATGAAAAACTAAGTACGATAAAGGTGATAAAGGTTAGGAAGTGATTTTGAAAGCATTGGAAGAAAATTATGCAAAAACTCTAAAACTGTCGATGAAAGTTCCTGCGTGGCAGTGAACTTGCAACAAGTTCTTGGGATAGTAAATGATATCCAAAGGCTGTGATATTTTTTTTAGAATTAATATAGACATAATGAACTTTAATTTGACAAGTCATTTGTCAAATTTGGATTTGTGTACAAGGAGATATGAATTTGTGAAAATGAAATATGATTCTGGAATGCAATCTGGACAGTAGTCACTGTTTGATTGAGTCTAGAATAGTATGTGTGTATTTCGCTGCTAAAAGTATTTTTCCTTGAAAATAGAGTCAACAATGATTGCATAGCCTTTAGAACCATCACATTTGGACACTTTTACAATTAGTTATGAATTTCAGAATAAACTAAAAATTCTGGCAGTTTCTAGCTTCCATGCGAATTTAAGGGCAAAAAGTTGTGAGGTTAAGACAACTTTATTAGGCATTCATTTTCCCTAGTTCCAATAATACGATTATGTATTTAGGGCCATAAGAAGTACGAAAAAAAAGGAAGAATGGAAGATGTTTCAAGCAACATTGATGGTTGGTAGAATATGGAACGATGAAGGATATTAGTTCACAAGGTAGCGAACTTACCCTACTTGCATGTATTGATATTGTTGCTTATGTGTTGATGTGTATGATTGCTCTACTTATAGATAACAAATTTGAATGATTGGAGGCTCTGGTCATAGTATGTTGTATGAAGCATTGAGTATGCAGAAATGTTATTATGTTAACATGAGCTCATGTAAAGCAAGCATATCATGCACTAGCATCTATCTTGCATACATTGTTTGGTATTGTTTGCTACTGAGATTCCTTAAATCTCACCCTCCCTAACCAACCATAGACAAATAAGCACAAGAAAGAGTTGCAACACAAGATTCAAAAGAGAAGGTTGCTTGGAGATGAACCAGTAGGAAGAATAATGAAGAATTGAAGGATGACAGTGTAATAATTTCACTGTCTGTAATGTATATATAAACCCTGTAAATACTCCTGTTATATAATCAAAATTATTGTATCAGCATATTTATGCTATTTTTGTTCGCCCATTGTCCGGTGCATTGTTGCTCTGATAATTATCAGAATATCAGTAGGGTATTAAAATCGCTCCACCATAAAAATATGCATCAAGGATAAATAATACTATCGTCCTTTTACAACACTTCATTACCTATTTTTTAAATTAAATATATTAGTTAAAAGGGGTTTAAACTTCTCATGTTGCATGAGAAGAAGAAGATTCCTACACACATGAAATGGTGGGACCCACATCTTTTAAAAAAAAAAAACTCAAGCATGGAAATATATGTGTCTATGATATGAGGATACACTTCTCCTACAACATGAGAAGTGTATTTCCCTAGTTAAAATTATAAATAAAAAAATAAAAAAATTCTGACATACTTTTCAAAATCACCCTTAATTAAACTAAAATCAAAAATTGTATCAAAAAAAAAAAAAAAAACTAAAATCAAATTTAAGTTGAGTGAAAGAAATAAGGCTCATTTATGTAAAATGTAATTTATTGATAGGGCAAAACTTTAAGCCTATAACTCAAGTATACGGTACGTACCAAGTAATAAAGTGATAAGAAAAGTATCGTCCCACGAGACTTTGTACCCACAACTTCAGTTAAGCATTAATTTTACAATTTCGTTTAAGTTGAGCAAACCAAGTTGAATTTAATTAAAAGAAAATAAAATAAAATCAAAATAAACAAACTACCACAATAATAAAATGAGCAACCCGAGTCACTAATCCCTTATTAGCTTCATAAACCTTGATTTTACTAATTTAGTTAGCCTTAATATCAATTTTGTCAATCTCGAGTATAAATAGCTATAAGTGCCTGTCGGTCCACTTACAACTCTCTCTTGAGTATAACTTGTTATGTCTAACATAGTTACTCAAGAGGCAACAAAACTCAGACACACTCTTCAACAATCATATGGGGCCATTAGGTATATGTCTATCCTAATTGCAAATTAAATCGTAATTTAATCCCATATTATTTAATCTTAGAGCCTAATTAAAATCCCCTTCGTCAAGGTAAATCCTAATGCTCAAATTCATATTCAATGATGGCCAATCACTAAATAGATAAAGCTAAACAAGATTAAGTAACCAAAATTAACATTAATCATAACTAATTAATAAAAACAAAGTCCAATCCACACCTATAAGTTCAAAGTTCCTCCAAGTTGCAAAGAGAAATTAGCCAAACATGGCTTTAATCAGATCCAGAACAGCAACAATAAATTCAGAATTCAAAGTCATACCGGAAATCATAGTCAAATGAGTAAAGATAAAAAAACAGCCCCCAATATCTGAGTCTCTGCTCCCTCTTTTCTGGTTCTTTGAAGCTCGGACCTGCGGTGGTGAGAATGGAAAGATGAAGAAGGTCGCCGGCGACGATGGAGGTGTGGGCGAAGGTCGCCGGCGACGAAGAAGGTGATGAGATGGAAGAACGAAGACGAGGTGAAGGTCTCCTTGTTCCACGGCGTTGATGCTCTGCCCTCAGCTCTCTGTGATTTTTTTCTTCCAGTCCAGCCGCTACTCTGTTTCCATTCTTTTTTATATTCAAGTCGTACTCCCTCTGCTTCTTTTGCTGCACGCCTCTCTCCTTTTAGATTAGGTCTTTCTTTTTCATTCAATGTTGTGGGCCCCAGCCAATTCAGGTCTTCAATTGCAATTCCAATCCGTGGGCCCATTTGGATATTCAATCCAAACAATCTGAATGTGTGGCTGTGAATGTTAACCAAGAGAAGCATTATTATATAAATAATAATAATAATAAAACCTATTTTTACTTCTTCTTTTTTATTTTCTTAAAAACTTCTAAATATTACTATTTATTTCCCTAACTCAAAAGATTTTATTTTAAATTGAAATCCCATAAAAGATGCATCCACATTGATTTCTCTTAAAATCTATTTAAAATCTCTTTGAATTAGTAATAATGACTTCTCAAATATATCAAAATATATCTTAAATTTATTAAAAATGAGAAGTCATCATTTATACCACGGTAATTAATATAAGATCTCGTACAAACAAGGCGTACGAACCAGATTTTATATAATGACAGAAAATAGTATTTTTATAAGGAGTTCTTTACTAAGAACCAATAGGTAAAGCCAAGACAAGAAGGAAAAATAATGTTAATAAAATGGGAAAAGTATTTCTCCAGTCACTGGAGATAAGTTATCTCCAGTGACCTCCAAAACTACGTCGTTTTGAATTGATGAAGGGTGTTTTCGTAATTTTGTTTATTTTTTATCGTATAAATTTTATCAAAACACCCTTCAATAATTCACTTAAACTTACAAACAAAACCTTCATTAATCTAAAATAACGTAGTTTTGGGGGTCACTGGAGATAACTTATCTCCAGTGACTGGAGAAACACTTTTCCCATAATAAAATATACTTTATAAGTCATTTTTAACTAAATCACACATATCAAGAAGATGTAGTTCTTTGTCCAAAAAAAGAAGATGTAGTTAACTCAATGATTATAAGGTAAATTTTTAACTTTGCCCTCATTTATAAATGAGTTACCTTTCAACTCTTCTTCTCTCTCTATTTTCCTTCGTATAATTAATATAGGTAAAATCGTCACAATCTCATTTATTATCTGAAAGAAGACTTATAAATAGGATCAATCAAATGTGACTTATAAATAAAAACCAGAGTGGTATGAATTATACCGGAGAGGAATCTGGAATGTGAGGACTGAGGAGATCCACCAAAGTAATCATAGCCTGAGAACACATAATTGTATTCATTTACTGGAAAACACACATATACACATACATATATTAGAATCAAACACACCCAATCACCAACTTCTGAACATGACAAATGACAAACAAGCAAGTGGTTCTTTTGCTGTAAAGATACATTACATATACTTCTAGATCTCTTTAAAATGGACAAAATTTAAGAACTCTCTCTCTCTCTCTATGAGAACTGCTCAAATAGAATATCAACACAAGTTATATTTAAGTGCAAATTAAACTTTGTGTTGTAAGTCCTAAAATAGGAATTCAACTTAATTATATTAAATTGTTTAGATTAACTTGTGTTGCGAATCCAAAAATAGGAATTTAACTTTATGGTCTCCGATATTTAATTTCTTGTTTTCATAAAGTAGCTTTGGAGCTTTTAGCTCCACAGCCACGTATTTCAAAGGACACGATTGAGACTTCTAGTTGTGCAAACACCACAGAAAAATGTTGCTCAGAAAATTAAACTCTTAAGAAATTGAATCTTTTCGTGCTCTCTCTGATCTCTAGAGTTTTCGACATTTATCATGAAATTGGACACACATTCCTCTATGAGAAAAGCCAGACACAGAGGGGTAGAGATGTACAAGAGAAGGAGAGGAATGTAAAACAAAGATAACATATAATATTAACAAGAAACATTCATTTGTTCAATAATATTTGAGGCAGACTTTCACATTTCAGTGTGTTTCCTCCAATTCTTCCTGTTGTTGTCAGTCATCGTCATCCTTATCTCTCACTCGTTAGGGCTACGTGTTCATTTTCCATTGGCCCGCTCAGTAACAATATTGCCTCCATTGAGATAAGTTTTCTAGAAATAACGTTAAATTGAGTATCTCCATTTTGCTCTACCAAACAGCGTTCTTAAGTATATATATTTGATGTGATAGAAAGATTTGGGGAAAATGCATTTAAAGGCCCTTTTTGGAGAAAAAATCCCAAAAGGGCCCCAAGATTCTGAAAATCCCGAAAGGGCCCAAAGGGTCGCATGATTTTAAAATCGCATTTAATTGTAAATGTGGGTGATATGGTTGTTAATTGAGTCGATTATTGTTGTTAATGTGATTTAGTTGTTAATATATTGTTGTAAATGTGACTGATTTAGTTATAAACGGGGTATTAATTTTGTTGTAAATATGGCTAATTTAGTTGTCAACACATCTAATATTGTTGTTAGGCATACAAACGAACGTGTGTGTGTGTGTGTGTTTGTAGTAATTTGATCTTTTTGTGCGTCATTGGACATGTGATATTTATGTGTCAATAACTTAATTTATTAATCATATAGATAATTTATATAGCACTCCCTCAGAAGGTCCTAATAGCAGATTTTTTTTTTTTTTTTAATCCTAATATTATAAGACCTCCATATATTTTGTCTCGTAATTTTTTAATTTTTTTTAAACTCTCCCCGTTGATTGCAGGCACTAAGGGAGTAGTAACACAAATGATTAAAAGAGGATATTTTAAAGAAATCAACAAACTTATTTTTAAAAAAGTTAACGAATAACTAACTTCACTGATTTTGTTCATTTCTTCAGTTTAGTTTGCCCGTTTAGTTTCCAATCTTCCTAACCATCAGTATGCTGTAATTTGCTTTTACCCTTACTCTGTTTCCCAAACAAATATGAAGATACAGGCCAAATGATGAGGCAGGCAAAATGCTAAGTGTGTAAGCAAAAATTGCTCTGGTGGCAACTCGACAATCCCTGAGTTTTCACTTGGAAACAATTAATCAAGCTGATATTTTGAACCCCAAAGATTAATTTCTCTATTTGATTCATTTTTTTTAGAGATTCTCGTGACTTCCAATATATTCTTGTGTCAATAAGTCTGGCTATCATCAATATCTAGTTATATGTTGCGAGTTCCACATTCACAAGCGAAGTGGGATTTATATGTTCAATATAATGGGTTCTCCGTCGCCAATAGGCTGATCTTGTGAAATGAGTTCGTCCTCTGAATTTATGATAATCACATTTGTGGATTGTCATATTATGACTCTCATATCAAGAGAGTTTCAACTTTGTCGTTAATTAGTCATTTTGGACCAGTTTTAATTTTAATTTATGCACTAAAACTTTGTGTTTATGGTACTGAGCATGGTATAGTAATATCTTTAGATACTCTATTTCTTATGTTTTTAGTTAATCATCAGTTGATTGATTGCTTAAAAGACTCTTCCTATCACTAATTAAAGAGCAGAAAGTAAAAAGAACCAACATGATATATCCGATCGTCCGCCAACCAATGATATTACACATACAAAGTAATTAAATCACACACAATTAGCAGCGAATATCAGATTAATTACTCTCTCACACACGCACTATATAACAGGCATAAGTCTTGAGGTGAACCACATCCCAAAAGCTAGTTGTTGGAGTTAGGGACCAAGGACTTATAAGGTCACTCTTTCAAAGAAACCCATTCACTCGTTACACACAAACTAACTATGAGTTAATCTTATTACAAACTCGAGAACGAGTTACTCACATAGTAATTCATCAGAACTCCAAAGAGTGAAGCCATTACCAGTGCCTTTATCAAGTGCACCAGAACCATACATAAACCTCTTTAATCTCTCCGATATCCTCCCAGCTTTCTCACCACATTCTCCTATCTGAACATCATTAACACAAAAACAAGATCCATCAGTTATATGCATAAATTATCGATCTACGTACCAATTTCATGGCTATAAGCTAAAATCTAAAGAGGTCTAACATCATAAATGGTTACAAGTTCCAAAGGAAATTTCATATATAATTGCTTACCTGACAGTGAATGGTATGAAAAACAGCATCTTGAACGACTGAATAACCAGCGTTAACAACGTCAGCTTGTTCTTGGTGAAGAATGCGAATGAACTCGTTGAAGATGAACTGGCAATCCAACCCAGTAATGACTGAAACAATCAAAGTTGAACCCATATGGTGAATCTCAACTTTGGGCGATTTCGATCCCATAACCATTCCTCTATTATTATTATAACTTTGCCCCCCACTAATGTTTAGCTCGTTATTGTTGATTCCAATTAAGCTGAGTTTCTTATTCCTCATCTTCTCCAACTTTATCTGAAGCTTCTTTATGTGGTTCGGGGCTTCACCCAGCTGATCCGGCAGCGAAATCATCTCCTGATTCACCACCACATTTAAACGTATATATAATGCATAAATATTTTCTTTAAAAACAAAAACTCATAAAACAGGTGATTATATTAATCAATTAGGAGTGATTAAGTACCTTGGAGGTTTGATGAGGGACGAGTGAGCTAAGCTGACAGCAAAGAGCCCTCATATGGCTTCTTCGGTTCCTCTCTATCATTTTCCTGTCGCCTCTGGATGAAGTACCTAGAATGTTTTCCATAAACGCTATAATAATCTAATATACTAATATTAGTCTCCTGCAAAATTTCAATATGAGTAGGTAGGTCGACGAAAGCTCAACATTTATTAATGCTGTTTCATAGATAGACAGAGCAAGTTGGTAATTGGAATAAATTGCGGGAACGTGGGGTCTTTAAATAAAGCGATGAAGACTTTATCTGTAGATTTTTTAGATGAGAGTCTGTCTTTCTCTCATAAATTAATTCAGATTTGGTTCGCCGAAAAATTAAATAAATAAAGAATTCAGATTTGAGACGTAGTGGTGGGGCTCATATATCTGTGTTAATGTGAACTGTTTTCGCTGTGTCTATTCAATAATTTATAACCTGACTAATCAGTGATAATCAGCCCTATCCGAATATATCCGCGTGTAAGTCTTGGATTGTATCAGAATCAAAGATATTATAAAAAAGATTGAAGAATCCGAGTAGAGTTCAATATTTTTTTACAAAAAATTTAGTCACGTGATGAAACCCCTGAAATATATATATTGCACGGTCTTTAAAGTTTAACCTGTATATAAAGCAACAAGAGAAATTTGTGTATGATGATATTAAAATGTGTCAACGTGTCCGCGTCATCTCACAGATGGTTTGGAGAAAAGAGAGGGATAAGGAGGTCTGTTATCTTATTTGGTTTGTTATAAATAAGGGGAGTGAGGATGATCTTTTGAAATAAGAGCTAAAAATAAAGAAAGGGGAAGGAATGAGAGCCACAATTTTCACGTCCCTCCCACCCAATGAGGACTTGTGACATCCTCTCTCATCTACTCCTTTCAAACTAAACCCACTTGCGTGTGAGAGAGAAGGAAAAATTTTGCCCATTTAGATTAGGGTTTGTGTCGTGTTTAGGATTATATGTTTGTGAGTTCAGGTGTGAAAAGTTGACACGACTTGCTTTTCACACCGGCATTACAGTGGTCCAGGGTTTTCAGAGATCGATAAAGACCTAAAAGGGGCTGTGAACAGTGAATATGGTCAAAAAAGGAAGGGGTGCAAGGGGGTGTTGCAGGGTCAAACTCGTTCCATGAAAATGATTCAGAACTTTACCTGGGAAAATTTCATTAAAACATTATGTGACCCAATTTATTTAGATAAAAACAAATAATTCTCCTTTCTTTATTTTTTTCTTTAAAAAAAAAGGTTTAATCATCGTCAGAGTTTCGGTCACCGCAAGTTAGCCATCGAGCACTGGCACCGACCACCAAAAATTAATGTGTTGTTCATAGAAGGATTCACCTATTCATAAGAGTTGCACTCTTGAACAAGTATGCAATTGTAAATGAAAGATTGGAATTCTCCTATGAAAAACACATTAATTTTCAGTAGTCGAAGCTCTGGCCTGACAGCGGTTGGTGACCGATCACCAGAGCTCCAGTGACGATTAAAAAGAAAGCAAAGATATTATTGTCTTTTTACCTACAAAACTTATTTTCATTGTACTCCTTAGTATTGTAGTAAAATTTTAGTTTAACTGAAATAAATTTGGTCATATGGTCCTTTTAATTAAATTCTCCATTTTATATGTTTGTTGGAGTTTTAAATATATGACTTAGATAAAAGATTTATTTTAATTCTAAACATAGGAACTCATTCTTTCCTCAAGTAGCTTACAAATTGCACATATTGAATGGGTTTCCAGCAAGGGTTGTTCCGGTGCATATTATTAAAAAAGGTAATTTAGGAAACCAAGATATATATTTATTATAGGGTTAAGTAGCAAATCGGCTTTTTCGGAAATATACGCCTAGGAGCAATATTGTTTTTGAAGTATATTAGTCCTAATGTTGCCCCAAAAATCTAAAAACTTAGCAATGTCGCCCTTCTTTTAACCATCGTTTAAGTTGACCGTTAATTTTAATTATAATTGCTTGTGTAGAAAATAGTGCATAAATAAAGATGGTATGGTGTATTTGTACAGTGTGTATATATATTTGTGTAAAGTAGTGATGGGCCTTAGCCCAAAGGATATAAATAGGGACCCAACTTCTATTTGTACATATTATTCATTCTAATTCATGAGATCACAGAGTTTTTCACTTTGTCAACAAGGCATCAGAGCATTGGGTTATTTTTTTCAAGATGTACAACCGTTGACTCGGCTTTTGGGTGGTTTATCAAGATCCACGTTTTGAATTTTTCCCCTGAGCTTCATGTCACTGTTGCAACTTTCTTTCGCTTCAAATTTCTTTTTTTCCGAACCATGCCAAGATCGACTGGAAAGTCACGATCGACAATCTGCATTTGCTACTTGCGATCGACGGTCGCTAGTGGATGATTTGCTTCTACAAGAACGTCGTGTCGCTGAAGAACGGGCCAAGATCAACTGGAACAGTCACGATCGCCGACAAGCTTCCAGTAGCTGAGATCGCAGGCCACCAGAAATCCAAGACCGACTAAAGTCTTTCAAGATCGCCAATCATCTCCTATTCACTGAGATCGACGGCGTCTAAAGGAGCAAACAATCTCCTAGTCCAGATTCGACATTTTGATCACTGAACGGAGGGATGACTCCGACACTCATACCTGTTCTCACCACTGACTCCAATCATAACCCATGGCAGATCCAAAGAACATCAATCCTTGTTGGCACCTATCATAGACTTCAACCATCCTCTGTATCGACATCCATCTGACACTCAAGGTACAACAATCATTCCTATTACTCTCACCGGAAATGATAATTACTTTGTTTGGAGCAAAGCTAAGAGGATTGCTCTCCTTGGGAAACAAAAACTTAGATTCGTTGATGGTTCCTCTCCGAAACAAAAATTTAGTGTTGACTTGGAATGTCAGTGGGAACATTGTAAAGCCGTTGTATTATCTTGGATTCTGAATTCTTTGTCCTGGGAGATGGCGAATGGTATGGTATATTTCAGTGATGCACATATGGTGTGGATGGACCTCAAAGAAAGATTCGACAAAGTCACAGGGTCTCGAATCTTTTCTATCCATCGTGAGATTAATTCACTGCTACAAGGGGAATTGTCCATTGCTATGTATTACTCAAAATTGAAGGAATTATGGGAAGAACAGTCTTCCCTTGTGGCTATTAGTGCGACTTGCAATTGTTGCAAATGTGGCGCATCAGAGATTCAAAACAATTTGGTGCAACAACAGAAACTACTCCAATTCTTGATTGGTTTGACTGAAACCTATCACATGGCTAGAAGTCAGATCTTGCTAATGTCTCCTCTCCCCATCGTGAATCGAGCCTTTTCAATGGTTGCAGAAGATGAGGCTCAAAAGGCTCTTGTCGGGGGAGTGAACCCTACTGAAGGTATAGCCATGTTAGACAGGGGGAGAGGGAGAGGAGGAGGCAAAGGAAGAGGAAGAGGTAGTTCTCCTTTGAATTGCTCTTATTGCAAAAAGAGTGGACACACTAGAGAAAATTGTTACCAACTCATTAGGTATCCTGTTGACTTCAAAGGACCGAAAGGAAGGCAAGTTCAAGGGGTTAATCAACAAGGAGTTAAGAGACAGAAGGATACAGAAAAGGCTATGCATTCTTCAACTATGATCTTGCCATCCCTTACACATAAGCAATATGACAGATTGCTTGATCTTTTGAAGAAGGACCTGGAAGAAAATATACATGCTCTAATCAATACAGGTTTGATCAATTCTCCCTCTCATAAAAATGCATATGTAACTTGGGTTATTGATTCCGGGGCAACCACACATTCAGTTAGTGATTTATCATTATTAGACGACTATACAATATATTCAGAGCCATTTAGAACTGTTAAAATTCCTAATGGAGATAAGGTGCACATAACTCATATAGGAACTGTTAGATTTTCTAATGGCATAACATTATATGGTGTTTTGTATGCTCCAATGCTTAAATTTAACTTGATTTTTGTGTCAAAATTGACTAAGGAACAAAAGTGTATTGTAGCTTTCTTTCCTAACCGTTGCTTGATACAGGGCCTTCAAAGTGGCAAACTAAAGGGGACTGGTAAGCTGATTGAAGGATTATACATTCTACAATGTAACCAAACTGATATAGTGAATATGGCTAATGTTATTCCCAAAGAGAGTAAACATGTTGATGTATCTTTGTTACATAATAGATTTGGTCATGCCCCTATTTCTGTATTGAGGCATTTGTACTTGATTAATGACAAAAATTGTTACTCTCAATAAAAATTGTGATTTTTGCTTTCAATCAAAACAAACAAAGCTTCTGTTGACTCCTAGTTACATTAAAACAAAGAGGATTTTTAAGCTTTTACATATGGATGTATGGGGACCATATCGGACTCCTACACATTCTGGTTTTCAATACTTCCTTACGATAGTCGATGACTTTTCTCGTGCAACGTGGTTATTCTTAATTAAACGAAAATCTGAGACTGCTGGACATATTCAAAATTTTATTGCATGTGTGGAAAATCAATTTTCTACTAATGTTAAAAGGATTCGTAATGACAATGGTTTGGAATTTGTCAACCATACATTGAGAGATTTTTTCTAGAGGAAGGGAATTCATCATGAAACATCATGTGCATATACACCTGAGCAAAATGGTATAGTTGAGAGGAAACATAGAACTTTAATGCAAGTTTCACCTAGCTTAATGATTCAATCCCAAGTTCCAATTAGATATTGGGGAAAGTGTGTAAAAGTTGCAGCCTATATAATTAATAGGATTCCTTCTAGAATTTTAGGATTTAAGACACCATATGAGCTTGTTTATGGTACTTTGGCTGATTATTCACATCTTAAAGTCTTTGGTTGTCTTGCATATCCAACAAACCTAAATAATAATGACAAATTTCAATCTAAATCTATTGCTTGTGTTTTTCTGGGTCATCAAGTAATCAAAAGGGTTTTGTGCTTTGCAATATCAAAACTAAAGAGATATTTGTGAGTAGACATGTTAGATTTATTGAGAACAGGTTTCCCTTCATAGAAGAAAGGGGCTATCAACCAGGGGGAGCTTGTGAAGGTACTGCAGGTGACATATTCTGGTTTGATGCAAAACAAAGGCAGCACCAGGTTGAGTGTTCTAATGGTGGTATAGCAGAAGAGAACCAACCAGAAAATGGTGTTGCAACACATGACAACCTACCAGAGAATCAAATTGATCATAACAACGAATCGAGCTCTGAATCTAAACCTAAAACAAGTCCAGTAAGGCTGGCAAGAGAAAAAAGACCACCTATTTGGTCCCAAGACTATGTATGCTATTTGATTTCACAAGATGAAGGAGGTAAACCAATATCTCAATTAAATAAAGGGTCCAAAGGTTGTTGTAAATATCCTATTGAGAATTGCATGTCATATGAAACTGTTTCATCATCCCATTTATGTTTCCTATATTCAATAGATTCTAGTGTAGAACCTACTTCTTATAATGAAGCCATTAAGGATAGTGGGTGGATCAAGGCAATGCAATTAGAGATTGGTGCTTTAGAGGCTAATAACACATGGGATATTGTGCATCTTCCCAAGGGAAAGAAGGCAACAGGATGTAAATGGGTTTATAAGATTAAATATAATTCAGATGGATCTGTTGATAAATAAAAGCTAAGCAAAAGGGTATACACAACAAGAGGACATAGACTTACATGAAACATTTTCCCCGGTGATCAAGATTATTACTGTTAGAATTGTTCTTAAGATGGCTGCTGTGTTTGGATGGAATTTATATCAAATGGATGTACATAATGCCTTCTTGCAAGGAGATTTAGATGAGGAAGTATACATGTGTGCACCACAGGGATTTGAAAAGGTAGAAAAGGGCATGGTATGCAAGCTTAAGAAATCCTTGTATGGACTTAAGCAAGCTTCTCGTCAATGGAATTATAAATTAACTACTGCTTTCTTAACTGGTGAATTTCAACAAAGTAAATATGACTATTCGTTATTTATTAAAGAATATGATGATAGCTGTGTTTTAATTCTTTTCTATATAGATGATTTGATCATCACAGGTAGTTCGGAGAGTAGAATTAATGAAGTAAAGGAGTTTCTCCATGAGCAATTTAAAATTAAAGATTTGGGTGAGATGAAGTACTTCTTGGGAATAGAAGTAGCTAGGTCTCATAAGGGTATTATTCTTTCACAGTGTAAATATGTTTTGGATTTGCTCTCCAACATGTGCATGAGTGGGTGCAAACCACTATCAGTACTAATGAAACCCGGATTAAAGCTTTTGGCTTATCAAGAGGGGCGAGATCGAAAAGAAGATTTATTAAGCAATCCTGAACGTTATAGAAGGTTGGTTGGGGGGCTGATTTATCTCACCAATAATTTCCCTGATATTTCATTTCCTATGCAGGTTATGAGCCAATTTATGCAAACACCTACCAGAGCACATATGGCAGCTGCATGAAGCATTATTAGATACCTAAAACAAAGTGTTGGTGTTGGCATGCTACTAAGTTCAGACCAGGATCTCAATTTGTCATGTTTCAGTGATGCAGATTGGGGAGCTTGTGGGACCACAAGGCGATTAGTCACGGGTTACTTGCTAAAGCTTAGGGACTCTCTTATCAAATGGAAGAGTACAAAGCAGGAGACTCACGATCGTCGGCCGAAGTGAAATATTGTGCTTTAGGTTCAGGAGTTGTAGAAGTGGTTTAGGCCAATGGAATGCTTAAAGACTTGGCAATCCCAACCGCAGGTCCAGTTAGTGTGTATTGTGATAGCAAAGCGCACTACTACAAAAAAACCCAAAAAAGTCCTAAATAAGACCCAATTAACGTCCCTTTTCAGAGGGACATCTCGATGGGAGAAGTAAAAAATTTCACTTTTGGCGTCCTGAATAAATTTCAAGACGCCTTAATTCAGGATGCCTTACATAAGACGTCCTGAAATGTATTTAGGACGCCGCATTGCATTTAAAAATAAAAATAAAAAATAAAATAAAAAAAACGGTTTGGGGTGGCCGCGAAAGAAGAGCAAATCAACATTCAAATTCCAAAAATACTTCCGAAGGAGGAGCAACCTCGAAGACGGAGGAACGGTGGTAAGCATGGAAAAAACCAAGCAAATCAGTCGATAGCATATTCAAAAGTCATTAACAGTTCCAACCAAACAAAAAAAGATCTACAATCATATATTAAAAATCAAATTTTACAAGACAATATATCTGTCAATAGCACATTCCAAATGTCATTAGCAGATTCAACAAAAAAGAAAAATATCTAGATTCATAATCAATTCAAATTTCAAATTCATTTGAACCTCCATCGGAGGAAGAGATCGATGTCGATCTGCAACCCGAGATCTGTCGATGATTCATTCTCAACCCAGATCTGTTGATCTATAACCTAGAGACCAACGTACCTGAATCCGGTTGTATTTTGTCGTCGGCACCCCCGAGCTGTGGCCGGAGGAAGATATCGACGTACCTGAAGATCGCTGGTGGGCCGTCATAAGGGATAGAGAGGGGGTCGAGGTCGTCGTCATTGCTGGGGCTTGCCATTGTTGTACCTCATGCGTCGACGCCATTTGGAGCACATGAACGAGCACGGGAGACGCGGAAATGGAGCAGATCACGCGGACAATGAAAGGAGATGCAGACGCTGGAGAAAGGCGAAGTTTTTTTTTGGGCAATAAAATAAGGAGGTGGAGCACATGGAAAGAGACATAAAGTCTCATTTAATTTCAACCTGAACGCTTTTTGGCGTCCTGGTTATTAATTCCGGACTCCAAAAATATTTCTTTTGGCGTCCCGAATGTTAATTCCGGACTCCAAAAAATTTCCGGCCACAAAAATTCTTCAAAATGTGCCGATGCCAAAAAATTCATTTTAGGCGTCCTAAATATATTTCAGGACGCCTAAAATTCAATTTTGGCATCCTGATTTTATTTTCAGGACTTCAAAAAAAATTTCCTAGCGCCAAAAAATTCATTTTAGGCGTCCTAAATATATTTCAGGACGCCTAAAATTCAATTTTGGCGTCCTAATTTTATTTTTAAGACACCAAAAAATTTCCTGGCACCAAAAAATTCCTCAAAATGTGTCAAAAAAATAATTTTAGTTGTCCTAAATATATTTTAGGACGCCTACATCTCAAAATTCAGCCAAATAATTATGAAAATGTCACCGCCTATACTTTTTACTTCCTTTTTTAAAATAAGGACGTCTTTTAGGGAAGTAATATCCACTTTTTGTAGTAGTGGCAACAATTCATATTACCTCAAATCCTTTATTTCATGAACAAACTAAACACATCGAGATAGATCTCCACTTTGTTAGAGAGAAACTTCAAGGAGGTCTGATTGGATTACATGTTAGTTCACAAAATCAAGAAGCGGATATATTTACTAAAGCCTTGGGGAAGGAAGCTCACAGTAGGTTGCTTAGCAAATTAAGCACAGTTAATATATTTCATGCCCCTAATTTGAGGGGGAGTGTAGAAAATAGTGCATAAATAAAGATGGTATGGTATACTTCTACAATGTGAATATATATTTGTGTAAGGTAGTGATGGGCCTTAGCCCAAGGGATATAAATAGGGACCCAACTTCTATTTGTACAAATTATTCATTCTAATTAATGAGATCACAGAGTTTTTCACTTTGTCAATAGCTTGCATGGAAGTCACGGGGATTCTGACTTTTCCACCCCATCATCAAACACCACCCCCCCCCCGGCCGAGGCGGTTGACCGATCTCTAACTCACCCAAGAATTTGCCACTTTGTCCACCATCCCTCGGTGTCCTCCTCCGCTTCTTCATGACTGAATAATCGTGACCAAGGTGCCTCCATCCTTATTAAGCCATAACGGCCACATAAAGCCTGAGCGTTGCACCAATTTCAACCTCTCCCAGTGGACTTGGCTTCTTTTGCGATTAGAGATGGAGTTGTTATGGAGGGTCAATTTCTCAAATCAAAATCTAAGTCATTAGACAAAATTTTACGGAGGCTCAAAATCCAGTAGTAGAGCTCTTCGATTCAGTGGTAGACCCATACTTGTGCCAATGTGGGCAAGTGCAGACATAAAATATATATAATTTGAGAGGAATTTTTAACAATATGTATCGGTGGAACAGATGGTAAAGCTTCTAATCCTTCCTCTTACTCACAGGTCGCGTGTTTGAGCTCCCAAAGCACATTTTGCCCTTTTTTCTCCATTTCCATTGCCCTTTTCAGTTTTCCCCCAAATTTCCATCGTCCCTCTCTGCCTTGCCCGACGTTCCCCAAACTTTTTCCCCCAAATTTCTGCCGCTCTTTGCCTCGTCCGCCGACTGCTCTCTGCCTCGTCCGTCGTCGCTCAGGCCAAGCTGCTCTCTCTCTCGTCACCTACTCCCCCCCTAAATTTCCATCATTCTCTGCCCTAAGCTCTCTACCTCGCCGCCGTCATTCAGGCTGCTCTCTGCCTCATCTGCCGTCGCTCAGCCTCACTCAACCGTTGAATAGCATAGAATGGCTCAATCGATTTGTCTCAACTCTTAAGGTAATTTTCTAGTCTCTATGTTCCGGTTTCTAGGATTGCATCTCGGTGTCTAAAGTTGATCCTACGAGTAATTTTTCAAGTATGGGAAAATCCGAGTATTAGTGTATTACATTTTCCTTATCTATAACCGATGGTGGGTCTACTCAATCTGTTTTTAATGCCTTTGTTAAGAAGATTAACGTGATGTAGCCTTGTTTCCAGTTTGTCGTTTGATTTCCTGTTTATTTTAGCCAATTTAAACAAAGGTTGTGATGTTCTATGGGTGATTCTCGCTGATTTCTTTAGATTTAGAGAGAAAGAAGAGGAAGATTATGAGAAGTTGGTAGGAGAACTTAGTAATGCTTCCCCTCTTGAAATAATCTGAGTATTCTGCTGATTCCATATTAATTATGACTTCTTTTGATGTAATCATTCTCTAGTTGTAGAAATTCTAATGTAATAATCTTGTTGTTGACACTAATAATTTCAGTTGTTGCCCCTTAAGAAGGGATAATATTGTTATATAATCATAATAATGACAATTACAATTGAGATTAGTTAGTCATCATTAGAATTATTTTATTTAGACTAAAATTAGAAAATAAGTGTTAGAGTTAGTCTTGTTGCTTTGATATACAGACCCCTTTGAATTATATATAGCTTTTGTGATGATTTGGAATATTCAATGAATTGATTATGTTTCTCTCCTCTGTTTTCCCTCTTCTCTCCATGTTCTTCTCTGTTTTACCTCTCTTTCTCCCCTCTTTCCCTCTAATCCTTCTCTAGTTGTAGAAATTCTATTGGCTATTACTATTAGCTATTAGCTTATTAATTATGACTTCTTTTGATGTAATCCTTCTCTAGTTGTAGAATTCTAATGTAATAATCTTGTTGGTGGTATTTTTGTGTGATGAGCTTCATTGATTGAGCAAAAAAGCCATTGCTTTTAAAATGATTATTTCAATTCTAGTTGGAAATCATAGCTTCAGTTGCTTAGTGTCCTTGTATGAAAAAAGATACAATCTTATAGGTTTCGATAGAGGAAGCATTGAGATGAGCTAGCTTATAGGTTGCAACATGTTCCCTAATCTTGTCAAACTTTTTTTCCCCCAGAAAATGTCAACGATACAATCTTATTTCAAACGTCTAAAACCCACAAATAGAAAACCCGAATCTCAAAGTGAGCATCTTTCAAATAGTATTTCAATTCCAATTGTCCAAGAATCCTCCCAACCACCACAAGCATCTCAATTGCAAAGTTTTCAATCACCACCTCAAGGAAAAGTTAATATAGAAAATCTTGAAGCGGATCCGGGAAAAAGACCTTCAATTTATTCAATGACATCAAATACTACAGAAAGAGAGGATATTCGAAGAGCTTATTTGCTCAAGGGGCCAACTCAACCAATTCTTAAACCATTCCCTCAAACGGAACTGTATGGAAGAATGCCTAGATTCATTCCTAAGTAGTATGAAGAATTTGGTTCCTGGTTGGAGTATAGTGTATCAAAAGATGCATGTTTTTGCTTGTATTGTTATCTACTTGATATAGAGGTTGGAGGTAGTGGTTCGACGCAGGAAGCATTTGTCAGTGTGGGGTTCAAAAATTGGCATAAGAAGGATAGAATCAAAGTCCATGTTGGAGATCATAAGAGTGCTCACAATAGATGTTATCAAGCTTGTCAAGATTTGATGAAGCAAAAGCAACATATTGATGTTGCTTTTTTAAATATTTCTGACCAACAAAAAATTGATTATCATATTCGGCTGAAAACTTCTTTAGATTGTGTTAGATTCCTACAACACAATGGTATGTCTTTTCGGGGACATGATGAATCTACAAGTTCAAATCAACAAGGTTTATTCCTTGAAATTCTAAAGTTTTATTCTAAGCCAAATAAAGAGATGAGTGATTTGGTCTTAGAAAATACCCCCGATAATAACACATTGACTTCACCAAAGATTCAGAAAGATCTTTCTCAAGTTTGTGCTGATTTGACTGTTAAAGCAATAATTAGTGATCTCGGTGATGATTACTTTTCCTTACTAGTGGATGAAGCTCGTGATGTTGCAATTAAAGAACAAATGGTGGTTGTACTTCGGTATGTAAATAAAAAAGGGTCCATTGTTGAACGTTTTATTGGCATAATTATGTTTATACTCTTTGCACAATCATTAAAAGCGACGATTGATGCCTATTTTACCGCACAATCACTAAGCGGCCGATTGATGCCCTATTTTCTAAACTTGGTTTAAGTTTGTCTAAATGTCACGGGCAAGGCTATGATGGTTCTAGTAATATGTGGGGTGAATTCAAAGGGCTTAAGAGTTTGATTTTAGAAGACAACAAATCGCATTCTACATTCATTGTTTTGCTCATCGAAAATGTTTACAATTGGCACTTGTGAAGGTTGCAAAACATCACAAGAAGATTCAAGAATTTTTTGACATGCTTCAAAAAGTTCATGCAAGCGGAAGGAAATTACATCGTATGCGGGGAAGTCATTTATCGTCCATATTAGGCGTATGCATTGTGAAATTACGGCTCCAATGATATATCATACGTTAGAACCCCTTGATCCACAATATCTTATTTCGTCTATCAAAGGCACGAGAAGTACACATCTATCTTCTTTTTGGGTTTGGATGGCCCCGGGGATTAACGCGTTAAGAAACAAGGAATTCTCTTCTCGTGCACATAGAAGGTGGGAGGTTGTACGGTGTCACAATGACGGGCCAACAAGAATAAATCCTACACGTATTGTCGAAAGGAAGCCGAACCCATCGAACATAGACCAAGACGGACATTACGAGGATCCATAAAAAAGGATTAGCCTCGTCAAATTTACGCCAGCTTCGGCATGGATGGATCGTCACAAAGTTTTCATCCTTTGTGATGCTCCGGTGCCATCTCATGTGGCGGTGTTGTTTGTTCGATGCATACAATCTCGAAAGTGCGGGCACGATAGGAAAGTACCACATCTCTTCAAATAAATCGGTATGAGGTAATAGTTGAAAGAATTGCTAGTGGTGAAATACCGATTGGAAAAGGTTTAAATCAAGAGACAACCTTAAAGCGACACGGAGACACTCGTTGGGGTTCCCATTTTTGTACGGTTACAAGTGTTATCTCATTATTTTCTCCAATAATTTCCTTGATGAACTTTATTGAAGACAGTCGAAAAATGATATTGCAAGAACCAATGCGGGTTGCATTTTGTATGCCATGGAGGATTTTGAATTTGCATTCTTGTTGCATTTTATGAAATTGATCTTGGGGATTTCTTATGAGTTGTCACAAGCACTACAAAGAAAAGATCAAGACCTTTTAAATGCAATTGGTTTAGTGAAGGTAGTCAAGTCTTGTTTACAAGAGGTAAGAGATAATGGTTTTGATGAATTGCTTCAAGAAACAAACATTTTTGCCAATAAATATGATATTGACATTCCAAATATAAATGATGTTTATTGTCCTAAAGGGAGATCGAGATGAAGATTGGAATCATTCACATTCTTCCACTACTTTAAGGTGGAGTTATTTAATACAGTGATTGATACTCATATTCAAGAGTTGAATGATCGATTTGATAATGTCAATACCAAGTTGCTTGAGTGTTTGAGTTGTCTTGATCCTCGTGATTCATTTGCTAATTTTAACAAAGAAAAGTTGATTGAGTTTGCTAAATTCTATCCTTTGGAGTTTGATGAGCTTGCAGATATTCCTTTTCTATCTTCAAGTCTCGGTAATTTTATTGTTGATGTGAGAGCTGATTCTGATTTTGGCAATTTGCAAACAATTTCTGACCTTGCTTTGAAGATGGTTGAGAAGAGAAAGGATATTGTTTATCCACTGGTCTATTTGTTGATAAAGTTGGCACTTGTTCTACCGGTAGCAATTGCTAGTGTTGAGCGGGTTTTTTCTACAATGGCTTTTGTTAAAGATAAGTTGCACAACCGGATGAGTGATGATTGGTTTAACTCATGCATGCTAACTTATGTTGAACGTGATATATTTGATACAATTGATGATGAAGATATAATGCAATATTTTCAAGGAATGAAGAATCGAAGAATGTTTTTGTAATCGTTCTGATGTAAAGATTAGTTGACTCGTGATTTATCTATAAATTTTGTCTTTGTATTATTGCTCACTACCAGTAACATGTATGCTTCCATAGATTTTGAGAGCATTAACTACTGAGTTTCCATGGCCAATAACCCATCACAGCTTCTTCCATCAGGTTTGCACTTCTCTGATTACATGCTATCTCTTGTTTACTTTGTTCTTTTGCCTCAATAAAGCATTAAACTCTGATTAATTGGATGCTATAGCAATATACTTTTAGAGAAGCTTCTAATTTACCACAAGTTTATTTTAGCATTAATTTTTCATTGATTTGATTGTTTGTGTCACTCCTGCATGCGTTTGTGGATGCATGAGGCAACATAGTAAGCTATTTTGGTATTTCATATAATAGTGAGAACACTGCTAAAGGGAGACGGATAACAAAGCTGGATCAGATTCTACCCAATGGAAACAACATTGCCATTGTAAGTGCCAAGGGGTAAAAATCCAACTATTGCCTTGAATTTGCTTTTCCTTTGCTGAATTCTGAATTTAGGATGAATTTGTTGCTGATTTTAGGAAGAATTTATTGCTGAATTTATGGCTGAATTCTATTATACTGATTGTATCTTTGAAATTGGAAATCATAACTTGATTCTTAGTGTCATGAAAAAACTTAAAAAAAAATTCGGGGGCAGTACCCCCGAATCTCACCACTAATTGTGCATCCACAAACCTAAAATCTTGGGTCCGCCACTGCTTTGATTCTGGAAATTTTGTGGTGATAGAATGAAGCAAACCCTCCACCGTCACCGATATCGCTCTCTCTTCCACGTCCAAATGCGTTCCCTCCGTCGTCGCTGGCATTGCTCTCTCTCTTCCCCCTCCAGACGCTTCATATGCGTTCCCTCCGCCATCACCTAGAAATTTCTGCAGTTTTTTATTTTAGATCTACCTTTTTGTTCTGGTTTTGTGAATCTTTTTCCTATTTATATATTGTTGTCACTTGATTCAAGCTTTTTTTTTTTATCCCCAGAAACAATTTTTTTTTCCCCGGTTCCATGGCTACAGATTTGTGCTATGAGATTTCTAGCACCGAAATCAGCCCACGCATCTCCTTCTCGCATGATCTGAAGAATGCAAATGATGATGACGACAGTGACGACCCACTTGAAGATTACTGTCATCGGCGACTAGACTGGTGCCTTTTGGACTCCAGCTCCAATTTTGTCTTCTACATTTCCAATAATGTGTTAACATAAAGGACTGTCTTCCAACGATGAGCTTTTCTCCAATTGCAAGATTATGCCGACGAAAATTAAGAAATCAAAATCTCCAAATATTCCTTCTTCTTGTTCTTCTTCTTACAGTGAGATTCATCCATTTTCAGAGCTTGGTGTTTGTCCTCGTTCTAAAACTTTGAACACTAGAATTACAGAAAATATTTCTGGAGATAAAAATAGGCTCCTTCCCATTACTTCTTCTTTGATCGTCAGGTTCCATCTTATTGTTTCCATTAAAGTTGCAATCTATTTACGTTCAAAAAACAAAAGATTTCGAACTCAAATGATTAAAGCTACCATCAGACCAATGGTTGAAGAAGGGGGAGAGAGGATGGTGTGTGATGATGAGGTGGAAATATTAGAATATAATACATGTAGATGTCATGCGAGTAATTATAGTCAAAATTAAGTGATATAGGCTTAATGAATATAAGTGTTGGAAGCCCAAAAAAAAAAAAAAGGCCTAAAGAATATAATAATCATTCAAATTAATGCATGCATGTATTGTTGAATCCAGAACTTTTTCAAAAGGCAGTGCTTGCGCAAAATAAAACTCTTAGGGTTCATGAAATAATTCTTTTTTTAATTTGGCTTGACTCAATTATTTGTCAGGTTTGATAATCCCTCTGATCTTATTTATAAGAGTTCAATAACTAAATTATGTGATTTAAAGTAGTTAAAAATAATAAGTATGTCTGAAATATTTTTTTTTTTTTTTCAAAACATGCCTTTATTTATAATGGGAAAAGTGAGAGAGAAATGAAATAAATATAAGTATCATTAAAATTTTAATTTTTGTAATACATAATCAATAAGGGAAAAAAAATTTTAAAAAAAAACTCATTAAATATTTAGACGACTTTTGATAGACTCGTATAAAAAAGACTAAGGTAATTCAAATTTTGGTCTCTTATAAAAATGACGGGGAGTAATATTTAAAGCATTCAATATTTATTTTCTTTTTTTCATTCTATTCAACTAAATTCTATAAATAATTAATTTATTATAATTAATTCAGTACATTGACTTTTGTCATGGACATACTCCCCTCCCGTCCTTTTCTAAGAGCCTAAATTTGAATTACCTTAATTCTTTTTATAAAAGTATGACAATGATTGTCGAATATTTAATGAGTTTTTTCAGTCAAAAAAAAATATTTAATGAGTTTTTTTTTTCATTTTTACTCCTCACTAATTATATGTATTAATATTGTATCAATGAAAAGGTTAGTTATACTTATATTTACTTTTTTTTCCCTCTATTACTTAACTTGCCTCTTATAAATAAGGGCATACTTAAAAATTAAATTTTATTTTAAACATACTTATTATTTTTAACTAATTTTAATTATTTTCTTAAATAGCTTAATTTGACTATTGAGCTCTTATAACAAGAATTGGAGGGAGTATTTAAAAACAACAGCATCATAGCTTTATCTTACTAACATCATAACTTTATCTTATTAGATAAGGTCAGCTACATGAATTACACAACACAATTATGCTCTTTCAAAATTATTAATAAATAAATAAATAAAAATCTCACTCTATGACTCTATTAAATATTTGCTTTGATCTTCTTCTATTTCTTTTTCAAAACCCCATATCGTTTAATTGACCTTTCTCGCCAGCACACCTACTGACCTTTTTTTAATGTATCCAAACCACATGTTTGAAAAGCTTGACAAATTTTTTACGCATTTAATGTCATAACTACCTTTTAACCAATATCTTCGGTTCACATGAGGTGTTAAATAGGACCTTTATTATAGACTGGAGTACATGACTACATGTTCTATTAATTAGGTAAAGCAATTGTTTATCAATTTTGTTGATGGATAATATGATTAGGTATAAATTTGACCTTTTGTCTTGTTCCCAAAAAAAAAAAAAAAAAAAAAAAAAATATCCATTAACAAGATCGACAGGCGGGAGGGTAAAGGAAAGAAAACAAAAGGATTTCATTTCACACATTTAAAGCACGTGATGAATTTGATTCATTGATTGCAAGAACCCCCTTACCTGTGGGTAAAATTAATTAAAGGGCACGTGGAGCAAGCACAGTGTACAGACATGTTGGGTTGTGCTAATTTAAGTCACGTGACTCTATAAGCCCCAGTGTACGGTACCCATCTCAAACGTCGTGGGTATTACATGTCTCTCCTCATTTGCGAAATTTTGATATGCATTTTTATTTTATTTTTAAAAAATTGAATTGAATTTAAATATTGTCAGGAACAAGTACCCAACTAGAGTAAAAGCTTAAATCATTCTCTTTCTATATTTTGGATATTTTAAAACAAGTCCTGTAAACTTGAAAATTAGTATTCACTATATTCATTCTAACACATAATTGGATTCGAGTTTATTGTTTTGGAAAAATGGTAAAAAGTTTTTGTTTGAAACTTTTCTTGGCTTTAAGGACTTGAATTCGAATGATAGTACTGCAGAATACAAATATATTTTAAACAAGGACTTTATAAAAACATATTAAGTCATCTTTACCGATAAAATTTAGAGACTTTTCATCAATACTCTATTTTTGGGCATTGTTGACAGTTTTAGTTGAGTTTAATCATCTCAAAATATTAAGATTTCATGAATACTCTTTTCACCTCAAATTATAAGCTTTAAATAATCAATTTACGGTTATAAAACAAACAGTTAAAATTAGTTAAGAGTATCAAATATGATTTATTTTTTTTCAAATATGCTCTTATTTGTAAATAATACAAGTAAAAGAGACAATAAATACAAAACATATAGTTAAGGAGCAAAGTTGAAAAGGCATAATAAATGTTTTGACAGACTTAAGATGAAACTATATTTTGAAACATGTCTATTTTTAAATTTGGAGCTTATAGGGGTACTATAAATGTAAATTCATGTATTTGGACTTAATTAACCCCCACTATTTATAAGTCAGAAAAAAGCATACTACATATATACGCTCAAATTCAACATACCAAACGGCTAAGTGTAAACCCCATTATTTTCCCAACTGACTTATTCTCTCAAAATCACAACTTCTTCAGCATTTTTGTGTGTTTGCCAAAAAAGAAGATGGAAATTGAGCAAGAAACTAATTAAAAGAAAACTAATATGTATAAAATAAACGCATGCAAATCAAAGCCACTTATGGTGATCCTAGTAAAGTAAGTATAGGGAATGTAGTCTAAGAGGGTTCAAACCTCCTACCTTGATAAAAAAAACAAATAAACAAACAAACAAGCAATACACGTCTCGTAAGGTTTAATTAGTCCATTATTCATTCCTCTTATAAATTTGCTTACATATATTTGTCTCCAATTATTATATCTATCCCCTAAAACAAACATGAAAGTTCCGGCCAACTCAAGCACATATACATATATATATGTGTGTGTAAGTCCGACAACAGATAAAGCTTAAATATGTCGCTGTGTGCACAAATATACTCCATATGGTATAAAATATATTTATCATAAGATTAAAGAAGCTAGTTAAGTTAGATAATATGATATTTATTTTCTAAAACATTCTACAGGTTATCTTCCTTAATTTCCTTGTTCCCTCTCTTCATTTTTGCTGATAGAGCATTAATAGGAGTAAATTGAAAAGATTACATTTAGAAAAAATAAACTCTCTAAATATGCTTATATTAAGGATTGAAGACAAATTATCATTGCACGTGTCATGAGCATGAGCGACATATTAGAACCAGCTTGTGGGAAATATATAGATTTTATGGGCATATTGAGATGAAAGCTCCTTCATTATATTTTGCCCAACGGATTAAAGGAAGAAACTAGGAATAAGTGCAACCACCAAACTCTTAAATGATACTCTACTCTTCTAGATACAAGATCTAGTTAACTTTTCTTTTCAAAAATTAAGGGAGCTAAAAAATTAAGACGAACATATTTGTTTAATTTAATGATAATATCGCTGAAACAAGAATACAATAACGAAGCCCTTCTCACACAATTTTCAACTCTTTGAAACAAGAAGCTACTGAATAATCACAGTACACACTCAATGGAGCAGAGATCAGTGGGTGTGTAATGTAAATTTTGCTTCTGATAATTAAAATTCCACAAAAAGCAGCAATATTGGCCATTCTTTTCAAAAAGCACCAGAACCATACACAAACCTCTTTAATCTCTCTGATATCCTCCCAGCTCTATCGCCACATTCTCCTACCTGTACAACATCAATTCAAAATATCAGCTCCGCCAAGATTCATAAATAGTCCTAAAGAATGTTCATAAATAAATAAAATCTCACACAGTTTAGGTTGGTCCCATAGCCTGGGAATTAATTTTAATTAGCTGCCGAACTAGCTAGTGGTATATGTGTTAGTTTCTGAAACATGATAGACTTAATTATATGCATATTAAATCCTTTTTTTCAAGAAACCCGTATCACTTTAGGGGGAAAAAAATAAAAATAGGGCTTAAAAAGCTAAGATCTAAAGAGTTTAGTAGTCTAATGAATCAGAAGAATATATATATATATATATATATATATAAATATAAATTCTTAGAGAAAATTTCATAAACTTTTCACCTGACAGTGAATGGTATGAAAAACAGTATCTTGAACGACTGAGTAACTGGCATTAGCAACATCAGCCTGTTCATCATGAAGGATGCGAATGAAATCGCCGAAAATGAAGTGGCAATCCAAGCCAGTAATTACAGAAACCTCTAAAGTTGAACCCATTTGGTGAATCTCAACTTGGGGTGATTTTGACCCCATAACGATCCCTCTATTATTGTTATTACTAATTGGACTCTCACTTATAATGTTTGGCTCTTTGCTGGTCGTTCCAATAAGTCTGAGCTTCTTCTGATTCATCTTCTCCAACTTTATCTGAAGCTTCTTGATGTAGGTGGCTGCTTCACCCAGCTGATCTGACAGCGAAATCACCTCCTGAACCACCAGATTTAAAGATAGATATATAAAATACATATTACAATGAATAAGAGTAAATTGAGGAGTTAATTAAAGGAAGAAGAAGAAAAAGTACGGGTGATGAGGATTGACGCGGGACGAGTGAGCTGAGCTGGGAGCATAGAGCCCTCATTTGGCTTCTTCGGTTTCTCTCTATCACTTTTCTGTCGCCTCCTCCGGATGAAGAAGCTAGAAGGTTGCTGTTGTCCATTAATTATCTGGAGAATGAATATAGGGCAAGAGCTCGAGCTCAAGAAGATTAATGCTGTTTCATGTTTGAGGGCTTTTGAGAGAGAGAGAGAGAGAGAGAGGTTGATTAGAAGAAAATAGGGGTATGGAATGCTGACTTTAAATGAAGCAAAACTGTATTTCTCCCCTCCGGAGAAAGGAATAATGTCTACATTTATTTATATTTGGACTACTCCCTCTGATCCATTCTAAATTATTTATAGGGTTAAATATTATTTCTGTCATAGAAGTATTGACTAGAGGCATTCAACTTGAAAGTTTTTTTGATATCATTTAAGTCATGAAGTTTACAAAAAAGAGTAAATATGCCCCGTAAGTTTTTGTTAGGAGCAAATTTTTGTAAACTTCTCGGGACAAAAATGATCAATCCAATAGTCAAGATTAATGGGCAAGATTGCTTATGTTTATAAACTTCCAAGGCAAAAATGATACCAAAAAAACTTGTAGGTCGGGTGCTCTAAAATCAAAACTTCCATGGCAAAATTAGTATTTATCCCTTAATTATAAGATCTCTTAGCTTATAGAAGGTGTTTTTATCCCTTTTATAATCCTCTATAAAACATGTTTACCTAATTTCATTAGATTAATAGAGTTAGTTAAGTTCTAAAACACTTTATTCATCTTTCTAAATTCTTTCATTCTCTCTCCTTCTTTATTATTGTAGACAGATCAATTATAGAGCTAAATTTAGAAAAGATTGGCAAATATAAGAAATATTTCTTATATTTAGGAACATTAATTATCAACTTTCCAAATATGTTTTATATTAAAAAGTGAGAGAGTAAAATAGTATGATGTTTATATATATAGTTTCTATAAGCATTAAATATTTTGTGTGTGTAACCGTATTTAATAAAGATAGTGAAAAAAAGAGTAAAATTACTATGATATTGAAATTTCATATGGTGATAAAGGTATATTATTGAAAATTATATGAATTTTATGATAAATTTAATGTTTTAACTGCTTTATTATTGTGAATTGATTAAAAACTTCTTATAATTTGGGTAGGAGGAGTAACTTCCTATCTAGTCTTATATATTTATACAAGCACCAACATAGAATTGGTTTAATGATGTAAAACTTTATTAAATCCTTTTAGGTTTTGAGTTCAAGTCTCACAAGAGTTACATGTGTCGAGAGGGACATCCAAAAACCAGATACCGGATGATAATATCAAATATACACAACCGGATTGTAATATCAAATATACACATACAGGAAACACTAATAAATTGTCTAAATTTTGTGGTATTAATTTTTGTATACATACATATATAAAATATTTTATCAAAAAGTTTAGGTGAATTAGGTTCTGAAAGCTTAATTACCATAACTAAGACATGTCTCTAGATTCAAATGGCGCGTATAAATATATTTATAGATCGTCCACCAACAAAGTCCTTATATTGATCGGATTTGAGCACGGAACGTCGAAGCCAATTCATTTTTCAATTTGACTAATTTTTATTGGCGAAATTACCAAATATATTTATATATATCTCATGCATGTGACATCCTGTGTGGCACGCGCGCTTATCTACATACTACTAGTATGTAATTATTTCTGTTTTGGTTGAGAAGACATGGAAAGGTGTTGGTTTTTCATTTTTATTTTTTATTTGTAATTACCAGATGGCAGCACCACCTCCCATTAATTGTGGATACCACTAAAGGCATTTGGCAAGGGTTGTTTAATTTAATTAGTATGAGAAGGACATTAGTTGTGTGAACCTTTGACTGGTACTCAGTTTTCACACGTGTAACTCGATTTCATCGTAATTATTCTGTTTCAGACCACCTCATTCATTCATTAGTTTTCACACGAGGCACATGAACAGATTGAAAGCAGTAGAGTGAACAGACAATGATGAATTAAATTATTTTTTATACTCCGATAATTTTTTTGGAAAAAGATACTCATTGTGTGGCTGAGGAATCTGAATTAAGAAATCATGTTAATTACGTCATCAAGAATGGGGGCTTGTAGTCGTACACACATGTTTTGGGCCTCTAATTTTATGTCACGTGACTTAATTTATGAGCGCCATATGCCAAAACAAGCATACTAATGAATTCATGAAAATTAAATTATTTCGGCAAAAAGAAATAAAATTAAATTAGGTTTAATTTGCAAATCTAAAGTATTGGTGAACGTGCACCTTATAGAAAAAAACTTGGTATTAAAATGTACATTAAGGTTTTAAAATAGTGTAAAAATGTCATAGCCATTAGTATGCTCTAATTTTAGTGTGAGGGCCACATTGTTGTACAGGTGTAAAATATTAACAGATGTTAAATTAGTTCATATTAACATAACAAAATTTTTATTCATCATCTTAAAACTTTCGTGGATACTTTCTTACCAAAGGAAATTTTTGATGATAGGTGTGCATTCGTAAAATATTTTATAGATAAATTTACACCTTATTGCATCAAAATAATATTTAAAAAAAAAAAAATAAAATTCACCATCACATCACTAAGACAAATATGCTATGCCTGTCTTTTTATATTTTTATTGTGTAATTTTTATAAATTTCAAAGAATGGCATGAAACATGTAAATAAAATTAAAATTTTCTTTTATCATATCTGATTTTATATTTTTATTTTTCTCTCCTTTATCCATAGAATCCTGGAAAGTTGTTTGAAGACCTGATGAACTCATACTTACTAAATTAGTTTGTGTTGTTCACACTGTTTTTTTCCCTTTGAGGGGCCCATAATTTCGTCTTTATATAAAGTAGCTTTGAAGCTTAGCACCACAAAATGACAAAATCCATCAACTTCGGAAGATCAGATTTGGGAAGAAATCAAAAATCCTTCATTCAGTACCACACAAAAAAATAAGGATACTTCTACAGTTTTTGGACCATATCACGAGGAACTTTTTTTTCCGGGCAAAAATATGTTCGACCTGGATTAAAAATAATTTAAAAATTCAAAAAATTATGAAAAAAATTAGAAATAAATTTTAGAAAATAATTTTTACAATAAATTTTTTTCGGTCAAAGTTTTTAGTTTTTACCCTCCACAGCGGTACACAATTTACTTTATAATTCAATTCAAAATTTACCATTTTTTTTAACTTTATATCCATTTTTTTCAAAAATTTAAATCATTATATATAAGCATTCAAAATTTATTATGTAGATAATTATTTTTTTGAAAAAAACTGTATATTTAAATAGCTTTAAAGTTAAAAAAAATTGTTAAATTTTTTTGAATTAATAAAGTTTAAAATTTTCCGATCGGTCCCCCAAAGAATCCCGCCAATCGGCCGGGAATAGGGTGGTCAGTTGTGGGGTTCACTAGCGGGGGTATTTTAATTTTTTCTAATTTTTTGAATTTATTGCTAATTATTTTAATTTTTTTCAAATTTTTTGAATTTATTTCTAATTTTTTAATTTTTTTTTCATAATTTTTTGAATTTTTATAATTTTTTCCTAATTATTTTAATTTTCTAAATTTGATTCCTAATTTTTTGAATTTTTTAAATTTTTTTACGTGCACGTTTAAAACTAAATCGTCGGCGTTGCTCCATCCATTTACAACAATTTTTTTACAAAATGAAATTACACGTGTATTTTTACTAGAAAATTTTACGGTCTTTGGCTCACGAGCCAAATAACAACTAAAATTGCTCTTTACCCTTATTTTTTAAATGAAAAAAAAATGATTCATGTGACGTAGTGATTTCTATATGAATAAAAAATGAGATAAATGTTTCCACTTGTCACCTCTCCCTACAGTTTTTGGACCATATCACGAGGAACTTTTTTTGTTCGGGCAAAAATATGTTCGACCTGGTTGCGTTTTTAGTTTTTACCTTTTTTTTGGGTCAAAGTTTTTAGTTTTTACCCTCCACAGCGGTACACAATTTACTTATAATTCAATTCGTTACCATCTTTAATTATATCCAGTGTCTTGTCAATTTAAAGTGTTAATATAATTATTTTTTTCCAGTTTGTACTATTTGTCACTATACTATATAAATCTAGGGATGTCGATGGACCATACTGGACCGAGTTGGGGGTCAACCCGAAGTCTGGTCCAGGAGGACCTTAATTTGGACAAGCCAACCCGAGATCGGTCCGGTCCGGGCACCGGCTCGAGCTCGGCTGGACAGGCCGTCCCATTGACGCCTCGGAAGTCCAGGCAATCCATGACCTTTTTTTTTTTTTTTTTTTTTTTTTTAGTTTTTTCCCACTTCTTTGGACCAATAATTAAACATACAAACATCTTAAATCCAATCATATACATAAGAATCTCCAACAACATTGAACAAAAATACAAAATAACAACATTCTATCGGGCCGATCAAGAAGAAGAAGAAAAAGAAGGCGAAAAGGGAAGAAGACTCGGATATTTTTTGGTAGAAGAAGAAGACTCACTAATGAGTGATGAAGATCGTAAAGAAGATAGTAAAGAAGGACAAAGGGTTAGGTTAAGTTGTGATTTTTTTAAAAAATATATATATATAATATATATCTCGGCCGGGATAGGACCGTCCGGGGTCTTAGCCTCTGGACCGAAGTCCAGTCTGACCCGAGCATACCAGTCCGGTCCGGTCCGCCTCATATGGTCCCAAACCAAATTTTTTTTCCAGAGACCGGGTTAGGTCGGATCAGGTCAGACCGAACCACCTGGACTACCGGGTTTTTTTTAGTGATACAGGCAAGCCGTAGCTTGAGATGGTAAAACAGGAACTAGAACATGAAATCTAGCTCTCAATACAACACAAAAGGTGCATAGCTAAAGCCGACATGCCAATTGGTCTTTCCGTACTAATTCACAGCACCCCTCAGGAACTGTTGGAATAAGGATGGCGTCCGCATCAGCAGGAGCATTATGTCCTTCCTTTGCCAAATAATCATCACATGCAATGTTCTCTCTATGGGTGTAACGCAACTCCACACTCCAATCCCGGAAAAGGAGATCCCTGATATCACCAATGATGTCTCTCAGCGGGTGATCATCATAACACCAGTCTCTCATGATAATGTTGACCGCATCCAGCGAATCCGAATAAAGCAGAATTTGCTGGAGGCCTAACTGTTGAGCCATGGTCAGACCTAGCATGATGGCATGAAGCTCCGCCTCTATAACCATTCGAGGACCTAGGGACTTATAAAACCCCATCAGCTAGTGTCCCCGGGAATCCCTGATTAATCCTCCACATGCTGCTTGGAACTGCTGTCGAACTGATCCATCAACGTCGATGTGGACCACGTTCCCAGTAGGGGGTCCAATACTTTTCCTCGTTCCTGTCAAGTTTAAATATTTGGTGAGATAAACTATTATTCACACTACCTTCCAACAGAAAATAATTACACAAGTGAAGCATCTCCCTGGTATTTATGTTTTCGCCTTGGAATAAGGATTTACATCTGGTAGTCCAGATGATCCAACATCCCAAGCTAAAGACTCTTGACCAAGGGAAATTCTGAAACTTTCCCCTTCCTGGCTTGTGCTTGGTGTTCCAATTAAACCAACCCTGCAAATTACCTGCAAAAAACTGGGAAACATAGTTAGGCTTTAAAATTTCTCTCCACAAATTCATGGCTCTTTCACAGTCTCTAATTACATGAAGAACACTCTCCTCACTGTTACACTGGAACGGACAACGGTTGTCATTGGTAAGCCCAATCCTGGCTCTGAGAGCGTTAGTGGCAAGTCTTTCATGGCCAACCTTCCACATGAAGTATTTCACCTTTTCCGGAATTTGCCATTTCCACATCAAGGACTAGAAGTGATTAATACTTTCTCCTATCCGGCCAGATAGATACTGGTAAGCTGATTTAACCGAAAAGCTTCCATCCTTCGCAACTCTCCAAGTGAAGCAGTCAGGGGAGTTATTATTGGGTAGGCACATTCTTGAGATAGTCCTAATGACATCAAAGGGAAGAATTCCTTGCCACCTACTCATGTCCCACCGACCATTCATCAGTATGTGATCTCTCACAGAATCTTCCTCATTTATTAAGGCCGGATTGTGGACATAGGTTATGAGTGGCCGCTCCAATGGAAGCCACAGATCACTCCAGAACTTAGTGTCAGCCCCATTATTAACCTTTCTCCCAACTCCACCTATGAACTTGTCCCAGACCTCCACAATGGCTTTCCAAGCTGATGACGATCTTCTTCTTTTTGAAACTTTAGGCACCGATGAACTTCCACAATTATACTTGGCCCATATACATTGAACCCACAATGCATGCTTTTTAGTCAGGAGACCTCCAACATAGTTTCATAATAAACGCCCTATTCTGCCGTCTAAGATCCTTGACCCCAAGTCCCCCCTGTTTCTTTGCTTTGGTAATTTTATCCCAAGCAATAAGATGCATTTTCCTGGCATCCTCATCCTGCGACCAAAGGAATTTCCTTGAGAGCTTGTCAATTTCATTTATAGTACAAATGGGCAGGAGGGTTGACTGCATATAATAACTTGGTAAAGAAGATAACACCGATTTAATCAATACCGATCATCTAGCGATAGTTAGAAATCTGCTTTTCCACATAGACAATTTAGTTCAAGCCTTTTGCACAATCGGATGATACGTGGCCTTAGTGATTCTTTTATGAATAATCGGCACTCCCAAATATTTCCCCAGATCAGACGCAATTCCGATGCCAAGCATATGGCTAAGCTTAAGAGCTCTATTAAAATTAACATTCGTGGAGCAAAACATCCTCGATTTGTCAATGTTAATTCTGTGACCAGAGACTTCACAAAAGGTTTGCATCACTTTTCGAATCTCTGTCATCTGATTAGGTGCAGCTTCATCAAATAGAATAAGATCATCGGTAAAGAAAAGATGGGATATCCGGGGACCTCCCCTTTTGAAGGTAAAAGGCTTCCATCAGCGAGCCTGACATTCAGCTTTAATAAGGTGGCCAAACGCTCCATACACAAAACAAAGATATACGGAGCTTAAAGGATCCCCTTGTCTAACGCCTCTGGTGGGACTGAACCTTGGACTTTCATCCCCATTCCATAGGATAGACATAGAGGTCGTGGATATACATGCCATAACTAGATCAATAAATTTTCTCTCCAAATTCAACCGTTCAAGCGTATTTTCAATAAATCCCCAATCAAGCCTATCGTAAGCCTTTTCCATATCAATCTTAACGGCAACAAATCCTTTCCTCCTACCCTTCATTCTCATAGAGTGAATGACCTCCTGGGCAACTAGGATATTATCACATATGGATCTATCAGCAATAAAACTGCATTGCTTAGAACTTATAAGATGCCCCATAATGCCTCTGAGTCTGTTCGCCAAAACCTTAGTAATGATTTTAAAGCTCACATTACACAAGGATATAGGACGAAACTCTCTTAGCGACGAGGGATTATCAACCTTAGGTATGAGGACAATCTTGGATTTATTGATTGTGGTCATGTTAGATGGGTTATCGAAGCATTCTTCAATAAACTGACAGATTTTATCTCCCACAACATCCCACTGTGACTGAAAGAAATGAGCATTAAGGCCATCCGGTCCTGGTGCTTTGAAAGCACCCATAGCGAAGGTAGCATTTTTTATTTCCACTCTAGTGACTTTACTTGATAGCATGTGCAAATCATTTGCAGTAATGGGTGGAAAGTTCGAGGTGAAGTCACCAGGGTTTCTCACCGAATCATCCCTACTGTACAGGTTAAGGAAGAAATCGTGGGCCATTCTTTTTGCTGTGTCATGATCTTCAACCTAGTTTCCCTCCTCATTGAGAATGGCTCCGATTCTCTGCTTCCTCCTTTTGATCATGGTAGATGCGTGAAAGTATCTCGTATTTCGATCACCCCCTGAACCATTTACTTCTGGATTTCTGAAACCAGGTGATTTCCTCTTGAGTAGCTACTTTATGATATTCCTCCCATAGCTTTTTCTCAAGTCTGAACAAACCAGTCTGTAAATTCATCCTCCTACTTCTATCAATCCCCTCCAACCGACGAATTAACTTTTTTCTCTTTTCTGTAAAATTACCAACTCTGTTGTCATTCCAATCCAAAGCAGTAGTTTGAAATTTTTCCAGACCTTGAAGCCAATCATTCTCATGTCACGCTTCCTTGGTGAGATCCTTAAAGTCATTCTCTATAGTCCACGCAATCTGATAAGCAAAAGTTTTTTGAAAGCTTTTCCTCCGGGCTGACGAGTTCACATTCACCACCACCACCCTATGATCGGACTTAAATTTAAGTTCATGTCGGACCGCGAAGTTTGGAAAAGAATTAATCCAGTTGAAATTAGTAAAGACCCAATCCAGCCTTTCTTTCAATCCATGTTTTTCCCAAGTGAACTTGTCTCCCTGGATCTTCACCTCAATGAGATGGGTGTCGTCAATACAATCTTTGAATTGTTGCATGGGGGCCCAAGGGGGATCAGCTCCTCCAAATTAATCATTAATGGACAAGTAAGCATTAAAATCTCCCAAGACTAACAAGGAAGATTAGAACTGGCAAGAGAACGGAGAGAGTTCCACATAGTGGCTCTACCACTTGTGGTAGTCTCACCATAAACAACAGTCACAAGGTTCATGGTATCCCTCTGAAGATCTCTGATCTGACAATGAAGCAATTGGGTTGTGGAGGTAAGATAAAAAATATCAAAGGCATTGTTGTTCCACAAAATCCAAACACCCCGAAAACCCAGTAGCCTCAACTCGGAGTATTTTTTTTTAGGGTATTGACTGGTACTAAAAATAATTTTTTCAAGATCATAAAATAATTTTTCAAAATCATGGAGTATTTTTTTTTAGTACCGTTCAAGTATATATTTAGTACGAGTTAGTACTCTAAAAAATATTTCAGATTAACTATAAGTTTAAATCACAAAAGCTACTTATGCTAAAGGTTGTCAAACTCGCGAATTTAAGCAAACTCGTGAACAGTGATGTAAACTTGAATCATAAACTCGTAAAAGTTTACTTTTATTATTAAATAAGTATTACTAATTTGTAATTAAATAATTAAAATATAAAAATGACAATAATTTGATTTAAATATATTTTAAATCCAAATGATAAAAATTAAATTTATCAACATTCATCATTTATCATATTTAATAAAGAATATTTCTACAAAAATTCTATATAAAGCCGTTGAGCATGATTTTTTTTTTAAAAAAAAGTTAACATGAATTAAAGAGTAAGAGTTAACATGATTTTGTAAACTAGAAAAGTAAAAATGGTAAACTCGATATATAAATTCGTAAGTTTAACCGAGTTTATGATTAACACTAATTTACTACTAGTTTGACTCACTTTTATAAGATACAAACATAAAAACAATAAACTCAGAAAATTAATACGGGAGTTTAACAAAAATGGAACAACCCAAAGCTTAAATCAATTGGTAGGGGACATTCCAATTTTTTTCCTTTTTTTGGTCATAGAGGGACATTCCAATTTTATTAAAAGTCACGTGTTTGATTTTTTTTTTTTTTCCAGAACAGTCTAGGATCTGTCTGATTTGTACTTTTGTGCGGGATTACCTAGGATACCGGGTACTCACGAGAAAAACCATGGGTTTACATTAGGTGTCCTAATGTGTTTGTTATATATTTGTCAAATACATTTTATTTTATTTTATTTTATAAATTTTATTTATTTAGATTAAATATATGTTAGTTTCTAAAAAAATTTTACATCCAAAGTATTTTAAATTAATTAATTTTTTAGATACTAATGTTACAGGATAGATATTTACGTATGGAGAACCTGAAACTAATTAATTTAAAAATCGGGTGCAAAAAAATTAAACTAACATATAATTTAATCTAAATAAATAAAATTTATTAAAAAATAAAATAAAATGTGCTTGTTATATAAAAAGTGCATAGGGGACAAATACGTGCTTCCGATTACCATAAATAAATGTGGGAACCGGTTTTAGTCCCTATCCTTTGGATAGGGACCAAGAGCTTGGCTCATTCGATTTATCCGGATGCGATCCGGGATGTTGCAGATTTTATTTTTTTTAAACTGTTGCTTTTTGAATAAAAAAATCATTTTAAAAAAAATGTTAGTTGAGAAATTATCTTTATTTTAGATTCCGTACCTATTAAAATAATTTTTTTTGAAAAAGTAGAAAGTAAAAAAAAAAAAGATCTGAACCGTCCATATCATATCTGAATGGTCCAGGGGACGAGCTCCCTAGGGAATCCAGTTCCAATAAATGTGTGTGGTCCGATTCCAAGATTGAGATAATACAAATCGTTAACAGCGTTAAGGGGCGGTGGCTTCATCAGTAGAAAAAAGCCGATTGGGTTTGGATCGGCGTTTAGATCCTTTGGGCATTTTCCGGAAAAGCTCGGTAACGCAGAAGCTAGGATTTGGAGAGTTGGAAGAAAAGCTCAATAGCGTTAGGAGCCCGTGTTCACAGCGGAGAGAGAAAAGTCAAATCGGAGGGAGAGAGAGGCTACTGTTCATCATTGTCTTCCAAGAGGCAGCAACCAGAGACTATTTAAGGGGTGCTTCATCATATTCATTTGAGAGAGAATTAGAGAGTTCATCAATTAGAATCCAAAAAGGGGCTAAAATTACGAGTTAAACCCAAGCGTTTATAAGATTACATTTAAGCACTATAAACATTTTAAGATGTTTATTTTAATCCCTTCACAAACCTTTAAGTAGGGACCAAATTGAAAATATTGAAATATTTATAAGGTAGAAATACAATTTCTTAAAATTTTGGGTCATCTATAATTTTGAGCCCCTCCCTAGCTCTGTCATCAATGATCTCCATCGCACTTTCTTAAACACCAGTGAAGGAGAGAACTTTTTGATTTTGGTCAAAAAAAAAAAAAATGAGATAACCTGACGGTACTTTCCAATATATTGATTTTTTTTTTTTTTTTTTTTTTTTTTGTTATAAAAATATATAAGGTATTTTATATCATGTTGCTATCAAAATAGGTAATCCAATTAAATATATTTAATTAATGATTTTATTGTTTATTAAATTTTTAATAATAATTTAATTTTTTTTCAAATTAAAATTTTTATTTTTATTTTTTATATACAACTAATATATATATATATATATATAGTATTTAATATGATTTATGCCTTTTTTAGAATTTCTTATCAGCAACTTAACTATTATTTAATGCCTCATATACATGATCCAATTAATCAACGTGTTCATATAATTTTTTAATAATAACCTTTTTTAAATTTAAAATTTAATTTTTTATGTTAAAGTATCACAATATATATGACTAAAATATATATTTAATAAGATTTATACCTTTTAATATTTTTCAATAAATATAGTATTTCAATAAGATATAAAGTATCACATTTTTTGGGGCATAAATATAGTATTTCAATAAGATGTATATACTTTTTAGTTATTTTTATCTCAATCGACTTTTCAACCACTAACTCAAATACTCATTAGTTTGGAAAAAAGTCGAAACACGTAAAAAAGTCCAAATGAAGCAATCCAAACATAAATTATTGGCTTTTTTCATCGAAACTTTTAAAAAGTTAGATAACTTTTAAAAAGTTGTTTCTACCGCTTTTACCCAAATAGGCCCAGTCATTCCCTTAAATATATATATATATATATATATTATATATATTTATATTTTTTTTTTTTTTTTTTTAAAAAAAAAAAGGCAAATGAGAGGATGAAATAAATGCGTGCGGTGCCATTCCAATCCAAGATGACATAGTACGTTGGCGCGTTTGGTACACTGTAATTGATTGATTTTGATGGAATTTTTTTTTGCTCAGAGATTTTGATGGAATTGGAGATAAGGTTTAAAAATACTTTTGGTACGTCTCGAAAATGAGACCTGATTTTCAAACAGAAAAAGACCAAAGTGCCCATGTAATAATTTATTTCTATTTAAAAAAACAACCTTCAGCCTTTCTCTTCTATGTAACTTCCGGCCACCACCAATCCTCCGGCAATCAAACCATGAGTGCCAGGGGCGGACCTAAGAAGGGCGCTAGGGGTGCCCCAAAAAAAAAAAAAAATAATGGAAAGGTGAAATGGGAGCAGAGGCGGAATTGTGTGCAGATTGTGAAATGTGCCCTACAAATTAAAAGTAGAGAACATAGGCGGAACTGTGTGCTGATTGAAAAAGAAGGAAGAGTAAGACATAAATGGAAGAAAAGGCATGACTGAAAAGATAGAAAAAGAGACTCGCAAAGGAACGACGAAAAAAATAAAGAAAATAGAGGAGCACTGACATGCGCGGCCGTTCGTAGAAAAGATCATCACCGTCTTCTTCATCGGAGAGCTAGAGGAGGCAGCTGTTCTGGATTTTTGGGGGCTTCATCACTGAACCAAAGATTCACAATCATCATCCTCTTCTTCACTTTGAACCAGCAAAGAGATCGGCAAGAATAAGGGGGTTTGATATTAATAATATTTTTATTTTTCATCCATTAACTAACATGGTAAATCTTTGCGCTCGTTCCCTGTCAAATATTGGGATTGTTTCTTTAAAGTCTCTCAGAATTGAAAATAAAGAAATAGTTAAAGAAGTTAATCTTAGGGCCCGTTTGGGAATGCTGTGGGAAAAGTGGCTTTTGTTTTCGATAACTTTTCTTAATGATTTTTTTCTACGATGGATTTTTTTCGATGTAAACTATAAAAGTCACCAAGTCAATTACCGCAATGAGAAAACAACTGTGCTATCGACTATCCAATCACCCAGACAAGTACCTAATCAGAAAAAGGCAATTGAAAGAAATTGCGCTAAAAAAAAGCCACAATCACATCTAATTCAAAGCCAGCTCTAATTCAAATCACATCTAATTCAAAGCCATCTACTCACATCTAATGGACTCACCTCAAGGCAGCCTCAGCCTTTCTGTAGCTGCTTGACTTTTGCTCGATCCACACACTGACTCAGGTGGTATCTGCAAACAATCATCATAAACTTAACTACAGATCCTATGAGAGATAGAAAGAGGCCAATAATTAGATTGGCAAACAAAGAAATCTTGGCAAACTTCCAATAACTGCCACACAAACACTCAACCTCACAATCCCTCTCCTAGACCATGCACCGAAATAGGGTCCTCAATCCCAGCCATGATTAGCAGAAAATGATCAATGATCGAGGATGGCAAAGCACGGCATGCATTAAGTGAAACATTATAAACATCCCTAATTTGGTTCAATATGACATTAATGGCAATACAATGCACAAATTCAAATGTAATGGCCACAGATAATTCCTTCCAACAGCATCAATCACTTCATTCTATGCATTGCTATAATTTACTCAAAACAGGGCTAAACATTTTGAACAAAGTAGAACTGCAAAAGGCACAATATCTGCAAACCTGATAAAAAAATTGGAAACTACAAGTGCTTAGCAATATCTGCAAACAAAGATCCGGCGAGATCAACGGTGATGCAGTGTAGAAGAAGAACAGATGTGATTAATTTCGTGGAATTGAAGCTCAAAGAAGAACCTGAATTGAAGAGGAGATGAGGTAGGTCCTTTAATAAAGAATAGGAGGTAGTTCAACAATGAATGGAAGAGACGAGGTAGGTCGGAACAGGAGGTAGCTCGAATTAATGTCTCGAACAGATGCGAGGTAGCACGCATAGGAGGTAGGTCGGATAATCCTCTGCTCTCCATCGCCATCTCCATTAATTGCTGAGCTTTCGAATTAATGGCAGGAACGGCTGATGAGACCAGGCGAAGAATTAATGGCGGAACGGCTGATGCGACCCGAGGGCGAAGAAGAGAACGAGACCATTAGAAGAGAACGAGACAGGCGAAGGATGAGAGCAGGTGAAGTAATGGGATTAGAAAATCGAATACGAGGTTGCTCGGAGAATTGAAGATGAGGACAGGCGAAGTAATTGCTGAGGAGAAGGAGGTAGGTCGGACGATTGAAGAGGAGAGGATGGGAGAGACCGAGAGACCGAGAGAGAAGGCACACGTCTTTTTGGGGCAAAATGGTCTAAAAAAAAAAAAGGCTGGCTCTCAATGGACTTCTAATGGGATGATAAGCAACTCAATGGGAGCTTCAAAAAAAAAAGTCCATTGCCCATCAAAGTCCATCAATTTTTTAGGGATCCCAAACAGTCTTTTTTTTTTTATGGACTTATTATCCCATCTAATGGGATAATAAGTCCATTTGGGGTGTTCCCAAACAAGCCCTTACTTTATTTGAACAAAGATCCTTCACTGCGCTCTCCAATATAGGGGTGAGAATAGGTTAGACCCCTATCAACCGGCCTACAGCCTGGCCTGTTTAGGGCCTGGTCTGTTTGTTAAAAAGGTCATGTCAAAGCCTATTTAAAAGCCTATATGAATAAATAAGTCATACCTATTTTATTAAGGTCTGACCTGTTTACATATTAAATGAATATGTTTATATTTATATCATATAATAACACAATATTTATATTTTCATTCTTATATTTATATAGATTTTAATAGACTCAAAATGCTTGAAGCCTACTTATAGCCTTCAAGCCCTACAATATGAGGCTTTATTAAAGGCCTATATTGTAAGTAAGCCTTATGAAGGCTCAGGCCTGAGCCTAAAAAAAGGACTGTATTCAAACTCAGGTCTTTTAACCTCATTACAGGCTCGGACTGTTTAGCCAAAGTTTGGCCTGACTTGGCCTATTTCCACCCCTACTTCAATATAGAAATATCCTATTAATCAATAGGATGAAATTTGTTAGGTTTATCTTAAACTTGGTCCATTTCGGTGATAGCTTCAAAATTTTCATTTTTCTAGGCTAGAGAAGAATAGACGTCATTTTTTCTCTTCTTGGTCTGATTTGTTTCTATTTTGGTTAGAGTATTTTCCAAGTAATGATTTCGTTTGCATTGTTATTTATTTAGTAAACTAGGTGACAGTGATCATTTTAGACTTAATATATTTGTTTTTGAAGGATTTATAAATTGAAAAAAAGGTTAATGATGGAAAAAATTATGTTTGTCTACGCCATATTGGAAAAACACGAGTTTTAACATATATTCAATTATAAATGAGTTTAACAATATGAAGTTAATTTAATTTTTGTAATATTTTTCTTTTAATTTTTTGTCTATTAGGTATGTATTTATTCTAAGTATTTTTTTATTTATGATATAGTATTTTTTATTCTCATCCCTTTAATTAAAATTCCGGTCCGCCACTGCTTTGAACAAAGCATCAAGAATGAAGCAACAACCAAGATGCATTAAAGAAGTAATTCAAAAACCAAGGAATCAGAAATAGACAAATATCCAAAAGAAAAACAACATGCAGCAGAAGGAGATCCGATTACAACGATCAACTCGGTTCAAGCGATCGGCCGGGAAGACCAAGAAGGCCAACAAGGGGATCGAGTTGAAGTCCGCTGAACCGAAAGAACCGTGTAAGGAATGTACTAGAGTCAGCAAATCAGGCTGAATCTGTAGGACCGACCCGTTTAAAACCTGGCCCATCAAGGATCAGGCTTAAAAAATGGATAAATTTTTTGAAATTGGCCTTGTAGGGCTCAGGTTTAAACAGGCCGGCCCCATAGGGCCCCAGGCTGATCCGTTAGACCCTTTTAACTATAGCTGTTTTTTTTTTTAATGACTAAATCTAGTTTTTATGTTCACCTCATGAAATGAAAGTTTCTGTCTTTATGTGACATTTTTCTGTTAACCAAAATTATTGAAAATGACTAGAGATCAAGGTCCCAATGACATTGTTGGTGGCTGTGTCTAAGATCTTCTAGCCCCAGTGTCATTTGGATCCTGATACATCCACCCTCACTAGTGAGGTATCAGAGCCAGCTCGAATTTTGCAGATAATGCTGAAATATTTAGAACGAAGGTGAGTAGGAAACAATTCTCAAACATGAGTGAAATGACCCGGATCGTCCACTTCGATCCTTCTACCTCCTTAATTTCACCCTTTGTTCCCAGATCCTTGTCCCCTTCTATGAAAAGAACTCTTGCCAAGTAAAATAGAAAACCTCATTGAGGTTACTCATCATCCTGATCAGCCTATCGGACATACTGACTTACCCCTTCTTAGCCCGTACAGTTTTTACCACAGGAATAATCCTTTCACTAGTTCAATCAGATCTCTGATTAGAACCAGAAGACCGGAGGTTAAAGAAGTTGTTCAATCCACCAAACTTGAACAGTGTAGTCTTCCAGCAACAACTCAGGAACAATATTCCACTATCGAGATCTCTCCTGATCTCATTGATAAATGGAAATCTGAAGGATACACCCATCTTCATTTTGGTGCTATTCGTCTAGTTCTCACTCTCCATGGCGTAAAAGGACTTCTGATTCGCTTGCTAAAGTGGCCCTTTTAGACTCCACTTATAAGAAATATTCTCATGCTCTTGTTGGTGCACTTCTTACCACTCTTAGCAACGACAGTATTGTTTTGACTATCCAGCTAGATTACAATGTCAGTATTTTTGACAGGACTCTCCCCAGGAGACTGAGAGTTCGATCCGAACACGAGCTGATCAAGACTCCCAAGCCATCATGGCTACCCTTCATCACCGATTGTCTATCGTCTTCAGAATCATGCCTATGATCTTCAGCTTCCTAACTCCACTACTGATGCTCTTGTTGCAATTTCTAACAGAGCAGATGATACTTCTATCATCCAAATTCCCCGGCAGATTCCAAAGGATGAACTTGCCAAGATAATGCCAATGCAATGGATTAGCAACTATGAAAAGCTTTTTCATGAAAGGGGACGGATGTTCACACCACTACTCCGCCGGTTATTGAAGACCTTGGAGATGGTGTTTCAAAGACTATTTTCTCCGGACCCGCACTTCGGATCATCAAATCCACATCCTCGTGGCAAACTTTGGTCTCTCACACCGGCCTATACGCCTTCCAGGAAAGACCCTCCAATAGCTTGGGTTAATCAAGACGCCAAGCCTTGCTATGTTTCTCATATTAACGGTCACTTCCTATGGGATGTTCCACGATGAGGCATGTGTGATCCAACCGTGAATGTGACACCCCGAATGGTGGGAAGACTCAGATGATGAACAAGGATTATATCCTTGTAAGTATGCTTACAAGCAAGCACTAAAGAATAAGCCAACCCCTAGATCTCCTTGTAGATCTCACAAAACTAAGAGGTTTGATGACAATGATGATTATGGCTCGACACGCCCGGTTACTTCACGCGCTCTACACGTCGTTGGCAGCCTCCTCCTCCTCCAGCAAAATCTTCAAAAGATATGTCCCTTGTTGAATTGATGCTAGAAACAGGTCATCATGACCTTGTTGAGAAATATTTTCCTGATGCTGTTATTACAAGTCCACCAAAACCCTTTGTTGCCACTCCAGCTCCAACTACTTCTCAACTTATTCCTTGTATTGCCATGCTCAACCCTTATGAACAGGAATTTCCTCCTCTTGAAAGAAGAGTTGACCAGGCTAATAGGATTCCATCCAAGCCTTATGCTATTCCTAATACAGTTGATGCTCAGGGAAATTTCCAATCCACACAAGCTGAAGAAGTTTTGAATTGGCAGAATCAGAATGCCGTTTGCCAAAATAATACCTTGAAAAAGATTGATTCCAAGCTTGATTCTCTTACAACTAAAATAGAAGGATTAGCCTATCAGATCGATCAAATATCTGAAGAGGTTAAGAATCTCTATCTTCACCAGAAGCAGCAGGCCATCAAGCTGGATGCAGAACTCAAAGCATTTATCGAAAGAGGGTACATGGGTTCCCAGTTCAAGCAGAAGGAAATTGAGCTTCAAGCCATTCAGCAAGATTTAAAAAGGATTGAACTAGATATAGCCAAAAAATAGTCTCGGCTATATATGAGCCCTATCCTTCATTTTCAACCATTCCAGCCCCTTTGCTTCCATCATCACCTACAGAAGATTACAGCAAGCAGTTCAAATTCAATTATCTATTGTTTGCTCAACTATCATCTCCAAAATTACCTTCACAAACCAGACCTCAGCCTAAGTCCCAGTTTACCTATCCTAGGCCAAGGCCACCTCATTTCACGCCCTTCCAGACTCATGACCCACGATCCTATTCAGGTATTCAAATTAATGAACCATGTTCCAGTGTACCTCCCTCTCAAGGGAAAAATAAACAAACAGCAGATCCTTCTCGGTCTACTCAACCACCTACATACTCATCCATTACCACAACCACATCCTCCTCACAAATCTCCACTAGTACTACACCAGCCATTAATCCATCCCATACTTCCTCCATAGGAATTCTTCAAAGTCCAAATCCATTTACCCCCTTACAGGACTCATGTAGCTCGGAAGAATCCGAGTCAGAAATTTTTTCACAGACCTATTCTGATGCTAGCTCTGAAGCTGAAATGGCTGATATCTCAAGAATTGCTATGGTCGACTGGTGAAGAAGAAGAATTCGAGGAATCATTTGTTGAACACCCGTAAGACCAGTCTCAGACTAGACCATGATTATAAGCCTGCCAATGGTCCATGGTTTACTTTTGATGACATTCCTTATGAAAGATGGAGATTCCACCTTCAAGAATTCAGTGCCTGGATAGATTTACAGATCACTGCAAACCAAATTCCTCTTAGACAAGCTTTGCAGGAGTTTGTCTCCAGATTCACTGGTACTCTTAGAGAATGGTTCCAAAACCTTTCTCCATACCAGAAACTCCAAGCAGTTCAGGTTGAAGATCCTGCTATTCTTCTTGCTGTCGTCCATAAAGAATTTATTGGTGACCACCATATTATCCAGAAGAGAGAAAAGCAAGAATTCTTTGAAATGAAGTGTTGTTCCTTAAAAAGAAAAGATCTTCAAATTCATTATCAGAGAATGATACAGAAGTACCACATGTTAAATGGTGGTAATGATGTGAATTTACGCCATACTTTTGTTGTCTCCCTTCCTGATGAGCTTCAAGCAGAGCTTAATAGGAGCATCAATGCTCTTCAAAGAGACATGACTGATATCTTTATAGGAGAACTATACCAGCTTGCTCTCAATGCCCTTGACAAACTCTGTGAGCAACATAAGTTTTTCAGAGATATGCAAAAGAAGGCCCACAAATTCAAGCCTGCATGTAAAAAGCCTTATTTGAAGATTAAATGCAAGGATCAAAAGGATTGTTATTGTCCTTCAAAAAAGAAGTCTCATTATCGCTCTTATCCTCAACCTTTCCAGAAACCTTACAGGAAGTCAAGGCAACCAAGGTTCAGAAAGAAACAACGATTTTTTAGATCTAGAAGACCTTCCTCTAAAGGCTCCAGGTGCTTTATTTGCAGAAAACCAGGACATTTTGCAAAAAATTGTCCTAGAAAAATAAAAGGTGATGTCAAGATGATGCAGAGGCTTCAAAAGATCCTGATGATTTCAGACAATGCAGCAAATATTGAAGATTATATTGAAGAACAAGATGAACAAAATGATGAAACACAATATGTTATTCCCTCTTATGAAGGATCAACAGACTCATCCTTTTCTGAATCAGAAGATGGATCAGAGGAAGATTATTCTCCAGGAACCATCAATCTTGTCCAACAAGTTTCTCCCCAAACTCCATCCATAAGATGTCTTGGATCTTTGAATCTCAATCCTAAAGTTAATTTGAAGACTCCATTGCCAAAAATTCAAGTCCAAGTCCTACCAGAAAAATATTCTAAGCCCATTACTGCAATAGCTTTCTTTGACACGGGTTCATCTCACACGGTGATGAAACCGCACATCCTTCCTCCCGAAGAATGGGTGCCTCATAATCGTACTTCTTTACCGCGATGGAAAGATGTTCAAGATTGATTTGATCACCGAAGAAATATCAGCATTAAGTTCTTCCAGGATGTACCTTAAAAATCAAGGTACTAGGAAGTGAACTTCCAGGAAAGGACATCCTTCTTGGTTTTGATGCTTTTTATCATACCAAGAACTTAACTATACTTCCTAAAGGAATCAGATGGAAATCTAACTTCAGTCCTTGGACACAAATTCCCTCTCTCTACGAATTACAAGATGCTCCGCCACAGTATTCAGACATAAAGGACCAGTTGTTACAGAACTGTGCTGACAGCCATGATCAGTTTACACATCCTTCTCCACTATGGAAAAATACCGATTTCTTCATCAACCTTCCTTTTAAAAGGAATGAAGATATTAATCCCACTAAAGCTTCACATCTAGGAATGAATCCAGATGATTTAAAGCTAGCCCGAGAAGAATGTGCTACACTACTTAAGCAAGGCCTCATAGAACCAACCAGGTCTGAATGGGCTTGTCAAGCATTCTATGTTGATAAAAGATCAGAAATCAAAAGAGGAAAGAAAAGGCTTGTCATTGATTATAAGCCTCTTAATCATTTTCTTCAAGATGATAAATTTCCTCTTCCCAAGCCTACAGCCCTGTTCGCCCAATTGAAAGGTTCGGCCCATGTTTTCTCAAAGTTCGATCTTAAGGCAGGTTTTTGGTAACTTGGGATCCATCCACAGGATCGGCCCAAAACAGCATTTTGCATACCCAATGCTCAGTATCAATGGACTGTTATGCCCTTTGGCCTCAAAGTAGCCCCTTCACTGTTCTAGAAGGCCATGACTAAGATATTCGAGCCTATTGTCAATAATGCTCTCATCTACATTGATGATATTCTATTATTCTCAAGAATCAAGCTTAACATCAATTGCTTCTAGCCCAATTCTATCGATTGTAGCTCAACATGGCATCATGCTCTCCTCCAAGAAAAGTGAAATTGGAATTACAGAGGTTGATTTTCTTGGAATGCACTTTAAAGATGGTAAATACAGTCCAGGTTCGCATATTGCTCAGGATCTACTAAAATTTCCTGATGATAATCTCTCCTACAAACAAGTTCAACAGTTCCTCGGAATTGTTACTTTTTTGAGAGATTTATTCCTCAATTGTCCCATCATACCAGCCACCTGTACAAGATGCTAAAAAAGAATCCACCATCATGGTCCCAGGTACAGACAAATGCTGTGATTACTCTCAAAAGGATTGCCCAAAATCCTCCACCATTAAAGATCCCGGATCAAGGACGAGAGGATCTTACAACCGATGCTAGTGATGACTATTGGGGTGCAATACTTCTTGAAGAAGTTAACGGAGTACGAAATTACTGTGGGCATGCTAGTGGACAGTTTAAAGACTCAGAAAAACATTATCATGCTACCTACAAGGAAATCCTTGCTGTCAAGCGGGGAATTGAAAAGTTTAGCTTCCATCTGAGCCCCTACCACTTCACAAGAGAAATGGACAACACATCTTTTCCAAAGATGCTAGATCCAAAAAGAAGTTATCGCGATGCCCAAGTTACTCCGGTGGAAAGACTGGTTTTCACGTTATAAATTCTCAGTTAAACACCTCAAAGGTCCCCAGAATATCCTTGCAGACTTTCTTTCTAGACCACAAAAGACTCCTCCTCCTCATCCACAAATCCTCTACATCCTCACTCTCTCAGATATCCATCCTCCAATCACCATGCCTTACTACACTAAAGCAACTATCCTCCCTCCCGATTCGACCTCCACTCCTTCATGATTTTCAAAAATATGCCAATGAGCATCTTTACTCTTGGCTTCATCTCCTGTTTAACAAGACAGACCTTATCCCTAAAGTCCAACATTTTAGCTCTATCTGCCCTTATACTACTATCCCGTTCATTCAAAGTCCTATACCTGATGAACTTCTTTGGTACGTCTGGTCCATGACTATCCTTCATACCAGTGCCATCGCCTTTGCTCCTCTACTTGTTTACCACTACATCTGTGACAGCCACAATGCAGATTCTGCCCTTGTCAAATTCCTTACTCTCTTTGCCCCTCTTCCCTTCTGGAGAGGTTCCTTGTTTAATGTGATAAATGAAAATCAGCTCTGGTATCTTAAAAAATCAAAACAAAAAAGATTTTCTTGTGTGTTTTTCCTTAGCAGGGTATATCATGCACGTAAAAACGGATGGGGTAGAATTGGAGACCAATGCACTACTTTGGCCCGAATCTCTTGATTGGGTCCGACTGCACCCAAGACAATGGACGAACTTGGCCTCATTCTTGCCAATTTTAATAAATGTGTCTCAAAAGAATGCACAATCCTTGGCCCCTGTTCCCGGTGATGATAAAGCATATGCATATGATGAATTGTATCGCCCCAGCCACACTATGTGTCCTCTTACCATGCAACTTCCTCACAAGCACCCGAACTTCCCCTCGACTCTCGTGGAAATATTCTTCAGACTCTCAAGACCCTTACGAAGATGATTATGGGGACCAATTTACTCGCTTATCCTTGTCCCCTTCGGGCTCATCTAAGTATCCACCATTGTACTCAACCACGTGCCCAAGACCCAAGCCTGCACAATGACCCGCTTGGCTGGATCCATATCATGATAATTTTGACCCCCTCGTTACATCAAGTCCAACTACTACGACAACGGTGACAATGACAACAATAATCTCTCTCCCGCCACGAGCCAATCCGCAAAGTGGTCCCCATAGCTAGTGTCGGCAGACTGTTTGTCAGCGTTCCAGCCGGTTTCAAGTTTTAAGTCATGTGTTTTCTATAGGTATTACGTGTCCTTTACTTTTCAGGTGTGAAGTTAACAATGTTAGTATTATCATGTACTGCTGTCTGTCGTCTTTTATTTTCAGCCACTACTTTTGCTAGTGCGTCTTTTTTCTAGTTTGTCTTGTAATGGCTCTGCTTCTCTATATAAGCAGACTTCGTGTTCAGATGTAACCAGATCGCAGTTGATCAATACTATCCGAGTGTGTTTTCTCTATGACTTCTTTCTAAACTCCTCTTCCTGTTTCTGAAAGCCTTAGTTCTTAGCATGTCAGTATTATCTGCTCTTTAGATTCCAAGTATGCTCTGCACTTGCCTCTCCATGAGGAACCTGTGCATCAGAACAGAATCAAGATCACGATCCAGTATGTGAGAGTACTGAAAATTAGGATACTGAATATGCCAGTATTGTATGCATTGATTGGGAAGATGCTTGAATCCTAAAGTGTCCTTGAGCGTGGGCAAGAGGTAAGTCCCGAAAAAGCTCGGACTGTCTACTGGATTAAGCATCTCTCCATCAATACGTGCATTTCCTGGTAATTGTCCAGTATAATAATTTTCAGTTTATCAAACTTTCTCGGTTATCCCGTCAGTTAGATAGGATAGATCAAGGTCCCAATGACATTGTTGGTGGCTGTGTCTGAGATCTTCTAGCCCCAGTGTCATTTGGATCATTCGGTGTAATTGACTGATTATTATTATTATCATCAGAGTTGAAAAAATGTAATGTTTTTTAAAACGCAGATTCACCACTCTTAACCACAAGTAGTCGTGGCTAAAGTGTAACTAATGAGTCATATTTTACACTCTGTCATCATCAAATGCTCATTTTTAATAACGTTTCCTATATATATACACACTACTATTTGAAAAAAGAACGAATGATTTTACTTTGGGGAACTCGTCCATTTTAATTTTAAATAAATATTAAATAAATAGCAGATTTTAGAATGAGACGTTAGAATACATAGGTATAGATGCTATAATTATTAGAAGACAAATGTAGGTAACCCAGGGCCCTGGATGATGAAGAACGCAACTATGAAATTATTGTGCGTGAAAGATAAGGAAAAAACCAACAAAATAATCATAGTTTGTTTTCCAAGAAAAAAAAAATTGGAGACATTTTCTAAGCACTACTCTATAGTCTAACCAAAAAAAAGGAGGGGAAAAAACAATTCAGATTAATAGTAGTTTTCAATTATCATCAAATGTTTCTAACGTCATTTTGTTCCACAATCTGATGCTCATCATAAAGCTAAAAGGATCCTTGAAAGCTAAGTGAGCTCTTATCTAAAGCACAATCAAATCAAACGTTATTGAAATTGATGATAGTGGCAAAGATGATGACAATAATAGTCATCGTACTAATGTCGTTTAGTATGCTTCTTATGTTTTATGTGAATTATTTGTTAACATAGTTTGCTTTTAATTATTTGTTGAGTGATTATTTGTTGAGTGATTATTGTTTGGATATTAATGTTGATAACATTTATTTGATAAATTAGAGTTTTAATTATTGTAATTTACTGATTATATTTCTTTTAAAAAATCGGAGGAAAAATAGTTAAAATTTGGAATAGTAATTTTTAGGCCCTAGAGGGCCGACCCTGGTGCTCTCGGGGCCGGACTTTAAAAAATAGATGTCTTTCTTAGCTCGAGCCCTAGAGGGTTGGCCCTGATTCCCGAATGCACCGTGTGCTATGTGGCCGTTGATGAGGTGGCGAACCAGTCTCCAAGCCGCGAATCATCGTTGAGTCACCAGTTCGGAGGAGGCGCTGCCGAAAGTGGTAGTGGCGGAAGGGGATAGTAAAGAGAGTGAGAGCATGGTGTCGGAAGAGACCACTGAGACTTCTATGCTCTTCCGGGATAAGCCGGAATCATCACCTTAAAAGAGCGACGAAGCCAACGGGTTGCTATAGATCGCCTTCAACGTATTGGCCTGGAGCTCAATTGATGATGAGTTGAACCAAAGTAAGAGAAAATGACAAGATCTAACCATGGGAGAAAGTTTGAAACCAGATCAAAAAGTGAAGTATCCGATTTAGACAAAGGAGATGGGGGCGACGTTGATCTTGTCGTTCGAAGTGGAGAAAACGTGAGGAGGAGTTTAAGGGCGAAGTTGATCTTGCCATCGTTCTTGTGTGGTTGAAGATGAAGGTTCGTCAATGAAGGTTGGGGGAAGTGAGGAAGAAGACGAAGTCGGAGACTCGTCTTCGTCAATGGAGGTTGGGGGAAGTTGGATAGGAAGCTCACTGACGATGGGTGGGGAAGAACCTCGTCGCTAGTGAGTAGGTAGGGGTTGCCTGTGGCGGAGAGTGAGAGGCTGAAAAAAAGAGAGGATAATGGATGGAAATGTGAAGATGAAATTACAAATCTTAGCTTTCTTTCTTTCTTTTTTTTTTTTATTTTTATGGAACTCATTTTGATGGAATTTCGTGCCAAACAAAACTGATGGAATTGAGAGCCAATTTCATTTCCACACCCCGTGCTTCCACAGTACCAAACAAGCCATGGTGAATAGAAATCCAGCAGCATCAGGTGAGGGGATCATGTCTATTTGGATTAAGGGTAGAAAGTATATGAAAAAAAAGTATTATCCAGACTTTTATAAACATAATTATCAACCTTAACTTAAACAAGCACAATGACAATGACAGGCTCAATCGTCATCACGACATTAGTAACTTGCTCTTGCCATATATCTAGGGCTACGTGTTCATTGCTCACTGGACAAAGCTGCTTCTGTCTGCAACCAAATAAATTTTGAGGCTGCTTTCGTGTTGAAGACAGGCAAAACGTTGTTTGTTTTCGACCAGGACAACGTAATTTTGGCTTCAAAATATCAACTACATACTTGGACCTCTTCGTTTCACTCTATATGTCTTCTGTTGCTGGAAATTTTCGCTTTTTTTAAATATATATATATATATATATAAATAGCTTGTTTTAATTTAAGTGATCCCAAACACTGTGTGAGCGAACAAGATTAGAGAATGACACTTTGGCGAGATGGAAAAAAGAAAAACTTGGGTTGAAAGACTTGTGATAGCAAAAGCATTTAGCACTTGCACTGAGAGTAGGTTATGGCTTCAAATCACGTAGATGCCTTTTTTAGAAAAATCCAAAGGCCTCAATCTAAACTCAAGCTCCTTTTCTAGGCCTGTAAGCCCAAAATTGTAAGCAAGAGGGGTTAGCGTAACAAACCTTAAACAATAAAGGTAACCCAGCCCAGCCCAAATCCAACCCATTTCAAAATCGGAGGGGCTACTTTATGAACCTTTACTCCCTTGTATCCTACATATAAGTTACACCCTTTATATATCCAAAAAAAAAAAAAAAAAAAAGTTACATCGTTGATCCTCAATACAACATATTTTTTATTTTTACTAGACACAAATATTTTCTTATTGGTAAAATCATGTTCAAGGCGTTGCTGGACACCAAACTTGAGCACCTCTCCCAACGGAGATTCAAACCCTAGTTCGCCACGTTTTGAGGGATTAGCACATTCCACTAAACCCAACCAACTTGTTAGTATAAGATATATTTGGATAATTTGTATTTGTCTTAAATGTAAGACATATTTATTTTTATATTTATTAGTTTTTTTCTAATTTATCTCTATTGATTTTATCATGAAAACGAGGACAAATAAGACTTGACCCAATGTTTACATTTGAATTCCCAAGAAAAGCATTTTTACATAAAGATAAAACACATTTCGCATATTTATATCATACATTGTTAATCACGTTGGAAGAAGAAGAAAAACAGCTTGTACGGATGTACCATCCATTCAAACAGCCACGAAATTTGCGTTGTTAACTACCTTCAATTTGAACCCCCAACCACCATGCTTACCTCCTCTCACTTGTAAAGTTCAAGCCCAACTGAGCCAAACCAAACAAGCATCCCATAATGCTCCACCTTAACCAGACACGACCCCTCTTCGGCTTACCTGTAAAGTTTTTCCCTTTACAAATTTGTGTGTCTATCTCTCTCCAAAAAGTTCTGTTTGTAGTTTGATCTGCAAACGATTCATAGGATCAGACATGACAGCGGTCACATGCAACAACTACCTCCTCTGTAGATACATTGCACTCGCATCGCGAACAATACCTCTCATCCTTAACCTTAATGTAAGATCAAAATAACTAATTTACCTAAATTAAGAACATTCGTTAAATTAATTATTTGTCAAAAATCTATATTGCCTTCCGCAAGATGCCCTTTTAAAATTATTTGCTTTGAAACTAACACTTGATACAAACCCATTCAACATGTGCAATTAATATGGATTATTTAAAAACAAAATGATAAGTATTAGGGACAAAGTGATTTATTACTATATTTATGATCAAATGGAACACCCCAATTAAATCTTAGATTAGGGACTTGAATTGGTATTTCTTTAACTGCAACAGCATGCATGACATTGACACGCAGATTATGAACATGAAACAAAACAACACAGCCCATAACGCGACCAAAAGTCGTAGGAAGGAATCAAATCCAGACAGAGGGACCAGCAAAGTGAGGGACTTGAATTGTTCCAACCATATCATTTAATTTGATTTAAAATCCTCACCAAACCCCTCCCTGGAAATAATAAATGCTCTGATATTTTGGCCTTTCCTTACGAAATCACGTCACTACAAATATCTCTCACCTAAATACACATAATCAATCCACAAATATACAGACATATCAACATGCTCCACTTAAATATTCATTTCTCATGCCATTTAACTTATCCGTATATACGGATTTTGCTTAAGAATATGCTGTAACATGACAAATTCCAAATTAAATGAGTTGAAGTTGCAGAAGAGGTAATCAAAGGCAAAAAACAGAGCACATTTTTTAAGGCAGAAACACCAAGCTTTCACTGCATAAATAGCAGAACAGAACAAGAAGAAAATAAAGCAGAAATTAAAATTTAGTATCACAACAATCACAAAACTCTGATCCAAAATGCGAATCATATTACCACAGAAAAATATTACTCCTTCCGATTCTTAATTTAAGACATAGTTACCTAATTTGATTATATTAAAGTAATTAGTTAAGTTAGTTACTATGATATTTATTTTATAAAACAATTTAGTTATCTTTCTTAATCTCTTTCTCCCCTCCTTCTTGATTATTGTTGAGAGAGCATCAATAGAGATAAATTAGAAAACAATAGACAAATATAAAAACTATGTTTTATATTTAGAATCAACATCAACTCTTCAAATATGTCCTATGTTAAAGACAAGAGGAGGGAGTATAAAATTTCTTCTCATCTTGCTTCACGTAACTTACTATCTAAAACAATCATGCTATAAGAAGAAAATGTTCCCCCTAAAACAGATACACTGAAGTCATTTCTGAAAAGGCAGGAATCTTAATATTGCCAACGGATCCATCTGTACTAGCGCGTCACATGCAATTTCCTATGATAGAGATTCAATGTACATATACTTTTAATTAATAGGACGTGATTTCCATTCACAGTAAAACACATCATCAAGTTTGATGATAGCACCCAAATATGACTAGTTTAAGACTTCACCAAAGATGAAGATTCTAGTTCCATGACGAAATAGAAAAGCATTGTAACAGAAAAGAAAGCAAAATGAAAAGTCTAGAACTAGCGCTTTCTCACTCGAGAGGCATACAGAGATCAGAACACGTCAGTCAAAACCAAACGTCACCGACTATTTTTTTGGTCAGAAGCAATAAAATCGCTTGAATAACAGTGAGTTTGAAATTAGAGAAACTAAAATAAAAATTCACTTCATATAGCAAAAAACAACAACAAAAACACTGAGTAAGTTTAACTTATAAAATTGAGATCGTTATTTGGTAAGTAATACCAGAATTTTGGTTTTTTGGCCTATTTGTGAACAGGGGAGATGTATGATTTTTTTTTTTGGAATTGGGGACCAGGCAGGATCGAACCCTGATACAAAGGCTGAATAAACAAGTGTCATACCACTGCACTACTAAGTGCTTGGTGAGATGTATGATTTTTGTTTAAGCTACAATTACACAAAAAGCTGCTGCCCCAAAGGGAAACAAAAAACAATTACACAAAGCCAAAAGTGCCATGTGATCATTTTAATTGGCGAATGCACATCACAAATAGAAGTTGGATTCACCTCAATGCACAATCCTACAACCAATTTACTTTGACATGAATGTTACACAAAAGACCAGAATCAGAAAAAGCACAAAAAACAAACCTTTCATTGTTAATTACAAAAGACCTGGTTTACTAGAAAAGCCAAGCCAATATGATGATTTTTAAGTGAACTTCGGTTTAGGCATGGGGCCGTTATTTTGATGCAGAGGACCAAGCTTTTGAATCCAATGAAGAAGTCCTTTCTTATGGTCTTGGCAACAAAAGTTTGGCGCGAGTTTCAGAGTTCCGTCACGGGAAAACGAAGACTCAAATTGTTCTAATATCTTGACAATCTGCCAGAACTCAGGCCTCTTATCTGGATGTGAGGACCAGCATTGCTCAATTAAAGCTCGCATTCCAGATGGGCAGCTTGAAGGAATAACAGGCCTGGAATTCTGAAAAAAAAGAAAGAAGATAAATCACAAATACATTAGAAATGCTTATGTAGAACCTGCTATTTCAATTCCATGATAAAAGGGAAAGAGGGAAAAAAATATAAGCTAGACAGTTCACCAGCTACATTGTAAAAAAATTCCCCTGCTGAATTCGCTTTACTCTTAGCAATTTGTTGACTCAAATGTTATGTCACTCAACCAGATATAATCATTTATGGGACTATCAAAGCAAACTTATACTCTGTTTCCTTATTTGTATCAGCAAGTCATTTCAGTATCTCTCAACCGTTGATGCTTCTCCCAAGTCACAAGTAGAGAACAAGGATGAAAGCCTAGGACATGTGCAGTTACGGTACATTACAATATAATGGCCAACTTATATACGATGAAGTCTAAAAATTGTTTAATGGGCACAAATGTTCAGACATTGATAGGCACATCAGATCATGCCTAACACTAACGATTCATCCGAATAACTTCTGTCTGAACATTAAGAAAGGCCTGACCTTTTTTTATTCACATTGCAAACCTACAAGACTTGGTGGCTAAGGAGCATAGCGTACCTTATTCACCACAGCATAAGCAGCCTGGATAGGAGTCATATCCTCATAAGGTATTGTCCCAGTCACCATTTCCCATAGGATGAGCCCGAAACTGTACACATCAACCTTTCTCCCATAGCATTTACGTTTGATCATCTCAGGGGCCATCCAACGGTATGTACCGGGATCATCAGTAAATACATCACGGTATGCTTCCTCACAGGCAATGCCAAAATCAGCAATTTTGAGGTGAGAATCTTCACTGATAAGGACATTCTCTGGTTTAAGATCCCTATGTATGATACCTTGAGAGTGTATGTATGCCATTCCACGGGCGATTTCCAGAGCAAAAGTTATTAGTTTCTCAAGAGGAACAGTTTTGTGATCTAGCCTATGCAAGTATGCCCTCAAGGAACCCTCTGACAGAAATTCTGTGACGACACAATAAACTGGAGGTATTCTGCAAGCTGCTATAAACTGCACAAACAAGGTTAACTATATTAGATAGGACATTATATAAAAGTCAGACCAGTTATTTCTGCAAGTAATTCCAATAGCACAAGTGAAGGATGCAAAAACTACACATCTATTCCCTTAGTACTACAGCTGATTACTTTGACACAAATAACCAATGCATCAAACTCTGAAATTGGCAATAAGACAAAACTCGGCCAGTTCTTAGGCAATCATCTACCTAGTTTTTCTATGATAAAAACCATCATAAATTGAGAACTAGTTTCTCCATGTTTTTATCGGAAGAATCAGCTTGGAAATAAGAAACATTAACCAAATCTTGTCAATTGGAACAAAATAGTGAACTTTCTGACTTTCTAAATGAACAAGATATGACAGATCCTTTACGTGATGAGCAATTTTACTGTAATAAAACACAAAAAAACAGGGGAAGGCGAAGAATTGGAGCACCTTTATAACATTTTCATGGTGGAGACGAGATAAAAGAGTGACTTCTCTAATGAATTGTTTCTCTAATCGACCAGCCATGGTTCCGCTTTCGTCATCATCTGGTACCCTAATAAGTTTCACTGCAACAGGTTCATCCTTATAATTACCGCGATAGAGTCGGCTATGAGCTCCATGAGCAAACCTGAGCCCAATAAAGAGCTTAGAAAGATCAACAGTCCATTCTTCTGCAGTTTCCACGGCAGTAACCCTTCCGCCGCCATGTTCAAAATACTTGGTCCACGCTGATTCCTTCCGGCTCTTCAGGCTACCGTTCGATTTCGAGCCTGAAAATTTTGGACTTTCTGGTGATTTCAAAAAGGATAATTTGGCTTCAGGAGAGTGCTTGCTTGACACCTTCCCCATGATCCTCTTATCTTCTTTCCTCCGAGGAGCTGGAGTGGAGAACCTTTTCTGTTCATGCTTAGCTTCACGGAAGGTGTCAGTGATTAATGTTTCCGGCAAAGGAGATACGGATCTCGGCTTTTTCACATTAGGATTTTGATGGATCTTTGGAGCATCGGCGACATGCCCCAGATTGGAAGAAACTAAAGGCCTCGATTTGGATTTGGGAGGCGCGAAGGCTTCAGGCAGAGGAATGCTCATTCTCGAAGAGTCAAATCGGTGGCACACAGTGTGAGAGAATTTCGTCCTTCGTATCCATGAATTGGAATCTTCTTCCATTTTTATCATAAATTCTCCCTCTGTGATTCCCCTCAAGCCCTAAAATCCTGGATGCGTATGAATCTCCAGCAGAGAAGAAGAAGGCTCAAAGCAACCAAACTATCGCACTACTCCTTGAATACATCAACTAGCAGATAAACAAACAACGAATTGCTTTCAAATTTTTCCCTCAAGGAAATGAAAAATCCATTCGGACCAATGAAGACCGAAGAAGGATGAGCAAATTTCAGAAGAAGATAAGTTCATTTCTATTCGGAGACGGAAACTTTTGACCATTCACATTCAGAAAAGGCGATAAAACAGAGCGATTTGCTTCTTCACTGTTCAGGACCTGACCTTCCGTAACCTCAACAGCAAATCCCTATGAACGAAAAAAAGTCAAATACCACCTTCCGTAAAATACTGGAAAATCCCAAACAGATTACCGAATAAACAAATGTTAAATAATCAAATAGTCCTACAGACTCAATCAATAATAAATAATAATACAAAAAAGAACCTCAACAGCGACCCGGAAATAGAAAACTGCTTATTGATTACGTTCCGCTGGGCTACAAGAGAAGAGAGAGAGAAAGATTTTTCTTTTAGCAAGGTCTAAGAAATCTTATCATTCACATTAAAAGAATCAAAACGCCACCAAAATTAATAATAGATTAATCAGACCCAGATACACACAGACAAAACTAATTACATCATCCCCAGAGAATAAAAAAATACAAGAAGAAGCTTACCGGTCCACAAGGTTATCGGAAGGTTTCAGATCTCTCATAGAGATAAACAATCAATTCGCCATGCTTCAAAAAGAGATGATGTATTTTTTTATTTCCTGTATTGACCTTTTAAGTTGGGAAGGCGAGAAAAATTCTGCACCTAAAAGACGTTTCAATACTCTCTCTCCGTTTAGTAAGATTCAACGAAGATCATATACGTATGGCATACGGAGGAGGAAAAGACAAAAAAACAGAGACGGTAGATAATGAATTCGATGAATGAACCCACCTAATTATCTATCGAAAGACAAAGATGATGACGAAGATGACAATGATCTGATGAGAGATCAAAATAGGGCCCCACCTTTTTTTTTTTTTTGCCTTTGGAGCGTGCTTGAGGAGGAAGAAGAACCGTGGAGTGATTGAGGATGGTGGCTCTAGGCGGCGGGGACCACACGGAAAACGGAGGGAGACGGAATTTTCTTCCTTTGGATTTTCATTTTTTTTTACTTTCGTATTGTTTGTGAAAGATTGAAACTTTGAAGGGGGGAAATTACAAAATTAGGGATGGGAGGAATCCAAGTGTCGCTATCGGAGAGAATGAGGAGGGAAGGGGACTTTGGGAAAAAGGAAGACAGAGAAGCTACGTTGGATTTTTAATTTTCGGGTACGGTTCGCACGGATACCATACGGTTGGTATAATCTGGCAATTTCTGGGCTTGTTCTCAAAGGATTTATACCAATAATATACTCATAGATCCAAAAACAAACCCAACTAAGAATAAAGTAAAAGAGAAGCTTCTATCATAATATTTTTATTAAAATGCATATCGCGCACTCTAAGTATTGTTTTTCATATATATTTAATGTTCTAAAGTATTTTTTACTCGTGTATTCAGAACTCTAAAATATGTTTAATACGTTGAAGAATTTTTTTTTCAAGTGCCACAGTATTATGAAGTATTTTTTTTACAAGTGTATTAAGTGCCTTTAATTATCTAGATTATTAAGAGAAAAATTACATAAAAAAATATTTTAGGTTGTTAAACGCACCTAAAAAATACTTCACGTGCTGGGTGCAAAATCTTTTAAGGGCCCGTTTGTATTGGTTTTTTTTATATTAAAAAAATACTTTTTTAATGCAAAAAAAAACTGCTTTTTTAATTAGTTTATATGTCTAGATGATATTTTTTTTTAAAAAAAAAAAAGCCACAAAAAAAAAAACTAAAATACTGTTTTTTTAAAAGCTCCAATTTAGAGTTTAAAAAAAAAATACTTTTTTTAAAATCCCATCCAAAAGGCCCTAAGTAATGCATGCACTTAAAAAAATAAGGTGTCAATTGTCCTTCATTATTTTGTCCAAAAAAAAAATGTCCCTTATTATTATTAAATAATAAATATTATATTTCAATTTATGCAATAACTTTCTTTTGAAAGTTTATGTTCAACTTTCAAATTATGTACGTATGCATTATCTATTAATAATAAATATTAGGTTGGCAAAAAATATTAGATATTAGACCGGCCACCCATTATTTCCCGGAAAAAGTTTTGAAAACTTTCATTGTTAATCACCGACCTCTATTTTGTTTCACGAATTATAATTATTGCGTATAAGAATTTTCTGAGAAACAAAAATAATCCTGAGGTTGAGAGAAAATGTTTTTTTATTTTTTTTTTTAAAAAAAAAAAAAAAAGCATCATCCTTCGGTTAATTATAGCTTAGCTGCATAGGAGTGATAATTGATTTTTTTAATTAAAAAAAAAAAAGAAATATATTTTGTGGTCAGAATTGCTAGTTTGAATAACAGTTCCGGAATAAATAGTTGATGGAATTATGATCTTGATGGTTGCATAGAACTGGCCAATAACTTGGATTCAACGCACCGCCTGTTATCCATCCCATCCATCCAATAATAACCAAAGTTTGTTAAATAAATAAATAAATATTCCATTTTTGTTGCAACTAAATATTTTGTTGTTGATAAAGATTCCTGCCTTCCGAATTTTACGTTGATTAAACAGAATGTTCTTTTTTTGTTTAATCAGATAATGTTTTATTTCTGGATTAACCTCAATTAAAAAGGTCAGTTAGTCTTGATCCGAAAGTTGGGAAAATTCGAACCAGGAATTCCAGCTGATTCACCTTTACTAATTTATTTTAACAATTTTTAGGATGACTTTAAATTTTGACTTTTACCCCTTAAAATTTTGACTTTTACCCATGAGGCCATAATTCATCCCAATTCTTCTCATTCTCATTTGTCACCTAAGCTAATCCTAAGCAAAAATCATATTTTTATATATGGAATGGAGATTCCCTACCTATCCAAAGGATAGGCACGGGAGCATTTTTCATCTAGCCCGTTCATATGAGATCTGGATGGCTTTCAAGTTTAATTTATTTTTCCTTTTTATTTTATCAAAAAAATTATTTTAATGGGTAGAAAATCTAAAATTAAAATAATCTCTTAATTAATATTTTTTCAAAAAATGATTTTTCAACTTAAAAATCACCAAATAAAAAATATTAAATCGATTTGCCAAATCTCATCTGAACGGTCCAGATGAGACAAGCTCTCCCTACCTATCCAAAAGATAGATAGGAAAACCGGTTCCATATATATATTGGCCTAACCTACGATCCAAAGGCAGGGCAAAATCTTCCTTCCTCCTAAATGATATCGATGTTGAACAAGGTGAACTATCTATTGTCTTCAGCATGAACCTAAATATCCAGAAGCTAGGATGCCTCCCCCATGACCAATTCTATGATCGAACCCCCCCTTTTAGTGAGAGTGTCCGACCTTTTTAAATCCAAAGACGACGGTTTGGTCAAGATATTATTAGATGCTAAATGTAATTATCTCTCCTAATAAAGATTTAAATTTAGGTTCATCACTTTATAAAGCATTGTCTCTTTTTCACTAGGCCCAACTGCGTCATTGATTTCCACTTAATATTTTCTTTGAAGCAAGAGATGAAGAGGCGAATGTGAGTGTTCTGCGAGAAGAGAGTCAATATGGCCCATGGCCCGACAAAGATTAAGATGGGCCTATGTTTGAAGTTGGGGTGAGATGTAGGATGCGTGGCAGTGAGACAAATAACTGTTTGGGACAAGCAAAGACAAAGGCTTTTGTGGGCTTTCTAGGTAACCGACAATTATGAGGCCATTAATGCTGGGCCCATTAGGATGTTGTAATTAATTCTAGATATCATTCATTTGAACCATGTTTTGTGTTTCCTCAACCAAACCAACTAAAACAACACACAAACACAACAAACGATAGCGGATGCTGGCTATTGTTGGGGATGAGGTTTAATCGAAACGACTCCTCCTTCATAATCTGACTCATCAAGATTTAAATCTTCATTGGAAGACTTGTCTATATTTAGTATCCTACTTGTCTCAAATAAGATTATCTCCAACAAGAAGATACATTTGTCTAGCTAAAAGAGAGAAGATGATGTTGGCTTCACTCTCTGCTTTTTATACCTAATCATACATTGGAAACTATGCTTGGTTCGGTAGTTTGCACTAAAAATACAGAAAGAAAAGTCAAATATTTCTTAGGATCCTTACTAATAGGATCAATAGTGCTTCATAATATAGGATCTTTTGTCAAATTTAATAAAATATTTAAAACATATTTTCAATAATGCCTTTACTTCTTTCATTTTTAAATTAAATAATTACCATACTTTGATTAAGGATAATTTGATGACATTGTAAAAATGTTTAATATTTAAATGACCAGAATTTTAAGGGTGTGTTTAGTTTGAGTCAAGGGGAGGGAAGACTTTTACTAAAATGTTATTAATGAGAAGAAAAAAGTGTTTTGTTGAGAGTATAGTCTTGAAACATTGAAAAATTTTCATGAGCAGTTTGATTAAAATAAGATAAAAATTTTATCTCCCCTCCCCCTAAAACCAAACACACCCTATTTTTATTTTATTTTATTTTATTTTTGGGGGGGGAGGCTAACAAGAAACAAAATGAATGATTTTATTTTACACGCTTTTTAAAATATATATATAATTTATTACAATGTTTATCACAATTTATTAACTAAGTCAAAGTCAAAAATGTATCAAACCTAAAACCCGTACGCTGCGTGGGATATACCCAGAATATCCATTTTGTCACTAATACTTACTCTAATTTCAAATATTGTTTTTCAAGGCTTTACAAAAATATTTATTGATAGTCCACCAATAAGATTATCACATAGATAGTGTAATTCGAAACCTTGATAATTATGAAACAACTAATAAACAACTGAACCCGGCTTTGTTGGCAAATTTAAATATTGTTGTATGTAAAACAGAAGGAAATTCTTTTACCAACATAATACCTCAAGTGAAAAACTTCTTAAGAAATTATAAAATTATTCTCTTTTAATCACTTTAAATGGGAGAGGGCTCGAAACATTACGGATCCAGCTAATATCTGTGTCTCGAATTGGATCTTGTAGAATGGGTTAGTCCCCTCACAATTTAGTGAACCAATATTTAAATTCCTGTTAAGAGATATGACCATATTTAATGTCCGACACTACCTTGATCATTTTTCTCTCAGCCTAAATAAAGGTAATATATGTTTGTATATCTAGAGAGGCCTTAAGTTCATCGGGCGAATTGCTGAGAAAATAACAGTTAACCACGACCACAAGATCATGTCCTCATAAAATGAATGATGGTTTTTGTTTTCTTTATGGTTTTATTTAATTTGTTCCCTCTCTCTTATGACCAGTCTTTCCCTTTCTCTCTGTCTTTTCGGTTTCTTTGAGTAATTCAAAATAGGAACACCACAAGGTTCAAGAACTTTCAGGCTCCTTCTGAATTTTGACTTGTGTTTTCTCATGAAATCCCTTAGATATCTGTGATTTATTTGAAATTTGGGATGATCTGCAGTAGACAAATTAATTAACTCCAAGAGAAAACGAAATTAAATCATAAAGTCTGTTTTCTTTCATTTTCATTTGTTTTTACCATTTAGATTAAATCTCATCGGTTTAAAGTTGACATGATATGAGATACTGGCACAGAAATGTAGAACAAAAGGAAAATGGAGAGATTTTGTTCCCTTATAAACAAGCATTTTCGTAAGCCAGTCACTTAATGTTAATTTAATATTTATATATAGCCGATGGATAATATTTAGTTTTGGCACAATATTAATTGATGTTAAAAAATATTGTTTGTTATATTGTTATATTTTTTGGCCTAACGGCCTATAGCCTTTTACCTATGAGTTGAAATTTAACTAGAAGATATAATATAATGAAATGAAGTTAATTTCATATAATTAAATAGTAAACGAATCCTCCAGATCCCTTTTTTTTTTTTTTTTTTTTTTTTTAAAGGGTCTTATCAGGTAGACAGGATGGTGGGTGGGTAGGTAAGATTTCTAAATCCTTGTACACTACAGGCTGCTGGTTAATATTTCCATTTTGACTTCTTTTTAGGTGTAACTCACACGACATGGTAGACAGGAGCGTCTAAATAAATTGATATATATGAATGAGGAATATAATTTACTTCAATATAAATAAATGCTATTTTTTTATTCATAAAATTATCGATCACCATAATTCCCCCATCTATATGGATTGAACCCAAGGGCAAAATTTTTTTTTTTACAAAACCCCAAACTCACGTCTGTAGCATACAATAATCACTAATGAAAATTAAAGATCATCAACTTCACAAACAAACATACTCACACACGGCCTACACAACCGCCACAGCCTTACAATGCATATTAGGAAGCTTGTCAAGCAAATCTACTGTTAACAAAGAAGCTTTTGGTTTGGTCTTCGTCGTCGTCATCCTCTGATCAGCCGGAGAATGATTATTATTATTGTTATCCGTCCAATTACTAGTGTTCCTTTCACATGGACCTAGCCACTTGGCCTGCATGTACCTTTGCCTTCTCCATGGCCCTAGGTGCATTTTCTTCTGCTCCATGCACTTCTTCGCCGCCGTGCACATTATCTTTATCACGTTGCTTAGTCTTTCTGCTTTCCCCACAAACACCTCCGGCAGCCGACCCACAAGGCGGTTGTAGTCCTCACTGCCTCTCGCCATCTCAAACTCGGCCCGGAAGTTCAGTTCTATGATCACCCTCACTTCTCCTTTCTTTGAACTTGTGTTGTCTATCACATCAATAAAATTGTGTTCTCCTGCACATGTCACGATCGTGTTAACGTTAATAAACGCTTATCCAAGTGCTTTTTGTTACTATATATTAAATTAAAAGTGCCCGTGATACAAAATAAAGGATATGTAGGAAAAAAAAATGTAAATATTCTCATGAGTGTACTGTACTGATGTGAGAATCATGGCTAAGAGATTCAGAAACATTTTTTAGATATATCTTTACTCTGTTGATGATGGATAATGTTCTATAATGTGTTATGATACCGACGCCTCTTTATCCGACCAAGGTTAGTGGTTTCCCCTCATATAGATTGAAAGTGAAATATCTATCTAAAAGACGAATCTTAGGTTCCTTGTATATTACACGTTACAGTATATATAATTTGTAATATCATAGGGTCATTATCTAATGAGTCTAACTCAACAGCCAAAGTAGTAATAATCTAGTGACACGAAAACGACTCCACAACTAGCTAGATATATAGGAAAGATCAGAGAAGCTGGCTAGCTATAATTAATATAGGCTAAAGGATAAGACCCATATATTTATATTCATGTAGTAGTAAAAGAGAACGATATATAGACAGACAAATTTTTTTTTTATACTCATATCTCCTATCCGACCATGCCGAGTGGTTTCTTTGAATCATATGTGAAAGTGAAATGAATGTTTAAGAAAAAGATATTATATAATCTATGTTTGCAAAGTTTGAAAGGGCACCCTACATCTTATAATTTTTAATCCCATAAGATGGTCACTGTCTATAAATATATAATATGGTCACGGTCTAAACAGGTAAAGTAATAATAACTTAGTGGCGTGAAAATAATTTAATAATTAGATAGGAAAGCCAGAAGAAGTTTAACTAAATATAGGTTGAACCTACCAGATATGTTTAGATACGAAAGGCTAGGGATATAAGATACTACAAAAGTAATCGTATAATTATGACCAGAAAAAATATATTTTTAGCTACCAAAAGAAAATTGTTAACAGACACGATTGGCTTTAAATCTAAAATAACAACAAAACAAACAGACCGGACAAGTTTTTTTTTTTTTTTTTTTTTTGGTGAACAAAATTATGTTTGGTTTTGCGGAAGTGATGAATAGGTTGGGAAAGTGTGAGGGAGATGGAATGAAGGAAAGGTTTCTTTTGGCGTAAAGGGAAACCATTTCTACCCCCCTTAACCATAATGCGTTCAAAAAATTCCAAAAATACCCTACCAAGGCCTGCAAAACTAACTACTCGTATTAATTATATACTACAAAAATCTTGTTTTTTTTTTCCCTCCCTTAATTAATATCCATCATATTTTGGTCATATAAATTTTACTTATTTTAATTCCCTTTTCATTTCTATCAAGCATTATTATATTTTTAACGTGCCGAATATAAAAATTATTTGCAAGGAATCATGAAGAAAGAACATATTTATATATACCTGCTGGAATATCCTTGCAGGTTCTCCATTTAGTTTTACAGAGCGCAGAGTTATAGCCCAGACTGTGGAGGCGCTTAGAAACTTCTCTCATCAAGCATCTTCGGCAGCTGACAAGGGCCACTTGTGAGCCACAATCACACGCTGTTTCGGCGTTCTGTATCTCCTTCACCGCTTCCTTCGTTGCGTTCCTCACTCCCGTCTCTATTGAACTTGTTCTGCATATTACACTCTGCAAAATTCCCATTTCTGTTAATTATTTATTTTACCAAAATTAGTTAAAACGCTGCTAATTACGGTTATTCTCTGTTTTCTTTTCAACATATTCATCATCTCTGTTTTAAAGTGCGTAGCTGTACAGATCCATATTGAACCTAACTGACTAAGATTTTAGGCTTAAAATAGTGAAACAAAGAAAAGATTCAGATACGATTGCCCGAAAAGATTGTCAATTATCATATATGTAAAAATTCTATACTGATTAGCTCGATAAAGAGAATTGTAAATTGTGATGAAAGATTTTAATTGTAATACAAATTTAGCTCCCAGAAAGTTAAGCATATATATTTTGATATTTCAGAAATATGTGAAACAAAACTGTTCGTAATTAAACAATTAACTTCTGCGTTTAAAGTATGCTAAACAAAAGAATCTGCTAAATTTTGCAGTCCGTTATCGCAGATCTCGTGTTAAAATGTGAGGAATATATACGATCGAATGCAAAAGGGTTGAACGAAATAAGAAATCAAATCGATAAACAAATGAATTAACATTAATGAGTTCTTAAAGTCACCTGCAGAAGTTGCTGTTGATTGTCCCAGAAGCTTCTGTTCTCTTCAACGGAAGCATCGCTGTCTCTCTCATCAACATCGTCTTCGTCCGGCAACTCCATTTCGTTCGAGCAGCATTCGTCGCTGCTGCTACTTTTAGCCAACACCTCTCCGACTCCTTCATCGAGGAAATCGAACTCGACGTCGGCGGTGCACGGGTCTTCCTTCTCCCGGCGGCGACTGGTAGCAAGAATTCTGGTCACTCTTGGGGCCACGACGGAGCCTCGCATCGTTGATCACGTGGCAGAGTTCTCTCTGTTTTGATGTTTTCTACTCTCTCCGAGAAATTAAGAAGGCGGGGAAGAATTGAAGAAATACTCGGTTTCTGCCTCTGGTGTGCAAAATGGATTAAGCGTGAATTCCCTTATATAGAAGAATGTGGTTTGAGCAGGCCCCACTTAGGACCCATTTGAGACGATCTAATCGCCGCGCACATGTTCCAATCTTGGTGCTGACGTGGAGGAATCTCGTCGGCTAAAGCGGATCGGAATAGGTATAAAATTTAAGGTGAAACCCGTTTTGGACAGCCAGGATCCACGTCAGTGGCCCTACAATAATTTCATCCAATTCCAACCACTCGGATATACTCGAATATCCATGACTCATTTTCTATTTAAAATATATTATTAATTCCTTAATTTTGCTTTTGAATTATGTTTTCGCTTTTTCACGCAGAAACATGGAAAGTAAATCTAGGAGACCCTCCGCTTACCCTCAGTGACACTAGGTCATGGATTCCATCCCATATATTATTACTTAATAAATAAATAAATAAATTGAATTAATATTTTTATCTTACAAAATCATATGGTAATATAATTAGCATTTTACTATAAAATTAACACTGAAATGTTTTATTGAGCATTTTAATTTTGAACATATTTAATTGAAATAGAAGTAAATATGATTATGAAATAAATGAAATTAAAATATATAGGTAAATTGTTAGTAATACATAAAGTGCTAGGTTTTTTTTTCTTAACCTTCAAAATATTTGTGGTGTTGCTTGCTTGCTTGCGTGCGGTAGACTAGTGGTGAGACTTTTTTTTCGAAAGAAGTTGAGACGGCTCGAGAGGCGTTGGGGTGGAATTTGCTGATGCTTCCAGGAGTGTGTAGGAAACACCGGCGACGAAACCGAGAACGTTGCGGAATCTGGGTCGTTGGATGTTTAGGCCTATCCGATAGGGAAAGTAGGTGGGACCAGCGGGTCATTATTCCAGATTGTAGTAGGGGATATACGCGGCGCCTTGCCTATGGTTTTCTGTTTTCGTTGGGCCCTTCAGCCAAGCGGGCCCCAGTGTTGGGGAGTTTTCTGTCATTTGGCTGGGCCGCTGGGGTACAATAATTGGCATCAGATTGAGACCAGGTCCAAAGAAAACGACAAAACTTTGCTTGTTACCAGTACGTTGGATGGCGATGCCCTCCATTTGAATGCAGATCTGGTCTGCTTCTTGCCACTTCCATCTCATGCTTTAAATAGGCAAGACTAATTTTATAACTAGTTAATTTATCTAATTTTTTTAATATATTAATCATAATCATACTACTAGCTTTTTTCATAATATCGCCTTTTTTTTCAGAATCTCTTTGCTTCTTCTGGTTCACACTCTATGGGTGATGCCTTGGACTATATTGACCCCAAAATCTCTGAGGATATGAATCACAAGCTTATGTTACCGGTCTCTAGGGAGGAGATTAAGTCTGCAGCATGTAGTCTTGGGAGTACAAAGGCGCCTGGACCTGACGGCTTTTCTGGTAAATTTTATCATTCTGCTTGGTCTGAAATTGCTGATTCTGTGTGTTCTATGGTTAGTGAGTTTTTTGCAGGTAACTCTGTTCTAGAGGGGATTAACATGACTAACATCACTCTAATCCCCAAGATTCATAAACCGGAACACGTTTCCCAATTTCGACCTATTGGCCTATGCAACTTTTCTTATAAAATCATTTCAAAGATTATGGCCAATAGGATGCGACCTTTGCTTGATGTTTGTATCTCCCAGAATCAGAGTGCATTTATACCTGACCGTTGTATTCATGATAATATTATTATTGTGCATGAGGTCTAACACTACCTCCGACGTAAAAGAACTGGAGGTAAGTATGAATTCTCCCTTAAGATGGATATGAGTAAAGCATATGACCGAGTTGGGTGGGACTTCATTGAGAATGTCCTATTACGATTTGGTTTAATTCTGAGTGGGTGTCTCTTATTATGAAATGTGTGCGTTTAGTGAGTTTAAATATTTGTTTATCTGGCGAAAATGTGAGGTCTTTTACTCCTAGTAGAGGTATTCACCAGGGAGACCCCCTCTCACCATACTTGTTCATTATGGTTGCAGAGGTTCTTTCCATTATGATTAGTAAGAGCTAGTATGACAAGCGTCTTAGAGGCATTAAATTGAGTAATGGATGTCCAGTTCTTACTCACAGTTTTTTTTGCTGATGATGCCCTTTTATACATGCATGCTAGTCGTCGTAATTGTACTTATTTGGATAATATACTGGATTTGTACTGTGCAGCCTCAGGTCAGGTAATCAATCTAGATAAATCCAGTATTTTCTTCTTTACTAACACTCCTCCTGCAGTGATAAACATGGTAAGCGGCTTGTTGAAAATTCCAGCAACAGAGGACCGGGGAACATATCTTGGCATACCTAGCATTTGGGGAAAAACTAAGGTCCAGGCTTTGGCTTACATCAGAGAACGTGTAGCGAGTAAAATCCATGGATGGAGTCAATCCCTTCTATCTTTTGCCGGTCGCGAAGTTATGATCAAAGCGGTTATCCAGGCAATCCCAATCTATCCGATGAACTGCTTCAAGTTCACCATCAGACGTGTAAGGAGATCAATAGCCTTATTGCTAAATTCTGGTGGGATGGTAATGCTAGTGGAGGCAAGACTCATTGGAAAGCTTGGGATGCTATGACCAGTAGTAAGAGTGCCGGGGGCATGGGTTTTCGTGATCTATCGATGATGAATGAGGCCTTTCTGGCTAAGACGGCATGGAAACTTTTGATGAGGCCAAATGATCTTTGGGCAAGGGTGCTCAAAAGTGTGTACTTCCCTAAAGATCACTTCATTAATGCGGAGAAAGGCTACAAGGCATCATGGTGTTGGTCTAGTATCCTCGATGGCAGAGAGTTTCTCAAGAAAGATCTTAGATGGGACATCGGTGATGGTACCACTATCAGAATTTGGGGTGATCCTTGGGTTCCGGGAGCTGTTTTTCCGGAGAGACCTCGTACCACGGATGTTCCAATTATTGCTGAGGGTAGGGTTTGTGATTTGATTGTTGATGGGCAGTAATGTATCCCATGAGTCAAGGAGGCAATATATAAAATCCTCATTCCATCCAATGGGTTGGAAGACAAATTGATGTGGACTAGCGCCAAGAATGGAGTTTATACGGTGAAGTTGGGCTACCATTGCCGGAAAGACTGGAAATCTGTTAATGTGGATAGGGCCAGCTCTTCGACTGTCATTCCCACCGCATGCTGGAACTCGATTTGGAAGATAAAAGTGATCCCACGTGTACAAAATTTCATATGGCGGCTTTTGAGTAAAGCGGTTGCCACCAAATGCGCCCCCTGTTTCGGTGAAAGAGGTCCCAAGATAGCCTATGCCCAGTTTGTGTTAATGTCGAGGAAACTATTGAACACGTTTTTTTTCCATTGCCCTTGGACTCGTTGCATATGGTTTGGCCGTCTTTCGCTCGGTGTTAGAGTTGATATCTCCAAGATCGCCAACTTCAATGCTTGGTGGATTCGACGATGGTACCCTTTTCGGGTAAGCATGATCTCTTTGATTTGTTGGCTTCTATGGTTTATCGGAAAACTAGAAATGAAATGACCTTTGACCATAGAAAGCCAAATCCGAGTATTGTTATTGAATTGGCTCGGAAAAGTAATTTTGATTTTTGGGCTAACTATGCTAAAGGAGTGAGGGAACCTTTATTGTCGAGGGGCATGTGATAGTCGGCACTAAATGGTTCCCCTTGATCGAGGTAGCCTTAAAATCAATTGTGATGGAGCCTTCTCTCGCTCATGAGAAAGATCTTTGCTATTGGGGTAATATGCCGCGACTTTGCGGGTTTTTTAAATGGGGATTCGTGGATAAAGTTAAGTCTATTTACGCCTTCTTCATGAAGCTTTAGCTTTGAAAAGGGCTTTGCTTCTGGCCCTGGACCTAGGGCATGATAAAGTGATCTTTGAATCGGACTGTCTTTCTTTGCTGACTTGTGTTGAAGCCATGTCACCGGACTTGTATGATTGGAAATGTAGAAGTATTATCCAGGATATTATCGGTCTTCTGTCTTCTAGGGTTGGGTTTTCCTTGTCCTTTTCCTCGATAAGGGCAATTGTCTTCGAGATCTCCTCGCGGTGATGCTTTATAAAGGGTGTGCCCTATTGGGTGGGTTTAAGTGACCAACACCCGCTTTGCAATTTCTTCTAACTCGGAGGCTCAAGGTGGTGATGGTGTTGATAACCCTTCGCTTTCCAGTTTTGCTATGGATGGTGGCTAGTTTTCTTGTTTTGCTTTTATGTTGTTGTTTGTATTTGTGTTCTGTTTGTATTTGCTTCCGTGTAGTGGCTCTTTGTTTCTTCTATTTTGGTTGTTGTTTGGTCTTCTAATTGTTGTTTTGGTTATTTTCTTTGTAATAGTACTTCTTTGAAGTTTATCTTATTAGAATCTTCCTTTGACCAAACAAAAAAAAAAATACTACTAGGTTTTTACTATTTACTTATTTTCATTTGTTTTAAGCCTTGCAAATTGTTACACCTATCGGTTTATTCACATTTGATGAGAAACAAGATACAGCGGTGCCCGAGGAACTATTATGCCTAAAAGGTTAATTATGATATTAGAATAAGTATAGATATATTATGTTAGGTAGTATTAATATTTTTCATGAAATATATTAACAGGTGATAATCATATCAACTAGGGGTGGGAATAGGTTAGGCTTTAGTTAAGTAAGCCTAGGCTAACGACGGAGATCCATGGCTGATCAGCCCGGGCCTAAGCCCGCATGTAAGCCTTTTTTTTTTTTTTTTTTTTTTTTTTTTAAGTTTGAGCCTAAGCTTTTAAAAGACGATATCATTGAAAGACCTTAAAGAAATAATCATTAAGTTATAGGATTTATATTATTAAGTATCAACGTTGATATTTATTAAGCTCTTTTTATAAAAATAAAAATTAAACTCATTTCATTTCTTACAGGATATAATAGATTTTAGATTTTTTAAATTTTATTAATATTAAATGAATTTTTTAACTCACATAAATTTCTTCTAAAATAAAAATAAATCATATAATTTGTTTTTTGTTTAACATATATAATAAACTATAAAACACCATGAGTTTTATTAAAATTATATAATTATATTTTTAATTAAAAATTTTGTTTATTTTATCAAATTATAATTTTGACAAAATTAAAGAATAAGTAATTTTTGTCTATAGATATCTATACAAGTAGTTTTGAATAATGACAATTAAGAAAAAAATTATTTAATTTAGTAAAATTTAGAATTTTGTGTTGAGCACTCCGGAGTAAAAGTTAGTTGGCCTAATCTGCACCTTCAATAACGGAGGTTAACTTTTTACCAACAACATTGTGTTGGGCGCTCCTTTTAAAAAATTTGTTGGTATTTTTGGTCCACTTAATAGTTAATTGTGTTAGGACGCTTCTGCCTAATAATTTATCGGCCAAATCGCACTTTAACCTTTTAAAAAATATAAGGAAATTTTGTGTAACATGTATTACAATTTTAAGAGAGATTGAATGTCTGTGCGATTCTGGTAAAATAGTAAAATAGAGGATGACTATAATATTTTACTCAAGTTTTAGATAGTTTAGCTTTTTAGGGTGCTGATTGGATTGGTAGTGGTTCATAATTTGTAAGGTGTTACACCCCAACAAGTGTTTCATTTACATCCCTTTTGATTTATTTGGGGCTGATTTTTCTTTGTGGTAGGAAACACTTGCTTTTTTTTTTGATTTTTCAAACGTTAGAATCATAATTATTCCTCTATTGTCAATTTGTCATATCTTCTTTTTGTAGATAGCTATTTATGTTCTATATCTATTTGTAACTTGTGAACATGATTCATTATTGAATTCTCATTATTTATTTTTTATAAAATAGCTAATTTTCTGAAATCGAGTTCACGAACAAATCATTAAATGCTACATGGTCATGGTGTCCCGAATGGTGCGGACATAGTTCTAATACCAACAATTTCAAATGGTTGCCTTGAAGGGTTTTTTAAAGACCAAGCGGTCTATCAATCCTAAATTTCGGTGTAGTTTATTGTATTATGGGTTAGATTTTCATAGTCTTGGCCCTCATAACTCTATCAAGCTTCGACTTATCTGTTTTCCTCAAAAAAAAAAAAATATATATTAAATGCTCCTATTTACCAATACCCCATTCTTGTTAGGCTTGCATGGGATAATAAAGATATAATAACTTTATTATTAGGACAATTAGATGTTGATTGAAGTGGTAAGCGGTTCCCCCTCGAAAAATGGAGAGCACAAATTCAAATATTGAGAACGATTGTGAGATGTAAAAACCTTTACACTCTATATTTTAAAAATAATTATAACCTTCACCAAATAAAAAAGAAAAAGAAAAACTATATCATTGTGACAAAAAATTAGAATAGTGTGTGTGCGTGAATTAATGGCTCTACAAATTGGATTTATGGCAGTTTATATGTTATATTCTTGGTCACATATTTTTCTAATGTTTAATTTTTTTTCTGGCCCAAAGTATTTCTGCTCTGAGTGGCAAAATATGACGTTGATGTAACATGATGTATCATATAGTCACAACTCGATATGATATGACAATACGTCCTATCTTATTTTGTACTATTATTCTTGATGATAATAATAGTAAGATTTTTTTCTCCCAAAGCAAATAATACCATCCACAGAAAATTACTTTTTACATAAAAAAATTGTCACGTTATGGTATAAAAGTGGTTATGAAACCAAAAGATAAAATGACAGAAAATAAATAAATGTGGTTGAAGAATCTTCATGAGTCATGATAATATCAACATAATTATTAATTAACACATAATTGAAAAAAAATTGTGAACGTGGTCCATGTGGTGGATAATTACCTATATTTTATTATATGTTTTGGCTAAGATTCAAAACCTTAATTATTCGCGGTTTTGCCGCGTCCCCCACCTTGAGCATACCAACTCCAGCTCATGAAATTCGCATATTCGTGTAATTTAAAAATAAAAAATATTACAACTAAATACTGAACAACACTCCTCAGTCCTCAAAAATAAAGTCAATAGTCTGAATCATATAAATAAAAAAGGTTTTAAAAATGTTAATTTTAATTAAACTCGATAATATTAAGATTTAATTAACTTTGATAGTATCGGTCACCAGATATCAAATTAATTATTAGCAAATGAAAAATAGATGTACAAATATTATAGAGTAGTTAATAGTTAATTCCATTATGATGTGTGGTTTATAAACAGATATTCTAGAGTTTCAAAGGGAGAGTTATCATGAAATCCACTGCATATATTCAAACTTTATAGTTTCTTCTCCAGCCAATTTCTAACTAAACCATGTAACTATCTTAAAAAATTTAGTTTTTTTTAGTCTTATAAAAGAACCAATTTCAAGACTCATCGTAATGATGACTACTAAGAACTAATCATAATGGTAGACCATTCAAATATAATTTAGTTGAGTCAGATTAAATTACTTTAACTTTTTTCCTAAGAAAATTATTTTAATATATATAGAATCTAATATAAAGATAATATTTTAAGCTATTATTTCTTAAAAAATGACCGCTTCATTTAAAAATTATTATTTAAAAATATTAATTCTAGACCATTGAAATTCTGTTTGAATTGTGTAGATCTCACAACATTGATTAGCTTTTGTTGCTCATCATTGTGATAAGCGAGGTATAAAGAGGTCTTTGTTATTTCTATCCTTATTAGCTAAATTAATAATGAAGTTTTCAAAGCACATTATGTAATTAACTCACATTGAATGAAATAAAAGTATAGGTAGTTGTTTAAGACTATAGAGTTCTTAAAGTTATACATTTAGTAGGTTAGGAAAATTAATATTTAACAAACAACCCTAAACTCAAATGCGATGCAATAGTATTTTACAAAAATATTCTTTTTTTTTTTATACAAAGTATTTTACAAAAATATTCTTGTTTATACATGTTTTGTATTTCGGATCCCAATATCTCTCTCTTATTGTTCCACAATAAAGGTGTCAAGTAAATAATGAATAATTTACTGAAATTCTAAGATGACCATTATTTATAAACAAATTAAATCGAACGTCCCATGATAATGACTATTGATTAAAAATATATAGGGACTATTGTTTTTATAGTATAGCTAATTTGTCGAATTCTATGTAATGCAGGATAATTACACCATATTTCTTGTGATAAATACGTGTCTCTAAATGCAATGCTTAAATTATTATGATTATCTCATTACTTTTATGGTTATCTAATTAAAAATATAAAATGAAATAAAAATCATAACTAGTTATTTTTTTTAATCAATGTCTTAAACTAGTTATTCAAAGCATCGTAACTCGTAAGCAACGTTGGGGACATAACAATGAGTTCAAATAAAATGATAAAATAATACTACAGGAAGTTGTTACATTCTTCTGTTTAATTTTTTGGATGAATAATTTGTTATTTTTTTCGTATGTGACCTTTTGCAATTAACTTGATTTCGAACGGAATCTGATAGTTTTTAGTCCTAACTCATAATGATTACATTAACGACAATCCCTCATGGACCAACTGCTGGTCCCAAAAAAAAAAAAAAAAAAAAAAAAAAGAACTTTTATCAAAATAATCCACACTTATCCTTTAGTACATAAGCATATATTAGCAAATATACTAAAAAGATAAATGGAACGATTTTGATTAAAAGATCAAGATGATATATATTTATAATAAAAAAATCTAATGAAGATTATATAGATTTTCTTTAAAACTCCTATTGTCCTTAATGTATGATCTGTATAACAAGTTAGTATTGATTTTAAATATAAGATCTATTTCTTATGTTTATCATTTTTCTCAAATTAACACAATTATTTTGATACTTCCTTAACAATATATTAATCATTTTTTGAGAAATGTGGTTTTAAATAAGGGTAGTTTAGAGAAATACATAATTTTTATCATAATGAACTGACTTAACTATCAACCTCAATCTAATTAAATTAGTTAAATGCTTCTTACGTTAGGACGGGTCGAGTATGATATTGTTTGGTTGGCCATCTAGCTCAACGATGACTTAAAAATAAAAGTTTGTGAGTTCAATGTGTATATAAATAGGTGGGTGTGTTTTTTCTGATAATGCCGCACATGTGCTCCCTCCAACCATTTTAGTAAATGTCATTTAGGATTTTATAAAACTTTTGATTTAGCTTCAATCGGCATTATTTTTTTTTTGCCCCCATATAAGCCCATATTTAACAAAAGCGGTGTGGGAGAATGAAAAATAAATGTGAGAATTTAATGTGATTAATAAGGGTTGTGTTGGCAAAAAAGATTAATAAAGATAATTCACTTGAATTTTATTATAAATTTAATATTTTTAACTGTTTTTATTCATGTTAATTAATTATAAACATGTTATAAACATCACAAAAAAATGTCAATTCGTAGCGGTTGGACAAAATCACTACAAATATCAGATTTTGCAGTGGTTTTTTCATAAACTGTTAAAAATTTACAATGATGTGACTTGCGTCAAGTAGCGCACTAGTAAACGAACAACATTTGTAGCAGTTTTGACAAAAAAAAAAAAAAAAAACCAAAAACGCTACAACAAGTGGCGCCAAGATGGCATCACATTTGTAGTGGTTTTGTAATATGGATGACCATAAATGTGGTGGTAGATTTGTCGCCGTTTATAAGACAAGAACCGCTACAGAATACAAAGGGTCTCGTATTTATAGCGGTTCTAAGGAATAAACATTACAAAATGCAGAGGGTCTACACATTTGTAGGGGTTTTGTAAAACCGTAACAAACTTTCACATTGCACGAGCGAGGTAGGGTTTCGTGATTTGTAGCTGTTGAATAGTAGTTTTTGTACTGCTACAAACCCTCTTTCATTTGTTTTGGAATCTTTGATTTCGACTTGTTATTTTATTTCTCTTTCTTATAATACTTATGCTATTTTTTTTCTTCTTCTCAAGAACTTTAATAACTCTACCCCGACATTTTCAACATTCCTTTCGTAATCAAATAACATATAGTGAACAACATAAGACCTTATCACCTATACATTCTTAATATTAAACCTACATAATATTTATACTTATCCGACTTAATTTAATCATTTTTCTCAAATATTAATTACTATAATTTAAATTTGTTACTTAAACAATAAAACATTCAACGTAACATTTGAACAATGGACTCAAATTACTTTTTTTTTTTTTTTTTAATTTATGGAATATTTAGTAGCGATTTTCAAACCACTACAAATTTAAATTCAAATTCAAATTAAATTTTTAGCGGAACTTTTGAAACTTCATCTAATATTAGTGGTAATTTCATAACCGCTACAAATATTTTGGCCCAATTTTTTAAAATTCCTGGATTTACTTAGAAACCGCTATAATTTTGATACCAAATTTTCAATTTTCATTTCCGTCACACTAAAATTTGGCCAAAATTTTGGCGCAAACAATTGTAGTGGTTTTTAAAACTGACAAAGTGAATTGTAATACGAGTATCACATTCAGGATTAAAAAAAAATCATAATGAAATCCTATATTTAAAACTAAATGGTGTAATACGGAAACTACGCCATGAACAATGATATCCATATTCATGCTATTATGTGTACGTTTATAGAAGGATCACTTATTCTAGATTGCGTGATAGTATTATTCGTGTAGTAATAAAACTCTCTTAGAGTCCAGGATAACTAGCTAGGCTATATGGGGATCGTGAAACTTCAGAGAATATATTATCGTTTTATTAGCTTGTCCCGATATTAATCGCAAGAGGTGATTAAGAAATTAGGTTAGATATTATTGATTGATAATGTTATGTCGTAGTAGTAAGTACGTAACGTTGAGTCATGGACACATGAGGATGATTATTCCTTTATCCGATGTTAAAATACCTATAATAATATATTAATAACATTTTTTTTTTTGGACAAATCTGAGGTATTCATTAAGAGTAAAAAAGGAGGGTACAGCAACAAAGAGGCGACCACGAGGGAAAGCCATCAAGCACAAGGGAAATTACACATAACACAAGACGACAAATAAAAGAAAGGAACATTACAAGACAAACACGGAAACCACGGAAAGAAAACAACAGAAAGCCAAAAAATGACGGATATATAACAGAGAAAGCAAAAGAAAAATATCAGTCAACTAGGTTCCTCAGTCCGGAGCTTGAGGACGCACGTTGAGTAGACTTCCCGATGACTTTCAAGTCTTCATCCAAAGATGAACACAAAGGAGGTAAGGGTAAGGTTACCCACCCAATAGGGCACACCTCCTTATCAATAAGAGCAGCTAGAGTGTGTCTTTGCTTGTTCCCCCATGAGGGAGTGAAAAGAACCGAAAGACCGGAATCGACTTAAAGAGCCTCGGGATATCCTCAAGAATGCCTCGAGCTTGCCATTCGCCGAGAGATGGTTCACCACTTTCCATACGGTGCGCACTAGGAGTTGACAATCCGATTCGAAAATGAGGCTTTTGTTCCCCGGATCTTGAGCAATCATCAAAGCACGTTTCATAGCAAGAGCCTCGGTCATGAAAGCCGATGGTGATTTTATTTTATCAACAAAAGCCCACCTCATATATCCCCATTGATTTCTACATATGATACCAATGGTCTGGCGGTGATCTTGGGTCATGGAAGGCTCGTCGGTGTTAATTTTTAATCGAAGCGCGAGGCGGAGGTTCCCACTTAATAGCACTCTTCAATAACTTATCCAGGTTCAAGCCATCAATTACGGGGGTGTCGCTTTATGGAATTCATTCAATGAGTGGGTAGCTCTTCGAATCACACTTGCTTTGGATCGGGGGATGCGGCATTGAAGACAACCTCATTCCTTTCCTTCCATATGTACTAAAGAAGCCAACATGTGTATGCAATATCAAGTTTTGTGAGGGGGCTGGTAGGATCCAGGAGTTCTATCCACCACTTTTTAAAGTTGAATTTGATCTCGGGGGTGTGTTTTAATGTCGACTACACCCAAACCAAACACATCTTACCCATGCACAATGAAAGAAGAGATGCTCCATAGATTCTCTCTTGTCTTTGCGAGATGGGACATAGATCCGTGGAGCTTCTTTTTTTTTCCTAATAAGGGCTGCATTGGTAGCTAGCGCATTAGACAAGAGTCTCCGGATGAAATTAATTACTCTAGGCGTCACTGCACTTTCCAGCTTTGCTTCCAAATGGCGCCGTTCATGGCCACCGAAGGCCCGGATATGTGCATATTGGGGGGACAGAGAGGAGTCGGTGAGATGATAACCTAGTTTGACCGAGTATGAACCATTTGTTGCCAAGGTCCACACCACTTTATCCTCGAAGCGCAAGGCGAGGAATTGGAATGATTGAGATGGCCTCCGCTTCTTGAGAAGTTATGAGGTTGCTCACCGGGTGAAGTTCCCAATTTCGAAGCACGTTTGAAATAAGCGTAGCTACCTTTTGATCGGATTGTTGAAGCACCTCATTTTTCGTGTGTAGTTTTCTTGGTGACGAGGAGGGGATCCAATTATCTTGCCAAATTCGTACATGCTGATCGACCATCCCCAATTTGCCAAAGACAAGTCTTTTTTGATGAAATCACGACCCGTTAGAATGCTCAACCAACTCCGGGAGGCTCGGTGGCCTTTAAGCGCATCAAGAAAAGAACAGTTAGGAAAATAAAGACCTTTCAAGACCCTTGCCCACAAAGCATTGGGATGTTGGAGAAGACGCTTTGCAAGAAGTGCCTCATTAAATTTAGAGAAGTCTCGGAAGCCTATGCCCCCTTTGGCTTTAGCTTTGGTTAGTTTGTGCCAAGCTACCCGGTTCGTCTTATTCGACCACCTCACCGTAAGTCGCCCACCGACTATTAAGTTCTTTACTGTGTCTTGGCCGGAACCGGGGAGTCATAGGGTAGATAGGAATGGCATTAATAACCGCTTTTATCATGACTTCTCGTCCCGCAAATGACGGTGTTCTTTGCTCCCCTAAGACCTTTTGCTTACTTTCTCCCGGACGTAGGCAAGAGCCTGATGCTTAGTTTTACCCCAAACACTAGGGATGCCCAGATATTTGCCTTGATCCAGGCTCTCTCCGATGCCGAGAGTGTCACAGATATTTTGCCTTAGTGGCTGTGGGGTATTTGCAGAGAAGACAATGCTGGATTTTTCCAAGTTGGCAAGCTGGCCTGAGGCAGTGCAACAGACGTGATGATTCCGGCCAAAGCTTGGCAATTCCACATATCCGCATGCATGAAAAACAAGGCATCATCTCATGAAGAAATTATGAGATATTATCGGGCAAAAAGGCGGTATTTAGTTTGATCCCTAAGAGCCTTCCTTGATGATAGCATTATTAATCATACATGAAAGAGCTTCTAGGGACAAAATAAATAGGTAAGGCGACAGAGGATCCCCTTGGCGGAGTCCTCTTTCAGGGCTTATGGAAGCGATTTTTTCACCTGCAATACAAATATTAAGGTGAACTGATTCCACACAATTCATAACAAGATCAACCCATCTCAGAAAGAATCCAAATTTTAGTACCACCTGTCTTAAAAAATCCCATTCAACCCTATCATAAGCCTTGCTCATGTCCATTTTTAAGCAAATTCGCAATTATTTCCTGTTTTTCTACGCCTTAAGTAATGGAAGACTTCATGAGCTATAACAATATTATCCTGGATAAGGCGACGGCACAAAGGCACCCTGGTTGGGATTAACACATTTATCAAGACAAAGATTTCATCCTATTTGCCAATACTTTTGATATGATTTTATAAGAGAAGTTACGAGGCCAATAGGGCGAAAGTGAGATACCAACTCAGTTTATCCACCTTGGGGATGAGAGTAATATTAGTCCCATTTATATCTCGTAAGAGGGGCAGTTATGCTCAAAGAACTCGTTAACCATATTAACAATTGAATCCCCTACCTCTTCCCAAGAAAACTGGTAGAATTTACCTGAGAATCCATCCGGTCTTGGGGCCTTGGAGCCCCCTAAACCAAATGCAGCTATACGGATTTCCTCTCTTGTTACAGTCGAAGAAGTGCCTCATTAGCGTAATCATCAATTGTGGTCGTGATTGAGTCAAGAACATTTGAGAAAGGGCGAGGTCTTGAAGGAGAGAATAAATTAGTAAAATAATCGGTGAACAAATGATTTATGATGTTTTTATCTCTAGTCCACATTCCACTTTCATCCTTTATACTCAAGATTGTGTTCCTTCTCCTTCTAAGGACAAGTAGTAAGATGGAAGAATTTGGAGTTTTTGTCTCCCGATGTAAGTGCGATGCGTGAACGTTGCCACCAATAATTTTCCTCCTGGTCCATCAGTCCTCAATACGCTTTAGAATTGTCTCCTCTTCCCCGCTTACTCGCCGATTGATACCCGGTTGAATAGAAAAAAGAGTGGATTTTAAATGTTCAATCATTTTTTTTCTATTTGGAAAATTAAGTTTGCTCCAATTTATAAGATATTTTCTACAATTATTTAAATTTAGAGCAAAGTGATTAATAGCATTGATGTGTTGAACTAAGCCAGCTACCCCCCGGCTCTCATGAACCACATGCATATAATTATTATGAGCAAATTCAATAATCCTCAAACCTAAAAGGTTTACTTTTATTAGAACACTACTAGAAAAAAAAAAAAAAAGACGACGGAATTTGCGACGGAAATTTTTCCGTCGCAAATTCACGGAATTTTGCGACGGAAAAAAAATTCCGTCGCAAAACTAAGAAATTTGCGACGGATATTATAATCCGTCAGCTAATTTTGCGACGAAAAATATTCCGTCGCAAAATATTAACGACGAACATGAACTCGTTTAACCGGCGGCCAAAAGGCCGCCACTTTCCCAATCCGTCGCAAAAGTTAGCGACGGATTCAAAATCCGTCGCTTTGGCCGCCACTTTCCCACAAAAGTTAGCGACGAATTCAAAAACTGCCGCTAAATGGCGGCCAAAAGGTGCCACTTTCCCACCTTTTGATTTCAAATCCGTCGCAAAAAGTTAGCGACGGATTCAAAATCCGTCGCATAAAGGGCGCCAAAAGGCCGCCAATTTTGCCACATCTTGCGACGGATTTGGAATCCGTCGCAAGTGTCGGCTACTTTTTGCGACGGAAGTGGTTTTCCGTCGCAAAAAGTGATTTTGCGACGGAAGGAGTTTCCGTCACAAAATCTCTTAAATGTTATCACCTTCTCCCTCGCCCGCCCTCGCCCGACAGCCCCCACCCACAAAACCCATGCCTCCCCCCGCCCCGCCAGCGCCGCCGCCCCCACCCTCACCCCTCGCCTCGCCCCCTTCCCCTCGCCCTCCTCCCCCCCTTCAACGCCCTCCCCTTCCCCTCGGCTCCCTCCCCCTTCAACGCCCTCCCCTTCCCCTCGCTCCCTCCCCCTTCAACGCCCTCCCCCTTCCCTCAACTCCCTCCCCCTTCAACGCCGTCCCCCCCCTTCAACGCCGTCCTCCCCCCTTGGCCCTCGCCCTCCCTCGCCGTCGCCTCCCTCCCCCCCCCTCGCCTCCCTCCCCCCTTCAACACCGAAGCTCCCTCCCTCGTCTCCATAGTCGCCATTCTTCAGTCACCGGTGCTCTTCTCCATCGTCCGCTACCCTCCCCTTCCTAAGCTCCCTTTTTTTCACCGCATTATTTATTATGATAAATTTAATATAGATAAAAATTGAAAAAATTAGTCATATTTATTACTCTTGAATAAATAGGTCTCCCATGCCGCGTTCTCTTGTCACCAGTGCTCTTCTCCGCCGTCCGCTACCCTCCCCTTCCGGTAAGCTCCTTTTTTTTTTTTCACCACATTATTTATTATGAGAAATTAGTATAGATAAAAATTGAAAAAATTAGTCATATTTATTTCTCCTAAATAAATAGGTAATAATTTAACATTATTGTTTATTTAGGTTATAATTTTGTTAAAAATTAAAGTCTATTAAGTATTTAGAGGAGCAATATAAATATTAATGCAATGTATAAATGATTAATTTTGATTTGTCAATGATATTTTATTTCTTTTTATAATAAAAAATATACATGAATAACATTAATGGTACATAAAATGATATTGGTGTGATAAAATTATGATTATTTATTAGTTGGTAATGATACATAAATCTATAATAGGATGGTGTTGAAATTAGAAAAGTGAAGTGTTGAGAAATGATATCTAGGGATAGGGCAATAATTTTTTTTTTAAATATTCCGTTTCAATTTTTTATTTGAATCTATCTTTAACAAGTTATACAATAAAATTGATAATGTATAAAACAAAATTACAAAATACTATTTAGATAAATAGGTAATTATAAATATAAAAGATAAAGTTGATTTTGCACATTATATAAATTTGATTAAGTCTTAAATAATCTTTATATGTTAGAAACTCCAAAATACTTATAGTGTTCTATTATTTGTTTGCCCCCTCCACAAGCATGTCCCCATATTCTGGTGTGCTATCCTCATTCTCTGGTTGCTTGCTGGGATATGTTCTTTGTTTAATGCATGTGTTTGTTTTTCACTTTCTTGACTAAATGGCAATTGGTTGATACAAGTGGCTAGTTGTATTGGTTACTTATATATATTTGTGGCATATTGAGATGTTAATTAGGTTAGTAATCGAACTAGCTAGGAAGTATGGAAGACAATCATGATAGGAGTTGGATGTACAATCGTTTAACTGAGAGAAGACAACTAACTCAAGTATTCTTGGCGGGTTTGAAAGAGTTCATCAATTTTGCTTTGGCACATTCACCTCATTCAAGTAGGGCGATCAGTTGTCCGTGTGCCAAATGTAGGTGTTTAAGATTTGAAGATTCGGAGACGGTCAAAATCCATTTGTGTAAAAAGGATTCATGAAGGATTATGAGTGTTGGGAATGTCATGGTGAAGTCCGACAGACACCGAGAGGTTATTACGGGGATGTAGTCATCGAGACAATCTTAATCAATATGAGCAGCTGGTTATGGACGCCGGGACGTCGATCGGCCAATATTTCGATCCCATTACTCATGCCGAACCGTCATACATGGGAGAGGAGACTCGATACACATACTCAACCATCATACATGGGAGAGGATCCTCATCCGAAGCCGATAGGTTCTATAAAATGCTTCAAGAAGCGCAACGTCCGTTATGGGAAGGTTGCGAACACTTTGAAAATAGTGAATATTCATCGCTATCGGCTACCCTAGCAACACTAAGCTTGAAGACCGATCACCATATGAGTGAGAGGAATTACAATGAAATGATGCAGATCATGAGTAAGGTTGTTCCGAACGACAATAATTTACCGAAGGATTTTTATCAAGCAAAAAAAAAGGTGAAAGAGTTGGGACTTGGATGTAAAAAAATCCACTGCTGCCCCATAGGATGTATGTTGTATTACAAGGATGATGCTGAGCTGACCAACTGTAAATTTTGCGGACATGAATGATATAAAGTTGTGAGGATTGGAAGGAAAACGACCCGTCAGGCATTAAGCAAGATGACATACTTTCCTCTCGTGCCCAGACTTCAGAGATTGTATGCATCGAACAAACAATGCATTCACATGAGATGGCACCGGGAGCATCACAGGGATGAAAACTTTGTGACGCATCCATCCGATGCCGAAGCTTGGCAAAAATTTGACGAGGCGAATCCTTCCTTTGCTAGGGATCCCCGCAATGTCCGTCTTGGTCTATGTTCGGATGGGTTCGCTCCTTTCGACAAGACGGCAGGATTTATTCATGTTGGCCTGTCATTGTGACACCGTACAACCTCCCACCTTCTATGTGCATGAGAAGAGAGTTTTTGTTTCTTAACGCGTTAATCCCTGGGCCATCCAACCCCAAAAAGAAGATAGATGTGTACCTCAGCCTTTGATAGACAAGCTTAAGATGTTGTGGAGTGAAGGGGTTATTACGTATGATATATCGTTGAGCCAAAATTTCACCATGCGGGCCGCCTTAATGTGGAAGATAAATGACTTCCCCGCATATGGTATGTTGAGTGGTCGGCAAACGCCTGGGAAGCTTGCATGCCCGATATGTCTTGAACAAAACATGGGTTTTACCTTGGATTACAATCACAAGGTCTCGTTGGTTTGACAGTGCACCGCGGTTCCCCGCCCGGAGCATCCATATAGGAGGAATAAAAAAGACTTCATGCGAGAGTGGTCGAACACGCAGATCAACCTCGTCGTTTAAGTGGCCAAGAAGTATGGGACAGGGTCAAGTACATTCAAAGTGTTGAAGAGGGGCTGCGTCCAGCCAACCCGAGGGATACGGCGTTCATCATCATTGGAACAAACGCAAAGATATTCCTGGGAGCTACCATATTGGAAAGATCAATTGTTAAGACACAATCTCGATGTCATGCATATTGAGAGGAATGTGTTTTGCAATATTTTGTACACCGTCATGGACACCAAGGGCAAGACGAAGGACACAGTCAACGCAAGACCGGACATAGAAGCGATTTCGTAAGGCCCGATTTGCATTTGGTGCGAATGGCACGGACGGACTTCCAAACCTAGAGCGCCGTACACATTCAACAAACAACAGAATTTAGAGTTGTTACAATGGGTTAAAGACTTGAAACTCCCGGACGGTTATGCGTCAAACTTGAAAAGATGTGTCAACATGCACGAGGCGAAGTTATTTGGGATGAAAAGTCATGATTGTCATGTTTTTTTCCAGAGATTGTTGCCGTGGGCCTTCAAAGCACTTCCGAAGCATATATGGTCTATTCTAACGGAATTCAATGTTCTTTAGAGAAATCTGGCTTCGAGCTTAATGTTGAAAAGTTACGGCACCTTGAGACGAGCATGCCAATAATGCTATGCAAATTAGAGATGGTGTTTCCTCCTAGCATGTTTGACTCAATGGAACATTTTCCTGTTCACTTGGCATACGAAGCAAAGGTAGGAGGGCCACAACAATATAGGTGAATGTATCCGTTTGAGAGGTAATATATATTTATTTCACACTTTTATTAATTGACGGACATGGTACTTTAGTTTATTAATACTCTCTCATTGTCCACTCGTAGGTTTTTACGCACACTTAAGAAGAAGATAAAAAATTCAAGGTATGTTGAAGGATCTATCACGAGGCGTACCTAGTCGAAGAGGCGACAAAATTTGCGTCATACTACTATCACCCCGAAATGATATCAAGATGGAGAAGGGTACCTCGCAACGATGATGGCGGTGACACGAGCAAACAAAATTCAATATTTAATTTTCCAGCCGAGTCTTGGGAAAACGTTGGAGGTCAACTCGGAAGGGAACGATAAGAAAGTAGCGGAGTGGTACATTCTAAACAACCGTGAAGAGGTCGCCCGCATTTAAAGTAAGCTTTCTTTTGCTTTTTACCGTTATATCGTAAGTATTAAAATATTAACTTCATTTTTTTCCCGTACGGTTACTCCTCTAATTGGGTCCGATCAGAAAATCCTTTAATGTCGGATTCCGCAGTTGATCAATTCACGACCTCCGAGTTTCCTAAATGGTTTCAACGCTACTTCGTGAAACATCCAAAAGATCCAACTGAAGTTGCATGGAGTTTATCTCATGGAGCTGCAATAGTTGTTACCCGGTGCAAAAAATATTTAATCAATGGGTATCGGTTTTATCGATGAAGCGAACGCAAGTACAAGTATGTTGCAATTACGGTGTATGTTGTCGAGGTGGCCAAGGTGACGGGGTGGAGGCCGACTACTACGGGAAGTTAATTGACATAATTCAGCTGAATTACCCGTGGGACAAAGTGGTGACCCTTTTTAAATGTGAGTGGTTTGATAACAGTCCGCGTGGGACAAAAGTGGACATATATGGAAATGTTGAGGTCCACTGGACAAGGATATATACGGTTGGTTATGACCCATTTATCCTTGCTCAACAGGCGGAACAAGTGTACTATACATTATACCCCACATTACGTCAAGGGTGGAGGGGAGTTATCAAAACCAAAGCACGAAATATTATACCCAAGTCGAAAGAGTTGGAAACAAATAACGGTATGACGGAACCGTTCCAAGCTGATGCGGAACATTTACAGCCCATATACATTGTCGACGATGATGTACCAAGCAACCTGTTCAATTCTGCTGCGGAGTTAGAGTTGATTCCTATCCAAATTGACGATGAGGAATCGACGAAAAGGCGACGAGATTTATTCGATAGTGAATCCGAGTTCGACGATTATGAGACTTCGAGAGGAAGGCACGAGGAGGCCGAGGTCAAGAAGAGGAATCGTCCGATTGATTTGTGTTAGTTCTTTGTTTATGACGATATATTATACTAGATATATCCTAATTTGCCAATGTGATATTAATTAAATTTCTTAAATTTATAAACATTTTGATATAATGTTTATGAGTGTTCGAGAGATGGAGCATACAAGAGGGCGTTCGGGTAGTGGACGTAGTGGTGGTCGCTCCCGGCCCGCGTCCTATTAGAGGGGGTAGGGCCACGCCATCTGCCCCTTCGTAGTCCGAGGGCTCGGGGTTCCCGCAGTTGCCGCCACTTGATCATCTCTGTCATCTCCACCGTCGGTTTATTTGTCATCTTCACCGTCGGTTCATATGTCATCGTCACCGTCTACCGCCTCGATCCATGTTAAGGGCAACAACAGTTTTACTTTACGATTTCGATTAATTTACATATGTTTAGTTTTCTTGAACCATCTATGTACAAATATCTTCAATAGTTCACATTCGTTCCTTTAGCCCACCGGGTCGCCTCGAGCCACGTTGGGGAAGAAGGTAGTTCCTCCGATACACCCATCCGGGGAACGGTAGATCCGCGACAGGGAAGCTTTGGGTCCGTCCCCGGAGGCGAGCACGAGTAAGTAATGTAAAGTTACCAGTTATGTTACGATTTTCTACCTTCAGTTTGTATGCATGCTAATATTTGCATCTCGTCCTCTGTCTTCAAATTTTACCCTTATAATGAGGTTGCGGATTGGATCTCGCGTCAAATATTCCGTAATTTCAATCAGCCTTGGGGTAGTTAGACACAGATCCCTAAGGAGAATCGTGATCGTTGGTTCGAAGAGTTCTTGGTAAGTTGTGTGTTTTATCATCAAGCGTTTTTAAAATTTAGAGCACTAATTGTTCATTATTGATTTGCGGGAATCAGTATAGCACGTTGCCTAAACATCGTGAAGATCCGAAAAAAGCTTATAACTACAAAGGAGGCCGGTGGTTAAGCGAGAGGTGTTATAAGTTGAGAAGGCAAAGAGGCAAGCACAATTGGATTCAATAGGACAACGCAGAGGAATTAATTCAACAATGGACCAACGATCCGAAGTTTCTCAACAAAAGTGAGAAAAATAAGCAAAATAGGGCCAAAATGGAAGGACCGTCATATGTTGGCGGATCCATTCCATTTAGTGAGCATCGACGCAAAATTGTGAGTAGACATTATTTTCTATTTAAGTATTCAATATTTTGTAGGTCATCATTTGTATTTGTAGGAAGAGTCGGGGAAGTTCCGCAGAGTCACTTGATTGGGCTACCTTTGAGCGAACTCATTCCCAGCCCGGTCGAAGGGAGCGAGAGGCGCTGGATTAACAACAAGGCGAAGCAAGTAGCGGTGAGACATTTATTGCATATTATTTGTTTCATGCTTTGCAATATTTATTTCATTTCACATGCCTTATTTCTCCTGTATTTTTGTGCTTGTAGGAAACCTTTCAGAAGCTGCCGCAGGATGAGACTCGCAGAGTGGGGCCGACCCGCATCGTCTCAGTCCGACAATGAGAATCTCTTCTTTCAGGCTACAGGAGGATTTGACAAGAAAGGGAGAGTCTTCGGGGTAGGTGCCTCTGCTAGCCGACTGAAGCAAACGAAGCGCTCCTTATCTGGCACTGATGAAGGTGTTTCTGTAGGTAAACGTTATGCATTTGCTACTAATTGTTACATTTTCATTCATTTGTCCATTTAAATGATGTTCAAAAAATAAACGTATTTCGTAATATTTTTTGCAGATGAGATAAAGAAGATGAAGGCATTGGTGGAGGAGCTTAACCGCACACGACAAACAAATGACTCAGAACGGAGATGATGATGCGACCAGATGACTCGGGAGCGAGGAGATGATGAAGCTGGCAGATGACTGGAGCGGGGAGATGATCAAGCGGCAGATGCTCCAGAACAGGAGATGATGATGAGGCAAAGAAATGTTCCAGGAACGGGGGAGATGATGATGCAGCGAGATGAGTCAACAAACGGAGATGATGAACCATATGCGGCTTCAACTTAAGTCCCTAATGAAAGACAAGTGTATGCGAGAGCGCTCTCGATTGTGGTGATGGTGGTGACGACAATGATGATGATCTTTTCTTGCTGTTTAGACTATACTTTAGTAGATTTTTGTTTTAAACAATATTATTTATATTTTATTTTATCTATGTAAACTATTTCGATTGTTATTTTAATCATATACAATTTTACTATTATATTTTTAAATTTTAAATGCCATTTTTAAATGTTTTTAATTATTTTTTCAAAAAATTTATTAAAAACAAAATTTGCAATGGGAATAAACATTTAAAAAAAATAAAAAAAATTATATAAAAAAATGGAAATAAACATCCGTCGCTAATATAAAAAAAACCGAAAATATAAAAAAAGTGATTTGCGACGGATAACATTCCGTCGCAACTTTCCAATTTGCGACGGATTTTTTTCCGTCGCAAATTGTGACGAAATTTATCCGTCGCAAATTTGCGACGGAATGTTGTATCCGTCGCAATTTGCGACGGAATTTCGTTTTCCGTCGCAATTGTGACGACATTTTTTGCTACTGACCGATTCCGTCGCAAATACGTTTTTGCGACGCAAAAACTGATTTTTTTTGTAGTAGAAGAAGCATAGTTAAAGTTAACAAAAGGAGATGATGATCGGATCCCATAGGATCAATATGGAAGACTTGAACAAATGGAAAATTATGACGAGAAGATATCATTCCTCATAGCCCGGTCAATTCTTTCCCGATAGTAGCCTCGCCCGATCTTTTGTTGCACCAAGTAAACCACGATCCATTGTAGCCCAGGTCAATCAGGGAACAGTCGGCAATAAACTTTTGAAAGTTGAGGATTTTCCTTATAGTTATTTGATCACCACCCTGTTTTTCCTGATGTGAGGTAATATCATTGAAGTCTCCCAAACAAATCCAGTTCTCCGCCCTACACTGAGCGAACTTGATAATATTATCATAGACGATGAGGCGGTCCTTTTCAGTTGGAGGGCCATAAACAAATGAAATATACCGGGAGAACTTAGTGGAAGCGTTGAAGACGAAGTGTGAATTGCATTAATGGATGAAGAAAGAATGTTCACGGTAGTCTCCTTTTCTCGAGAATAAGGCCGGGCCACCACTTAGCCCTATAGGATCAACAATTCATTCTTCGTCAAAGCCACGCATTGCCCTCGATACGGCTAACATAACTTTTCTTCTTCTTTGTCTCCATGATGAAGACGATGTGAGGTTTTTGTTTATTACATGTTTCCCGAAGGTGCTTCTTTGTCGGGGAACCCCTAACCCCGATAGTTCCAGGCTATGAGACTCATGGCGAACCGATGGCTGCTTGGTGGCAACCATCGGCGTTGTTCAAAGGGTCAGGAAGGGCCAAGTTGGAATTTTGGGAGGTAGCTTGCCAAGAATCCAAAGGCGATAGAGAGATGGATGGGGAATTAGGTGTGGTTGGGTTCGTTGCACATTACGTGGGCTTTTTTGGCCCGAATGGATTTTTTGGTTTTTTGCACATTTAGTCGTTGGGTCCCACATAGATTGGGTTCGGGGTTTGCACAATTGGGATCGGGTATCTGTTCCTCAATATAGGTAAGCCGCTTCTTTGGTGATTTGGGCGTTGCTTTTCAAAACCCACTCCTTATTTAATTAATAAAGTAATTAATATAATGCCGTGTTCCGACACACAAGCTACTAATTAACCCACCTAATTAAAGTTCTTAAAAAACCATTGACCCAAAAAAAAGAAAGTTTTTTTACGAACTATGAGATCTACTTCTACGTACAGTGTATAGCCACCTACTATTGAGTCACAAGGAAAACGACCGGGGATGGAGCTTGGCACAAATATATGTGGTTGGAGGGGGGGGACTGTTACTATTCATCTTCACCCTCTTTTTCCCTGTATTGCCGATTATGTATGCAAACATGGAAGCCTCATCTGCCCCGTGAAATACCATGGCACAAATCTTGTTCGATCACTGCAAATAAGTGACAATGATTCCGGAACGTTCAGGTGAAGTTGATCCCCGAGTGTGCCGTAGTGTACTCTGTTTCTTCCTCTATTTTGGAATTAGCAAGTTATGGTTTCGGGTTTCCTTAAAACATTATTCAAAGTTATCTTCCAAATGTAGATTTATATACATATCCTTATATATATATATATATATACTCTCACAACAAAACCAAGGACTCCACTCAACACTATCATATATTTATATAGTGACGGTAAGGTTTTTATTCTTTCCCTAGTGCAATAAAAGCAAGTTCAGAGACTCCACACGCAAGCTACAAACAAATGGTCCCTGTTTTATTATTTAGAAAGCAGAGAACTCATGTGAACTTAAGCTACGTTCCTAATGGCTTTCAACTCACCTTAATCAAAATCTAAACTTGCATGTAACGTTCGGTCCTTCCCCTCTTCTCCGATTCCCCTTCCATCTTCCTTCGCTCTCAATCTCAATCCCACGTCTCTCAGTCTCAACTTCCTTTGTTTGTTGGTTCCAAAATACAAGTACACATATTGATTCAATTTTTTTTTTTTTTTGGGGGGGGGGTCTCTTCTAGACTCGGCCTCTCAAAACCACTATGAAAAAAGTCACACACGCACATCCTTATTTATTTTGCATTGGAAAAAATTGTCATAAAATTTTAAAGGGTTACGTAGTAAATCTGTCCTGGAAATATACGCCCAAGAGCAATGTTGACCTTGAAGTTTTTTTGGTCTCAATATTACCTTAGAAGTCTAAAAATGTAGCAATGTTGCGCTTCTCATTAACACCGTTAATTTTCATAGTTAAAAAAACATGTGGCACTCTTATATGACACTTAAATTGTGATCTCATCGCCACCTAACTCTTCTACCCTCCCCACCTATTATCCATGTCATCATCTCCCTCTCCTTTTTCCCGTGTTCATCGTCTTCACCCAAATTAAATCCAGGTTTTGGGTTTCTAGTGATGCCGCATCTGGAGATCAATTTCAGATTAGACTTGCCTTGAAGATTAAATCTAGGACCTGTGTTTCTAATGATGCCCAATCTGGAGATCGATTTTAGATCAAAAACATAAATAAAAAGCATGAACCGAACAATCCTAGAAACCATAAATCAAACACAAATATGGAGGTCAAAACCCATAAATCATTGTCATCAATGGTGATAATCTATTGGGAAAGCCCATTGAACAAGAACCACACAAATAAAACATCGAACCAGCAAGGGAAGATGATGAAACAAGGAGAAAGGTGAAATCTTTAACACAAAGGATAGCACAGTGAGGAACTCAATCTAACCTCCTTCGACAAACTTTGACCTCATTTCCATTCAATTTTTCTCCCCTCTTCCTCCTCTGCTCTCGTTGCGTGGCCGACAAGCAAAAAGGGTCCCACAAAAAATGGAGACGATGCAACGCCACGTTTAAAAAGGCAAAGGGGTTTTATTTTTTTGTTGGGGGGGGGGGGGGTTAACGCATACACTAAAAAAAAACTTTGGATTAACCACGAAATTACCGATAAAAAAATTTCGTGGGTAATATCTTTGTCCACGGTTTTTTCTCGACGAACATTTTCCTTCGAGAAATCCAATTGCGATGGAATTCCGTCAAAAATTTCTGTCGAGAATTGAATTTTCGATGAAAAATATCTATAGCGGAAAAACCGTGGCCGAGAATTTTTTTGTCTACGTAATTTCATGGGTAATCCGAAGTTTTTTTGTAGTAACTCCAATTACTTTGGAAATGGTAAGATCTTTGGTGCAAGATGAGCAGTTGATCCGTATCATCTTGACTTGGTTTTGATTTTTCTATTTTTTTAAAAAAATACCGAGTTGGCGACAGCAGAGAGGAAGGCATCGAGAAGGGGAAAAGAGAGAGTGATGTCGGCAACGACAAAGGGAACGCCTTTGGAGGTGGAAGAGTATGTTGCATTCGCATGGCGAGAGCCCAGATTAGGGGTTTAAGGTAAAAAGGAAAGGTACAAACCTATTGGAAGATTCATTGAACCTTCTTGCAATCGATGCGATATCGATCATGGTTGGTGGCAACTTTCAAATCGCGGTTGCGGAAGGAGCTACGGCGAGACAGCTAAGCCGCCCACATGCTATTCTTGTCTTTCAGAGCTCCCGCAAGTTTCTACCAGAGCCTCATTTCCTCCTCCGAAGCCTCCCCTTCTTTCTACCAACTCCCACCGCTCGCCTCCTTTATCCCAACAATCCAAATCAAGCAACTTTGATTACCCCATAGATCATTTGATTATGAAGCAACTTTGATTACCCCATAGATCATTTGATTATGCTCTGTCTTTTAATTTCTTTTGGGGAAAAAAACTCCTTAGAAGGAGCGATCGAAAAAGCTTATTGCTTTAACTTTGTCTCTTAGCTTGCCTCTACTAGTCTTCCAAGATCAAGCAACCATAATTTTCACGGATTGAAGAAGCAATTGGGGGTAATTTTTCTAGAAGGAGCGATTGAAGAAGCAGTCGTGATTTTGGGGAGAAGATTTTTGTTTTTATTTTCTTGTATTTTTTTATAAATTTGAATAGAAAATCTTATTTTTTTAAAAAAAAGTGAGGAGGTTGCCATATAGATATGTCACATCGAGTGTAATAGGTCAACTAACGTTTGACAATTTAAGTAGTTAACGGTGGGGGCAACATTACTACATTTTTAGACTTCCGGTGCAATATTGAGGAAAAAAAAACTTTAAGGGCAACATTGCTCCTTAACGTATACTTTTCGGGTCGATTTGCTACTTATTAACCCAATTTTAAACCGAGAAAAAAACTTTTCAAAAAAAAAAAAAAATCTCGTAATGTGTATCTCTTAAGTCTTAACACTCAATTTTGATTTTTTAACATAATCATAAGTCATTATTTAGTTATATTGATATATATAATAAATTTATTAAAAGGGTTTCTTTATTTTTGCAGATTAAAAGTTCACTCGCATCAGTATTAGAAGAAAGGGAAAATCCCATATAAAGCTACTTAAAATAGAAAAATTCTAAATCAGGTTGGTAAATTCATTAAATCTTTTATTGAGTCATTAACCCAATTTAGGATTTTAAAATATGGGTAAAATAACTTTAATACCCTCTCCTTTCTCCTCATTAATGAGTTTTATTACTTCCTAACTTATGTTTCCCATGTATATATCAAAATTAATTTTAATACAACAAAATATGATTCATTCAAATTTATTAAGTATATCATCATAAGAATAAAAACATACAATATTTTCAGTAAAGAATTCATTTTATTAACATGAACAATCTTTTTTAAGAAAACTTATAATATATGTCACTATAAAAAGGACATATTTTGGTAAATATATTAATTAAGTATGAATTTTTCTATATTTTTCACACACATATATATAGGTTTTTTTTTTTGGAAATATATATTGACACTAAAAAAACGTAACGTTTGTCGCGGTGATCTTGTAGCGGTCAAGAGCAACCGCTACAAATGAACAAATTAGTAGCGGTTTAAACCCCAACCGCCACAAATTAGTAACGGAAGCATTGCCGCCAAAATGCGACCATTTTGCTTCGCTTTTTGTCACGGTTCACAAAACCCAACTTGCTACAAATATGGCGCCGGCCTTGGCGCGTTATGGCGCGAAGTCCGTCGCGGTTGTTTCGTAGCGGTTATGTCAAAATAACCGCTACCAAATCACGAAACGACACACCTTTGTCACGGTTAGAAGAAAGCGCCACGTTGACCGCGTCAAAAATTCAAATTTGGTAGCGGTTCTCACAATAACCGCTACAAAATTTATTCTATAAATAGCCCATTCCATCCGTACAACAATTATAATGTTTAAAAATATTCTAAATCTAGCTTTGTCGGCGAAAGAGCATTCTTGGCTTTGTTCTCGAAACATAAGACGGGCATATATCTGCGGCACCGATCTCGGGAGATGAGTCTTTGGAGATATTTGTCTGTCTTCTCATCGTTCAAGCGAGAAGGTTCCTTCGTGACAATCAGATTCAGATATTCATTGACACGAAGACTTCTACTCCTCTAAATATGTCTAACACGCCATCGAATATTGGGTTCAATACTAGCCACCTTTGTCTCGGCAAATATCTCGATCAAAATGAGTCGGTGAGTTTTTCTGGGAGATCGGTGGCTATACCTTGAATCCGAATATTCACGGGCATGTTGGACAATTTTCAATAGACTTGTCATTTCTAATTTTATAACAAAATTAAAGAAAATAATTGAGAATGCTTTGATTATAATAAAGAAAAAATCCAAACTAATTAGTTTGATTTTTGATAAATCAAACTAATTAGTTTGGAAATTTTTAAAAAAAATATATTAAGATCTGTAGCGGTTTTGGTAATAACCGTTACTGAAGTTAACTTTTGTAGCGGTTTGTATAACCGCTACAAATATTCACATAGAACGAGGAACATTTGTCGCGGCGGACGTAGCGGTCTTTGCATAACCGCTACAAATATGACGCGTATTAATTTTGTAACGGTTTCTGTAACCGCTACAAATTGTCACCCATAACGAGGCACATTTGTCGCGGCTTTAGTGGCGGTCTTAGATAAAACCGCTACACAAATCACGCGGTTATTAATTTTGTAACGGTTATTTGGCTATAACCGCGACTAATTGTAGCGGTTATTATACCTTCTCACCTTTGAAATTCACGCGCGTCTTGTTCCTCTCTTTTTTCACTTCTCTCTTTTCGCTTTTACCTTTCAACATCATGGTTTCTCCCAATAAAGGAAAAGGGAAGGTAGTTGAACCACCGAAAAAGTTTATCAGGGGTGGTAGTAGTAGTGCAGGGGGCCGTAGGAGAGGTCGTGGGATTCTAAATATCACCATTCAGCCTCCTAGAGTAAATATCCCGCCCCCTCAGCCAGATAACCCTCTTCAGCACCCTCAGGTTGGGAATGAGTTTGATGAGCTCTTTGTAAATCAGCCAATCCCAAGCCCAGCGACCCTACATGAGACCGTAGGTGGAAGTCGAGGCGTAACTCTATCGATTGAGGACATCCTCAATGAGGAAAATCCGGACATCGACATTGAGTTTCCCTTAAATGAAGCGGAGCGGTTTCTCGATGAGGAGAACGAGCGGGAGCAAGGGAACCCCGACCGTCGTCTTCTCGTTCCACCGGATATGCGGTGGATGTCGAAGGTAAGTATAAGTAATTTATTGGAAATAAATAAAATTTAAATTTAAATACAATATAACAATTTTGTTATAATTATGCAGATCCACATGGGAACGTCAGCGGGAGGACGCTGGATCTTCATACGCTGAGTCAGAGTCAGGAGGGGGACAACTATCGCGTGATAGTCCCCCGGAACACGGACACGGACCGGCCGTCGGGACCGGTGGCCACCTGTTAAACCGATACCATGTCACGGTTAGGTGGGAGGTGGGCATGGTTCCCAATCTATTTCCACGACTGGAAAAAGGTCCGAAGGAAAACAAGGATAGGGCGTTCGAGGACATTGTGCGGGTAAGTTATGTTGTGTAATTAAATTTTACATGTTAATAGTTTTAAGGTGTATAAATTGTGGCTCATTTCGTTATATATTTCTTAAATAATTATTAATTAATTACTAATTACTAATTATTTTATAATGTAGAAAAAGTTTAAGCTGAGCCAACGCGAAGAGGTATGTCAAGATGAAGATGGGAGAAGCGTGGAAAAGCCGGAGGGGTCGTACGTACGACCCGGCGGAATGGAGATGGGACTATGCACGTGCAACAAGCGATGGCAAACGTCCCAGACGGCGTGGAGCCAAATGAATGGGCAGCTTTTGTCCAATATAGGAGGAGTCCGGCGGGACAGTACGTTTTTAATTAATATAGTTTAGTTTTGAATGTAGTTGAAAATTTGTTCTAATTAATTTTGTTTGAATGTAGTTTAAAAATTTAAATATAGAGTAAAATATAGATTTGGTTTAATTAGAGTAAAATACATTGACTACACTTCTATTGTACCTAAATTGCACAAACAACTCATTTATTTTGCAGGCTCTATCGCAGAGGAACACCAGATCCGGGCGGCTCAAAGGGTCAATCACACGTCGGGATCCAAGACGTTCTTTGTGACTACGGTGAGATGGTATATTAAAAGCTAAATTCATCGTATGTTAAATGATTATTGTTTCGTTTTAGAAATAACAAAGTTTATATTCTTTTAGCAAGAGAAGGCTCGGGAGGAGAACCGTCAGACGGACTATGGGGAGTTGTGGACACGCACACATAGACACCGTGATGGGGCCGATCTCTGCGAAGCCGAGAGGAGATAATAGTAAGTTAAAAAAAAAATATTAATTTAACTTAATTTAATTTAATTGTTTGATTAATGTTTTATGAAATATGTGCGGCGGACCCGGATTGAGCGAGCCCGGCAAGAGATACGAGCGTCGCGGCCCCGGAGTCACGGGGTTCTATTGATCCTACGGCCACTTTGAAAGCGGTGTGGGCCCCGTCGAGCATCCGGGCGTGTTAGGGGCTTTGGGCTAGCGCCGGGCCTAGCATGGTGTACGGCAAGGCCTCCTCCTGCGCGCCGGGACCTCCGGCTCGAGCGAGGCAACAACCCGAGGCGGTTGATGCGATGATTGCCGAGAAAGTTCCGCGTTGTGGTTGCCGACGAGGTGCCGCAGCGATTCTGCGAGGAATGAGGCCAAGACTAGGCGCATGCGGGAGAGCCTCAACGGTTGGTTCGCTACTCGAAGCAAAGGCGCGGATCAATTGCGGGGCCTTGGACGAGTTCTTTGCCCGACGACGTTTCCGTCTCCCCGAGCCTCCCCCTCCGTTCATCTTCGAGGATTCCCCTTCGGCTCCCCGCCCCCCCCCCCCTCCGGAACATGCTGGTGAGGAGGAGGACGATGTTACCTCGGTCGAGCTCGCGCCGCCCGAGAGAGACCCCCCGAGACGGGATCGATCATCGGACTCGATAGTTAGTTCTTCTTTTGTATGCCCCGGATGTTTGATGACAATTTTATTAAATGTAATTACTTGTTTTCTTTTTTTCAGTAGATTTTTACAATTTAAACATTTGTTATCTTTTTTTTTTCGGAATGTTATGAAAATTTAAATTTTATTAAAATATGATTTTTATTAAAAATTTACATTTTAAAAATTTTTAAATTTTAATACATTAGTAGCGGTTTTTGAGTTTCACCGCCACAAAATATATTAGTCGCGGTTTCAATGAAGAACCGCCACAAATTTGATTCACATTTGTAGCGGTTTCATAACCGCGACAAATTTTGAATTTCAAAGAAAAAAACCGCCAAAATGTAATAACGGTCATCATTTGGTATCGAATTCGTAGCGGTTATAAAACCGCTACTAGGTAAAGGCGGATTTTTATTCAATTTGTCGCGGTTAAGGAACCGCGACAAATGTAAATTTCGTTGCGGTGGATGTCGCGGTTTTTTAACCGCTACAAATTTTCCCTGTTGCATTTAAACATCTCCGGTTCGAGATGATAGTAATTAAACATTGTCTCCACATTTGTATGCTTTCCTAGCTTTGTTTACTACGAGATGGATAAGTCATGGATCAAGATGCCGCGTAGTTCTCCTGTATATTTAGCGGGATTGAAAAATTTCATAGATTTCGCCTTCTCTCACGCTAGCATTAATGGCAAGATCGTGTGTCCTTGTTGTAGATGCAAGTTTAAGAAGTGGCAAACACGAGAAGGTGCTATGGAACATCTGCTTATGAAGCCTTTTCCGAAGCATATACATTCCGGGATGTTCATGGTGAGAAACGTGGTATGGGATATGGGGATCATCTTCCTCAAACCTCACAAGTAGGAAATCAAATAAATCAAGATGATCCGGTTAATGAAGCTGTTCGCGAGGCTTTTGGTGTTCAAGACGACAACTTCACGACAGAAGTGAAGGGTCCTGAACCAGTTTTCTTCATGAATGAAGCGGCTCGGGAATTTTTCAGCCTCATGGATGAGAGCGATCGTCCCTCTGTATCAAGGTTGTCGAAATATTCAAAATTATCCTTTACGATCAAATTGTACCATATCAAGTGCATGTGTGGCATCACCGATAAGGCGATGTCGATGTTGTTGGAATTACTACGAGATGCTTTCCCACGACGTGGACATTCCCACAACCTTCTACGAGGCCAAGAAGATAATCAACAAATTGGGATTGAACTACGAAAAAATTGATGCACCGCCCCAACGACGCATGCTTTATTGGGGGAGGACGCTCGGAGGAGACTTGTAAGAAGTGTCACACTTCGAGGTTCGGGACGTTCGAAGGAAAAAAGCGAAGAAGAAACCCGCAAAGATTCTCGGTACTTTCCTTTAAAACCTCGATTACAAAGATTATTTATGTCGTCCAAGACAGTGAGCATATGAGGTGGCATGAAGCCGACAAGAACGAAGATGGTAAACTCGAGACATCCACGTGATGGTGAAGCGTGGAAAGCGTTCGACTCGAGACTTTCTGATTTCGCAGCGGACTCTAGAAATGTTCGTCTTGCTTTGGCCACCGATGGTTTTAATCCATTTGGTAATCTTAGCACAAGTTATAGTATATGGCCAGTTGTTTTGATACCTTACAACTTGCCCCCTTGGATGTGTATGAAACAGAGCTCCTTCATTATGTCCATGATCATTCCAGGCAAAAAGGCACCAGGAAATGACATCGATGTGTATCTACAACCGCTTATCAAGGAGTTGGTGGAGTTGTGGAACGTAGGCGTCGAGACGTATGACGCGCACGAGAAGACACTCTTCAACTTGCGTGCGGCGTTGATGTGGACTATCAAGTGACTTCCCGGACTGGGAACATTATCCGGGTGGAATGTGCATACCGGCCTTGCGTGTCCGGCTTGCAATTTTGACTCGACTCGGTGCGCCTTCCCAGCGGTCGTAAGTGGTGCTTCATGGGTCACCGGAGGTTTCTCGATGGTACGCACGGGTTTAGGTTGCAACGCAACCGTTTCAATGGGCAACGGGGAAAAAGAGGACCTCCTCGCATATTATCCGGTGCAGAGATCATAGAGCAGATTGTGGATGTTGATTTTGAGTATGGGAAGAAAGACGATCCAGCAAAGGCCGGGACAAAGACGGTCAGGGCTTCTGGTTCCGGGACCCAGCAATGGCGGAAGATAAGCGTCTTCTTCACTCTTCCGTATTGGAAAGATAATTTGCTCCGACATAGTCCGGATGTCATGCACATTGAAAAGAATGTGTGCGACAATGTGTTGTACACGATTATGAATGAATCGGGCAAGTCAAAAGATCATCTTCAAGCGAGGAAAGATTTATGGGAGATGGGGGTTCGTGCAGACGCGTGGCCGGATGAGCATGACAGATTTCAACCGGAAAAATTCACCCTGACAAAACCGAATAAGGAAATCTTCCTCGCCACTTTGAAGAAAATAAAAGTTCCTGACGGGTATTCAAGCAACATTTCACGATGTGTGGACGTGCGGGCTCGGAAGGTTGCGGGTGAAGAGTCATGACTCACATGTGCTTATGCGCAGTTACTTCCACGGCCATAAAAAATACACGCCTCTCGATGTGTCGATCGTTTTGGTCGAGCTTTGTACTTTCTTTCGGAAGTTGTGTTCCAAGGTGTTGATCGTGGAGGAGCTCGACCGGTTGCAACAACAAATCATTCTTACGCTGTGCCATTTGGAGATGATCTTTCCTCCTTCATTTTCACGGTCATGGTTCACTGACGGTACACCTTGTTCACGAAACAAAGCTTTGTGGCCCGGTTCACTACCGATGGATGTATCCTATTGAGAGGTACTCTTTTAAAATTAATTACTTCAGCATTATATTACTTCCTAGTCGCATGTTTAACCATTGATGTATCGACATTTTTCCTCATTACTTTATAGGTTCCTTGGGAAACCGAAATCTTACGTGAGGAATAAGGCGTGGCCTGAAGGTTCAATAGCAGAAGGTTATATTGGGGATGAGGTCTTATATTTTTGTTCCAGGTACCTTGATGACATTGAGACGTCATTCAACCGGCCGCCTCGTGTGGACGATTGTCCTGAGCCGGACCCGAGCCGGCGGCTTGAGTTGTTATTCCCTCGTGTTGGTAAACCGGTTGGCGGATGTGAGAACTTCAAACTCACGGCACTTGAGAAGTTTCAAGCACATAGACATGTCTTGATCAATTGCACTCAAGTTGAACCGTACCTTCAGTAAGGATTGCACACAGATATATTTGTTATCCTATATGTTTCCTGACATTTTATAGGCACATTTATTGCTCGTCATCGCATGTTTAAATTGTAGGGAATTCGGGAGTCATGTGAAGCGTCGGTTGAGGATCCGTTCACGAGACATCCTCCGAAATTGATAGAAAGGTCCACGAGAGAATTCCGGGGTTGGTTTAGGAGGAGAATAATGAATGACCACAACCCCCACTCAGCCAGAATTCAGAGCTCTCGCACTCGGCCCGCTTGACCACGCCCAAAGATTTACGGCATACAATGTGAATGGCTTCAAGTTTTGCACGGTTTCACGAGATCAGGGATTGCTCACCCAAAACTCGGGTGTATATGGCACGTTTGGGACGAGGAGTTATGCGAGCAAGCGTGTGACGGGAACATGCGGTTCGGTGACGTCCGTATTATGGAAAGCCGCTTGATGTGGTCGGGATAACTTACCAAGGCATTTTCCGTGACGTTGTTCAAGTGTTTGTGGGCGAATACGACAACGTCCGGGGACTCACGACCGATGACTTAGGCATCACATCGGTGAATTTCTCTCGCCCTATTCACACCGGGTCGGTCGGAAGATGACGAGCCGTATATTCTCGCCTCGAGAGGCCCATCAAGTTTATTATGTCGCCGATGAGAGGCACGAGGATTGGAATATGGTGGTTCACCTAAAGCCTCGGGACCTTTATGACATGGGCGATGGTGAGAACGTCGCCTACGATTGTGAGCCGCTCCGGCCCGCCGGTTTGAAAACTTCTTCCCAGACGGCGATGACACTTTACCTATAGTTCGGTACGTTTTTAAATAGACGCAATATGAAATATAAAAATTTTGATTTCACAAAAGTTTTATATATGTCTTATTCTAAATTCAACTCAAACATAACTTTTTATACAAACTTTTTTTTGTAGGGATCTTGACGCTTGATTGAGACGAAAAATTATCCCTTCTCTTCCTTTTATTTTATTTTTTAAAAAAAATGTAAAAAAATTATTTTGTAGCGGTTCATGACCGCTACAAGAATAAAAATAACCGCTACCAAAATTTTATTTGTAGCGGTTAATAACCGCTACTACTTAGATAAAACCGCTACTAACCTAACCGCTACAAAAACCGACACAACAACCGCTACAAAATGTTGCGCCGAGATCAAAATAAATACCTCGCCACCAACCGCTATAATTATATGTTTTAAATGTCTGTCTTCTCTTATATTTTCACGTTTTCTCTCTTATATTTTCACGTTTTCCGAACGAGGCAAAGTGTTTGGATGGGGTAAGTGTCTCTAAACTTCATCAAATCTAGCCATTCTCGAAATATTTGTTTTTTCTTCTACACGATGATATTATTTTATCTTATTTTACGTGTATATTTTGTCAATTCTCAACTTTCTTTCTACTTTCACCTACTTATTCTTTGATCAACTTTCCCACATTTTTGTTTTTTAAAATTCATTTTATTTAACTAACTCATAAATTGTTGATTCTCATTCTTTTTACACATTTAAAGACATCTTATACAGTTTTCTATCAAATGTTAATATCCATTTATAATTAGTAAAAATATAAATGTTTATTAATTCAACATTTTATAATCACAAAAAAATTTTTGTAAATTTTTTTTTTAAAATTTCATCTTTTTGTCGCGGTTAGTTGACACCGCTACAAAAACGAAAATAACGAGGGACATCTGAAATTTAAAAAAAAATTGTTTTGACACCTTTGTCACGGTTTTAAAAACCGCTACAAATAAAAAAGCGGCAAAATTTTTTGAAAATGGTCACGGTTGTATAACCGCGACAAAAAATTATTTAAACACATTTGTCACGGTTTATTGACCGCGACAAATGTGATGGCCGAATGTTTTGTAGCGGTTTTTTGACCGCGACCTTAATAGCGACAAATTTAATGGCGGGAAAAATTTGTAGCGGTTTTTTGACCGCGACCTTAATAGCGACAAATTTAATGGCGGGAAAAATTTGTAGCGTTTTTTGATCGCGACTAATGTGTTCATTAGTTGTCGGCTTAGCCTTATATAGTGGCGGTTTATGTGCGTTGAGTAGCGGTTTTTTTAACCGCTACAAATGTTCTTGTTTCTGTCGTTTTTGTGGCGGTTTTAGTAACCGCGACAAATTGCATTTGTCACGTTTAAAACCGCTACTAATGTGTATTTTTAACCGCTACAAATGACCGGTTTTTTTGTAGTGTGATGTAAACCATTTTATGAAATTTTAAGTGCATTTTACATCTTTTTTCGAAATACCCATAGAAGTATATAAAATTTAAACATCGCTTTTTAAAAAAAATAAATAATATTATTGATTTATGTTAAAAAATTAAAATTGAAATATTATCTAAAAACTCACATTTATGTGTTAAGGAAAATTATTCTGTTTTAGGTTAATATTGGTAAAAATGACTTTTATTTCAATTCAATTTTGCAAAGGGTAAAGTTGGCATGGGATATGCCTTTTTTTTCTCACCCGATAAAAATAACAACTTTCTTTAAAAAAAAAAACCTCACATTTATTTTCTTATCATTAATGCAATTAATTGACTTTCAATTATAGTATATTTAATTGATATCAATGATACTATTATGGCATGACATATTTGAATTATTCTTGATTATCCTTTTATATAAAGTTATAAAGCAATAATACTCTTTTAAGAGGGGAGAGAAGAAAGACTGGCAAAAAAGAGAGGAGGAGCGTTAAAGTCATTTTACATAGATTTTGAAATCCTAAATTGGGTTGATGACTTAATTAATAATTTGTCGAATTTACCAACCCGATTTAGAATTTTTCTATTTTAAGTAGCTTTATATGGGATTTTCCCTAGAAGAAAAGGAGATATAATTAATCAGAAAATAATATGACTTGCGTGTTATTATGTTAAAACTTTATATAACGTAAAGAGTTATAGACCCATCATAATTTATTTTAAAGCACGTGGGGATAAATTTTTCATTTTTCCTACACCGAGCACTCTTTTATGAATGTTCTTTATTTTTTATGAGTCAATTTAAGTACACCAATAGATGCCTTAATGTGGAATTTGAGTTCACAACCTCATTTTAATTGTGGTAAATGGCATTACTGCGTTACTACTTACTACCAAGTATATTAGATTCTGAAATTTAAATTGCCTAATACTTTTTATAAGATATTTCCTAAAGTTATTTGAACATTTAATGCAATTTTATTATTTTTTGCCCTTAATTAATTCTTTTCTCTATCTTTATATTTTTTCCATAGCTTCTCTTATAGTCTCATTAATAGTACTACTTTGTTTATCCCTCTTACTAAATGTCCCCTTATAAATAAGAACATATTTTAAAAAATTCATTTATGACATGTTTATTATTTTTAATCATTTTAACTGATTAATTCGATTATTAAACTCTTAAAAATAAACCTAAAGTGGAGTAGTTTAATTTTGTGCAAAAAGCTTGGAACTTGGAAGGAGTAGGAGAATAATTAATTTGTGTGTCCCCACTCACTGTGTCTCAATATCCAAATGTCTCAACATTAATTACCTCACATGGCCCATTCAAATTTCAAACATTGTTCTTTCGTAGAGTATGTGTGTGTACTCCCTTCTTTTCAACAACAACAACAACAAAATTCTATCAAAAAAAATAATAATAGTAAGAGTTTGTGTGGGCATGCACTCATATGTTGTTTGTTACGTGTGAACATCATTTTACGGGCGATTAAAACGTGTTTAATAATATAGCCATTGAAAGTTTGCAACCTTATAAATATAAAACATTATTTGACTGACTTTAAAAATCATACATGCATGTCTAGCTGTAGGATCTCGTGGAACTCAAGGCAAAACCACCTTTTCCACATACTAGGTCAACATTTCTGAAATAATAGTGCAGTTTTCCTATAAATTAAAATTAAGATCATGATTAACAACAATATAAAAATATTAAATGTATAATTTAGAAGCTACCCGTTGTTGACCCTGTTGTAAACATTGTGTTCATCTTGGATTCCTTGCACATAGTCACATAGACATGGCTCATTCATACGTATATATGAATAAGCGAAACAATATTTTCCATATGACAATATTTAACGATTTTTACACCTCAAAAAAAAAAATAATGATTTATTTTTCCCCCCTTTATTGTCAGTAGTTCAAAAAATTCCTTGTTAATTCCGTATCAAATGGAACATCAGAATAGTGTGGGACATGATTTTACTCGAACCGCCCAGAAGTGTTTAGAGATTAATTTCTAGACACTATACTGTTGAAAATGTTCATATTTTATACTCCCTCCGGTCCTAATTATAAGACAACATTTGGAAGTTGGTTTTGGTCCTAATTATAATACAACATTCTAATTTTTATCAATTTCTTCCTAAAATACCCCTATTTTATTCTATCAAGTGTGTTTGGTTTTTAGTGAGTATATGTATGTGGATGTATAGACTCTTCCAATCAATGAAACGTTTAAAGAGAGAGATATATATATATATATATATATATATGTTTGTGTGTGTGTGTTTGTGTTTCTATATATGTATATATGTGTGTGTCTACACACACATATACGTGTGTGTGTGTGTGTGTGTGTACATATAGGTATGTGTGTGTGTGTTTCTGTGTATACATGTGTGTATGTGTGTGTATATCTATATATGTATGTATTTGTGTGTCTACACACAAATATATATAGACACACACTTGTGTGTGTACATGTATGTATGTATGTATGTATGTATGTATGTATGTATGTATATGTGTGTGTGTGTGTTTCTGTGTATATATGTGACACATAAATATATATATGTGTGTGTGTGTATAAATATGTGTGTGTGTCTATCAATAAATAGTGTGTATATATGTAGATATATAAAGACACACACACACACACATATATATATATCTCTGTGTGTGGATTTATGTACACACACATAATTATATATATATATATATATATGTATTCATACACACACACATATAGCAAGATCATTATTTCAATTAGGTAGTATGTGGGAAGAAAAAAATTTTATTGGAAAAATTTGTGACAAGAGCTATTGATTCATTTTTACTTATGTCATTTTAAATTTATATAATGGCACTTTAGGAAAATGAGTAAAATTAACTAATTTAACTTCTTTCCTTAATCTCCACAAAATTGGTTAAATATGTCCTATAATTAGGACCGGATGGAGTACAAAAATACAGACGGACCTATGTTGTTTTAATTGAGAATCTGTAGTTATTTTACACGTTGACAGCAGAAAAAAATTAAATCGACATCTAAATATTACCTACACCAGATTCACTGTGGGAAAATTGTTATGTGGCTAGTGGACGACGCATATAGTGAATTGAAAGAAAAGGACTGGGGAAAAAAACAAGAACAAGATAAACATATTGCTTCCTGAAGTATATAATATACAAAAGAAGCTATATTGTCGGAAAATAATGGTGTGTGTGTGAGAGAGGGAGAGATTGCGATGTGGTAGTCTGAGAGGTTCGTATTTTGTGTGCTGTACGTGTATGGATCACGAAATCCAATTTCTGGAATTTAAAATCTCCATATCAATAACACTCCAACTACAATGATTTGATGTCGGCATCTCTATCTCACACAACTCTCTATCTTGCAAACCCATCCCTTCGACTTTCTCTCTCTCCGGTGGCATATTTCACCATCACGTGCCGCTAGCGAGCATTATCCTCAACCACAGCCACATCAGAAAGGTAGATCAAAACTCTGATCTCTTGGCTGCAGCTTCCTCCCTCTAATTTCTGTTAGCGATGATCTTTTCTCACCTCTAAAACGAGCTTTTCATCTCCCTCTCCAGATCTTTCTGAAGGCAGTGAGAGCTCTCTTCCCCACCTTTGTGCAAGTTGTTGTTATGTCGTTTCCCTCCTCGGCTGTCTTCATCGAGAGCGGGGACGTCTGTCTTTCTTTCTTTTCTTTTTTCTGGTGTTGGGTTTTAGTGGTGGTATTTTCGGTTTCTTAGGTAATAAACAGATTCGTCGGATTTGATTATGACTCGTTTTGATTGGATAGTTGTTTAAACATTAATAGATCTGATCTTCACCTGGTGGCTTGATTCACGTTCTTGAGGGAAGGGTTTTATTGATAGTCGCTTCTGCTATATGATTTACCTATCAGACGACCATTGTTAATCATATGCAGCACCAAGAGGTGTTGTTCAGTATGTGGGTGACATCATAAGATTTGTTTGAACGAATGAGCAGATGTATTCTTTAGGATATCATAGGTCTTCTTTTTTTTGAAGTTGAGTTTTCTATGATCTTTACCCCAAGACGAAAGAATCGCAGAATGCTTCAATTACGGTGACGCTTTATAAAGAGGTGTCTATAGGATGAGTTTTACAACTAACATCTTCTTTCATGCATTTCAAACCTCGTTGTCCAGGCCAAGTGAGTCAATAATTCTACTTCTATTCTCAACTCTTCAATGATGGTGATTGATTTTCCTTGTATTTTGTTTGTGTTCTATATTCAATCTGTTTTCATGTAGTATATCGCTTTGCAGTATTAATAGAAATGCCTTTGGAGGGAGAAAAAAAATACAATGATTTGATAAAAATATTTATAAAATAAAATAAATTTTTGTTCATACATGTATAATTGTAAGTCCTTTTGTATTTATTTATTAGGATGGCGTATAGGTCACACTAGATAAGATGGAGACTTGTAGTGATAAGCAATGTGTGTCATGTTCTCTCCACATGCCTTGTTTTCGCAATATCACCATCACTGTCTTCACAAACTCTTTATAGAACACAAACTTGCACCAGTTTATTTTTTCGAAATTTTATATGTTTACAATATATTATTTTTCTTTTTCTTTTTCTTTTTTGCTCAAAACAATATATTATTATTCAATCACATACTTTGTACTGGTGTTTTGCTTGGAGCCACTAATAGTTTAATCAATAATGTGGCTTTCTTTGTTCAATGAATGTAGACATTTTGTAGCCCTTTCCAATTTCAAGCATGATGTCTTTTTTTAACTGATATTGTGAGGGTGTTTGGTTTGTCAGAGCGATTCAACTGAAACCAAACACCTTCTTAAATTTTGATTAAGTAAGAAATATGGTGAGTTTAATTAATTTATTTTTTCTCAATATGATGTTTATGTGAGCTCTTTTCTGTTAAAAGAATGATGACATAAAATGATTGTTTGGTTTGGCTTAAAAGAAAGTATATTTTGAAACTTTATAAGACTACTCATTCTATATATTTACCCCCAATATAAAATCACTTAAAAAAATTTGAATTAAAATAAGCTGTTACTCACATTTAATAATATGTAGCACATAAAGAAATTCTTTAATGGTACGAAAAAAAATGTCCTTATTGAACGTTATGTTGGTCAATGGCTATACATAAATGTTGGTCATTAAAAATGTATTTTTTAAAAAATTAAGCTAAGAAGTAGTGAATTATAATTTATAAAAGCTCTTTTTTTTTATAATATTATAAAAGCTCTTTTTTGATATTACCTAGTAAGGGAGGGGACAGGGATCGAACCCGAGGGTGAAATGAGCTAACACCGACTTTTTTTATATAATCGCATTATAAAAGCTCATTAAGTAAGAGGTTTTTTTTTTTTTTTTCTTGGTTTGAAGCCCAAGAATTATATTATATATATGGAAGGCCGGGCCCACGTAGAATGGAACTCAATAATCCCCGGTCTAGCCCACACTAATTAATAATAATTGAATTGGATATGTAATGAATAACCGACGTGGATCTGACCATGAAGCTCAGCTAACTCTGTTACTCGGTTTTTATTTTTTATTTTTGCCTCTTTTATTCCTCCCTTTTCACGTGCATACTCATAAATAAACAACAATTTCCACAGACACGTATCTTTTACGCGGCATGAAGTCAATGGTGTACTAAATTGTGTTTTTATTTTCACTTTTTACAAATATCCTACTAAATTGAATGACTAGGAGAGATAATATAAGAAACGCATTAAATTAATAGGTCGATTTTAATTTAAAAATAATCTTAATATGTAATAATAATTTATAACAATTTTAAAATTCCAAGCTCTTTCTGTCTATCATCCATGTGATTAGTAAAAAGTGGCTTAATTCATCACAATATGAAGTATAGTACTCATTAGGTTTCCTATTAATATGATTAGATTTGGAAAATTGGTTGAATTAGTTAATATGATATGTATGTTCTAAAATATTCTAGTTATCTTCTTTAATTCTCTTATTTTTTTTCTCCTTCTTGATTATTGTTGACAGAGCGTCAATAGAGATAAATTAGGAAAAGATTGACAGATTTAAAAGTCATGTTTTATATTTATGATCAAGATCAACTCTCAAAATATGTCTTAATTAAAAACTAGAGGGAGTATAAGACATGAAGTATAGTACTCATTCTGAAGTGCATTTAACATGAAAATAATGAGGTGGGATTTAGGCGATTGGACATATCTTATAACAGAGATGCCTTATATGGTACTCATTCGGTCATTCCCCTCTCTTTTACTAGCATATATTTTTTTTAAAGCACAAGTATCCTCTTATTAGAGGTAATCATTTTGAGACATTGTCGTACACTAAATGCGTATACCTCTCCTAATGGGGATTAGAACTCTGATTCGTCACGTTATAAAGAACTAGCTTCTTCTGCTAAATCCAACCTCCGTTGATTTTATTATTAGAGCAATCTTAACCCATTTTGTGTGCCTCTTAAAAAGCCCAAACAATATTATGTACCCTTTTTAGTCCACTCATCGAGGTCCACCGGGAAGTTTTTATATTGAATAAAATGGGCCTACAGCCCATCACAGGGATCTTTGGGCCCAATTGTTTTAAGACTCCAATGACATTTTTTCAGTGAAATGGAATTTCATTCAAGAGAAAATGAAGTGTACAAGGCTGAATCAGGTAAAATTAAAGAGCCCATGTTCTCAGAAGAATATAACAGTCGACCCAAACAATTAGGCTTCGTTATTACATAATCCCTACCAATGGGGTATGCTTGCAGTTAGTGCATGGTAGTGCCTTAAACAAGATTGCCTCTGATAAGAATACACTTGTTCACAGGAAAAAAAAAAATTTCTCATAATATGTTGAACTAATATTTAAATCTCCGATAGGAAAATATGCACGATTCTTAGTAATAATCATACAACAACTCACTCCATGAATAAAAAATTTATCGGTGGCCCAATAGCAATATATCTTGAAAAGAAAATCACTCAGGGAAAATTGTCATCATTCCATCTATCTATGCTAAAATGTAAAAATTATAAAGCCAATATATTGAAAATAAGTTGAACTTGTGCCATATAAATGTAGATGTACATTTTGATTTATGAATAGCTCATACCTTAACGCTTGATAAATTTTATTATGCACACTGACATATCAAAATATATAAATTTCCATGAAATTAAAGTTTATGTGAAATCATATCTTCATATATACTAAAACTGTGGGTTTTTTTTTTTTTTTTGGGGGGGGGGGTAAATTGGCAAAGACATATATGCTAAGTCAAGTCATAATCTAATCATGGATTTTGGACTATAACATGCTGCCACATCAGATAGCAAGATTCTTACGTTTGTTTAGTTGATTCTTTGTCCCATAGTTTGTATGGTCCATTAACACACGTTCCATGTCCACCAAAAAGACATTCTTGAATTCCAGATTGAAAAAGTACGTTTATACATATTTAAGATAAAACTTTTCTCATATATCGTAAATCACGTTGGAAAAAAAACGTCATTAATTGTGTCCAAACAGAAAGTTCATATTTATATGTTTATAGAAGGTGTGGTTCTAATTAATATATTCTCTATCCATTACGTTAAATTTCATAAAATGATCACGAATTCTAATATTGAGAAAGAACACCACAAGGAAGTATATTCTGAGGCATAAATAACACCAAGAACGGAACATGCAATTACGTAAAGTTGGTCACTTTAACCTCCTTATACGTTATATTGTTCCCAGATATTAGCTTAAGGATGAAAAAATTGCGTGCTTTATATATATATATATATATATATATATATATATATTTATATTTATATATAACTAGAATGGGTGGTACATTATTGTTGTTGAATTTCCTCTCATACGTATTCTCAAGTTCTACGCAACTTTACAGAAAATTTAATATTTTAGGAATATTCTTGTTTTGCACAAGAAATTTGCTAGTGTAATATAAAATAGTACATTCAAATAAGTCATACCATTGTTGTGTGGCCGAATTTAACGTTGTTAGAGTTTATGAACACGATTTCAGGAAAATAAAAAAGGTTATTTATCCTATAACATCGTTTTGGTGAAATAGAATATGTTTTTCACACAAATTGTACGACATCTTGTATTTCAAGGAAACCCAGGAAATGGGATTGTGTGAGCAACCCAGTAATGTATAATATACGTTCTGATAATATGGCTGTATTTCTTCATGTCTACCATATAAAATCACTTTTAAACACCTTATTAAAAACCAGTTAATTAACTTTTTAAAATTAGATCGAGCAAGTAACCCGCAACTCAGTCAACCCGCCCATACCCACTATAAAATTGGCCTATTTTAAGCCCATCCAAAACAGGCCCATAATAGGCGAGTTAATGGATGGGCTACGAGCATAGTTTCGGATTGCCCATACCCGTCCATTTAAATTTATTATATATAATATATTTTTTATTTTATTAACTATTTTATTTTCTATATCTTTACATGTGATGTTAGTTTGAAAAATACAACATTTGTCTGAATTTGAACCCCCTACCGTTGATTCTCATTCAATGTGACAATAGCAAGCACACATGATTCGGATTGGCAAATGTTTTAAAATGTGATCTTTTATTAATTACTATTACTATCGGTCCTAATTATGAACACTTTTTGTAGTACAATTTACACTACAAAAATGTTCCTATAATTAGACCGGATATAAGATATTTTAACAGTACAACAATAAGCAGGTAGCTTACAGGTTAAAGCATAGGTTGCCAAACCCGCTTGTTGCTCAACCCTATTTAAAAATGTCTTAAACTTTACCATAATTAATAAAGTTTTAAATGAGATTAAAAAAATATAAAAAGTAACATTTAGAACATGAATTATAAGTTTATAACCGTAAAATCGGTGAATTAGTATTAATTCAAGTGATTTGTACTGTAGACAAGATGATTTTTTCTTAAAAGATGACTCGTATTTTGAATTGAAGTAGAAAGCATGTGTATGGATGGTTCTCTAGGGAATTGGTGAAAAGGGACCATGTCCCTTCAATCTAAGGGTCTGTTTGGCAAGAGTGAAATAGAGGGGGACTAAAAAAAATTATGAGTTAGATTTAAAAAAATTAAAGAAATAGGGTTATAAAATTTTCATAAAAAAGAATGTAAAATAAAAGAATAAGAAAAGTTAATAAAAAAATATTTAACCTCATTTCTCCAATCTTTTTAAATCTAAGATATAAATTTTTTCATCCCCTTCCTTCACTTCCGTCTAAATCCATCACACCAAACAGTGCAGTATAACTCCTGACCAACAATAAGCTAGATATACCCCTCTCATGCAGTATAAACGTTATAAGTAATATCAGTATATGCTACCTAAATTATTGACTTTTTTGGAAAGATTAAGGAAGCTAAATAAGTTACTTAATCATTTCATATGTTAAATATTCTTAAATTATATATTAGTTTATTAGTCAAACTAATAAGTTTGAAGAAAAAAATAAAAATAAAAATAATTTAAAGTAATTTAATTAACTTCCTTAATATCTCCAAAAAGTCAACTAAATTTCTTATAATTAGTGACCGAGGAATTATAAGTCTTAACTTTTTGACAATGATAGATTCTAAATTTGATGATGAATTATTTTTGAGATCTACTAAACATCCTAGGTGGTCCAATGTCACTTTTCATGTATAAAAATGAAACAATGTTGCTGCTTCCTTACATGTGTGTTAATTTGACAATTAAAAACCATAAAAAATATAAACTGAAAAAAATAGCCGTATCCTGTTCTGATATTGTGTCCACGACTTGAAAAAGATCGAGACGAGTCCAGTGTAAACATCCATTTTTGCTATAAACCTCATATAAACTATCATATTTTCTTTTCTTTGCTTTTTTTTTTTTTCCTGGACAAAGGTGTTTTTTTTGTTGGGGACAATATCATTTAACCACTGTTAAAACAATAGATATGACGCTGGATTTTTGGTCATATTTTATAGTGTGTAACATTAACATAATGATAGGGTTATAGAGAATGATTATCTATCATCTTGAAATTTGTTATCGATATATCTTTATGAGATGAGGTTACCCATACTGATCATCCGATTCTTTTAAAGACAATATCCTTATGAAAGATTGTCATACGAATCATCATATTAAAGACATTATTGGGAAAAATAAGACGTGGAGGCGTGGAGCTTCATCATACCTCAAGAGAAAACATCTCTTTTGCTGAATACATGGCCAAGGAGGAGGATGTTACTATTGGTGCCAATGTGGTAATTATTCCAACTATCCTCAGATGTTGCTTTAATATGGTTTTGAAAGATCAGCGATCTTACCACTTCTAGTATCTTTCTACTTATTGTATTAAGAACTAGAGTCTTATAATCTAGTTTTTATTTTACCTCTTCAAACTTCGACTTGCCTGTATTATTTTTTAAAAAAAATTAACATAACGTAATATTTTAGAGTTAGTTGCACTATATATACCCAATCAATGAATGATTCAGCTCACTAACATGTGGGATATTTTATATTAGTGTACTAATAATTTAATTAACTGGCATGCTTTAATAATGATGATTATTAATAAGAATCGGATTTTGGAGTGTGTCAACATGCACCGAAAAAGAAAAAAAAAAAATGAAAAAAAATGAAAAGTTTGAAAACAAAGAAGCGTGTGTCGCCATTGTCGCTATCTTGAGCTGGAAAAGACGCCTTCGTCAACTATGAGGTGCCTTTTTCCACGTTGTTAATTAAATGAAGTAATTAAAATAATAATAAAAAAAGAACGTTCCATGTGCTTATAATAAATTGGCTGAATTATTTTAGTCATGGTCATACTCATGGGGCCACTGTTCTGTTTTTGACTAATGCCTTGGTCCTTCTTCTTATTCAATATTTAACTTTACATTCTTAACTGGTCTTATCTCCCTATCCTTCGCGGATCCCAAATAAGTAATTTTATTTCATTTTTGGTTTTTATATAGGGTAAAAGATTTTTCCAATCATTAAAGATAGAGTTATCTCCATTTACCCCAAAACTACGTCATTTTGGATTAATGAAGGGTATCTCTATAATTTTGTTTATTTTTTAATCGTATAAATTTTAGAAAAACACCCTTCATTAATTCACTTAAAATTACTAACAAACCCTTCATTAATTCAAAACAACGTAGTTTTTGGTCACTTTGGAGATAACTCTATATCCAAAGAACCTGAGAAATACTTTTCCCTTTTATATATTAAAAATATTAGTGGCATCAAATTTCTGTACAGTTATTTGAAATCACATTAACTTTTTTTTTTTTTTTTTTTTAGATATTCAAAAGTTTCCTTTCAAAAGAAAAAATACGTTATAGTGTGGTATCATTCTAATATATTATATATCTTTTTTTCAAATTGAATTATGATTCATGAACATAAATGCCTTTTCAAGCTAAAAAATTAAAAGGGTATTTAGATTTAAGACAACGTTTTAATTTAAGAGAAATTTATAAATATACACATATATAATAATTTTTTTTAAAAAAAATCATATAGTTCAGTTAGAAAAATAAAATAAAATAATCAAAGAAGTGAAATTAATTGATTGGACATTATAATTCAAAAAAGTGAAAAAACACACTTGATGTCTACAGTTACATCAAATTTTAAAAGAAAAATTCCTTTTTTTTTCAAAAAGGAAAAAAAAAAAAAAAAAATCTTTTAAGGATATACAAAAACAGGGTAGGGTTGGCTGATGTGTCTTTCTTATTGCCCCTTGATTTTGAAGACATTCCTAAATATATTTTTAATGGTTCTTTAGATCATTGCATTCTAAAAGTAATGTGTAACATTTTGATATCTCATAAGCAGAAAATTGAGTTATTTTCAATATTTCAAAGATTTAATATTGTAAATCCAGAAAAAACCACACACTTTTAAACTCTTAAATATTTGAAAAATTGTAAACAATTGAAAACAATTTTATTTTTTACGGATACAATATCAAAATATCACTCATTTAATATAAAATATAGAGATAGAATAAAATAATCCAAAAAATCATTTAAAAAAAATACATCCAGGAACATTCACAAAATCAAGGAGTAGCACGAAAGGCACACCAGATACCACAAGCCCAAAAAACCGTCGACAAAAATGAGACGCCGTGTAACAACTAACAACAAAGAAGCAGTCAAAATCCACCAAACAAAAGTAGCATTGATTAAATTACTACTTTGGTTGTGAGTGGTGTCCAAGTCATTAAACGCCCAAAAAGTCATTAAACGTCGGCTCACCGCCCCTTAAATTAAATTAATGAGAAAGGTCAATGAGAGTTAAAGATAGATGATAAGGAATTTGGGAGGCGCCTAAATGGTCGTGGGTTCGATCCCCATCGTCAGCCGTTGGGGACTTGGTAGGCGATTCGTAGTCCGATAAATGAATTCTTCACATGGAATGCCGTCTGAGTCGGAAGGGAGGGTGATCATAAGGATCAATCCTCTAAAACTTTTTTATATATAAAAAAAAAAAAATTAACGAGAAAGTATTCTATACTCCTACCGCGCTACCCCATTTATATACCCCTCCAATAGAAATGCACCAACTCATTCTAAACTGTATCCTACCTGTAATTTCTGATCCCACAATATTTACGTCATTTTATTTTAAATTTTTATTTTATAATTTGAAGTTCTTTTATTTTAATACTTGACATATATATATATATATGGGTTTTAAAACATATAAATTTCGCTTTTCTGAGGGTTACATGCATCTTAATTGATATTATGAGTTATAAAACGAAATTTCGCTTTTCTGGACATGCACTTAATTGATATTTACATGGACCACACACAAGCTTACTCCTTCAAAAAAGGCCTATCTTCTACCGTGTTTGCGTGTCTGTGTGATTTATCTATTTATTTGTGCCTGTGGTTATACTTTTTATATATTTTATTATTAAATATTTCCACGCCTTTCTTTCTCTTTTCAACTCATATTCAATGGTCCATACTCCACACTGGATCCACAACACACACACACACACGTTATAGCGATTTTTATATTTTTAATTAAGTATTTTTTGTTTTTTATTACAGTTTACTGTGCTTGATTCAGTTTTTGCAAAATAACTTGGCAATAGACGAGATAAAAGACTTTAGAGGAGGGAAAGAAATGGAAGAGAAGATTGAGAGGGAACTTAAAAAGTTGAGATGTTTGGTAAACATGAAAAAGGAACTTAAGTTAAGGGAAAATAAAATGTTTGATATGAAGAATTGGTGTTGGTTAAGTGGGAAGGTGAAGTAAAATTCTTATAATGCCCCTTGATTGGTTGAAACGAAAAACGTAAGTTCGAACGTAACATGCAATTAAGCGCTTGCGTTTGAACGCAAAAACTGACAGTGCCTTAAACTATTTGTGTCTATGTCCCCAAATGAAAAAAACAGGCATCAACGATTTTAACATGCAACACGTTTAAACAATAAAAACCCATTACCTCTTATCTCGCCTTCATCCACCATCGTCGGTGCCCTCTTTCATCACACCACTCACCATTGAGCAAATCGGACCTCGCTTTGACTTTCCTTGCCAAGTCCATCGATTCAATCTTCCACTGTCGTCTCAAACTTCTTCGGCTCCTCCATCTTCCAGATCCTCGCTCGCATTTTTAAGGGCTTTTTTATCTCAATTATTCACTTTCCCGGGAAAATTTGAGGATCCCGCCAATTTTATAGGGATTTCAATTTCCCACGTTTGTGAGAAGATGGCGCTAGGCGGGAACTCCATGTGAAGGGAAATTTACGTGTTAAATGGTTTTGCGCGTGGGAACTCTATTATGTTCTTAGGAACCCTCGTCACTCAATTCCATATGCAAACGGGTTCAAAGGATTCATTTTCTTGATGGTGAATATGTGATCAGGGGTGGAATTAGGGGGGTAGGTGTGGCCCCCCTAAAATTACACAAGTGGACCCAAAATTTGTAGGAATGATACTTTAGCCTCAGTTTAGTCCCTATAAAAAGTCTCATGAAGGGACTAAAGTGAAAATTTTGAAATTTTTATGAGGCTAAATCATAATTTACAAAAATGTTGGGTCCAATTCTATAATTTTTGCCCCATAATTTTAAATGCTGACTCCACTGGATTTCAGTCTGTAATTTTAACCCCCTTGATTTTTATTCCTTGCTCCGCCCCTGTATGTGATGGTGTGTCATAACTAATTTAAATCCGAATGTTATAGGGTCACAGATGAAATGAACTATTTTACCCCCTCTCTCTCTCCCTCCCTCCCTCTCTTTTGCCCCTCGAGAGAGACTAAAAACATGAAACAATAATTAGGTGATCAAACCATAGTTGATAAATTATAATTTATTTTATTCAAGTGGAGATAAATAATACATGACTCCTTATTTTTACCGGACGTCTATATATCATACACAGTTGAAAGAAATTTAATAAAAAAAATATAATTAAAATCCGATTGTTGCTATCCAGTCCTTCAAGAATTAGATGATTTGTTTTTTTTTTTTTTTTTTTTTGGCCCAGTAGATGATTTTATTAAAGTATAGTAACCAACTCATTTAATATTTGACTAGCGACTAAGCTAGACTTTAGAGGTTGAGTTTAGCTAGTGACCAAATAAAATTAAAATCTGATTGTTACAATTCAACCCTTAATTATTTTTTTTTTTTTTTTTGCAATTTCTCATTCATGACAAAAAGTTAGTTTGATTTTTTTAATATATATTCCCTACAACAAATCAAGGAAAAATGTAATTTTTATTGTTAGGGTTTAAGATTTAAGAGTTTAAACAGATGGAGATTGACTGTAGTAAGTTACTGTCAGGTAGAAATTTGGGAGCTACTTATGTTGATTGTTTAGTGGGGCTAAAATCGTTTTGCTTGTTACACAGTGGAAAGTACTCTTCCAAACAGATAAATCATTTACACAATTCAAATCAAATATTTGTAATTAAGGTGGCAAATAGCAATCTTTTAGGGTCATCCAGGATAACTTGAAATACTTTTTTTTTCCCCTTTTTAATCCGATCTTGTTAATCAATTAATTGAGATAAGAAGTTTTTCCCTGCCATAAAAGTGTTAATTAAATGAGATAAATAAAATCACTACACTCTCCTAATTTAATTGTAGTTAGCTAACTTTAAGTCCTTAAAAATTGGTAGTTAATATATATATTTGGCCCTAAATGGCTGTTAATATTCTTAAACTTGAAGGGAATTTTTTTTAAATATTTTTAAGGAAAAAAAAGATTTTAAAAAACACTACTTCAACTTCAAAATTTCAAATTAGTTTTGTTGCCTATAAGAGAATAAGTATTTTTTTTTGGGTCAAATTAGAAGAAAATGATTGATTTGAGATTTTGAAGTTTAATTTAATTGTCTTTTTCCCCATTTTTAAACTTATAAAAAATGTATTATTACTTTTCAGTTTTATTATTTATTAAAATAAATAGCCACAATAAAGTGTTGTATATGAATTAAAATCATACCAACAGCTTATAATTCCTATTAATTTTTTTTTTTAAAAAAAATAAGATGAAAAAAATAACTGTAACCTTAAATTTGCTTTATATTGTATAAGAATAAAAAGTACGTCAACAAATTGTTACAATTAAGAAGGGATGAGATTGGAAAAAATTAACTATCATATTGTTATGAAACTAAGTAAAATAACAAGAGAGATTAAGATGAGGGAGATAAAGAAATGCAAGAGAGAAATGAAAGCAAAGTGAGAGTGCTTCTTCTTTCTATTGTTCTCTTCCAACTTTTGATACATGCCTACTATATATAGGCAATGAATCCTTAACACCATTACAAGAGTTACATACAAAGGAGTAAATCTACATAATGGTATGTTATGAAGTTTTGTAAGTTACATATAAAAACTCCATGCCATTCATATCATAGGTTACATGGCTTTAGGAAACTCCAAAAGACTCTTCTTGAAAAGGTTGTGGACATTCACACTAATATTGGTATATTCATAACACTCCCCTTGAATGTCCATTATGAATGTGCCTCATTAAAAACTTTAACTAGGAAAAACCCAAGTGGGATAAAAACCTAGCCAAAAAAAAAGAGTACAACATCCATTGATACACTGTTTGTCCAATCCGCCTCATTAAAAACCTTTCTAGGAAAACCCAATGGGACAAAACCTAGATAAGGGAAAAAGAGTGCAGAGTGTATCGAATCCCTTTTTGACAACATCGTATTACTCCCCCGATGACTACATTACTTTCAATGTCTTTTGAGCATATCTTCTTTTTTGTCATCAAACATTCTATTGTGTACTGTAAGAACTAAATATTTCAAAGCAAAATAATAATAATACTAACATGATTTCTAGGCATTCTTATAAGATATATCTAGATGCATATCAACAAGATATTCATTAAAATGATTATATCATACATGCTCTAATAGTTTTAAGTCTTACAAAACTTCTTAAGTATTGTTCTCGAGAACTTTGAATTAGATGCTTCTGGCATCTTGAGTCCTTCAGGGACATGTGCTACTAGCACTCTTGGATCCTTTGAAGATTCTTATTCAATCTTCATAATTTAATAAGCCATATGCATATGCTATATAACAATATCTAATAGACGATAATTTATCATTCATAAATTGCCGATTTATCAGTATCCACCACAAAATCATATTTTCCAATTTGGACTTCAGGTCTTTAACTATCATAATATGATTATATTTGCGTCACTCTCAATTTTACTTATCCTCTTGGCCAATAATCTTTATATATTATCCTCATTTGATCACGTGATATCATCATCAAAATTGTTGTCGACAACTTTATCTTTTCGGTTCTATTTTTCCAATTCAACATAACAATATCAATATTACTCAGGTACCTGAACCTCTCTTGAGGGTTTGCAATAAGTTATGTCTCGATACTCTTCTTGGAGTATTTGCCTCCTTAATATGATCATCTTAATTATTGCTCCAATTTATCCATAACGTTTATATTTGGAACCGAATACTTACTCATGCTTCGGGCATGTTACTTATTAGAGCATTTTTTTGGAATATGAGATTTAATAAATCTCATTTAGGTCGATAATTTATCGGAAAATATATCATGAATGCATAACCTGATGAACTTCTGGTTCATACTTCTTTATTCGAGGATATATACTTTGCTATAATGCATTTCATATATTCTCTTGTCCAGCTATTCAATTTCTCCCCCTCATGTTGAGAAAATAATGTCAAATATCAATTGACTAATCATACAGTATAAGTTTCCTTAATCCATTTGTTTCCTTTAGAAACATCATTTTGTTTCATATAGAGACAAACAAGAAGAAGTAGGTCCTTATACAAAATTTATCTCAACTTTCTTTCCATATCCATCTATGTGCATTGTGGTGGATTAATAATCATCGCACATACAAACTTTATAAGATGGAATTTGTCCGCTCGACCTAAAAGCCAATTATATCGGGAGAATTTTGTTGGCTTATAAGTGCTGCAATATGTAAGATCAAACATACCAACATAAAAATTTTGTTCTCATAAGAATTGATCTAACTATTTATGGAGGCTTTACATGATCAATGATATTCTCATAGAAAATTTGTTTTGAGAACAAGCAAGACATAATTCATAAATAATATGTTGGTTATTCTTGAAGAATCTTTTGGTTCTTTGATGGATGTCAAAATGTAATCTTATTTGTATTATATGACTTGGATGATCAAACAAGTCATGCCAACAATAAATTTCTTTGGATTAGTAAACTTGGTTTATTGTGACATATGTCTCAATCAATCATAAACTTTTGATCATAATCCGACATCCATTTTGGGAGATCCATTAGGCTTTATGTGAGAAGTATATAACTTTTCAAATATAACTTTTCAAAAATTAGCTCATACTTGTATTTAAACTCACACTTGTTTTCTAACAATCTCCCCTTCAAGTGTGAGTTATATAAACATACTTTCTATATATATGCATTTCAAAATCACTTTAAAACCCTTTAAAGCTCGAAATAAAAATCTATGTTGATTTGTCAGGAACAAACATATAAGATTACATCACTAGATAATCTCATTACTCTTTAATAATATATTTCAATTTACTTATATATGCAAAATATATACATTCCACCACATATAAAGATATTCGGGATGAAAAACAACTCAAATCCCACAGATTTAGAATCACACATATGAAAATTCTCCAGAGAAAATTGTCATGGCAACAGATTTATAAGACGGGATCATAATAAATATAAATAATAATAATTTTTTTTTAATAAGAGCATAAACTAAACACCGTATTACCTTCTGGGCTTATTTGTTATTTGTCTTGGCTTCAAAATAAATCTAGAGATATTTTCTCTGCAGCTCTTTACCCCTTTCATATGTCATTGAAGATTAGCAAACATTTCATTTGCTATATTTGTAAACTTCTAAGTTTACAATTACAATTTCTTGCATTATTATTAGTAAACTTCTGGTTTACAATAGCGTGTTTTTTATGATATCCATTTCTGCAGATATCTTTGAAACTCAATAAGTTTCTTTTATACTCGTAGAATAATTAATGCAAAATTTTGTTCCTTCAGGTAACAAAATATTAGCTCTTCTAGAGCTTTTAATCAAATTTATACTACCATATATTGTCTAAACATTAGCCTCTCTAATAACATTGGCCAAAATATGTTAATTAGTCTCCAGGACTATTAGCCTTTAAACTTATTACGATATAAATCTCTGCAAGTTATTATCTTCTGGACAATATTTTTTCCAAGGCTATCAAAATCTTTTTATACAATATTTGAAACATAAGTCTTCAGGGCTTTGATATTAATAACAAACAAATATCACTTTCTTGTCCACCATTCATCTCTAGATGTGAACAAGCTTCCATACCTCTTTCGTAGGTATAGAAGACTAAAGACCAAATATCTCATAAAGGTCAAATGAAAATTCTTAAAAAGTTTGTGTGTCGTAGTAAAATAGTATGTAAATAGTAATAATAATATAATATATTATCACATTGCTTTAGGCCAAATTATCCGGCTTTACTTCAATTTGTCTTATGGCTTCAGGCCAAATTATCACATTGCTTCAGGTGAATTTGTGTTTCCTCATATGTCTAAGCCAATTTGTGTCTTCTCATGGCTTCAGGCCAATTTGTTTCATAAGAAATTAAATCAATATGGCTTCCACCATTTATCTTGATAAAGGAAAAATAAAAATATATATATATATGGCATCTGGTCATATAATAATGAATCAAAGAATATGAAAATAAAAACAATAAATATTAAAGATATTAAAATTAAAACTTTGTGGCTTCTAGCCATTTAGTTCTCAAAATGAGAATTTAAATTTATATGGCTTCGGCCACAAAATAAGAAATTAAAGTAATATGACTTCTGGTCATATAATTTGAGAATAAGAAAATAGAAGTGTATGGCTTCCTGGCCATAATAATATCAAAATAAGAGTAAAAGAAATATAACTTCTGGTCATATAATATCAAAATAATAAATCAAAATGTAAGATATACAAACAATAATAATAAATCAAAGTAGGAATAAAAAGACTATGGGTTCTGGCCATGTAATAGGAAATCAGAACAATATGACTTCTGGTCATATAATTTCAGAATAGGAAAACAAAGGTGTATGGCTTCTGGCCATAATAATATTAATAAAATAAAAGAGATTGCATTAAATATAAAATAACATAACATTAAAAGTTAGCAACAATAACATAACAATAAAAGTAAATGTTATGTTAGCAACAATAAAAATAAAATGCTTAATTTAAATGTTATGTTAGTAACATAAAAGTAAAAGCTTAATTTAAATGTTATGTTAGTAACAATAATATAAATGTTATGTTAGTAACATAAAAGAAAAATGCTTAATTATAACAATAAAATGTTATGATAAAGTTAGTAATAATAATAAAATCTAAAATTAAATTAAAACAATAAAAAGGAAAGATTAAATCTAGACTTCCATGTAGGAGGTAGAACCTTCCATGTAGGAGTCAAATTACCACAATAAAAAGCAAAAAATTAAATCTAGACTGCCATGTAGGAGGTACAACCTTCCATGTAGGAGTCAAATTACCACAATAATAATAAAATTTCAAATTAAAACAATAATAAAATGTTAGCAAGAAAAATAAATGTTAAAGTTAGCAATAATATAAGCAACAATATATAATATATTGTGCAATCATTAAAAATACTCTACATGAATAAAAATGAATAGTGATGTATAGTAAAAATAGTAAATGATCTCAAATCTTAACCATGGAACCCGATGTATAAAAACAATCGGTAAAATAATATTTTTAATTCCATATAGTGGTTTAGATTATCCCAGATATATAAATAAACATATAATAAAATCATTAGAGAAAGTAGATGAAATCGTTAAAGAAATTATACCTTCGTTATAGCAATCGTCGATAACGTGTTATGAAACTAAGTAAAATAACAAGAGAGATTAAGATGAGGGAGATAAAGAAATGCAAGAGAGAAATGGAGAGCAAAGTGAGAGTGCTTCTTCTTTCTATTGTTCTCTTCCAACTTTTGATACATGCCTACTATATATAGGCAATGAATCCTTAACACCATTACAAGAGTTACATACAAAGGAGTAAATCTACATAATGGTATGTTATGAAGTTTTGTAAGTTACATATAAAACTCCTATGCCATTCATATCATAGGTTACATGGCTTTAGGAACTCCAAAAGACTCTTCTTGAAAAGGTTGTAGACATTCACACTAATATTGGTATATTCATAACACATATCATATTTTCGCCTTATGTAGTTATACTTATATCTGGAACCAAGTAAAGCTTTAAAAATTTACGCTATAATTAGTAATTAGTACGGAGATAGTAACATATTACCTAAAGACAATGCATAGTTATCTATCTATCCCAGCCAAGAGCAAATTACTATAATGAGTAAAATACTCCTTTCAATCTTAATTATAAGAGTAAATTGGGTTTTTAGGAAGATTAAGGAAGTTAATTAAATTATTTTAGAGTATTTTTTTTTCTCCAAACTAATTTTTTTGACTAATAAACTAATATATTATACAAAAATACACCACATATGATATGATTAAGTAACTTATTTAACTTCCTCAATCTTTCTAAAATAAAATCAACTCAATTTTATAATTAAACTGGAGGGAGTATTAAATATAAAAAGACAAGTGAAAGTAACCCTCGAGTTTCCATTAAAGGTGATGAAATCTTAATAATCAATTACTAATGACGGTAATATAATTATAATCAATATATTTTTTAATATGATCACAACATTTTGTTCTTGTCACTAAGTTTTTGTAATTTGTTTTAAAAACCTGATGTTTGAGAATTTCAATAAATCATTAACTAAGTTGGTTTTTTAGCCTTTCGTTATATGGAGAGGGAGTACATGAGTTAATAGTATATTTTGTAAAAATTTATTTTATCATAATTTGAGTTATTTAATATTTTTTGACATTTTCAATAATTTTTAATCCATATGAAAAGCCTAATAGTGATATTTTTACGAAAGGATAAGTCATATGTGTATTTAAACTAGAGTTGATGGGTTAGCCTACTGATCATAGGTTAGCCCACCACTTGTGCTCGATGAGTTAAGCAAAAAAGTCTTGTATAAAAATGGGTTGGGATTCAACCAATGCAACCGTAACTAGTGGGATTGCGGGTTAGCTCATCCAACCCATTTTTCTTTTTTAACTTAAAGAATCCTATCGATGTGATGATTTTTTTAGTAGATAATATGAAGTATTATTGTAAGCATTTTTTGAGCTTGACATGTTTGACCCTAATAAACCCCAGGACATAACTCATTTAAACTTTTTGTTATAAAAAAAATTAAAGAAACATTTGTTTGCATAGTGCCTTTTTCAAACTTTTTGAACAATATCATGTTATCTATTTAATTAAATATTATGCTATTACCTAACATGAAATAAAATATATTTCTTACAGACCTAAATTATAAAAATACAATACAAAGACATAAAATGATAATAAAATATCAAATTTAAAATTCCAATTTTCAAACATTACAAATTAAATATATAGCATAATTCAGTGGTGGGAAAGAGTGGTTATTTTCATTTTGGAATGAGAACTTCTTTGGCTATTGAAGCATCTTTTTGCAGTTAAATTAACATATATTTGGGAAGGGGAAGCTAGTGTTTCTGTTTTGTTCTTTTTTTCTTTTTTTAGAATTTTAGAAATTTTAAAAAAAAAATTATGGGTTATATAGGTGCAGGACTGCAGGTTAAAAAGATTCGTATCAAAATTGGTCTATTTTTTCACAATCTAACCCACCATTAACCTATGAGTTGATGGGTTAGACTCAACCGATAATACCAGCTTTAACTTAAATCATGACAAACATAAAAAAAATTATGGGAAGTAATCTTAATTAATGTCATTAGGTGCCAAATGTCACACAATCAATTGAGGTGGCACCATATTTCTATGTCACGACGGGTGACTGGGTGAGCCGTCGGTGTTTAAACGAGATTAAATTTCAACTATATGCGAATGAGCCTATCAACAAATCTCGGTCTCCTTTTCTTTTATTTTCTTTCCCTTTTTATTTTTTGGGTTTAATTTGGTAATTCCCCTTATATAAACATTCTATCGGAATTTCCTCTGAGATCAGCGAGGAAAAATTTATAAAAAGTAGAGTTTACGAATCTTCGGTATTGATTTGTGATCTCGGATTTCAGAAAACCCAGACTATATAGTTGTAAATCAATCATAGTGAATCTGAAAGTCCAGATTCATCTTCTTTCTCTTCAGAAGACAGACAGAACTCTTAGGAATCAATTTTTCCCCCTTCAGTACAATTTAACCGTATATTAGTTGATTTTGATACAACTCTGCTGTTTCTTCACTTGAGTATTCGGAAGCCAAAGTTTGGATTGGGATTTTGCTTCGCTTCTGCCACTAGATTTCTCTTTTGGTGAGTTTTAACGCCCATGAATAATTTTCTTTTCGCCGATTGAGTCGAAGTAAGAGTGTATTGGTAAGTGCATTTTATTGCAGGCGACTCTGATTCCGTTGAAGTTCGAGGTGCCTTAGAGTTGAGGAAGTAGATTGTGGAATTTTCATCAGGGAGCGTGGATGAGGGGCTGTCGCAGGAGATGATAGGGGCATATGAAGATTTTGAGATACAATGACTGGAGGGTCATTGGGTATTCGTTCCGGGAGTTACGGTTCTTTAGATAAACAGCTGCAGAATGGTTTATCGCCTATTCAAACAGTACGCAAGCCTTCCAAGATGCTCAAAGACAAGGATAGATTGTTCCCTTGGATCTGCAAATTTGCTGGCCGAAAGAAGGTCGGAATGCTGTTTCTCTGTAGCATTTCCGCCGCGGTTTTCTTCTGGGTTTTGTACGTTGGAAAAGGTTTGTTAAATTCTCTCTCCTATCTCTTCCACATCTTCTATCTTTTCATGTTGTTCTGCAATAGTTGCTGATTCGATTATACTACCTTTTAAATTCCCTTTTTGATGATTAGGATGATTTTGTGCGCCCGAAAATCATATTTGGTTTTAGAATTCATCTGGTTAACTACCGATATTTGGAGTGCAAACCAAATGATGTGCTTAGTTTGGGGTTCGTGACATGTACTGAAAGATTCAATGATCCTTTCACTTTAAGTGGATGCTCATCATATGAAAGGACTCTGGCGATAATGTTGCCTGCTTTTGATATTAATGTTATTTATAATTGAATTTTCTCTTGTTCCTATGCTATTGCATCCCTTGCTTGCAATTCTTATAATAATATTTTATTCACCAGACTTGTACTAATTTTATTTAGAGAAAATTTGCAGTTTGCGGAATGATTCAGCTAAAAATCAGATTGCCTTCTTTTAGTTTAATAGGTTTCATCCAATTCTCCTTTTTCTTCTTCTGCTACCTTGAGTGTTTGGACACCGCCCTTTTCCGCAAGCTGAGATAAAAAACTCCTATCACATACTTACCTTGTAAATCGTAAAAGCTAATCCCGAAAGCTAATCCAAACATGTAACCCTGGATTTCTGTCTAATGTTTAAGTAAGTGTCAATGTTGAAATTATAAACAATTCAAATGTTTGTTTTATGTTTTTAAACAAATGTTTTCATTGGGGAAAACTGAATCTTTGAACTTTCATTAAGCCCTTATTATTGAGTTCTTCCTGTTACATCAACTTGGCTTTTTAGCGTATGCTGTGATATAATTCATTCCCATACAAAAGGAAGGGAACTTGTTTTTTGGTTCCTTTCTATCACTTCATTTATTCTCCAGTTTTTTTTTTACAATTACAAACAAACACACACACACACATGCTCAAAGGCAGGAATTGAGCCTGCAACCTTTCTTTTGTTATGAAGGATTTGGTGCCATTATGGCATAAGGTCATTGGCATTTTTGCAGCGGTTAAGGCATAATGTTTGCAACATGTTCCTTCCCTCTCCAGGTGAAGATACACGAGAGGAAAACAGTGTGCGGAACATTAGCGTCAATGAAAGCCTGTCTATAACTATAAGTGGCATAACTACAAGTGTGGCATCATCCCCACCTCCGCCAAGCTACTTTCTAGGTTACGCTCTTCCTCCTGGGCATCCATGTAATAGCTTCACCCTCCCTCCTCCACCAGCAGATAAAAAGCGAACTGGACCACGGCGTAAGTTATAGTTTTCCCTTCTGTTGCCTCAGATTTTGTAAGTTTTTTTGCACATTTGGAATAGTACTCAATCTCTGCATCTATCACTTTATTCTTTTAAAATATGAACTTTTTGAGAATATGGAGGAGGGAAGTCCCATTGTATATTTTAGTTTACTATTTGTATGAGGTGCTATTTTTTATTATTCTCACCTTTTTTCCTTTAATTTTTCAGCATGTCCGGTTTGTTACCTTCCTGTGGATGAAGCCATTGAGAAGATGCCAAGTTTACCTTCACCTTCACCAGTTCTTCAGAATTTAACATTTATCCACGGGGAAAATTTAAGTAGAGATGGAGAATTTGGAGGTTCAGACTTTGGTGGATACCCTACTTGGAAGCAGAGAAATGATTCTTTTGATGTACAACAGTCAATGAGTGTGCACTGTGGGTATGTTTTTGCTTTAATTGAATCTTTGACTGAAGTACTAAAGAGTTATATTAGAACCATAATTGCTGTGTGCCACATTTTAATCATATGTCTCCTATACCTTCTTACTCATATCTTTGCATTTTAAATTTTCAATGGTGCTTTATGCACCCAATCAGGTTTGTTAGAGGAACTAAACCTGGCCGAAGCACAGGATTTGACATAGATGATGATGACCTTTTCTACATGGATCAGTGTAATGGAGTGGTCGTTGCATCAGCCATATTTGGTTAGTATTATGTGATTTCTGTGTTTCTTGGTTTTTTAAGCTATTAGTTTCCTTATTAATAAAATTTATTGTTCAGGAAATTTTGATGTGATAAATGAGCCAAAAAATATAAGTGACTACTCCAAGCAGAACGTTTGCTTTCTTATGTTTGTCGATGAAGAAACAGCGGGCAATCTGAAGCTTTCAGGTAGGCTGGGAAGCAGCAAAAAAATTGGGCTATGGAGAATTATTGTTGTTCATAATCTTCCATATACAGATGCAAGACGGACTGGAAAGGTCAGACTTTTGAACTTTTTTACCACTAGTCTGAATGCATTATTGAAATTGACATTTGATTTTTCATATGATGAAGCATTTAACTGAGCCTTTTTGAAACAATTTCCCGGCCTTTTTTATAGAAAGTTAATATCATTTACTGTGATCCGCTCCCAATAATCAAGGCCATAGGAATTAAAGCGCCATACTAAGTAACACATAGGGCCCATTTCTTATCCTTCTTTGAAAGGGATCCTACTAGTATATTGAAATGGGTGGGATAGTTTATTATATTAGTAGACCTAGTATTGGCTAGATCCTCTTATTTCTGAACCATGTTGTTTTACATTATTCAAGTATAGCGTTAGCTTTGTATAGATTGAGATGACCTAAAACTGTATCCAAAGACTAGTGTATTTATGTTTATAAAGTAGTAACTTTGTATAGATTGTCACTTTTTGCTACCTTTGCTGCAGGTTCCAAAGCTTCTACTGCATAGAATGGTTCCAAATGCTCGATATTCCATATGGATTGATGGAAAGCTTGAGCTTGTTGTTGATCCATATCAAATTCTTGAAAGGTTTGTTTTAGTTTTTATTGTTATTATTAGAATATCTCTTACATTTTATGAGAATCAGTGCTGTCTATTTTGGTAAAAAAGATACTCCCGCTGGTCCTTTTTATAAGCTGCACCTACCTAGATCACGCAGAATGAACTGTTGGTTAAAATTAGTTAAAAGCAAGAAACGTGTAAGAGATGTTTTTTCTTTTTCAAATATACCCTTATTTATGAAGATGATGAGTGGGAAAAGAGATAAGAGTGAATTAGCTGTGGGAAAAAGAGGTGAGAGTGACATGTAATTAATTGGTGGTACAAATGGAAAAATGCATTAGATTTTTAGACAAATACAACTTGTTGCTTATATATAGGATCAATTCTACATGAGAGAATGTTGCTAATAAATAGGACCAGACGGAGTATCTAGTGGCTTCAGTACTTTCTACATCTCGGGGGTCACAAAATCATGTCATTTTAGCTCTCAATTCAGTCTTAGATCTTTATTTGACATTCCATCATATCAATCACTAGTCTAATTGATTCTGGTTTTATTTAATATGGTGTCCAACTTCTGCAGAATTACTTTCTTTATATTTTTTAGACAAGATGTCATATCAACATCCAAGGCTCTTGGGAATCATCCATTGTGTGCTTTGTCCGCTAATTACTTGAAGAACAACTTCAACTTTATCAACATATAGGCCTTGTCCCAAGACGCCCTAATTTTTCTAGATCATTGATGGAACTGAGTTCTGTTATTGCTCAATTCTTCTCTATAATAGTTAGCCTGTAGCTCTTCAATGGGAAAGGAAGAGGAAAAATGATTAAAATAACCAATATGGCTAGTTACAATGAAGAAAATAGAGAGCAAAAGGAAATGCAGCAGAAATGGAACAACTTTCCTGATGCTCGAGAGGTTAGGAGCTCTCCCCTGGTCACTAATGTCTGATTCCTTGCATCACTCTGGGCACACAGTCCTAGATAACCGTCTCCTCACTGCCCTTCTTAGAGTGATTGTGCCTCAGTCCTGTTTTGGTCTTCTTCCCTGGGTCCATCTCACTGTTCTGAGTCTTAGTTATTACTCTGGGTGTCTCCTCTTATAAACATGGCCCAGTGGTGTGCTGAGCTCATCAATCACAGTCTCATATTGCAATAGATGAAGTGTTGTCTGTGGAATAGCTTGTAGGAAGAGAACTGATGGGTAATTTGTGGTCTTAACAATCACATAGACCTTCAGGTTTTGGAATGGTTGCCACATGATGTGAAGTGGGTCATACAAATTTAGGAGTCTAATTGACAGCTGTTATGTGGAAATCCTTTTCTGGTCTGAGTTTCAAATCCTCCTTAAGATTTGATATAATTAATTTAAGATCCCATTTCTTATTTTGTTAATTGAGGACTCTGCATACAGAAAGATAGGCGTAGGCACATGAAATGTATCAATCCCACTTATATTACACAGAACACTGAAGAGGTGACTTATTGAGGTAAAGAGAAGGCAATAAAAAGTAAGATGTGAAATCCTCCCAAAACAACCAATGCCATTCTAGAAAACAAGAAAATGACATTAGCTGATATAAAACTAATCTTCAAACTTTTTTATCTAATCTTTATGAGGCTAACATCCTAGTTTGAATTTTTATTTTAGTTTACTTTATTTATGAACGTTCATTTTAGGGCTAGCAGAATGGTCCACCTAACCATTCTCCCTCGTAGCTTTCTGGATCATCCTCTTTGGATGTTCTGGGGGTTCTGAGTTCGGGACATGGTATCATATACTCCCTCCTCTGAACCAAAAAAGAATGGTCCACCTAAAGACTCAAAAAGTAAAGCATCCGTAAGACTGCTGGTTAGACATCAACATAATTTGTAGATTGTAGACTATTAGTTCAGGAGTCTTCTTGTCAGATTCTCGTATCTTTAATTAGGAGTAGCCACAACATTATTTAGACATTTCTTAAAGGTGATGCTCCATGGGCGCTATTGTCACTTTTCTTCTGCTATGAAGTACTACAGTAGATATGGTGAAATTCCTGCCTCTGCTTGTAATTTTCTTTTAAACAGCTTCCAGGTTGAATTGTTTGTTCTTCAACTTCATATTATTTGAACATTCGCTTGGCAATTGATTTTGCTATATTCTGTTACTTTGGCTTCCTACATCAGGTAGGCATCCTAGGTGGAACAATTTGTTTCATCATGAACTAGAACAGTGTGTACTGCATCGTGCTCGAAAATTAAGCATGTATTTTAATGTTGATGCATATGTATGTATGCTGTTTGAGTGTTTCCTTGGATGTTAATATGGCTTCTACTACATGCCTATGGAGCTTGAACATTGCAGGAATTTTGTTTTAGTCATTGAAGAGTGAAGCAATTGGACTTGTGTTATTTTGTTTTCCTTATTGCTTTGTCTGGCCAGAACATAGGTTACCTATTCATGTCTTAATCAGTTCTCTGTCTCTTATTTAGGTTTTTGTGGAGGAAAAATGCTACATTTGCAATATCTAAACATTATAGACGCTTTGATGTATTTGTTGAGGCCGAGGCAAATAAAGCTGCTGGAAAGTATGACAATGCCTCTATTGACTTTCAGATTGAGTTTTATAAGAAGGAGGGTTTGACTCCGTATACACGTGCTAAGCTTCCCATTATAAGTGGTAAGTGAAATTGTGTTCCTCTATGGAATGCGGATATAAAATTCACCTATTTTCATTTTCTCTATTTTTAATTTTCCTAAATCTTGATGGCTGAATTGCAGATGTTCCTGAAGGATGCGTTATAATAAAAGAGCATGTTCCTATTAGCAATCTGTTCACTTGTCTTTGGTTCAATGAAGTCGACCGATTTACCTCGAGAGACCAGATTAGTTTCTCTACTGTCAGGGACAAACTCCTGTCAAAGTTGGATTTTCATGTTAACATGTTCTTGGACTGTGAACGACGCAACTTTGTAGTTCAGGTAATTATTTCATCTGGCTGGCATCAAATTTGTCAGAGAAAATAAAAAACTGTTAATTCTGTAGTTTTTAGCACAATCTCTCCTCTTACTTTTTATAGCAATCTGTATTTTAAAATATAGTAATTATATCTTATGGGAGGTTCTTACAATGTTGCAAGAAGAAAAATTGGGAAAATCAATATTTAGGAATGCAATGTTTGTGTGTGTGTGTCCACTTTTTGCAGTTATCAGCCGATGTAATATGGATGATTATGGTTTCAATGTTCGTCTATCCTTCCAAATATTTGGACGTTACTCTATTTTCTTCTATTCCTTTTAATGTTTCAAATCTTTTAATTGCCTACTGAAATATTATTGGGATGTCTTTAGTGTCTCAGATTTATTGACCTTTTTATTATTGAAATCCTTTGTTGCTTACAGAAATATCACAGGGACCTCCTTGAACGCCGGGCTCCACCTGTTTCTATTGCTCTCTCCCCGCCGCCTCCACCAAACTTGCCACCTCTCATACCTGTGCTTGTAAGTCCTCCTACTAGGAGAGGCCCAGGAAGACGTGGGAGAGATAGAAGATCAGGTTCTCGGCGCCACCGCAAAGTTGCTGCTGGTAGCAGAGACAATGAAGCAACAAGTTGAAAAAAGTTTTGTTTGGCCTGATTTTATATTATTGCTATTCTTTTGCACCTGAGAGAATGATTCATTGCAGAGCTGGAGGAATATTGTGAAGATGAGAATTACTACACTGTTTCCACGCGAACGCTTCATCTTTCTTTCCAGTTTCTACTCTTGCGGAATTGTCCATGTTTATTCAATTTATTTTGTTGTATATATAGTAAAATTTTCAAATAATTATAATATGGGTTGTCGCCAAGGGTCTCTCATGTGGCCACCCATTTTGTTTCATTATTATAGCAAGTGAGTACTGGCTCTATATTCTTATTTGATCTTTTTACTACTAGTACAATGAGCTTTTATCCTACCATGTGGGATAAGTTATATGAATCGCATTACACGCATCATTTTTAATATGGGGTGTCCTAATAATGCCACTTTGATGCTACATTTTTTAGATTACGGTATAAAGTTACCCCATAAGTGTTTGATGAGAAGCAATGTTGTTTCAGAAGTTTTTTTTTAGGTTCAATATCATCTTGAAAGTACTAAAATGGGGTAATGTTATCTTTCTCAATTTCAAAGTTAACCGTCAAAGTTAGTTTTTTAACGATAACATTGTTACGTTTTGAAACTTAAGATGTGACATTGAACATAAAATTTTTTTAAAGACAATATTGCTCTTTAGCAAAAACTTCTCAAACAAATTTACTTATTAACCCTTTTTTTCATCATATATTCTTTTATTTTTCTCGAGTAATGACATCACATTGCTGTGATCTCAAATGATGATTTTGATACAGTAAATAATACAATATTTTTGGAATTGTTTTGCGAATTGGGCAAAGAGACAAGTGATGATGCACACATTTGGCATTGGGGAAAATTACATATAGGTCCCAAGAAAGAGAGATATTTACATTTAGGTCCCTTGAAATTACGAAATTACTCAGAAGTCCCAAGGGACTTCGAGTAATTATTTCAGAATGTAAAATTACTTTGATGCCCATAGTGCATATTTCACACAGAAGCGATTAACAACACAAAATGCATAAATTAACCACAACTTCTGAAAACCTTCAATATGTCATGTTTCACTTTCAGAGGCGATTAACAACACAAAATGCATAAATTAACCACAACTTCTGAAAATATTCAATTTGTCGTGTCTCACTTCCAGAGGCGATTAACAACACAAAATGCATAAATTAACCACAACTTCTTAAAACCTTCAATGGTCATGTCTCACTTCCAGAAGGCGATTAACAACACAAAATGCATAAATTAACAACACAAAATGCATAAATTAACCACAACTTCCGGAAGTGAGACATGACAAATTGAAGGTTTTCGAAGTTGTGGTTAATTTATGCATTTTGTGTTGTTAATCGCTCGTGTGAAATACGCACTATGCTAAAGAAAGTAATTTTACATTAAAATAATTACTCGAAGTCCTTGGGACTTCGAGTAATTTCGTAATTTCAAGGGACCTCAATGTAAATATCTCTCTTCCTTGGGACCTATATGTAATTTTCCCTTGGCATTGTCTTGCAAATTGAAGCATGGATATCTGTATCAGTTATGACATGATTTGACATGTCAAACATAAATTTTAAGGAAAATCACAGTGAGGTCTCAAGGCACAAAAATAATCACACAAAAATCTCATACCAAATTCCCCTCACAAAAAAAGTCCTTGTGAATAAGTTATGAATTCCTCTTACAAAAAAGTTTTGTTGTTAAAATGTACCTATTATAATCTTGTTGTGAAAATTACTTCTAATGTTGTCAAAAATTCTTTGAGTTTTTCATACGTGTAGAATTTTAGAAATTTTTTGGCAACATGAAAAAGCATTTTGATAACATTAGAAGCCATTTTCACAACGAAATTTTTATAGCGACATTTTAATAATATAAAAAGCCATTTTAACAACAAAATTTTTTTTGTGAGGGGAATTTGTCATGAGACTTTTTTGTGATTATTGCCGTACTTTGGGATCATTGTGATTTTTTCTAAATTTTAAGTAAGGGATGAGTAACTAAAAATGGTTTCTATAGGTTTTGAAATTTACTAAAACATTTTAAAAGAAGAAAAACTAATCATAAACATATTAGAATATCTTTTTATGAGCATCCGGTATCCTGGATTTATTAGGGTCTCGACTAATCCAGATCGAGCGTAGGACCACAAGGACGGAAAGCTCTACCAATAAATATGCTACATTCTCAGAGCTCGAACTCAAGACCTCTAATTAAGTCAGAACCACCCCTATTAATTGATCCAGGTTACATTACATGTATCGAAAAGAAATGTTACTTTTTCTAAATACAAAGTGCAATATAGGATATGAGGTAATTTGGTTGACTATCTTGACAATAGAAGATCTAAGAAGAGTAAAATGACAAGGTCACATCCCTAAATTTGGAGCTAGTAAAATGAGCTCAACAAGTGGGCTAACCCGCCAAGATGTGGGTTGCACCATCCCCGCTCCCTGTTCTAACTACAAGTTGTGGCGGGCTAATCGTATTCTCAATTATTTTGAGAAAATCACAGTGTGGTCCCAAGGTACGAAAATAATCACAAAAAAGTCTCATACCAAATTCCCCACACACAAAAAATCTCGTTGTTCATATGGTTTTTCATGTTGTTAAAATATCCCTATGAATTTCTGTTGTGAAAAATGATTTCTAATGTTGTCAAAATGGCTTTATATGTTGGGGAAAAGCATCGATATAAATTTTTACCCGATTAAAGTAAATGGGAAACATTTTACCAAAGTAATGTAGTTAGTAGCGTTGCACCGACACAACGCTACTAATCACATAACAAGGGTTTACGCCATTGACACATTTTGTGTCAGAATGTGTCATTGGCGTAAGGGATCCTCACACCACTCAATAATTGAGTGGCATGAGGGCGTGAGGGAACCATATGCCACTCAATTGGAGTGGCTTGAGTGGCGTATGGTTCCTTAAAAATAATAATAATAATAATAATAAAAAGGTGGAATAATCTAAAGCTCTACTTCATTTAATTTGGAGTCAAAAGAAAGAAAACATGGAGTTGAAATAACTCATTAAGAATGCCTTTTGAGTATTGATTTTGGGATCTGTATAAAAAAGTGTACCGCGTAAATCTATATCTTTGTTGTTATACACCAAATGGGAAACATTGTAACAAGCACTTTTACACGGTACACTTTTTTTATACAGATCCCAAAATTAATACCGTTGTTATACAAATATTTGGTGTATAACAAATATATAGATTTCTGTTTTTGAGATATGTTGTTATAACCAAATTGATCGCGTAATCTTTTAAAAAGCGTTCTTAGTGAGTTATTTCAACTCCATACTTTCTTTCTTTTGACTACAAATTAAATGAAGTAGAGCTTTAAATTATTCCACCTTATTTTTATTATTATTATTACATATTATTGTTATATATATATATATATATTTTTTTTGAAGGAACCATAGGTATGGTTCCCTCACGCCACTCATTTATTGAGTGGCGTGAGGATCCCTTACGCCAGTGACACATTCTGACACAAAATGTGTCAGTGGCGTAAACCCTTGTTACGTGACTAGTGACGTTGTGTTAGGCGACGTCACTAACTGCATTACTTTGGTGTAAAATGTTTCACATTTGCTTTAATTAGGTAAAATTTTTTGTAAAAAAAATTTATATTGGTGCTTTTCCCTTATATGTTGTCAAAAATTCTCCAGTTTTTCATACGTGTAGAATTTTAGAAAAGTTTTGGAAACATGAAAAGCCATTTTGACAACATTAGTTTCATAACAAGATTTACATAGGGACATTTTAACAATATGAAAAGCCATTTTGACAATAGAACTTTTGTGTGAGGGGAATTCAGTAGTTTATTCACAACTAATCACAAAAAGATTTTTTTTGTGATGGAAATTTGGTATGGGATTTTTTCGTAATTATTTTCGTACTGAGACCTCACTATGATTTTTCCATTATTTATTCCGGATATAGCATATAAGCACCTTCTTCTCTCTCATGTTGCGCATGGCTTGTCCTTATTATTATCAGAATGATTTGGGGTTGACATAGTTCAACCTGATTTCCTAATTCCGGTAAATACGTGCATATACATATGCATATCACCCATAATCCATACTTTCAAGGTGTTATATTTTTAAACTTAACAATGCGGTATTTAAATTTTTATGATTTTTTTATATTTAATTATAATCATACAAAGAATTTTTTTGCATGAAAAATAAATTTTAGCTTCTTTTGATTCATCAATATAACAACATTTTTATGACGAGATTGCAACAGAATAATAAAAAGTGCTTTCTACTAGGCATTTTTGGATTAAAAATTATTTTATTTATATGTATTCAATTTTTTTGTTCCATGCATCTTACCTAAAACGATTTTTCAATGCATTCTAATTGATTTTTATCCATTTTAAATACTTATTTGTGAAGATATTTATATTTTCACTCATATATTGATGATTTTTATATTTCCTTTTCCCAAAATACTGTTTAATAGTTGAGAATCGAATAAAAAAAGTTTGATATTTATTCTCAACTGGTATATATTTACTTATAAATGTTTATTCTTTATTAAAATACTTTAAAGTTTAAAGAAAATTACTTCTTTGGACTTAAAATATAAGTAATTTTAATATTATTATATAGAGAGAACTAAAGGGAGGTAATTATAATTCAAAATAGTGTGAACAAATTAAAAAATAATTCTATATAGTGCATAGCTTTTTCTTTGGTGATACAAAATTTTATCTTCTTCTTGATTTATGAGTTTTTTTTCTTCTATAAAGGTAAATAATCAGGGAGGGACAGAAGTACTGATGCAGTGTATTAATATATGTTGGCAAAACAAATTGGTAAAATTTCAGAAAAAATAACTTTAAAAATGCTGCTAAAGTGAAAAATGTGTTCCGAATTTGCATGTGAAAGCCTAATTTGTTTTTTCAAAATTAAATAAAAATGACAAAAATGTCCCTCGACATTGTTTAAAATCAAAACTGTTCGAGAAGATTTAGTATTGTGGGACGGAGAACGAGGGAAGGCGTTGATGAGCACACATTGTTTAGGGAGTTTGCCCTATTGTGAGTGGCAAATTGCGTTGGAGTTCAGTTCCCTTGATCTTGTAGTTGCTCTTCAGCGATTAGGTGGGGTAAGTCAGTGGGTTTGAACTGTTGTGAGATTTATGGAAGGATATGGTTGTAAATACAGAATTCTCATTTCAGATAAATGTTTGACAATTTTAAATAAGGTTTTAACAAGTTTTAGATAAGAAATTCAAAAATTCAAAAGTTAAATTCACCATTTTTTACAAAGGCAATGTTTAGATTCCTTTCTATATAAGGGTTTGCCAATTTCAAATAAGGTTTTAACAAGTTCAGATAAAAATTTCATAAGTTTGAAATCAAAATTTAACACTTGCTATAAGGGCAAGATTTTGATTCTCAGTTTCTCACTTTACATAAAGCCATAATGATTTGTCAGTATCAGATAAGGTTTTAACCATTATTGTCAAATTCACTGGTTGACTCTTAGAATTTACTGTTTTTATGTTTCCACCTTACAAAATTGTGTTAATTACTCTTAAACTCGTATTGATTCTTAACTCAGTTAAACTAATGAATTCACATACCGAGTTTACCATTTTTTTAACTTATAAAATCGTATTAGCTTACTCTCAAAACAAGTGTTAGCTTTTTTGTTTCGATAATCCTCAAAGAATTTATATATGAACTTCACATATATTTATTCGTTACCAATGATAAATTATGAATACTAATGGATTTAATTTTAACTATTTGAATTTAAAATATATTTAAATCATATTATTGTATTTTTATATTTTAATTAGTTATTGTTAATACATATTTATTGATAGAAGTAGACTTTCATGAGTTTGCTATTTGAACTTACGATATGAGTTTATTGCAAAAATGACAAAACCTTACTTCCTTCCAACTGCTCCACCTTTGCTTCGTCCTCGGTTGCTTCCCACTTCACGCCACGTTTCCATTTCTTACTCTTCTAGTTTTATTTGTAGAACAGAGAGAGAAGCTTTTTTAAGTCTTATTTATAAGACACCTCATTAAATTTTTGAGGTGAATATACAATTTAACCTTTCACTTATTATTGTGTTGACTTTTTTTTCATGTGATATTATGTATATTAATTAAAGGTTGAATTGGAAAGTTATTGAATTTTGATAGCAAAGTTAAAGAATTTAAGATTTTTCTTGGTCTATGAGAAAAATATTGAAAATGCATTATAAAAAGGACCTTAGAATTACTAGATTCTTTTCTTTTTATATTAGAGGGACATTTCTGTCATTTCAATTTGATTTGAAAAGGACAAATCAGGTCGTCACACCTCTATTATATTTTGCAAATTCAAAACATAGATAGTTTAACATTTTTAAAGTTCTTTTTCTGAATTTTTTTAAGAAAATAAAATTAATATATTTTAAGAATAAACATTACTAAGATATAATCTGAAAGTGGACACGAGTGAGAGCCTATCTGAGTTAGCGTTAAAAAATCATGTTTGTGTAAATTGAGACAAAATTCTTCTCCCAAATTTACCTCATATACTGTAAATTACATTGAAGGTGTGATTTTATCACTTTTTTTCTGAGGAAGAAAATCCACAAGCAAGCCATTCAAATGTCCCTTTAGGATTAAATTATGAATAAATTGCCGATAAGACTCTTTCAAGTAAAAGTCTCGGGCCTTTAGGATATGTTTGGTTGGGGGAGGGAGGAGGGAAGGAAGAGAAAATGAAGAGAGAGAGAAAAGTTATTTGTGGCAGAAAGGCCCACAAAAATTTTCTCCTCTTTTAATATTTTCCCTCCATTTTCCTCTCCCTTCCCTCCCCCCAACTAAACATACCCTAATTCTTTAGGGAAAATTCATCTCAGGGCTAATATTGATAAAAAAAAAATGTCAAAAAAGGCCCAAACATTGTTCAAATGTCAGAAGGGTCTTTTCTGGTATTATTTCAAAAAATATTAGTTGTTAATGGGACTGATATAGTTATTAATGAGATCGATTTAGTTGTTAATGAGACTGATTAAGTTTTAGGATATTGTTGTTAATCGCCATCGATTTAGTTGTTAACGAACATTAATTTAGTTGTTAATGAGACTGATTTAGTTGTTAGCGTTTTATGAAATAATACCAGAAAAATCGCTAGGGCCTTTTCTGATATTTGAACAATGTTTGGGCCTTTTTTGATTTTTTTTTACTTAAATGGCCCTGAGATGAATTGTCCCTTCTTTATATTATCTTCATGCTAAAGAAAAAAAAAAAGCCCAGGTTGTGGATAAATTTGTCATTTGGTGTAGTGAATTAAAAGAATAATTAATATAATGTTGGAGTTGAGTGTAATTAAGAGGGTTATTGAAAATTACTTAAATTTAAAATAAATTTAATAACTTTAACTATTTTTATCGCAGATAAGATATTATTATCGTTTTTTTCATTACTACTTTTTTATCGTTAGATCAAAATCTTAAGATCTAACTGAAAAAATAAGAAGTGACATTGATAATTACAAAAATGTGCGATAATATCCTATCTCATTTTTATTAGAAAGTCAGAATTATTTGTAGGTATAGACCGCATTCACAATCAGAACGTGTCGGTGATGTGGGACAGATACACATGTCACAATCGTAGACAATCGTTACATGCATGTTACAGTGCGGGCCCCACTGGATCCCTATCTTGAATCTCCACGATCAGACCTGGAATCTTTTCCCAAATTTCACTCCGAATACTCACGAAGCAGATTTAGAAGGAAATAAAAGCGTCTCTTATCTCATCTTCTTCTTCCCAAATCGTGCTGTGAGAGGGTTAGGGTTTTATTGCGGACTCGATCATGTCCACCCTGTAAAGAATCTGCCGTTTTCCGCCGCAGCTGCAGCCACCGTTCGATTAAATGGGATCGTCGCCTGCGTTTTTCGTGATTTGCATCTTGCACTCTCTCATTGCTGTGACCTCGGGGGCCTTGATGATGTTCTACATGAAGGAGGTGTACACATTTGGGCATGGAGTGCAGACGGCTACGAAGCTATTGGGATCTACTCCCCATGACCAGCTTCTGATCAAAACCTCCGATTCGTTTTCCGGTTTGCTGCTCGTCGCTATCGGGTTCCTTCTCTTCATGGTTTCGTTCGTGAAGGACAGAGATTTTCAGGTGTTTTTCGCCAAAGGCTGTACAGTTCTTCATGTATTCATGGCTTTGTGGAGGATTTACTTTGAAAGGAAGGTGGAGGATCTCGCCTGGGATTGGCTCAGGCAGACTATTGGAGATATTCTGCTGGCCCTGTCTTGGTTTTTCTTTCTTGTTTATTCCTGGAGAGAGAAGTATGATTAGCGTTGGCTTCCAATCCTATCTTTGCTTTCGGTATAATTCCCAGCTTTCAAATTACCTTGTAAAAGTTTAATTTCTGAAAGGTTTATCACGAGGTGTTTTAGAATTATATTTTGGCTGTGAATGATTTCCCCATTTCACTTGTGGAGAAAGCAGCGGAATGGAGTGTATTCAATAAATTTCTAAATCCCTGTCCGCAAAAAATTCTCCTTGCAAAAACATTTTTATGTCAATACTTGAATATTGGTTCGTCAGAATACCAAGCCTTTAAAGAGAGCTTACATCATGGTTGTGATCTGAAGTATATTAAAATGGTTCATTGATGAATACTGAGTGAAAGTCGAAGTTGCTAGTTTGTCAAGGTTGAAAAAGTCGACCAGGTAAGAAATCTGCAGTTGCATGCTTCTTCTATTAGTGGATTTATGTATATATCATTTTAATTTCTTAGCTATTAGTGGATTTATGTATACATCATTTTAATTTCTTAGCTTTCTATTTAAAACTTAGGATTACAAAATCACCTGCATATTTCTTTCTATAGGATTTTTTTGAACTCTTTAGATTGAAGTGATGTTTTGTTCACTAAGTGCCACCAACGCTGAATTATAATTTATGGTATTTCTTGCTGTTAGTTGTCAATTTTTGTACATGAAACCAAAACCTGTTTATGGAGATCCAAGTACTTGACCTATGCTGTGAGTGGAAACGGCTTATTTGTTTGGCATTTCTCCTGGAAGCACTAGATTTTCTGCATTGTTATCTAAGTGACTTTAGCCATAAACTAGAAGATCAACACAAAAAGACTTAAACAGAAGCGGTTCCTCATAGACCTGCACTTTGCCCGGTTGCCCGAGTTTTTTTCAGTATAAGCTTATGTAGATTTATGATGCTAGAAGCACCCTCATGCTCCTATTGATTCGCTTGCGTGACTTAGTTTACTTAATTTTTTTTCTGGTCACCTAAAATATTGATATGGAATCTGGTACAATGCTATGATTATGATATTTGCATTTGTTCTATAGTAACGAGCAATTGTCACAAATTTTAATTTTAGGCTGTTATACTATAATGTGACGTCCCTCTTCCAGTGGTCCCAGCTCCTATAGTGAGACTCCAGCTACATATCTGTTTCTAAATTTTGATATAGCATGTCTTCTCTCGAATATTTTTATCATTACTATATATCTCCATTCAAAATCGGTGCATTGTGTCAATCTCTCTAATTCGTCATGCGTGAGTGTGCAGAAGCTATGTTAATTGTTAACAACTGCCGTAACTTTTGTTGCTTGGAATAAACAATGTAATGATGTTAGGAAGTATCTGGGGGTCTATGATCCATCTGTAAAATTAAGATTCTTTTTCTTGGGTTTAACATTAATGGTGGGCAAGTTGGAGCAAAACTGCTGAAGAGGCATTGGCCATGTGGTAATACAATCTACATAATGGTGGTTGGTGGGGAGAGAAGATCATTGGCTAACAGGTTCGGACCAACATCTTGCATTTTAACGATCATGATGTCCAAGATTAAACAGATATTTTGTGGCTTGGAGCTCTTTACCAGAGGAAATTCGTAGTTCTCCGTTTCTTTAGTTCTCATGAATTGGGACCAGACCAACTTCTTCATGCTGGATCATACAAGTAGCCGTCAGATGCACAAGGATGCTGTAAAACTGTTGTATTTGAATTTGTTACTGCTTTGTGTTAATGTAGCCAGTAGACTGAAAAACCTGCCAGGTCGCCCCATCAGTAGACAGGGAAGGACAACTAATTTGCATGCAGTACTTGCCAGGAGTGAATTCAGTCTCAATACATTGTTCTGTTTATTGCAGTCTCACAAGGGGATGAACCACGGTGAGTAACAGTTGTAAACGGTTCTCTGAAAACCTGCTCAACCTGTTCAGTGGTCAGAAGACAGTTTGCTTATTGATAAAGACATTTCTTTTGATGTATGACATCAAAAGGTTTTGGTGGAACACCATTCATCATCTGTCATATTTCTGTTCGAGAGTCACACTTCCTCAAACACAAGTATCCATTCTTTTCCAGGGTATAAGATGATCTAGGATTTACCATATAATCCCGGCTTTACAGAGGACGATCTTGATATTGCTCTCTGTATCGCAGTGATCATTGTCCTGAATGGAGTGAAGGTGACTTTTTGGGGCCTGAGAAGTAATAATGACTTTGCTTCTATTTCAAGTCAGAAGCCTGGTGAAGATGTCTCTAAGTCAAAGGTACGAGGTATTATGACTCTGAGGACGATCCCTTCATGCCTGTTGGACGGACATCAATAATTCAATATGGCCTTTAATGTACATTCAGGGCTGATTCTTCTGGATGATAGATAATGGCACCCTGCGTGCTTGCAGGTTTAGAATCTTATTTGGGTCGAAATAGAAGATGCTGGTTGAGTTTACTGCTCTTTCCTTTATACTTGACGGAGCCTGACGAAAAACAGGGAGCTGCAAGAGTTCTTTAGTTTAGGTTATCGCTTACTGATGTAGTGACATTAGCCCAAGAGGGTTGATAACAGCAAGTGTTTTAAGATCATTTTCATTTCGCAAGAGAAACAATGCATTGTTTGAGTATGTATATTTTCTTTTGCTTAAATTGAAAATATTGTTTTCGGTATTTGTTTCATGGATTATGCCTTCATATGCCTATGTTTGCTAGTGACATGGTCCCCATTTTTTATTTCTTGGTTGGATTAAGAAACAACCCTAAAGTTCATGATGAAAAAAACATTGTCTATTCTGATATTGGTATATCCATCAGAAAACAACCAGGATTGATATGGATCAAACGAAAAGCATTCAGGCTAGCTAGAAAATAGATGAATTGAGTTTGAATCTCACCTTATTCAAAATGATTCATGGGGGAGGCATTGTGATCGCAAAGCAATCCGAATTAGTCGGTTGTTTGGTTGTTTGGATATTTGATAATAGGATTGAGAAAAGGCGTCACACACCGGGTAGCCCAAAAGGTCAATATTGTATTGCTGTTGAATAAATTTTGGGTAGCAAAAATTGTCATTCCAAAAATTCTAGTTTATTTTTAATTACACTTCCAATTTCGGTAGGACTTCTTCCCGATACTTAATATAAAACAGATTTACCTAATTTGATCAAATTAAGTTAATTTATAAGATATGTATTTTCTAAAACAACATAGTTATCTTCCTTAATTCTCGCTTTCTCTCTCCTCTTTGATTATGATTGATGGAGCATCAACAGGGGTAAATTAAAAAAACAGTGATAAATATGAAAATTATGTTTTATATTTAGGATGAAAATCAACTCTCCATATATATTTTATATGAAGGACCGGAGTAGTATCAAATTTATTTCATATATTCACATGAACGCTCAATATCATCCTAAATATCAAAGGGAAATTTATTTAGCTGTCTTCTGATTTTTTTTTTTTTTTTTTTTTTTTTTTTTTTTGTGGTCTGCTTTCCTAGGCTATATAATACCTTACTAATCACCAAAAAGAAGTTTGTATGATTGGCAATGAATTTTGCAAGAAATGGGTTCGTCGTTTATGTAATAAATGATCCAATATCTGATATTACTTTCTATTCTAGATTTAAGTCATATCGGTCTTTAAATATAAGTTTTCGTAACGTGAAGGAAAATCAACTGCTGCTGAAGGAAATCTAGCAAAAAGCCAGTTGTGCTCATGGCAGTCCCGCCGAAAGTGCATATTCAAAGTTTACGTGATTGATGTTAATTAACCAAAACATTTCAAATTCCGACAGGTTAACAAGAAACAAGGACAGTCAAAATGTAATTAGTACGTTCAACGCTGCAATTCACGGGATTATCGCATAGATGTGTGCAATGAGTTTGGCATAGCCGCTGAATCACACACACACACACACAAAAGAAAGCAAGTCTAGTGAAAACCAATGAGGCATGTTTTTGGGATAGTTTCAGTGGGAGGTGGATTTCTCCAAAAAAAAAAAAAAAAAAAAAAAAAAAAGTCACTTTTTTCAAAAGGCACTAGAATCACTGGAGAAAAATATTAGAAATAGATGATTTAATAAGCAATTTACTATTGAATATATATTTATATACATTCTGATCTATCCATTAGAATATATTTAATTAAGTACTTTAGAATTTGTAATTTTTTTAGTGATAATTTAATTTTTTTTTTATCAAATTTTAATTTAATTTTTTATATTTAATTATCACAATATATACAATTAATATACATGGATAGTATTCAATAAGATTCATGTTATTTTTATTTACTTCTCATCTCAAATAATCATTCAAATAAAAGCCCATTTAAAAAAAAATCACTTTTAATACCGTTGTCATAAACACAAATCACATCTACGATATAATTTTTATCCTATCTGCCGTTTGCAAAAGACCATCTAGAAAAAAAATCACTTCTACCACCGTTAGCCAAAACCTGCGTGATTGTTTAAACTAACATCTAATTTAAAAATAATGCCGTGAACTGATTCATGAAATACGTGATCACTATACCTGTGTGTGGGAAAATATATATATATAGATAAACCCATATATATATTATGAAGTAAATTATCAATTATAATGTCATTTAATAACTGAGCCTCGTACACAAATAAAAATTTTGTAATTCGGCCGCAATATCAAAATGAGCCCCGCTTAACGTAGTAAAGCAGGAACTTCAAACCGTAGCCTCCCAGAAAAATTAGCAGAAGAAAGGGAAGGTGATGGAGAAACACACTACCCACATAACAATGTAGGAATAAGAGAAATGAATAAAACGAGATTAAAATGGTAGGATTACAGCACAATGAGGGTGAATCTATACTCTCTAACTGAAGAGTTTTGGCAAAAATCATACTCGGACGACATCCTGAAGGCAATCATAGAAGTGAGATAGCTTAATCTTCTCTTTGCCAGAATAGATTGCTTCTGCAGATCCACCATGTTCACCTTGGGCTGCCATCTCAATCAACGTGTACAGTTTCTTGATAGGCGTCTAGAGAAACAATAATTTCGGCATGACGTGAGAAATTAGGGTGCATAATAATATCCATATGCAATAAATGCCTCTAGGTGATTACTGATATCCAACGGAATTCACAATACAAAAGAGGTGAACCAAACAATTTAGGGTTTGTTTAGATTTGCAATTGATAAGCATGTTCACATAAAATCACAATTGAAAAGTCATGAGGGTTTCAAAACACCAATCCAATCAAGTACTTAACCGACTGCCTAGCGCCTAATACAAGTAGAGAATGCTACATTAAAATAAAAAAAATAAAAAAATAAAAAAAGAGGAAAATGAAAAGAAAGCAACCATAAAATAAAAGGAATTGCAAAATAGGATAAAATTAGAGACAGGAGCCTTAGCAGCTTATTCTACGGGATAAAGGATGTAGGTACGCAGGAACAGTAACAGAAGAAAAGCTCTCTGTATAAACTTATTGTTCTTTAATCTGATGAGCGGTGAAAGATAAGCACGAGAAAATTAAACCCATGGAGTGACAAAACTTACATCATTCAAGGCTTCTGCAGCATCATCAACATCGCCCTCATCAAAGACATTCAACTGTTTCAGAACCTGATATTAAAGAAGAAAAAAAGAAGCTGATGAGACTGCTGGTGATAACAAAATATACAGGAGGAAACCCTCCTCCGTTTTTCTAGGTTTTTTTTTTTTTTTTTTTTTTTTTTTTTTTTTTTGGGGGGGGGGGGGGGGGGGGTTGTTGAAAGTTCTTGGGTTATATTGTCCTCGTGAATTACAGAGAGTTTTAGGACTTATTGAGGTTGAGTTTGGTGAGGGAGAGTCTCAGTCCTCTCGAAAGCCTCAGAAGGTTCATTATGTTTTGTTGATCTTTTTTAGTGTTTAGTCTCATTTTTCTGTATTTCTTGCAGTTTAAAGTATCTTTTGAATTGTAGAAGGGGAATGGGGTTTTGGCCAGAATCAACGGATCCACTTGAAACTTTGATTCGGTTTCTTGAGTATCAATATCAAAACCTAAAGATTTCCCTCATTTATATCTGCTGTTGTTCTCTTTTCTTTTTTATTCAGGGACCATTTGTGAAAATAAGAAGCTTATGTATTTTGTGAAAATTAATGGATGATCTGCGTCATTTACTTCATTTTTTTAACTAGCAAAATTTATATTTATAAGCAACATTTAAGCACTAAATTGAAGATGCACCAAAAGTTGGTTTTGCTTTTGGTTATATATAAACACGAGTTATTCTTCCATATACAATGTTAGCAAGAGCTAAAAGCACTCGAACTTCTGCACATGAATGCTCCAGCTCTAAGATCGTTGAGACTTCGTTAGCCAAAGATAATACCACAATGTTAAAGAATAAAAAGAGTACCTTCTTCACATCATTTGTGTTCAATGTAGGAACGTGGTAAGTGACAGAGAAAGTATCACAGAATCCAATTGAGTCCAAGAAAATCAGTTGACTTGTTGTACCAATAACCAGGAGTTTTTTACCCTGTGAACAAGATTTGAAATCTACATTAATAACAATGACCCTTGGGCAACATCAACAAATTACTATTGTTGTCAATTTCTTGAGAGAGAGAGAGAGAGAGAGCCTAAGACATAAGAAACATTTGTTACATGGCTATCTAAGGACTTAGTCCTGATATTTCATTTTCATTTGGCGATTCCCATTTTTGACATAAGGAGATGAACTATCCACAGAAAGAAGAACCTCACGCTTACAGCTTTGCATTAAGATTTTGACTAGAACAACATCTAAAGATCCAAAAGCACAAATTCAAGATGACAAAAGCCAGCTGTGAGCAGCTAAAACAAAATATTTGAGTTCAAGAAGAAAAGAACTATGAACCAACTTTCATCTTAACATTTGGAGTCAGCATTGGCATTTACACCTTAGAAAACAGTTTGTATTTTTCAGTTTGTTGAAAACAAGGTAACAAAGTGGGAGAGAGGAAAGCATCAGGTTTCCAACAACAAAATCAATAGACCTCTATCTAGTCCAGGTGAACTTGAGCTCATTCCAGGTGCTTTTGCTTTAAGAACGTTAGCGAGCAGATATGCTTCAAAAATGAACCAAAAGGAAAAGCAAGAGAGGAGAGGAACTGATGAAACTTATGGTAGCCAATAATGAAAGAGCAGATTGAAACCTTTGGAGGAAGCCGTTTTAGCAGGACCATTAGTGTCTGAGAAATCAAATTTGAGAACCGTGGACCAATGGCTACATACTCCAATAATCTGCATCAATATTAAACAAGCAAAAATTATGTTACATGCTAAAGAATTTATTGCCAAGGAAGACAAAATAAAAATTACAAATGTTACCTCTCAATGTCATCAAGAATAATGACGCTCAATGGTGACTTGTATGCATCCTCAAAAAACTGTAAAAAAAAACAGTATATTGAGGGCCTTGGAATTTACAAAATCAGGAAACAAGCTAGGAATTTACAATGACGCTAAACCATCATTTCTACACAGCAGTTGAAGAACAAAAAATGATTGAAGATATAATAAAAACCTAGAAGTTACACTCGGGACAACTTGCATTGAAGCATCACTTTTGAAGCCAGTGACTAATTCTTTGAAATCATGTAATCCTCAATAGGATTAATAGAGAACCTCAAACTTTTATGATGACTAACCTTGATTATCTGTGCACATTTAGTGCTTTCATGGAGACCAATCATTGATTCAGCTGAAACCTACACAATTGCGAGAATTAAAATAAACAAGGTCAAGACACTCTAAATTCCATGCGAGAATGCTGGGATTCACAACAAACAATAAGAGAGCTTACAATCTTGACATATGGGAAATCGCTGTCGATGCCAACAGTGGCTGCAAGTGCAGTTTTACCACTGTAACAAACAAATTAGTTTAAGAAACTTGCTCTTAATGAAATCAAATGAAGATGGAAACTAACATACCTGCCACTTGGGCCTTCCAGAAGACAAGTAACAAGTGGGCTTCCTTTGCTCACTTTAACTTGCTCCACAAGTAGCATAGCTCGTTGGTAAATGTGCTTATGTCTATCAACACAATCCACCATGCCACCAAGTCTATAAATTTAAAGGAAAAAAACAGTAATTTAGTTGAGTTATGTATTGTTCTAGACAACAAGGCTTACATGTTTGAAAACTAAACAGCTATTTATCAATATCAGCGTATAACTAAGATTTCACCAGCTCATTAAATCAAAAGCACAAAGTACTAATAGGAGCGCCTAATAAGAACACCCCCCCCCCCCCCCCCCCCCCCCGCGCTCGGGAGGTCTTTCAATAATAACTTTTTAAGAAGCCAGTTCAGAATAGTTAACCGGAAAAATAACTAGAATTAGCTCAATTTGTCCATATCTAAAAATCTCAAAGTATGTAATCAAAAGCACTACTACCTGCATCTTTCAAGGTCATCAGTTGAAGCTCCAAATGCAGGAACAACTTCATGAAGTGCATTCAAAAAATCGTCCATTGTAACCTTGATATTCTCTTCCTCCACTGGCTTGGTGAGATCATCTAGACTAAGTTGTCTATTTAAAGCAAATGAAACTGCACTCTTCACAACACCTTCAAGTTCTGCACCACTGTAGTTTTTGGTTCGAGCAGCTGCACAAGAGCAGAAAAAAGAATATCCCCACGTAAACCACCATGACCTCCATAAATATACCAATGTGAACCAGATTATAGTTATCCCTCTCTTCGGTGAAATCATCAATATACATCTTGACATTAGCAGTTTTGTTTCTTCAGCATTTAATAATTTATAATCCATTATGTTACCAACACAAACCATCATTGTCTCATGGCTCCCTTCAAAGGGGAAATATATTTTTCCATCAAAGCACTGAATGCATTAGTCAAAAAAAGCTTTGGTGAGCAAATCGCTAAGTCCAACCTTAACTTCTTCAAATAATGAAGCAAATAATCATATTATGAAGAACCAAAATGCACTTGTGATTTACATATCTTTGCAGAGACATCAGGAAGTTGTATGTCAAACTCCAAAAACTAGATAACCAAGCAATGTTAACTTGATATTTAGAATTTAAAATTTGCTTCTTCAATGAGTTCCATCTTAAGTCAAAACAGCACTAGAAAAAAAGTTAGCTTCTATTCAATAAAATTATATTTAGATAAAAAATTTCCTTATTCTATTCCTCCCCCCTTTTTCTAAATTGTTTGAATCTCTAAAAATGCTCAATCAAGTTTTTACAAACAATATTGATGTTAAAACCAGTTGAAAAAAGATAAAACCAAAGTTTCAACAAAATGTTTTGGTAATGTAATTAAGATGCGGAAGAATAACAATTTATGATTAACATTTGAAAAAGTAGATGTAGAGATAAAGACTTATGCCTCAGAAAACACATACCAAGCTCTTGAAGATTCACATCAGGAGATAAAAAAGAATTGTCCTTCATCTTGTTAGTATGAATTTGAAGAATCTGCAACCGGCCATTTTCATCAGGAAGGCTTATCTCAACTTGGACTTCTAGTCGCCCCGGTCTACAAAACATAAGTCATTGATGATTGACTATATGGTAAGCATCACATCATACATACTACTATACAAGTCAATTACAAGACATAGCAGCAGCACTAGATTGGCTAATACTTCCAATGCACATTGAACAATAACACATCAGTTGATTATTTACTATTTGCACTTGGCATGAAAAGCTTATTCAAAATTTTGGAGCAGAGAAGGAAAATAAAGAGACCTCAAAAGAGCTTCATCCAGCATGTCCTTTCTGTTGGTCATTCCAATAAGCAAAACATTATTCAGCGACTCCACACCGTCTATCTGCCAACCAGGTGGATAAATTCAGCTAAATGGAGATGATTTGTATTTATCTCAAGGAAGCATTCATGCTCTTCACTGACCTTAGTGAGAAGTTGATTCACAATACTATCATGAACTCCTGTGCCATCTCGAGTTGAACCTCTCGACTGCACAATATATGCAAAGGAAGTATGTTTTATTGCTTTGAGCATCAGACAAATCAATCATAACATAACTTCAATAATGTGTGTCACTGAATCACTTGGAGAACTAAATGCAGATTTTTGAGGTCTCAGAATGAAGCGTCACTATCATATTCGAACTATCAAATTTATGTATAAGCATATGAAAAGCAAGTTTTTAACGATGGCTTAATTAAAAAGATACCATTAGTTAAACTTACCTTCTAACTAAATCTAACACAGATAACACCATCTATGTACTGTAATGAATGACTGATATTGATCAATAGCAGAGAAATCATATACCTTGCAAATAGCATCAATTTCATCAAAAATTATGACATGCAATTCACTTTCATCCCCTACAATTTAAAAAGGAGAATAAGATCAGTAAACGATCAGAAATTTGAACAAGGGAAAACATGTAATGTGTCTATATCCCTTACCTAGAGTCTTCTGATCCCTTTCAGCATCAGCAAAGAGGTCCCTAACATTCTTCTCAGTTTCACCAACAAATTTACTCAAGACTTCGGGACCATTTACAATCTACAGGTCATACAAAAAGTAAATTTAAATATTTAATCAATATGTCAGACCATTAAAAACCTCAAGAAATCTGAGTGTTATATGAAGTGTAATCAACATAGCAAATCGAGTACAGAAAAGGAAAAAAAAAAAAAAAAAAAATGTTGAATGACACCACATTTATAGTATAGCAACATGTAGTGAATAGAGATTTTTGTCACTATCTATTATCGACTGCATACATAATATTTTCATATAGAATTGCATTCCACTCCATTATACAAGTATAAGGAGTAATTCCCAAACCTTTGGTTCCTTCCCATTCAAAATTTTTCCAATTTGACGTGCCATAAGAGTTTTTCCAGTGCCAGGAGGTCCATAAAGCAGCATGCCCTTCACATGCTTGATCCCTAATCTGGAATTTCAAAGGCCTCCAAGTAAGATATCATAAAGCTATTAAATTAAGTAGAATAAAGTAAAATATCTATTATTTCTTACTTAGAAGTAACATGGGGCGGGAAAACACGAGATGCAAAAGCTCTTCGAAATATATCTGCAAATTCTGCACTCAAACCTCCAATACCCAGTGACTGAAGATTGAACTCTTTCTGCTTAAAAATGTTGCTTGTTGCAGCCTCACGCTGATTGACAATCTGCAAAGAGAACATTCATGAATAAAGTTATCCCAATAAAGCTAAGCACAAATAATTCATTCCAGTACACAGCAGAGTCCTGTTTAGCTGTTGTCAACTTAATATAACATATCCTTATCTTATCCACGTCTTGAACAATACCTTATTCGGATCACAAGTTTGACCAAACAAAAATTAGTAAATGAAGAGACTATACAAATCTTGATTTTCACCTGTATTTTAAAGCAGTGCAGATAATCATGTTCTTGAAACAAGAAAGAGCACACTTAATAACAATCAATACTGAATTACTGAACTTAACTTTCTCTTCGACGTGCAGAAAATGTGACCATTATGCATTTTGCATGACTATTCTATTGTCAGGATAGCCAAATATTCACTCAAGAGAGAAACTATCAATCAAAGGAGAGGATCACCTTTATTCCACTATCACGTGATCTTTCAAATACAATGTATGTGTCATCCAATAGCATCCCTCTTTCAAGAGAATTTTTTTCTTGACCCTCAACAACAGCTTGACTGACTGTGAAACTATAATTATTTCCATGATACTCAAACAACACCTTCTGCCCTGCAGTCATGACCTGCATAAAAGTAGAGTGGTGTTCAAAGACTTACATCCGATATATGAGATTTAGAAAAAAAATGTACACAGCATGTGTCAAAAGATGGGCTCAGAACATAGAAAGTACCCAAACTTCCTAAGAATTCAGAAAACAATTTGAAGAGGGGTAAAGAAGAGAGAGACGATTACAAGAAGATAACATATACGAGACACCAAAATAAGATCACAGATAAGTAATTTAACAAAGGACACAGTCATAACTTGTAGTCCATCTCAAGTGGTTTCAATTTTATCCAATCACATGCATATATTGCTCAACACTAGTCTGAATACAATGGTATCTCCCCCCCCCCCCCCCCCCCCCCCCCCCAAAAAAAAACAAAAAACAGAAGAAGGGCTACCAAAACAGGAAAAACATTGTCTCTAGATACATCTTCACTAGGGCCAGAGTAGCCTTAGACACTGAGGAGATAAATTATACTACTAGCTTATTTATTGGTTAAGAGGAACTATACGAGGGAGGTTAACATCACATCTTAGCCAAAAACTAAAGGCGTCAAACTTATAGGTCCTTTTCACCTATATATCATTCCTCTACAATTATATCCAATATAGGATTTCTCCATATCTCAATCATACCTAACGCTCAATAACGATGTTTGATACATGTAGGTAGCCGACCTCACCTAGTGGGATAAGGCTTTGTTGTTGTTGTACCTAATGCTAACAATCTCCACTTGACAATGTCTAACCACTGAGCCCTCTACTCTAAGTGGGTGAAGGGAGCTTCCATCTTCCAGAACTACCATTTCCATGCTTTTTTTTTTTTTTTTTTTTGTTAAAGCATCAATTCTGATATTATTGGTAGGGCTCAAAGAAACCTCAGACATCATGAAAATTCATCGATGATCTTTCCTTGGATTTTGAGAGAGAACTATATGAATGGACTCAACCCTACTTTTTGACCTGAAACATTTAATTTATATAGTCTATAAGTACTCAACTTATATACCCCTTCTCTGGTCCAATTTCATTCAACTTGAGACTCACACATGACCCCAATGAGTTTCACAATTTAGACGCAAAATGACAACAAAAACCCATAAAAACTAGTAAAATGAAAGGTACGATATTCAAGGCCACAGTTTTGTTACATAAATAACATGATTCTTTTAGGAGCAATATGTTAACTAGAGGTTCTTGTACAACTTGTAGTATCGTTTTTTATTTTGTCTGTCTGTCAGCGACTAACTAATCAAGACAAGGAAATTTGAAAGTTCCCAGATAAGTGAAATCATCTAGCACCCAAAGAATCGAATGACAACCAGAGACATTATAACAAGCAATTTACTCGTCAAAAAAATAATAAATGACAGCTGAAAAAACACCAAACTTGGCCAATTAATGGGCATAAGCGACTCACTGAAAAACCCCACCTGGTTGACAAATCTCTTTTTGAGATGCTTACCCAGCTGAACTGCATCAATCTACAAAGCAGAGCATAGTTTTATTCCTAAGGCACTCTGGTCAAGAAAACCTTAAAATAAACTAAAGAATATCAGTTTCTTTCATAATCTTTCAAAATACTTACCTGTTCGCTTTTACCTCCTTTTTTTAAGAAGTCCAGCTCAAGGGTTAACATTGCTAGGTTGAAATTGTCAGGTGGAACGAATCTAAAACAATAAAATATATATAATCAACATAGGTAAATATAAAACAAGATCCAATCTTAAAATAACTAACAAACCTGCTCACAGGTATCGACTCAGCAGCAGAAACTTTGGCACATCGACGCTGAATTGAATTTAGTGCAATGTCACCATCTTTAATCTCTCCGTGAGCAGTGTGTCTCAGTTAAGGCAGCAAAAGTAAGATAGCATTAAATTCTGAGGATTCATTCACAACCCAATCAAGCAAAGTACCCATCTATGCTCCTCAATTCGTATTATTTACATCACAGAAATGAGACAACATAATAGTTCAGGAAAAATCAAACAAGCAATCAAAATTAAAAAAAAAAAAAAAAAAAAAATCTGCAAAATCGAAAAGGATATGCGAGAGAGAAGACGAAGGAGTCCCCGACCAGAGCGAGGAAGATGTTTTTGAAACCCGGGACAGCGAATTTCTGAAGATCATAGGGTGAGCAGTAGGCGAGATTGGTATATATGAGGTCCTGCGACGGCGTGTTCCTGACGGTCATGGATGTCTGAGCGGACCCGAACCAACTCGCCATTTTCCCGATCGCCGGTGAGATCTATATACAGCTGCTGACCTAGGAGGAATGAATTGGCAATGATGATGCGAACTGAGAATGGCTAGGATCAGCGCGGGAGAGAGATATCAAACGGAAACACGCGACGAACTGTCGAACTCCCGGCAAGTACAATATTTCTGAAAAACGGGACCAAATTTTGCTCATTTCAAGCTTTATATAATGTATGTAGGGTACATGGCGGGTGGAGTTACTTACGGTTAAATGACTTATTTTCAATTAGATTTTTACAAACATAAGATAGTATAAAAGTTAGATTATAAATATAATTTATGTTTAAATTGATGGTATCAAAAGTGACTTTTTTAAACTGAAAATTATTTAGATTATTATTTTAAAATTCAATTAAAATGAAAAATTACTAAAAATATATAAGACTTAATATATATTTATATATATTGTTTGTGATAATTAAAAATTTTAAATTTGAGAAAAAAATTAAATTGTTATTAAAAATTTAAAAAACAATTAAGTCCTTAATTAAATGTATCTAATAGATAAAATTGTATATAAATTAGAATATATATAAATTTTTTTTTTTATAGGTTGATATTAAATAAGTAGATTGCTAACGGAATCACATATTCCTGATAAGTTTGGTCTCTGATTCTATCAGAACATGATTCATTTGTGTTGAAGATAATGTAGGAATATTTGATAAAAATATTATATCAAGTTTGTCATTATTATCTTTGTCACTCACATTTCCTCGTTCCCCTTAAGAAAATCCATATCATTTTAAGAATTCTCTGGATAAGATTATGTATAACTATTGTTACACAAATTATGTGGACTTGTATTTCAAAGCCCTATGAGTTTGGAAATTATATTTATACCCAAAAATGTTTCAACAATTTCAATCCTCCTTGAGAACTTTTGAAAATTTCAGAATAGTCCCTGGTCAAAATAGGTTTTGACCAAGGGCCTTCTTCTTCCTCTTGATAGATTATAGTACAACCAGCACTTGTTCAATTTGGAGAGAGAGCTTGGAGGAGAGGGGAAGAGTAAAGACATCCCACTATCTCCACCATCCTCTCCTCTCTTCCTCGTTGAGAAATAGAATAGTCGGGCAAGACACAGTTTAAACACCGTAGAGAAGAAAAGTTTCAGAGCTTAGAATCGAGAGAAAGAGTTGGAGAGCTTGAAGAAGAGAGAGACGAGACCACCGAACTAGAACTACTACCACATTGAGCTGAAAGGACCATAAATTCCCCAATGCTCACTGCGCGATGTCCAATGCTTAGAGGATTAGCTTTCTAAGATAACGAGCTTTTTTGGGAGAAGCCCAATGACCTCAAAGCTTAACCAAACACCTCACAACCAGGTTTTTTTTTTTTGTTTTCTCTACCCAAACGTCGCTTTTTACCCCTTAACGCTTATCCAAACGCATTTAGTATAGAAATCATGTAATGTACAAGATGCGGAAAAAAAATATAATTTTTAAAAATGAACCAAAATCTCATATGATAAAAAAGAGGGGGAAAAGATATTATCATGTATTATATTTTTAAAAGAGATCAATAAACTTGTCACAACATCTCTAATTTATTATATCTCGTTCTAGACATCATCCTATTGTATATCATATATGTGTTTGTACATATGTGTGTGTACATGTGCGCACGCGCACGCACACACATATATTAATTTCTAGATGGGTACATTAAAATAGTTATACCATGGTCAAAAAATTCTTATTTAGAAATTTTATATTTTTTAATTAATTTCGATATTTCAATTATAGAGAAATAATTGATCATAGTTAGGAGGTTATATTATATAAATTTTTAAAATTTTAAATTCTAATAATAAGTGGGAAGTTAAGAAAATTTATGCTTGCAAAGAGGTCTTGGGGTTTTTTTTCAGTTGATTTATGAGAAATTTGCAATATCCTTTTTTCAATTGACATGAAGTCATAGTTTTTTATTATTTTAAAATTTTTTATTTAAAAAATTATAGGAAGCTATAATTTATGATAAAATTTTCTACCCTTATCTTGTGATTTCAGACAAATTTAAACTTTAATATTTAACGTTATCATTAAAACATGGGTGAAGGAGCAATATTGCCAACCAACTATTTGGCCAGGAGCGGTGGGCACAAATAACTTTTAATGGGACCAAATCTACCAACAAACAATTTAATTTGTTAAATCTTCACAAAACCGTCTATGGGCAAGTAATGTCCGTTTAACATGGAGGCCACGTTGGATTTGACCTCAAAGCATCGAGGACCACCACACCTGATTTGGTCTTCGGGCACTCTCTTGGCGGTGGAGGTGGTGCCATGGCTTATGTTCAACCTAACCCCAAAGAGCTTCAGGCTTTCCCCACCAGACCCCTCCCCTTCACCTACCGCCTTTTCGTCGTCATCTTCGCCTCCGTGTTTACGGCTAGACCCACAACTTCCTTGCTGCATGATCCGATGGATCTGGTCCGACCCATCTTCACGTGCTCCTTCAAAAAACTTATCGGCTCCGCACCGTCGCTTCGCTTGAGCGGCTCCCGCCAAAGCATCTCGTTATCCTTCTTCAATTTCTCGTTCTCTCCCGATAAATTCGCCACTTGAGAACTCGTCGTCTCTACGGTTCCCAGATTCAAAGTGGAGGAAGATCCCATGTCGTCCCCGCCGGAGTTTGACGCCGCAGGCCCTGCGTCGCCGATTGCACCACGGGCTTCCGACGTTTGATCTTCGCCAACAGCTCCTTCTGTCCTCGCTTGAAATAATCATTTGCAAATTCCCATTTGTCAGGAACAATCTTTCGGAATCCCTGTAAATTACCCACAGTTCACAATGACTTGTCAGTGAATGAAAAATTCATCACAGCTGTGAATATCCTAGCGTGACAGTACACTATGTTCAGTGCACAGTGGGCAAATAGACGGCTCAACACTCGTTAGCATCTGGTGGGTATCTAATACTAATAATAAATCGGGGTTTCCCAATTTCTAGAAAGCAACAGTGTAATCAATATCTTTCCCTACCTGTATGGCTCTGGGGATTCTTCGTGAGAGTATTTTGGGGTTTCCCAATATTGCTCATTCGTCCGCGAAGAGAGAAGTTCTCTGTAAGTGGCCACTGAAATCAAATTCAAAATCTTCATCTTTGCCGGCGGCGGCACGAGGGGAAGCAGAAGGTGGAGAAGTAGGGAGAGAGGAGGAGGGGCTGGCGGGGGCGCTGAAGAAGAAGTTTAGGAATCGCTGGAGGGGGCGATGAGGTAGGAAGGGGAGGAGCAGTTGCACATGCTTTGAGGTCAAATCCAACGTGGCCTCCATGTTAAACGGACGTTACTTGCCCATAGACGGTTTTGTGAAGATTTAACAAATTAAATTTTTTGTTGGTAGATTTGGTCCCATTAAAAGTTATTTGTGCCCACCGCTCCTGGCCTAATAGTTGGTTGGCAATATTGCTCATTTACCCTTAAAACATTTAGATTTCCGGATTCACGTTGGTGGCGGAAAAAAAGTTCCATATCCAAATATTTATTGATTTCATCCAACTATTTTTTCTCTAATTTCTATTTTTAACTCGGTCTCATCATTATTCATAAAAAATTTAAAATTTATTGATTATGTCTACAAATAAAATAAAGGAAAAATTCCACTTAAATACCATTTCAACTTTCAAAACCCCTAAAAGTTTTTTACGACATGGAAATGACAGAAAGGTGACAAAAAGTACTTGGGATCTTAAAGTGTTCGTAATTTTACCATAATGCCTCTCAATTTTTTAAATTTAAAAGAAGAGCAACCCTCGCAAGAGCACCACTCCAGTCACCCGCCGAAGCTGAGCTAGCTGGCACCTTACAACTACTAGAGCTCTAACAAGCGGCCGCAAGAGCTCCGGTATTGCTAGCTACATTTTTTGGGGTTTATTATTATTTTTTTAAAAATGAGGAGCCAAGTGGTGAGTGTGAGACCTTGGTCCTCCAAAATGCTTTGTGACCATTGGGCCACCAAGCCCTTTTGATATATACGTGCGTGTGCTATATGTGCATAATACAAATAAAAGCATAATGATATTTAACTAAAGGAGTAATAAAAATGATTAAAAGTGTAATGATATTGGCTAAATGAATAATATTATCAATTAAAGGTATTCAGTAAATAAGTAATGGTATTTACTAAAAGAGTAATAGTATTGATTAAAGGCGTGATGATATTAACTAAATGAGTAATGAAAATGATGAAATGCGTAAGATATTGACTAAAGAAGTAATAATATACCACTAAGCGCCTGGATCAACTGGTAAGGGCTGTTCCAACTTAACCAAAGATCTCGAGTTTGAGCTCTGAAAATGTATCAGTGTTTGGTGGTAGAACTTTTTGTAACATCCTGATTTTTTATTTATTTGGAACTATAATATTATAGGATAGATTAATTTATGATAGTTGATTTATCAGGTATTCATTATGTGTAAATTTTCTAAAGTTAGAATTAAAGATTTTACCCACACATTATTATATATTATAATACAACAATATATTATTATTATTATCATCATATATGGGGCGGCATTGGAACAATAGAAAAAAAAAAGGAAACAAAAGGACAAGAAGGCAAAAAGAGAAAAAGAAAGAGAGACAAAGAAAAAAAAGGAAATATATATAAAGGTGGGCGGTGTCCACTAATCGTGAAAATGGGGGGTGCAGCGCCCCCAATATTAGAAAAGAGGTGTCTCCCCTTATTATATCAATAGGCGGATTTTTGGTATAAATACTCTCACCTCAATACACAAACACATACACACACACTTTCATCGTTTGGCTAGAGGAGCGTGAGAGAAAGAGAAAGGGAGAAATAGTGTAGAGAAGATTATTGAGAGTGCTAGAAGACTCTCATCAAGAGATTTGGAGTGATTTTTGAGGATTATCTATAAGTTAGGATATAACAGGTGACTTTGAATATTCTTCTATATACTTGTGAATTGTGTATAATAATATATTTTTTTTATAGACTGAATTATGTGTATATATATTATGATATTATTTTAATAAAAGCTGAATATTATAGTTCTGTACCCACGAAAATTACAGTTTTGTGCCCATGAAATTATACTTTTGTGCCCAACAAAAATTACGGTCTTGTCCCTGATTTTAAAAAATGACAGTTTAGTCCCAAATTTCAGAAATGACAGATTGGTCCATTGATGTTTTATGAAATGTTTGGTTTACCTTGTGATGATATTTTACATGAATGGAAGCTTGTTTTAATATACTTTATTTTTATTGAATATAATTATCATGGCGGCTGTATTTGTGATAGGTTGGAGTAAGGAGGAATTTGAAAGATAAGATTTCTTTATGCCATCACTCGGTGTATAGTGGATGGTACTTGTCAGGGCCCCATCTTCCATGTTTTTCCTTTAGCGGGATTGCATTGGAGTTGTGGGACATGTGACACCTCCTTAGTTGTTATTTTTAAGGAGGAAAGCCATAGTCCAGACTTAAACTCTATACCTTTGGCTGGGTGTATCTTGGGTTTTGGTGAGATTGGAACCATCCAGTCAAATAAATGTGTTTCTGTTGGACTATATGTTAACCTATGGCTCCAGTCAGCGGTATAAGGGTGGACAGTGATATAAGAGAGGCTACATATTGCATATTATATAATTGTATAGTTCACAATTTAACATAATGATGATTAATTTTGCAAAAGAATTTTGTGTGAAAAATTATGATATATACAGATATATATGTGTGTGTGTGTGTGTGTAATCAACTCCTATTTTTTGTCATATATAATTTGCTTGTATACGGTAGAAACTTTCAGTAGTTACTGAAACGTGAAATCTTATCCTATATTAACATTTTTCGGGTGAACATTCTAGTAGGGAGCAAGGGAAGGCACATATGGAGTGAGCTTTTAAGGCTCTTTTATACTCCTGTAGCTTATGTTATGTTATTTTTATTTGCCATGATCCTAAGACTTCCGCTTTGTAATTTTATTATGAAATATTTTGGGAATTTATGTTGACTTTGAAATGGATCTTGGTTTAATTTTGTTTTGTAATTTAATGATAAGGATGTTGATTATCTTTGTTGGAGATATTTCAAATATTTTGGCCAAGTTTTTGGGTGTTGGATTTGGGGTGTTACACTTTCTGCTCTTGTGGTCCTACTCAGCTCGATTTGGATTAGTCTGAACCCTGATAAATCCTCCGAGTTAAAAGGAGGTAGGTCTAGGATACCATATGCTCATGAAAAGGGGAAAAAAAGTAATAATATTTACTAAAGGCGAAATGGTCACTAAACGAGTAATGTTATTGTAATACCCTAGATTTTATTATTGATTATTAATAATAATGTAATACCCCATATTATTATTATTGGTTATTAATAATAATGATGATGATGATGATGATAGATAATAATAATAGTAATAATAATATAGTAATAATAAAAATCTAGAAATTTTATAATGTTTGTATTGTTAATTTATTAATTGGGAATAATTAAAGGGCCCAGCCCATAGCTAAAACCCTAGATTTTAATTATAAACTTAGGTCTAGCCGTCAAAACCTAAAAACGCTCGATACTTTTCTTCTTCGCTGTTTCTCTTCTCAAATCCTCTTTCTGTACTTTCATCACATCAAATTAAAATTAGGTCGCTAGCAAGAATGGAGACCAGGTAATCCTAATCCTCGTAATTCTAATCCTCATGAGTCTTAGGTTAGTTTTATGTAAATTTTGATAGGTAATCCTAATCCCCATGAATCTTAGGGTAATTTTATATCTTGATAGGTAATCCTGATCCCTAGGTTATAGAAACCAATTTGTTGTTTAATTTCCGTACGTTTAGATATGTGTATATATATAATGTATGTAATTTCTTTGCCTCGGCTTACATGCTTGAACTATGTAACATGTCGTGCGTCCTTTCTTGATGAATTAAAAACAATTACACCTATGCGTTTTTTTGGATTGAAATATATACAATTACTTTGCCTCGGCCGGCGTGCATCAATTATATACAAATCCTTGTGCGTCATTTCTTTTTGTGATTAAATACCATGGCTCTACCTCGGTCTTCGTGCGTGAGTTACATACACATGAATACAATTGCCTGGATGGAGTTCCCCGTGCGTCATTTTTGTGAGTCCACGTCTCTTTTATTTATTTATTTATTATTTGATTTTATTTTTCTTTATATAATATCTCCTGCGCAATAAAATAAGATATGAACAAATTTTAGGTCAAAATATCCTTATATCTATATTTAATTAAAATAATATAAAAATATATAAAAGATAAGTAAATAATAGAAATAATTTAGGAGTTTATTATGTGCGTATTTTAAATAACTTAGCAAAGTGGGAGGATAGTTTTGGGATGGTACCTCCCAAAGTGATGAACACAATTAGGCTTTATGTCTCCGATATATATTTTGATGTGAACCGATAGTATTCGTTCTTCCCAAAGTGGTGTCTAGCATCTTAGGGACACTAGTAGCAACTTTGGGAAGAGGTGTGCACACTAGGAAGAAAAATGTGTTATGGCCAAATTTAATGATCTTTGATAGCGGGTTTAGGGTCGTCGGGGTAGACCGACATGATATCCGGTCTACCATGGTTCTCTTCCCACTAATTAAATTGAATAAAGAATAATAAAATTGTTTTCTTGGATGTATATATATTTATATATATGGAAGATATCTTTTTTTATTACGTAAATATTTTGTTTTCTCTATATTGCTTTGTTTTATTAGGATTACCAGCGTTGCTGATGTTTGTGTTCATGGGCTGCGATGATCCTTCGGGGGAGCAGAATTTCAATGAAACAGGTGCCAAGAGTTGAGGCTAGCAGTGAGAAGTGAGGAAGATCATCCAGTATTCTAGCTAGTTTTAGTTTTATTTATTTATTTTTATTTTCGGGATAAATCACATTTATTTGAGTCAGACTTATGTTAATGTAATAAGTGTAGCGTTGCACTTGTCCCAGTACAAGTGCGGCGGTAACACTCCCCAAAGTTGTTTATTCCGAATTTCAATAATTCATTTATGAAAATCATTTAAATTTTAGGTTATTATAACTGTTAGAAATTGGGTGTGTTAAATACTAAAGGCATAATGATTTTGACTAAATGAGTAATGGAAGTGACTAAAGGCATAATGATATAGCCTCAATGAGATATAGAAATGACTACATGAGTAATGTTATTGACTAAAGACGTAATGATAGTAATTAAATGAGTAATGATATTCACAAATAAAAATATTTATAATAAATAATTAATTGATATCTTGTAATTATCAAAATTCTTCCTTCAAATAGCATAGAGCAATCATTATGGGGAGGCTAATGGCATTGAGAGGAGAACATAGGAGGTGGAGGGTAGGGTGGGAGGAATCTGCTAAAAAAATAATCTTTAATTCCCAAAAAGCATTAGTAGTGGGATGGAGAGACAAGAGTGGTGCAAACTGATAAGATTTCAAAATATTTTGAAACTAAATTTTCATTATCTCTCTATTCTTAATATATTTATTTTAAAAATATTTTATTTTATATTTTAATATTTTGAAATATTTTGCAATGTGTAATTTTCTCATGGATATCTCTTTTTATTTTTTGACCATGTTTTATTTTTTATCATTATTTTAGTTATTATGATATTCATGGTAGGAGAATGACGTGAGACGAGGGACTTTCAATGGAAAATACTTTTTTTTTTTTTTTTTTTTGTATTTTATATTTTTTAAGAATATTTTATTTTGTATCTTTATTTTAATTATTACGATATTCATGATTGGAGAAGCGTGGCAGAGGGAAAGAGGAGAGACTCTCAATGTCAGTTCTTTTTTATAATGAATAGATCTATAAATTAATATTTATAGTCCGTCTTAATTCCAAAGTAAATTGATTTTTAAATTTAATTTTCACTATTTATTATCTTGTGTCATAATTGAGTTATTAATTCGGGCAAAAATCAGAATTGAGTTAATTGCCCAGTTATATCTCGTCGAAAATTAACAGGGGAAGTTTCATGAAGACATATAATATGTAAAAAGAAGGTGTCTTCTTCTTCTTTAGGCATTTTCTTGTCTTTGATAATGTGAGTCTAATCCATTTCTCTAATCCTTGTTGGTGAATGTATTATGGAGTCGAACTATTGAAGAACGTGGCAAATAATGGATTATGCATTGGACATTAGCCACATAGGTTCTTCACAATTGAAGGTATCCAACATGTAAGAATATAGATTCGTCATGCACCACAAAAATATAGATTTGTCCAAAATGTTCAGGACCTGACCAATGCGAATTGAGTTTACTTGAATAATTGTTGGGCCAAATTTTTTTTTTTTTTTTTTTAATTCTTATCTGATCCTAAATATATGATAAAATTAATTTTTTTGGAGATATTAAAGAAACTAATTAAATTATTTTAAAGTATTTATATTTTTAATTTTTCTCCAAATTAATTAGTTTGACTAATAAACTGATATATAATATATAAATACACAATATATAATATGATTAAGTAACTTATTTAATTTCCTTAATCTTTCCAAAAAAAAAAGTCAACTATATATTATATTTAGGACATGATGAGTAACAAACCAGACACCTTTTTTTTATATATAAAATTTTAGGAGAAGGCTTGAGCTCATTGTCTAAGGACGGGACCATGGTAGTGAAAACGTAGTTTTTATCTAAAAATGGAAGGAAAATGAAAAATTGTAAAACGTAAAATCGTAATACAAAGCGTCGTTTTTACGCATATGTATATAAAAAAATTCAAGAAAAGTAAGACTTTTGTCATCATACACACATATACTAATCAATGCAATATCAATCAAAATATCCAATATTGTCATCAAATACATTTAAATAAAGGCAAACAACCTCAATACAGTTCAAAATTCAAGTCTAATTTAAATTCAGTAACACAGTACCACTCATTATCCAACTTAATTGTAAATAATTGTCACAAGTCACAACACAATCTAAGCTAATAAATCATTCAAGTTATTATCATCAAAGGCATCATGCTCCACATGATCTTCAACTCCATCATGATGCATGACAACTTCTCTTTCTCTTCTATCATTCAAGTTTTTTTCCTCCATGTTTTTACGTTTTTACGTTTAAACGCTGCGTTTTTACCGTTTTTACCGCTGGACCGTTTTCCCACAACGAAACACGTTTAACCCAAAATAAAACGCAAAAACGGCCTTTTTACCATTTAAAACGCGTTTTTAACTACCATGGACAGGACCCCTGAGCTTGCTCCACAAGAGGATTCAGGACTGAGAGTACACATATCTCCACCTCAGCCTAGATTACACTTGCTTTCTAAACTCTGGGATGCCTTCCTAGCGCTGCGACACAAGATTCGAATCCTCTTCATTTATGAAAGTTTCTACATTCCTAACCATTGAACCAACAATGGGTTATACCGGACACCTTCTTCTTTTTCTTTTCTTTTTTGATAAAACCGGACACCTTCTTAACTCATAATGTCTAACTCAAAACGAGTATCCTTGACAATAATCCGAGAAAGCCCGGGTGGAGCGATGGTGAACGCATGAAAACCATGGTCTAAGTTGGCCAGGAAATTTGCCGCATGATATCCGCAATAGAACAGGTAGCCGATAAAAGCCCATCAGGTCCATGATCCACATAAGCCTCGTTTGGGAAAATTATTGTTTGGAGCTTTTTGAGCATGTGATGTACCTGTTCAAGTCCAAAAAGATAAAGAATGGAATACAAGATCCTCTGAAAGATCATTGGCCTAGGCTAGGCCTTCGAGACTCCATGTTTGAAAAAGGGGCGACCTCCTTTGTAGATAAGCTGAAAGGTGTTAAACATGGTATAGAAGATGGTGCAAATGACAATGAAGATTGCGTGAATGATGCTCTTTCAGATGATTCCATGTCCAATAGTTCACAAGCTAATAACGATAGTGAACCGTTATGTGAGGTAACAGAAGACCCTAAGAGGAACTTTCCAACCTTTGTCTTCTCTGGGAAGATGAAAAGAAGAATGTACGAAGTTTGGAATAACTTTGTTATCATTAAGCTTCTTGGACGTGACATTGGCTACAAGGCACTTGAAGCTTAGATTCAAAAATTATGGGCTAAATGTGGAGTTATTAAACTGATTAATATTGGACGTAGATTCTATGTTTTAAATTGTCTAATGCAGAAGATTTCAATAATGCACTCACTGGCGGACCATGGATGATATATGATCACTATTTTATTGTTAGGCCATGGGAACCAATGTTTAATTCTGCTTCTGCAACCATTGACAAGGTAGTTGTTTGCATTTGACTTCCTAGCATTTTTCTATAGTATTATGATAAAGAAGCTTTGGCTTTTATCGAAGATAGGATTGGAGAGACAGTTAAGGTTGACATCAATACCTCTTGTTAGCTAAGAGGCTGCTATGGTCGACTGTGCATGCTGGTTGACCTGACAAAACAATTCATCTCGGGTTTTGCGGTGGATGGACAAGACTATTACATTGAATACAAGGGTCTCCATATGCTCTATTCTAGTTGTGGTTGTTACGGGAATCGGCAGAAAATGTGTCCTCTAGGGAAAATGCAACGAGAGGAATCCAAGGGTACCAAGCAAGCGAATGTCAAGCAAACAAGTGCTAAGGCAGGGGTAATAGACGAGGATGGAGTTTAAAGGGCTGCAGTGAAGTTGGTAAGAGGGTGAGTCTAGTTGTGGGCAAGATTAATGTTCCTCTTACTTGCACATGTCATCACTTGTCATTCCTATTTACATATGTAATATCACGACCTATGAACTATTTAAATTATGATTTGAAAATTCTATATAAACTGAGTATTGTGAACTTGGTTTTGAAAATGATTGGTTTTGGTGTTTTATTGAGATGTTCGATAAATGTCTATTATTATTGGCGCAGCGATTTTGTAATAATGGATTTGGATTAAGGGATTTAACAAGTTATTATTTGGGCTTGTAAAAGGACTATTGTATAGTTGGGTTTCGAATGCTCGAGGCCCAATTGTCTATCAGGTATTCCTAGTATTTACTTTCACCGTGTTTGAAAATGATTTATCAAATTGTTTTGATTACATTCTGTTAATTGTGGTTGACATTCTATTGTTAAATTTTGTCATTTTCAACCCTGATTAGCTTTTCAGACTATTGTTTATAACTTTCTACCATGGAAATTTTTGTTGTTTGAGTTTTAACTCTTTATTATCATGGTAGGTTACTTAATTGACGTGTTAACTATGGTATAGAGGTTGGAATGTTACAATTGCTCATATTTACTGTCTAACAGTGCTTCAAATATGATTGCTTCCAATAGAACCTATACTTAGAAAAAAGATTTCTTAAATTCAAACCGACCAGCATCAGGTTTAGTGAAAGAAATCCGCTGCTCACAATATGTCACGTTAAGATTTGAATTTCCGTTGAAACGTACATTATCCATTAATGCCAACAATGCCTACAAAATTTCATCCAATATAATTAAGAATACATCTTTAATTACTGACGTCAATTTAGAGGGCATGTAGCATTATTTTTTGACATGAATGTAATATTGTTGTTCACTCTCCATATCACCTTGTCATAAAAAGAAATAGAGCTTGTTTGTCTTAATACCAGTGACATTAGTTTTGACAGCTTAATTATAAAAACTTTTGATCAACATGCATGAATGTAAAAAACATATCTTTAGAAGAGTCATCCCTAATCGAATTTGACAATACTCAAATCTAACCTAGCTTAATAAATTAACCATATTAAAAAAAAAAAAAGAATGCTATGAAAGAAATTCACTCAAATACGGTTTCCTCAGTTCACCCTAAAGCGCATCGTGTCTCGTTTTTGGCACAGTAACATGAGTGCACAGGCTTTGGTTCTCTTCCATGACAATTGGTGCGATATCTCTTTGGCTTTATCATCAAACATTTAGTCTCTAATCTATTGTTCCATACGTTTCTTCAATACCCTAAGGGGTACTCACATCCTGGCATTAGCGGTCCACAATAGTGTATAATATCAACAGCTTTGGCTCCATATGAGTGTATTTGATGCTTGTGTTCATCTTGATTCTTTGCAATGTCATTCATGGTAGCAGTGTTTTAGCTGGTGTGAAGCGATAATGCTTTGCTTTGCGTTTATATGATATTTTCTTTTGACTAGTTGTTTGGGCTTTAAATCGAGCAGTCACAAAGTGTTTGTTTAGGATAATGATTGAAATTTTTAAAAATACATTTTTAGTATGTGAGAGTAATTTTATTTCAATATTACATGAATAAACATTTTTAAGACTTGTGATCCAAACAAGCATTTTTAGTAATTTTATATGCTATACTACTAATTGGTAAATAAAAAAAAAAAAGTGGTACTAACATGTTATTAATGGTACTAACATGTTATTAATATATTTGATCGTTTTATATAAAAAAGGAGGAGCAACAAATTTATTTTTTTAAAGAAATTTCTATCACAATTCCCAACCTGATTAACTTCTTTCAATTGAAATAATCCCTGTCCATTTTCGAGCTTTGGGGTAAAAGCAAACCAAAAGTAGGGCGAATGCTCTCACTAATAGTACTGAAATGACGACTGACTCAAAAACCCCATAAACCTAGACGAGCTTCGAGCGCATACATGGCGAATAGGCGGTGTCTGCAAGCGTTAACGCGCCAGGCATCTGCATTTCTCTTTACAAATCCATCTCTGCAATCGCTCGCAGTTCCGCCCACCTTTCCAAACCCACCTCTGAACACCCTCACTTCAACCTTTTTTGACATCCTTACCGATAGCAGACCCGCCACCAGGTATGCGCAATGGTCCCACTCTCGCTATTTATCTTCCAGTACACGAGATCATGACAACAACAACGGTATAGAAGCCGAAGACGATAGTGAGGTAGATGAAGAAGAAGAAGAAGTGGGTGAGAGCAGTGACTATGAGGATGTCCCGGAGTCAAGTGGGGCTACTGTGAAAAGAGAGTATACTGCAGAAGAAAAGGAAGCAGAGGCAGAAGCTATTGGCTACAAAGTGATAGGACCTCTTGGCAAGAATGAAGAGGTTTTCAAGCCATACGAGCCGGTCTTCGCTGTTGTTCAGGTCAAATTTTCAAATTTGGCTTGCTAGTTCTGATCGACTAAGAAGCTTAGGCTATTCGTATATGTGTTTCATTTATTCTTAACTTATTCATTTATTTGTTGGAGTCCAGATCGGATCACACCAGTTTAAAGTAAGCAACAGGGACAGCATTTTCACTGAAAGACTGAAATTTTGCGAAGTGAATGATAAGGTAGGACACCTTGCTCTTGCATTTATAATTCCTAAAACTTGTTGAGATTGCGCTGCAGTTTTTTGGTGATTTGCGAAATGCACCCATCCCGTGTTGTTTATGTATCCATCTCTCTTTTCTTTTTGGTATTCTTATGTTTCTATTTATTAAACATCCGTTTGCAGGATTACATGTGACTAGTCTTTCAATTTTACTGAGTATCTGCATTGATTTAATTTCATTGTGCCTCCACTTTGTGCGACTAATTTATATATAGACTATAAGGGATGGCATTATTTCATCTGTCTCATGAGGTTGGAACAGCAGCGTGCCAGGCATGCTTCATGCTTGGTTCTTTTCCGGTGGGATGGTGTGTAGTTTGAAACGGTTGAGGTTTTCCTGTCTCATATCTGGCTGTCAAAATGATGTTAGCCTATTGCCTTTTCACCCTGCATGTTTGAGACACTTTATAGTCCTTTTCAATTAGCATAGGAAATACAATATCATCATGTGCCAAGACAAGATACACAAAGAAGAAGCTAGACATCTCTCGATATTGCTTTTGGTATCTTGTTAACTCTGTCTTTTCAGTTTTGCAAGCACATTAGAGCATATAGACTGATGTTTCTGCAAAATTCCAAGATTTATATAACTATGTTCCATAAGATGGAGTTAGTTTTTGAACAGTTTATATGTCAAAACTGGGGCTGGACAAGCTACTGACTTTTCAGTACTTGATATCATTAATAGCTGAAAAACATGTTAATTTTTTATGGATTTTCTGAATTGAACTTGTATGGTCTCAAATGCTTCCTCTTGAATTTGTGAAATTACCTCCCTCAAGTAGGCTTGGAGATAAACAGGGTGGACCTAACTATAGATCCCGAGGCAAGCAATGTACTTATAAATTAATTAGGAATTGCTGAAAATAGGTTTGAGATCAATGCATTGGAAGCAGAAGTAATGAGTTGATAATGAGCACTTGGTTAAAAGTTAGGTTGCCCCATATAAAAAGGTTCATGATTGGGAGGAGAGCTTTTCCATAGACATTGTGAAAATGGCAGATCAATTTTCTGGGTCGAACTGTGGAAATGATGTGCGCTAATGTGCAGAAGTGAAACAAGCACACTAGGATTTGGACAGATGATGATAGTATTATAAATAGACACTGTTGAAATTAATCAATCAGTGGCTGATCTTATTCCAGTAAGTACATCTTGAAATCTTGTATCTCATTTGATTTTTATACAGCCATGCCAGCTCTGCCACTTCTTCTAGTTTTAGAAATGCTGAAATAGCTATATACCTGCATATAAATATTTAGTAATCTTGCTAGTCAATATCTAGTTTGCGGATGTAGTCACTTTGGGATCTCCCCACGTTGTGGAATTTTCATTGTCACTTAGATAAATATTTGGTTGACAATGTTAAAAGTGTCATCTTCATTTTTTGTATATTGCAGTTGATTCTTAATAAAGTTCTGTTGCTTGGCTCGCAAAGTCAGACAATTGTTGGTAGACCCATACTGCCAGATGCAGCAGTTCATGCTGTTGTTGAGGAGCATGTAAGTGTGGAACTTCTTATTTCAATTAAATTTGGGCAAGTTTGGCATACAGAATCAATTCTCATGGATGAGGATGGGAATGGGCATGGAATTGATTTTGAATAGACTGATTATCTTTGTTTTGTTTGTTGGTGCCATCCGTATTGCAACTGAATTTCATCCCATTCCTGATTGATACTTGAAACCATGATGAAATGGAACTAAACATGTTCAAATATCAGCTATGTGGATCCAAAAATTTTCTTTGTTATATAACTTGCTTATTTTCTTTTCTTTGATTTGATTCAGGCATTAGATGCTAAGGTGATTATTTTTAAGAAAAAGAGAAGAAAGAATTACCGTAGAACCAAAGGGCATCGTCAGGTACATTGAAAAGAAACTCTTTAATCATAATAAGTTTTTTCACACATTGTGGGTATTAAATCTGCTGGTATCGTCATCTTCAGGAATTGACGAAGTTAAGGATAACTGATATTCAAGGAATTGAGAAACCTGAAAAAATTGTGAATGAAGTGCCTTCAAATGCTGCTAAGAAGAAACAGGAAAAGGTTGCAGTTCCTGCTTAAGGAAGATGAACCCAGTCGCTATTGAGGCAACTCAGTTATCTCAATGAGCTTTTACAGTATGATGCAATTTTTTGAGCATACTTGTATTTTGGATAAGCTCCATTTACACCTCAAAAGTGACTTTAGACAGAAATTCTCAGCATCTATTCTGCTGCAAGGTTTTGTAGGATTGTTTTGACAGAATTTCCCCCTCTACAATGTTATATCTAGTTCTAGGTGGGAACGCCATTGATTGTTAGACTGGATTTATGGTCTCTAGAAATCTTATGCTGACTCCTATATTTTACGGTTGGTGTAGGCATGATACTATTTGTCATGCGTGTATGACATTCACCTTTAGAAATAAACTGTCCATATTTCGTCTTCCATCTCTCACACAGAGCAGAAAGAAAAATGAATTGAGAAAACCCTGAGATTTATTGTGGTGTTTACATGGTAAACAATGTCTTGATCCTTACTGGTCAAATTAGTGTATGTGTTGTGTGCATATAGAGTTTGGTGCGAAGAATGGAATGAAACAGAATGGAAGAAAATTTGAATTAAAAGAATAATGTTGTAAATGAGAAATGTCCCCTGTGCCCTTGTATAGAAAGTAATAAGGTGAAGTAGTGTCGGTTGAGTTATGTTAATAGAAATAGTAATAAATTTTGCATAGTACGACTTTAATGCAATGAAAGTCTAGTGCTTGTGTGTTCTAGTTCTTTTGCTTAGTGGACTGAAACCCTTTGATTTTTGTTATTTTTTATACATCTTGAAAAGTATTTAAATGCTGTATTTGAAATGGTTACCTTAATATTATAATCCACTATGAAATGCTTCATGGCTGTAGTCATGTCTCTTTTTGTCATGGTAGGCATATTTTGAGACTGCAAAGTTTCTCATAATTCTAAGGACCCGTTTGATACGCGAAAGATAGGTCCAAGGAAAGGGAAGATTGCATCTTCGATCACAAAACGTGTTTCGCAACACCGCCTTTCAGGAAATCATCTTCCAACAACCTTCGATCTTCCTTCATTCATGGGAAGACTACTTCCCTCCATTTTAGGTGGGAACTTGATCTTCCCTCAGGAAGAAGTTCCCAAATGACCATTTTCTCCTTCTTCAATCCATCTGTCTTCCTTGCCATTGCTGTCGACGCCGCCTCCGCTTCCTCCTCCTTCTACGTTGTTGGGTTGCGAGAGATGAAGAAGGAGATATGAAGCTTTTTTTTTTTTTTTTTTTTTTTGTGTGTCTTTGTCGGGACGTTAGGGATGAAGAAGGAGGGACAGTAGCAAGAGCGGGAAAAGATCGGAACCCGCGATCTCCACCACCACCACCGATCGGACAATGCAACTGGATCTGATGCTTTTTTCTTTTCCTGTTGGCTGTCAGTCGGGCGTAGAGATGAAGGAGGAGGGAGTTTTTTTTTTTTTTAAAAAAAAAAAAATGTAAAAGGTATTTTGGACATTTTAAATGTTATATGATAATTTTAATTTTTTAAAAAAAATTATCATCTTCCATCTCAATTTCCATGTCTACCAAATGAAACACCTTTTTAAGTTCTCTCTCAATCTTTCTTTCCTTACCTTCTTCAAACTTCCTTTGTACCAAAGAGGGCCTAAGATTCTATATGAGACAATGAGAATACAAGGAATTTTGCAAATGTGAAGTCTTTTCTAGCCCCTATAGTCCTATGCATAGTTACATACCATCATAACATCCGCCAGTGAAGTTTTTATACCTTTTTTTGAGAGAAAGGGAGAAGAGATAAAGTGGGGTGAGTAATATCCACTCATTCTTCGTGTCAATACGCTTTGCCAAATTTAGTCCAATTTGTTTTCTGTAAAGGTTTTAGATGTTTAGCTAATATCTAGTTCTCTAGATATGTCCTTACTTCCACTATCTGCATTAGGCTAGACTCAAGAGGCCAGAGCACAATATTTATGGCTGCATTTAGTAAAGGAATTATGTGTGATCACATTTGATTTGGCCCAATTTTGATGTTGCCGATCCTTTTTCACTAAATATCTATAAAATGATAGATATGAAATCACTACTGTTGGCTGAGTCATATGGTGGCTCCCCCCAAAAAAAAAAAAAAAAAAAAAATTAAAAAGCTTTTTAATTATCGATGCGCTCGTTCTCTTTCAGCTTCGATATTCTTCTTATTTTAAGCTTGTTTGTAAAATTGAAAACCTTTTTTGCATTCTTCCGTTCTATTTTGATATTTTGTTTCACTGGATTAATAGTGTCCATATATCCCCTTTTGTCTCCTGTACTTTAAAATCTTGTATCTCTATTTTGGGACAGCAGAAGCTTCCATCTCCTATCTACCTTTTCTCAATCTTTTTAACGTTTTAACTTGGGAACAAAAAAATTCCATTGTATCAGATTCAATTCAGACCAATTTTTGTTATTATCATTCCCGTTCCTTTTTGGTAAAACAGAAAAAATGATGGGAAGGAGAGTTATCCTCAATATTATCCGGTAAGGTGCCATTGACATATGGCAAGAGTACCAGCAGATATTAAGATCCATCGAACATAACCTTGAATAGTTTTAGTGGGACTCAAAGTCATGCCCATATATAAGATGAGAACCCTCCTTTAAATTCTTGGCCATTTGTCCAAACCCTATGTTGGCCTATTGTTATTATTTTTATTAATTTCCAAATATTGTGGCATGTCCTGTTTTATGGATTAATTGGATTGGATTGTCAATAATTCATCTCAATGATTTACTTTTTGATTTCTGGTATTATGAGTTTATATAAGATAGTAAAATTATGCTTCAACATTCATAAGGATAAGCATGGGAAGCCAGCTTATTCCATACCCTTTCTGGTTAATCATCTGCTTTAAGACATCTGGCCACCGAAGATGCTATGACCTTATGGATTGAAAGACGACAACAACTTAAGAACACAAATCTTCCAAGGTTAATCTGTTTTAAGATGCTGTTCATGAATGAGAGTCCTGATTCCTGAAAAATCTCCTTCCTTGATGGCTACCCCTCTTTATCCATATTTTTAGATCAGACTTTTCTTGACATGTCACTATCTATCACATGTGGTTATATGTGAAGTTTGGGCACTGTTTGGATAGGGACAATGACTGAACTTCAAAAAGCATTAGGCAATGCCTATCCATTACTCTATTCCTCTCTCCTGTACTTTGATTGATTTATTGCAGGGTGGTGCAAAAGGAAGAGGAGGAGGAGTCAACTAGAATCTCCACGGTTGACTCAGGTACTTGATTATGATAAACCTTTCCTTTACCTGCAGGCGATAGGCTCCCTCCACTTGGCTCCCCTCTTTCTCTTCCTTACCACTATCTCATTGGCTTGACCCTACAAACCCATATTGTTTCAGAACTTTTTCCATCCATCAAAGTTATGCTTTAGCTTGAAATCTTACTTTAGATTTTAGAATAATCAGTGTGCTTTGTACATATATGGTCCCCCTCCTTGTTTCAGTGATATTCAACTGCTGAAGTACTTTGTTTTTCAAGTATATTATATGCTTTTAACACTATCATCTAATTTAGATTCAATCATTGTTGAGCTCCGAATGAAAGGTAGCTTTCCTAAAGTAATTTCCCCCTCATTTACAAAAGCTTAAACTTGAAGCTTTGCTTAAAGAATATCAGATTCTTTCTATTGTTGGCAACTGTTGAAGTGTTTATAATGAGTATTGTAGTGAAATAATAGAGAGAAATATATAGAAAATATACTCTGAAATGAATGTGTTTATTCATATGCTGGGTAATTATACATAAGAGAGAAGACAAGAGAGTAATGACTCATTATGATGATTGATTCCCTAATCACTCATAATGCCTATAATCCCTGATTATATGCGATACTAATTAATTATACATTGATATATTTCCTAACACTCCACCTCAAGTTGGAGCATATATGTTAATCATGCTCAACTTGTTACAAGAAAACATAAATCCAAACAAAATAATTTTCTTCCTAAGAACCTCTTCACCCAATTTTCACACACTCCCCCTCAAGCTGAAAGCAGCTGGAATGTGAGCAAAAACTAATCCCAATAACTTGCTTTTTCATGAGATCTTGAAGCAAATAGCAAACGGTCTCACCAAGGACCAAACAATACTCCAAAATGTCTCACCATAGACCATTGAAGCAAATAGCAAACAATCTCATCAGGGACCAAATAATACTCCAAAATGTCTCACCAGAGACTAAAAACCTCACCGGAAGCAAAACAACGAACGGGTCACACAAGGACCACCAAACTCCTCACTAGAGGATGCAAAGTACATCAAATGCCAATGAAATTAACAAACCACAAGCATGGCATTCAAGACAAAAGAGCACTTCATGAACGTACTGGAAAACATAACAAACAAAGAATCCAACCACTAGAAACAAGTGAACGTGCACGAAACAAAATGCCATCTGTGTTAAAACAACTGAACTGAGTCTCACAACGCAACCTTCGAAGCAAAGAACCAGCCTACACACCCCGGGAATGAAGGCTCAATGTCGAAGAACACCAAAAAATGCAACAACCAAACAGCAGAGGAATCGACAAACACTTTCTCTCTCCCCTGTGAACAGTGACGAGTAACGTCACTGTTCACGAACTAGCAACACGGATAGAACCAAAAAATAGCAAATCGACATAAACTACGGAAGTGCAAAACACCAAAACCCAGCAAAACAACAAAACTCAATTGCCAAACGCAGTCTTCTAAACACGAAATCGGTCTAGTCTTACCGAAAAAGAAGATCCGACCCTGGCTAAGGAGCCAAACCAGAAACAAAGATGACACAAACACACACTGGAAATTCACAAGTGTGCCGGAAACTGAAAATCTTGCAGAAAGTGAAAACCTCACAGAAAAGCAACCTCACTGACACACACTCTGTCTAGCCACTATCACTATTCACCTAACAATACGGTTCACGCTACAATGACAGCGGCCACCGGAAAACTCAAATTGGCCAAGAACTAACTAAGCTTTGATACCATTTAGTGAAATAATAAAGAGAAATATAGAAAAAATATACTCTGAAATGAATGTGTTTATTCATATGCTGGGTATTTATACATAAAAGAGAAGACAAAAGAGTAATGACTCATTATGATGATTGATTCCCTAATCACTCATAATTCCTATAATCTCTGATTATATGCGATACTAATTAATTATACACTGATATATTTTCTAACAAGTATAAATGGAGAAAATAGGTTAAATTTATCAAGATCAACAGTTGGATCTTTCTCTTGCAGGATGGTTTTGTTTACAACATTTTCTACTCATTTTGAATTAGTTGTGAAGAAGTGATTTTACACTGTACTAAGTAAATATGTGTGAGTGACCCTTGCTCGGTAAATGTTGCCACCATGTCGTTGGAATGGGCATGGGTTGGACAGTGTGAGACCCCAGCTTGATGCCTAGGTCGAAGGATGAAAATGCAGCCCAATGCTCAGTAAAAGCTCTAACCATTTCGGGTTGGGCAAGGGCGAGCAAGGCGGGCTTCTTTGTCAAAGTGGTAACGCCCTGCCTTATCTACACATGAAAAAAATAATTCCATTTAAATTTCATAAAAGTTACCATATGTCTTAACTTCGCCCTAAGTAATATAAACGTCAAATACATTCGATGATTTTATATCTTAGGATATTTCAAAATAAACCTACAACTTGAGTCTTAATTTAAAAGCTACCATATGTCTTAACGAATATCTATACTTCAAGAATTAAACAACATCCATAATCCATTATAAATAAGGCAACAAAATAATTGTAATTGAAGTTTGTGTACAAGTTTTGTCAACAATCTCAACACTATACTGTATTAAACGCTCAATTAATAAGAACTCAAGTGCAACAAAATCAATCCAGGAATAATATGTGATTTATGCCACCTACTTATATAAAATATTTATAAGAAGGGAAGGGCTGAAGAAATATATCATTGGATTTATAAGAAATATTTATATAAAATATAATAATATATATACTTATCGAGCATGGCCAAATGGATAGGGCGGCATACCTTGCCCGATGCCTAACCCTACTCGCAAAAATGTCTAGCCCAAATGTGTCCAATTTTTTTCGGATTGCTTTTTGTTTTGGCTGAGCAAGTGGATTTTTTTCGACTTGGGTGGGCACACCGAGCTCTTGGGTTTCATGACCACCCCATGTGGTATAGAGGTCATGGGTTAAAATCTTGGAAAGAGCTTCTCTACTTGTAGGGGTAAAACTTTGTACATATAACCCTCTCTAGACCCCATCTGGTGGGAGTCTCGTGCATTGAAACGCCCTTATTTTAAGTAAATATATGAGAAGAATTGTCTCTCGCAAAGTGCAAAACACTTGTTTTAAGCTAATCCAAACAAAGAGTGCTAACTAATGCTGTGTATTTGTGATTACACACATCATAATCAACAACAGCTTTGTGGATTTTGTGATCTTTGTGGGCAAAGGCAAAACTAGAAGGGGTTTTTGTTGTGTGAATAGTTGTGAGGGGTAAAGGTATCTCCTTCAGAGAAACAGAGTGGTTGTGAGTGGAGGATTCACTTTATTAGTCACCTATCAATCTCCCTCTAAACTATACACAAATGTGACTTGGCACATTGTGAAGCACTTTCCATTTCCCCCACTTTCCTTTAAAATATGATTATGCTTTTATAATTGCTTTGTTGCTACAGCTCCCTCCACTTTTTCTCTCTCCCACCACCCCACTTGGTTGTATTAATTAACATATTTGATTTTGCCGTTATCTGTATTCACTATTTATATAATAATTATAATTATGGTTACCAGAGAATGAATGTCATGAATTTGCTATTTTATGTGATGATTTTGTTTTCACTGTGTAGTGTGTGCTACTGCTACCTATCTTTCTGGTTTTGACCCTTTTTAATTAATTTTATTATGGGACATGGTGGGTTTTGATTAGACTTTTTGCCACTCTTCAAATATTCTTATTATATTAATTCGGCCTAACTGGCCACTAACAAGGGTTTTCATTTTGATCATGGAAGAAATAGAAACAGCATTTTCTGTAATCAAGTGATGAGGCGTGGCTTCATGGATTGATACAACGTATAATGAACATAATAATTCGTAAATTACAAAAAAAAAAAAATTGACCTTAACATAAAAATATCTATGTTGAAATGTTAAGGAATCAAAATTATTTAGTAGGGATCTAAGAATTTAAAATGTAAGTTTCCAAAAAAAAAAAAAAAAAAAAAAAAAAGTAATTCAAATTCTATGTCCGTGAGTATTTTTAAATAATTTTGAATTTAGAAATAAAATATAAGCATTTTTTTCTTTAGCTATAGGAAAAACTTAAGAAAAAAAATATCAAAAAACACCATTTGAACTTTAATATCTCAAATCAGTCTTATTGGTTACAGTGATATGGTGGCGGCAATGGCAGGTGGTGGCATCTACAACTGTGGAGGAGAGGGGGTATTGATAGTGGCGGCAACGCCAGTGGAGGAGGAGATAGTGGTGACGACAAAGGCAATAGTAGAGATGGAAGTGGCGATGGTTTCGCGGAGAAGGAGTTAGTAGGGTGGTGACGACAATGGTGGAGAAGGAGTTAGTCGAGGCCGGAGGGAGGGTGGCGACGATGGCGTGGAAGAGGAGGAGTTAGTGGCGGTGGCGGCAATGGTAGGGTGATGGTGGCGCTTTAAAAAATTACAACAAAATACCAACTATTTTCATTTTTTTTTTTATATTTTTAAAAATTAGCGGATCTTAGAGAAAGAAGTAGTGGTTTGTGAAGCTAAGAAGAAATTTAATTCTTTTATCAAATGGGTACAATGGTGGAAGTAGAGGTGGTGGCAGCGACAACAGTGGAGGCGGTGGGGGAGGAGGAGGCGCTAGTGGCGGCAGTGGCGACATGGGGTGGCAACGACAATAAGGTGACGACGGTGGTAGGGTTGGAGGAGAAGGAAGTGGCGGCGTCAATTGTGGCATGATGTGACAGGTGAAATGAGGCAAGTGAAACAAAGATAAATGAAATTCAAGGGTAAATTAAACTTTTTTAACCATGCAATGAGATAGTAGTGACTATTTATATGGGGAGAGGTATGAATGAAAGTTACTAATTTTTTTGGTAATCATCATTACCATAGTAACCTATTGTCATACTAAAGAACAACTAAATACTCTTATCTTAATAATGCAATCATGTTTATAATTGCATGATTGAACCAAACAAGTAATGTCAATGGATTAAACTGGAAAAGGAAAATCCATTGATTCGATGATATAACATGTTATGGTCCGTACAACTACAAGAAGTCAAGAAGTAAAAGAACCCTAGGCCAAAATTTTGTCCCACTAATATGATTTAGAATTTTAATTTTAATTTTATTCAGCACATACAAGATCCACCGTAAAAAAAAAAAAAAAAGTTATCACTACATTAGTGTGTGAGCCAATAATATTTTCCCCAAATATCTAATTACATTACTTGAATGGGCGGCTTAAATAATTATTAATATAACTGTTAATATTTATTAGTATTAATTTCAAAAGCTAAGAATATGTCGAAAAGTTGGAAGAAAAAAACAAGAGGTGATTATTGGGAAATGCACATGCAAAAGTCCACTTTGTGAATATATATTCCTTTAGAAAAGCACTATCAAGCTAGTGGCTCTAAAACTCCCTTGCCATCATTATTTATTATTTTAGTGCCATATATTTATAGAGGCCTGCTATTGTGCCTTAGGTCTTAATAAATAAATGAAAAATAAATTCTTTTTTCTAGAGAATAAAAAATCAATTCTATTGCAATATTTCAATATATTTTAATGGCCCCCTTTCATTTACAAGTCAGAGTGGATTAAATTGCTCATAGGTTTCTTAAGGAAAATCTAAACAGTTAAGTATAATTTCAATTATTTTTTTGGTAAATTTTATACAAAAAATAATGTAATTAAATATTTTTCCCAATTCAAGACTAGAATGATAATTGAATTATATATATATATATACATACTTTTTTCATAACACTTGATTACAAATGTTTACGAATCTATACATTAAAAAAAAAAAAAAAAAAAAAACTTTGTAAGTAAATTACATATTTGAGTTTTAAATCCATGAAAGACCTTAAAAATCTAAAACTTGAAAATATTCTAAATATTTTAGAAACAAAATATTTATTTGTAGTCGTGGATTATTATTATTATTATTATTTTTACCGGATTTATCATTCTTGAATAATAATAAAAAAATTCATATTAGTAGGCTTTAAATTATCTTTTTTTACTGTATGCGTGTGTAATTTAACGAAAAAATATAAGAAAATACCACTTGAATTCTAAAATCTCAAATTAATAATTTTTTTACCAAAATGAGTTGTCATTTGCTATATTCTTATAGTTAATACCTATATTTTTAGAGGCGATAAAATTAATTTAAATTTTGAAGTTTAAATGGTATTTTCTTATCTTTTTTTCTAATATGTAAAAAAGCTATGCAATCTTTTTTTCAACCAATGCAAAAAAAATATAAAAAAAATATGACTCACCTTAGACTCTAAGTTCATAATCTAGTTTTGGTATTAAAAAAAAAAAATCCATAATCTAGTTTTTACTTTTTATGGTTTTAAGCATGGCTATTAAAACTGGATCGGACCGCCAGTTTGGCTAGAAAATCGCGAACAGGTCACCTAATCGATTTGGTCCAACAAGTTTAACCGGTTCAAAGTTTATTCAAATTTTTAGGACTTCAAAAATTTATATCTAATTCTACATATTCATAAATTATAACTTAACGCTTTATGGAAAACTTGAAATGTCTACTTTCTAATGCATAAAGAATCACTCAAAAATATTATTATTAGATTCTACAAAATTCTCAAATTCCAAAATTATTTCAAAAAATATTATCATTCAAGTTCTCTTCTTCACTAGTTTAACCCGGATTAGTTTTGGTTTGATTCTGTTCTAATCCATTGACCTTTGACCCACTACTCACATCGATTCAGATTTAATAAGTTTGATTTTAAATGAGGATGATAATTATAAGATACCAGAATTTTTAGACTGCTTTGCCCAACTTCTTGATTATTATTTTGTTGTGTGAATGAATGAAGGAAGTGGCTACTTGTCCCTGCGGTGGACCGTCCACTTCCCTCTTTTGCCTCATAATTATTGATTGTACCACATGCGATAAAAATTATAAGTAAAATTGGGTAGTGGACGGTCACTGCAATGGACCATTGTCGGATCCATGAATGAATGATTTGTTTCATCTAATTGTCAACTTTGCTTATTCTATACGACACTCGACACTTTTGTTCACTTCCAAGATTCTTTCAGCCAACACGCAGCACATTATTTCTCGGATTTTTCAAACTAATCATTGTTCCAAAAAACCAAAATACTGATTAAGTGAATAGAAAATGCATTAATAGAAGAGGCGATTGTTCCACACAAAAAAAAAAAAAAAAAAAAAAAGTAAGTACGTAATTTAAACTATATAATACAAATTTTAGTTATTTTAAATGTGCAAGGTCAGACCATACCATGTTTTCTAATCCTAGTATGAATTGTATAACTTGACCACACTTGAAAAAAAACTCATATTATTATTTTTGCACTATATTCCATAGAAAAATAAAACTTAATATGGAGTACTTTCAAAACATAAAATGGAGAATACTAACACTGATAAATATTGTTTTTAAATGTGATTCTGTCTTGAGGAAGCTAGTTAACAAATTCCTACGGATTAAAAAGATCAAATAATTGTGTTATTTATTTAAAAAGTGTATTGATTGTTTATAAAAAAAAAAAATTGCGCGTTGATTATTTAAAAATATTCCTATTTTAATTATTTATGTTAGAGTATTATCAACACATGCAATTTATACAATCTAAATATAGGAATAACTTGAGGGGGCAAAAAATACTTCCATAGTCCTTAATAAAAAAAATATATTTATTTAATTTAATTAGATTTAAAAATTTAATTGTGTTAGTTAATATAAAATGTATTTTCTAAAACACTCTAATCATCTTTCTCAATTCTCTCATCCCTTCTCCTATTTGATTATCATCAATATAGGTAAATTGGAAAAAAAAAATGATAAATATGAAAACCATATCTTATATTTATGATCAAGTTCTACTTCTTAAATATGTCTTGTATTATTAACATGACCAAGTAATAAAAATAGAAGCCAAAAGAAATTGAGATTCAATCAAAAGAAACCTCTCACAAGCTCTTATGTTTAAGAGTTAAGACAAAGTGAAGCATTAAATAAAGGAAAAATGATAGAAAATACTGTCAAAATATATAAAAGATAAATAGGGGTGATGAATTTCGATAGTTCTACATTGACTGATTTATAATTTTAAAATGTTAATAAATGTGTGAAATTTCATAAGTTCCCTTACTTTTTATATATATAAAAAAAAATCCCTAAAATCCCTTGTTGGCCGTTGTCCTTGTTGATGACCAAAGCTCCAGTGGCATAATATATAGTTTTTGAACTTCTCAAGTAATATTTGTCAATATAAATATTTGAATTGCTAGTAGTGATACTAAAGTTGTACACAACGACCTTTTTTTTTTTTTTTTTTTTTTTTTTTTGAATTTCCCAGCTAACAATTGTCAATATTGATGTTTAAGTTGTTAATAACAATACTAAAATTGTAAACGGGGTATTTATTGAATATTTACTAATAACTTTCACCAAAGGTCCGACGGCTAATATTTTCTTTTAATTTTGGAGGAAAAAGTTGTGAATATGGATACCTGAGTTGTTAATAACGTTGCTAAACTTGTAAATGGGGCATTTAACTGTAATATTGCTATTAACAACTTAGATATCCATATTAACAAGTTTTGTCTTAGAAATTCAAAAAATAATAATATTAGGCTATTGTTTATAACTTTTACATTGCTATTAACAATTTAAGTATTTATATTGACAATTTTTATTTAAGAAATTTAAAAAAGAATATATTATGAGGGACTACTTATGCTTGAGTTGTTAATAGCTGAAAAATTCACTTACAATGAAGTGATTTGAATATAAGAAGGCAGAATTAAGGAAGATTATGATTTGATAGAGGCACTTTTAGGCAATGTTATGGACAACCAAGAAAGAAGCATAGAATAATAGGACTCTGAAACGTGTGAAAACACCTTTAAGTGATATTGCTATCACTTCAATATAATGCATCTCAACCCTTCAATCTCACCTTCATTGGTTAATATATACCAATCTGGTCCTATTTATAAGTCCATTTTGACTAAAAAAATTTGGTCTTATTTATAAGTCTCTTTGACCAAATAAATGAGATTATGACAATTTTGCCCATATTAATTGTACTAATAAAAATAGAGAGAGAAGAAAGAGTTGAAGGTATCCAATCATAAATGAGGGTAAAGTTGAAAATTCACCTCATAATCATTGAGCTAACTACCTCTCATTGGTATGTGTGATTTGGTCTCTCTTATAAATTTTATATTTTTTTTTTTTAAATCAGTAAGAGAAATATTATTGAACATCCAGAGCTTATCTCTACTAGAAATAGTTATGAATCACCTGTCAAAACCTAATCTGAACACGTTTCTTATAGAATATGAGTTGGATTTTTATCAGCAGAATTAACCACTGTTCTAATGACACATCACTTTGCAATCACCCTGAAACGCACAAAGAGAGAAAGACAAAACAGAGACATGCGCACTTCCATTTCAGAACAATATTTAAATCATCACCATAATGCCTCTGACTGTTGTTCATAGGCCCCACGAATTTTGGACCTTAATTTGACATCATCACATGCTTCAATTCATCCTCATAAATATAAGAACTAGATCACTGATTAATAGTATCATCATAATCAGACTAGACCGGCCGATTTGGGTTAGAAACTAGCCAACCGGTCCCGGTCTAGTCGGTTGGACCGATCCAACATTTTTTTTAAAATAATAATAAATCATTTTATTTAGAATTTCATATAAAAATCTTAAAATCTTCACTTTCTCGTTCAACTAACCTCGGATTAGCTCCAATTTAACTCTAATCGACCTATTGACCCTTGATCCAAGTCTTCAAACGGTTCAGTCGCCGGTTCGGGTTTAATAACCTTGCTAATTATTATAAATTAATTAAATTAGTAATTTATTAAAAATTTATTTTGAATTTCCTAAAATGCCCTCTTTAATCACTTGCATTAAAACTACTTGTTGATTTAAACCCACTTCACATGTGCAATCAACAGGGATAAGTTGGAAAAAAAAATCATAAATGTAGGTGAAAGTAAACCTCAGGGACTGGTATATTTCAATCCAATGCGTCCCCACCAGAGTAAATAAAAATAGAAATAATCAAACACAAAAAGTTGCAGAAACAAGTCTGTGAATATGTCTCTTGTCTCTTCACTGATCCAAAGGTGATCTTATTTATCAATCTTTATGTTCTAAATATTTTATTTATGGAACAGATCTTTCAAGAGTTGCTTCATAACTTTCTGTACTGTGTGAATTTAAATTCATCTAATGTGAACAACTTGTGTTTGTGCTCTCTCACTCTCTCTTCTTCCCTCAATGAGTGTTTTGTCCGGGTCTTTTGATCCAATGACGCCAAGCACCTCTTTTAAATTTTTTAAGTATGAGGTTGTGAGTTTGACCCTCTATGAATATATTGGATGCGTGAGTTCTCTCTCTTAGATGAGGAATAGCCAAAAAGCATATCACGATTGATAAAGGAGTATAGACCAGGAAAATGAACCAATCATTTTTCCAAAGCTGAATGAATAGTAACAATAAATTAGAGTAACTTCTTTACAAGAAAAAATTAAAGTATTGAGCTCTGTGTGTTATATGGAATACTACAAATAATCAATAATAACTTGTGTACATTCTCTAAATTCTTATTCTGTCTGGTTTTGTATTGCCACTGATAAAATTCTCTGTTAAGTAACCATTTTTTGACGTAGGGTAGGCCTACTAGTTTGAACTGATACAAGAAATCCACTATGGAAATATTTTAAAGCTTCAATAACTAAGTTGACAGGCAATGAAAAGCAGCTATACAGATTTAGAATCCAGATCCTATTGAGTATTATTATTGTAAAAGATTTTATCTTTATGGCATACATAACATATTGAGGGGGGAAAATCAAAGTGGCCAGAGATGAAAATTGCTATCCAGTCACCAATCTGCATAATGCAGCTGTATGACATGTTTCAAGCTTTTGATTTGTCACCTTACATGAGTATTATCATTCAGAGAAGGAAAAATTGTCAAACTTGTCATTTTTTTTGGCTGATGAAGTTTTAGAATTTGGAGAAATTTACAGATTAAAGGCTTTTAGTTTGGCATTCATTCCAAGCAGATAGATGAATAATATAGTTTGATTCTTATTATGCCTCAAGCACTATTCTAGCTATTCCTTTGATAGATATATAATAAAATATGGAATAATATTCAAATATATCTGCCAATAATAATTGGGTCAAGTGTAAAGGAAGGGACTTGATTATCTTCAAGGAAAGTTGAGCATTCAAAACTTGTAAATGGGGGAAAAAAATCACATTGAAAGACTTACCGCTAATTATATTTGATAATACTCAAATTTAAATACAAAAATATTCAAGTATTTTTAATCTAGAAACATAAAGGACTTGAATAGATAAAGTTATACATGATTAAATGGGTCTTGTGGTAATAATAGAATTCTAAAACATTACAACCAAGTGGTACTTTTACTTGCTAATTTACCCCAATTTAACTTGTCCCCTCACAATCGTGAAAGGTCAATGGATTTTGGGAATGAAATCAAACCCAACAAAGTACAAAAAGAACAAAGAAAAGGTTTAAAAAATCCAAATTGTCAAGAAGTGAAAAAAGGTTGTTAGGAAATGGTCAATTTCAGTGAGTGGTCTCTGTTCTTAGCCCCTAACTTTTCTAACTAGGTGAGTGTGTTTGCTACCTCACTAGTGCTCTTGGTTAAGTCACATTTATAATAAACATTGGCAACTAAAAAAAAAAAAAGGGTTCTGGTTTAGTGTTTTTGGTTTAGTTCATTCCCAACTATATATGCAATCAAACTGATTGGCCCCTTATCCTCTCTCTCTGTAATCTCTATTTCTCATATTTATATAAATGAAATATTTATTTATTGCAATATGAACAGCATATTGCCTACTACTAATAGGACTTAGTCGACATGAGTGGTAGAAACTTTTGTCACTTAAACAAGTGGTTTGAAGTGCAGTTTTCAACTTTTACCGCATGAAGCTAGCTCGAGTCATCAGTCTGCAATAGGTGTGAACAAAGATTTAAAGTTCAAACTTTACCGATGTAAGAAAGAGAAGAAAACTAGGATAGTGATTGCCTTTTCGTTTAAGAAATTCCAAAAGCATTGTACACACGTCTTTACATCATGCTAATGACAAAGTTAATTTGTTAAATCATCCCAATAATCAGATCGGTTTTGAAAGCAAAAAGCATATTCTTTTGGTTTGGTTTTGTTTGGCCATTAAGAAATTGCAGAAGGATATCCCAGAGAATAACCTTAACATGAACTTGTTTAATGCCATTAAAGCTTGATGCTTCGGGCACTAAATCTTATAAAGAGAGATTGGCAGAGTATAAGAAGATTTAATATTCAAGGGGTTCTCAAGCAGTGAGACTTATTCTTTATTTTGCATCTATCTCTCTTTTTAAAGTTGATTATACAATTTAAAAGAAAAATTCAAGGGATTTCATCAATATTTTAAAACTGTTTGTTGAGAAATGTTTATATTGTTTTTGCACTTGCTTGCGCAGCTAATTATGCATTTCTTGGATGAATTTACTCATCAGAGTTGATATTTTTTTGGCTTTTGTTGTTCTATTCTATCTAAATAAATATAGCATGCCACTACTGAAAGCTTTAGATACAAGATTCTTAGTTTTAATTTTCAGGTCTTTTCCCAGGTTAAAATATATTAATACCTGCTCTCATTGGTAACATTAATTATATAAATTAGAAGAGTGGTCCATTCAGTAGTTAATCCACCTGAGTATAAGCATCATAAATTATAAAATTTTCTCATAACAATGTAATTTTTGTTCACAGAAATATAAAAGATTCACAAAATACTTTAAATACACTCAATTCTTTTTAATTGTCTTAGTTTCATTTACCTCTTCAAGTTAAAGCAAGGCGCAATAAATTATGATTTCACATACATACATAGATATATATATATATATATGAGAAAAAAATATTTTAAAAATAAAAATAATTAAATATTTTAAAAAATGATAGAAAAATATCATTTGAATTAAAAAAAACCCCAAAATGTCTATTAAATTAACAAAATGACAAATAGGTAATCTAGTAGGAATATGAGATTTTGAAATTTGAATATTGACAACTTGAATATAGAAATTAACAACTTGGGTGTAGTGATCTACAACTTGAGGCTTGAGCTCCCGAGTTATCATTGTGTACAACCAAGTTATTAATTGCTATTTTTCATCTATCAGTATCTATATATATTCAAACCCAAACTTCAAAATGCTAGCTAGATTCCCACCAAATTATCGATTTGTCAATTTGCTAATTTAGCTGAAATTTTCAGATTTATGTAATTCAAATGGTAGGTATTTTTTTTGTCATTTTTCCTTAAATTTCGTTAAGTAAAAAAAAAAAAAGTAGCAAAAATTTCAATAAAATGCCATTTGAATTTGGAAAAGCCTATTAAAAAATGGAAATGACATAGGTCTCTAGAGAGGAATTTGAAATTTTAAAATGTTGCGCTTTTATCAAAATGTCACTCAATTTTTTTTTTAAAGAAAGAACCTTCTCTTGTGCTGGAGCTCTGGTGACAACTTGAGTAATAAGATTGACTACATGGCTTCTTAAACCCTATCAATTGTTAACAAGTTGAATAAAAATAATGACAACTTTGGTATTGAAAATAACAATTAGAGCGTATCTATTAACAACTTTTGAGGGCGAAAGTTGTCAATCGTTATATTCAAGTTGTTATTGTCTTTATTTAACTTGTCAACAACGTCGGCCAAGGCTCATGGAGCTCAAGCGGTTAGTCTCATTACTCAAGTTATAACCAAGCTCCATTTTGAGCTTTGTTGGCAACATGGGTTCTTTCTTTTTTTAAAAAAAAAAAATAACTCGTTGGGCATTTTGGTAAAAACACAACATGTCAAAATTTCAAAAAAGTCCCTATCTATATTTGTCATTTCCATTTCCATGTATTAACATACTTTTTAAGCTTTTCCAAATTCAAATAATATGTATTTGTGATTTTCCCAAAAAAGTAAAATTGCAATTTTTAAGTGATTAAAAAAAAATTAATATAAAACGATTTGTTGTCAGATTAATTACTCCATCTAGCCTTAAATATTAATTACTCCATCCATTTTTAAATATAAGACAGAGTTGACATTTTCAAAAATATTAAGAAAACTAACCAATTTATTTTAACATATTTATATTTATCATTTTTTTCTCTAAACTATTTTATCTAATTTAAAAACTGATATAATGGTATGATTTTAGGCTTTTAGTTTTCTTAATTTTTTTAGAAAAAGTTAACTCCGTCTGTCTTTTAAGATTGAACGGAGTATTCGTCGACAAGAAGAGGTTATGATTAATGAGTAATGACATTAATCCGAGAGTCCGTTTCCTTCGTGAACTTGTATGTAAAATACAACTAGCTATTATCATTCCTAACATGTGGTTTGGTCCAGCGGAATATGGCGTTGGATTCCCTTAAGAGGTTTAGGTTTAAGCTGCGATAAAATCATTCATAATCCTCCTTTATATGGAGATACCACTGTTAGGAGGGTCATCCTTATCACTACAGAACCTAAAGTGATTACACACTTGCCAACCATTTTTGTTATAAAAAAAAAACGCTACTATCATTATCGGAAAGGGAATAGAGAGGAGACAGACCAAACGAAGGAACAAAAAGAGAGATTTCGCGGCTTCCGGGTACAAATGTCAATACAATTTTTAACTGTCTCTAGTTGTACACCAACAAGATTTTGGGTCCCATACTGTTGTTCGGAATATTCTTTCCCATTTTGTCTCCAATAATCTCCTGTTTTGCCTATATCTGTAAACCAAAACGGACCATTCATTTCACTAGCTCCAAATGTTGAGGCTTTCACAATCCCATAGAGAGAAGTAGAAGAGGTAGAAGGTTCATTGTGTTTTTACTTGCAATGGTCTGGAAAATCGGTCATGGCGTGGAGGGTGGGACTTGGCGTGGAAATAGGCGTATCTGAAGAACACCCACCTTTTCAGTCTTTCAATCAGAAGTGAGCAAGAACGGTTTTGGAAGCTGGAAGAGAGATTTGAATTCACTTTTCTTGGGTTTGAAGTCATGGGGTTTCATGGGTCTACATCTTTGATGGCTGATACGGGTCTGATCAGTTAGCTAAAAAATAGTAAGGTCCATTACTCTGCAAAATCACTTTCCTTTGGTTGGATTTGCTTTTTTTTGGGGGGACTTAGGATTAGTGGATTTAAGGTTGGGTAATTTTATGAGGACTTCACCTTTCAAAAGGTGAGTGTTCTTTTTTCCCTATCATGCATTTTAAGAGTCTCAGCCTGACCTTCTGGTGAGAGAGCTCAATCTTTAGAGATGTAGAACTCTCTATAGAATCACCCTTCAAAAGTTCTATGTGTGATTTAATTTTGTCATTTTGATACAGGATGATTCTGGTTTTTATTTTGTTGGATAGATACTGTTGATTTCCTTATTCGTCAGTGTTGTTATAAGTTTTTTCATATGATTGTTCAATATGACAAAAAATTATTCATAGGGTTGCTTGTTATAATTCATCAAAGAATAGCATAATAGAGGCAAAAATGAATTTGATTGAAAGAAATTATGAATGGTTTATATCCTCCTTCCTTTTCTTCTCTTTTCTTTTGGTTAATTTCATGAACCAAATCAGAAGGAGAGATGATAGATCATGAATATTTTCGCCTTCCCTAGTTTGTTTTACGAAAACTCCTTTGACTTGAGTGCAATGCCTTCCTCATTAAGTGACTTCATGTTGGGGATCAAATAGATTTTCTATTGAATCAGCAAATTATTTTTTGTAAGAACTGAATCGACGGATTAATATGCATGTGTTTGTATTTTTTTTTTCCAACTATGTGCTTATCAAGACTCAAAGATGAAAGGAACTTTAAGATCATTATTTAGCTATTTTCTAATTTCTAATTTATTTTAATAAAATATATATTTTTTTTTTTTTTTGTATTGTATCTGTGATGTACCGTTAAAAATTGTCAGATTTGTAAACCAATTTTTTCCACTTTTGGCTCTCCTCTTTCTTTCCTGAATTGGGATGCAATATTTATATATTGGTAGCTTAACTGTTATAATTGCAATCTCACTCTTCGATTATCTCCATTTTCTTTCACAATAAATAAGTTCAAGAGACTATACAGGAATCATCTTTTTGCAGGTTTGAAAGAAATGATAAGGTAACAGAAGCCTTTCACTTTTTGGCAATGGCAATGAGCTTTCAGTATAGTTCTTTTGGACTGGTCATCTGGTAAATGCCCTCTTGCTGTGAGTCAATTGCAGAAGATTTATGTTTGATTGGTTGTTCTGTGAAATAGCTAAGAGTTCCTGATTTCAACTCTGAAGTTCTGTTGATTGTTGGCGTCAAGTGGTCTCCATTGGCAGCAGATAGAGTACAGTGTTTGGCTTCATCATGGGGCAAAGCTTCTTTGGCTGTATAACATCCATTCTTGGAAGAGACAAATTTGCAACCTATCCAGCTCTTTCTTGTGTCTGAAGACTCAGCTGTATTGGGCAAATCTCCTTTGGCAAAAGTTACTCTTTCTTGTTTTGTTAGATTTCTGCCAGTAACTATATATTGCAAAAAAAGAGGGGGGAAAAAAAAGATTGTCATCTCCTTCAAAATATTACCATAGCAGGAAATGCCTCTTGGTCCTCCACCCTCTCTCTAGGGCAAATCTCCTTTGGCATATTTTATTACCAAGTTTTCTATCTCCGACCTCTTGGATTTCTCCCCTAAAAATCGCCCTTCCAAAAAAAAAAAAAAAAAAAAAAAAAAAAAGGATATCTGAAAGCTGTAGCTCCTTGGTCCTTCTGGTTTTCAAAACCTCACTCCAGAATTTCTTCCTCTGGAAAGTCCATTTCGATTTGGGCAAATCTCCTTTGGCATTTTCGAGTCCTCAATTGACTCAATTTATTACCCTATCGGGCAAATCTCCTTTGGCATCAGATCTCCAGTTTTAGGTGGTTCATATTACCCTTTTGGAGATACTACGTTACAGTTTGCAGCAAAAGCAACATCAATCAGAAAATTTTATAACGTAGACAACTGTCCTTTGCAATCAAATCAAATCAAAATACCTATTGTAGATGACAGTACAGATTGGCACTGGGTTTTACTGCTTTAGTTAGCTTGAGGTAAGAGACTTCTTGTATCTTATTTCTAGTTTGCTATTGCTCCATCATCAACTTGTTGAAATTTTGCTGTCTAAACAAGTGCTTCCATGTACCTCAAGGTTTCCTTAAATAAGGAAATCTGATTAACAATATCCTTTTGAAAAAAAAAAAAAAAAATTTCTTTCCAATGAAACAAAAAAATTATGCAGGGTTAGTTTCATGCTTGATTCTGGAAGACCTTTGGTAAAGATTAGTTCTGAAATCTGATTTCATCTATCTGAAAATTTGGTGAGGAATCCTGTCTATGAACTTAAACTCCATTCATCCTTATTATTTTCTTATAATTATTGAATTAATTTTATTTTGTATGGATTATGACAGGCTTCTCATTGATGGAAATGCACATTATGGACTCAGACTGGGAGACTTTCAGTGAGAGCACCAGCAGTGAGGATCAAGAGGAAATTGATTTTCTATATGCTGGGCAAGCTCGGAGCATACTATTCAGTTTAGAGGAAAGCATTGGGAAAATTGATGATTTCCTTTCATTTGAAAGAGCATTTGTTCATGGGGATGTGGTTTGTTCCTTGTCAGATCCATCTGGACAGATGGGCAGGGTTACAGGTGTTGATATGTCTGTGGATTTGGAAAGTGTTCATGGAAAATTATTAAAAAATGTAAACTCCAAGAGGCTTTTGAAAATCCGCTCCATTTCAGAAGGTGATTTTGTGATTAAGGGGCCATGGCTTGGAAGAGTTCAAAAGGTGGTGGACAAAGTAACTGTATTATTTGATGATGGAGCTATATGTGAGGTCACCACATTGGAAAGAGATAAGATCTCACCTCTGACTCGTAATTTGCTTGAAGACTTACAGTATCCATTCTATCCAGGGCAGAGAGTAAAGGTTAATTCCTCATCTTCTTCTAAGTCAGCTAGATGGTTATGTGGAACTTGGAGAGACAGTCAAGATGAAGGAACCATTTGTTCTGTTGAAGCAGGTCTAGTGTGTGTTAACTGGCTCATGTTTGTTCCCATGGATCCTGATTTTCCGGTAAATGCCCCCCACGCTGGCAAGATTCCAAAAACTTGACATTGCTCTCGTGTTTTTCACATGCAAACTGGCAGCTTGGTGACTGGTGCATGCTTGCAGTGGCAGACCAAAAGGAACAGATGGAACAGAGTTTCGGAAATACATCTACCAGGGGTCTAAGTAAGGAAACCACTATGACAAGAGCATATAAAAATGGAAACGTTCACTTCAATATTGGGGAACTTTTCGTAATTGGGAAAATAAGGACCAAAGTCGATATTGTATTGCAGGATGGTGAACAGACTTTGGGAATCGATCCCCATACTCTACTCCCAGTGAATGTCATAGACACTCATGAATTTTGGCCTCAGCAGTATGTGTTGGAAAAAGGTGCTTCTGATGATCATCCTAAGCCCTGCTGTCAAAGATGGGGAGTTGTTCTGTCAGTGGATTCCAAAGAGCGTACTGTAAAGGTACAATGGAATACTGTTTCCATATCCATGCCAGAGAATTTGGCTGGAGATAGGATGGAGGAAACTGTGAGTGCCTACGAACTCATAGAGCACCCAGACTACTCCTATTGTTTTGGTGATATTGTATTCAAGGCGGCTCAAAAACAGCTTGGTTACCAAGCTGAGAAAGCTCAACCACAGTCAGCAACTGACTTGAATGTGGAGGCTGCTCTTATGGACAGGAACCACATCAGTTATCAGAATGAGTTCCCTGATGACTGCTACCTGTCCTGCATTGGCAACGTTGTTGGTTTCAAAGATGGTGCTGTAGAGGTGAAATGGGCTACTGGTTTAACAACCAAGGTATGGATGACATCTTATTTCTGTGCTCAATATGTTGTTAATGGTTGCTGCTCGCATATATGGTCATGAAGAACTCATGACAGATGTTCTCTCTAGGTCTTCACTGTTTAGAGGCACATTTAAATCAATAATAATGTAATCTTGATATTCCTCATTCTTTTTAAAGACATATTTAATCTTTTAACATTTAAACCTGGGTTGACTTGTAGCTTCTAATTTGCATATCATTATTCATCGCCCTGGAATATAATAGAGCATTGCATAAATACATAGTGACAATTTGCATTTTGGTAGTGACAGTCAAAATAATACACAGTCACTTAAGTTGCACTGCACTGGATATATTTGATGATTCTGACAATTGCATCTGGCCTCTAGAATATTTTCTTTGGATGCTAGCATCAGCCTTTCAATAAAATTTTCTATTTTTTAGTTCTGTTCCGTGTTGTTGATTTTCATATACTGGAAATCCTCATGCATATGTGAATTGTTTTGCCCCAACAGGTTTCACCTCATGAAATTTTTCGAATTGATAAGCATGAAGGTTCAACTGAAACCCCTGTTCCAGATGAAGCAGATGAGGAGTTGACTCAAGAGATGACTGAGCTTGGAAGTCTAACTTCTGACAAAAAGGGAAAGGTGAGCCCATTTTTGTGTGTATTGGTGTCTGCATCTCTCTGTTCATCCCCATGTGTGTCGTGAATTCTCATATAATTTAAAACGCGCAGTGTCAAATTAAGTTGAAATACTTAGATCTCAGAAAAAATCTAGGTGTTAGTAGCCAGTAAAATTACAAGAAATCAAACTCTTCTTTTAAAATTAGTTATTGATGCTCACAAATATTAGTTAAAGCGTGGAAAGTTTGCTAATTGATAAATCCTTGAAAACTAGGCCTATAAATTGCAATTATCTAATCATAAGCTGACTATCACTTTGATGATCAGGGCTTGTTAGATTTTGATGGTGATGGAGTGAATTGTGAAAGGCATCCAGGTGAATCTAGTACCTTTTCCCTTCCTCGAGCCGCCATTGAAATTTTCTCCAGCATTAAGGCTGGCATTTTTCGGACATTTGGGGTAACATCACTGTCACCAGCAGTTTCTTTAGTCCCTACAACTGAAGAGGGAAATCAGTCTGACAATCTTAGCAAGAAAGAGGTTTCAGAAACTTGTGAACTTTGCACTGAAGCAAATCCGATGAGTGAATTGCAGTCTGCTGAAGACATGACTCCAGATCAGGATGTTATTAGATTTTCTGCGAGGAAAGATCTTCCATTTTCTTCAAATAGCAACAATTCAGATGGGTTTAAGCAGTTTGATATAATAGATAATTGTTCAGACCACCACTTCTTTCATGAGCAAAAAGGGTTGGCATTATCTCAGGTTAGTAATTGATTCATCATATTTAAAGTTGTATAATGGCATTGAAAACATTGTGTTTAGTGTTTTTTCCCACTCCTTGTTTTCTTTTATAGGTAAAAAGAGGATGGGTGAAAAGGATTCAACAAGAATGGAGCATCCTAGAGAGAAATCTTCCAGGTTTCGCAATTTTCCTTATTTTGTTTGAATCACATTGTAGCATATGCCTTGCAGATTTTTGTTGTTCAATCAAATTTAAACTTGCAAATTCAATTGGACCATGATAAGATACCGATTAGAGTAAGTTGATGCAAAGGTTATATGAGAATTTAAATTGAGATAACTAAAGTTGATTTGAGAAAATAAGTTGAGAAATCTATAAGATAATCTGAGATAAAGAGTAGGCAAGAATTTCACCTCTTTATAAAATAGGAGCATCTCCTCAACCAATTTACTCTTTGAGATATTCGATGCCTTTATTGATGAGGCAATATGCCAATTTATAAGGATAGTTTATCGAGAAAGACTCTAATTCAAAATTCAAATGTACAATCTAAATATGAAATTCAAATGACTAAAATCCTAGATTGTAGCAACTAATCTTACTAGTGGGATATTCCATTTATTTCTTGATTTCCTAAAAATAATACTAAATCTTACTAGTGGGATATTCCACTTATTTTTCAACTACTTAAGAATATAATAGGGTTAAGGTGCATTTTTGCCCTTAAAGTATGCGCTTGGGAGCAATTTTGCCCCTGAAGTTTCAAGCGTAGCAATGTTGCCTCTAAAGTTTCAAAACGGAGCAATGTTGCCCTCCGTTAAAAACTCTGACGGTCAACTAACGGTCAACATTAGGGTTTTTAACGGAAGGGCAACATTGCTCTATTTTTAAACTTTAGAGGCAACATTGCTCTCAAAAAAAAGTAGCAATTTTGCCCCCGAAGTTTCAAAAACGGAGCAATGTTGCCCCTTCGTTAAAAACCCTAACGGTCAACTAACGATACCGTTAGGGTTTTTAACGGAGGGGCAACATTGCTACGCCGAAAACTTTAGGGGCAAAATTGCTCCTGGACGCATACTTTAAGGGCAAAAATGCACCTTAAAATAATAATAATAAACCAATAATAATAACTAAAGCAACTAAAATAAATATTAATAAAATAAAATCAGACTAATTTAATTTATGCACAAAACTTCAAACTTGGTACGAGGTTTAGGCAGAGGTGGTAGGAAGACAATATAAGTTGTATTAGCAACTGTAAGTAAGACTCCAAAAGGAATAGTAGACCAAACAGGAAGACGCATACTAGATAGCAATTCTTCATATACAAAATCATGTTTGGACCCATTGTCTGCAAGAATTAGAATTCCTGCAGCATTCCCTCTAAATTCGGTCTCGACTTTGACTAATAATGGAGGCATAACCTCTTCGACCTCTGCGGTGATCTTCATCAGTGTAAAGCTTGATTTGCAGCAGTGGCTTGGGCAAAAGATGTCTCCATACTGATAGCACACTCCCTTCTCCCTCTGGATTTGAGGTTCCGTATCTAGCTGAGTTGGTCCCGTTGAAGCTGATGTTGTGTATTGAATCAGTTGCAAGGATGACACAATTGGTTTATTTTGGTTTGATTTTGATGAATCAGACGCATATTGTGCATCCCTTGTTGTCGTTGTGCTATACAAATCTAGGTGCTTAAGTGATTTGGCTCGGGCCCATGTGATAACATGAGCTTCTCATATTTTAGGCCTAGGCTAGTCACTTCACACAAAGTATGGGGCGTACAAATCCTCAATTTAGCTCTTAATTCTTCCTTTAGGAAGCCTAGAAAAACTCCAAGAAGGCAGTGTTGCAGCCAATTTTTGACTTGTGCTGAAAGTTTAGCAAACTCTAAGCTATATTCTTTAACACCCTCCACCTGTTGTATGCTGCAAAGATACTCATCAGGACTTTAGAATTCTATTGGCTCATAATGTTCCAATAATACATCTACTGTACACTTCATGCTAATGGTGATGAACAAAGCATGAGCACGCCCTCTAAATCCCTAGATGCGATATCGACTTTGAAATCCTCAGAAGTGCGATAAAGCCTAAAATAATTGTCGGCCTCTGAAATCCATGATTATGGATCTCCACCATCATATTTGGGAAAGTGTCTAAACATATTTGGGAAAGTATCTTTTAGACGGTGGATGAGAATCTGTTGGAAGGGGTGGTGATATTATAGATTTGTGAAAATAGTGAATGGAATGGGTAAGTAACATTTTTGGATTGAATGGCTTTGATACCAATGATAATTTAAATTGAGATAACTAAAGTTGATTTGAGCAAATAAGTTGAAAAGGTTATGAGAGATAAAGAATCTCACTTCCTCTTTAAAACAGTAGGCATCTCACTTCCTCAATTTATAAGGATAGTTTTAAAACAGCCTAAGAAAATAATAATAATAAACCACAGCTTATTTTTAAGAAAATAATAATAATAAACCAATAATAATAATTAAAGCAACTGAAATAAATATTAATAAAATAAAATCAGACTGATTTAATTTATGCACAAAACTTCAAACTCGGTATTCTATCAAACCACAGCAATTGTAGGTCTCTGTCACTTTAAGGACATGGATTGTTGATAGCGCTTCTAATTATTTTAGCCACATGGAGGTCTGTGTTATTCATAAGCCATAAGTATTGTAATTCTATTTCGGGTTGCATGTTGCTTCATTATTTTTTTTCCCAGATTTTCTTCTTAAAATTTGAATCTCTGGTATATGGAACCCACTACTTGCTAATCTGGAAAGAAGATTGTTTTGAATTGTGGGAAAAGAAGCATGGCACCTTTGAAGCATGGCACCTTTTATTAATTGATTCTTAGGATGAGTAGATAACGACAAAGCTAAGACTAAAGTGATGGTCTGTGTAAAGATAAACAGGAAAAGTATTGAAATGTCATATTGTAAGAGTCGGAATCCATAGATTCAATCAAAACTATCCCAGCTTTTTTGGTCATTGAATATTAGAAAAAGGCGAAAAGAAAACCTGAACATTAATGAACTGATTTGCCTGTTAAAATTTTCTAATTATGATGTCAATTTATTTCTGTAAATGCACTTATACAACCTTTATTGGTCCGAACAGAAACTATTTATGTCCGTGTGTTTGAAGAAAGAATGGATCTCCTGCGAGCAGCTATTGTTGGTGCACCTGGAACTCCTTATCATGATGGCTTATTCTTCTTTGATGTTTGTTTCCCTCCAGAGTATCCTAATGAACCACCTGTAAGATTTTGAATTCAATTTTGCAGTGCCTGTTCAATTCCTTCCATTCATGATTTATGCATTGTAGGTCTTCTTTTAGCGTTCTTCGCCCTTGCTTATTCTACTATCTCTGATCCTAAATATAAGATCTACTTTAATGAAGATTTTGATCTACAAAAGTGAATCTTATATTAAGGACCGGAGGTAGTATTCAGTTGAAATGAACGTATTATTTTCTCCCTGCTTTTTGCTGCTGGTCTTATACAAAGTTGCATGCTTATATCTCAAGAAACCCTCTAGCTAACATTTGAAATCCCCTGCAGATGGTGCACTACCATTCGGGTGGTCTCAGATTAAACCCTAATCTGTACGAATCAGGAAATGTCTGTCTGAGCCTCCTGAATACATGGACCGGTACAGGCAGTGAAATGTGGAACCCGGGGGCCTCGACAATTCTTCAAGTCCTTCTCTCTCTGCAGGCCCTTGTCCTTAATGAAAAGCCTTATTTCAACGAGGCTGGATATGACCAGCAGATTGGCAGAGCCGAAGGAGAGAAGAACTCAGTGAGCTACAATGAAAATGCATTCCTCGTCACCTGCAAATCAATGCTTTATCTACTGAGAAAGCCACCCAAGGTGAAATCACTACTACTTATACTTAGGTTTTCGTCTATCGTCATGCCAAATTCAGTAATGAGCTAGGAAGAATAGACAATGATTGATAGTTACATGGCCTTGTGGTCACATGATGGATGTTGATTCATGTTCAGCATGAAACGTATAATTCCATGCTAATACCAGGATGTTGTTCGTCCATGGGGTCATTTTGGTAATAAAATAGCAAATGACATGTTACTTCCCTGGAAATCTCAGATTATATGAAGTTCTGGTCAGAATAAAAATGTTATCTTTGGGGGCCCTATACGATTAGTTTAATCATTAGCAGTTTGATAATGATAAAGAAAGCTTTCGTTGTGATTTGTCATTAACAATGATATGCCTGTTGCAGCATTTTGAGTTACTTGTGGAAGAGCATTTCAGTCAACGCGCACAACACATACTTGTCGCTTGTAAGGCGTACGGCGAAGGAGCTGCCATTGGATGTGCTTTTGACTGTGGAAAAGTCATGCACCAAAATCAGAAGGGAACTTCTACAGGTTTCAAAATCATGCTTGCTAAGCTCTTCCCCAAGCTGGTCGAGGCTTTTTCCGGTAAAGGAATTGATTGCAGCCAGTTTGTTCAGTTGCAGAAGTAATTCTCATGATGGATCCTCTTCCATGGATCTGTCTTTTCTCCGGCATGGGAGAGAGACTCTTCCAAGTTACAGTAACTGTCCTACTAAGTTGCAAGTTAGTGCCAAGCTTCCATACCAAAAACATTCGAATTATGTGTGTGATATAAATAAGGGGTCTTGTACCTTATGTATGATTGTTCAAACATAATGTTCTGTTCTGTTGTGTATTTGTGTTGTTTGATGCTGTGGTATTAAAACTTGTGTGTATGTATCATATAATATGGCCTTCAAAACTCAAATGTAAAACAGTATGGGGTTTGAAACACAATAATATGGGCGGTTTGCTTGGTGTGTCGTTTGTTTGATAAACTTGTGTCGAAGTTTTATATGACTCGCTTTTTATTTATATGAAGTTTTGTGACTAGCAATAATTGTTCCTTATAACTCACAGACTTGGAGTGATAATCACTCCAAGGTAATAATCGTATCTTTCTTCATTGACAATTAGTCCCTTCTATCTGAAAATTTAGAAGACGCGTCTTGGAAATTTTGGTTCAAAATATGAAAAGTTGACTGGATAATTAATTATTATTGTTTACTTTTACCTCTTACTGGAGAGAAATGTGACATTTTTTAACTGATTTCTGCTTAATTTAATTAAAAGGATTTTATAAAACTTCCTCTCTTCTGTCTTTTTATAAGATATAATTTGGGGTTGTCTCAATGTTATTATTATTTTTTTTTTATCAATTTCACCCCAAATTAATTTTAAGAAAAATCCCAAGAAAATACTACTTGAATTTTAAAATCTCAAATAGGTGATTTCTCAACAAAATGAGTTGTCAATTCGCTTTATTATTCTCGTTAATTCCATTACTATTGTTTTCAACGGAATTTTGAAGTTCAAATGGTATTTTTTATCATTTTCCCTTAATTTTATTTTTATACATTCCCTTTCATTATCTTTCTTATTACTGTTTTTCTCTTACTTGCTGCCATATGAATAAGGGCATACTTTAAAAAAAAAAAAATAATAATAATAATCATTTCTTATCATATTTGTTACCTATAACTAATTTTAACTGATTTCTTAAATTGCATAACTTAGTTAAAAGGATCTTATAGAAAGGACAATGGAGTATTAATTTTTTTTTTTATTTTTTTTTATTTAAGAAAAGTATTCTAGTTAACAAATTTTTTTAATAAATGACTTTTATCAAAAGTAATTTAAAATTTTATAAGAAACAAATAATTCATTAACTTACATAAAATAGCTAAACTTGTAAAATATAAATAGGACTGAGATGGTAATTATTTCATGTAAGATCTTAATTTTTATTTTTAGGATTTAATTATAACCAAGAAGGCTAATTGAAAAAATAAAAATAAATTAAATTAACTAAAGGGGCAATGTACCCCTTTCAGGGTGTATTCGATTTGAGAGAAGGGGATAGGGTGGAGGGAGAAGAGGGGATAGGAGTGGAGGGAGGGGAAGATATGTTACCTTTTGGTTTGTTAGAGAGAATGAGAGGGAAAAAGATCATTTCTTTAAAATAAAGGGAGGGAAAGGAATTTAACCAAAAATTTTGTCTTCCTTCCCACCTAAAAATTTAAACCAAATAAAGGAAAGAAGTCCCTCCCACTCCCTCACGTCCCCTTCCTTCAAACCAAACACACCATAAAATAATGGCACATGGTCTATAAATGTAGCCTGGGGTATCAGTCAATGGTCATTTGCAAAAAAATTGGTTTCACCATTGAGAGCTCGCAGACGTCGTTTATGGCATTGTTTCTCCATGTTTTGAGATCTCTAGTACATTTATAAGATCACTTAGGTAACTAAACTAATTTTTTTTCAACAAACTTCCTTTATAAAAGTTATTTCACATATTTTATTTTTCAAATGAGGGTAACATTGTACTAATTATTGAAATTTTTGGGGTTAAGATTTTGGGAGTATTTTGAATTTTGATAATAGATAACTATATATATGTAGAGGATAATTAATAGTTAATTTTAATCTGTTTAGATTGGTTAGTTGATTGTTGCAAATATTTAAAATTAAGTAAAAATAGGATTTATATCCTATAGGATGTTTCTATTGATTAAATGTAGTTTAAATAATTTATTTGGGTTAATGAAGGTATTATTAAAACTTTAATCGGTTGAGTTTTGTAGATTTTGAGTTATATGAAATTATAAGTTATGAATGCGATTATGTGGATGTTTGAAGAGTTGTTTAATAATTAGGTTATGCTCATATAAGTTAGAAAAGAAATTTAATTAGTCTAGGATGTTGATATTGATGAATTTATGACTATAGGTGTGTTGAAGGTGGAACCTTAATTTATAAAATGGAGTGATTGATGTGAAAATATGGTATAGAGGTTATCTAAAGATTTTAATGAGCAATTTGGGCTCACAAGAAGTGATGTATGACCTTGGATTGATGAGGAAATTAAGATATTGACGATAATGGTTGTAGAGGAAATTGAGTTTTTAAGATTTGAATTGTATAACTTATTTAATTTATTTGTTTTTTTGTGGTTGATTGGTATCTACATCGATAATGTAGAACTTTCTTATAATCGATGATCTCTCGTACTTTGCCCCTCAAGTTAAAGTTGAGCTTGGAGTTGAGGTAATCGGGGTTAATTTATTTTACATGTTTGCTTCGGGTTGTAAGGTGTTTTCTAAATCTTACTTTCATCTTTACTATTTGTATGTGTTTTGAAAAATTATGTGTATGTTTAAATATGAAATTAGTTTAGTGAATCATTGTATTTTCCAACTTGTATATATAAGTGGAGATTATTATTGAGATTATTATTGTTGTGATGTTTGTAATGAGATGTTGTATATAGAATAATAATTTTGTAAGATATTTTCGAAAATCATAGTGACATATTGTTTTTCTGTTACGAGATATGTTGGATTGTGTGGAAGAGATATGTTGAAACTGTGCACATTGGCTCTCTCATTCTTGACCTAGATTTCAAGTTGAATGTTTTAGGCGGGCACCTTCCTATTACGGTATATCGGTGGTGGTATATGAGGGGGCAATATTCTTAAGTGACTAGCTAACCTTTGGCCAGGTATACTAGCATTGATAGGTTGTATCACATCCAGAAGATATAAGCTAGAGCAAGATGAATGAGTATGAGTGAGAATGATTCAAATCGTTGTTAATTATTATGTACTATTTAACTATTGATAATATTATTATTAGGTTAGTTAAACATGCTTCTTTGACTTACAGTCTTTTCCTGCATACTTTGTATACTCTGACGTGTTGGTGGATCTACAATCATATCTTGTGTAGAACTTGTTTTGTGTAAACCATTTATTGTGAGATTTAGTGTTATAAAACTCGTGGGCTATGTTTTCTTCTATTTGTTAATTGTGCCCAGAGTAATGGTTTTTTTTTTTTTTTTTAAGTAGGTTTTTAGGTGAAATTTGTGCCCTAGACCAAATGTATGGGTTATTAAAAAAAATGTTTTTTCTATTATCACTTGCTAATCAGGTTTTGTAAAACCATAATGGTTAATTATTGTTTTGTGAGAAAGGGTTTTTTCATCTTGGTACCAGAGCCATGAGTTTATGATTTCCTGACTCTATTATACATTGTATTTAGAGTGTGACAGTATATAATCTTTACACACATGCTTCTCTTTTGTGTTGTGTTTTGTTTCTTGTTCTTACTATTCTCCATCTTTAGTAGGTTTTAGCCTTAGGTGGGAAGAGATGGTGAATACCAGGCGTACAGACATCAGTGACAATGGCCAGCAAAGATCTAATGGACCCTAAGATCAGTTAATCGAGGCTGAAATGTTGCCATTTGCATGGATGAAACCTTACGATAGATGAACAGTTGAGAAGGCTTGAGGAGGGAAGAGCCAATGAAGGGCCTAGTGGGGTAAGCAAGAGTCAGACCCAAGAGGTTAATGTAGAATCGGAGGAAGAGAACAATGTCTATTTTAAGGAGTCAGTTCCAAATCTACCAAACTTTAAGTCAGACAAGTCAGTAGAGCAAAAGGTTGATCAGTGATTTTTTTTTTTTTTTAGTGGGTTTGTGGATGAGATTTATATCCTGGGCCTGATGTGTGTGTTATTAAGAAAAGGGGTTTTCTTCATCATCACTTGTTTTTATAAAACCATGGATAATTGTTGGTTTTTTTTTTTTTTTTTTTTTTGAGAAATTGTCTTTTCATTTCATGTGATAGTTTTAGGCTTTTAGCATAAACCAAAGATGCCCTTTGTTTAAAATATTTCAGAAGAACCATTTTTTAATGAAATTCATTGGCATTATCAACTGACGTTGATCATTTTGACTTTTTTTGTCAATTTTTTTTTGAAGATAAACAATAATATATAAATATAGAATCTATTAAAAAGGTGAGTGTCATAAATTTCACGTATTTTGAATCCACCTCTAAAATATGCAGAAAAATATGAGAATAAAAAGTAAATAAATTGAATGTGTGAGGTTAAAAGTAACTCCACACAGTACATCCTCTTTTTTATGGGTAACTACGTGAAATGAACGTGAATTATCTCATTAATCACATTGGGTTCAACGTATATTTGTTCCTTCAAATATGATATTTATATTTATGATCTTTAATCGTATACCTCATTATGCTTTCAGAAAAAAATTATGATTATTATTTACTAGGAAAACTCTAGACTGTGGAAAATAAGGCTTTTTTTTTTTTTTTTTTTTTGTTCCAATGAAAAGAAAGCTTTGGAAACATGTGATCTGTTATGTTCTGATTTTTCCATGTCAAAGAAAAAGTGTTTTAAAAGCAAGAAATAAATAGTCATTCAAATTTTATTTTCCTTATAAAGATATCAATATTCAGCTAGAAAATGCGTAGGTGAAACTACTTAGTCAAATTTTATAATCACATATATCTACGTATCATATTTTTGTTTCATTTAAATTTATAAAATATCCAAATAGAACACATGAATATGTGTCATGGAAGAATGTATGTAAGGAACTGAGTCCATATTATGTGTATATATCTTATGTGCTCATACCTCTAATAGAGGTATGAGCATTTTTTTTTATATATTTTTTATGTATTTATATTTATATTTAAATTATATACTATTTTTGAGATGTTTTTGATCAAGTATCTCAAATTAATTAATTTTACTCCCTCCGATCCTAATTATAGGAGCTATTTATCCAATTTGAAGGGATTAAGGATGGAAGTTAAATTAGTTAATTATATATATATTTCCAAAATACCCTTAGCTAAAATTACTATTTACCAAACAATTTCGGTAAATGCCAGCAGTACAGCTTTGTGTGTTTACTTTGGAGGCCTCGTCTGTTCTCTCATCTCTTCTTACAATCTTACAAAGCCCTCTTTTTTCTTTTTTTTTGGTCAAAACAAAACCCTCTTTCTATCAAGAAAGTATCTATTTAATTGGGCATAATACAAATACAAGTTTATCTTTTTATTGTTGGAAAAAAGATAATAAAATTAATGTTTTATTAGGTTATTTTAGAGGGTAAAAATTAATCACTTTGGATGAATAGTTAAAAATATATTTTTAAAGGAATATTAAAATTATTTTATTTAAAAATAAAAAATAAAGTAGAATATCTCACTGATAGAATATAAGCGTGTTGTTAAATTCATTATTGTGGAAGAAGTATTAGTAGGGGTAATATGGGAAAAATATGACAAAAGTTAAAACTTGCTCTTATAATTAGTACCAAAACCAACTCTAAAATTTGCTCTAGGATGGGAGGAAGTATGATACTAGTGTTACGAGACAAATATTTATGAATGGAAAACTGAAAACTAATTAATTTGAGATATTGGGTGCAAAAAAAAAAAAACTAAAAATCAACATATAATTTAAATCTAAATAAACACAATATATAAACAATTTTAAAAAAATGTTCATACTTCTAATAGAAGTATAAGAACATAAGAAGCACATAAGGTATATACACATAATATGGACTCATAAGGAACTTGTGTAAGTATTACTCCTTCCTATTTTAATTATAAGACATATTTATCTAATTTTAAAGAAATTAAAAATAATAGTTAAATTAATTAATTATATTTTTTTCTCTCAAAATATCCTTCTCTAAAATTTAATAGTGTACCCTGTTTAGTCATGGCGTCTCTGAAGGCATCAACGATTGAAAAAAAAAAAAAGGTCTCCACTATTTTAACGGTGTTTAACAAAGGCTTTGGGGGGTTAAATGATGAGCTGTACAAATAATACAGCTGGCTTCATCTTAATTGGGCACCTGGGCAAACTTAACCTAAGTGATTGGATATAACTTTAGTCCTATATCAATTTATAATTTATAAGTAAACAAATTTAGTTATAAGAAATGTTAAATATGAGAGAAAAAATCAAATAATAAATCTTATCTTTAAACCAAAATTTATTCCTAAACTAGGTCCTGCATTTATTATAGGGAAAATGACAGTCAGGTCCTAAGGATCACAAAAAATAGTAAAAATGTCCTAACAGAAATTCACATATCAAAAAAAAGGGACTTTTTTTTAATATTATTTGTATTGAAACAAAATTTAAATTTTTAAATTTTGTTGTGAATATAACTTCCTATTGTGAATATAGTTTTTTTTTGTGAATATAATTTTGTTGTGAATCTAGCCTTTTTCCTATTATGAATGACTTCCGTACACCAAAATTTAGCGTATTTAAATATTGTTGTGAATATAACTTTTTTGTTATGAATGAATGGGTTTTTAAATTTTGTTGTGAATATAAGACTTCTTGTTGTAAATATAATACTTCCGTTATCAATACAAATAATATCAAAAAAGTCCATAGAAACTTTTTTAACATGTGAATTTCTGTTGTGATTTTTTTACTATTTTTTATGGTTTTTAGGACCTAAATGTCATTTTACCTTTATTATAAGAGGGGCATCAACAAATTTATTGTGCGCATGTCTAATTTTATCTCTAAATTTTACCTCATCATAAATTAAAAATCAGTTTTTACTATTGATTTAATAGTGATCTCGTTATTAAATATGACAAAATATTTTAAAATTAAAGTTATATAACATTAATGAGTTACAAATATTACTTTATCAAATTAGAATCTAAAGATAATTTTTGTGTATTCACCGACCTTAAACTATTTTGAAGTACCATTCACTATTTATGATGCTCATTGATTGAGAATATACTTTAAACATTAAATTGCGTCCAGAATTATTTTTGGACACTAATCTTAACTCCTACCTCTTCATCATTCCCAAATCTCAAAAAAAAAAAAAAAAAAAAAAAGATCATTAAAATTAGAACCGATTGAAAATAACATGATGTAAAGTAAGAAACTTTTAGTTTTTGCTTTATAAGAAAAGGAGGAAAAATAAAAAATAAAAATGGGACCACCAGGCACAGAAGGATGAATAGTACTGTGGAGCTGAGAGCCGTTCCATTTCAAGATTCTCAGCGATTAACAAATGCGCTTTCACGTTAAAACAGGTGATTCTTCAGGCTTCGATCTCAATGCAAATATGCAAGCCCTAGAAGATTCGATATCACTTGTTTGATCTGACGTAGTTCATCAGTTTCATCCATGGAGTCCGATTCACCTCCTTCTCAATTGCAGAGATCTCGTGCTTCCCTTCTTGGGCCATTGTTTCTCTTAAACCCGTCAAAACCCCTTAAATCTTCATTAAACATCTTCTTTGTTTCTTCTTCCTGTGCAACTTTTGCTCTGTCGCTTTCACATTCTCAGATTCGAATTTTGAGAGTGCATATACTCGCCTCTGCGATCAAATCGTCCCCATTGCTGCGTTGCAGCCTCATGCTGGCAGTGTCCCTGGTATCGCTAAGCTGCTTCGGTTTCGATATGGGTACTTCTCCGGTGGCGATCGACTTATCAATAAAACCTCACATTCCGCCGGGAGGCATACATTATTTACGGTTCATTCTGTTCACGAAACGGGAAAATATGGCGTATATGAAGTGCAAGGGCAGTTGCGTCTCTGGAACCGAGAAATGCAGCCAGTTCAGAACCATTTCCAAAGGATGCAAGGACAAGCTTTCCGGCGCCCCAGAGTAACGCATTTGAGAGCAGGTATAGATTTCGTGCTGCATGGATTGTGGTCTGAATCTTCTGGGAAGCTTTGTATGATTGGAACGGATTCGCAAGGTAATGGTAAAGTAAGAAATGTTATTATTAAGCTTAATTACCCAATCGTATCCAGCATTTTCAATAGTTTCATTAATGGGACTCTTGAAAGCATTGATGACCAGAGCAACTTGCTTCACTTCGAGTCCATTTCAATAATTGCTTTATCTCAGAATTCAGATTATGAATATAGTATTGGGGGGAAGGATAATGATATTGGTTGTTTAGCTGAAGCAGATGCTGAAGGCTTACCTCTCAACAACTTCAGTCAAGGTGCCTGTGCTGTATTTAATAAACGCACAGATTTGTTTGAACTGAAATATGAGAGTAACTGTCATGGTGATGATTGCAATCCTCTTGGCATGAATGCTGGGTATCTACCTGAGTTTATGCATTTTTATGGCATTCGATGTGCAGAAAGGAAAAAAATTCAGCTGTTATTGGGTTTTCCTGATCCCAGTTATCAAGATGCCATATTTCCATTTAATCCTAATTCAACACTAATATCTGAGGGGACTTGGGATGAGGAAAAGAACCGACTTTGTGCAGTTGCATGTCGAATCTTGAACTTTTCTGAATCATTCACTAACGCTTATGTTGGAGATTGCTCAATTAAGCTTACACTGAAATTCCCTTCAGTTTTGTCTTTAAGAAACAGAAGTGCTATTTTGGGCCAAATTTGGAGCAGTAAAGCGGTTGATGAGTCTGGCCAACTCAGTAAAATTGAATTTCAGAGCTCCTCAAAGGTTAAAAGACTTCCCCTTAGTTTTCAGTATAAATATACTGAAATTGATACAGTAAGAAAATCTTGTACAGAAGACAAGACAGCTCGAGGGAAGGGAAAGGTGTATCCAGATGGAAATTCTTCTGATATGAGATTTAGCATGTCAATGAGAAACAGCAAAGGACAAGTAGCACAGGGTTACTCATCACCACTATTTGTTAGTGATCAGATTTATGACAATAGATTTTATGGGGGTTCACTTATGTTGACAAGGGACAGCCCAAAAGTACATATGGCTCAATTAGATAACCGCCGCAATTTGTTGAATATCAGCTACACGATGAGCTTCAAACCATCAGATAATTTCAAGTTTGATAATGAGAGTACTTTGGCCAAAGAAGTTGTTATTTTTGCTGAAGGAGTATACAATAGCAATACAGGACTTCTGTGTATGGTAGGATGCCGGAATCTGCGATCAACTGACAAGCAAATGATGAAGAATGAATCACTGGATTGTGAGCTTTTGATTAATGTCCATTTTCCTCCGTTGAATGCAAAGGTTAGTGAATACATTAAAGGAACTGTAAAGAGCAAAAGAGATAATTCTGATCCATATTATTTTGATTCCCTTCAGTTGTCTTCCATTTACAACAATCAAGCGGAAGCATCCATTTGGAGGATGGATCTTGAAATCATTTTGTTATTGATATCGAACACACTTGCTTGTGTGTTTGTAGGACTTCAACTCCTTTATGTGAAAAAGCATCCAGATGTGCCTCCTTACATAAGCATTGTGATGCTCATCCTTCTTACTCTGGGACACATGATTCCACTGCTGTTGAACTTTGAGGCCTTCATCATGGGAAACCATAGGCAACAGAATGTTATTCTTGGAAGTGGAGGTTGGCTTGAAGTGAATGAAGTGATTGTAAGGATGGTAACAATGGTAGCTTTCCTTCTGGAGTTGCGTCTTCTCCAGTTGACTTGGTCTTCAAGAAAGGGTGAGAGAAGCCAGCCAGGTTGCTGGGATTCTGAGAAAAAGGTCCTTTTTGTTACTCTGCCTCTGTATCTTGTCGGTGGATTGACAGCATGGTTGGTGAACAGATGGAAGAATTCCCAGATGAAAAAATTCAAGCCATTCCGACTATCACGTCACCGGTCCCATGGACAACTTTCTTTCAGACCCCCTTCCTTCTGGGAGGATCTCAAATCTTTGGCCGGTTTGCTCCTGGACGGTTTTCTTCTTCCACAGATACTATTCAACATACTCTTTAACTCAGAAGGAAAGGCTCTTACACCATCTTTTTATGTTGGAATGACTATTATTCGAGTCCTGCCCCATGCTTATGATCTTTACAGGGCTCACAGTTCTGCATGGTACCTTGATTTATCGTATATATATGCAAGCCATAGGATGGATTTGTATTCCACAGCTTGGGACATCATAATACCATTCTGTGGACTTTTGTTTTCTCTCTTGGTATTCCTTCAACAGAAGTTTGGCGGCCGGTTTATTCTTCCAAAAAGATTCAGAGAAAGTTCTTCCTATGAGAGAGCGCCTTTAGGTAACGACGACCTGTGATATAAACTGTACTGTGCAAAATAATTACCTGCTTGAAATTTTTTTTCAGTGAGCCCCGAAGTCATAAACTGCAATATCAGATCTGTACCTTCAGGTATTGAGATTATAAAGCTTTTCATGAGCAATCCTCAGTTAAAAATGATGGTACCATGGTTATCAAAAGAAATTGATTGTTGGGTTTGAATAAATATCCCCAACCAGAAAAAAAAACACACATCAACGGTTACTTGTAAGAAGCCTTTTTTAGTACCTTAGAATTGGCATGTTCAAGTGCAACACGACCTTGAGCAAAACCATAGAGCAAATGGTACGAAACTAAAGCAGTAAGTTGAATCACGTTAGAATTGAAAAATGAGAAAATTTAGGTGGTTTCCGTGCATGTAATGATGTACAGTATATTAACCTTGAGCCAATAAAGCCAAGTTAAACTACGTTAGTAGAGAAAAAACAGAAAATTTAGGTGCTTCTTTACATGAGCTGATGTACATTGGTCAGTTCAGAAAGTAATAACCAAACAGAGAGCAATATCTCATATGGTAACCTTAAGCTAAGAAAATTAGTGGGAATTTTATAGGAGCATGAAACAAGCGTGTTCGAGTGCAAAATGTCCACGAGCAAGCCCACAAAACAGCTAATAAGAAATTGCATCTGAAAAATTGAATTATACAAGAGGAAACGAAAGTTTAGGCAGTTTTCTATTACACGAAGCATCCAAAAGGTAAGGCTTTACAAAACTAAAACGGAGCAAAATGCTGATAAATAGCCTTGAGCCCAGAAAATCAGTAGGCATTGTCTAGTTAGTTAGAGGGCAACGGACAAGCTGTGCAGCAAGTCGTCCGTTAATGAAAAATATGGGCAATTCAACTTATGTTCCTCCATTACTACTACTATATACACAAGTCATCTGAAGCCGCAACAGGAAAACATGCGGAAAGGTCAAAATCTGCATCCCTTCTTTAAAGATTCAGAGTCAAGGAGACATGCATGGGCCATCAACATGAGAGAGAGACGACTAGACTTCTCAGTTATTTTATGAACATAACCTGAAAACCATAGGAAAAATTGAATAAAAAATTTAAACATTCTATCAAGAACAAGTTCATGTGATGCAAACAATCGTTGCTAGTGGGGAAAAAAAACGTTATTCAGTACAAAAGTTACAAGGGGTAAGGAGGATCACTACAATAACCATAGAAGGCTCAAATCCTGGTAAATATTCACCATGCAGTGATGTTTTCGTTTCATGTTAATAGCCATTAATTAGCCACCAAAACCATGGTTTCAGTGGCTTCCATTGTGAAACTTAACACAGCTAGTCTACCTAGTTACCACTGAAACCAAGCTTCAATCTATTTGGAGTAGCATATAATTTAGTTCTGATCTAACAGAATAATTAAGTTAAACAGATGGTCAGTTGTAAGGTACACAGGTTTTATATTGATTTCACACACCATCCTGTCCTACCATTGACCGCTCCATTCCTATGCTTCGAAACATAATAAGCATAGCAAATTATTGTTGCTGTGAGAAAAAATCCCAGCAGACTACTGTTGTTAAAATTATGATTATACAAAGAAACTAGCGCATCCCAAGATCAAACATCAACCAAAATTAGTCTGCACAGATTATTTTATTGTCTGAGATTCAGGTCATGTGAAGGGTATAGCGGTGGTAACTTGGATAGCAATAAAGTAGTACTAAGAAAGCAATTTATCTCTTCTAATATATACATACTTGGATTTATCTGCAGTCATCCATCCGTCATGATAATATCAAGAGCTCCCACTACTGGTAGTCCTCAAACTTGGGTCTATAACTAGTGTTTCCTCCATTAAAGAGTTGCAGGATCCGTAACCTGGGAACGTACAGATGCATTTCGGCAGAATTAGCTACAAGTGCCTATTATCCATGAGCATATCACAGTAGCCATACTGACATGCATTTTACAATATAGGAGCAGCTTTACATAGAGCGTATAATTCAAAGTGAATGGTCCAGCCAGTCCTAGATGTAAAACGCTTCAATAAGTAGCTTGCCAGTCACTCAATCACAGTTTTCTTTTTGGTGTTTGGGGGGGGGGGGGGGGGGGGGGTGGTAGTTACCTCAAGTCACATCTTAAGCAGACTTCTTGCCAGTAAGTATTCGAGATATCTGGAGGCCCCTGCTGAAAGCTTCATTAAAGAGGATCCTAGTTTGCATCGACTGAAATCCAGGCAACCATGAGAGCATCGCCACAGGAGCCATAACAATAACCCCAATCAACAAATCATATATCCGAGCCAAGGAAACAACAGTTTCCCACATAACAGTTGATTGAAGAAAAGGCCTTAGAACTTGGGATATTAAAATCATTCCCCAGCCTGTGGGAATGAATGCCAATATGCCTTTTAGAAGATCAATAAATTCAAAATTGGTGAATTTCAAAAAGATAACAATGACAAGAACTGTGACCACAATCACAATAAGCTGAACTAGCCGATAATATATGTGCTCCTTTGTACCATATTTGTCCCGTGCATAAGCTATGATGATACAAAATCCAATGATCACAAACAAGCATACCCAAGATAGCAAGTAAACACCTATATTGGTACTGTGATTTGCGATACCCAACTGGTACACAATGCCATACTGAAAGAAGAAGAAACGAAGATCTAAAATGATTTCCAATAGCTTTCCCCATATACCAGTTGTTTTCAAATGTTCTTGCTCTTCAAGCCACCAACTTTCCCAGCTTTGTTCTGCCTTTAGGAACACCCCACCAGGATACCAAATCCAATTCATGAAATCATTGAAGTCATATACAGTCTTCAACCAATCAAATCCAGAGGGATTGAAGACAAAAGGCGACATTATCCATGAAACTACAAGGAACCAACTTGATATTGTCATTGCTATGAATACAAAAGTATTCTTATTTAAGGGACTATGAGAAGTATAGACGATCAAAATAACTCCGAGTTCAATAGCCTTCACAAAATGGCTCCGAGCATAAAGCCGATAGTTCTCAGCAAAGCTCTTGTGCTCAACCACAAAACCGCGTCCTGTGGCTCGGTACTTTGCCCCACCATGAAGAATAGTCCGACCAAAGAAATGTGTATGAGTTCCCAAAGAAAACGTAAAGAAAAGAGATGCAAGTTGCAACTGCATTGTCAAGAAATCCCACACTGCTAGAAGGAATCCATGCTCAAGAGTATTCTCAATTATCATTGGGAGTGCAGTGAAAAGACCAAGCTGGATGATGAACTGCTGATTTATGACTGCACCAAGTGCTTTATTGTTGGTAGCAGAAGCACTATTCTTGATTGCCTGCTCAATGCCACTAAGAGCCATATAAAGACGACCCCATAGAAAGGAATATACAGTCAGTACTACGACCATGGAGTTGAAGTAAAAACCTACAGTCGAGTAGAAAACTGAAATCATGCGAAAGAAGTCCAGTCTGTGGCCCAAGCGATACACATCTCTGCTCAGAACCTGTTCACCATTGCCACTAGAGACCTTGGCCTCAAACATCGCTATCTGATTCAAGCCAACATCTCTTCCTTTGCCTACCTGTATATATTCATGATGTGTCACATTGCCCCCTCGTAGGGTGCAATTGAATCCAGCAAAAATATCTTCACTGATGTTGATCACTCTAGAGGCCTTGCTCACTCCACCCCGGCCCAGGAACCAGAATCTGTCAAATACATCTGGGTGACCATAATGCATTCGAACTTTCAAAGGATTAGCTAAAACACGTTGACCCAAGGTCACAAAACTTGTTTCTTGAGCAGACATGAACCAAGCAAGGGAGGAAACAGATCCTGTGAAAATATTCTCTCGAACCCCCAAAATGGTTGGCCTCCTAATACCATAATAGGCATTAAACTCCTGCAGCAGATTCCGCATTTTGAGAGCCTCTTCAAAATAATTGTCTTGATTCATATCAATGGTCTGAACTGCATCACCCCGGGTAAAGATTATGGCGTGGTTCTGATTCTCAGGTTTTCCTTCTCCAAGTTTTAAGGGACCTGGCAACCTAATGCGAAAGATCTCCACCTCCCTCTGTAACTGCTGATCAAACTTCACAAGAACGGAGTAATATTCAATTTCATCTCTCCCCAAAAGCACCTCATCAACGTATGCCACTCGAAGGGCCTCATTATTTTTCATCAAATACAAAATTTCTTCAGCACGATGATCTTTTGCTGCCTTGTGCTGCCCATAAATTTGGCAAGCCACCACATATGTAAACTTCATCAGCGCACTCCCATATTCATGCCCCTTGAACAACGGGACCACACCACTATCTGCCCTTCTAAGACTTCGTAGAGAGGGAGGTCCATTTCGGTTTAAGCCATCGAAACCACTATTTTGCCTTGTAGAGCCATGTGAACCAATATTTTGTGGTTCCTCTCTAATGTCCATCTCAGAAGCAGAATCAAGAAAGGCAAGCGTCGTAAGGGCCCTATAATAATACATCATTCCCCTGACTGTGCGTGATAGTGTTTGACCTCTATAAGACGCCCAAAGACGAAGATCCATAGCCTTTGTTGACCAAATTTCATCCTCCTCCACCAAGCCCTCTCTACGCATCCGCTCTAGAAAATTTTTCCATTCATCTTCATATATCTTCTGCAAATAAAACAGAGTAGTGATGCCATCCTCATTCTCCCTCCGAAGCATCTCTTTGCCATACAAAACATCTTCATTGTAATATGGGGTCAAAACACTAAAAGCCATCATTTTTTCAACATTGGGGGCACGAGGCATGTTCATGAACAAAGAATTGGAAAAGAAAGCAATCCGCCTTCTTGCCTCAAGATTCAATGGTACATTTTGCATGGAGTCTCTCGAAGTAAGAATTGTGTGAAATCGTCTCAGCTGCCTAGTTAATATCGCATCTTCAGTATCGGGAAACTGAATAGCATTTACAAAAAGCAAGCCTTCATTAGCCGTTGAACTGCGTGGAGCCAGACCTTCCTCTATCAACTGATCAGTATGCTTCTTCACCACTGGGAATTCACGAACAAACAATTCATACAAGGCTTGCAACAAATTTACAGCTGTATTCATATCTCTATTAGTTTGCATCAGAAGCTGAACAAAATCACTCAACTTAGCATGCATCTCTGGAAGCCGAGACATCTTATATACTTTAGTTAAATTCCCAGCCTGAATGTGGTTGTCCAAGTCCCTGAATATGTTATTCACAATAAAGAACTCTACTGTGTCAACTTTAAGAATGATAAGAAACAAGTATTTGACACTATCATAAGCTTCAATAACAGCACAGCGACCATACTCATTCTTGCATATTTTCAACCAAAGTGACCAATCAGATTCATCTTCCAGCTCTTTTGCCTGACTGAGGGCAAGTAGTAGCTCATTGCAAAGAAGGCAACATGGCCAGCGAATGACCCTTATGTTCCAACAATTTGGTGGTAGTTCTATGAGCTCAAGCTCCCAATCACTGATGAGATCTTCCTCCCTTAAAGTTATGACAATCTCATTCCATATTAAGGCAAACCTTGTAGCATCCACTTGGCTTGATTCAATCTTTTTAAAGGGTTGACCAAGCCCATATCGCAGTCTCAACCGATGGATAGCATCACGAAACTTCTTTAGCAGTGTTAATTGCGGACCTAGTGGCTGCTCCTCTGGTATCAGATTGAACTGCAGTGCACTGGCAAAGAACTGAAATCTAAGTCTGAGTTGTTCAATATTGCGAATTTCACCCAAATGCGAGAAAAGGCCTATTATTGCACCAACCAAGGAAGAGAAAATTGAATACCATATCTGCAAATCCATGAAGTAGATAAGCACAACAGGTAACCATAGCAAGATAACTGCTATCCTGTTGTTGTTATTGAAAAATTCATGCCAGTTGTAATGTACATGCTTAAGTTTCAAAAGAGCCTTTGTTGGAGCAACTAGAGGCTTGATCTGAAGAAAATAACTGAAAGAGAATTTTGAAGCTAAAACCAAAATCCAGAACAAAGTGTACTTCACATTATCTACAAGCCCTTCTCTCACACCACGGCCCACAAAAATCCGGGAATAAAACCACCACGTCCACACGTACACTATCCTCCAGTCTGATTCTTCAATGAAGTTCCGTAACCTTGGAATAATAAATAGTACCAATGCCAACAATTCTGGGATAAGGAAGAAAAAGACAACCTCAAGAAAAGTAATAATCCTCTGATTTGCCTCATGTGACCACGTATTATCGGAATTCTTTTGCATCCAAATCCTTCCATAGAACACACCAAACACAACAGTCCACGTAATGGCAACCATGCTCTTCAGCACCATCCTCACCCCCAGCCACACAGTCTCTCTTGAAACCAAACTATATTGAGTTCCGGCATCAAGCACCGACTGAAGCAACCTAAGACCACTCCATGTGATAAACACAGTCAACAACTCTACCTGGACATGCCTTCTCCCCAATGCGTGCCACGGGAATTCTGTGCCCTCCCAAGCAACAATAATGGCAGCCTGTAAGAAAAGGATGAGCATTACCCAAAGCCTATCAAAGCTCTTATAGATATTCCAGAAAGATCTCTGCTCCACAAACCCAGTCTTCCCTACTCGATTGCTTTTTGGAGTAGTCGAAAAGAAATTACACCCAAAGTCTAGTGGCCACCCTAATCTCTTCAAACACCTCCTACTCCAGAAATATTCATTAATGTCATCATAGTTCCTCCATGCCGAATGTGGAGCCTTTCCATTTCTACTACTATCAACCTCAACCTTAATCGTAGTGTATATCGGCATCACTACTGACTTCAAAAACGCACAATCACCGGATATTGAGGGCAAAAACGGACGACCCGTATCAGGGTCTGGGTGCTCATCTATAACATAATTAAGTTCCTTTGCCATGAAATGAAATATGTAGCAAATACATTCAGGAGTGAAGCGAAGATTTCCAGCCTCACCCCAAATCAAAAGGTAAAGCGAAACGTACAGCAATTCACGGCGGAGGTCAGTAGGGTCTCGACGTTTCGACAACAACACATTCGACTTTAATCCAAGGTAAGAGCACCAAGCATTGTAATTATGAAGAAGCTTCCGTTGGAAACCTCGCAGCACGCCAGGGTCCAGGGCATCGACGATTGCTGGCGGAGGTTGAAGCCGCATCTGCGAGTTAGCAAGGTGGAGCACCAAATGTTCCCTTTGGTTCCGTACGTTGTCCTTCTGGAACCCGAAGAAGTTGCCGAGCAAGTCAAGGAGGTCCATGTGAGAGCTCCATGGAATGAAAGGGGGCTTCGGAAGGTCTCCCACAGTGCGTAGAGCAGCAGCAGCAGCACGCACTTCTGGGTGCCGAAGAGAGGGATGGTCAATGAGGAGGTCATGCACAGGTATAATGTTGAAAACTGACCCCGCTGGAGGAGAAGGAGGCGGCGGCGGCGCGTGATCGCCGCCGCGCCTGGAGATAGTACGCTGTCTCAAACTCATGGTGAGAGAAGTTGATTTTCTTCACACTTATAAAAACCGTCTCTGGCCAAAAGATTAAGAAAAACGATGCTGCTGGGATGAGAAGACTGAGTCTGAAGAGTGTCACAGCGAGACGTTGCAGGATAATCACAGAGAGAGTAGGGGGAAGCAGACGAAAGCTGGGACTGAAAAAATAACCGAACCTTTTGGTTCAAAGTTTTCTTTCTTTTCTCTTTTTTTTTTTTTTTTGAAAGAATAATTTGGCGACGCGCCGGGGATGTGTAATACACGCTCCAATAAGGAGGTTGGGACGTGGGAGTTCAAGCGGGACCCACTATGGATCAGGGACGAATGGTGGGGCCCACCAGTCTGCCATCAATCCATCATCAGCTAAAGCTTGTACCAAGATCCTCATCCTCAAAGCATCTGTCATGGCGTTGCGTCTCCAGCGAGCTCTTGTTGATGAAAAGAAACGTAACCAACCATATATCAGTTTGTTTTTTTAATTAATTAGGGGAGTAACTGTTTAGCAATTAATAATACTTCTTAAATACAGTAAGTTGCATACACTTTTTAAAAAAAACTTTTAACTTTTTTGAATTTTATGAAAGGTGTTTGTATATATGTTTTGAAAATAATCAGAGTAAGTTTTTCACGTTTACATGTAATCACCTTATATAATACTCCCTCCTCCCATTCTAAATATTTTGAGATAGATTTAAAAAGTTAAATAAATTATTTAATTATATTGTATATGGTCTATTCTTACATTATATATTATATATAATTTGAAGAAAAAATAAAAAAATATAAATAATTTAATTAGTTTTTATAAATATCTTTCAAAAAAAAAACAATTATATCTTATATTTAGAATATAATGGAGTACTATAAAAATTTCAATAAGCAATATCCATAAGTTATTATGAAGGATTAATGTGCCAATTTATTTTGAAAATTTTCGATGAGAAGCATGTTATACTGAAATTTTTTTCATATTTTAATATCGTCTTGAAAGTTTCAAACGTAGTAATATTTTCATATACCGTTAAAATGCTAACGTTGATCATAAATTTGTTAACATAAGGGTTAACAGTGCTCCATATTAATACTTTGGGTGCAAATTTACATCTTATTCTTATTATGAATGATGTCTTATAAAATATTTTTTAAAAAAATCATAATTAAACTTCACGGCTCATCTCTAATTTTATGTAAAGTAGAGATTTATAATTCACCTGATTTAAACCATAGACTGAAGTTTTTTTTAAACCATAGACTGAAGTTGACTGAACGAAATCTTAAAACAACTTGATTGAAGTTATATTGAAAATTAAAAATAAGAGTCTTCTTTTTTTTTTTCGGAAATTTGATAATTGATATTGAGAGTTTATTAAATTAAAATATGTTGTAAATCAATATCCAAAGAAATGAAGTCGCCCAACTAATTTATCTCCATTTTCTTTTTATATAGAAAGTTAGAAACCATAGACGCCTTTTTTTACTATCGAAATCACATTATTAATAAATTATGAATAATATATTTTACTTTATATTAAGGGATGACTCTTGCTCCCAATCTATATTATTTTTAAAAATTAACGCAAGTTCTTTCGGTAAAAAGAAAATAAAACTGTACACATATATATATATATACACAAGTTATTTTATCGTTTGTTAAATCACTCCAAAATTATGTTGTTTTGGGAGTTAAGGGAATTAATAAAGGATGTTTTTGTATTTTTTGTTTTTGTATTTATTATATGAATTTACCAAAAGATCATTCATTAATTCCTCTAATCCCAAAACTACATCGTTTTGAGAGTTCATTAATTCCTCTAACTCCAAAAACGTAGTTTTTGGGTGACAGCGTAAAGGCATGTCAGTGGCAAACGATATCCCTATATATATATATATATATATATGGATATATTATATATATATATATATATATATATATATATATATATATATATATATATATATACATACACATACACACATATCCGTGGGTATGGTAAAAAGCGGGGGATTAAAACTTAGTAAAAAAAAGTGGTATTTATGTTTATATTCGTGTGGCGCTTATTTTTGTCGGATTCACGTCATTATTATCTTTTAACATTTTAGGAAATTTTTTCACTTTACGAGTATATTCTTTTTTTCTGCTAGATTCAATTGAAAATAATATTAAAAGATAGATTTTATATCTTATTCACAAGCCACCTAACTTTTTCAACCATCCTTCCTTAGAAAACTTCATTGACGTGACGTTGTTCATCAATATGATGATGATTTTTATTTTTTAAAATTTTATATTTATTTTGAACGATGGAAATTTTCTCCATGGAATCATATTATTATTGTTATGATCACTGGCGGAACCATGTGATGGCCAGCTGGTGTCTTGGCGTCAGGTGGCGCAAAACTGATCTTATAAAATTTGTGAAAATATATATGTATTTATGATATGATATTTTATTTTGCCACAAATTTTGGCATTAATTTTTTATCTTCTCTATAAAGATAATATTTGTTTTATTATTCATTGGGCTATGAAAAGAAAGTAAAATTCTTGTGTGAGATAGAAAAAGTTAGTATCATCTTAAATATTGTTTTGATTTATAATTATCAATTATTATTTATTTATATTTTGAGGTTATTTGATATTCCTTCTCCGGTCCTTATTAAAACACAAACTAACTTTTCTCACAAACCAATAAAAAAGTTAAGGTCAATAAAGTTACCCTACAATTTAAGTAACTTCCAATATTATCCCTACTAATTGTACTAAACTCTAATATTATATTAATTATTACTCTCACACACTACCCTAATTAATTATGGGTAATGGAATCAAATAATTAATGCTTATTGGGAACAAGCAAGTGTCTTATAAAACCAAATAAACTTATTAGTTGGTATCTTATAATAAGGACCAGGAGGGAGTACTATTTAGTAAATACTCCTCTCTGGTCTTTATTTAAGAAACCAACTAACAATTCTCACATGATCAATAAAAACAATTAAAGTCATTAAATTTGTCTTAAAATGTGAGTAATTTTTAATATTATCTCTATTAATTATACTAAACTCTAATATCATATTAATTATTACTCTTTTTTTGCTCAAAAAAGAGTAATAATTAATTTTTATTAATTATTACTCCCACTTACTACCTTTTCAATTGTGAGTATACATAAAAATATTTAATGCTATTTAGAAACAAGCAAGTCTTTATAAAAAGGACCAAATATCTTGTTAGTTGGTGTCTTATAATAAAATTAAAGGAAGTAGTTGATATGTTTATTTTTGGCTCGCTAAATTTTTTTTCCTGGTTCCGCCACTGGTTATGATTATTCTAATGATAATGAAAAACAAAATCTCCAAGACATGGGCACATGCTCCACGTGGAACGCACCCGTATGTTTTGTCCTAATCATAACGTCTTTCTTTTACGAATATAGTCAATATACTACTACTTAGTATATTTTCATGAAATCTACTGACCTTTTTGCCTCCTCTTATGATTTTTTATTTATCTACAAAACCCAAAATAATTAAAAAGAATTTTGAGAAAAAAGGTCTTTCACTTCGTGTCATGGCTGTTTTATCTGGTTAGAGATGAACCAGTATTTTGAAGTATTTTCTTTTATACATTTTTTATTTTAAAATATTTTTTAAAAATGCATATACTATCTTAAACTATTTTTTTAATGTATCAAATAATTTAAAATATTTTTTCAGGTGTATCCAACATCCTAAATTATATAAATTATTAAGTGTTAACCTACACATAAAATACTTAGGGTAATGGATAAAAAAAAAAATACTTCTGATTACTGGATGCACCATAAAATACTTTAATGTGTTAAATTCATGTAAAAAAATATTTCATAATTGTACCTTAACTTTTTATCTATTAAAAACATAAATAAAGGGGACATCGTTGCTTTGATGGAGACAAGAATTACCGCTTTTCTTTCCCACTCTTTTTTTTGTCTGAAAAAAGGTGTGAATATACTTTTGCCATCTATACTATTTTTTTAATAAAAAAATAAAATAAAAATAAGTACGGACAAAACTGTATTTTTTTGTGGGTTTTGTTTTAAGTCTTGTATTTCTTTATCTCCGGTTAAGTATTTTGAGTTGTCACTTTTTTTTTTTTTGGTCAAAAGTTATCACATTTTGGGCCTTAGAGGTGACGATGCAAAAAGAATATGGGTCATATTTGATATGATTGTATGGTGTGAAAGAGACTTCATAAAAATCGAATCCTTAATAATTATTTTAATTGCTTTGGCACAGTTAACTAAAGCATCGCCGATGAGAGTTGGTATGGATGATAAGGAACGGGTTCAAGTCCCAAAAGGACGAGGGTTCGATTTCCATTCTTTGTTGTGAGGACTCCCGGTCAGAAAGAATCATGTAAGAACCCATGTAAGCTCTCAAAAAGCCCCTGGGCATGCCTTGGTCTTGGTGGGGGACTGGTGCCAAACCCACCTAAACTTTTTTATTATCAAAAAAAAAAAAGTTAACTAAAGCATCGGCTTTTATCTTAAAAGGGAGGAGGTTTGATACCCGCCGGTCGATGTGAGAGCCTCATTGGTAGGCGATTTGTAAATACTTCTGTAAGTACTCTTTAAACCTGGAAGCATGCGCTCTAGTCCTGATGGGATACCGGTGTCTATCCCACATAAACTATATATATATATATATATATATTAGTTGGAATACATAACCATAGAGTTTAAATAATGGTCATGGTCACACGTTATCTAAGTTGTCAAATTTGTGGGTTTGAACTTTAAATAATCTTGTAAGGTAAACTCCTAAGAAAAGCTAAGAGTTAAACTCACATGGTGCAATAAAAAAAATGACTTTTAAAATGTATAATTATAAGTGTAAAAATAATATACCATGAAAAGGGTTTAAATATATAAGTTAAATTATATTAATTTTAAATATATTGATATTTTATAATAGAAAATTAATTATGTGTAAATTTAGTTTTCATTTGGGGGTGCGGGGAGGACGTCATCCTACGTCATCCCTGGCCCGCACAACATTCCGTCGTAAACCTCAAGTTCCTTTGATAGTTTGATACATGATGCAAATCCACTGCAAAGTCAAGGTCATAATTTACAAAGAGACCATTTGTAAGGTGAAGAATAAAAAACCATTTTTTAGGTAAAAAATTAAAATGTAAACAATTTTGTAAATAAACTTATATTTGTGACATTTCTGTAGTAAAAAATTGCAAATATTAAAAATATTTTTTAATATTATCATTTATCTAAACTTTTTTTTAATGAAAGAACACATGTTAAAAAAATATAGAACATATTACATACCACTTTGGTCGTATTTATAAGTTTTTTTAACTAAATCACACATACTAATGAGAGATAATTAACTTAATGATGATGTGATAAATTTTCAATTTTATTCTTATTTATAAATAGACATTTTTCAATTCTTTCTTCTCTCTTCCTTTTGAGTCTTTTCATTGTTACAATTAATATAGACAAAATTCTAACAATCTCATTTACTAACCTGAAACTGAATTTATATATAGGATCAAATTTTTTTGTCAGGACTTATAAATAGGAATATATTGGTACTCATTATAGATCCATATACTCTTCTTTCACAAAATAGATTATAGAATGTTCATTGTAACCTAAGTTTAAAAGAAAGATAATCTTAAAAGTGACACTTCTTTAAAATGATTTTTTTTTTTTTTTTTTTTTTTTTTTTTTTTTTGTAAAATGATGAAATATTATTAGAAGGAAACTAAACATACATACTGAATCTTAAAAAAGAACAAAAAGAAATTAAGGCATAAAAACTAGTGGGGTTACTGGGGATTGAAGTTACAAATTCTGAAAGATGAGAACATTAGCAAGAAAAAGGAGGCTCGTGACGATAACTCTCCTTGAAAAAGTTGGAGATTGAAAATTTTAAAATCAGATCATCCAGATTAAACTTTGGATTATTCATGATTCATCATGGCGATACTCATAGTTGCGATGAGTACTAAAATCAAAGTAAAAAGATTGTACTCCTTCTCGTGCTTAATATAAAATATATTTGGAGAGTTTATATGAGTTTATATAAGATATATTTTTTATATTTGTCAATTTTTTTTTTTTTTAATTTACTCCTATTAATAATTCCCCACAATAATCAAGGAGAAAGAAGAATGAGGGAAATGAGAATTAAGGAAGATAACTAGGATGTTTTAAAAAATACATGCTATACAATAGTGGACCCTGAAATTTTAATGATGGGGCAAAAATAAGTAATGACAGATGAGCACAATGGCGGACATGGGGGCTAGGGTGGGCCCCGCCGTGCCTAAAATTTGAAGAAAAGAATCTCAGTAAAATAACCAGTTTCGGAGTAAGTATAAAAGCAAAATATTTGCATGTCTGGGTAAATTATAGAAGATCAGAGAAGGAAAGCGACCCTGAAATAGCAAACATAGCTTTGAGCTTTTGAATCTGAATAAAGCCAGATTTGTAAGGATTATGGATAAGTGCAAAACGCTTTCTTTCTTTTTCTGTGAAGACAACAGTAATTATAAGATAATAGGATTATTACTAGCTAGAGGTCTTCATTCACACTAATAGCTTTGAGCTTTTGAATCTGAACTGACGAATCTGCTATGAATTTTTCACATGTACTATAATACTAGAAAATCTCCATTCAATCACGCTGATTAGAATAATTGTGACAAAAATCTTAAAACTCTCGTTACTGCAAGAATTGCTGAATGAATAAGCAGTTGTACGAGATTAAGATTTGGTAGTAATGAAAAGCGACTTTGATTAAGTGAAGTGAAATTAAAACAAAGTAAAATTTATTTAAATTGCTTTTATATTAGCGTTGGTATTAAACAAATTAAAGTGATGATTTTTCAGCAGCCCAAAAGATTTGCACCCACAATTTGTCTCTCCCTTCGCTAAACTTAAATTGCATTTGAAGATGGGATTAAATTGTGGGAATTAATTTTTAATTTTATTGATAAATTTTATTTAAGAGATTTCACATAACATGAAAAAGTATATTTGAAGATGAAGTTACAACAATTTGAGTTTGATATTTCTAAACATTCAGATTTCATTAAGTTATTAACTACATATGAATTATGTCAATGACTAGCAAAAACTGAAAAGTCCATCATTTACCTTCCTATTGATAGAGTGATTAGACATGTACTCACTCTTTTAGTTTTTTACTGAGAACTATTTGAAAAATCTTTCTCTACTATGAGGATAATAAAAAACAGGCTTTGAAATAGTATGAAAAAAAAGATCAATTTCTTGATGATTCTTCGATTTAGTATTTTTTATTTTCGCCCCTCGTTGGTAAAATTCCGGGTCTTACCATAGCTTCAAGGTCCGGAGGACCGAGGGCCGACGATAAGGGTAAGCAAAGACGCGTGAAGACCCGACAGGAGATTTTTATTTTGGGATGCATATTGTTATATTATACTCGGATAAATGTACCGTTCTCATAACCACCAGATACACCATACTTAACATTTTTAATACTTATCAGTTACTCCCTTATTTGCTCCGATGCTCTACTCTGACAAAAATACATTATTCCGCTTTTGAAAAATTGGATGTTACACATATAAATTAGTTCTCATCTAACAGAATAATAAGTTAAACAGAGCCATAGTCAGTTGTAAGGTACACAGGTTTTATATTGATTTCACAAACCATCCTGTCCTACCATTGATCGCTCCATTTTTCCTATGCTTCGAAACATAATAGGCATAGCAAAATATTGTTGCTGTGAGAAAAAATCCCAGCAGAGTACTGTTGTTAAAATTATGATTATAGAAAGAAACTAGCACACCCAAGATCAAACATCAACTAAAATTAGTCAGCACTCAGACTCAGCACAGATTGTTGTATTGTCAGAGATTCAGGTCATGTGAAAGGTATAGCGGTGGTAACTTAGATAGCAATAAAGTAGTACTAAGAAAGCAATTTATCTCTTCTAATATATACATACTTGGATGCAGTCATCCGTCCGTCATGATAATATAAAGAGCTTCCACTACTGGTAGTCCTCAAACTTGGGTCTATAACTAGTGTTCGTTCTCCATTAAAGAGTTGCAGGATCCATAACCAGGGAATGTACAGATGCATTTCGGCAGAATTAGCTACAAGTGCCTATTATCTATGAGCATATGATATCACAATAGCCATACAGACATGTATTTTACCATATAGGAGCAACTTTACATAGAGCGTATAATTCAAAGTGAATGGTCCAGCTCCAGCCAGTCCTAGATATAAAACGCTTCAATAAGTAGCTTGCCAGTCACTCAATCACGTTTTTTGGGGGGAGGCGTAATGGCCTCAAGTCACATCTTAAGCAGACTTCTTGCCAGTAAGTGAGGACCCCGCTGGAAGCTTGATTAAAGAGGATCCTAGTTTGCATTGATTGAAATCCAGGCAACCATGAGAGCATCGCCACAGGAGCCATAACAATAACCCCAATCAACAAATCATATATCCGAGCCAAGGAAACAACAGTATCCCACATAACAGTTGATTGAAGAAAAGGCCTTAGAACTTGGGATATTAAAATCATTCCCCAGCCTGTGGGAATGAATGCCAATATGCCTTTTAGAAGATCAACAAATTCAAAATGGGTGAATTTCAAAAAGATAAAAATGACAATAATTGTGACCAAAATCACAATAAGCTGAACTAGCCGATAATATATGTGCTCCTTTGCAGCATATTTGTCCCGTGCACAAGCTATGATGATACAAAAACCAATGATCACAAACAAGCATACCCAAGATAGCAAGTAAAAACGTATTCCGGTACTGTGATTTGCGATACCCAACTGGTACACAATGCCATACTGAAAGAAGAAGAAACGAAGATCTAAAATGATTTCCAATAGCTTTCCGCATATACCAGTTGTTTTCAAATGTTCTTGCTCTTCATACCACCATGTTTCCCAGCTTTGTTCTGCCGTTATGAACCGCCCACGAGGATACCAAATCCAATTCATGAAATCATTGAAGTCGTATACAGTCTTCAACCAATCAAATCCAGAGGGATTGAAGACAAAAGGCGACATTATCCATGAAACTACAAGGAACCAGCTTGATATTGTCATTGTGAATACAAAAGTATTCTTATTTGAGGGACTATGAGAAGTATAGACGATCAAAATAACTCCAAGTTCAACAGCCTTCACAAAATGGCTCCGAGCATAAAGCCGATAGTTCTCAGCAAAGCTCTTGTGCTCAACCACAAAACCACGTCCTGTGGCTCGGTACTTTGCCCCACCATGAAGAATAGTCCGACCAAAGAAATGTGTACGAGTTCCCAAAGAAAACGTAAAGAAAAGAGATGCAAGTTGCAACTGCATTGTCAAGAAATCCCATACTGCTATAAGGAAACCATGCTCAAGAGTATTCTCAATAATCATTGGGAGTGCAGTGAAAAGACCAAGCTGGATGATAAACTGCTGATTTATGACTGCACCAAGTGCTCTATTGTTGGTAGCAGAAGCACCATTCTTGACTGCCCCCTCAATGCCACTAAGAGCCATATAAAGACGACCCCAAAGAAAGGAATATACAGTCAGTACTACAACCATGGAGTTGAAGTCAAAACCTACAGTCGAGTAGAAAACTGAAATCATGCGAAAGAAGTCCAGTCTATGGCCTAAGCGATACACATCCCTGCTCAGAACCTGTTCACCGTTGCCACTAGAGACCTTGGCCTCAAACATCGCTATCTGATTCACGCCAACATCTCTTCCTTTGCCTACCTGTATATATTCATGATGTGTCACATTGCCCCCTCGTAGGGTGCAATTGAATCTAGCAAAAATATCTTCACTGATGTTGATCACTCTAGAGGCCTTGCTCACTCCACCCCGGCCCAGGAACCAGAATCTGTCAAACACATCTGGGTGACCATAATGCATTCGCACTTTCAAAGGATCAGCCAAAACACGTTCACCCAAGGTCACAAAACTTGCTTGTTGAGCAGACATGAACCAAGCAAGGGAGGAAACAGATCCTGTGAAAATATTCTCTCGAACCCCCAAAATGGTTGGCCTCCTAATACCATAATAGGCATTAAACTCCTGCAGCAGATTCCGCATTTTGAGAGCCTCTTCAAAATAATTGTCTTGATTCATATCAATGGTCTGAACTGCATCACCCCGGGTAAAGATTATGGCATGGTTCTGATTCTCAGGTTTTCCTTCTCCAAGTTTTAAGGGACCTGGCAACCTAATGCGAAAGATCTCCACCTCCCTCTGTAACTGCTGATCAAACTTCACAAGAACAGAGTAATATTCAGTTTCATCTCTCCCCAAAGACACCTCATCAACATATGCCACTCGAAGGGCCTCATTATTTTTCATCAAATACAAAATTTCTTCAGCACGATGATCTTTTTCTGCCTTGTGCTGCCCATAAATTTGGCAAGCCACCACAAACGTAAACTTCATCAGCGCATTCCCATATTCATGCCCCTTGAACAGCGGGACCACAACACTATCTGCCCTTCTAAGACTTCGTAGAGAGGGAGGTCCATTTCGGTTTAAGCCATCCAAACCACTATTTTGCCTTGTCAAGCCATGTGGACCAATATTTTGTGATTCCTCTCTAATGTCCATCTCAGAAGCAGAATCAAGAAAGGCAAGCATCTCAAGGGCCCTATAATAATACATCATTCCCCTGACAGTGCGTGATAGTGTTTGACCTCTATAAGACGCCCAAAGACGAAGATCCATAGCTTTTGTTGACCAAATTTCATCATCCTCCTTCAAACCCTCTCTACGCATCCGCTCTAGAAAATTTTTCCATTCATCTTCATATATCTTCTGCAAATAAAACAGAGTAGTGATGCCATCCTCATTCTCCCTCCCAAGCATCTCTTCGCCATACAAAACATCTTCATTGTAATATGGAGTCAAAACACTAAAAGCCATCATTTTTTCAACATTGGGGGCACGAGGCATGTTCATGAACAAAGAATTGGAAAAGAAAGCAATCCGCCTTCTTGCCTCAAGATTCAATGGTACATTTCGCAGGGAGTCTCTCGAAGTAAGAAGTGTGTGAAATCGTCTCAGCTGCCTAGTTAATATCGCATCTCCAATATCGGGAAACTGAATAGCATTTACAAAAAGCAAGCCTTCAATAGCCGTTGAACTGCGTGGAGCCAGACCTTCCCCTATCAACTGATCAGTATACTTCTTCACCCTTGGGAATTCACGAACAAACAATTCATACAAGGCTTGCAACAAATTTACAGCTGTATTCATATCTCTGTTAGTTTGCATCAGAAGCTGAACAAAATCACTCAACTTAGCATGCATCTCTGGAAGCCGAGACATCTTATATACTTTAGTTAAATCCCCAGTCTGAATGTGGTTGTCCAAGTCCCTGAATATGTTATTCACAATAAAGAACGCTTCTGTGTCAACATTAAGAATCATAAGAAACAAGTATTTGACACTGTCGTAAGATTCAATAACAGCACAGCGACGGTACTCATTCTTGCATATTTTCAACCAAAGTGACGAATCAGATTCATTTTCCAGCTCTTTTGCCTGACTGAGCGCAAGTAGTAGCTCATTGCAAAGAAGGCAACATGGCCAGCGAATGACCCTTATGTTCCAACAATTTGGTGGTAGTTCTATGAGCTCAAGCTCCCTATCACTGATGAGATCTTCCTCCCTTAAAGTTATGACAATCTCATTCCATATTAAGGCAAACCTTGTAGCATCCACTTGGCTTGATTCAATCTTTTTAAAGGGTTGACCAAGCCCGTATCGCAGTCTCAACCGATGGATAGCATCACGAAACTTCTTTAGCAGTGTTAATTGCGGACCTAGTGGCTGCTCCTCGGGTATCAGATTGAACTGCAGTGCACTGGCAAAGAACTGAAATCTAAGTCTGAGTTGTTCAATATTGCGAATTTCACCCAAATGCGAGAAAAGGCCTATTATTGCACCAACCAAGGAAGAGAAAATTGAATACCATATCTGCAAATCCATGAAGTAGATAAGCACAACAGGTAACCATAGCAAGATAACTGCTATCCTGTTGTTGTTATTGAAAAATTCATGCCAGTTGTAATGTACATGCTTAAGTTTCAAAAGAGCCTTTGTTGGAGCAACTAGAGGCTTGATCTGAACAAAATAACTGAAAGAGAATTTTGAAGCTAAAACCAAAATCCAGAACAAAGTGTACTTCACATTATCTACAAGCCCTTCTCTCACACCACGGCCCACAAAAATCCGGGAATAAAACCACCACGTCCACACGTACACTATCCTCCAGTCTGATTCTTCAATGAAGTTCCGTAACCTTGGAATAATAAATAGTACCAATGCCAACAATTCTGGGATAAGGAAGAAAAAGACAACCTCAAGAAAAGTAATAATCCTCTGATTTGCCTCATGTGACCACGTATTATCGGAATTCTTTTGCATCCAAATCCTTCCATAGAACACACCAAACACAACAGTCCACGTAATGGCAACCATGCTCTTCAGCACCATCCTCACCCCCGGCCACACAGTCTCTCTTGAAACCAAACTATATTGAGTTCCGGCATCAAGCACCGACTGAAGCAACCTAAGACCACTCCATGTGATAAACACAGTCAACAACTCTACCTGGACATGCCTTCTCCCCAATGCGTGCCACGGGAATTCTGTGCCCTCCCAAGCAACAATAATGGCAGCCTGTAAGAAAAGGATGAGCATTACCCAAAGCCTATCAAAGCTCTTATAGATATTCCAGAAAGACCGCTGCTCCACAAACCCAGTCTTTCCTACTCGATTGCTCTTTTGGGTAGTCGAAAAGAAATTACACTCAAAGTCTAGTGGCCACCCTAATCTCTTCAAACACCTCCTACTCCAGAAATATTCATTAATGTCATCATAGTTCCTCCATGCCGAATGTGGAGCCTTTCCATTTCTACCACTATCAACCTCTTCCTTAATCGTTTTGTATATGGGCATCACTACTGACTTCAAAAACGCACAATCACCGGATATTGAGGGCAAAAACGGACGACCCGTATCAGGGTCTGGGTGCTCCTCTAGAACATAATTAAGTTCCTTTGCCATGAAATGAAATATGTAGCAAATACATTCAGGAGTGAAGCGAAGATTTCCAGCCTCACCCCAAATCAAAAGGTAAAGCGAAACGTACAGCAATTCACGGCGGAGGTCAGTAGGGTCTCGACGTTTCGACAACAACACATTCGACTTTAATCCAAGGTAAGAGCACCAAGCATTGTAATTATGAAGAAGCTTCCGTTGGAAACGACGCAGCACGCCAGGGTCCAGGGTATCGATGATTGTTGGCGGAGGTTGAAGCCGCATCTGCGAGTTAGCAAGGTGGAGCACCAAATGTTCCCTTTGGTTCCGTACGTTGTCCTTCTGGAACCCGAAGAAGTTGCCAAGCAAGTCAAGGAGGTCCATGTCAGAGCTCCATGGCATGAAAGGGGGCTTCGGAAGGTCTCGCACAGTGCGTAGAGCAGCAGCAGCAGCACGCACTTCCGGGTACCGAAGAGAGGGATGGTCAATGAGGAGGTCATGCACAGGGATAATGTTGAAAACTGACCCCGCTGGAGGAGAAGGAGGCGGCGGCGGCGGCGCGTGATCGCCGCTGCGCCTGGAGATAGTACGCTGTCTCAAACTCATGGTGAGAGAAGTTGATTTTCTTCACACTTCTAAAAACCGTCTCTGGCCAAAAGATTAAGAAAAACGATGCTGCTGGGATGAGAAGACTGAGTCTGAAGAGTGTCACAGCGAGACGTTGCAGGATAATCACAGAGAGAGTAGGGGGAAGCAGACGAAAGCTGGGACTGAAAAAATAACTGAACCTTCTGGTTCAAAGTTTTCTTTCTTTCTTTAATATATAAATTTATTATAGTAAAATATTATTTTATATATATACACAAACTCATATTTAAAACGTGGTCAGCTTTGGCCACGTAAAAGTTAAACGGGGTAATATATTTTACCCTCCAACTTTACCCAACTACCCCCAATTCCACCTCTCAATTTCACCCAATTACCTCTCTCTTCAACCACTATAAATACTTTCGGGTGTGTATTACAACAATATGAGCGTTAGAAAAATAAAGGGAGAAGAGAAAGAAAGGGAGAGGGAAAGCGTAGAGATAATTATTTAGAGAGACTAGTAGTAGTTTTTTAGTGATTACTTAGAAATTAACGAGTAACATGTAACTCTGAATATTCTTCCATATACTTGTGAATTGTGTATGATTATAAACTTTTTTTATAGACTGATTTATATGTATATGTATTATAATATTATTATTATTATTATAACTTAATATTACATTTTTGTACCCACGAAAAGTTTAGTTTTGTGCCCATGAGAATTACAGTTTTGTACTCACAAAAATTATAGTTTTGTGGCCATGAAAATTACAGTTTGTGCCTAGAAAAAATTACGATTTTACCCTCAAATTTTAGAAATGACAGTCTAGTCCCGAATTTCAAAAATGACAATTTAATCCCAAATTTCAAAATGACAGTTTAGCCCTTCGAATTTCAAGAATGACAGATTGATCCGATAAGGTTTTATGATATGTTTGGTTTACCTTTTTATGATATTTGATATAAATGGAAGCGTAGTTTAATATACTTTATTTTATTGACGTAATTATCATGGCGGCTGTATGTGTGATGAGTTTGAGTAAGGAGGAATTTAAATGATAAAGATTTATTTATGTCACCACTCGGTGCACAGTAGATGGTACTTGTCAGGGCTTCATCTTCCATGTTTTCCTCTTAGGGATTACATTGGAGTTGTGGGACGTGTGACACCTCCTTAGTTGTTATTTTTAAGGAGTGGAATCATAATACATACTTAAACTCTATACCTTTAGCCGGGTATATCTTAGGTTTTGGTGAGCTTGGAACCATCCAGTCAAATGAATGAGTTTCTATTAAACTACATGTTAGCCTATGGCTCCTGTCAGCGGTACAAGGGTGGACGGTGATATAAGGGAGGCTGCATATTGCATATTGTATAATTGTATAGTTCATAATTTGACATAATGATGATTACTTTTGAAAAAGAATTTTTTATGAGAAATTGATATATAGAAATATATATATATATATATATGTAATCAACTCTTGCTTTTTGTCATATATAACTTGCTTGTGTACGGTAGAAACTTTCAGTAGTTACTGAGATATGAAATCTCATCCTATATTAACATTTTTCAGGTGAACATTCTAGTAGAGAGCAAGGGAAGGCATCTATGGACTGAGCTTTGAAAGCTCTTTTGTACTCCTGTAGCTTATGTTATGTTATTTTTATTTGCCATGATCCTAGGACTTCCGCGTTGTCTTTAACTTTGAAACGTTTTAGAAACTTATTTTGACTTCATATTATAAATTTTATTTGAAATGGTTATGTAATTTAATGATTTTGATAATGATCATCCCTGTTGGAGGTATTTCAAATATTTTGGTCAAGTTTTCGGATGTTGAATTTGGGGTGTTACATAAAGGATGACTCTTGCTGCCAATTTATATTATTTCGTAAAACTAACGAAGTTCTTTTGGCAAAAAGAAAATAAAACTGGTCGGAATATATATATGGGGAAATCATTTATCTTGTCACAGGATATAATATTGCGTCCAGTGAGCGTTTATGACGTCGTTTCAACTTGTTTTGGATTAATAAATGAAAACTGTGTGCTTGCTCATCATTAAGATATTTCGATGCTTTTCACAGTGGGGTTAGTGGATTACTATATTTCTTCTCCCCTTTGGAACATGAAATGTCTTTTTTTTTTTGGGTACTGCACTCTTCCTTTTTGAAACAAAACCACAGACTTCTTGCTCAAAGTCTAAGTTTGAGCACCAATCTCTGCAAGTCTATCTCCGGCAACTTCTCGAACGTCGTGTCTCGTGTTTACAGCTAAATATTTTTTCCCCTTTTCATGAAATAGGAGCAAACTAGTCAACATTCATGCTTTGGGGGGGGGGGGGGGAACCAAAAAATAATAATAATAATAAAGGTAAAGGAGCAATTTTACACATGAAGTTTCGAGGGAGCGCTAGCATCACGGACTTTTTTTCGGAGCAAAAGTACACACGAAGTTACATTTTGGGAGCAAAAATACCACAGGCCATTAGTTGACCGTTAACTTGGATGACATGAATGTAACATGGGTGAAATTACCATTTTACCCTTAATTTTTTGTTTTTTTGTTTTTAAATAAACTAAAATCCCCCGACCGTGGCAGTGGGGCCCACCAGGGGGAGGTACTTTAGTTTATTTATTTATTTATTTACTTTCCATCAGCGTCCAAATCAGCGTGTTATTTTAAATCAGCGTCACGTCAGCATTTCATCCAAGTTAACAATCAACTAACGGCCCGTGGTATTTTTGCTCCCAAAACGTAACTTCGTGTGTACTTTTGCTCCAAAAGAAGTTCATGGTCCGGGCGCTCCCTGGGGCAAACTTCATGTGTAAAATTGCTCCTTTATCCTAATAATAATATCAAGCTTCATGCTTTAGGGGGGGAACCAAATAATAGTAATAATAATAATATCAAGCTAAATGAAACATTGTATCATCGAGCCAAACAACTAGCTAGCTAGTTAACACAATAACAGAAATTTCCTCAATAGTATTTAAGCAAAAAAATAATGTTGTGTTCCTCGGTGAGGAACTACTACTCCTCCACTACAGAACTACTCCCTCCATTTGTCGGCCTTGACCCCTTTCCTCATCACCGCCACCGGAGGAGCCCTTGTGCATCACCACCACCCTTGGATGGTGTTATTATCACTTGAGAAGATGACCCACTTCCAAACATTACTACAAAAAAGCTAAAAAAAGTCCTAAATAAGGCCCATTTAACGTCCCTTTTTAGAGGGACGTCTCGCAGGGGGACGTCAAAAAATTTGACTTTTGGCTTCCTACAAAAAATTCAGGACGCCTTATGTAAGGTGTCCCGAATTATAATTTAGGACGCCATATTCCTTTTAAAAAAAAAAAAAAACCCCCGCGGGGTTGGCCACGAAAGAACAAATCAAAAATCAAATTCCGTAAATACTTTCTTTCTTATGTTACAAGCAAGAAATTCCAAAACCAAAGAAGAACAAGAAAAGAACACAAAGAGAGTAATCGAAAAAGAGACAACAATGAAGATACAATGAAAAAAGAAAAAGAAAAAAAAACCTAACAAGTAACTAACAACTCGCATTCTAATCCCCTAAAATGGAAGGAATAAGGAACAAGAATGCAAAAAACAGAGTAATTCCAGATTTGCAAGGGACTTGGTGTTCATAGTATCGTCTCGGAGCCACGAGGAGATTTCTAGATCTGCAAAAATTGGTGCCCTCTCAGATCTAAAAAATAAACAAGAGTCAAATTTGGAAAAACACTTACATCGGCGGCGTTTTGGATGAAATCGATGGTGACTCTTGTTCTGAAGTGCAGATTCTGGCGTCTCGTTGCTCGATCTCTCCTCACCACCTTCTCCTCGCCCAGCCATATCGAAGAGTGTTGAAGGAGTAGGAATAGATCGAAAGAGAAGATGGGGTGTAGAGGAGAGAAGAGGAAGGCGTATGTGCAGATCAAAAATGAGAAGAGGAAGGCGTACGTGGGGAATTAAATGGTGTGCAGAGGAGAGAAGGGATAAATAAAATTAAAAAATTTCATTTTAGGCGACCTAAATTACTGTTTGGGTTGTCTAAAGTCTCAAAAAAAAATTTACGTGACCTAAATTAATATTTAGGTTGTCTAAAGTCTCAAAATTGATATCAATTTTCAAGAATTTTCCTACGCCAAAAAAATCCTAAATGGCGCCAAATATTTCATTTTAGTAAATTAATATTTGGGTTGTCTAAAGTCTCAAAATTGATATCAATTTTTAAGAATTTTCCGCGCCAAAAAATCCTAAGTGGCGCCAAATATTTCATTTTAGGCGACCTAAATTAATATTTGGGTTGTCTAAAGTCTCAAAATTGCTATCAATTTTCAAGAATTTTCCTGCGCCAAAAAAATCCTAAATAGCGCCAAATATTTCATTTTAGGTGACCTAAATTAATATTTGGGTTGTCTAAAGTCTCAAAAAAATCTTAAATGGTGCCAAATTTTTCATTTTAGGAGTCTTAAAATATAGTTAGGACGTCAAAAAATATTTTACGCGTCCTAAATCAATATTTAGGTTGTCAAGTCTCAAAGTCAACTAAATAATTACGACAATGCCATCGCCTTCACTTTTTACTTCCTTTTTTAAAAAAGGGACGTCTTTTTGGGTAGTAATATCCATATTTTGTAGTAGTGAAATCCTAATATGGGTCCACTTCCACTCCCTTCATTTTGCTGCTCTGCTTAACGCATCGGAAAATAGGGGAGTCCGGTTTCAGTTGAGAACGCATAGTGCAAGCCGATACCTGATGTATTCCCTATGAGCAAAGCGATCCCACTCTGTCAATGTTGGATTCTCACGTTGCATTCTAATTCCTTCAACCAAATCTCTCATCAACCTGACGAATAAAAAATGGCTCCCGGATTCTTACGTTGCATTCTTTCATATATATAGATGTAAGCAACCGACCCATATAAGTTATTTTATTATTTGTTGTGCCGACATTGATTGCTGCCTCCTTTTCTTCGTAATCTCTGGAAACTGCTCATGTGTAGTTTCTTCTTTCTTTCTTTCTTTTTTGGTAAAAGTAGTTTCTTCTTTCTTAATGTATGCCTCCTTTGTTGACTTTCTTTGTGACTTTGCTTCTTCATAGAAATTGCCCAGCGTCATCTTTCAGTTGCCTTTCTTGACTTTTCTTCATTAGCAACATCCTTCTTCTTTTCTTCCGTAGCATCATCTTAACTTCATATTTCCTATCTCTTCCTTTATAGTCGTCATTGTGGACTTCATGGAAATTGCTCGTGTCTTTACTTTTACATTCTTTTATTACCTCCTTGACTTTTCTTCATCCATTTACAACTATCAGCAGCTTCTACAATATTCGTGTTTCTTCAATTTCTTTAACGAGACTTCGACACTATTCTTGAGACTTCAACAAAGTTCTTTCTTCTTCTAGTATGACGGCAAATTCATGGAAGTGGGAGAAACGAGTTTGAATTCTAACAAGCACTTCCTGAGAGCTTACTGCCTTTTAGGTCACGTAGAGTTATATAGCTCTCGTTCTGCAGTATGAAGAATTTTAAATGAGAAAAATTGTGAATGAAACTTGCTGCATACCTAAGAAATAAGAGAGCTACTGCTTAATCTTCCAAGGATAGCTTCTCTGCCTCAATGCTGGTTGATGAAAAGATAGTACCGGAGGAGGATGATGAAAAGGCGGGAGACTCCATCAACCAGTGCTTTGAATAAAGTAAGCCTCCCCTTTTTCGTTTATGCAGAGCTGAGAAGAGGAACACTAAGAGAAAAGCAATGATGAGCGAGCACACAGTTTTCATTTATTAATCCAAAACAAGCTGAAACGATGCCGTAAACGCTCATTGGACGTAACATTATATCTTCTGACAGGATAAATGATTTCCCTATATATATATATATATATATATATGGTAAAAAGCGGGGTGTTAAAACTTAGTAAAAAACAGTGGTATATTATGTTTATATTCGTGTGGCGCTTATTTTTGTCGGATTCACGTCATTATTATCTTTTAACTTTTTAGGAAATTTTTCACTTTACGAGTATATTCTTTTTTTTTTCCTGCTAGATTCAATTCAGGATATTAATTAAAAGATAGATTTTATATATTATTCACAAGCCACCTAACTTTTTCAACCATCCTTCCTTAAACTTCATGGGAAAAGCACCAAAATAATTTTTTTCCCCAAAAAATTTACCTAATTAAAGCACATTGGAAACTTTTTACCAAAATAATGCAGTTGGTGGCGCAAGAACAGGTGACACTACTAGTGGCATGAATGAGGTTCACGCCATCGACACTTTCTCGACACAAAATGTTTACATCACCTGACATTTAAATTTTTTTTTATATATATATTGAATCAGACCCACAATTGTGGGTCTGATTTGTTCACTGCCACCTAGTTCCACGCCACGCGATTGATGTGGCGCAAATCCCTCCGCGTGACCGAGTGGCGTAAATATTAATATGGTAAAAAATTTCCAATATGCTTTAATTAGATAAATATTTTGGGGAAAAAAATTATTTTGGTGCTTTTCCCTTCATAAAACTTCATTGACGTTATGTTGATCATCAATATGATGATGATTTTTTTTTTTTTTTTTAAATATATTTATTTTGAACGATGGAAATTTTCTTCATTAAAATGAATCCGACAAGTATTCTGCATAGGTACCAATTAATTTTGGTGAATGGAATCATATTATTATTGTTATGATTATTATTCTAATGATAATCAAAATCAAAATCTCCAAGACATGGGCACATGCTCCACGTGGAAAGCACCAGTATGTTTTGTCCTAATCCTTACGTCTTTCTTTTACGAATATTTATTTTCATGAAATTTATTAACCTTTTTGCCTCCTCTTATGATTTATGATTTATCTGACAAAACCCAAAATAATTAAAAATAATTAACAAAAAAGCCACTTATCATTTGATCTCTCACTTTGTGTCATGGCTGTTTTATCTGGTTAGAGGTGAACCAGTATTTTGAAGTATTTTCTTTTAACATTTATTATTTTATATAAATGTATCAAATACTCTAAAATATTTTTCGGGTGTATCCAACATTCTACGATATATAAATTATTAAGTGTTAAACTACATATAAAAATACTTTAGGGTAATGGACCAGAAAAAATACTTCAGATATCTAGATACACCACAAAATACTTTAATGGGTTAAATGTACGTAAAAAAATATTTTAGGATACTAATTGCACCTTAACTTTTTATCTATTAAAAACATATCCCCCCCCCCCCCCCCCCCCCCAAAAAAGTTGTCAATATACTTTTTTTAAAAAATAAAAAATAGTACGGACAAAACTGTATTTTTTGTGTGGGTTCAATACAAAATTTTGTTTTAACTTTTAAGTCTTGTATTTCTTTATCTCCGGTTAAGTATTTTGAGTTATCGCTTTTTTTGGTCAAAAGTTATCACATTTTGGGCCTTAGAGGTGACGGTGCAAAAAGAACATGGGTCATATGTGATATGGTGTGAAAGAGACTTGATAATAGTTGGTTAAGGCATCGGCCTCCACTTTAAAAGGGAGGAAGTTCGATACCCACTAGTTGATATGAAGGCCTTATTGGTGAGTGATCTGTAATTACCTCTCAGAATGGCTCATTGAGCCGGGAGGCATATCCTAACCCCGATAAGGTACCGGTGTCTACCTCCACCTAAATTTTTTTACAAAGCAAAATAATAATAATTATTATTTTAGTTGGAATACATAACCATAGAGTTTAAATAATGGTCATGGTCACACGTTGTCTAAGTTGTCAAATTTGTAGGTTTGAACTTTAAATAATCCTGTGAGGTAAACTCCTAAGAAAAGCTAAGAGCTCAACTCACATGGTGCAATAAAGAATGACTTTTAAAATGTATAATTACAAGTTTAAACATAATATCCCATGAAAAGGGCTTAAATATATAAGTTAAATTATATTAATTTTAAAAATATTGATATTTCATAATAGAAAATTAATTATGTCTAAATTTAGTTTTATATGTAATAAAATTTGGGGGTGAGGGGAGGAAGTCATCCTAGTATCCTACGTCAGCCCTGGCCCGTACAACATTCCGGCGTAAACCTCAAGTTCCTTTGATAGTTTGATTCATGATGCAAATACACTTGGAAAGTCAAGGTCATCATTTAGATATTGACTAAGAGTAGGTAAAAAATAAAAATCCTTTTGCTAGGTAAAAAATTAAAATATAAACAATTTTGTAAATAAACTTATATTTGTGACATTTCTGAAATAAAAAATTAAAAATAGTTTTAAATACTATCGGTTTATCTAAACTTTTTGTTGATAAAAGAACACATGTTAAAAAAATCCAAACCATATTATATACCACTTTGATCCTATTTATTAGTTTTTTTTAACTAAATCACACATAATAAGGAGATATAGTTAACTCAATGATTATAGGGCAAAATTTTCAACTTTGCCCTTACTTATGAATGAGTATTTTTCAACTCTTTTTTCTCTCTCTATTTTCATTGGTACAAATAATATGGACGGAGTTCTCACAATCTCATTTACTACCTTGAAACTGGATTTATAAATAGGAGCAAAAAATTTTGTCAAAAAAAACTTATAAATAAAAGGGTTAAATGCTTAATTTTCCCGGAAGTTTTCTAAGGGGCGCTCAGCACCCGAAATTTTTTTGGTACCAAATTTACCCCGGAAGTATTTAAAAGGTATCAAATTTACCCAAAAGTGACGGAAGTCCCCGTAGATCGTTAAAATGTGAGGTGGCATGCCACCTCATCACACTTGGCATTCCACCTCATCAATTAAAAGTATCATTTTTGCCATGGAAGTTTTCATTAAAGAAGCAGTTTTGCCCGAAAGTTTTCATTGAAGAAGCAATTTTGCTCCAGGAAGTTTACAAAAATAGCAATTTTGCCCTTCTTTCTCCCAATATTAAATTTGACTATTAAATCAGTCAAAGACCACACATGTCATGCCTTGAAAAGGTCGAACTTGGAGTCAAAGAAGGAGATCCTTGACATGTTGAGCTCAAGGCGCGGAATTTGTGAAGCCGAACTAGTCACAGAGACTAAAAGGTCTGTCGCAAAACCCAGATGAAACATCACTTATGATTTAAGCAAATGAAACGCAAAACGAGAAATGAATTGTTCCAAAAATTGGTTCAGTAAAACAAATCAATAGTGATAATATTTACGTTTGTAGAGACTGATCATTTGCTTAGATCATAAGTGATGCTTCTTGTGACCAGTTCGGCTTCACAAATTCTGGCTGCCTTGAGCTCAACATCTCAAGGATCTCATTCTCTGACTCCAAGTTCGACCTTTTCAAGGCATGACATGTGTGGTCTTTGACTGATTTAATAGTCAAATTTAATATTGGGAGAAAGAATGGCAAAATTGCTACTTGTGTAAACTTCGGGGCAAAATTGTTCCTCAATGAAAACTTCCGGGGCAAAATTGCTCCTCAATGAAAACTTCCAGGGCAAAAATGATACTTAACTCTTATTGGGTTGATGAGGTGGCATGCCACGTGGACACTCAGTTAAACTTAACGGTTAAAATTAATTGGGGGGCAAATTTGCTACCTTTTTCATATTTCCGGGGCAAATTTGGTACCTTTTTCATACTTTCGGGGCAAATTTGGTATCAAAAAAACTTCCGGGTGCTGAGCGCCCCCTTAGCAAAACTTCCGGGACAAATTAAGCATTTAACCCTAAATAAAAATATAGTGGTACTCATTATAGAATAATCCATATACTCTATTTTCACAAAATAGATTATAGAATGTTCATTATAACCTAAGTTTAAAACAAAGATAATCTTAAAAGTGATACTTCTTAAAAAAGATAATTTTTTTTTATATCTATATTAGTTTATAAGTTATACAAAATAGTTTGAAGAAAAAATGACAAATATAAATATTTTGAAGTAATTTATTAGTTTTCTTAATGTCTCCAAAAAAAAATCAGCTATGTCTTATATTTAGAATCGGAGAGAGTACTATAAAAATTTTAATAACCAATATCCATAAGTTACTATGAAGGATTAATGTGCAAATTTATTTAGAAAGTTTTTAATAAAAAACAATATTGTTACGAAAGTTTTTTCATGTTCAATATCGCCTCAAAAGTTTCAAACATAACAATGTTATGATATACCATTAAAAAGTTAACGTTGACTTTAAACTTTTTAACATAAGGGCAGCATACTCCATATTTGTGCAAATTTACATCTTAACCTTATTATGAATAACGCCTTATAAAAGGGGGGAAAACATAATTAAACTTCACGGCTCATCTCTAATTTTATGTAAAGTAGAGATTTATAATTAAAACAACAACAACTTGATTGAAGTTACATTGAAAATTAAAAATAAGAGTATTCTTTTTTTTCTAAGAGTATTCTTTTTCTTTTCTTTTTTTTTCCGGAAAGTTCATAATTGATATTGAGAGCTTTATTAAAGTAAAATATGTTGTAAATCAATAGCCAAAGAAATGAAGTTGCCCACGAATTTATCTCAATTTTCTTTTTATATAGAAAGTTAGAAACCATAGAAGCCTTTTTTTACTATCGAAATCACATTATTGATAAATTATCAATAATATAGTTTATTTTATATTAAGGGATGACTCTTGCTCCCAATTTATATTATTTTTTTAAAATTAATGCAAATTCTTTTAGTAAAAAGAAAATAAAACCGGACATGCATATATATAGGTGTGTATACCCACACACACACGTGTGTGCGCGTGGGGTAAAAAGTTTTTTTTGGGGGGGGGGGGGGTGGGGGTTAAAACCTAGTAAAAAAAAGTGGTATTTATGTTTATATTCGTGTGGCGCTTATTTTTGTCGGATTCACCTCATTATTATGTTTTAACTTTTCAGGAAAATTTTCACTTTACGAGTATATTCTTTTTTTTTTTTTCCTGTTAGATTCAATTCGGACAACATTGATACATTTTGATATTTCGAGGTAACATTATTCTAAAAGAAACTTTCATCATAAAATTGTTTACGGATGTGTACTTAGAGTAAAATTGCTATTTAATCTTTTTTAAAAAATTTATATTTATTTTGAACGATGGAAATTTTCTTCATTAAAATGAATCCGACAAGTATTCTGCATACCAATTAATTAAAAATAATTAACAAAAAGCCACTTATCATTTTTTATCTCTCACTTTCTAGGATGTTTGGATAAATAAATAAATAAACACTTTTATGCCTAAAACTATGGTTTCCTGAAAGATTATCTAAATACTCAGAAAAAAATGGAAAATCACTTTTTATACAAAACCATGGTTTTAAAAAATCTACTTTTTCTTACTTTTTTCACTTTCTTCTGTCACATCTTTTCTCTTTCCTCCCTTCCATCATTTCTCTTAGAGCCGTCAAAACGGGCCGAGTCCATCGGGCGGCCCATTTAAGCCCCTGGCCCGTCAAGGGCGGGCTTAAAAATAGACGAAATATTTGAAATTGGCCGAGAGGGCCGGCCCGAAGGGCCTCGGGCTTAGACAGCCGGCCTTGGAGGCCACGGCCGGCCACTGCAAGCCCTTTTCACTATAGCTTTTTCTTTTTTTTTCTTTTTAAATTTATTAATTTATATATATTTTGTATTTGTTATAAAGTTATTTATCCATTTAATTACAAATATATAATAACTATACTCTAATTTTATGATTTTGTTTATTATTTGTTGCAAATAAAGATTATGGATGTGTTCATGATGCGGAGAAGAAATTCATAATATGCTTTTTTATGTTTTATGTGAGTTATTTGTGAAGATAGTTTGCTTTTAATTATAAATTAGTGATTGTAGTTATTTATTGGATGATTCGTGTTATAATTTACTAATTATATTTCTTTAAAAAAAGTGGAGGAAAAATAATTAAAATTTGAAATAGTAATTTCCGGGCCGCGAGCCACGGCCCGATGCTCTCGGGCCGGGCTTTGAAAAATAGGCATTTTCCTTACTCCGGGCCCTGGAGGGCCAGCCCTGTTAGGCCCTGGCCCTTCACGGGCCGGCCCTGGAGGGCCGGGCCGGCCCCCGATTGACGGCTCTAATTTCTCTTACCTCCCTCTGTCTTCTCTTGCTATCAGATCTCTACGGCTACCAGATTTCCTCTGTCTCTCTCTTCTCTTAAAGTTGGCAATTAAAAATTAATTTCAATTCAATTTTAATTTCATAAAAATTAAAAGCGTTAATTTTATAGTTTCAAGAAATTTTAATGCTCCCTCATAATTTTAATATAAGATTTATTTATCATATTTTATTATATTTAAAAAAATAGTTAAGTTAATTAATATCACATGTACAAAAATTTATCTAATTTGTGGTATTTATTACATCATTTAATATTAAAAATACATAATCCTTTATATGTAATACTTGTAGAATAAAAGCTAATGTCCTTTTTAGTAAATTTGACCATGAAAAAATCATTTCGATAACCATATCCAAACAGTGTCATTTTATCAAAATCACTTTTTTTCTAAATATATTTTACTAAGAATCTATTCTAAGAAAGAACTTTTATCACCTTTTTTCTAGAAACTATTTTTCAAAAATTAATTCAAATAGGCTTTGTGTCATGACTATTTTATCTAGGTAAAAAGGTGAACTAGCATTGAAGTATTTTTCTCTTACACCCGTGATTTTAAAGTATTTTTTAAAAAATCTATCTAGTATCATAAACTAATTTGTAAGCGCATCTAACATTTTAAAGTATTTTTTATATACATCTAGCAAACTAGCACCCTAAATTATATATATTATTAAGTGTTAAATTGCACAAAAAAATACGTTAAAATAATAAATAGACCTGAAAAAATATTTTAAAGTACTTGATGCATCATAAAATATTTTAAGATATTAAATACACATGAAAAAAAAAATCGGTGAACCTTAACCCTTTTATCTATTAAAAACATAAATAAAGATGACAACCTTGCTTTGATAGAGACAAGAATTACCGCTTTTCTTTGTGAATACACTTTGTCCTATATACTTTTTTAATTTTTTTAAAATAAGTACCTACAAAACTGTTTTTTTTTTTTTGTTCAATACAAAATTATATTTTAAGTCTTACATCTCTTTATCTCTGCTTAAGTATTTTGGGCTTCAAAGGTGAAGATGCAAAAAAGAATATGAGTCATATTTGATATGATTGTATGGTGTGAAAGAGACTTTATAAATATAGAATAATCCTTAATAATTATTTTAGTTGGAATACATAACCATAGAGTTTGAATAATGGCATGGTCACACCTTCTCTAAGTCGTCAAAGTTTAAATAATCTTGTAACGTAAACTCCAAAGAAAAGCTGAGAGTTAAACTCACATGGTGGTTGGGGTTGGGAAAAAACTCACATGATGCAATAAAAAATGACTTTTAAAATGTATAATTACAAGTTTAAACAGAATATACCATGAAAAGGGCTTAAATATATAAGTTAAATTATATTAATTTTTAAAATATTGATATTTTATAATAGAAAACTAATTGTGTCTAAATTTAGTTTTATATGTAATAAAATTTGGAGGTGGGGGAGGAAGCCATCATACATCAGCCCTGGCCCGCACAACATTCCGACGTACCACTTTGATCTTATTTATAACTTATAAGTCCTTTTTGACCAAAAAATCTAATTCTATTTATGAGTCTATTTTAACCAAATAAATGAGATTGTGACAATTTTGTTATATTAATTGTACCAATAAAAATAGAGAGAGAATTAAAATTTGAAAGATATCCATTCATAAATGAGGGTAAAGTTGAAAACTTACACCATAATTATCGAACTAACTATCTCTCCTTGATATATATGATTTAATAAAAAAGACTTATAAATAAGATTAGAGGGTAAACCTCCTCAAGTTCCTTTGATAGTTTGATTCATTATGCAAATACACTGCAAAGTCAAGGCCATCATTTAGATATTGACTAACAGACCATTTGTTAGGTAAAAATAAAAATAAAAGCAATTTTGTAAATACACTTAATTTTTTAACATTTCTGAAATTAAAATTAGAGTATATGGTTTTTAATAATACTATCGTTTATCATTGCCCCAAAAAAAAGTGATAAATGTCTTAAATGCCATGGAAGTTTTCACTCAGGAGCACTGGTAAGACGGAAGTTTTTTTTGGATCAAAAATACCACGGAAGTTTTCGCTGAGGAGCAATTTTGCCCCGAAAGTTTTCACTCAGGAGCAATTTTACCCTTATGTCCCCAAATATTAAATTTGACTATTAAATCAGTCAAAGACCACACATGTTATGCCTTGAAAAGGTCAAACTTGGAGCCAGAGAAGGAGATCCTTGAGATGTTGAGCTTAAGGCGGCCAGAATTTGTGAAGCCGAACTGGTCAAAGGGACTAAAAGGTTGACTGTCACAAAACCCAAAGTTCGACATTTTCAAGGCATGACATGTGTGGTCTTTGACTGATTTAATAGTCAAATTTAATATTTGAGGACAGAAGGGAAAAATTGCTACGTTTTGTAAACTTTCGAGGCAAAATTGCTCCTTGGTGTAAACTTCCGGCAAAATTGCTCCTCGGCGAAAACTTTCGGGGCAAAATTGCTACGTCTTGTGAACTTCCGTGATATTTTTTGTCCAAAAAAAACTTTCATCTTACCAGTGCTCCTGAGTGAAAACTTCCATGGCATTTAAGACCCTTATCCCCAAAAAAAAATACTATCGTTTATCTAAACATTTTCTTGATAAAAGAACACATGTTAAAAAGATCCTAACCATGTTATATACCACTTTCGTCCTTTTTATAAGTCCACTTTGACCAAAAAAAAAAAAAAGTCTTATTTATAAATTCAGTTTTATGTAACAAATGAGATTGTAACAATTTTACCCATATTAATTGTACCTATGAAGATAGAGAGAGAAGAAACAATTTAAAAACACTCAATTATAAATGAGGGCAAAGTTGAAAATTTACCCTCGTAATCATTGAGTTAACTATCTCTCCTTCATATATGAGATTTGATCAAAATAGACTTATAAATAGAAACAAAGTGGTACTCATTATAGAATAATTCATATACTTTATTTTCACAAAATAGATTATAGAATGTTCATTATAACCTAAGTTTAAAAGAAAGATAATCTTATAAGTGACAGTTCTTAAAAAAGATATATATATATATATATATATATTTTGTAAAATGATGAAATATTATTAGAAGGAAACTAAATATAAATACTGAATCTTTAAAAATAACAAAAAGAAATTAAGGCATATATAAAAACTAGGGGATTATTGGGGATTGATGTTACAAATTCTGAAAGATGAGAGCATTAACAAGAAAAAGGATGCCTCGTGACGATAACTCTCCTTCAAAAAGTTGAAGGTTGAAAATTTTAAAATTAGATTAAACTTTGTATTATTCATGATTCATAACTGTTTTAAAAAATATATGTCATATTAACCAACTTAATCAACTTCATTAATCTAACTACTTTACCTTATCAAAATTTTGTCATAGATCAGATCATGAGACTAATCAAAATTTTGTCCTCGAACAGATAATGAGAGAATAGAGAACTCATTACCTCTATATCTTTCAATACAAAAAATTTCTAACCAAAAACTTTCCAAGCGGGCAAGAAATTCCGTCACCAATAATCCAAACAAGAACAGGAGCCATCTTTGAAGTGATGGAACCTAAGCTTATCCCTTATGACGATCTCTCTACTAGTCAGATTTGAGATGAACTTGATTGCTGAATGGCAATCTTCACATATCCTAAGGTTCTTCACAATCCTCAGAGTCACACCGTGGCTTGTCTTCATCAAACCAAATGCCACTGCAAGCTTCTCACTGTGATACCTAAGTGCATATTCTCTCTCTTCTTCTTCCACCTCATGCATGGCCGATTCAGAATCAGGTAGGTAACCTGCTTCCTTACACCTCAGTATCAACTCATCTAAATACTGATAAATCTCATTCGTTTCTGGGTGGGATTTATCACCCATACTGAACAAGTAAGTTTTATTGTTCATATCTATAATACTGTATCCTACTTGTTTCTTCAAGCCTCTCTGGATCATCATGTTTCTGACCAATTCCACTCTGTCCATTCTACCAGCTGACGCAAACACATTAGAGAGCAACACATAATGGCCAGGGTTGTCTGGTTCTGCATATAACAGATGCTCTGCAACTTCCACTGCTAGGTCAAGATGCTTGTGCATCTTGCAGGCACCGAGCATTGCTGTCCATATCGCCGGGACGAGATCTTTGCGATGTAGTTGTTTGATGAAGTGATGTGCTTGATTGAGCAACCCAGCTCGCCCAAGCATATCAACCATACAAACATGGTGTTCCACTCCTGGGAGGAGACCGTAGTCTTGTTTCATGCTTGCGAATGCTCTTTGTCCTTCATGAACAAGACCAGAATGGGCACATGCCGATAAGACAGTGACGAAGGTGACTGTATTTGGAGGTGGTCCTTTAGCTTTCATTTGATCGAAAAGCTCCATAGCTTGCCTTCCATAACCATGAGTTCCATACCCAGAAATCATGGCTGTCCACACAATAACATTTCGTTTGGGCATATTATCAAACACTTGCCGTGCTCTTTTCACTTCACCACAACGAGAAAACATGTTTATCAGTGAGGTACCAAGAATCACATTGACTTCAATATTGTTGCTAATGATATAATCATGCACCCAAATTCCCAAGTTGAGTGAACCCAATTGAGAGCAAGCAGCCAATACACCAGCCAGAGTTGCAGAATCAGGATTCATGTTCTTCGCACGCATCTCGTGAAATAGCTCTAATGCTTCCTTCGGAAGCCCGTTTTGTTCGTACCCCGAGATCATGGAGTTCCAAGCTACAATAGTTCTGTCCGGCATTTTATCAAACACTGACCGTGCAATATCCAAATTCCTTGATTTCGCGTAGAAGGTAACCAAAGCAGATTGTACAAATGAATCAGTCCCATGGCCATTAACAAAAACATGGGTGTGAATGGCTATACCTGCTCTTGAAGCAGAGAGATCGGCACAAGCTTTGATCACAGAGGTGAAGGTGTAAGTCGACGGCGGGATACCGGCGAGAAGCATGTGACGATAGAAGATAATGGCATCGAGGGGAAAACCGAACTTGGAGGAGGCTTTGATGAGAGAATTGAAGAGGAAGGAGTCAGGATCGACAACGGATGAGAATAGTTGGCGAGTGTAGGTGATTGAACCGGCGGTACAAGCCAATATGATGAGCCTCGTCAAGAGAGCTCGGCTCCGGTGGCAGCCGGTGACGACGAGATGGGCATGGGCTTGTCGGAGAAGTCGCAGACGCGGGCCTGCGCGGAGAAGAGCTCGATATTCTGCAGATTGTGAAGGTCCTTCTGCAATTTGGTGTTTTTCTTTTAACTCTGTAGCTTCCATGAAAAATTTGCCATGAAAGACAGTGGAAGCATGAAGGACTTCAACTTTCTTTCGGCCTTTTGAGCAAATTACAAACGTATACAAAAGTATCTCTTTAAATATTACTCCCTCTCATGTAATTAGGACCGGAGGTAGTATCTTATAGTACAATTTAAATTAGGGATAGAATATTGTCACTACCAATTTTATATCACTACCAAGTCACTACCACTTTTTCACTCTTAGATCAGAATCTCAATTATCTTTATCATTTCTCTCCCCTAATGAGATTCTGATATTCTGATCGAACGGTGAAAAAGTGATAGTGACTTGGTAGTGACAATATCCTATCCCTTTAAATTATACTCAAAATATACAGTTGTACACCATCTCTTACCTTAAATATAAGAGTTAGATAAAGGGTTTCATTTTAGGAATAGAATATTGTCACTACCATTTTTTGTTACTACCAAAGTCACTACCACTTTTTTAGTTAGATCAGAATCTCATCTACTTTATTATTTCTCTTTCTTATAGTAGATGAGATTCGATCTAACGATGAAAAAGTGGTAGTGACTTTGGTAGTGACAATATCCTATTCCTTCTTTTTATCCAAAATATAAAACTTCAATCTATCTTATCTCCAAAATTTTTAATTTTTTCCCATAACATCTCAATTAATTGCACATTGGAAGGGTTTACATCAAAGATCAGTTACAATACATATGAATAGAAAAAGATATTTCACAAAAACCAATGCAAGGGTTTTCATCAAACACCAGTTACAATACATAAGAATAGAAAATGATATTTTACAGAAACCAATGGAAGGGTTTTCATCAAAGACCGGTTACAATACATATGAATAGAAAAGAATATTTTACAGAAACTAACACACATTTGTTATAAGTAAATAACTTAATTAATTTTTTTTAAAAATCCATAAATTAGTTATCTAATTCTTATATTAAGGACGGGAGAGTAAAATTGTTCAAACACATAGGGGGAAAAAGACTGCTGAAGGTGCCTATAATAATGATAGAAGAATTTTTAAAATATGTTGTTATAGAAAGAAGTCATGTAACAAATTCATTACACTCAGCAATGGAATTTACATTATAAAGTGCACATATTGTACTTCATTAATTCCTCTGGTTCTGTCAAATGGGGAAGAAATAGATCCCAAAAACTTTCCTTTTTTGTTGCTCCAACCAGTCTGCCTCACCGCTGAAGAATCATTTACTTGCCCCTTTTAAATGGTCGGACCATCTGCCTTGTGGGTGGCATTGTTAAAACCACTATTAAATTGAACATTATGAATATTGGATAGTAGTCACAATGTGTCATCACCCTTGAGTGAACTAGTTGAAGAAATTTCACTTAGGAGGATAGACATGATCACTGTACATGTGAGCCGTCAAGTTCAAACCCTGAAGCATGGCTTCACCTCTGACATTGAAGCTGAACTTGCATATCCCACCATTGTTGATATCAAGTGCACGAAACCTGTACATCCAGATTCAATATCAAAGTCAACAAAACTAGCTATTTCATGGAAAGAAAAGTATCTGAAAGTTGCTTCAACATGCTTATGCAAGAGGTTTTGACAGTTCAAACAGGCTACTATAGTTTTTTTTTTTTTTTTTTTTTTTTTTTTTTTTTTTTTTTTTCACTTTTCAAACTCCTCTTGACCAGGTACAAGTCTTCTTTAACCATGTGCAAATGATTTCCGTTTTGAAGACTTTTACAAGCTGAAGATGAGTCACACTAAGCCCTTTTGGCTAGTAAAATTTCAACATTACTTCTAAGTTCTAACCAAATTTCCCCGAAACAAAAACCAAGACTTTGTATCTTGTTTCTACACGCACCATATCTAAAGAATGGAGGAAAGTGAGAAGTCTGATTTAAATTTGAACCAAAATCCTATTTCTCCATTCTCCTCACTCCAAAAACAACCCAAAAAAGAGTACCATTTCTCTTGAAGAATTTACTGTGATCAACCGCAATAACAAGAAAGCTTTGACACTGCATGACAGAGCTAAAGCTTTCTACTCTACTTTTAACCAGGAGAATAAGCAATGCATATTAAGTTCAGAAGTCAGAAGTAGCCTTTACTAACAACACCATGAAAACTAGAAATCATAACAATTAGAGATATTGAAAGCTTTTACTCATGTAAATTTGAAATTACAAAACCAACAAAACTCACCTCTCCGTGCCCAGACCTAAGGCGGTGCAAGTCAATGCCCTCAATATAGATTTGTGAGTCACAACAAGAAAGCTTTTTCCCTGATGAATGAGATAAAAACTTAGATGTGGATTCAAAAAAAGATTTACTTGCATAAGTAAATGACAATGGCAAGGAGAAGATCTTTACAGGCGTCAACAAGATTTCCTTCCAAGCATTTCTTGCATCAACCCAGAGATCTCTAAGAGGATATCTACCATTTATGAAAAAATTTGCTGGATCTTCTCTCCAGGCTGTATAATCCTCGGCATATATTTTCTTAGCATCCGCTGCCTCCAAACCAGGAACACACTGTTTCAGTTTATGCTTAAAAATTGTAGGAAAGAATATAGATTGTATCAACAGTGCCACACAAATTATATTTAATACTACCTCCGGTCCTTAACATAGGATCTAGATAATCAATTTGTAGATATTAAAGAAATTAGTTAAGTTAGCTATTTATAACAAATATGTTTTGGTTTTTTCAAAATGTCATTTTAATCATATGTATTGGAATTAACCCTTGATGGAAACCCCTTAATATGTGCAATTAATAAGGATGCCTTGAGAAAGAAAAAATTATAAATATGAAAGATAAAGTGGATTGAGGTACTATATATTTAGAACCAAAGCAAACCATCCTATCTACTCTTTTATTTAGGATCAGAGAGAGTAGTATTTTATGAGGCCACACTTAACTTCACCAAGACTGGATTGTTGGCAAAAAATTGCTACAAAGTGAAGTTCCTCGACATTTTCAATTGAGCAGAGAAATCTTACCATTTGTCACGCCTTCAAGATGATATAGACACAACTCCTTGAGCGAATCAAGGAAAATAAGTGGTTCTTCCCTCCCTTGCCACATGATCTCAGCAGTTTGCTATATCAAAATCCCAAACATTTTTTCAGTAAACTGAAAATCCACATTAGCAAACTCTAGAATTAAGTTTCCCTGATCCCAAACCTTGGCACGAGATATTGGACTTGAAAAGCACTGATCAAAATGTATATTTTCCAAGGCTTTCTTGCACCTCTCTGCTTGCTTCTCTCCAGTTTCTGTTAGTACTGATAAGTCTGAACTTCCCTGTGTATATATAAGCAATTTAATGATTATATTTGAAGCATGCAATGGAAGGATAGTCTCTGATGTGAAAATCTAAATTAATAAAGCAGTTACCTGATAGTTAAATTAATAAAAGTGCTAATTTTAAGTATTGAACAGTTATTCAAACAGTTTAAGTTATCTAAAAAAATTCAACAAAAGACATGGAGGAGGTAGAACTATACCTGAATCCTGCTTTCAGCATTCCAAGTGCTAAGACCATGCCGTATGAGAGTCACTGTCTTCGACGAAGAGATTGGCTCATTAATTAGTGACGTTGTTGCTTGTTTGAAATCATATGCACCACCGGTCAGAGGAAAACCATCAACAGTTACAACTTTCTCTGCATTAAGGCCCCACAAAAATGAAATTTAACTCAATCATAAGTAGAAGCATAACAATAAAAATGCACATCAGCACATGTTTCCCCCTACCTACATATAAATTCATGAATTTAGCGCAACATAAACAATAGTGGAAACAAATCAAACATTTAACTTCTGACGCATTTCAAAATTATTCATCTTAAAAAAAGCTAACAAAAAGACATAACAATGCCAGCCTCAAATGTGACTATAGAGTTAGCAGAAAAGGGAAACAACACGTATAACGCAAGCAATCCTCTATAATCTTCACAACTATTATGGTCATACCAATAAGAACGCAATAGTTGAGAACTGAACCCCTTACAGCAATTTCAATTTGCAAATCATTATATACATCAGCAAATTCTGTGTACAACGATCAAGAGTCATAATCTTACCTGGGGTAGCCTCTGAACTAGAAGTGGAGCAGTGAATGGATAAAGCTGAGGATGAACGAGACGAGAGCTGAAGGGTAGGTCGTCGGCCGGAATAAGAATGGGGAATTAAAGCCGAGCACAAAAGGGTGGTGGTGAAGACAGCCCCTGCGCAGGTCATTGTTTCTCTCTTTAGTAACTAAGAGGCTCGTTGTTTCCGATTTGAGAATCAAATGAAATTCATGCTACAGATAGCAGTAGAAGCAAAAGCGAGATGGAACATGGAAGGAAGATGAGGATGACGCGAAACTGGGCGGGGAACAAGTGTTCGTAAATTTGAGAAGCCAGCCTTCCTGTGGGCATACAGTGTAGATAATGGGTTGGGTCCCACCGTTATGGATCGTGCTCGTCGTACGGACGAGCAGGGAGAGCTCGTCCGTACGTACGAGTTCTGGACCGTCCAGATCAGATCTGGACCGTCCAGATCAGATCTGGATGGTCCAGATCTGATTTTTATTTTTCTATTTTTTATCAAAAATAATTTTAATGGGTAGAGGATCTAAAATAAAGATAATCTCTCAACTAACACTTTTTGAAAAAATGATTTTTTCATATAGAAAAAAAATAAAAACGAAAAATAAAAAAATAAAAACGGACCGTCCGGATCTAGGATGGTCGGAGTCGGGGAGCTCGTCCGTGCGGACGAGCTCCCCCCGACGAGCAGGGAATCTGATTCCATATGACAGGATATGCTTTAGAGCCATGGATCGGATGGAGATTCCATATTTCCAGGTGAACTTAGTTATCGTTATATTACCGTATTACATTTTAGGGGGAAAATATATATATATATATATATATTTTTAGATAGTACAGGTAAGTCAAAGCTTAAAAAGATGAAATAAGGACTAAACTAAGAAGCCTAATCCTAGAAGGAACAAACTAGAAAACACTAGTTACGACAAGCCATCTGGTCTTTCTACACCATGTGTAGGCATCCTCTAGGAACGTCTGGAACAAGAACCATATCAGCATCAGCGGGAGCTTCATGACCCTCCTTTGCCATATAGTCGGCACATAGGATGTTGTCTCTTGTAGTGAAGTGCAGCTCAACATTCCAGTAGCTGAAGAGAAGGTCTCTGGTCTCCTTAATAATATCTCTGAGCGGGTGATCAGCATGGCAGGAATCCCTCATAAGGATAGTAATGGCATCAAGAGAATCAGAGTAAAGAAGAATTCTCTGCATACCCATCTGACGACCCATTATTAATCCTGCCATGATGGCATAAATTTCTGCCTCAACTACCGTCTGAAGGCCCAGGGAATTGTAGAACCCCATCAACCAATGACCTTGAGAATTCCGAATAACACCCCCACAGGCGGCTTGGTGTTGGTTTCGCACAGATCCATCTACATCGATACGGACAACGTCTGCTGGAGGTGGGGTCAAAGAGTTCTCCTCATACCTGTGGAAATGAAAAATTCGATGAGATAGACTTTTATTAGTGATGTTTTCCATAAGGAGGTATTTACACAAATGAAGCATCTCCCTAGTATCTTTACTCTCGCCTTGGAAGAGAAATCTGCATCTGAATGTCCACAGGATCCAGCATCCCAAGCTGAAGACTCGCGGCCAAGAGAAGTTTTGAAATCCTCCTTTCCCTGGCTTGTGCCTAGTATTCCAGTTGAGCCAAACCTGCAGGAAACCTGTAAAAAACTGGGATAAATAGTTAGGTTCCAAAATCTTTTTCCACAAGTTTCTCGCTTTCTCACAATCTGATCACATGGATCACATTCTCCTCACTATTACATTGGAATGGACAGTGGCTGTCGCTAGTAAGGCCCCTCCTCGCTCTGAGGGAGTTCGTAACAAGTCTTTCGTGACCAACCTGCCACATGAAATGTTTAACTTTATCAGGGAGCTCCCATTTCCACATCAAGGACCAGAAATTATTGATACTAACTCCCCCTTGGCCAAATAGATAACCATAAGCAAATTTAACAGAGAAACCTCCATCCTTTGCAGGTCTCCAAGTGAACTGATCAGGAGGCCATTACGAGGAGCATACATTTTAGAAATTGAATTAATGACCCCAAGTGGGAGAATCCCCTGCCACTTGTTAGTATCCCATCTCTCATTCATCAAAAGTTGATCCTTCACTGATTCATCTTGATTAATTAAGGACGGGTTCAAAGCGAAGGTAATTAGGGGGAAAATATTTGATCGTACAAAGTGTTTATACGAGTCATATTTTGTTCGTTTTTCCACCCACTTTTGGGCATATTAAAGCGAAGGAAAAAAAGACAACACTCCCACTTTCAAACGAATTCACATTACATAGTTTAGGTGCTTTTTATATACTTATACCTCTATTAAAAGTATGAGCATATTTTTTTATATATTGTATTTAATTAAATTTAAATTATATCTTTAACTTTACGATATGTTTTTTGTATCCGATTATCTCAAATTAATTAGTTTTCATGATACTAGTGTTACAGGCAAATATTTTTGAATGCAGAACTAAAAACTAATTAATTTGATATATTGGGTACAAAAAACATGTCGAAAAAGAATATATAATTTAAATTTAATTAAATACAATATATAAAAGAAATTTAAAAAAAAAATATGCTCATACCTCTAATAGAGATATAAGCATATAAGACGCACCTAAGCTATAAGCATATAATGTGACTCCTCTCAAAACATGTGATATCATGCTAGCTTTTACACTGCAGTACGTAATATCATTTCGTCAAGTTTTTGAGAGTAAAAGGCATTACACGATTTGATGGTCAATTATTCTTACGTAAAGCTGATTACTAAGTGAAAAACCAACCAAACGCATGCAGCTAGATACTTATATCTGAATTAATTACCTTCACACATGCGTTTTTTTTTTTTTTTTTTTGCAAGTATTTAGTGAGTAGTAACCAAACTGACCAAGTGGTTTTAAAGGACTAACATGCAGAAATTATTTCAAAAATTTTAAGGGAAAATAACATTAAAGTCTTAATTAAATAATAATAATATCATAAAAGTCTGAAAATTTATTAATTGTAGCTTATCCACTTATCGATAGTTATTATTTCACTTATTATTAATAAACTATGAAATTTTTCTGATATTTTTTCCTTTAACTGGGACATTAATATCATTTTTCCAAATTTTAACTATGTAATATTAAACTGCAAAACTATGAACTCATCCGCAAAAACTTATGATTAAAAAAACTATAAACAAATATATGAAGCAAGCTAGTTTTCTCTTCGTAAAAACTAAACGAAAGAGTGACTGGTATATGAATTAACTATATTCGTTTGGAAAAGATCTCTGAATAAGCACAAAAAAGATATTGAATATCCGTTACCCAGTTCTATAAATTCAACATCTAATTGCAAATGGGCGGCATTAAACAAAGAAAAATGATTCGGTATAAAGTTTATCTCTAATTACATATCCAAGCAAAACGAACAGAGTCAGAGGCTGAATCAGATATTTCCTTAGTGAGTAGTATTGTGGAAGTCTTCAATCATCAGGTGGAAAATCCTCATCTGAGGCACTATCCAAGAACGTACCAAGAGTTTTTCTCAAAATGCTGAAAGTTTTGTCATCCTGCGTGGTCAAAATGAATTGTTTTAGATGTTTTTGCCGAGAAAGGCGAGCCTTGTGCTGTGCGGGTGTAAACTAAATAAAAAATGTAGGAAGGAAGAAGAAGTTGCGAATCCAAGAACTCAATGCTTAATATTAGCATGAAAACCTGTTTCTTCTTTTTCAACGACTCCTCCAGTTTGGCAATTTTATCATTAAAGGCCTTTTCTTGTTCAGATATCATATTTCTCTCCTTCTTTCCTGAAATGGTGATTAATGTCCATAAAGACATAAAGAAAGAAGATATTAGATAAAGTAGTGGCTTCAGGTTCTATCATTTTCACCCGAAAGATGAAATGAGTCTTATGGCTTACTCAGTTGTTCGTATCTCAAGAACAGCTTTTCCTTCTCTTCCTCAAATTTGGAGAATATATCTGGCAAACAGAGGCCACAATTAATCTAACAAGCGAAGAGTACTAACTGGTCGCTTAAAACATGTCAAAATTTATTCTGAAAGAGAGAGCTAATGGGAATATGGGATCATGATTGATTATGGGTATGAACTCTGCATGCAATTGAATTTTTGCAAGATAATGACTTGAATAATAAGATCAGCCCAAGCCTTCTGAAACTGATGCACGTACGAGTATTAAATGGTAAATAAATGAGATTCAGATACCATCACTGATCCTTTTTTTTTTTTTTTTTTTTTTTTTTTTATTCCTGCTGTATAGAAGATACCAAGATAGATCCTATGACAAAATAAACAGCTCTCCAATCAGGCAATACAAGACATGTCATTACTTCTTTTCCAACTTAACCCGGTATTAACACTTAAAAGTAGATCCAAGAATCAACTTTACAGAAACCCGTTGGCTGATGACTTGCACTGAATACATGACACAATAAGCATAATTTTTTTTTTTAATCAAGAGTTCCAGTGTTTTAATCATCTGAAACGGTTCGATGTGGATTCTCACCTTTATTTACTATCTCTACTTGAATCTTATAAAAGTACGTGCAAAAGAAACGCTGCATTTCATAGGGAATTACAATATTAGATGTTTCAGCTGCTGTCAGAGGAGTTGATGATAACAACAAATGTTAAGTACCTTTCAAGGCCTGTAAATGGGTGGTTTTCTCCTTGGAAAATTTCTCGTATAGTGATTGAAACTTCGCAGTTTCATTCTTCAAGGAATTCTCACACTGCAAGATAACAAACACAGACAAAACGAATTCCAGGTAACATGAAATTCCGTTCTTATGACTTAGAGCAATCATATTGGTTGCTAGCAATTATCACATACGTCTTTGGAACTCTTTGAAAGTGCCTTAGCAAAACTTTGTCTGACAGTGTAAGAAGAGAGAGAGGAAAAAAATCCTTGGTTAGTGCGTTGAAACAGGACTCAATATGGTTAAAGAGATTTAGGAAGTCTATCACTGAATTTGGAATTAGATGGCTACAAGTTTACCTATCCTTCTCAAGTTTGGACTTCAATTCCTCAATCATAAACTTGATTTCAGCTCCCACGCTGTCACAAACAGAAAGCACAACTCACAAAGCCTTAGCAGCGAAGCTTTCATTATTGAATCTCAAGGCATTGTAATTATAGGATTTTAAGTCTGTCATAAGCACATTTCTCGAAGTCGAAATTATAGGATTAAAACAGACTTTAGTAACCATTCGAATGCCAGATAATTACGCAACTGCAATGAAACAGCGTGCATTTGTACACGACCAAAAGCTAGATCGCACAAAAATTCATACACATTCCGAACGCTAAATACTTCATTAAAGTTCATAATAGAACAAAATCTTCGATTATGATCACAAGGCATCGTAATACCTGCTTATTGTCTCTTCGTTCTTCTTCTGATCGTCCTTCTGGGCCCTCTCTCTGATATGTTGCAGCGCATTCATGATTCCTTTGAGATCACTGCAAATTTGACGCCATGATTCGGATTTCTCAAGATATTTTAGACTACATTTCCAACAACAAAGAAAAATCAAAGACGAAGGGAAATGTTATCTGAAGACGAACTCGGAGACATCAAAATCGAACTCGAAATTCTCTCCGACGTGCTTCTTCTTGTCCGATTTGGCGAGATCAGGTTCGGATGCTCGTTTCCTGGTTCCCATTTTGGTAGTAGACATTGCTGATGAATCGAAGCTTACTGAACTGAAAGAAATTTAGCGCGCTCAGACAGTTGGGTTTTTGAAACTTCTGCGAGCTTTTGAAAACATATTTTGGGTTAAATTGCGGCGCGAAAACAGAGTTTTTTTTTTTTTTTTCCTCCTTTTCTTCTTCTTCTTCTTTTTTTTTTTTTTTTTTTTTTTTTTTTGGTAATTTGTATTTACATTATGAAATTAAGATACAGAACCTAAAATTGCCAAAAGCCTTCTATCTTTTGTAAGCCATGACAAATGCAATTCCTACAAATTTCATGTGAATTATGGGTCATGGGGTGCTCAGTTTTTCTTTTTTTTTTTTTTTGTCCGAATGGGTGCTCAGTATAGTTGGATAAAAAATCGATAGATATAATCAAATTTATAAAATCTATTATTTATAAATCATTAATGATGAGACTCATATTAAAATTTTTCCATAGTTTACAGTGACATAAAATGCATCGTTATTGTTGGCCAAAAAAAATGAATTGTTACTCACCGATATTTTTGTCACATTTTTACTTTGCTTGATTATATATATATTTTTTACTTGGTGGAAATAGAATATTAGATTATGAGGATAGATAAATAATTTAAATTTTTTACTACAAATTTTAACTGATAAAACTTAAATTAAAAATTAGACTAGATTGTACATTGTGAAAATAAAATGAAAATATTTATAAGTTTTATTAAAATTAGAAGGGAACATTATATTTGACTCCTTTAGGGTTTGTTTGATTTTTTTTTTAAAAACAAAAATATATTAAAAAATTATTTGGAAAACTGTTTTCAAGTTATTTTTAAAAACTAAAAAACAAAAACATTTTTTAGTTGTTTTATTGTTTTTGTTTTTCTATTTTTTGTTTTTTTTTTAGACTATCACCTATCTATTATTGACACCATACTATCGATGATGATCACCATCATGTCACCGAGGGCGACAGCCAGCCAGCGCCATGTCACTTCAAAAAACATATTTTTTAAAATAATTATCCAAACAATTTTTTTTTTTCAAATTCTCAATTTCAAAAACTGTTTTTAAAAAAGGAAAAAAAAAAAAAAAAAACAGATAGAATCAAACAAGGCTTTAATTTTTGTCTAGTGATGAAATGGATTTATCAAACAAAACCATAAAAATTAAGTGATATTCTCTTCAATCATTGACGTTAAGATAATTAATTTACATAAATCAAGAAAATTATTTAAATTATTTATTTATAAAAAATTTGTGTTTAGATTTTTCATTTTTCTGAATATCCTCTTTAATTAATCATTTACATTGAAACTAATCATTTATGATTTTTTTTTACTATGTGTATTTAATAGGGATAATTTGAAAAAAATAAATAAACAACAGACTTAGGAGATATATCATAGAATAGATTAGGGTTTTATATTTAGAAACAAAAATAAATACTTTCATTAGCTCTTACATTTGGATTGGAATTGAAGAGAATATAATCTAAATTTGTTAATATTGTTTATTGAAAAACAGTAGATCTTCCTTCTGCTATTAATGAATTTATCCATCATAGCAACCATTTCTCATCTATATATTCTATAATAATCATAAAAATACCGTTAAATTCCATTTTTTTAAAAAAGTAAAATTATGAATTTTGTCAAGTAACACTTTTCATTTTTATATTACTTCATAATTGAATTTTGTTTTATCTCCATAAATAAAGGAGTTATAATAAATAATAGCGGATTTATCTCCATATAATTTATTGATGTCTATTTCCTAATTTCTTTTTTATATTCCTAATTTGGTTCTAATTTGTTTGATTATGTTTTGCATTGTGATACATTATAGGGTTGAGCTTGAGTGCAATAAAATTAATTTAGATTTAAATAATTACAGAGTCTTTATGAAATTCTCTCTTTTTTAACCTTGTATGCTCTTGGAAAAATACAAGAAAGGCATATACAAGTGTCCTCATATAACCTAATTGAGTCATCACATAGATATGAACTTTCTCATACAACGCACGTGTACCAATACTTGTTTTGTAAGATACATGTGTATTTTTAAATTTTTGCATTAAATTATTGTTAAAGGAATATAAATAGAAGTAATTTAGGGGGGGTATAGAGATGAAAATGGGTCTTACATTTAAAATTATGACTAACTCCTCAATTAGATGTATAGTACAAATACAAACGTAATGATATTAACTAATTAACTAAATTAGTAATGGAAATAACTAAATTCATAATGGTATTTATTAAATTCCTAATGATATTAATTAAAAGCGTGACAATATTGACTAAATGAATTATAATATTGACTAAAGGTGTAATGTTATTAACAAAATGAGTAATGATATTTACTTTTGGATCAAACAAATTGATTAAAGGCGTATTGGTATTGATTTGAATGAATAGTGACATTGACTAAAAACATAATGATATTGATTAGATGAGTAATGTCATTGACTAAAAACATAATGATATTGATTTAATAAGTAATTATATTGACAAAATAAGTAATAGTATTAACTAAAGGTATTTACTCTTTAAGTGAGTGAGTTTACACGTTCAGTCAATACATTTCCTCGTTTAGTCAACAACATTATTAGATTTTTAGTCATTTTCATTACTCATTTAGTCAATATCATTAGGCCTTTAGTCGTTACTATTACGTCTTTAGCTAATACCATTACGCTACTAGTCATTTTGTTTACGCCTTTAGTGAATATTATTACTCATTTAGTTAATATTATTACACCTCTAGTCAATGTCATTACTCATTTAGTCAATATCATTGTGCCTTTAGTAAATACCACTATGAATTTAGTCATTTTCATTACTGATTTAGTCGATACCATTACGCTTTTATTTGTACTATACATATATTTAGTCAATGTCATTACTCATCTAGCCAATATCATTATGTCTTTAGTCAATGTTATTACTTATTAGTCAAAACTATTACCCTTGTAGTCAATTTGTTTACGCTTTTAGTTAATATCACTACTCATTTAGCCAATGTCATTACTTCTTTAATCAATTTTACTACCCATTTAATCAATATCATTACACATTTAGCTAATTTATTTACGCCTTTAGTTAATATCATTACTCATTTAGTTAACACTATCACACATTTAGTCAATGTTATTATTCATCTAGTCAATATCATTACTCCTTAGTTAATACCATTACAAATTTCGTCAATACCAATACATTTTTATTTATATTATACATATATTACTTATGCATATATGTGTTAAAGAGCTTTTGGTAGTTCAATGGCCACCATACCTCTTTGGAACCGAGCGGAACTAGAAATTGTAATTAGACGATAAAAATTATAGAATAGACCTCCAAGTGTTCATGAAATTACATTTACGCCTTATAAACATTTCAATATTTTCATTTCGGTTCTTCTACACAATTTTTAGTGAGGACTACAATGAAAATATTAAAATTTTTATGAGACTAAAATGTAATTTTCTAAATATTTAAGTTGTATTCTATAATTTTAGGGGGGACAACCCCTAGCTTCGCCTCTATTTGGAACCAAGGTAGAGAGTGGGTTCAAACCCCACCCTCACTACCTTGGCATATATTTTCTCAAAAAAAAAAAAAAAAAAAACCCACCAAGGAAAAAAAAGCCATCGGCAGGTGGTTGGTGGCCGGAGGGAGGAGGGTGTCGGCACGACAATGATCCAAAGCAAAGTGCCTTTTCTTTTTTAAATTTAAAAAATTGAGGGGTATTATAGTAAAATCAATATCAGTTTAAAATCTCAATTTGATCCCTCTCACAGTTTTGTCATTTACAAAATGTTAACATATTTTTTGGGATTTCATAAGTTTAAATGATATTTCTTTAAAATTTTCCCCATAGCTAACGAGCTGCCTAAAAAAAAAAAGAGAAATAAGCGAAAAACAGCCTGGGAACAAAGAAGATTATTTTTGAGTGATTGATTGCTGCTATGATGGTGAAGATCTTTTGGCTAAAACTTAAATAACATATAGGGCCTGTTTGAAAAAGTGGTGAAGCTGAAAAAACACGGTAGAAAAAGAAAAAAACATGCTGAGTGTAAAAAAAAATGTTTGGATTTATATTATTTTAAATGAGCTTTTAGACCAAAAACTATTTTTAGAAATAAGCTATTAAAACCTGCCTACCGCCAATTTAAACATAAATTACATTTATTTTATCCCGAAAAACTTACATCTAATGCTTATATCCAATGCATCCTACAAAACTTACATGTAATGCTTATATCCAGAGCATCCTGTTCCCTAATAAGCACGTACCACCTGAAATATTATTTTAATAAATCAGCATTAACGCCGTTCATTGGGTGCTTTCTCTATCTTTGTCCCATTTTTTATTTGGTGATTAATTTTTTCCCATTTACTTTTTTTTTTTTTTTTTTTTTTTTTTTTTTTTTTTTTTTTTTTTTTTTTTTTTGAATCAGCATAGCGACCTCTGTCTCATTTTTTGGGGTTTGAAGTTGTATGGAGATGGAGACCCGAAAGCGACATTAAAGCTGGTGCGTTAAGAAAATCCAGGCGGGGGCATGCTAATTCGTGATCATGTATGGAAAAAAATCCACTTAGAAAAGGCATGATATTTAAATCCTAGTTAGTTTTCTCGGTCAGATTAATGAACCAATGAATCTATCCTCTGATTAAGAGTTTTTGGATGTGTCAATTATATCATTTTACTATATATTTTTATCCTTATTAAATTTGAAACAATATCATTTTGAATTAAAAAATAATGATAGCCTATCATACTTTTTGTTTTGATACCTTTATTTTAATTTGTTGGATTATATGTGTCCAATATAATCGTGATTTAGTGTATTTTCTATTTAAATGTTATTTTTTAGGATGATACTCCCTTCCATACATAATATAAGACGTGATATTAACTAATTTACATGAACTAATGAATGATGATGATGTGGCATAACAAGTGGAGTAATACATGTAATTATTATCCTACTTCCTCTTGTTTTTATTATAAAACATCAACTAATAATTCTCATAAACCAATAAAAATAAGTAAATTTATTGTCTTAAAATTTAAGTAATTTTCAATAGGTTAAAATATACGTTTGATTCTTCATGTTTGCCTCTTATATCAATTTAGTCCCTTAAATTTGCAAAGTACACATTTGATCCTTAATGTTAACACAGTTAGTTTGACTTAACGGAAAATACTGACTCAACAATTTTAAGCGATGATTGTGTAATTAAATCTTTGGCCAAGCATGCTTATAATAAATTAATATTTTTAAAATCCTATTAATTGAAAAATATTTAATGTTCATATCTTTTGTATTACGGGTTTTTACAATTTGTGAGGATTAAATATTTTTCAATTAATAGGATTTTAAAAATATTAATTTATTAAAATACTAACATATAAACATGCTTGATAAAGCATTTAATTGCAAAGTCATCGCTTAAAATTATTGAGCGAGTATTTTTCATTAAATCAAACTAACGACCAAACGCGTATTTTACAAACTTAAGTGACTAAAATAATACAAGAGGCAAACATGAAGGACTAAACGTGCACTTTAGCCTTTTCAATATTATTTACTATTAATTGTACTAAACTCTAACATTATATTAATTATTATTCTTACTCACTACCCTTATTAATTAAGTATATACATGCCCAAAGAAATATTTAATTCTATTTGGAAACAAGCAAGTGTCCTATAAAAAAAGATCAAACACATGTATTAGTTAATGGCTTATAATAAAAAAACTTTCACTTCCTTATAAAAATGCAGAAAGAAATACATAGTTGAGCTTCTCAAAACAAATAGGTCAACTAATTGTGGACCGTTTAACTTTGTTAAATTGGTTAAAGTTAATCCAATTTTGATACTTTTAGGGTAAAATTATCCAACAACTTTTAAAACGAAATTGTCCATGCTTGAATACTTCCAGGGTAAAATTGTTTCACTCTCACATATTTTCATATTCTTTTTAAGAAATTTCTTAAAATACTCTGAGCTGTCCTAACGCTATTGGCCAGTACATAAATTGTTGGCGTACTGGGTGCACCCAAGAATTTCTCATGGACCCGTTACAACTTCTCAACAACTATGAGTTGTTTATTTGACATCGTGCCAGTAACGCCAAAACAGAAGCCGGTACTGCATGTGAACGCAGTGCCACGTCAGAATGAGGTGGGCCCACAGTTTCGTCCGACGAGTGCAGTCTATGAGCGTTAAGCGTATACGGTATATGATATATCAAATGAAATTCGATTTTATTGGGTTTCTCGATATATAAACCCCAACGTAACCCGCGCTCCTTCCCCGTCATCTCTATCTCTCTCTCCCCTTTATCCGATTCACCATCGCAGCTTCTGCGACGAACTTTCTCTGGCTTCGTACGGAAGGAACGTAGTAGCTGAATTTACCCTCTTTTTTCTTCCTGGGTATGTTTTTTTCTTCACCTTTTTTTGATTGTTGTCTCTGATTTTGTTCGGCTAGATTCTGAAAATGAAAGGCGGTTCAATGCTCTGGATTTTTCTTCTTCTGTGATTGTTCTCACGAATTTCCTAGATTGCTAGATCCGGTGTTTTCCATTTCTTTTTTGATCTTGGCAGGTTTGCGGGGCTCTTAAATGTCAATCAATTGACCGTTCTGTGTTCAACGAATCCTAACTTCTCTGTTCTGAATTAGATGGCATTTGGCTGATCTATCTGGCATCTGTAATCATTCTTTAGTTTTTTCATTGTTCATTTGTCATCTAATGTTTGGTAATTGCATGAAATTACTCATTTGACACAATGAATGTTCTTGTTTACCTATCAGTTATATGTATGTCCAATGTTGTAGAATTGGCTTGAGCACTATATGTCCCTGCCATTAGCCGTAAGATCCTGAGAGTTCTTTGGATAATTGAAGATATGGGCATCTGTCGTTTACTCTTGGCGATTGGCCGTTTGACAATTAGGTGGTCTACTTAAAATCTAAAAAGCAGTGATACAATGCACCTATTGGGGACAACATGATGGATATGTAGGATAAAGAAAATGTTAGCTTATAGGTATGGTGTGGGTCTATTAGATATATATGCAACACATCAACTCATTAAAAAGTAGAAGCAACAGTGTTTTATAAGCAACAGCTGGGGATTAATGAATAGGAGGAAATAGACAAATTTTGAAGCTTCTAAGCAAGTAGATGATTTTGCAAGCTTCTTTCACAGACAAAAATGAACAAAGGCTTGATAATTTGGAAGTAAGCTTTGCTAACAGACATAGACCAAAATAAAGACAGACAAAGCAAAAGGAAGATCCAAGCTTTGTTGGACTTGCTCATAGATGAAGACACATAAGAGAAACAGCTCTGAAGGGGAAAAAGAACTCACAGGAGAAAGTTAGGGGCTTCATAATGAAGCAAAATGATGCCATTTGTTATAGTGCATTTTGGTATGTTCTGAAACTCACACAACAATGAAATGTTTTGACAAATACACATCCATACTGTAGACATTTGTACTGGATATCAATCCAGGATTGGTCGAGCACCTTTGTCAACGTTAATGTGCTTCTTTGGACAGAATTATGGTTTGAATCAGCTAATATGCTGCTTCTTCTGATTATCTTAATTAAGAAGAGAAAATTCAGTTTTTAGGACATAGTTAATAAGCTTCCTCTAGTTTTATGATTAGTTTTACTTAATTTGATGACTAATGGTGATGTTTTACTTTTAGTACTTGTCAGCAAGTCATGTTTCAAAGTCACCCATCGTCAATCCTTGTTTGGCTAGGAAGATTTTCAACTCAATTAACAGCTACCTTGGATTGCATTGTACATCAAGACTGACTCTGATAGTTTGATTTTCTTCTTTGTTTCTTTTGGAATTGCTTGTAAGCATCTTACTGCTTCATTGAATTGGACTCTCTTCATTTGTTCACAACTTGTTCAATTATTGATAAACATTTGGAAAAGGCACTCCTTTGATTATGTCTGTAAGAAGCTTTTATTTAGGTTCGTTTCTCAGAGTTAGTGGGCCCTTTTCCTTTCTCTGTCACAGTGTTATGTTTTAGATGACCCATGTTCTAGCTGTTGTCTGTCGGTATTAATCTAAGATCCGGACTCTTGTTTTTCATCCTCTTAGACACATGGTTCTTGTAGGGTTGCTAATGGACCAGAAAGCTTCATAATATATTTATCACCCATACCTGCCTGATAGGTATCATTAATTTCAGACATGATGTTTCACAACTCTCGCTTAACTCTACCCAAAGAGTGATGCTAATGACTTGTCCCTAATATAGGCTGGCATTTTAACCTTAGATTTACAAATTAGTGGTACTAAATGGCAATGGGAAAATATAGTTTTCTTGAAAACTAAGTGGGCCAATGTGCATTGCATGAAATTTGAGGAATGAGTTGCACTGTTCATGATTTATAACAGTACAGTCTGCTTTAGATTCTTCATTGTCTATTGATAGCTTCACTATGGTGACACTGGGGCACACAATATCTTAAAGAGTTCAGAATCAATCTATCATCTTCAGCTTGCATTTTATTACTCATAATCTGCATTTCTACTTTCCTGTTGTGTGCTGATGGTGCTATATTCTAATCAACTGTAAATATGAACATTGCCCTTACCATAAACGAAATTTGATCACATGTAATTAGCTTATTATGCTGATTTAATCCTTTCTGCATTCCAGGGTTAAAGCGGCACTGTTGGTAAAAGTTCTGAGAATTCTGTTCATGATTCATGGCCTTTGAGCACTACATTTCACAAGAATGGAAAAGCATTCCAAGTTCCATGACGAAAGAGACTGGAAATCACGATGGTTGCTTCGATTGCAACATTTGCTTTGACTTTGCTATTGAACCTGTGGTCACCCTCTGTGGCCACCTCTATTGCTGGCCCTGCATCTACAAGTGGCTCCATGTCCAAAGTGCTTCTCTTGCATCTGATGAGCACCCACAATGCCCAGTCTGCAGGGCTGATATATGTCCCACCACCTTGGTCCCCCTATACAGCCGGGGCCAAACCCCGGCTCCTCCTGAGCAAGACACAAAGGCATCACGTGAGATTTTGATACCGCCAAGACCAAGAGCTTTTGGCGTTCAAGCTCTGATGTTAGCATCAGCATCATCATCATCTCAAGGTGGTCATCATCAGCGTCATCCTTATCATTATCCTCATCACAGTCATGAACATTTCAGCTCTCCTCTGTACCAAGTGGAGGATGCCTCATCACAAGTGCTGAATCTCAGCACTACTCTTACACCTCAAGGATTTCACCACCCTGTGGCTGGGATGGTTTACGCCACAGTGTTTGGCAGCCCAGAAAATTTATACGCGTACCCGAATTCTTATCAGCAGATGGGCAGTAGCAGCCCAAGACTGAGAAGGCAGGTGATGCAAGCAGACAAGTCATTGAATAGAATCTCAATCTTCCTCTTTTGCTGTTTTGTTTTATGTCTCATTGTATTTTGAGCACCCTGGTTGAGATTATTTTGTATATTTTGTAAAGATATAAACTTGTAAGGTTGTGATAAATATCGTGGGATACTATTTATATGTATTATTCATGATATAAGTATTTATGCCATCATTTGTTTGATGCGTCAGTAATATATAGGATGATATTATGCAGTATTATTATACTAAAATTATATATTTGGTTATTGATTGTTACTTGTAAATGATACTTCCTTTAGTCTATAAGATTATTGTCTAATTTGATTATATTAAGGAAATTAATTTAGTTAATATCACATGTATTTTCTAAAACATGTTAGTTATATTTCTTAATTTTCTCATTTGTTTTCCTCCTTGATTATTTGAAAAAGTTGATAAATATAAAAAAATATATCTTATATTTAAGATTAAGGTTAAGAGTAAATCTCTAAACTGTGCTATCCAATGCTTATGCTTCAGAATTCTTAAACCTTTGTCAAGTTCTAAGTCCTTTCAACTGTTGAAAGTTGTACCATTCATGACTTTGTGCACAAGATTTACAGCAGCCTTTGTGTGTGTTGGTTTCAAATAATTTTATACTAGTATTGGCCCGGTGCATCTTCCAAACAAGGTGGTCACACAGAGCTGCTGGTATAATAAAGGAGGGTTTTCTTGATAATCAAATAAAATGGTGTGGTGGATGAAATTGATAAATATGACAATTAAAAATTGAGAATGTGGATAAAAAGAGCAAAAAAAATTATTTATATTTTATTTGATAATAAGAGGAAGAAGTAGGGAGTAACACTCTGGTCCTTAATATAAAAATGACCTAAATATAAGTTTACCTTAAAGAGTAATTAAATACTGTTTTTTCAATTTTATCCTAGAGAAAAATGTACCAATAGCATTATTATTTAGGGAAAAGAAAAAAAAGATACCACTTAAATCTTAAGAATATAGCAATTGACAACTCAACTTAATATGAAGTTATTTTTTAGGATTTTGAAATGTAGATTGCATTTTCTTTATTTTTTCCCATTATTATTTAGGTGACATTATAATAAGCACCAGAATGGTATTATTTAAGTGATATTATACAAAACATTATTGGCCTATTCTTCCAGTCCACCAACTGGGACTAGGGGATGCATGCGATGATTGGAGGGTAGGGAACCGGGAGGACCCAGAAATATAAAATATTAGGTGCCTTGAATCCAGCAAATATTATGAATCCTTTTTGGTCCAAATTGGAGTGTTGCTTTTTCGGTTTTCAATACTTGTTCAGTTGCTTTTGGACTATAGAAAGATTTTGGCAATTATTTGGTCTTTGGAATATGGGATTGTATATGATTTTCCAGTTGGTTTTATGTTATCATTTTTTTTTTTTTTTGAATTAAAGGAGGATGCACTAACGTCTTGAAGTTATAAACGAGATCCACCCAGTGCAACATCTTGCTTAAAAATGAACTATTATATTATGGGTTTATCATTTGTTATATCACTGGACATAAAGTTATGTCAAGTTATCCAAAAACTACGTCATTTTGGAGTTAGAGGAATTAATGAACTTTCAAAATGGCGTAGTTTTGGGGTTAAGAGAATTAATGAATGGATTTTTATAAAAGTTATATAATAAATATAAAAACAAAAATACAAAACACCCTTCATTAATTCCTTTAACTTCCAAAACGATGTAGTTTTGAGGTGACTTGACATAACCTTATGTCAAGTAACATGACAAACGATAAACTCTTATATCATTAGGTTACAAGACATTTGATTAATTTATCAATTTTATAATATCAACCATTGTCTTGTACCAACAAAAGTTGATAAAGGGATTGACTCATAATCATAAGATTATGAGTTTATATCTCACTAATGTGAAGACTTTGTTTATAAGCGATTTGTAAGCATTCTTTGAGTTTGGATGCATACCTTAATCTGGTGTGCGAAACCCATCAAACCATCACCTTGTAATTATTTCTTTCAAATATTTTATAATTTTGGGTACTATTAATTTATATTGCATGAATGAAATCTAGCAACACACATTCTACTTTAATCTTATAAGTATATTTCAATCATTCTTTATATATCAAGGAATGAAAACTAAATCATTAAATATGTCTTGATGAAAATTTTCATGTTTATCATTAATTAAAGCTCGGCCCCCCCCCTCCAGGAAAGTGTATATAAAAAAAAAAAAAAAAATCAATGTTTATCATTAATTAAAACCCCCCTTCCAAAAAAAAAAAAAAAAAAAAAAAAAAAAAAAAACACACACACACACACACACAAATTATTCTCACCTTTATCTTCTCTTTTTCTTTTTAACAAAATTAAATAAGGATAAGATTGAAAAACAGTTAGTCCTAGCTACTATGTGAATTTATTTTATTGTTTAATAAATAAATTTTAGAAAAGGCGTTGAACTCACCCACAACATCGCCCTACCCAACATTGGTAGGAAGAAAGATTTCGTTATGCTTTTAAATCGTAGGTGAGCCTAACCTTTTCCTAAAATTTATTTATCAAAAAAAAAAAAAATCACAAGTCTAGGTTAGATCTGTTTGGTCCATGGAATGGAAATTTAGCAATAATATGCCTACTTTTTTGGCCCGAGTGTTGCGTTTGTTTTCAATGCTTTCAGCCCCTTTTGGACTAGGCAAAGATTTTGGCAATTTTTGGTCTTCATCATAAAATTGTGTCGGGTTTGATTTTGAGATGTCATCATTTTTTTTAAAAATTGTTTTTACAATGACCCCTACAATTAAGGTAACCAGCCTTATCTAATGAGATAAGTTTTGTTATTATTATATAATCGATGTTTTGAGCAAAAAATAATAATATATTGGATGTAAAAGTAAACCATTAGAGAAGATTGTAGAGAAACAAGAATAAAGAAATATAAGCAATTCAGTTTGCAAAAAAAAAGAGAGAAATATAAGCAATTAAATGCAAATTTTTATATACAACTATATAATATCTGATACTATTGACTTAAATACTGCCAGGTTTAATTGGAGCAGTCCTCCTGATTTTTTTTTCATTTATAAAATTCCAAATATTGACCGTTTAAAAAAAAAAAAATCAAATTTATATCACAAAACCTTTATAGATGCCATAACCAAAAAGTCTGATTGACCTTGGAAGTTAATGGACCCGAAAGAGAAAAGGCCCAAAGCCCCAGAAGGGGGGAAAAAAAAAAAAAAGAAAGAAGCCACATGTTGGCATGTTGCTGCCCAGGATCGAACTGGGGACCTTCAGTGTGTAAGACTGACGTGATAACCACTACACCACAGCAACCGAATGTGCTATGTACTGCTCAAACAATTTATTAAAAAGAAGGAAGCATCCTAACATTTCCTCAGGAGAAACACCAAAATAATAATTTTTTTTTTTAAAATTACCATATTATAGCAGTATTAAAACTAATTCCCAAAGTAATGCTGTTCATACCATCACGGCTATTAGTGGCGTGATCCAGTATCATGCCACTAATAGCGTGATATATTATCACACCCACTAGAGAATTTGGCTATTTTTTTTTAAAAAAAAAACATATATTTTATAATTATATTTAAAATTATAAATAATAATTCTAATTAATTATAAATAATAAAATAGTAAATAATAATTTTAATTAATAATTAAGAGAATTAAAATATTTAAAATTTATTATAAATCTTAGGGATAAGACTAATTAGTAAATTAATTAATTAGTGAATTTATCATAAACCTTAAGATAGATGAGTACTTAGGAACAAGACTAATTAGTAAATTAATTAATTAGTGAATTTATTATAAACCTTTAAGATATATGACTAATTATTATTTAATATTTTACATTAACTAATTAATTTGAATATTTAACTAATTATTATTTTTTATTTAAGATAGATATCTTATGGACTTTATATATCAAATTAAATAAAATATTAATATAAAGTTATTATTAAATAATTAATTATTTTCTCTAATTAATTAGAATTAATTATTTAATAATTATTATTCTTTATGCTTATCTCTTTAATATCTTATGGTACTTTATTTCAAATTATTAATCAAAATATTAAATATTTAGTCATCTATCTTAAGGTTTATAATAAATTCACTAATTAATTAATTTACTAATTAGTCTTGTTCCTAAGTACTCATCTATCTTAAGGTTTATGATAAATTCACTAATTAATTAATTTACTAATTAGTCTTATTCCTAAGGTTTATAATAAATTTTAGATATTTTAATTCTCTTAATTATTAATTAAATTATTATTTATTATTTACAATTAATTATAATTATTATTTATAATTTTAAATATAATTATAAAATTATATATATATTTTTTAAAAAAAATAGCCACTCTAGTGGCGTGAATTCTAGAGTGGTGTGATAATATATCACGCTATTAGTGGCGTGATACTGTATCACGCCACTAATAGCGTGACTGGACCCCATGTGACCAGTACGAACAACATTACTTTGGGAATTAGTTTCAACAATGCTCTAATATGGTAATTTTTTAAAAAAAAATTATTATTTTGGTCCTTCTCCCCCTTACTGTCACTCAAAATTTTTAAATTACTTTTCATACACTTAACACTCTATAGTAGTATTTAATACCCAGTATCTTAAAATATTTTTTAAATTTTAATACATTTTTTTCCCTTAAAGTATTTTCTTAGTGGCAATGATCACCTTAAATTTTATGATTTTGTAAGGCTCTGCTAGTTCCCTCTAACTTTTGAATTTAAGCCTCAGAGAAGATACTTATATTAAGAGAAACAGTCATAAACCCCAAACCGGATAATAATTTCAACAACAAAAGAATACTTCAGAGAGTTGAATGATGCTGGAAAAAATATTTCAAAGTACCATATGCAACTTAATCGTAAATTCAACTAATTTGATCATTCACCCTCTAAGTGATAAAGGAATTCAGACGAGACTTTTTTTTTTTTTTTTTTTTTTTTTTTTTTTTTGAAATACCTATCATATCCCTCCCTTTAAGAGGAACCACTCACACACCCAAATACCACGCACACTTTTCCCCAAGTCTTGTGGAGATCGACCCCCAAACCCTTCAAGAAAAAGGGTAGGGTGGTGTCATTTGAGCCAAAATTGATTGGCAGCTAGACTATACAAATCGAGCCTCAATTTTGGTATTTAAAAACGGATAGGATAATATTTGAGTAAATAGTGATTATATTGTTTGTAATGAAAGAGTCAACTAAACACATAAATGATGCAAATTGTCTTGAGACTATAGGTAAACACCTAACCTCTATGCAATTAGTCAAATCAATGTTTCCACCAACTTCCCTTTGATCCCATTACTTACCTTTCTTTCTCTTTACTCTTCCCTCTTTCTTTTCTTATATCCCCACTTTCATCTTGCTTTGTTAATTATTTTCATATATATCCATTTCTTGGTTTTTTTTTTTTTTTTTTTTTTTTTTGGTTGGGCGATAAAGAATTCGATACATACCATAAATTTACAGAATGAAGATCGTCAAAATAAACCAAAGGCCATATTAATTGTGATCATGACATTGACAAGTGATTAGATATGTTAAGTAATGTTAGAATATTGAATTAGTTAGAACGATTAGCGTTTATCACCTAGTCGCTAGATGGTCTCCTAAAAGTTGTTATGGTCCAAATTAAGTTGCTTGTAATCATCTAATGAAAGTTTTATGATTTGGTTGTTGTGGTTTATCATTTTATGAGTTGATTAAAGAGTAAGCATCATGAATAACTCATTTATTATAATGGTGCTCGTGAAGTGTGGGAACTTTGTTTTGAATTAGTGTGATGAGTGAGACGATTATATATATAAAACTAAAAATAATATGGCATTAAGAGTGGGTGAGGTGGCGACAAATTGGATAGAAGGTGGTAGAGCCAAAACTAATCACATAATTAATTATTCATAATGATGGTGCCACACCGAGTCTTTTGCCACAACCTTGAATGTGGCTCATATTTGTTGCTTTGCGTCCTCTTCCCCGAACTTTGATTACTTACCTAGTCTAATTTTAAATGTAATAGTTTTTTAAAAAAATTATTTTATAATAAGTATAGGGAAAATCTCTTTATGGTCTGTGAGACCAAGAAAATGTTAAAAAAGCCTTAGAAGAAAATTTTGATGTCGAGAAGGTCTCAAGGAGTTGTTAAAACCTATAGATGAAGTTGTCAATATCTTATTAAAGGAGTTGTTAACGAGACCTTTTTGACATCGAATTTTCCCGAAACTTTTTTGATATTTTTTAGTTCCTTGGGACCTTAAAAGGGTTTTATAAAAAATATAAGACATCAATTTATTTAGTTTTATTAAACTTGGATAGATAGGCTGATTGGTTCATTCCGAAACCGACGAACCGGTTGGTAAATTGGTCTAGTTCGGCGCATCGACCTGGTTTACTTTTTTTTTTATATGTTTTTTTTTTAAAATTTTATATTAATAACTTTGAAATTTTCACTTTCTCATCGGTTTGGCTACAGGTTAGCTTAAATTTGACTTTGGTTTGACTAAATGACTTGAATAACTTTGATTTATTATGTCTCTCAAATTTATATTTTTTTCCTTAAACTTTCTTTATTTTGACTGCGCATATTAAGTGAGGAGATCATTTCTTTCAAATGAGTAGTTTTTAATATAAATATTTTTATAGGGATCATATCTTAAGCCACATGCGCAGAAACTATTTGTATGGTCTCTATTTCAAAGGTCAAACACGTTGAAGACAAACTGTCACATGGTAAACTCAAGAAGCTTCCTAATTCTGACTGACAAAAAAATACAATAAATATCACAATCCCACCTTTTGATAAAAAAATAATCACAACATACAAAAGAAAACATAATCTCTTCTCAAAGCAACTGATTATTGCATATACTAGTTTTTATTTTTTTTTTTAAATAACATTTGGATTATTTAACAATATAGAGCTTATATTTCCAACAGATCCCCTCGTTTTAAATAAGTTTATTATCTTTTAAATCTTAAAAAGAATAAAATACATAATAAAAACAATCTTTTAGTTGATACATTATAAATGATTATTCAAAGGACTACACATGCGGGCATCAAATTATCGTTCATAAACATGGTTTGCTTCTTTATATTGACATGGGCATAATATAAAAAAAAGCATTAAATAAATCACGAGAAAAATAAAAAACAGCCCCACCATACACGGCACTAGTTAGCTAGTCATTACCCATCTACCACCGAAAGAGAACACTCGAAAGTGGTATTATATATATATATATAAGCAAAAACATGGAACACGAGGACCTATTTGGGCAACACAAATGAAGAGGTGTGTGTGTGTTCATGTGGATGTACTATATCCTACATATTCCAAACATGGCTGAAAGATTAGCAGAGCCGAAGAAGAAGCTCGACAATAACACAGCTGCTGCGACCACCATAGCCTCCGGTGGCCGACGGTGTGTGGCGCCGTTTCTGTTGAAGACGTATGATTTGGTGGAAGAAGGAGGAGAAGCCAAAGGCAAGGAGGAGGAAGAAGAAGAAAGGAAGAGATCAGTAATAGTATCATGGAATGAGAAAGGAGATGGTTTTGTAGTGTGGCGTCCTGCAGAATTCTCAGAACTCATATTGCCAACATACTTCAAACACAACAACTTCTCCAGCTTCATCCGCCAATTGAACACCTACGTAAGTCTTTCCTAACGATGTCAAACACACTGACGTGGTGTGGTGTGATCCATGTAAACGATCCAACTACCAAATGAGATAATGACTTAAAACAACTTCTTCTTCTTCTTCGGTTATTCCTCGTATTTGTTAGTTTTGGACACAGAGAACATGTCTGGTAGTGGATCTGATGAATCATTTGGTTATAATATGATAACTACATTTTCGACAGTGGCATTTCACATTTGGCTCTATATATATGTGTGTGTGTTGATTGTTTTATTTAGACTTTTATGATGCTGGACAAAAAATTAGACTTTTATGTTATCTTGATGTATTTGTCAGATGATTTTGCGTAGGATTCTTGCTTTTTTTTACTTTTCAACTAACTAATTTAATCTTAGTGCTAAATAAATTTCATTTCGCCATCAATAAATGTTATTCTTTTTCATTGGCTACAAAAAAGAAAAAAAAGAAAGACCATTCGTTCAACTTTTGCAACCCAAGGTTATATATCTATTGAAAATGATGCATTATTAGTATAATGAAATAAAGCAATGCGCATGCAATTGTAACAGTACTTTTGACCCTTTTCGTTTCATGAAATGTTTTAGGGAAAATTACTCACAGGTCCCAAGGAAGACACATATTTACAGTTAGGTCCCTTGAATTTACGAAATTACTCTGAAGTCCCAAGGGACTTGAGTAATTATTTCAGAATGTAAAATTACTTTCTTTGCCCATAGTGCATATTTCACACGAGCGATTAACAACACAAAATGCATAAATTAACAACACAAAATGCATAAATTAACCACAACTTCGAAAACCTTCAATTTGTCATGTCTCACTTCCGGAAGTTGTAGTTAATTTATGCATTTTGTGTTGTTAATTTATGTATTTTGTGTTGTTAATCGCCTCTGGAAGTAAGATGAATGATGAAGGTTTGAGAAGTTGTGGTTAATTTATGCATTTTGTGTTGTTAATTTATGCATTTTGTGTTGTTAATCGCCTCTGGAAGTGAGAAATGACAAATTGAATATTTTCAGAAGTTGTGGTTAATTTATGCATTTTGTGTTGTTAATCGCCCGAAAGTGAGACATGACAAATTGAAAGTTTTGAAGTTGTGGTTAATTTATACATTTTGTGTTGTTAATTTATGCATTTTGTGTTGTTAATTGCTTCTGTGTGAAATATGCACTATGGGCAGCAAAGTAATTTTACATTCTGAGGGACTTCAGAGTAATTTCGTAAATTCAAGGGACCTAAATGTAAATATCTCTCTTCCTTGGGACCTATATGTAATTTTCCCAATGTTTTATTTTATGACATGGCACTTCAAATTTTAATTCATTTCTAACTCATTTTTTCAACTCTGACTTGGTACAATTTACTCTCCAAACTTTTAATTCAATCAAAATACACAATCCATTATTTTTTTTTCTCATTTAATAAATTAGGCCAAGTCATATATAGTTTGTCTTAAGTCATCCACTTATCCTATGTGGACATATATTTAATATCATATCACTTTCCTACTATTTAAAAGTAGAGAAAGAAGATTTTTATTCCCCTAATTATGAGGCGTGTAATCCATTTCTAATTTCTCGTTATTTAATTATTAAAGTATGTTATATTTAATAAGGATAAAGATTTTTCTATTTTTCTTATTTCGAGGGAAACGTATTGGAAGTGACTTATAATATAACTATGATATGAAAGTTATGTGTATGGATATGAAGATTGAGTTGCTTATAGATGTTAGTTGATGATTATTAATTAGGGGTTTAAGAAAGTGTCATCAAAGAGATGGGAATTCAAGCAGGAGAAATTTCAGAGAGGGAAGAAGAAGTTGCTGGTAGAGATAACGAGGAAGAAGTGTGAGCCAAGTGTTTTCCCTTCATACTTGAAGTCTTGTTCTGAAGAAACCAATAATCATGATCATGATCATGAATCACTGCTACAGCAGAACCAACACCTGAAGAAGCAGAACCAGCACTTGCAATCACAAGTCGCTCACTTCAAACAACTACAAACCAGGCTGTTGCATTGTGTCTCTCAATATATGGGCACCTCCCCAGAATAAAGCTAACACTATATATTCTTGATTCACATTTTATAACCACACACAACACTAGGTGTGCCAGCAATTGTATGTGGCCTTGTAGTTTAATGGTATGAAAGCTCTCCTGTAAATAAGAGGTCACAAGTTCAATCCCACTTATAATATCAAGCCCTGTAGTTTAGTGACATGAAAGCTCTCATATGTCACGGGTTCGATCCCATTTGTGACATCAGGTCTTGTAGCTTAGTAGCATGAAAGTTCTCTTGTAAATGAGAGGTCACATGTTCGATCCCACTTGTAACATAGATCATTAATGTCCATCCTTCTAAATCAAAACAATTGTATGTTATGTTTTATTGTAACATCAAGTCATCAGTGTATTTCCCTCAAAAGCAAAACAATCCTATTATTGCAAGATTTCCATGAAATTAAATATTAAGTATTGTTCTTCCGAGTATTTCTATGCATATTCATTAAAATTAAACATGAAGTGGCATGTAAGATATATGGCATTTTAAAGGCTATGTCATACAATTTTTTTCCTGAAATTTGAACACACATATGACTCTTTTCACTTTTAAATTTTGACCCAACAAAAAAAAAGCTCCAATAAGCTTTTTAAGTTTGTCTGAATGATCTGTGCAGCCATTTATTCTAATGTTCATTTTATTGTTATGATAGTATCATATATGAAGCGACAAACACATTAAATAGCAGTGGAGTTATTTACATAATTCATTAAAAAGCTTAAGGTATGAGAAAGCATCTATACATAATCAAAGTTCAAAAAGTAATACATAATTCTGGTAAAAAAAGAAGTAATACATAGTTTGACCAACCCTAAACAATTTTTAAATATAAATAATAATCATGATAACTGTGTTTCTCTTTTGTTTTTTTTGCCTTAGCACATATATTCTTTTATTGTAGACAATCATGTTTTAGTATTAATCTAATACTAATAAGATTTTAAATATAATAATCATGATAATTGTGTCTTTCCTTTTTTTTTTTTTTCACTAAACACATATATCCTTATGTTGAAGATAATCTTGTTCAAGCATTAATTTGTACTAATATGAGTACACTACTCCCTATTAATTTACTCAAAAATAGCTAAATAAAAATCCAGTTTACTATATATTACCACTTGTCTTAAATATAAAACTCAGTTAATTTTTTTAAAGAGATTAAGGAAGTTAAATAAGTTAACTTAATTATATCATATGTTGTGTGCCATCAAATTATATATCATTTCATAAGTTAGAAAAAATAGTTTCGAGAAAAAAATGATAAATGTAAATACTTTGAAGTAATTTAATTAGCTTTCTTAATATTTAAAAAAAAAAACAATTGTATCTTATATTTTTTGGGCCAGACATCTCGACCCTGCAAGTCCATAAAAATCTGGTTCAGGCCCACAAAAGACTACTTCTAGACCCAAGATTTGTAGGCCGATCTACGATAATAGTCTGAACTGGAAAGCTTATTTACAATTATGAGCCCAATAAACACCCAACTCAGGCCCATTCTTAAACCCTAAACCTCGCTGAAGCAAAAAACTGGCTCTCATGGCGATCATTTCCGTGTCCAGTGCTGGTGGAGTGTAGTAAACTGTCAAAGTGTCAGCAACGCTAGCCATGGAATCGAAGCTCTTTAGCAGATTCGCGATGCAAAGTTCGATTGCGAGTAGATCCTACTACACGAGTAGGATTAGGAAACCCTCCCTCTACAATAAAATCAGTCCACTTGGGAGCCCCAGCACCAGCGTGGTACCTGAGCTCGAGGATTGGGTCTATAAGGGGAACAAAATCCGCGTCGCCGAGCTTCAGCGCATCGTTCGAGATCTTCGCAAGCGCAGGAGGTTCACTCAAGCCCTAGAGGTCCTTTAACTCCTTTCAATGTCTCCGCACAGTACTAATTTTTGGCTAATTTCCAAGAATAGCATAAAGCGAAGACTATATTTGTGCTGACGGTGTGAATATTTGTGGACTTAATTTCTGTACCCATGGAACACTCGCAATAATATAATGGTCGTTTCAGAAATGATGCGCATGGACTAATTTGGTTGGTTGTGTTATTAGTTAGGACAACATTTTTTCAGGATTCTATTAATTGATAACTCATGTATGTAAACTTAAAGCATTGGGAATTGGTTTCATTTTTTAACAAATATATAATGTCTTTGATAACAAATGGTACAGAATTGTGAATTATGATGAATGAGGTGTTGAGAAGAGTTGCATAACGGTTGATATGGAGAGTTCTGTATGGAACATGATATGCAACTAACATGGTTTTATGTGAAATCATTGTGTTTAGACCTGTTCAAAATTTTTATTGTTTACTTGTATCTATCCTTAAATTGTGCTACTTGATGGGGCAGGTATCTGAGTGGATGAATAAGAATGGTGTATGCATATTTTCGCCCACTGAACATGCCGTGCATTTGGATCTGATGGGCAAAGTTCATGGATATGCTTCTGCTGAAGGCTATTTTAATAGCTTGAAAGAAGAAGATAAAAATAATAAGACATATGGGGCTCTCTTGAATTGCTATACACGGCAGCGCCAAACTGAGAAGGCCCTCTCCCATCTGCAGAAAATGGAGGAATTGGGGCTTGCTTCGTCCCCTCTAAGTTACAATGATATTATGTGTCTATACACCAACATTGGTCAGCTTGAGAAGGTCCCTGAAGTGCTAATCGAGATGAAAAAGAACAATGTTTTGCCTGACAACTTCTCCTATAGAATCTGTATCAATGCTTTTGGTGCAAGGTCTAATATTGATGGAATTGAAAGAACACTAAAAGAGATGGAAAACCAATCTCACATTGTCATGGACTGGAACACTTACGCTGTTGTGGCTGATCTCTATATAAAAGCAGGACTTCAGAGTAAAGCAGTAGATGCCCTTAAGAAAGCAGAGGAGCGGCTAGATAAGAAGGATGGCATTGGTTACAATTTTCTTATTTCTCTTTATGCTCGTCTTGGAGACAAGACTGAGGTCATCAGATTATGGGAACGGGAGAAGATTGATTGCAAGAGGTGCCTAAACAGAGATTTCACCACCATGTTAGAATCTCTGCTAAGGCTTGGTGAGCTGGATGAAGCTGAGAATGTCTTCAAGGAATGGGAGTCCTCTGGAAATTGTTATGATCCTCACATTCCGGATGTTGTCATCACTGGATACTCACAAAAAGGTTTGCACGAGAAAGCCGAAAGCATGTTGAAAAGCTTACAAAAGAGGGGGAAGGCGACCATGTCGAACAGTTGGTGTGAAGTGGCAGGTGCATACCTTCGCAAGGGTGAGATGGAGAAAGCATTTGATTGCTTTAAAGAAGCCCTACAGGCGGAAAATAAAGGATGGAAGCCGAATCCTAGGGTGTTCTCGGGCATAGTTTGTTGGCTTGGCGATAACGGAAGTGTTGAAGAAGTAGAATCTCTGGTGGGCTCTCTGAGAAAACTTGTCCCAGTAAACAGAAGAATGTACAACGCCCTCATCAAGGCTTATGTAAGACATGAAAAAGAAGTAGATGGGCTTTTGGATCGTATGAAGAAAGATAACATCGATGGAGACGAAAGAACGAAAGAAATTCTTGATATGAGGAAGCCGTAGACTTCAAAACTCACCTCAATTCTCCAGTTGCTTTAATCTCTGGCCAAACCATCATTGCCTTCGAAGTTCAAACAGTGTTTTTTCAGAATATCAAATTCTCCAATTAACAATGAACTGGGTCTGGTCGTTGATTGGGTTACAGTTTGTTTCTTCACTATAGTTTTTCACGACTGGAAATTTTCTATTTGCATCAATGCATTCTCTGTATCCTGCTTGTGGAGTTGGATTTGTTGAAAGTTGAACCCACAAAAAGTTGAGTTAGCGAACGGGAGAGGAGAATAACGTGCTTATCCTCTTTAATTTATTGGGTTTTTGGAGGTAAGTTTTTGATGTAATAAGCCTTGGATTATGGATATTGTCGGCATACTCATTGGATTATTTGTTAGGCAGTTATCTAAATGCTGTAAAGTGTGTCTTATTATTAGATGACTTATCATCTCTCACTTTTTACATTGAATGTGATAAGTTTAAACACTTCTCCACGTTTATATGGAGAGAACTTGAGAAGGAAGAAACTAAAGGGGCAAAGAGACCGGTAAATAAGCAGGAAAAAGATTCCGTGGATGCAGAAGTGCTGGAGGGGATTAGGTTATCAAGTTTCCTCTTTGATTTTTTTTTGATATAAGAGATGTGCCTACATTACAACTTGACAATTAGGTTATCAAGTTTCCTCTTTGATGTGACGTATATCTTTCAATATTTTTGGCACTGTAACTCCCAAAACCCTAGAATAAGAGGGAAGCTGAAATTGTTGGCAATATTCCTCGTATTGAGCATATAGAGAGAGTTTATTTTGATGCAGAGTACTTGATAACTAATGAAAAAGGAAGGTGAATTTGTTGGCAATCATAAATATTAAATACTTCAAAAGGTTCATTACAAATACTTCAGACAACAATAATAGGCGAAATGACCAAAACTCTCACACTCAATTCCATTTTTTCCCTAAAATGAGAAAAACCAAACTTAAGCCTTTGTCTCATGCTCCAAGCACATCATCCGCAGTTAAGATAAATTACTCTTAACTAGCACCTAAGGGCTTGATTCCAATGAGTATATTACTTTTGGAAATAACTCAGCATTTCGGATCTAATTTATTCAAGCTGATCAGGATTGTACCCGCAGTGTCACCTTCAATCCAATTTATAGACTGCTTTTCTAACATCTCCGTGATCTGTCCAAATTATAACAGAGTGTGATTGATTGTGCAAGAATCAATGGCCGTTAAGTATTATAATCAAAGTATTTATTTAATAATTTGAGCTTTAGGGCCAAAAGCAATCAATGCGATGCTAATGCCCCTTTCACCAAATGATCAAGGATTCAAGGTTTCAATCTCTTAGTTTGAGAGGATAAGGGAGAAATTACAACAAAATTAATCATGAAGTTGAGACTTAAACAACTCAAATTGGTGCTAGATAATATCACACGCAGTACTAGGAAATAAAGCAATTTTGAAAATCAGAAAACAGTTAACTAGTCAGATTTTAAATTTTTATCAGTTCTTAATTCTTACTAATTAATCATACAGGTAAGATACAATAGCAACTCAAGCTTAGATATTCCCCAATTCTTTTAAGATAAAGGGATTGTGTGTATGAGAGTTTTAAAGCTTTTCTTTTGTCTCTGAAAAGGAACATGATAGGCCAAGATTCATAGAAGTTCATCTGATTTAACTTCTCTTTAATCATGCATAGGAAAAAAAGGAGCTACTTAGGATGGCCAACATATATGAAGCTACCAACAAATAAGAAGCAAGGGGAATAGTTTTTTTCTTAAAAAAGTTAAAATAAAATGTAGCATCAACAATAATAATAATTAATAAATATCACAGTTATCATCTATACAACTTAAAATGTTTTCTACCATAATTACACGAAATCAGCTTATCTTACCCGTCTTTTTCTTTTTTGAATTCGAGAACTTTGAGTGACATTTTCATTACTTGCATCAATGATAACCTTGAGGTGATCGAATGCTGCAAGAGATAAGCAAATATTCCCTCAAAAAATGAAAGAAATAGAGTAGAAGATAAAAAGGACCAGAAGACTACATCAAATCAGTAGATCACAGTCATAATCATAACTCACATGGAATACCAGATAGAGTAGACAGATGACACTTTAATGAACGTATAGCCTCCCCTGCACTATAATCATGCAAGTCAAGCACAAGTTCTCGTGACTCCTCCTTCCTGCCAATAAATATAGTAAGAGAGAAATATTTTCATGCCAATCCCCTTAACAATAGTAGAATAGAATGTAATGAGCAGGCGTATTATAGAAGACACTAACTCAGTATCAACAATCATTTTACTAGATTCTTCATCTGCTTCACGCGCCTTTGTGCCATAAACTTGTCCCTGTCATCATCATAAATTATCAAAATGATGCATTTTAAGCAACTATGGCGTATTATAGAAATTGTACATTGCCTTGAACAATCATTTCAGAGATATGATGATAACAACCCAATATATCTTCAACCTAAATATTATGATGAAAAATATTAAGCCAGAATTTTTTTTTTTTTTTAAAAAAAAAGGCTTTGTCTTCCATGTCAAAATGGATCTTATCTTTTGGCATTGGTCTGATTTTTTTTACCTCGTCTAGAAGTTTCTTTGCTTTGTCATGTTCCCCATTCACAAATGCATCAACAGCCTGACAAGTAATCAAAAAGTCTACTTTAGACTCAAGAAAAGGCCCAAAAGATTGGATACAATTGCTTCATTGTGAGACAAAAAAAAAATCCTATTATAGAAACAAAGAATTGAACATACAGCTCTATGATATTCAATCATTGCTGCTCGGTACTCCTTCACAGCTTTACGGAGATTCTGGTACTTTTCTTCATCTTCTGGATCTGGTAAACATAAATCATATTTTGTACAAGAAAAATTGAACGTGGGACAAAATAAAGTACCCATATTATGTAACATTAAACTAAAGAAACAACTTATGGAGATGGGGTCTGCTTCTTGGAATGAAACAATCAATTCTTCCAATCACCAGCAGAGGCACACTTCCAAAACTTGGCCCACAGTGGGGACAGCATATAAATTGCCTATTAGCAGTGGAATCATTCTCAGGCTTAGGAATGGGGAGCAAGTTATGTAATCTTTATATGGCCAAAGAAGGCTTCAAAGGTTGCCTTGAAATTCAAGAAATTCATTAATTGACCACAATATAAAGGTCGTGCACAAGCGAGAGGGTAATGGATTGAGGAAAAATAATGAACGTTTCCTGATGTCAGGATTTTCACTTTTATCCCGAGAGACAACAGAATTTAAACTGGTTTCCATATTTAAATTTCTATAAAATAATTGAGATTTAAATTATATCAATTGACATGCCACAGAAAATAAATGCTGTAAACATTAACATAGGCATTTTTATTTAGATAGTTCTACCAAGTCAATAATTTTTGTGTATCAAACTCAAGTTGATTGCAAGGCTTGTTAATTGAAGGATACTTTTTGATTTCACAAATAGCATCTTGAATACTTTCTCAGATAGGGAAAAAGGGTTCTACTATCACTTTCTATCAAAGAATTAATATTTTTATTACAATAGCAACCTAATGTCAATACAAATGTGCTTCTACAAAAGTAATGTCACTAAGGAGTGGCTTTTTAATAACCAAATTTGCAAGAAATAAGTTTTGCAGAAAAGAGAAGAACATGAAGATTGAGGAAAAAAATATGTACCTATGTCATCTTGTCGTGAGAAATTAATGTCAAACTCGAATTCTTCCGGGGAGTCTTCAGGAGGTTCACTTGCCACTTTTCTGTATGGTGTAAACTTTTTCACGTCCTTCATTATTTTTTTAGGAGACTCTTCAGAATGCTCACGAAGTTGAAATAAAGAAGTCAAGACTTCTTTTTGAAGCTTTTCTATACCATTGCTTTGATAATGTAAATCAACTCCTTTGTTTGTAGTTATGCTTCTATTACCAAATAAACAAAGAGAAAACAAACTGAGACAGAAAATGTTTGTTCTACCCATTGTAGAATAAGGCCAATTAAAGCAAAAGACAAAGTAGACCCTCTCTTTTCTTTAACAGTGACCATGATTGTAACAGATGTAGTAGATATTAACAGATGCAAGAAAAGTAGAGCATACCCCAGATAATCTACATTCTGTGACTTTCTTTCATATGAAGGTACTTCAGATTTTAGTTTCCTATCTGTCGACTGTGAAAGCACAGTTAGATTTAAAAAAACCACATAGCAATCAAGATTAACATTAGAATTTCAAACTCTGACACTAAGCAAATGTTTTCTGCACAAAAGATGAATGTAAAAGATTTTATAGAACACAACACAAACAAAACAGAAGCCCAAAATGCTAGTTTTCTTCTTTAGACAATAATCAAGTGCATTAATATAAATAAACCTAAAGTATATTTCCAAACAGAGAAATAAACCAGTTATTTATAAAACAAAGGAGAAATTATAAATTTCATAGAAACCTTTCTGCAATCCTTGAAAGCAGTCAGTTTTATAAATCATTTACTTCCTCTACTTTACAAGGTTCCAAAAAAAGAAAAAAGAAAGAAAGAAAGAAAGAACGGCGTTTGATAGACAATAATAATTAATTACACATCATTATATGGCAGCTAATGCCATTGGCTACCCACAAATGCACAAACAATCAGAAAGTCCAAATGCAAAAAGATGAGAAAAAGAAAAAGAAATTTACTTTTTCCTTTCATTAGCAAAACCATATCAGAACTTTACAACATAAGTATAACAAGCATCCAACCAAATATTTAAAGGTGCAATATGCTTCTAATTAAACTCTACCCTGCAAGGGAAAGTTGTTTGACCTAACTTAACAAACATACAATTAAATCTGATTCATCAAAAGATATTTACTTCCTATTTCAAAATCAAGAACAGGAGTAAGCCAACACATAACCAATAATATGTTATATTCAGTAGGCATGCACACAGAAGTGTCCTGACTTATGTTAAATGCAGTTCTCCCCAATAAAGTCTAATTGAATCAATAAAGATCCAAGCTGAACACGACTTCATCCCTAGACCACATGCAATTGGTGAGGGTGCAAGTGCAATTGCAACTGACAGCAGATACCCCACTAGGACAATTATGTCAGTCAGATTCCTTCAGCAACCAAGATCAGATCACATAATCAGCTGCATTAGATGATAGCATGCCATATCCCTCCCCCTCCAAAAAAATATAAAATCTTTTTTCCTGTTTCCTCGGATTTAAGTTCATTAACCAGCAGAAATAGACAAATTGACACCCTTTTTCATTTAAAATATCACATACTTCAGTTTACAGGTAATACCTTCCAGTAGACATTTGTGAGTGGCGTGAGAAAAACTAAAAACTTAATGAGCTTCAATTTAAGCCTTGATATTCATACTTACCCTTGTAGAAGATTCGCCAACGACACGTGCTTTCTTGCCAAATGTTAAAATTGATCCATCCATCAACTTATCCATGCTCTGGATGATTTAAAATATATATAATATCGACATTAGTGGTGTTACTTGAGTGCCACAACAATGACATCAAATGTAAATTGACAGATGAAAATAAAAACAATGAGGAAAGTGAATGCATGAGAGCTCACACCCTTTGGGACATGAGATAATGACCAAGCAATTTAAACAATATACAAAGAATAAGAAACTCTCAAGTAGGATATACATATCCCAGAAAAGATCACTAAGCAGTAGAACGAGTCATTGTCAAGTTTGGGTGATCTAAACCCTAAACAAGCTAATAGGTATCAACATACAAATAACAATAACATCAATAGTAAAAAGTAGCTCAATAGAAGAAAAGCGAAAAAACACAAGGCAATTTTCATTTACCTTTTTCATATCATACCCGCAATTGCCTGCATGTTTTGCAAATGATGCAGATTAGCTTTTACCATCAAGATATTATAGCAATAAGTTAAAATAATAGAAGAGTAAAGGACAATTATTGTGCATTCTTTTCTTTTGGGACATGATATTTTTGTATGCCATATACATATAAACAGACCACTTGAATGTAAAGTGACAAAACATGGTTGCCAAGATCAAATAGTTTGACTTTTGACATCTTCATAGAATAAACATCTCATCATTCTTGAACTTATGGTAAATAGAAGAAAATGCAAATACCCCCTTCAACTTTGAGCCATTAGCAAAGATCCTCTCAAATTTGAAAAAAAAAGGGGGGGAAATAGCTTCCTCAATTATCACCCTTAATAGAGTAAACCGTAAAAGATGTGGACATTTTCTTAAAAGTGCGAATAGAACATGAAAAATCATTGAAAGCCATTAAATAATTATTTAAAAAGAAAACTCAGTTAAAAGATTAATTGAATGATAAAGATAATTAAGTAACAATTTGAAATTTCTATGATGGAAAAGAACGGATGAAACGAAAACCAGGGTCTATTATATGAAAAAGGTAGCATGTCATGTAATGTGTGGACAATGCCAATGACGAAAAGAAAAATAATATAAGCTTTTGACATTAGAGGTATACCCAGGACTTCCCGTATTTTCTCTCTATCAAGCTGAAAACCATCTCCAAGCATTTTAAATAAGAAATCTTCCATGTCCTGGTGAAGCTGATTATGGCTTGAAATATTTGGCTCACATTTCTCAGCCCAGATTTCAGACATTGTCAGCAAATTTGCATCCAACTTCAATGGCTTAGTTGTTCCATGATAAGACCTATTCGCTGATGGCATGGATCTTACATAATCCTTATCAAGCCTGCTTGAAACAATGCCAACTGAAACTGGGCAAACCTTGGGCTTCGGATATCTTTCTCGAAAGGAATTGTCAGAGGAAAAACTATCTGATGATTCTGTACATGCTTCAACCACAGCATCTGCATTAGGTGAATCGGTTGTTGAGGTTGAGGGGCTCCTCTGCATGCCAAACAATATTTCACCAGCCAGGTTTGCATCCTGATCGGCCTTACAATATGCAGAAGCTATTTCATCAAGAGTAAATGCTGATCCAAAGGCATCAAGCAAGCTACTTAATGCCTTTTCTTCATCACACTTGAATCTGATTTGACTGCAGACTTCCATGCCAATTATACTTCAATAACACTTTTGGGATCTAAAGGAAGAAAGTGTTAAGTACTGAAGCAAATATTAGTGTGCATCATCTAACAACTGAAAACTCGCAAGGACCGTTGTGAAAGCATATGAAATAGAACAAAGTGATGGGCCTAACAATTATTGGGACAGAACTTACAAGAGAAGGGCTAAGGGAATCCATGGCCCAATTCGACAAAGAATGGACTGGAGAAAGAAGGGGAACATGGGAATACTATTGTGTAACGACTTTTTGACATTGTCAGATGGTGGGAGTCCAATTTAGAGAGGGGGAGAAGGAGTGTGTGAGACTATCGAGTGGTTAGTGACGAGAGTGTGCTGGTCTCTCAAATAATACCAGGCTGTGTGGTTTCTTTTTTGGGTTGTTCTTGAGTCGCTGGGTGTGTGAACTTTCTTCTAGAAGGAAGTATAAGGGCTGTATTCTCTCATTTTACCTATATTAAAGAGGATACACAGTGAATATTTTCCATAATTTTCTTTCTTATTTGCCGGCTCTAACACAAAGTTGGCCTTATCACTTGTTTGAGACAAAAAACTTGATGCATGATGATATCTTGACATCCTAGGATCAAGATGAATCAACAGTTTTCTCAGAAAACTATCTAAGTATTTGTATATGGCATTGTGTGTATTTCTAATGCAGCCATACCCATGGGTTCACTTATGTTTCTAGTTTTCAAAAACAGGAGAATAAACAGATAGGCGAGAGAAAACGATATACATAAATTTGAAATATGATTAATATCAAATACAAAGGAAATTTAACAGAGTTGTGCTGGTAAATGACAGCAGGTACCAAAACAAGCCAAAAGCACCAGAATATCAGAAACTCACGGCCATTTTTCGGATACAAGAATAATCTAAAAGAAGATTTAGAGCTATACGCCTATATCAGTACATCGATTACATTAATGTAAGTTCACAAAAATAGATAGCATCTCGATAGTGGGAAGATAAGTTTCTCAGAAAACCATGAATAATTGTTGAGTGTTAGAACTTCTTTCATTAGATTATGCCCTCCCTATGGTAAATGGGTCAGGTGGCAACAATCATCTCAATTTAAGATATATGAACTTCGGTAATCAAATTTTCAGAGAAACACATGTACGAGAAAATTAAACACAGGTCTCAATAAATTCAAATTTTTACAAGTTTTACTGCGACTGACTTTTAAAAATGAAATTACTGATAACTCGCTCAATTAATGAAAATAAGTCCAAATTAAACATCAGACGGCACCGAAGTAGCAATAGCATTGCAATTAAACACCAAGCATTTAATCGCATTTGAAAAACAAACCAATCATTATTCGAGATATCAATTCTTAACGCAAGTGGGCGAAAATAAGAATCAATTTTAGATCTAGAAACGAAACCCAGATGCTTTTTCGACTTTCTGTTTTCATGAAACTGCAAATGTTAAACGCATGGAAGAAGAAATTTTCTTACACAAATGTACCAGAATATGAACAAGCAGAGGATCACTGAGTCTCTCATTAAGAATGAAATAGTGAAGGAGAAGACTGAAGGAACGTACCTGAGTGGGAGTGAAATGAGAACTGAGGAGAAGCCCACAACACTTTAGTACATGGACTCTATTAAATAGAAGCCGCGAACGAACAGTGTCATTACAGGGGATTTTAGCGGTAAATTAAGAAATCAATATATTTTTGTAGATAGTTGAGCGACAAATTTAAAGAACGGAACGAAAAAGATTCTCTTGGAAGCTGTCCAAGTCCATTGGGGCCTGGTTTATTCCACCAAAAGCGACTCCTTCCTTCGCAAGTTTTAATTTTAATTTTTTTTTTTCCAATCAATACTTCCTCGACAAGTTTTGCGTGTCCCTTCTATAGATTTTTTTTTTTTTTTGACGCATGTGATTAGGGATGGAAATAGGTCAGGCCCCTTTCAGGCGGGTATTTTCTGACTGGCTTTGTTTAGGGCGCAGTGCGGCGTGCTTTGTTTGTTAAAAAAAGGTAAAGGCGCCTATTTAACTGGCTTATATGTGTAAATACACCGCCATTTAGTTAAAGCTGGCATTGTAAAGCCTTCTACAGCGTTTACACATCAAATAAATATAATTATATTTATATAATATAACTAAAATAGTATTTATTGTTTTTATTTTTATATTCTATTAAAAGCCTACATTTATATGGCTTTTTATAGGCTCAAAGCCTTTTTATGGCCTTCAAAGCCTACATATGAGGCTTTTTAAAGCGCCTACATTGTAAGTAGCGCTTTAAAAAAGGCTTCGGCCCTACTAGGCCTTACGAAGGCTCGGACTGACCTTAAAAAAGCCTACATTCGAGCGCTTAGGCCCAAGCTCGCCTTTGACCTCATTACAGCTCAGCCTATTTAGCCAAAGTTCTACTGACCGACCCGACCTATTTCCATCCCTACATGTGATAAATCAAGAAATAATTTTTTTTACAACCTCCTAAATAAAACTAAAAAAAGAGCCAATAATATAATACTCCCTCTGATCCTAATTATAAGACTAAGTTACTTTTTTGGAGAGATTAAGGAAATTAATTAAATTATTGTAGAGTATTTTTATTTTTATTTTTTCTTCAAACTAATTAATTTGACTAATAAACTAATATATAATCTAAAGATACATAACATATTAAATGATTCAGTAACTTATTTAGCTTCCTTAATCTCTCAAAAAAAAAAAACTCAAGGTGCCTTATAATTAGGATCAGAGATAATAGCACATGCGCATTTATAAGTCATAAATTATCGGCTTCCCTCCTGTTCTCTATCAACTCCTCTCCTTTTCTTTGGAACGACATCATTTTGGTTTTAAAAGGGAGCAGCTGGTCCTTCTTCTTTAAAAAAAAAAAAAAATCAGTATACTAACCGATACTAAAAAAAATCTTCATGATCTTAACCGATACTAAAAATACTTCATAATCTTAAAAAATTATTTTAAGATTTTGGAAAAAAAAATATTTTAAGTCTTGATTGATATTAAAAAGATAATGCAAGATCTTGAATGTACTAAAAAATAGTTCAAGATACTAATCGATAAAAAGATATTTTAAGATATTGAAAAAATACTTTATAATCTTAAAAAATTATTTTAGAGTCTTAAAAAAATATTTTAGGGTATTGACTAGTACTTAAAAGGATATTTCAAGATCTGATCAAGCTTTTGAAAAAAATATTTCATATTTTATGAAAAAAAAAAAGGTATCAATCAATATCGTTCGGTATCCGAAATATCCTTTTAATGTCTGTCAAGCACTCTAAAATAATCTTCTTCTTTTCTTTTTTTTTTTTTTCTTTTTTTTTTAAAAGACCAGCCCCTCCCTTTTTGCGCCAAAACGGCGCCGTTGCGAAGAAAAGGGGGAGTAGATATTATCACAATGTATTTTAAAAAAAATTCTGATGTGCATTTATTTATAGATAACTGAGGCCGAGGCTTGTCCCTAATGCACTTCCCTGTTAGTTGCGGAATCAACCATAATAATATATTGAGAATAAAAATGTGGAGTATTGTATTTTTAATAGGTGTTTAGTAAAATACAAAATATCGATAATATAGTTATAAGCTAATTTTGTGAGCTAATTAACACATTCAATGTACGGAATACATTGGTTTGCGAAATATGGATCAATTCCCTGCAAACGCTATTCTAGTTTCACGTTGAAGACAACGCCAAACAGACTGTCATTGATTTCCTTAGAAGCATAGTATATAAAATAGTGTGTATAACGCCCCTAACACATTTTCCGATCGAAATGTGAAACGCGTGGGCTGTTTCTACGTTTCAATTATTTTAAAAATGTGATTTTTGAGTGAATGTAGACCCCACAAACTCAAATAACCTTTCGTTAGCTTCTTAGCAATTGTTATTCTAGGCTTTGTTTGATTGGAGGGTAAGAGGGAGAGGGAGGGGAGAGGACATAAAATTTTGACCAAAATGCCCATGAGAAATTTAGTAAATTACATGGCTTTTTACATCATTTTTCGCATATTAACTTTGGAAGCATATCACATTAGGGTCATATCTGACTTTTCACGCTAGAGATGGACACCTCTCCTCCCTCCCTCAACTCCAACCAAACATAGGCCTAATGTCACGTTGAAAGAAACACCAAAATTGTCGTTGGTTTCCTTGTAACCTTGATGTACCGAACACATTTCGAAGTGTGAAACGCATAGGGTACTTTTACGTTTCAATTATTTAAAATTGGGATTTTTTTTTTTTTGTGAGTGTGAACCCTTCAAAACAAACCATCATTAGCTTCTTTACCCATACTATTCTAGTGTCACGATAAAGGCAATAGTGACCAAATTAACATTAGTTTCCTTGAAAACATAGTCTATAAAATAGGATAAATAACGCTTCTAACACATTTTACTAAGTTTGAAAAGCATATTACTCCGGTCATATTTATATATATATATTTTTTTTTGGGTAATACAGGCAAGCCGTAGCTTGAGAAGGTAAAATAGGGACTAAACTATGGAAATCTAGCCCTAAGTACAACAAACTTGGTATAGAACTAAGACCGGCAGGCCAATTGGTCCTTCAACACCATATCAAGGCACCCCTCAGGAGTTGTTGGGATAAGAATCACGTCCGCATCAGCAGGAGCATCATGGCCTTCCTTGACCAAATAGTCAGCACATGCAATGTTGTCTCTTGGGGTATAGTAACGCTTCACGTTCCACTCCCGGAAAAGAAGATCTTTGATCTCGCCGATGATGTGTCTCAGTGGGTGGTCATCATAATTTATAATTTTTTTTAATTAAGTCATACATATCAAGGAGATGTAGTAATGATTATGGGCTAAATTTTCAACGTTGCCCTCTTATGAATGTATATTTTTCAACTCTTTATTCTTTCTCTATTTTCATTTGTAGAATTAATATGGATAAAATTGTCACAATCTCATTTATTACGAAATATGACTTATAAATAAGACCAATTTTTTTTAGTCAAAAGAGACTTATAAATAAATAAAATCAGAATAGGCTATTTTTTCGTGTCAATTATTTAAAAATTAGAATTCTGATTTGTGAGACGGATGCGGACCCCCCGAAACAACCTATGATTATCATCCTTAAAAACATGGTCTATAAAATAGGGATTTTTACCAAAATAAGCTTTTTAAAAAAAAAAAAAAAAATTACAGATTACTCCACCGTGCAAAGTATTAACCAAACTAAGGTTCACGTCATCCATGGCGGCGGGAGGGGTTGCGTAGGCGGTCCGTGGCGTGAGGGGAGAGGACGCCATCGTACCATGAGGGTTGTTCACGCTACGAGATGGCGTGATCACGTGTCACGCCTCCTTCTTTGGCGTGAACACGTGTCACGCGGCTAGTGGTGTGGACAACATTAACGCCACTAGCTGCGTGGCACTCCTCCACGCCACCTTGTGGCGTGCATCCGGCTTTCAGTCGCGTGCATCCGGCACGCGGCTTCATGGCGAGATTCTCTGCGTGGTCGAGACGACACACGCCCCCCCCATCCGCTTCTTTTTTTTTTTATTTAATTTTTTTCCCCTACCCGTGACCCCCTTCCCCCCCTTTTTTTTTTTAATTTTTTTTTTTTTGGTATATAACCTCCAACCCCGTGACCCCTCCCCCCCCCCCTTTTTTTGTCCACCCAACCCGTGACCCTCTACCCTTTTTTTTTTATTAAAAAAAAAAAAATTTGTAGTACTAAAACTTTGTCATTCCTATATTATCACATCACGTGGGTACGAAATGCCTACAATCATTGTACAGACAGCCCAACACACATCCGGGAGGATTTTAACACAGCAAAAGACTCCTTATTTATAAAATAAAAATTGGCAAGAGACCCCCTCCCCCTTATTTATATGCCCGTGACTCCTTCACTCCCTTTGCCTCCATGCGTGACTCATTTTCTTTCTCTCCTTTCATTCATTCGTTCTTTACTCATCTGGAAACTCCGTCCGACCTCCATCACCATTCACTCTTGCCCTCATTTGGAATACTCCCTCCATCTTCTCCCTCCATCTTCTTCATTCTGTTTGTTGAATTTTTTTTGTTTTCTTCTTTAATTCCATTTATACAGTGTGTTTCTTCTTTTGTTCAGTTACAATTTTTGTTGTTGTTATTTGTTTTATCTATATTTTAATCTACTTTTTCATAATATAAATTACAGAAAAATGAGTCAAATTCGTTCATTTGTATATTATAATGGTTCTAAAAATATAGGTCCAAACGGATTGAGCTTTGATGGTGAAAAAAGAGGAATTTTTATTGCTCGAGGATGTCCCATTTGAAGAGTTACATGAAAAGATCCGACAAAAGTTAAAGTTGGAACAAAATCGGGTAATATCTTCGGTGATGGGTAGGCTGCCTTGTGGAAACCACAAATATGTGGGCCTTGAGATATCCGATAATGAAGATGTGGAATTTTTTGTTCAAACATTCAACGAAAATCGTTCGTCCCAATTCGCTGAGTTATATGTGGATATTGAGACGTCAGAGGAGGGCGTACCAGTACCGACGCATGGACTCCATCAGTCACAGTATATGGCAGGTACCTCTCATCAGCCAACACAATCAACCGTTGCGCTGGGAGAAGAAAACGATGACTATATGGTAGATGAAACGACAATGACGAAGAGGAGCAAGCGAGAAGAAGATGAAGACACTTTATTAGAAAACGACCATGATCAAAATGATAGTGATGCAAATGACGAACATCGAGGTAATCATTATATGATTTATTTTTTATAGGTTACCATATTTTTGCAAAAATTGAATTATGTGTGAACATGCAGATATTACATCGTTTTGGAATGACATTCCACATTATGAAATTTGTAAATGAAGATTACCCGGATGAGGATATACTAGATGTGGAAGGTTTGGGCGGGTCCGTGGGCAAGAGGAGATGAATTATATTTGAAACAAGAGTTCGGTCAAAGAATGATTTGCAATCTGCAATAAAACATTATTGCATGAAGCAACATCATGAATCTAGAGTGGTTGACAAGACTACGAAATATACTCAATGAAATGTCGGAATCAAGATCAAGGTTGCGATTGGAGGTACGAGCAATTAAACCGAAGAACAAGAACACTTGGGTGGTAACTAAATGGGTTGGAAGTCATAGTTGTGTCAACCAAAATCTCTCCCAAGATCACAAACAACTTGATTCTAAAATTATTTCGAGGTCATAATAGGTATGATGCGAGAATACAATATGAGAATTTGTGAATTTATTTGTGTTTGTCGGTGAATATAAATAACATTCATAGTGTACACTTTTTATTATTGGTTTTGCGAGACATGGTTAAGGAAACACCTTGCACTGTGATCATGATACAAGAAAGGGTATTTGGAATGTTTGGTTATCATGTTTCCTACGGGAAGGCATGGAAGGCAAAACAAAAAGCAATAGCTAAGATTTACGATGATTGGGAGGAGTCATACGCGTTCCTGCCAAGATGGTTCGAGCACATGTTAAAATTTTTCCCGGGATCTATTTATCATATTGAACATGGACCGTATATTGTTGATCGGGTTGTGAATGGGATTCGTGTTTTTCAATGTACATTTTGGACGTTGATCAATGTCGTGCAAAGCATTCCAATGGTGCAAACCGAGTTATACAAGTGGACGGAACGCATTTATACGGTAAGTATAAGGGGACATTATTGATTGCAACAGCCCAAGATGGAAATAATGAGATCCCGCCGATTGCATTTGCAATTGTTGAAGGTGAAACGAAGGAAGCATTGGAGTATTTTTTGTCTTCCATACGACTGTATGTTACAAATAAAGTTGGTCTGTGTCTTATTTCGATTGTCACAAAAGCATAATATCGTCATCCGCAATGAGTATCTTGGTTGGCGACCTCCTAATGCGTACCATGTGTTTTGCATTCGTCATGTTGCCAACAACTTTAATACCCGCTTCAAGGACCATGGGTTGAAGAACAAATTAATGAGATTAGGTAATAGTCTCTAAGCTGATGTGTAGTGACATTCATTCTTTTCATTACTTTACACTGCTTGTTGTGTCTTTCTCGCTTTTTACGGGATATGTGCCAAACAAAATTCACTTCGATGCATTATATGCCGAGTTCTGCCGTTACAGTGATGAAGTGGCTGCATGGATTGAAAGAATTCCAAAAGAGCAATGGTGTTGGAGCTATGATGAGGATGGACGAAGATACGGTCATATGACAACCAATTTGTCCGAGTCAATCAATAAGGTATTCAGGGGAGCGAGGAACATACCCATAACATCGTTGGTCAAATGCACTTATAGTCGACTTGTTCAATACTGGGTCAAAAGAGGGACCAAAGCACAACAGGATGCATTGACCGGAAAGCACGTGTGTACAAAAGCTGACCCTCAATCGTAGCTGAGTGCTCGTCCCAGTGGCCCCAATGACGGTCAAACCAGCCCATCTTGATATTTCCATCAATCAATTCAGATGGGAGTGGAGTCACACCCATGTATTGCTGCATAATTGCTGCCCAGTTGCCATGCGTTCGCCGGAAACTACTCGACCCTCAGTCGACAAACCTAAAATGGCCTCTACATCCTGTAGAGTAATAGTCATCTCACCGACCGGCATATGGAAGGTGTGAGTCTCTGGCCTCCACCTCTCAACCAAAGCAGAAATAAGGTATTTGTCAATCTGCACCAACATAAAAGTAAAGAACAAATATGTAAGGGTCTTTTATTATCCGTCTCACGTACAAACAACTAAATGCATATAATTAATTACATAAACAATTTTAAAACATACCGGGGATTTCTTCACGCGAGCCACGTTCCAGAAACCTGCACGCATAAGGTGCTCCTGCAAATCTAGTGGGAAGAGATCTAGGTCATGGGTATCTGCCGAAGACCCTTGTGAGGCTCGCCTCACCCTCAAGACATTGCAATCTCTTGTGTTCCATGCAACTTGTGATCGGTGTGCAGGTTGCACCTCCTCATTAAGAACTCCCCACTCTTTGGGGTAGGGCTCAATATTGCAAGCGTGTTGGTCATCCATTTGACTAATAAAAATTTACAATAACACAACATGTTATTAATTCAAGTAATTATTATTCTCTAAATAATTAATTACTGATTTAATTATTTGAGTAATTTCTTAAATCAAATTTAACTAATAATAATATTTTACATTTTATCTATCAAATTATTATTTTACAAAATATGAAATAATTAGTTGTATCTTCGTCTCCGCCGGGCAACACTATTTTCATATTAGGGTTTTAATTTGTAGATCATTTAGGTACTCAAAATTATTTCTATTCAATAAACTCCCTTTATGAATATTGTTCTATTCAACTTGGTCTTTCTAATGGATATATTTTTTAGGCGATTAAAATAAACTTATTTATGGGTTAGAGTTTGGAGGAAGTGTTGAGTTTGAACAATATACAACCATATGATTGTCGAGCTATTTTGATAGTCAAGTTCTATGACTTCAAAATTAATTAATCGTTATCTTGAGAATTTAGAAAATTAATTTGTATTTAACAACCATATAATTTTTTATTTAAAAAATTTAGAATTTTTTTATATGATCTTTTCACCGATTAAATATGAGTTAAATGATTGATTTAGATTTGATAGAGGTATCATTGAATTCTTGATGTTGCAGCTTTGAGGTTTAAGCTTGAAATTAGAAAGTTGGAATTTCATATTTGAGAATTTTGAGATTTTTTTTTTTTTTTAAGTAAGATATTTGGGAGTAATTAAAGATTAAATTGAGTGATTGGAATTTTTAAAGGAAATATAAATTTGGTGTTGGAATGATTAATTATGGTTTATGAGAGATTTGAGAATTTTTTTCTTACTTGGAAATTACAACCCTTAATTATTTATATAGTTAAATAATGTAGTGTGTGTTTATATATATATCATGAATATGTATATATTATTAATAATTAAATTAATTACTTGTAAACTGATTGTGGTGATGATGTGCATTGTGTATATTGAGTTGTGACTTGTTCGTGTTGTCCATCTTTAAGGTTTATAATTTACATACAAAATAAATTATTGATTTTGATTTTAATAATTAAATTAATTACTTGTAAGTGATTAAGCATCTATCCTACCCGGTACGGTATGTATTTATTAAGAAATTAATGTATATGATTAAAAGTTAAATCCTATTATTAAACAATAAACATAACAACAAAATTAGATGTTAAGTATTTTATTAAGCATCTATAATAAATTGCATGTAAGCTAATTCCAATTATTAAACAATAAACATAAAAAAAAATTAAATTTTACCTGTACAAATGTGAAGTCAGTGAGACAGACAATTTGCAACTCCTTCTTCTCAATATTTTAAAGTTTCTCTCTAGACTCTAAGTGTTTTTTCAGAGATGGACAATGGAAGGTTGATGAGGTGTGTATGTGCGTGAATGTGGGAGAGGGAAGGAGTGAGTGAAAAAGAATGACAAAAACATGGAGTTTCCTAATAATGAGGGAGAGAGGGAAGGAGTGAAAGTGGGTGGTGAGAGTGAAAAAATAAGAGAAAAAATTGGACCACGGAGGGGAAGGAGGCGGATGAGGAAGGATGAAGAAAATGGAAGAATGGAAGAGTGAAAAGTGAAAAATGGAAGAATGAAGGAGTGGGAATGAGATAGAGGGGAGCTTTGAACCGGAAAAAAAAAATGGGAATGGGGAGTAAGGTGTTGCGTGTTGGGGGTGGGGGTCGGGTTGGGGCGGTTTGCGGAGCGGCGTTTGGGGGGCTGGTCGGGGTAGGGGGCTTTAGCGGGGACAGAGAATCTCTCGCCATGGAGTTGATGCACGCCACGAGGTGGCGTGGAGGAGTGCCACGCGGCTAGTGGCGTTAATGTTGTCCACGCCACTAGGCGCGTGACACGTGTTCACGCCAGCAAGGAGGCGTGACACGTGATCACGCCATCTATAGCATGAACAGCCCTCACGGTACAGATGGCATCCTCTCCCCTCACGCCACGAGCCGCCTACGCAACCCCTCGGCGCCATGGATGACGTGAACCTTAGTTTGGTTAATACTTTGCACGGTGGAGTAAACGGTAATTTTTTTAAAAAAAGCTTATTTTGGTAAAAATCCCCTATAAAATAGCAACTGCCTCTAATATATTTTCTTAAGTATGAAATATATAAGCTGCTTTTTTAAAATCAATTATTTAGAAATATTAATCTGAACAAGGAACCCAAACCCAGTGAGCCCGCCCGTAATCAGTGCAATTGGGTCATTTTGAATCCGTACAAAAATGGCCCATAATGGGTTGGGTTAAAACCCGACTATTTAAAACTTAAATGGGCGGGCTATGGGCACATCTTTTGATTGCTTATACCGCCCATTTAATTAATTTTTTTAAAAAAATTAAATATATGGAAAGAGGATAGGATACCGAGGGTGTGAAACTGGATATGACGAAGAAATAAAAGTAACTTCTTCACTTGGGATGAATTTTTTGGCTACCAACAATATTCGTGGAATTGATAAATAGGACTGTGAATAAATCAGTTATAAGTTTTCTTTATTTTATACGTATTAACTAGTTTAGAACCCGCCCAATACCGGGCACAAAGGGAAAAAAAAGGACCAAAATCTTATAGTAAAAAAACACAGAAAAAAGATATGATCTTGTATTATATTTTGAAAACACACCAATAGGCCTGTCACAACATCTCTAATATTATATTGGGTTAAGGTGCAGATTTACCAACAAATTATTATCCGAGGAGCATTTGGCACAAAAAACAATTGAAGAGACCAAATTGGCCAACGAACTATTAAAAAGTGAAAAAAAGAATACCAAATAACTATTAAAAAAAAAAGGGGTTAAGGTGCAATATTACCAACGAACTATTGGTCTAAGTGCAGCCAACACAATGAACTATTTTTTAGACCAAAAATACAAAATAACTCTTGAATTGATAAAATTACCACAATGACGTTTGAACAGTGCAAACCTCCGTCTTCAGCCCTGGAATGAGGGAAATCAATTGACATGTAGGACAACACGTGGCTTGGTGAGGCGTGAGTCAGCTACAACGTGGAAGGGAAGGGAGTAATCGATTGAAAGCAATTACTAGCCTAGGGTTCAATCGATTTGGGGGGGAAAAACAGACTGGAGATCGTCGTCACTGGGAACCCACCATCATCGACAGAAAAGGCGATCTTGAATGGCATCATCTGCCTCGTCGTCGACTGGAAGATGCAGGTGGAGGGTGGTCCTACTTCGACAACCGAGTCGGGAGGAGGACTATGAACCTCCGAGGAGGTGTTGCAATCATAGAATGGTGGCGTCGAGATGGACGGCGTGGATCGACGGCAACCCGTGTCGGAGATTCTACGGTTTGCCCATTGTACAACCAGGTAAGCAACCCACGTCGGAGGTTCTCTGACTGTTGATTCCTTGCAACCGAGTCGCATTTGTGTAGAATGATTGAAGCTTACATTACTATGAGTGCTTTGTTGTTGTATTTGCAATCGAAAAGCGTGAATCGCTTCTTCTTTTTCTTGGTTTCTAAGGTGTGTTTTTTTTCTTTTATTTGCTACGGAGTATGTTTGGTTTCCTTCATTTGCTAGTTTTTTTCATTGGCTACACTTTGATGAGAAATGAGAAAAGCATAGTTATGCAGAAAAACCTCAAGTACGGCATATTACAGATTCTGTCCATTTATGCGATTCTTTTCGTGTTAGTGGTGTTCCTAGTCAAATATGATTTTCTTTTACATCACATCACGAGTTATCCTTGTGTTCATTATTTAGCTTGTTTACAAAATAAATTGGTTTAGATGTAAAATAGATGATCAATCATCGGCTAAATTTTGACGAGAAGTAGAATATAAATCTCTGCGTTTTATCAATGTAAATAGCCCGTGATCAGTTTAAACCAGAAATGTAAGAAACTATGTCCTTCTTCAATGTAAATAGGCGGTGATCAGTTTAATCTCTTTTATCATGGAGCTTTGAGATATTGCATGCTCGTTGGGCTATGCTTGCATCTGTTGGTGCTCTGGTTCCTGAAATACTAGTGGGGTGTTTAAATTGAAATATAGATATTTCCAAGCACAAGACATTATAATTAAAAATTCAATATTGGACTAAAATGTTTTATTTTAAAAGAGATTTATTAATGAATATTTTAAGTTAAAAGATTTATCTTTTTGATTAATAGCAAAGTGACAAGCATGGATGGTTTTTGTTTTTTTTTGTTTCAATAAGTTTGATGAATTTGCTTGAATATGGTGACATTAAAATTTTTGGGTCCACCACTGGGTGGTTGGTGACATTTTTCATCTAACCGAATTTGTGAACACAGGATGGGGCGTGTGGATTCTTCGCTTGGCATGATAATGAGTTTGGGGAGAGGGAAAATACCGTGATTAAGGAGCTTTTAGATGACATTGACAAATTATATGATGAAAATTGCAAACTTCGAAGAGCAGAGCATGGGCAGAGACTTAGTGAAGAGCTTGATGCAATACATGGTGAATTGAGGAAGCTTAAACGCAGTTATATGATGTGGAACTTAGGAAGAGGGAAAACAAGTTTAAAGTAGCAATGACATTGTTATTTTGTACATGTGTTTGGTTGTGTGTATTGTATGTGAAGATGTAATTGGTATATGTAATTTTTTTGCGGTTTAAATTAGGTACTTATGTAGGTGTAGTATGCAATAGATAGTGGTATCTCCTGTTGGAAGTTGTGGGAGGTTAGGAACAGGATAGTTTTTGTTGATGCAGTATTGTCAGCTGAGAGGATTTTTGTTTCTCTAGGTTCAACCCTCTTTTGGTAGCCTTGTACTTTATTAGTTAATTTTATGTATTCCTCTAATGCACATTGTATTGTTGTATTCCAAAACAGAAATGTTAGTCATTTATATTGTTTTTTCTTTATTAGTTCTACACCAAAAATTTGAAATTCTTTATTTATTTTTCTATTATTTACTTAAAACTCCATTGCCGGAAATTTAAAACTTCAAAGTTTACATTGATTTTATTTAACCATTGTTGAACTTTAAATGATTCTCTTTTGTGGATTATTCCTTTTTTAATTGATTTTGATTCATATTCATTCTATATATAGGTAGTTTAATTTCCAGAAATTGAATCCTCTAGAGGCATGAAATCTTATAGTTGGGAGAGTGACATAAATGGTGGGAGCTTGTGTGGGATTATCTTTCTCTCTTTATACCCATTATCTCTTCTCTATATCTCTCTTTAACTGCACTATATGCAGAGGACTTGAGTGGTCAAAAATTTTAACAGGACTCTTGCAGCCTCATGTTCAAAATCACATTAAAATGACATCCAATGCCTTTGCCTAATCAACCCCAATATAGTCAACCGATCCTACCTCAAACTATTCAAAATAATACAATCTCAATCTAATAATCATCTATGACCAATATAGGCCGGACTCTATGCGAGAACCTTGCCCGAGAATTCCAATATGCGAACATGCAGACGGTAGCAAAAGGGGACCACCATTAGCTAGAATTCTAACATGTAGAATAACCTTCTGCAACCGAATCAGTTGCAGTCTAATCAGCAATCTGTTATGCAAGCAACAAGCATCAATAACCCAACAGCCAATATTGCCTTCACAGCAACAGCACTTTATGGGGAACAATGCAACAATAAACAGAATATTGGAAACAACGCAAAAATAATCCAAGGATAATTTATAATTGCCAAGCACATATCAAGCCAGAGGCCAGAGGCACATTGCTATCAGCTTCAAAGTACATAAACAAAATATACATAAAGTCAAAGTTGCTGTCAGCTTCAAAGTATATAACATTGCTGTCAGCTTCAAAGTATATAACAAGCCAGAGACCAGAGGCACATTGCTAGCTAGAGTTAGCCCAAAATATACAAAAACTACAGTCAGACTTGCTTTCAATATACATAAAACGTGGAAATTTTCCACATATACACCAAAATCACCCAAACAAAAAGTATCCTAAACAAGTCATTTTGGCCTAGAGTTAGCCATCTGCCTGGTCATAATCTGCTCCCCTTGTTGCTGCTATTGTGATGTTCGGCTTCTCATGAATTGCTGGCTCTGTATACGGAGTTGTGAGCTGCTGATGCTTGGTTGGCCCTTCCATCGCAATCCAGGTGGGTTCACAGCTAGTGGCGAATCAGTACAACTAGGAGAAGTGAAGCCAATCTTCCTGAAACCATCTTGGGAGGATGATGTTGCAACTGCTGACTTTTTCATTTCTTTCTCATTTGGAATTGGAAATTTTGTTGTAGGGTTGGCAATAGGCAACAACTCAGGCGGGGTACCTTCCTCAATGACATTTTCACTCCGTAATCCGGGCTACAAAAAAAGAATGCACATGGTCATATATATAACAAAAAAACTAAACTCGATATTGAAATGAGTATGTGTAACTTACATTGTAAACACTTCTACCACTATCCTCATCAACCATTATTCCAAACCTAAATGGCCTTACTGCTCTGTAACTTCTTTTCCTTCCCGTTGACTGGTTTCCAGATTCACTAGGTGTTGAAGTTTGTTGTGTACTTGCAGCTGGAGTAGACGAGAGGATTGCAAATGAACTATCATGTTGGCTGGATGCCAGAGGGTGTTTCTTCTTTCCTAAACGAGGATTGCTCGAGGGGGTGCCTGAAATAATAAATATAACATGTAATACAACAAGAATTATTGTAACATACAGTAGCAATACTATGCAGATCCATTTGTAACAATACTACTAATTAAATTTATAAACATACTATGTAGATCCATTTTGTGATTAAATAATCTTGCAACTATATATTCCAGCAATTTGTTTCCAGTAGGAGTCACATGAGAAATTCACATCACATTAACAAAGGGGAGAACCACAATCTAACAAAATTAAATATATGAATTAAAATTATATGAATTGTGAATTAAATTACCTCTTTGCATGTGCTTCTATTATGTCCCGTTGTTTTACAGACGCTACACTTCATAACAGTGCCTTTTCTGCTGATTCGTTCAACATGGGAAGTTGAAGGTGAAGCATTGTTGTCACCAACTTGGCTGCTGTTGGTCGCAGTCAATGTCGTGTATCTATTCAACCTTCTTTGTGGTTCTTCAGTCCTCTTTCTTTTCTTTGGAGGTCTGCTCGGTAATTTGGATATGGGTGGGGGTAGCATGGGGCCAAACTTGTGTGTTTCCCAAAATACTTGTCCTCTAACAGGTTGGAATTTCGTTCTATAGCTCGCTAGATATGTATCCCTATGGTAATACCGTGAAATTTGAGTGGCGGGATCTAGCTTGACTTGGTACATCGCACAGATCGCATGTTGGGATGGGATTCTGGTTAAATCCCAAGCTTGACAAGTACATACTTTCCTACTAAGGTCAACTGTGTGCCTATCCTTCCCCTCAGTGACCTCATACCCTTCATCACCATTAAAGGCTATCCTACAATTTACAGCCAAGTACCTATTTGTCTCAAAAAATTCAATACATTTTGGGCTATGGTTGGCCTTCCAAGTGGTTACTATTTGCTCACTAGCGGCCCATTTTTCCATCAACTTAATCCTAATGCCATCAAACATTTTAATTACAGGAAAATACCTACACTCATTTATCCAAGCATTAAAACTCTCACTCACATTATTGTCTACCACCATAGACAAGCATCTGCAACTAAAAATGCTCTTACCCATCCCTTAACAGGGTAACTCACTCACCGTTTGCTCCTTAAACATGTCTGCTTTGCCTTGTGCACTTTCTCCAAGGTCAAGTGAGGATCTCAGCCATTGTATGAACCAACTCCAATTAACGAGTTGTCTCCTTCTCAGTCAAAGCAAAAGCTAGTGAGAACATACTATCGTTTGCATATAAACCCACAAATGATCAACAAAATGCCCCTAGCTTTCCCTTTCAAAAAAGTTCCATCTAGCCCAATAAATGGGCGACAACCTAATTTCCACCCGACCTAATAGTTTAATGACATAAGACAGCACATTAGAGACACCTAGAGTAATTGGCCAAAATATTTACAAGGTCTGAAAAGGTATTAAAGTGCTTCTTTCACTAACAGACAGCCAATTAATTGACTAAAAGACAGCAAATTAATTCACTAACACACATCAAATTAATTGACTAAAAGACAGCAAATTAATTCACTAACACACAACAAATTAATTGACTAAAAGATAGCAAATTAATTCACTAATAGAGATAGACAGCAAATTCACTAACAGAGGCAAACAGCAAATTCACTAACAAGCCAGACAACAAATTCAGTAACAAAGACACAAAATGCACTAACACACAACAATTAATTAACGTGCTTCTTTCAAATGGCCAGCAACATGTAAAAGGTATTGTAAGAGAATATGACATACATACCTTAGATGCATTAAAACAGATGTACATTCTTTTAAATACCCTCCTTCCTTGATCTAAAGCATCACCGCTTAACTCCACACTAACATTGGATCTCGGATTCGACACTTTCAACTCATTGCAGTAAGCTTCCAACTTGGCATACTCATCTGCGAAACTCCCATCCATGACCTCCATTATCATCCTTTTAGCCCTCTTACACTTATGTCTGCGACGTGAGGCGGTTTCAAATCATGCTCAACCTCCTTCTTCATCTCGGTTACAGCATCGAGGATTATCTTGGACTTTATCCTTGAAGTATTCAGCTAGCCACCTCGCACTTGCCCTTTGATTCTTATAAACTCTAGCACACATGTGCTCATGATTCAGTGTTTTCACCATGTACCTAGGACCTACACTATATCTACTTGCATACAACCTAAATGGGCAGCCCTCTTCACATGTGGCTATGACCATCCTTGTCTCACTTCTAAATTTTTCACATTCACCCCCTTCTCAATAGCATAGTTATCAATGGCTCTCCTCAACTCACCTCTATCCAAGAATGTCATACCCACTGTGAGGAAGGGCCTTTTTTCAGAGCCATCCGACTCCGTTCGACTAACCCTCTCTTGTAGAGGTGCTCTAAAAATTCCCTCATCCTCATCACTAGATCTATCCTCATCCTCAGGGTCTTCATATATTTCATAATCATCAACTCTCTTCAGTATCATAACATTCTGACCCTGACTCTGAATGTTCATTATAGCTATCATCATCACTATTACAGTCATCTATCACACCTATGTCATCTAGCTGACTTATGTCATGTACCTCACCTAATTCTTCTACATAATCATGGGTTCCTAGAATATTTGCAAGTTCATCATCTACCTCGCCTAAAAATTCTATATAATCATATTTTGCCAGGGAATATTTTCAAATTCACTAGAATTAATTTCTTCGTCATTATCTTTCCCTGGACTCGCCATTACACCTGTAGGAACTCAAGCATGCAATTAATTGTCAGCCATGGGGAGAGAAAAACCTCCTATAAATTTTTTGAAAGCAACTAACAAGGACAGATTTTAACCCACACCAAAAATAAAAACTTTTAATGCAACAATGATTACACTATTTTCTGTACACTTGAAACAAAGGAAAAGGGAAAAAAATCAGAAACATTAAACAGAATTTGCATTTGATTGATAAGAATTAGGCATACTTTTGTTTGAGCATGAGACTGTTAGTGAGTAGAAGCTTGAAACCAAAGCAATGTTCTCAACAACGGGGTAATAAAAAAAGGCAACAAGCCCCGTGCTCAAACCAATTACCATGCCCTTTTGCCACTTGAAAACAATTAAAGAACGTGTAAGCAGGGGATGCATCTATGAAAAATCATACAATCAAAAACCATTCAATGCACATACTGAAGTTCATAATTTGTATTGCTACCATTGTTACTAATGCCCATATCGGTTTCAATGGATGCACATTAGAATGTTAGCGAACGATTGTATTATGAATGTTACCCATACTTATAAAGTTATGCATTTAGGTGTGTTTAAGTTTCATGATCAAGTAGTGATTTTATTCATGTCAATTGGCCTATTTAAAAGCTTCATTCAGTTGATAAAAGTATCACTCCATTATCCTTCCTTTCTCCCTATTTTATTTTATATAAAACACGATTAATTTGTTTAAAATTCCTATAAAAGTTAAGAGAATATAATCTGAGTATGTTACCCTATAATGAAACTTGGTTCAAAACCTTCACACTTGGCATGAATACCTACCATACTAATTGAAGGGTTTACTATAAGTCACTGCAAAACAAATATGGGACATCTTTTTGTTGTTCATTAAGGGCTTACCATAAGCTGCTAATTACAAATCTCCTCCGATTGACAGTGGCAATACTTTGGAGGCTAAATACAAATTAATTATAAAATATGATTCTGAAATGATGTGGAAACTACATTACAGCAAAAGTATTTATAATACCATCTCAACGTTCTCATCAATTATATTCACCTAACATAAACAACTTCATTTGTTGGGTTAATGATTGCATATGTATCCCAAGGGGAGCATTCACATGAATAAGGTTAAATAAAAAGTATTTTAATGCACAATACATCTGCAAAAATCAATATATGTCTTCAAGCACGTGCATTAGGCTCCTTCCAACCCCATTTCTCAATCTAAGAATCAATGATCTAATCATCAGGGCATTTATCTTTTCTGGATCAAAATGAACATATTCTACAAAACCAGGACTTCAAATAGTTACCTCGTTAAAGAAGCCAAAACACGTTTTACTTTTTCAAGTTGTATGAAGCAAAGGTTGCAACGTTCACGCCTGAAACCATCAACAAAGCAAAAGGTCCTGATTAAAATGAGAGGTATTTCAAGGAAATAATACCGGAGACAATAGAGAGTCTGAAACCTACCTATGCTCAGCCTCAATATCCATACCGACAGATGCTGTAGCTGATATGTTATAACCTGAAATGACTGAAGGAGATCACCCTTAGCAAAGCAGAGAAGGAAAAAAAAACTCAAAAAAAATCATCATTAAAAGGGGGATAAACAAAACCCTAAAAAACGAAATTATATGGGTTGAGAAATTTAAAAATTCCCGTCAGATTATCTAAGGTTATCTGATTATCTGAGAAAACTTTGAGAAATTTCTGTCATATCATCTGAACCCTAGAGAGAAATCGAAGGTTACTGTCGATCCGAGAAAACCCTAGCCGATTGTCGATACTCTCATTCGTGCGCCATTGTCGTCTGAGCTTCCTCAACCACATTCAACCATCTCGACGAGATTCCAGGTCCAACAATATCTCAAAGTTTCGTGACCAGCAGCGGCGATCTCACCCCTTTCTCTCAAACCAGGTTTGATGGATTTCGAAGTGGTTTTCGATTTCGCCTTCGTCGACTCTCCTGTTTTCAGATGGTAGAATGAGCCCTAATTATTTCGTGAGTTCATTTCTGTCCACGTTTTGTCTGACTAACATATACCCAAGCCACGTGTTTTTTTTTTTTTTTTTTTTTTTTTGGTAAAAAAAGCCACATGTTTTATTTGCTATTAATTCATTTCCCTCAACCTAATTCCAGACGGAGGTTTGCACTGTTCAAACGTCATTGTGGTAATTTTATCAATTCAAGAGTTATTTTGTATTTTTGGTCCAAAAAATAGTTCATTGTGTTGGCTACACTTAGACCAATAGTTCATTGGTAATATTGCACCTTAACCCAAAAAAAACTATCATTATTACGTTAAAATATGAGGCACTGGCGTAAGACGGTGGCAGAGACGCTGGAGAAAAGAACGGTTAAGCCTTTTTGTTGGATAAAGAAAACACCAAAAGAGATGGGACCCATGCGAGCAGGCGCTGTGGCAGCGCGGTTGCTGCTTGTGGCATCAGAGGGACGCAACCAAAGTGCAAGGCGTGTGTCGGTTGAAAGCTGTGGACTACCGAATGAGTTCAAGAGGGTGAGTGGAACACCCAGCAACAATGGAAGCTTTGGAGACGCCGACGTCGCCAACACTGTGACAGTCAATGGAAGACGGAGACACCAAAATAGTGACAGGGTAATAGTTCGTTGGTGAATATGCTTAAAATTGTGTTTTTTTTTTTTCACTTTTAATAGTTCGTTGGCCAATTTGGTCCGTTCAATTGTTTTTTATGCCAGACACTCCTCGGGTAATAATTCATTGGCAAATCTGCACCTTAATCCTATTATCTTTTGAAAACAAACCAATAAGCTTGTCACGCATCTCTAATTTATTACACCTGATTCTATACATAATCTTGTTCTAGATGGTTCATTAAAATAGTTATACTATGGATCAAAAACTTATTTATAAATTTTATATTTTTTAATTGATTTATGATCAATAAGTGGGAAGTTTAAAAAATTTATGCTAATAAGGAGGTCTTGGGTTTTTTTCCCAGGTGATTTATGAGAAATTTGCAATATCTTTTTTTAAGGGGCATTAAACCATGGTTTTCTTACTATTTTAAAATTTTTTATTTAAAAAATGATAGAAAACTATAATTTATGATAAAATTTCTATCATTATTTTTTTATTTCAGAAAAATGTAATCCTCAATAGTTAAAGTTATGAATAAAATATTCAGATTTCTGCATTCACATTCTTTGCAAGAAAAACTCCAAATCGAAATCTTTCTTGATTTCATCGAGGATATTGTTACTACCAATTTGTGTTACTACAAACGTTATTATTAGCTTGTTTCAACGTCATATCAGAATCTCAATAAAAGAGAGAAATAATAAAAGTAAATGATTTACGAACTAGGTGAAACAAGCTGGTAGTAACACTAATTGATAATAACAATATCACATCTCTTTCATTAAATTATACTTTCTCTAATCTTTATTTTTAACTTAGTTTCATCATTATTCACAAAAAGTACACACAACTCTTGATTCCCAACTAATTTAAAACAAAATATTTGAAACTATCAAATCTCAAATAAAGTTTTTTTGGGACCCAGTGTGTTTGGCTTTATCGATGAAGGAGTAGTATTCCGTAAGCACTTTGCATCTCAATTGACATCAAAATTCGAAATCACCAAATGTTTGCGGCAGCGTAACATCTTATACCATACGATGAACCAAATAAGCCGGATATATATATGTGTAACTGTGTAAGAGAAGCTAATATGATAACAACACAACTGGCGTGATATCATGCAAAATAATAAGGCATACAAAAATATTTCTAAAACCAACCTTTGCATCATGGAGTATCATTTCCATTGATATGTTAGTCAAATAAATACAACAAAAGCAAAGTTTTATAGAGAACTTTAAGTTGGTTACCAATTCCATGATAGAGATCAGAGGACATGACGAGGTTAATGACATTGAGGCGGAGAACATGGGAGGTGAAGAGTGGGAAGAAGAATTCTCACTCAAAAAGTATTCTATAAAATATAAAAATAATTTTTAATTTCTAGAAAGCATTAATAATGGGATCAAGATGGGTGTAACTCGATAAGATTTCAAAATATTTTGAAACTACCTTTCCAATCTCTTGAATTTTAATATATTTATTCTAAAAACATTTTATTTTATATTTTAGTATTTCAAAACATTTTACAATTTGTAATTATCTCCCATGTATCTCTATTTATTTTTTGAGCATTTTTTAAATTTTTTTAATCATTATTTTAGTTGTTGCTATATCCATAACAGGAGGAGGACGTGTGAGGAGGGACTCTCAACGTAAAATATTTTATTTTATCTTTTAATATTTTGAAATTTCTTGTGATTTGTTGTAACTATAGCTTGATATCTTTCTTATTTTATTTTGTATCTTTATTTTAGTTGTTAGGCTGTGAGAGATGGCTACATAAATATAGATGATAATTTACGGTTCACATAATTAATCAACCAGTTACAACATTTGCTATGAAACACTTTTAGGTGGATATCAAGTTAATATGAAACATTCAATATCAATATAAATGCCAACATATATAATTTTTTCCCTATATAGATTGTAGAAAGACAAATTTCTTAAATAATTTATCTCAAATTATATACAATACACAGTTGTTCAAAAACTTCTAAAGCACATGTTTAGAAATTAATTTCAATTTTCCAAACATGCATTTTTAATTTATTAGATCTTGGAAATTTCCATTTGTGAGGCATATGAGAAACATAATTGTTTTGTACAATTTATTGTATACTACATTCTAAGCACATTTTAGATTTTGAGGCATATTTTAAATTTTGTGCAAATACATTTTATATTTTCTTAGAAAATATATTCCATTAATGGCTGATGTTTTATTATAAAAATTATACTTAAGTATTATTTATTTTTTTTTTAAAAAGAATATTATGTTTTAAAAATGAGACAAAATTGTTTTCTTCTCGACAAATGTCATTTTTAATCTGTTGTTGCTTCTTTGGAAAGTGTTTCTTTTAAATTTGATCTTCTTGTATAAATGCCTAAAGAAATAAAAATTCTAACTTCCTATAAACAATATGATAAACTAATTTTAACAAAACTTTTAAATTTTTCGTAATTTTTTCTCTATTATGTCAACCCAAGGTTTTAAAGTTATCAACGAATGACAAAAATAATTTGATTAATTATTTTTAAAATTTTGCCAAAGCTTCTTTTCTCGTGATTTTCACTTCATCTCACAAACAATGCATGTAATGGCAACCTTCTTTGTATTTTTTAAATTTTTTTTTTTTTTCCAGTTGAAATTGTTTCCTATTTTGGCACAAAAAAAAACTAATTCTTATGGCAACACGACTTTTTATTATTTTCTTAAACAGGTAAGTTTGAAATTTTGGAAACTTGACTTGTTGACAATTTGAAAAATTATGAGCTACAATGCTGCATTACTTGGTTGGAAAAGAAATTAATGGCTATAATTTTGAAACACAGAATTCAAATTATTTAATAAGCTGTAACGGTCATAAATAATACAAATATTTATAGCATATTTTATAAAATCATAAATAACGAGAGTATAAAAATGTGAAGAGAAAGGTGAATAATATTCTTTAATTGGAAAAAGAAAATGTCTCAACTTCTTGAACTTCAAACCTTACATAATAATAAGGGCTAAAGTATCCTTTAGTCATTTAAGTTTTACATAAGGCATAATTTTAGTCCCTTAATTTTATAAAATATACATTTGGTCTATAATTCTAACATCGTTAATGTTGTTAACGGAAAACGCAAAACGCAACAAGCTCAAGTGATGACCAATAGAATTTAATTAAACAAATTTTATATATTCTTCAATTTACCCAGTATCTTAAATTTAAACTTAATAGCATTTAATGACGAGTCATGCCTTAAGTTTATACATTACTTGAGTTTGCGTTTTTTGTTAGCAAAATTAACGGTGTTAGAATTATAAAACTAAAAGTATACTTTATAAAGTTAAGGAATCAAAAGCATGCCTCATGTAAACTTAAAGGATTAAAAGTATACTTTAGCCTAAAAACAAAATGTGTAAAAAAAATTAAAAACATAAGAATTATTAAATGTATAAAGATGGTTTGACCAATGAAAAAAGCCCTTTAAGATGACATAAGGAAAAAGATAATAAATATGGACAATATTTTACATCACATGTAATTGAAGTTTCCCCTTGATATTTATTCCCTCTCCTTTCCCATCAGATATTCAACAGCCTCACAAGAAAGATCACAGCGAATTATTAATAAGTTTTTTGAGATTATTGTTTGCATATTATTGCACAAATTCTATTGGTTTATGGTACTTTATGAAAGATTAATCGATAGTGGCAGTATCAGCCCAATTGGAGGCACTTCCAGTACGAGGAATGCTGGGAATCCTGGAGAATAAATCAACCTGGAAATACACACTTGATATGTTCCCTTTCTCATCTTCTTGAACAATGGCTCTAACCTTGTTTAGTGGATGATCATAACTTGTCAATCCACTCCCATTCATGAATATGCACCCTGCATTCATATATATATATATATATATATATATGTATATTCCAATACTCGATCACTGATCATAATGTAATAGGCAGATCTGATGCAAACCAGAGGACAATGCTGAACACATGTTCAATTACACTTGTGACATCCGGACTGATATTAAGATCACTTGCAAATTTGCTTATCTATCTATCTATCTTTACATCAATGAGAGACTGATATTTTAATTTCAAGTTTAAATCTAAGTATGAAGACAAGCAAAGACCGCCAAGTTAAGTAAATTGGATTTGAATGAATTACCAGGAGGGAAAGGTGAAGAAGATTTTGCACAGCCCTGCTTTATGATGTTAGGGTCATCAGAGTAGACCAAGGATCCATCCTTTGCCATTCCCCAGTGAAATTTCACACTTCCCTCTCGATCCTAACATTACCACCAATATTCTATACTGTTAAAAACCGAACATATAATTTGACAGAAAGAAATTCCTCAACTCTATAAAAAAAGATTGAGACAGATACATCAAGCTAATTGCAAAATCCACTTCCAAGAAGCTATTAGGACTTGATCAGATTAGAAGCAATTCATGGGAACTCACTCTGGCTGCAAAAAGAGTGTGGGTTCTGGCATCAAACATGATGAATGCAAAATTTCCATCAAGTTCTTTGACAACTTGGTCAGGAGGGTAAGGAGCTCGATCTCTCAGAACTTTGTAAGCTTCAACCACGATCATGGCTTCCGTGGCATGCCTAGGCAGGCCATAGTAATGCCTAAGATCCGCAACGTTGGCTAGACTCCCCACAAATATGCAGAAGATATCGTCCATAACAACAATGGACCTTTCACATGCACACACACATACATATCAAATAAGCAAATGAAAACCATCGAACGGAAACTGACTACATATGAACATGAAATATACTAGCTCAGAAAACTTTTTTTTTCCCGACGGTCTGTCACTCCTAGCTTTTGGTTTATTTTACTGTATTAAGGGCTAGATTTTTATAGTCTTGTCCCTTCTCACTTTCTCAAGCTTCTTCGGCTTGCCTGTTCTTCTTAAAAAAAAAAAAAACTTTTTTTTTTTTTCATGTTCCGGTCCAGCTGAACAAAATTACAAACACCTTGAGTGCACAGTGTGCACTGGATTTTCTTCTTCATAAAACAGAGACATAAAATTCCCATAATCTAAGTTAAAGAACTTTAAGCATTTTCCTTGTGCAGTAACAAGAGAAAAGAGAAAAATAAAAAACACTTGGAATGCATTGGATTTCTTCAAGCTCTTTTTTGTGTGTACAAAACAATTTCACAGAAAATGAAAATGAGAAGTGAGCAAAAGTTACAGACACCTGGGGTGCATTGGATTTTCTTCTTGATGTGACAAAGCCATAAAATTCCCATGTGGGAGATTGTAAAGAGCAGAATCCGACCGCACCGACAGGAAATTCTCCAAGATTTCGCGGGGTGTCTTTGGATGTTCCGACCCCATGGAGGGAAGACCCAGCTCCACCGGAGGTTTTCCGGTGGCTTTTTCAAACACAGCCAACATCGATCTTTTGCTGACGAGAAGTTTTCGTTCAACGAACAAGAAGTTGCTCAGACTTTAGGACATGAAGGTCGCAAGCTTTGTGTTCGCTGTGCTGTGGTATTCAGAACTTCGCAGACGGGTGGCATTTGGAGAATCTGCATGTGGCAGCGCGAAGAAGGTGACATGGGACTTGGAAGTGACACGTGTAATTGATATGAGAGAAGAGCAGGGCGCTGCATGCAAGTAAATGTGGCTAGGTTAGGCTTTAATATAAAGTCTTAGTCTATTTATTTTGGAGATTTTTTTAAGGTTTTTCTGATTTTTTTTAAAGTATTGATAAGATTCTTAAAATTTATTTAAATTACTTTTAAATGTAGGTCTTTAAATAAGTTTAAAGTTAATAATAATATGGTATGTAATTATCAAGTTTATTTAATATTGAAGCTTATATCTTAAAAATTTAAAGATCCTTTCTGTTTGATGAAATAAAATTGTTAGTTATTAAGAGGGGACTTTCAGCTGGAGTTCTTTAAATTTGCGCTTATATGAAGGGCTTTTTTTGCTGCACACACTGTTTAATCATGGGAGCCTGTTTTTTAAAAGGTTTACTTAAAATGTAGGTTTTTAAATTGAATCCCCATGTTTGTAGCTAACTTTTAATTTTTGTTTCTCATTAGTATAAAAAGAAAAAAGAGTTATTAAGAGGGAAAAAAACTCTTAGTGACAACAATTGTCTGAAAAAGTAGTAATTGAATAAGAATAATAAATTATCTATTGAATAAGGAGATATATTTTTTTAAATCAACCAAGTGTGACAAGTGGCATGTAAAATTAGATTTTACTTTTTGTTTTTGTTTTTAGCAGAAAATGAGACAAACTCATCCTATTAGAATCATTTTCATTTGTCCATCCCTAAAATAAACTTACTACAATTATTTATTATGTTGCATCAAATAATACAAATCAAGGAAGAGTTAATGAACTAGCATTGTTATCTTGGATGATAAAAAAGAAGAGAAATAGATGTGATCAATTGATAAATGAAAATGTTAAGCTCATGGTTAAATAATGAAATGTGAAACTTAGAGTTAAGATTGAGTTATTAATTTTAAAATTAATTTACAAAATTAATTTAGATTAAATTATATATTATTATACATAATAATAATTTTAAAAATATAAAATTTATGAAAATAGACTATCTATCTAAATAGGTTAGGTTAGACTTAAAGTAGGTTAGGCCATAAACCTTTGATAGAGGTTTAACCTATTTTCACCCTGTAAGAAAGGTGCTAGAAGTTTTAAATCCTATTTATTATATTTATATAAAAATATACATACAAATCCATACATGTATGTACAGTTATACACACATGTATAAAGTGATATAAGAATACGGTTATGTAAAGTTTATATCCCAAATTTTCAAATATGATTGTTTTTTCCATTTTTTTAGAAAAAAAAACTATATATATTCATTTGATTAATATAGTTAACTATTATTTATTATATTTTTTAAAATAATGATAATTTAGTTTATAAAGTTTTAAATAGATTATAATTCAATTTTTAAAGTTTAAGTGGTTTCCTCATGTTTCATTCTCTTAATCCATTGGTCTCTCTACTTTCATAAAATATATAGTTCTTCAAAAACAAATTGTAATTGTAAGAACCAACATATTCAAGGGCTAAAAATTAAGGCTTTGTTTGTTTGAGAGTTTGAGATGCAATGAGTTAACAACATTTTGTCATTTTCTTTAAAAATTAATATAATTATTATACTTTACAAATAAATTTAAAAAAGAAAAAAATTATTTGTGTAAAAAATGGTGGTGGTGGCGGCGGTGGTGGCGGTGGGTGCGGTGGTGGTCGTGGTGGTGGTAAACGAGGGTAAAAAAGTAATTAATCTATTTTTCCTCTTAAAACAACATATTCAAGGGAACTTTATTTTTTAAAACTTCAAGGACAGACCTTATTTTTAAATTGAGTAAGGGGGGAGCCCTAAAGGTTCAATGACTAGAGTTATACTTAATCTTGGTAAAAATTAAAGTTATAACTAAATCAAAATTATATGAATTAAAACATTATTTTTTCTTACTTAAAATGATGTTTTATTAAAAATTATTTAAAACAGTTATCTAGATAATCCAACTGTACTCACTTATTAGAAAACGAGAACATGTCCATACAACTCACTTATTGAAAATTTTTCCTGATTACATTCTTTCTTTAGGTTGATTTTCTCTCTCTTTTCTTTTTGTGACTCACTCAACCTCACATGCTTATGTATATATGCAAGTGCACAATTAATCGATGCTTCTATATATCCTCTGGCCAAAAAGAAACAACGAATGATATTTTGAAGATGACTTTCCCAGGCAAAATGACCTGGTGGAGATATAATAATGGAAGGTTGATTCACTTGATATAAGCAACAGTACAACCATAATTCATAGGACTTTCAGGCTCGTGATTAGTGACTCTAGCATGGTTTCTGAGTATCTCAAGTGCACGATCCTTAACTGCACCAGTACCCATCCCGTGTACTACAAAGAGAACTGAATATGGAGGGCTTGAGTTTATTGCCATCTCAAGCTGTATAGAAGCTTCTTCCACTCTCATACCTCGCAAGTCCACTGTGTTCTTAGACGTCTGCACCACTGGCCCATAAGAAGCCTCTTCTTCATTCTTGATGCTCGCTAAGTTACTGCGCCATTCTCTCTTCTGCCGACCCTGCAATTTTTGATCTAGATGTTCAGACCCATCATTTAAAAGGAGATCAACAATTCTCGATGGGAACAATCCCACATAAGTAATCTAATCACATTAAAAAGTTACATAACAAACAAGCAGCATGCAATGACAAGAGTCTTGGGAGGAAATGACAACAAGTGATAGCATATTGACAACTTCAGGGACTTTTAGTGATTAAATTGTTTATGTGAGACTACTTAATAATCTCACTTTTTAATTTCATTATTTACTGGCACAAAAATAAGTGCAAAGTGTGGATTCTTAAAGATATAAAAATAAAAGATATGATAGATATAAAGGCAGAACGTGTAAATGCAGAAGATTGAGTTTTCATCCCCCAACCCCTTTCCAAAACACGCACACACACCAGTTGCGAACAGAAACTAAGGCTATATACTGAAGCTGCCATATACATATATTAGGATTGGCTCCAGCACCAACGTTGAGACCTGAGTATGCCAAGCCAAGCACATTAGTGCAGGCTTCTGTGCTTTAGGAGGAATAAATAATCATGTAAGAGTGAAGCTGTCAAACCAAGGAATAACTCCTCACATGTGAAATTATAGAGGGTCCCCTTTAAGATCAAACAATTTACAATTCCATCGAATTGAGTATGATTGTATGTGTGATAGCATCTATTATACCATGAATATCAATGAACCTGATTATTGAAATTGCTCAGGATACCCCTTTTTAGCTTCTAGAATCTATTTCTTAGTTCAAGATCCCTCTTCTCTTACTAACTAGAATCAAAGAATTAGTAGATCTGTTCCGCCCAAAACGGGAATGGGCTAGGGTTATAAACTTATAATCTATAATATGATGATCGAGCTGATCCCATGATTATAAGTTCATTCCGTACTGGATCAGACCGGAATAGGGTTTTATAGACCATGTTATTGTGATGGGAAAAGGTCAAGAGAAATAATGGCTGGAGATCAATTAAATCAGTAAAATGACAAAGGAAGTCCAAGGGAGGGCCAACCATGAAGTTCCAAATAAATCAGATCAACTAAAGAGGCCTACTGTTCAAATGCTTTATCACGTGAATCTCATGTCACGAAAGCAAGCAAGGAGGGTCTACACAATGTTCTTGTTAATAAAATGATATACAGGTAAAATTGTTATGATAACTTCTCAATTAACTCATAATGGATCATTTTCAATTCAAGAAAAGATAAATATCACCCACATACCAAAATGTCAATGTGTCAGAGGATGATAGGCCTCATAAATCATCCCCAGGTCAGCTAGATTTTTTCAAGATCAAGAGGGCTTTTTCAAATTAACGTTGGGCCAATTACTCTTCTTAAGGAATATGTATATCAACTGAAAAATCACATAAACGGCAAATCTAAACTTTTTTTTTAAGTACTTATAGCTCATACCTGCCTCCCCTGATGCGAGACAGAACTAGAAATGGAATTCTTTCCATCAGAATTAATAGCTCTGATGCTACTTTTCTTCACACGGACCTTCACTCTACCATATTGTACCAGGACCGTTTCATCATCCCCTGGTTGTTCTACCACTGTGGCCAATTTCCCTCCTAGTCCCTCAACTTGAACTTGCTCTCCAAATTGCGGTGTATATGGAGTCTGATCAGCTTCATTACCAGGAAAATTGACAGACGGAGCATGAGCTCTTACAATGGAGGCAATTGCAGATTCAGATTCCTTGATTAATAAATTCAACTGATCACGACCAGCAGTTCTGAGTTGTTTTCCAAACTTTTCTATTATAGTTTCCATCTGAGATTTTGCATCCAATAGCTCTTGTTGGACCTGTTGAGTTTCCTTCGCCATAAGAGCCATCTCACGTCTCTCAAGATCTTCTGCTTCCTCTTGGATCTTCACAAACAAATTTCATAAAGGAGGAAAAGAGACTGAGAAAACAGAAATGAAATGAAGAACTCCAATTACAATTATTTACAATCATAGTTTACTGGAAAATGTTAGAGAATTCCATCAAATGTAATCTGTTTGTTTACTTTATTTTTGTCATAGCATATTTTTAATTATTAAGAATGTAAATTTCAGACAAACTAGAGAAGGAACATTTTCCATGTTGATGCTCTGTAGGCCAAACAAAGCTAGAATGAAGAAGTACAGAATATAATTGCAAAAGCATCTAGAATGTACCTCATTGTATATATTCATTATTTCAGCTCGAACAGATGCAACCCTTTCAACCTGGGCTTTCAATCGGTTTCTTTCCTCCTGTAGAGAGTGATACAACCTTCCTCTCCGCTCTTGTTGTTGTTCTGGCTTTAACTTCTCCACCCATTTTTTGGCACCTTCAATTATATTTCTATCAAAGCCTATAGATTTTGCTATTCTTAATGCATTTGAATCGCCGGTACATCCCCATAAAATCTTATAAGTGGGTTGTAATGTTTCTAGAGAAAATTCCATTGCTGCATTGTCAAAACGGTTATCCCTATCTTTCAGACAACTCAGATCTGCATAATGTGTAGTCACAACGGCCAAGTTTACCCGATCCTTTAGATATTGCAAGATACTAGCAGAAAGAGCTACACCTTCAGAAGGATCAGTTCCACTGCCAATTTCATCAATGAGAACAAGTGACTGTTTTAAGGCCACTTCCAAAATTTTACAGATTCTTGAGATATGCCCACTAAAAGTTGAGAGATTTTGTTCTAGGGACTTCAATAGGGAAAAACAGCAAAAAGGTAAAGAATATTAGGAAACAAATGAAACAACCACATGATGCTAGGGAAAAGTTCTTATGGAAATAAGGAACTCCAACGTATTACCTGGTGGTCCCCAATATCTGCCAATACAAGGTCAAACCAAGGAAGTTTGGGAGAGTTCTTTGCAGGCAAATGCATTCCAGATTTTGACATGAGTGATGTTAGGCCTAAGCTTTTCATGGAAGCAGTTTTCCCTCCAGTATTAGGTCCTGAGATCACTACCACTCTGGTTCCACGACTAATTTTAAAGTCAACTGGTACAGGAAAGTCGTCCATGGCTTGTAACAAATTTCTAGAATCCGCCACAGCATTTTTATTAGCCAACTCAACAGCATCTCCTGATCTCAGATCAAGATTACCTGAAAATCTATCTATAGAGGCCTCCAAAAGTAAGGGATGTCGTAGACCATCAATATCAATTATTAAAGTTTCATCCTCTTCATCATAATCACCACCTTCAAAATTCTCTAAACTGAAAATTGGACATTTCCCATTCATCCATTGAGCATAGGCAGCCCTTGCAAAGGCAAGGTCAACCTCAAGAATTCTATCTAATAAATACTTGATTTTCCTTTCTGAATTTGCTATCTCAGAGGCAAGCAAGCTCAAAATTGCTCTTTCCTCTGCCTTCTCAGAGTTTGAAAGCCTTACTTCCATGTTGTTCAGATCTATTGCATCTTTGGGTTCCATGAAATATGTTGCCCCAGAACTGCTAACATTCAGAACTACGCCATCTGGTAGCAGATGTCTATGAGAAGCCTTGACAGCCACACACATCCTAGATCGACGTTGTGTAATTAATGGTTTGTCAATACCCCCAGCCTTAAAAATTTTAGATGATACTTCTTTCAACAAAGAATCTAAGACTTCCTTGTTCCTCTTTCTTTCTGACCTAATGATTTCTAGGTCTTCACTTGCTCTATCAAGAATTACAGAAAAACTGCAATCTATGCAAAACTCTATTTTATTCTCCAACTCGACTAGGAAATCACAGTTCTGCAATATTTCAAGTAGAGGCAAGTACCTGAAATGAATGAATTAATTAAAATATTGATTCAGACCCCTACCTTGAAATTTCCAACATGAAGCAGTTAAGTCAAAAGAACAAGTCAAATAAGGTAATTGTACTCCATATATAAGAGTACCTTTGAGATAAAACTTTCTTTTAAGGCCTTATGAAGACATGAGAATCCACTACCATATGATCTATGCTCCACACTTCGTCAAGGAAAAACAGAACCCCTAGAGAAAATTCATCAAAGAAAATCCTTAGGATCTGAATTGGACTAAGAACTACCTAGAATGCTAGGAAAACACAGATTGACGGAAAACTTCTTAACACCCACCTTGAAATGGGTGTAATACAGATTTAAGAACATGGAAGAGTCATAAAAAGTTTCCTACAGAAGACAATAATCTAGGTAATGACAGACATACTGAAACATATCTAAAACATCTAAAAGGCGACATAGACTGTAACCCAAACATAAAACTTGGAATACAAACATCTTTGCAACATTTTTTTTTTTTTAATATTAAAAAGAGCTAGAAATCTCAAGCGTGAACACCAAAATTCCCAGGTTCAGGGCAGGGCAAAAAACATTCGTCACCTCAAGTTACATTCGATTCTTTACCGTTTGTGTTAATTTTGGTTTTATGAATTTCCTTTTGTGTTAATTTTGGTTTTATGAATCATATTTATTAAATTATTAAATTTAAATTCCAAACCAAACAATTTTATTGAAACTAAAGGGCAAAGTTTTATCTAACAACCAAAACTATAATACCTTTCAGGAGAACTACCAACTGAACTCAACTCCTGCAACTTATTGAACAACTCTCTTGCAGCACGCAGCGAGCGGCAAACCATACAGAGCTCCCTGATCGTTAAAAGCTGGCCCGAAGTTGCAACATTGACAATCTCTGTCAAGTCATTGATGCCAGAAAAGTCCATAGGCTGAGGAGTCAGCCGTGCCGCGGAAGTCTGATCGAGAAGTTTCTGACTCTCCTTCTGGGTCCGACCTATGGGCACTTCTGCACTTTGAGCGACGGAGAAGCCCATGGATGTCGACGTGAACTTCGAGAGCTTCTTGCAGATGGAGCTCCATTCCAGGGTCTTGAGAGTCTCGGATTGGAGGGTGTGAGACAGTGCGACTTGTTCCGTGATTGAGTTCGATTCGGCCGAGTTGTAGAACGCGAAGCAGGGTTTTGCAAAGAGGTTTGGGGGTTTCCTCACGGAAATGAAGAGCTTACTGAGTTCCATTGGATAATTTACAGATAGATGGAGAGAGATAAGGGGGCGAGTTGACTCGAACTGTCAAGGCCGAGCTTCTCCGAGTCTAACTCGCTCCGAACATTTTTAGTTGTATCTGTGACCGAAGCTTGGTGATAGGATGAGCTTTCGTCTTCTTAGCCATTCCAATGGGATGATTGACGACGACGTTTCTGTGACGCCGCGCCTCAGTTTCAGTTAAGTTCGTTAAGAAGGCTGCCAAGAAGTAGCCATTTACTCTCTCATGTTTTAGACATAAAGCATACTTAATTTTTTTGAAAAGATTAAGGTTTAAAATATTTCTATTTTTTATTTTTTCTCCAAACTATAATGTCTAACTTATGAACTGATATATAATTTAAGGATACATAATATATATGATATGATTAAATAATGGGTTAAATACCTAATTTGCCACGGAAGTTTTACTAAGGGGGCGTCCTAAAGGAAGTTTTAGGGTATTGAATTTGCCCCGGAAGTATGAAAAAGGTAGCAAATTTGCCCTCCGTTAATTTTGACCGTTACGTTTAACCGAGTACACATGTGGTCATGCCACCTCATCAATCAAAAGTATCGTTTTTTGCCCCGGAAGTTTTCATTGAGGAGCAATTTTACCCCGGAAGTTTACAAAAGTAGCAATTTTGCCCTTCTTTCTCCCAATATTAAATTTGACTATTAGATCAGTCAAAGAGCACACATGTCATGCCTTGAAAAGGTCGAACTTGGAGTCAGAGAAGGAGATCCTTGACATGTTGAGTTCAAAGCGGCCAGAATTTGTGAAGCCGAACTGGTCACAGGGACTAGAGCCGGGAAATCGGGTCGGCCCGTGTAAGCCCTGGACCTGCAGTTTGTATAGACTGATCATTTGCTTAGATCATAAGTAATGCTTCCTATAACCGGTTCGGCTTCACAAATTCTCGGGCGCTGAGCTCAACATCTCAAGGATCTCCTTCTTTGACTCCAAGTTCGACCTTTTCAAGGCATGACATGTGTGGCCTTTGTCGATTTAATAGTCAAATTTAATATGCGGGAAAGAAGGGCAAAATTGATACGTTTTGTAAACTTCCGGGTAAAATTGCTCCTTAGTGAAAACGGGGCAAACTTGCTCTCAAATGAAAACTTAGGGGCAAAAATGATACTTAACTCTTATTGGATTGATGAGGTGGCATGTCGGTGTACACTCAGTTAAATTTAACGGTCAAAATTAACGGATGGGCAAATTTGCTACCTTTTTCATACTTCCGGAGCAAATTTGGTACCTTTTTCATACTTCCAGGGTAAATTTGGTACCCAAAAAACTTCCGGGTGCTGAACGCTCCCTTAGCAAAACTTCCATGACAAGTTAAGCCTTTAACCCTTAAATAATATATTTAGCTTTTTTAATTTTTGAAAAAAAAAAAAAATCAACTTTATTTTATATTTAGAATAAGAGGGAGTATTTTTTTTTTTTCTTTATTATTATTAATTTAATATTATTAAGACTAAAGATCTTTTGAGTTAGGTTATTTTGTGAGGGATGATATTATGCATGTGTCTTCCCATGCCCAAAATTCATTTTCACTATTAGATATGTAAATATTTGAATTTTAGTATCAAAAGAGTGCCATTTTTCACTATTAGATAAGTAAATATTTGAATTTTAGTATATAAGAAACATAAATATTTACTCAGAAAAATCTTAAAAAAAGACCTTCCAAATTTCAAAATCCCAAATCAAATTGATTTCCTACAACTAATAAAGGATTGATTACATAAATTCACAACTCATTTTCATATAAAATCACGGAATTTTGGAGGGTTTTTTTTTTTTTTTCTCTATATTTACTCAGATTTATTTTTGAAGTTAATTAAAAGAAACCAATGTTATAAGGAAAAAAATCTATCTATGGGTCCAAATAAAATATTAAAAAAATAACAAATGAATACCATTATGGGGCCTTCTTGGCTTCTTGCTAACATAGGACAAAATACAAACATTTGGCACAAGTATTTTCACATATTGTTATCAACTTCTCTAATCCAACACCAATGTCATTATTTTATAGAAGATCTTGAACGTGCAGATAACTTTACATAACTCTCAGCTTCTTCTCATTATTCGTATGGAGGCAAGGCAAAGTGATCCGCAAGAACCAGGAAGGATGATGATGATAATAAGCACAAGAGACAAAGATGTGTAAGAAGAGTTTTCATTTAGCAAGGATTGGAACACCACAGGCTTTAGGAGCATGCTTCCCATTCTTGAAGACAAGGTTTCCTCTCACAAAAGTCGCCAACACTTGTCCTGATAACTTCTTTCCCATATATGCAGAGATGCTCTGCGTGCAAAAACATCATCAACAACAATAATAATAGTGATTACAACTGCAATCAGGGATGGAACAAAAAAAACTTACATTGCAGAAGGGGATTGGGGGGAGAATGACTTTGAGGTCCCAACCAAGAAAAATAATGTCAAAAAGTCTCCATTAACAAGTGAAATGGGGGGTTAACAAGTTGAACAGTTATCATTAACAACTTATAGAACTTGTTAATCGATTATTTCCCTTGGTTGAGACCTGAATGTCATTCTCTCGGATAGGGGCGAAATATAAATTTTTTATGAGCAGAATAAGATTTTTTTTTTTTTTGAAGTTAAGGGGTGGGATCAAACTTTAAACCTAAACCCCCTTGACCTCACACATATGGGAGTGAGCTTAATGCCATTAGACCACAAGGCCATTGGAAAATTAAAACTTTTTCAATGAGTACAAGTGGTGTTCCATGTGGCATCCATTGAGGTATCTAAGTTGGTATTCAAGTCCTATATGATATCCAAGGTAGCATCAAACATGGCAGCCATGTCATATGTAACATCTACAGTCATAAGATGGTGTCCATGTCATCCAAGAAGGATCCAATCAATCCCAAAATCTTCAACATGGCACTAACGGTGCAACAATTAGAAGCTCAGTAAAGGGTAGAAGAATTAAAAGGCTGGAGAGAAAATTTGGGATTCAATTTATTACATTAAACGCCCATAATGTTAGCATAAATGTTGAGGGTGCATATGAAAATAACATGACGTCCATATATCTAATACAGAGATATTACAAAGAAACAATAATTTAGGAGGAGCTGCTGCCTCCTCATAATCTAGGTCCATCCTTGATGGCAATGCAGAGTTAGACTAATCTCTTGGATTGGATCAGATTAGATCAGACACATGAAGGAATTTGCAACAATGAATTTGATATAAATGAAAGGTTACAATAAAGTTATTCACATTCTTTTCATTTAGAAATTTATTAATGTATTGAGTTAACCTGGTCTTTCACATAGAATGAGAACTTCTATAATCAAGATGTCCACAGTTTAGGCTCTCATTTTCCTTCATGAAAGTTCAATTTAAGGTATGTTGGAGCTGTCCATAAATTTAAAGCCTAATGAGAATCAAAGACTGAGCACTTGGCTTCCCCGACTTCACTCATTCAATTACATACACTCAATTTATATACTGCAGGCAAATGGACAAATGTTCTAGCAAGAAAAAGCCACCATAAATAAAAGTATTATGACTGAAACATGAAAAATAAGAGAGTTTAACAACAGGAAGAGAAGAATAGAAACTTACAGGATTTTTAATGAAAACAGGGTACTTGTCATCTAGGACAAACTCTGTCTCTGGTTGCCACACTACAAAATCAGCATCTTTTCCAACTTCAATATCCCCCTATAACAAAAATGGAAATTTAGCCTAACTTCAACCTGCAACAAATTCCTCAGGAGCATGCAGTGGTTGACCGAACAGTTTCAGATATAAATCTTTAAGAGTATTGAAGACAACATGGTGGATTTGATGCTGCTGCTATCATTATTCCATGAATCCTGTTACTTCTCATAGACTAGTCGATTGTGCTCCATGAAAATTATTTCCCTTTTAACTTGTGGAATGTGGAACATTGTTTTCACTTCATTAAAGTATCTTCTAGTAACAGCTAATGGACCTTCTCCTGAACTGCTATCTTAGTCAATACTAGTGAAGCTGTGACCTGAAAAACATAAAGCTTTTCTTCTTCTTTTCTTGTACATTTAGAACCTATTGCTTCAAGGACATAATGCTGTAACTATCTCTAATAGGCAGGAAAACTACAAACTTAGGGACCAATATCCTAATATCCTTGGTTAAGAAAAATCAAAATCACTTTTCGCAAAGCATGCGCTGAATCAGAGACAAAGAGACGCTATTATCATTTATAGTATATAAGGTCTGAGGCAAAGGAAGAGGCTGCAAATCATATAACCTTTGATTCTAATCCAGCAAATTCTGCAGGTCTCTTGCTCCACCATAGTGATAGTTGTTCCAGAGTTACTCCGTGTTTTTGTCCATATGACCACGTTATTGGAAGATCAAACTGCAATTTTCCCAGCAAAGCATGTTAGCCTTTAGAGTTCAGACCAATAGCAGAAGTTATATTTCTAAGAAATAACTCAGATTCAGCTGATCCAAGGTAACTAGCCAGTGGAATTTTCACAAAAACTTAGCGTGACTCCTCATCGTAGCCCAAAGGAATTTTATGTCGGTACATTATCTATTCTTTACTTGCTTTTTAATTTGGCAAAAAGAATGATTTTGTAATAGAGATAGGACAATGTTACAAGAAGGATAAGATATTCTCAAAGGAAGACAAAACAAAAAAAACAGAAAGCTGGCTTGCAACTATAGGGCATTTATACAAATTGCCCCTATCCAACCAACAACAGAAAAAGATATGCTGTAGCATGGTAGAAAATATTAAATCATATAACTAAATTACCAAATTAATAATTAATGAATGTATAAATAGACCAAAACCAAGCGCAAGTATATATAAATAATTAAGAAATGTTGATTCTAATTAATGAATGTCAATACAAATCCCGAAAATTTATTTATATACCAGTTTGAACATGTCCAATTCATTTTAGTATTGCTGTATGTAAAAACGTATAACAATCCAACTTATCAATAAAAAGATAAAGTGACTAACCTGCAAAGACGATATGCCACCCCAAGCCTTCAAGAAGTTACCCTCATCAAGAAGTTTGAGTTCTGGCACTGTTGGAGAATGATCAGAAGTTAAAAAGTCAATGTCTCCTTCCTGTAAGGAAAAACAAAACAATTAAGGCTAATGTCATCATAGATAAAATGTACGAATGTAAGATGTTAATCTGCATTGTGGAGAAGAAATTACCAGCAAAGCCTCCCATAATTTTTCTCTATTGGATGCATCACGAATAGGTGGGGAACACTTATAACGAGTATCTCCATCTTTTATCTCTTCAGACGAGAAAGCTAAGTAATGTGAGCAAGTCTCAACACTAATGCTGTCACCTCTACGTTTTGCTTCCTGTAGAATATATCAATGTGTAACAATAGCACTCTCCTACGGTGAGAAAGGTTTGACAAGTTCTTGTGACAAGCAAAAGGAGAACAAACAAATTTAAATGGGAAAAAGAGCATTGTCATATCAGTTAACTGGGATTTTGGAGGATACATTTACAAAACAGCAATTATCATGAATAAGCATATATTACCTTAATCATATCTAAGGAAGCACTTGAATCAGACAAGTGAACAATATGAACATGCGCTCCTTCTAAAGGACCACCATTTCCAGTATCTTTGGTAACCCCTACAAGTTCTCTAATAGCTGCCTGCTCCCTGGTTTGGAAAGGAAGATGAAGATTCGTGATTTAGCAAAAAAATTCAATAGATAAGTGAGCTAACATATATGATAGTATCCTATCCAAAATTTTTGATGGAATTAAATCATGGAAAAACCACATTCAACAGATACTGTATTTATTAGTAGTAGCTTGTCATTCAAAGATAGAATATTCAACAATGAATCCTGAAGTAGGTCATTGGAATCCGTTTTATCATGTAAAATCTCAACAGCAAGAGTTGAGCTATACAACCACATATGATTTCTCAGAGGAGGGGGCTCATGACCAATTTGGGCCAAGGCCTTAATCACAATGTTGTAAACATGAGAACAAATCCATCTCGTCCAAAAAAAGAACTATTATTTGGTGGCCCAATGTGCAAGGGGATAGGCTTGGGAGGGATAGGTATAAGCAGCCTTACCTCCTCCGCAAGGGGAGAGGCTATTTCCGGGATTTGAACCTATGACCTCCAAGTCATATGGCAAGAACCTTACTTTTACTCCAAGGATCATCCTCAAAGAACTATTATTAATCATGAAAAATCAATAATAGGCTTAATCGTCTAATTGAGAAAGTAACCAATTTATTGTCCACAGTTAAAAAAATTATTTAAGGAAAATATTTTTATTCTGATTCCAAAGCTCGTTTCTTCAGAATGCAAGGTCATAACCAATGTCTTACCATGAAGGCGGCCTAGTCTTGAGATAGGTTGAGTAATGACGAGGATCATCATTATCTTTGAGTTCCAAAGTATGTCCTGAATTTAGTTGAATCTCAGAATGCACAATTAAACGCTTTCTATGCTTGGCCAACACAGGAAGTCCCTCCTACCAAGCAAATTATCATAACAATTGTATTATACAATCCAATAAAGTAAAGGAACTTCACACTACTAATTGGGAGGAGGCAAAACCGTATTAATTGATGAGGAAATGGGAACAGAGAATGCAAACAAATGTGAGGAATTACAGTGAATTGATGCCATTTATACTCTACTTCTGTTATTTTTATAATTGGAAGAGGAACGTACCTTGATGTGATCAATAGTTGTCATAGGAAAGTCATCAATCCCTGAAGGACACATGAAAGACTACAAAGTACAAACACGAAAAAGATAAACAAGTCAGACCAAAATATAGAAGCCATTATCATACTTATTTAAAAACGGCAAGGTATACAGCAGTCCAAATATCATCTGTGTCTTGTATTTGAAGTAAAGGAGAGGTGCAACTAGGGAGGGAACCTGAGTCACTTGACACAGTTTTTAAATTTGAAGCAATAATGGTTAAGTGTCAAAATCAAGGAGCAGGATGAAACAGCTTCCAACATAAGACATAAACTATCCCAACAATTTCAGTAGGTTTGGGGGCACAACAAATGGTCATCAAGAAGATAAATATACACAGCACTGACAGCAGTTCAAGCAACTTCATCATGAGAACAAAGTACCATTTCAAATATTTATAACAAGAGGCAGACTCTGGACATGCCCAGATTCCAAAGATTCTCAACATTAAAGTGAACATTGACTAAATGTCAGAGAAAGTGCCAGATGCAAGATTCACTTCTCCTAAGAAATGGAATTAAACATTAAGAACATTTCATTCTCCTCTGAACAGAATTACATTAATAACGAATAGGTTTTTGAACATTACCTTGACACCAAGAACTCCGGCACTTAATAGACCTTCCAAAATACTCGTATTAAGTGCATTTTCAGGGATTAGACCTCCCCAGAAACCTGTCAATGCCAAACTTTTTCAGAAACTCCATTGATTGTACTTTTTCAGAAATTCCATCACTTGTATGCCAAAGTATAGTTTGTCAATCATACCAGCATCAACATGGAGTTTCTTCTTAGTAGCCTCAAGCTGTAACCAAGAAATCGAACACAATGTTAAGGAAAGAGAGAGTACAAAAATTTAACAGTTACTCACCGGGGATTTAAATTCAACAGCACAAAAACAGCTTTACCAGATATCAGATTATTAAACACCTCAGATGCAAAGTAATGCATCTGGAAGGAACTGTGCCTTCTCTCTTTGATATAAATGGGTTCATAATTAAAAAAGCGATGGCATTCTTTTACTGTCATGAATGTTCTTATTACATAGTTTAAAAATAAAAACATGAGAAACATACAATTGTACAAATATACCTTAAGTTCCAGTGTTTCTTTAGACACTGTTGTCGGGTGATTATTTAGAGGCATGTCAACCACAGTTGTTACACCACCTTCAGAAACAGAGTGAGAGCACATGTCTAAGTTATACATATTAATGATACAATGGGGAAAAAGTCAAGAAACAGTAACGATAATGGTCACATTCCAGATAACTACTACCCATCAATAACACAGGAAAATCATTGGAGAAGTCCAATGAAATCAGCTAAGGACTCATAATTATAAAACATAATATTATTTGTCGAATTTTTTCCTTAGTGTTAACTTTATCATCTCGAAGTTCTTAAGAAGAATAATGCTTAATAGATGAAGAACATCTGCACACCAGCAGCAGCAGCTCTTGTCCCAGTATAAAATCCTTCCCATTCAGTTCTTCCTGGCTCATCAAGATGTACATGCCTGCCAAAAGTAAAATTTAGATCCTGACTTTAAAACAAATTAGATCTTTCATTGAAGTACATCATAGCAACGCCCCATGAAAAACTATTCTGAAATCACAAAAAGGTATAAGTGAAAGGCACCTAAGATTTCACTGATTTTGAGGGAAGGATCTATTTGACTGAATTAAGCACTCCTAATTCTCTCACAATACATTTGTCTCCTTCACTAGTAAAAACAAGTCAACACAAAATTAGCTGTTTGGTATTTGTGCCACACACTATCAGTACTTATTTGGTACTAAATCAAAGAAAATCCATCTTCCTTAACGGTAGACAGGCAGTAGCAGCAAACACGTTTAGAAGTAGAAGTATAATAGTTTCTAGCATCAAGAGACTATGCTGTCAGATGGTAGTTTCTATTCCCTTTATTTCAACTAGGTTGTGGTTTGGGCCCAAATTTTTAAAAAAGGTTGCAGTTAGTGCTGGATAACTTTCTTACCTTTATTTAGAAGAGAATTAGATAAATAGACTGAGGATATGAAAACACTTTATACTTCTTCCTCCACCTTTATTGTTCAAAGAGCCAAACTTATTGCAGAGAAAAATAATACTAGTAAAGATAAAATTGATAAGAAATAAGAAAGTCAATCCAGCAGGAAGTGCATCATTTGTTTAGCTCCTTCTTGTGATCCTCTTAGTGAGCATTGAACATTTTATCATAATTCTAAAAACACATGTCAGCGTACCCATTCAACCATCCAAGTTGCAATCACACAATTTTTGATCATGCAGTGCCATTTTCTTCCACCACAACAGGAATCTTCAAGATAAATTCCAGTACTGAGGACACTAAATCCTAAATATTAAATAAGCTACAAAGAATAACAGTGTATAATGCAGGAAGAATCTCAAGCTCAATCTGACTATAATTCACAAACTCCACTTCTAGTGAATGCTGTAAACATTACTGAAATATTGAAACAGCAGTTTACAGCTAGAGAACTGTGTTTCCCATTTAATTCTAAGTTATATAAGATCTTCTAGCACGTGATCAATGAGTAAAAAAAATGCTATATGTAAGAACATTAAAAAAGTTGAACTCAATTTTTATCACCCAAAAAGGTATCCATGTGAAAGAAGATATTTTTATATTAACATTCAACCCAGCTTTCAACAGTTTTCTCCGTATTTCTTCTTCATTGATATTTAGAGCCATAGTCAAAATAAATCAATAAGTATTCATCATTAAATAAATAACATTGTTTATCTACTCGAACTGAATAAAACATTAATAACCCACGAGGAGATGACATCCACATCTTACACGTCAATTAAGCCAGGCATGACCACAGCATCTCCATAGTCAATTGCTCGATGATGCATATGATTTCCTTGCTTACTATCTCCTTTAACAATAGACACAATCTTCCCTTCGTTTATCTCCACTGTTTAATTAAACCATTTTGCAAGGAAAATCAATCAGCATAAGTAAAAAATCATATTCCCATGAAAGCTTCTAGAATTATAATAACAATAGCTAGTCAAGAGTAATTTATAATAAAAGCAAAAAGAAAAGAAAGCCATCCATTCAAGCGTAACTGTCTTCCCCAAAATGGTTGTGATTTAAAAGGATTTACAAAAAACATCTAAGAAAATTTACAAATTTACAAGTTTCTAGGCCAGATTATCCCTCAGCATTATGTAATATGCTCAGCTTGAATATTGCTTTCTATATCTTTTTGCATTGTGATGAATGAACATCATTATTTAAATTCTGTATTCTGGGAACATTGGATTTGTTCATCCAAGTTATGTGTGTTTTTCCCCTACTTGTATTATGGTATTGGTAGAACAAAAAGTGGAAAATGTTGTAGTTCTGCACTTTCTTCTTGAATTTGATCAGAGCCGAATGCTAGAATTTTAAGCCTGAGGATTTAACTGTGCATCTTCAAAGTGGTAGCATAAGTTTCCTTGCTTCTATATATGAAGATTTCTGTTGATGAATTCGTTAGGGGAGTTTATTTATTAAATACTCAGAAGCACAGTACAGAAAGTTCAAACAAAGTTCTTTTACTTTCTCTCCTTTTATCTTTTCCTTCGAAAGACCAATTATCCTCATATTCTGTATTCATCCTTGGTTCTTAATAAAGCATTTTTAGAAAAATACAAAGTTATGATTTATAATAACAAAAGGAGATTCACATGATCAAAGGCAAACCAATAACCTGAACCAGAAATAACCCCTTGGGGGGTCACAATACGTTTGCTGGATATCCAGTAATGGCGATGGTGATGAAAGCTACACTCTTCACATGATGGCTGTTCCAAGAACAACAGCATAATTCAACCCCAGAACAACAAAATAGGCATTCTACCTCTAATGTAAAGAAACCCAACACTCAATTAAAACACTTCCAGACTATAATAGTGACAAATAAACTCAGAGTTATAACCCGTCAAAATAGCTAAAAAGGGAATGTCATAAGTTCACTCCCCACTAAAGAAAAAAGGTCGCGATTTCGGTCAAAAGCAAGATATCCCATGCTGCAATGAGAGTGTACATGAATAAATAAAAAAGGATAAAGAGAAGATGAATAGAAAAGGACCCTTTTCAACTGAAGCAAGTGGACCATGTAGGAATCCTCTAAGAAAAAGAAGGCTGCGACGGAGACGAGAAGAGCGGATAGAGGCAAAAGCTTCCAGAGAAGATAATCCATTTCTATTAATGACGATGAACGGTGAAGCAGTGATCACTTTGCTCCGTTTGATTATATGGATTGAGCAGGAAGCAGCGATTTTTGAAAAAATAATAATAATAATAATGTCATAGTGAATAGTGATACTGATTCATAGGAGATCCGCATCTTTTCTGGTGAACGATCATATTTTACTGGAACTATTTATGCCACGAATGAAGAAAATCTAATCTACTGTGGAAGTGTGGAGTGTGACTGTGAGCGGTGTTGTTGAGATTGTGACCCCACGTGGCTGGTTGGGTATCTACTATGTACTTGTTTAAAATATCTATTATGTACTTGTTTAATTAAGGGTAAAGAAGTAATTTTGGCATGAAGTTTGCACAAGACCACGAAAGAAAAGATACACGAAGTTACGTTTTGGGAAAAAAATACTACGGGTAGTTAGTTGACCGTTATGAAACGCAAAAATACTATTTTGGTAGTTAGTTGACCGTTAACTTATATGGAACGTTCACGTGACGCTGATTTGGACTAACACGCTGATGGAAATTTAAAAAAAAAAAAATACAAAAGTACCGCGAGACGGGCGGTGGTGACCACCGCTAGTGGCCCGTAGTGGCCGCCAGCGGTGGTGCGGCGGCCGGTGGTGGTCGCCAACGGGGGGATTTTAGTTTTTTAAAAAAATAAAAAATAAAATAAGGGCAAAATGGATAATTTCACCTTCGTTACTATTCACGCCATCCAAGTTAACGATCAACTAACGACCCATAGTATTTTTGCTCCCAAAATGTAACTTCGTGTGTACTTTTGCTCCCAAAAAAGTTCGTCATATTGGGCGTTCCCTGGGGTAAACTTCATATGTAAAATTGCTACTTTACCCTAAAATTAAAAATCACTATAATAGTGGCAGAGAGGATCACCAGCCACGTGGGGTCACAATCTCAACAACACCGTCCACACTCCACAGTAGATACGTTGAAGAAAACCTAAACATACATTTTAAGCAAATGAAAATAGTTAAGTTATTTTAATATTTATTTATTTTTGTTAGGCATAGGTAATAATGTTCAAAATACTATCATATACTAGATGTATACACCTCTCAAATGAGGGTTCAAATCTTTTTTTTTTTTTTTTTTTTTTTTTTTTTTTTTTTTTTTTTTTTTGGTACATGTGAAAGGGCAAAGGCATAAAAATCACACTACTAGCCTGGGGGATCTAATCCCATATTATCATTAATAACTAAAGTCTTTAGGTAATCAGGACACATATCCAAAAGGGTATTGCAAGATAAGCCCTTTTTTAGTTAAACAATTAACCACATTGTTTTGCTCTCCAGAAAAATAACCATTTGGAGATCCAAATCAAACCTCTTCATATTTTGTATCTTAAGGAACCCCAGACTACTTACTTTATCAGTAGAACCATCCTTTAGAGGATAAATTAAAATCTTGGAATTTGATTCTAGAATTCCCTTATTAATACCAAAATCCCAAGCTAACTTTAAAAGTAGGGCTAGGATACCTATTGTTGATAGCACGTAACTATATTACTCGTACCATAGACTAGCCGAAGGGGCTTTCGTGTTGGCCATGAGACCCAAACTGATGGTCTTTTTTGGTAGGCTTAGGGTATCCACTGCCTGTAGTGGTGATTAATCCTCTCACACTGTAGACTTCTCGAAGAGCTTTAGTGCTAGCCATGAGACTCTTTCTATGCACATTGCTAGAGATCGAAGCCCGGATTAAATGCTTAAAAAACACAGTTAAGTGTCAAGTATGCTATATCTTATAGTTACTATGGAAACTACTACCTTCAGTTTTAATTATAAGATCATGTTGACTTTTTTTTGGAGAGATTAAGAAAACTAAATAAGTTATTTAATCATATAATATGTTGTGTATCCTTAGATTATATATTAGTTTATTAGTCAAATTAATTAGTTTTGAGAAAAAATTAAAATATTCTAAAGCAATTTAATTAGATTTCTTAATTTCTCTAAAAAATTCAACTTATATTATAATTTGGACAATAAGTAATATTGTTTTTTGAGAAAATGTTCGGAGACTTTTTTTTTTTTTTTTGGTAAAGAATGTTCAGACACTTCTAAACCCTAAACCACACTAAGATGCAATCCGGCTTCTTGTGGCCCAAAAAAACTTCAACAAAAAAAAAAAAAACGCAGTAGCAGACTAGCAGCCCCACATCGTACTCTATTCATATGACTCTTGTTGAATCCATATGGAGTGGACCAGCACCAGCTGAAGTAGTTTTGCGGTTATACCCTTGATTCTGATATCGATTTCGCTCAAAATGTGTCTTCGGTGAAGGGCCCAGCTTCTCTAGCTGTTGTCGAATTCCCTCCTTCAACGTAGTTTCTCTCACACCAATGCACGATTTTACTTCGATTTCTTCTCTCACTCGACCAAGCTCCTATTGCTGTATCTCGCCCATCAATTGAAGACTTTCGAGGCTCCATTGTTGAAGACCCGGAACCTCCACTGGGTGAAATCCAATTTTCGCTTACAGTTCAAAAATCTCTGAACTGGGATTTTTCCAGCATATAAAGGATTTGAATCGTGATTTTTCCTTTGTACATAGGATTAAAATTTTCCTCTTGGTAATTTTATGCATTCTATCTGAACCAAGATCTTGCCCTGGGGATTGGCACTGTTGTATTTTTCAGTTCATTTAGTTAATTGGAGTAAGCAAGGGAAGAAGCAAATCACCTCTGGTGCAAGTTGGAGTTGTAAGCCGTGCCGAGCGGATGCTGTGCAATTATGCAAGAACTGAAATATCTGATTTTTTGTTGATTCTTTAAACTCGTTGTGAGGATACCACTAATCAGAATCGAATAAAATCAGTGAAAGTAGAGAGTAATTAGGGGTTGGTGTCAGAATGCCAGAGGTCAGGATCATTGCCAAAAATTTTATGGACATGGTGGCTTCAATGCCCGCCATGAAGCTGGACAACCTCTATGAAAATGGGTTCATCTGTGAAGCTATTCTCAGGTCAACTTCTATCTAGTTTTTAAGTGGCATGAAAACTTCAATAGCGCATGTTATGGATAATTTCTAGCTTATCTTATATCAATTATGATAAGCCTAATTTTTTAAAAGTTGTACTTACACTTAGCAAGCCTTTCTGTTTTGCCCTATCAAGATTCTTTGTTAATTTTTAAGATTGTTTTCTGGAATGTAAATCATCATTAACTTCATGTTAAATCTATTTTAAACTTACTTGGGTTGTTGGATACGTATTGACAATAAACTGGTCTGCTTGAATGGTATTTGTTTTAGCTTATTGAGTTTTAGCTTTGTGTCTTTACCTATATGTCTGTTAAAATATCAGGTCTCTACCACCTCTGGCCAAAAAATATGTCTTGCAGATGCTTTATATTGATGCTCAGGTGACAGCTAAAACATTGGAGGAGTGGGTGCTTCCGGATGGAACTTCAAAACATAGAGTAGCGATAGATAGATTGGTTCAACTGAGAGTTTTTATTGAAACTGTTGATAGGTACATATTTATCTACCCGCCAAATTAAACTAGAATATTTTAGTCCAAGCTTCTGCATGGTTCAAAGTGGTTCATTTCATTCCAGTGACAGTCTTAGTGACGCAAGGATATTAATTGGTGGAATGCAGTCCCTTAATATGAACATTCTTTTAGTACATAAAAATGTATTTAAAGATCTTTGTGATATTAGGATTGAAGTTTGTTTTATGTTTTTACCCTGAAGGAGAATACAAGTTCTGTGGAAATTTGTTGTACTTCATAGATCAGACACTTTGGTCTTTTTTATTGCAATGCTTGGCAATTTCTTATTTCTTTCTTTTCTTTTTCTGGGTGCGATAAGCACTAATTTCTTATTTCTCAGTAGTATAAAACTCTAAGTATTTAATACTGCTTTGTTCTTTTATTTTCATTCCTCCAAATTATGATGAATTTGTTATCAGTTCTGTAATTTGGACAGAACTGAGTTGAGGAATTTAGGAAGAAGAAGGAGAAGTTGAGTAGAAGAGAGATTAGAGAGGGTAGAGAGAAGAGAGATAGAGACACAAGGATTTCTCTGAATCTGCATTCATTCACTACTAGGCAACAGAACTGTTACAATGGAGGAATGCCTCTTATATAGAGCTAGGGGGTTCAAGGGTAATATTGCTCTAATTCTATCTTAATTAGCTAAGGGACACAATTAGTATCTCATTTGGCTAGTGCTATTCTAATAATAGCTAATGCCACTCTCAACTAACATTGCTCTTCCCCTAACTAACTTAATATTCAAAATATAGAATTAGGATTACAATTTCATATCAGAATTCAGGTCAGTGTATAATCCATTTCTCTTAATCACGTGTATTATTCTTCAAATACGTGTTTGCACGCACCTTAGATTCTGTCATCAAGCTTTAAAATGTCACCATTGTCAAGAAATGTTGTATAATTAATTTGGGGCTTAGCCTGATCATGTTTACTAAAGTTATCATTTCCTCTTGTTGGCAGGAAGAGCGAAAAGAGTTACAAACTCAATCCAACATTTCAGAGAAGTCTCCAGAATCTGTTAATAATTGGGTGAGTTGCTTAAATAGTTTTCTTGCTGCTCGTAGCATGTACAATATCGTGTAGGATAATTAGATAATTTAGGTGATAGGATGTCACCATTCTTCTTTGTGTAATAGATAAGTTCAGTTAAATTGTAGGTTGTCTCCATGAAATTAAATACTGTTTATGGTCCCTCTTTCACTCCTGAATATGTTAAGGTAAATTTGTATGTACGTATTTATGTACATACTATGTATATACGTATGTAATTGCAGTCATGTTATGGATTCAAGATATGCTTTTGCTGGGAATGTGAAATTGTGATTATTATGGCAGTGGAACTTTGCCACGGGAACCAATGCCTTCGAATATAACTGTGAGGCTCCCAACCTTAGAAGATCTTGAGGCTTATGCTCTAGAACAATGGGAGGTGCAATGTTTAGTCCTTTTTATTCATACCTCTTTCTTCTATTTAAATATTCATTCTTGTTACTGTTTTGTGACGGTAATTATTGAAAGAATGTGATACAATTAATTTCTTGCGCCTGATTATTTAATTTGATCTGAACAAAATTAGCCCTAACTCTTCATCTTAATTCTGTGATAAATCAGCGTTTCTTGTTGCGACTTATAAGCCCAAATCAAGTTGAAAAGCCTTCAAACATCAGCTCTTCTTTAATGAAAGTTTTCCAGCGGCAACTCATGATACAAAGGTTTTGTTTACTTGCAATATTTTTTTCATTTCTATTTCAAGGGTGTTGCTAACATTACTTTTATGTCTTGTGTGTACCAATGTAGAGATAAAGAAGCTCCCAGATTAACCGAAAGTGGATTTCAATTTTTGGTATGTGTTAATATTTGCAATCCTTTCACACTTGACATGATTCTCCTTAATGACATGCATCATCCATGTAAATTACAGCTTATGGATACAAATGCACAGCTTTGGTACTTCATCAGAGAATATATTTCTAATTCTGAGGTATTGAATAATGAGTTAATTTGATGGTTCAAAAACCAGTCCTATCGGTGGCAAGAATTGCTCTTCAACTCTGATTACAAATTTCTGATGTTTTTATTGTTTGTTTCCTATTTGCTCTATGTCATCTATTCTATGCAGGCACGAGGTGTTGATGCTGCTGAATTGATCTCATTTTTGCTGGAGCTTAGTTTTCATGTAATAGGAGAGGTAAGACAGTCTCATTGGTGTTTGGAATAAGAACTTGCACTGTTGTGTATTAACCTTTTTTAGCTGCAGTATTGATCAGGCCTTCTCATTCCTTTTTCTTTATACTTACGTCTTACTAAAGTATGTTTACATTTAAATGCCATGACTTTGAGAGTGCTTGTGGTTTCCTATGTATCAGGCATATAATGTGAACACACTGACTGATTTCCAGAAGAACATAATTAAGGACCTTGCAGATCTTGGATTAGTCAAACTACAACAGGTTATAAGATTTCTTTGCTTGATGATGAATTTCATGCTGATTTTAACTAATATATATATTCATATATCCATCTTCCTCTTCCATTCGCTAGGGCAGGAAAGAAAGTTGGTTTATACCTACTAAATTGGCTACCAATCTTTCAGTGAGCTTGGCTGATTCATCATGTAGAAAGCAGGTTGCTTCTTTTAAATTTGTTTAATTTAATTATATGGATTTGCTTTGTAGAAAATTATTGAAATGACCATGCTCGAATACATGGTTTCCTTTAGTGAGTCCTTTTAACAGATACGGAAGGTTAGGGAGTTGTATTTGTAGTAGCTAGTTTTTTATTGTCATGTGTTTTTTTTTAATTCCTTGTTATGGCAGATTGCTTATTCCTCTCTCTTGTATTAATTCTTCCCTTCACATAAAAGTTTCACTGATCTGAAGGAAATTTCAAAAGTTTACAATTTTCCCTCAATGTTAGGAAAACTTTTGGCTGCTTCACTCAATTACCTTAGGAGATTCTGAAAAATAAATTCAAGTCTATTATTTTTCAACTCTTTCAGGGCTTTGTGGTGGTAGAAACCAATTTCCGGGTTTATGCTTACTCAACTTCAAAATTGCACTGTGAAATATTACGACTTTTCTCAAGGTATGCTTCAAACACTTTCTAAATTTTAGTTTCTGTCAATCATTTGTTCTTATAACTGCTGTCTAGTTTTTCAATTGCTGTTAGCAATTTTCTGCTGAAACATGAGGTAGTGTGTTGCATCATGTATGAAACACATACAAATTACAAAGTCAGAAATCATTTTTTAACCAAAGAAAAGATATCGTATTTTCTTGATTGCCTTTTATGTTTCTCTTGGCAAAATCATCAATGCATTCTCCTATACACTACAATAGAACTTTAGATTATTCTATATTGGCCTTGATCACAGGTATTGCTACTTTGTTCATCTGATTCTGTTACTTAAATACTTTTATGATGGTGCAGTGTAGAGTATCAGCTTCCAAATCTTATAGTTGGAGGTATTACAAAAGAAAGCTTGTATAATGCTTTTGAAAATGGCATTACGGCTGAGCAGGCAAGTAGAGAAATTTTTGCAGAGTATCTCATATGTCCAGTAATAGTTTGTGTACTCCTTAAGTTTCTTGTACCATTATTCTTGGATAGAATTCTTGAATTTCATACGGACCAAGCTCTTGTTAAGGTCTTGCTCAGGGAACGTGATAAAATTGTGAAAAGAAAAGTTCACAGTAAATCGTATGGAGTCAAATATTTTAATATCGTGTATTTTCTAGAAGTTTGTTCTTTTTGTGTCAGACATGTTAACAGCCACTAACATGGGATTGACATGCCTTTAAAAGTCATTTGCCGCCCCATAAAATGCAGTGCCTTTTAATTGAGGGGTCATGTGGGAAAGTACTGTTTACTATGCTCCCTTACACCGTACTCCCCTAATAACTACTGTTGGTTTCAGTTGAATTTCTGGAACTTGTTTCATCCATCACTTTGCAGTTAAACCTGTATTTTTTGGGCAGATAATCAGTTTTCTTCAGCAGAATGCTCATCCACGAGTTGCAGAGAGAATGCCATCTGTACCAGAAAATGTCACCGATCAGGTATGGGTTGCAAAATTAAATAACTTAGTTCTATCTATAACTAAAACCTTAATGGATTCTGTTCTTGTTTTTCTTTAGTGGGATGGATACAATTATTGCAATATCAGTCATTATTTTTCTGATGTCTGACAGTGTGATGAATGGTTTTGACAGATGAGGCTTTGGGAATCTGATCTAAACAGAGTCGAGATGACAGAAGCATATTACTACGACGAATTCCCCTCCAGGGTAGAAATTTAGCATCCTGTGAATTCATATGTTTAATAATCTCTTCAAATCATGAATCTTTGTATCATTTTTGGAGCAGGATGCATTTGAAGGTGCTTGTGACTGTGCCCGAGAATGGAATGGTTTGTTGTGGGAAGATTCAAAGAAGATGCACATGGTGGTCAAGATGGAGGTTCATCCTCATGTCCGTGATTATCTCCGCCGTCAAAAGTAGCCACCAAGATCATCTGAGGCATTTTCACCAGATACACAGGCAAAGAAGCTGTGTGTGCATGGCTACATTGGGAAAATATTGAATTGGCTTGATTAGATCAAGATTAATGCCCAGTGGACAAGGTTGATAAAATTCAGAAGATTAACTAAGTTAGTTTCACCAGGCTTCATGTTGCTGGGAATAGTGAATTAAAAGTTGATTTTCTGTGTCAATTTGATTAAGTTAACAAGTTTGAGAGAAACTATGTAGCATATGCAGGAGTTGAATTCATCCGAAAGCAAGGAGTCACATTTCTTTTAATTGAAATGGTAAAGATCAAGTCTTGAAATTACAACCAAAAGAAATGAACAAGTAACAATTACATCAAATCAGCCATTAGCCGAGTGTAGAACATGTTTAATGTGCCTCATTTGGACAAGACTTCCAAGTTTAATGTGGTGGTTTTTTATCCTCTCTAGGAAAAATGTTTTAATTTAATGTTAACCAGTTAATCATCTCTCCGTGTAGGTGACTTATTTTATAATATATGCATCAGGCAGAATATTCAATATTGTATATGTTTTATCCTAGCCATCAAACACGTAACATTTAGTTAAATTGGAACAACTCCTACCAGCTCATCCAAACTCTTAGTGGTTTTATGTTTTTTTTTTTTTTAATTTTGAAATATTTTTCTTGTTATAATATTAATTTGGTTTTATTTATAAATTACTTCATATTTCCCTGGAACTAAAAAAAAAATCATAAACTTCATTAATTTTACTTTAAAATTTAACAACTTTACAATTTTAGCCTTATTTAATTTATATATTATAATACAAAATTAATATAATAATAAATGAAAGATAAAATTATACATTCATGAGAAAAATTTAATGACGTAAATTATAAATAAGAAAAAAAATTCTCCACCTTATGAATAGAACTAAAGTAGTATATTGTACATCTTTTAGTCTAAAATAGGGTGAAGGGTCAATTTTACATGACCTTTGTCAAAAGATCATCCAAGACTACGACCTTTGTTTTGGATCAAAAATACACACCACGTTACGTTTACGGATCAAAAATACTACTAGTAGTTAGTCAAACCGTTAGTTGACCGTTAAGCGTGCGTGGCACTGACAATTTGGCGTGGGACGCTGGCGTGGAATAAAAAAAAAAAAGGAAAAAAATTAGAAAAAAAAAGGAAAAAATTCAAATAATTAAAAAAAATAAAAAAAAATACGAAAAAAATTAGGAAAAAATTCAAATAATTAGAAAAAAATTAGGGAAAAATTAAAAAAAATTCGAAAAAAAATTCAAATAATTAGAAAAAATAAGGAAATAATTGAAAAATTAGGAAATAATTAAAATAATTAGAAAAATAATTAAAAATTCCGAAAAATTCAAATAACTAGAAAAAAAAAGGAAAAATTAGAAAATAATAAAAATAATTAGAAAAATAATTAAAAAAATTCAGAAAATTCAAATAATTAGAAAAAAATTAAAATAATTGAATAAAAATTAGGAACCTACCATTCATTTCTTTAATAATTTAGACACGTTCGTAAATATTTTAAAAAATATATAGCGAGAGGGCAAGAACGACACTTGACGGCGAACCAAAAGCTCAAAAGCAAGACACATAATTTATGCTTGTATGCTTCGAAGGGAAAATTTGGAAGGATTACTTAATTTACGCTAGAAAAATATCCCAAATGAAGATGGAGAGAGAGTGAAGGTTGCTTGAGAGAGAGATACGAGTAGAGGAAATGTGAGAGATGGAACATAAGCTCTGCAATTTTTTTCTTCTAATTATTTGAATTTTTTCCTAATTTTTTTTTATTTTTCCCTATTTTTTTATATTTTTTTCTAATTATTTGAATTTTTTCCTTTTTTTTTCCCAATTTTTATTACTTTTTTCCAATTATCTAATTTTTTTCGCATTATTTTTATTTTTCCCTAATTTATTTCCAATTTTTTATAATTTTTTCCTAATTTTTTTCTTTATTTTTCCCTAATTTTTTTCCAATTTTTTCTTAATTCTTTCGCATTTTTTTTATTTTTTTTAATTATTTGAATTTTTTTAATTTTTTCCTATTTTTTTTTAATTTTTTCTAATTTTTTCCTATTTTTTTTTAAATTTTTTATTTTCCACGCCAACGTCAATTCTAAAATATAAGTTCTCTTTTAAAATTGGAATCACTTGCAAATTAATTAATGCTTATTTATCAATTTTATTTTAATAATTAATGTACAAACATTATGGATAAAATTAGAAAACATTTTAAAAGTAAAATTGAAACAGATGAGTTAACCTTGGGTGAAAGTATATTTCAGAATTACGTGGAACCATTTTTATAAATAATAATAATAATAATAATAATAAACCAGAGAATGTCCAAAAACACCTTCTTCAAGTTAAACAACGCGGGAGAGTGATGTTCCCCTTCTCGCTAATATCTTCGTACAGTAAAGACAAGCTGTGGGCTTTAGGTTGTCGTCGGACAGCGGCCATAAACCCTAAAATCCGACGAAGATGAATTGTGGCCGTTTGATTTCCGGCGGAAGGCGTCTGCTCAGGCAGATGTGTACGGAGGCTACGAAGCTAGCGGAGCCGGAGGCCAAGCATTCATCAAATAAAGTTAGCCTTTATCGAAAATTGTCGTCACTGGGTATGACAGGAAGGACCGTTTCGCAGACGTTAAACCAGTGTATTATGGAGGGAAAAGTCCTCAAGAAAGACGAACTCCAACGTTGCATTAAGGAGCTTCGAAAGTATCGTAAATTCAAGGACGCACTCGAGGTTTCTACTTCTTCTTTTTTCTCACCCCTCTGAGTTTCCTCTGCGAATGCTTAGCTTTGTTGCTCTGCGATTACATCTAAGTTTTTCACGAGAGGTTTGAAGTGAAAGTGGTAGTGACCATGTTTGAAAAATTTAAAACCATACTATTTTTTTTCGATTTATTTTAAAGACCAAAAGTGAAAGACTGAACAACAGAAAAAAGTAATTTTTGATCATTGTAAATGAGATCTCATGAAGGCATAACTAACTGGGTTGGAAGTAAAATTGTTTCCCCCCTTCTCTGAGTTGATTATTTTGTGTACCTTGGATCTGTAGATAATGAATCTTTGATTTGTTCTCTCAATGCAGATAATGGAATGGATGGAATATAGGGGAATCACCTTCTCCACAACAGACTTTGCACTATATTTAGATCTGGTATCCTTAACCAAAGGGGTTGCAGCTGCTGAGAGCTATTTTAGCGGTCTTCCCCCTCGAGCTAAGGGCAAATATACACATGGAGCCCTTTTGAATTGCTATTGCAGGAACTTAATGGAAGACAAGGCATTGGCTTTTTTTGAAAATATGAACGAACTCAATTATGTCACCATCGACCTGCCCTTTAATAATCTCATGTGTTTATATATGAGACTGGGCAAACCTGATAAGGTGCCTCCATTGATAGATAATATGAAGCAGAGGAAAATTCCATTGACTACTCCTGCATATATTATCTGGATGAATAGCTGCGCCTCCTTAAATGACATTGAAGGAGCTGAAAGAATCTTTGAGGAGATGAAAAGAGAAGATGAAGACAAAATCAACTGGCTGACCTATAGTAACCTTGCTGCTATCTATGTAAAGGCTAAAGATTTCGAGAAAGCTGAATCTGCGCTTAAGATGTTAGAAAAGATAGCAAGCCCAAAGGAGCGTGAACCTTACCATTTTCTACTGAGTCTCTATGCAGGGACTGGTAATCGAGGTGAAGTTAATAGGGTATGGAATTACCTCAAAACAGTCCCTCCAGTGACTAACTTTAGCTATCTTACAATGCTTCAATCCCTTCGAAGGCTTAATGATATTGAAGGTTTAACAAAATGCTTTGAGGAGTGGAAAACAAATTGTATCAGTTATGATATGAGAGTAGTGGGCACTGTTTTAAGGGCCTACTTGGATCAGGACCTTTGTGAAGAAGCTTTATCTTTGTTTGAAGAGGCCATCGAAAGGAGGCAGGGCAAAGGACCTTTCTTGAAGTCTCAAGAAACGTTCATCCTCTACTACTTGAGGAAACGTAATGAAGACCTTGCCGTGCATCACCTGGAGGCAGCTCTTTCAGAAGCCAAGGATTATGATGGATGGAGTCTTTCACCGGAAGTTATAAGTGCATTTCTGAAGTATTACGAAGAAGAGAACATTGATGGGATTGGAAAGCTTCGCCAGATTTTCATGGATTGCAATTTCCATGATCGTTGCCTTGTAAATTATTCAAATGCTGACAAATCAGCTCTGGGATCCCATCAAATATTGAATGAAGAGTCTGAAGTAAGCCAGGGACACGAGGACTTGCCGGTAGATGCTCACTGAGTAGAAGTTTCATCGCATATATTTTGGCTCTAGTTCTCCTCTTAGTAACAAATTGACTGAATTGCCGGTACATGCTCACTGAGTAGAAGTTTCATTGTATATATTTTGGCTCTAGTTCTCCTCTTAGTAACAAATTGACTGAATTGCCAGCTCGATCATTGTATATATTTTGGCTCTAGAAACAAATTGACTGAATTGCCAGCTCGATCATGAAACGGATGATTAGTCACTGCTTCAATTCTGATAAAATAAAGGTCAGCCGAAGGAGTGGGTTAAAAATCAGTAAAGACAACCACTGGAGATAGTCAAGGTAGCTGTGATGAGATGAGGTTTGGGGAGTGATCAAAAGTACAAGCCTTCTTAATTTTTTTTTTTTTTTAAAATAAAAAATAAAAAAAGCTGAAGGCTCGACATTGATTTTGATTTTGATTTTCTTTTGTGTAAATTAATCTTGAATCAACGGCTTGTATTATTGTTGCAATGCTTAACCATTTTTAATATATGATTGCTTGTTGTAATGTCTGTGAGAACCAAAGATGCATGTGTTGTGTAGAGTTTTAAACAGTGATAACTTGATCGTGGTAAATGAGATATGGGAGACTTATGAATGCAAAATGAGATATGGTCGGTGAAATGGAAAGCCAACAGAGCTAAAATCTTGTGCTAAAGTGTGGAACATCTAATTGGAATAGTAATTGAAGTTTTTAAAAATAACTTTTCAATCGTGATTTCCGAAGTATATGAGATAAAAATGTATGATGAGTTTTATTTCGATTTATATGAATAAACACTTTTTAGATCTCATAAGTGATCTCAAACAAGCATATAAGATCATCTTAATTGGATCGAGCTAGCCCCCCTTTGTAGCAGTATATACATCTCTCAATTTGTGAGTGTTATCTTAGTAGTGCGAGGTAGTGCTAGCCTTTTCTGTGCCATTCCAATTTATTTGGATTAATGCACACTTTGATTCTTTAATATTAAAATAGTTTGGGTCTTTATTAAATTATAAGTAATATTTTAATCGCGATGACAATTTAAGAAGACAAACTTAAGGGGTTAAAAATTATAATAACCCAATCTACTTTCTTCTTTTTTCATTATACATTTATTTTTAAATACATATAGAAACTCAATAAATCCAAAAAAGAATTATTCTGGCTATTTTTCCCCCTTCAAATTACAAGGACAGATAAACACACAGGGTACAACTCGCAAGTTTCCAGTTTCCACAACCAAAAGAGCTCCCATGTCAGTTGCTGAGAGCACATAAGGCCCCTTCCCTCTAATTAGAGGGATGAGAATTAGAGGGATGAGACGTTCATCTCTTTAATTAGAGGGATGATATATATTATATATATATATTTCATTTATTTATACTTAAATTATATGTTATTTTCTGAAATATTTTTCACTTAATACCTCAAATTAAATAGTTTTTAGTCCTGCGCATTTAGAAATGCTTCTCATGTAATACCAATATCCTGAAACTAATTAATTTAAGATATTGGACGCAAAAAAATATACAAAAAGTATCATATAATTTAAATCTAAATAAATGAAATATGTCACATCCCTTTAATTAGAAGGATGAGAATGTAAGGGTCACATAAGGTAAGAAGCACCTTATGTGCTCCCGTCGCTTACTTGGTCTTTATTGTCAAACTTGAGAGTTGACTCTCAGTTTAAGTATTTTTACATTTCTAACTTATAAAATCGAGTTGAAAATCTGATACGTAATTGGTGTAAACTCGGTTGAATTCACGAGTTTATATATCGAGTTGACTATTTTTAGTTTTCCAGTTTACAAAATCGTGTTTACTTATCCTTAAACTCGTATAAACTTTTTTGATTTGATCACACTCAACAGAGTTAAATGTAAATTTTATAGAAATTTATCTGTTAAATGTGATAAATTATGAACGTTGATGGATTTAATTTTAATTATTTGGATTTAATTTTTTAAATCATTTTTTTGTTATTTTAATTATTTAATTATACACTATCCAATGATAAAAATATATTTAATGATAAAAATAAGAAAAACTCCTACCATTTTATTTTAAATTGAATAAATTCTTAACTTTTAAAAGATCTAATCTAATTTTACATTTAATACAAACAAAATTAATATAAAAAATTAATTTATAAAACACTATTATCATTATCTTAAAAATATTTCACACAAGTCAGTTAAACTTTTGGCGATTTTGCGCTCGGTTACCAAGCCATCTGGTTTCCCGCTAATATCTATCTACGCGCAGTGAAAACAAGCCAAGGGGTTTTGGCTGGCGGACAGCTGCCATAAACCCTAACTAATGAATCCGACGAATATGAATTTTTGCCGTTTGATTTCCGGTGGAGGGCGGTTGCTCAGGCAGATGTGTACGGCAGCTACGAAGCCAGCGGGATCGGAGTCCAAGCATTCGCCAAAAGAAGTCAGCCTTTTTCGAAAATTGTTGGCGCTGGATATTACAGGAAGGACCGTTTCTCAGACGTTAGCTCAGTGTATTATGGAGGGACATTTCCTCAGGAAAGTCGAACTCCAAAGTTGCGTTAAGGAGCTTCGAAAGTATCGTAAATTCTGGAATGCACTCGAGGTTTCCGCTTCTGCTTCGTTTTTTTTCCCCTCCCCTATCTCTCTGAGTTCCCTCTCTGTCACGTGAGGTTTGAAGTGAAGGTGGTAGTGTTTGAGAATTAAAATCATTAACTTTTCCAATTTTTGTTGCGGATATGAAGACCGAAGCTTAAAGTAAATGACTAATAAAGGCAAAAAAACTAATTTTGATCAATGTAAATGAGATCTCATGGAAACATAACTAACCGGATTGCAAGATAAATCATTTCCCCTTTCTCTGAGTTGATTGTTATGTGTACGTTTTTTAATGCAGATAATGCAATGGATGAAACATAGCGGAATCGCGTTCTCCAAAACGGACTTTGCACTGTATTTAGATCTAGTGTCCTTAACAGGAGGGACGGACGATGCGGAGATCTATTTTCGTGCTCTTCCTCCTCGAGCTAAGAACAAATTTACATATGCAGCTCTTTTGAATTGCTATTGCAGGGACTTAAAGGAAGACAAGGCATTGGCTTTTTTTGAAAATATGAACGAACTCAATTATGTAACCAGCGACCTGCCCTTTAATAGTCTCATGAGTTTATATATGAGACTGGGCAAACCTGAGAAGGTGCCTCCGTTGATAGATAATATGAAGCAGAGGAAGATTCCAATAACTATTTTTTCATATCATATCTGGATGAATAGCTATGCCTCCTTAAATGATATTGAAGGAGCAGAAAGAGTCTTTGAGGAGATGAAAAGGGAATATGAAGACAAAATCAACTGGACGATTTATAGAAACCTTGCTGCTATCTATGTAAAGGTTAAACATTTTGAGAAAGCCGAATCTGCGCTTAAGATGTTAGAAAAGATAGCGAGACCAGAGGAACGTGAAGTTTACCATTTTCTACTCACTCTCTATGCAGGGACTGGTAATCAAGGTGAAGTTTATAGGGTATGGAATTACCTGAAATCAGTCGGTCCTGTGACTAACAAGAGCCATCTTACAATGCTTCAATCCCTTCGCAGGCTTAATGACATTGAAGGTTTAACAAAATGCTTTGAGGAGTGGAAAGCAAATTGTATCAGTTATGATATGAGACTAGCGAGCACTGTTATAAGGGCCTACTTGGATCAGGACCTCTGGGAAGAAGCTTTATCGGTGTTTGAAGAGGCCATCGAAAGGAGGCAGGGCAAAGGACCTTTCTTGAAGTCTCAAGAAACGTTCATCCTCTACTACTTGAGGAAACGTAATGAAGACCTTGCCGTGCATCACCTGGAGGCAGCTCTTTCAGAAGCCAAGGACTATGATGGATGGAGTCCTTCACGGGAAGTTATAAGTGCATTTCCGAAGTATTACGAAGAAGAGAACATTGATGGGATTGAAAAGCTTCGCCAGATTTTCATGGATTGCAATTTCCATGATCGTTGCCTTGTAAATCATACAAATGCTGACAAATCAGCTCTGGGATCCCATCAAATATTGAATGAAGAGTCTGAAATTAGCCAGGGACACGAGGACTTGAAGGTAGATGCTCACTGAGTAGAAGTTTCATCGTATATATTTTGGCTCTAGTTCTCCTCTTAGTAACAAATTGACTGAACTGCCAGCTCGATCACAAAACGGATGATTAATCACTGCTTCAATTCTGATAAAATAAAGGTCAGCCGAAGGAGTGGGTGAAAAATCAGCTAAAGACAACCACTGGAGATAGTTAAGGTAACTGATGAGATGAGGTTTGGGGAGTGATCAAAAGTACAAGCCTTCTTAATGGGTTTTTATTTATTTATTTATTTTTTTATATATGAAAAAAGCTGAAGGGTCGACATTGATTTTGATTTTCTTTTGTGTAAATTAATCTTGAATCAACGGCTTGTATTATTGTTGCAATGCTTAACCATTTTTAATATGGGTTTAATGTTTCTGCTTTTGCAGTAGAAATATTTTTGCTGTCACACTTATATAATAGTGAGTGGGTCCTAGTGTAAAAAGAAGAGAGAGAAAATATTATTAGGACCATTCACTTTTATGTGAGTGTGTCAGAAAAAATGTTTCTACACCAAAAACAAAAATATTAAATTGCTTGCTGTAATGTCTGTGAGAAACCAAGATGCATGTGTTGTGTAGAAAGTTTTAAACCGTGATAACTTGATCGTGGCAAATGGGATATGGGAGACTTATGAATGCAAAATGAGATATGGTTGGTGAAATGGAAAGCCTACAGAGCTAAAATCTTGTGCTAAAATGCCCACCATCTTAAATGTTGGTTTGAAATAGTAATTGGAGTTTTTAAAAATAATTTTTTAATCATGATTTATTATTTACAATATACAAGATAGAACTACGAGGTAAGTTTTGTTTTGTTTTCCGCAAATAAACACTTTTTAGACCCCATAAGCGATCCAAACAAGCATATAAGGATCATCTTAACCCTTTGTAGCAATATACATATATGTATATATATATCTCAATTTGTGAGTGTTATCTTAGTGAGCGGTAATGGTAGCCTTTTCTATGTCATTCCAATCTGTCGGTTTAATGTAAATTTTGATTCTTTAAGGGGCATAATAGTCTTCATCTTTATTAAATTATAAAAAGTAATATTTTAAAAAGAAACGTTAAGTATTAATTTTTCTCCTGAAGTACACGCCCAAGAGTAATGTTGTCCTGGAAGTTTTTTGAAAGCAATATTACTCCGGAAGTATAAAAATGTAGTAATGTTACCATTCGTTAAAAGCCCCAACGGTCAAACGTTAGTTGACCATATTATACTGACGTAAATTATTTACGTGACATTGTTCTCACTTTTTGGTGGGGGGTTAAGTAGCAATTTTGCCCCTAGAAATACATGTTCGGAGCAATTTTACCTTAGAAGTTTTTTTTTTTTTTTTGGTCTCAATATTGCCCCAGAGGTCAAAAAACATGGCAATATTACCCCTCTGTTAACAGCCCTAATTAATTGTATTTGACATTTTTTGTAAGCTTTACTCTCTTAGTCATATCTGCTTACAATGCACAAGAGGAACATCATTCGCGTAGATAATTCCACAGGTGAGTGATTATTGCTTAAAAAAATTCGTTTGAACTGGCTGCGACATATTCGTTTGATCTTTTGTTTGGACAAATTCATTCTTATTTTTTTGTTTGATTTGTTCAAAACATTTTTGTGGACAAATTCCGCAAGCGAGTTATTATTGTTTGATTGGGGAATACTTGCAATGGAGGACGTTATGAGAGAAGAAAGAGTAGGCTATGTTTATCTTTTTTAAAAAAATTAATTAATTGCCACCCCTACTCCTTCTTATCATAATTATAATTATAAGATCGGTTTTTTTTTTTTTTTTTTTTTTGTGTGTGTGTGTAGAAATTAAGAAAACTAAATAAGTTACTTTATCAAACTACCTCTAGTCCTAATTATAAAACCAGATTGACGTTTTTTTGTAGAGATTAAAGAAACTAAATAAGTTATTTAATTATATCACACGTTTTTAGATTTCTGAGCAACATTGAAACAAAAAATAATTTTCAGGGTAAAATTGCTCTTGAAAGTGTACTTTCGGAGCAAAAGTGCTACTTACAAAAGTTACAAAAATGCCACGTAAACAATCCATGTCAAGATCGGTCAACTAACTAACGACCATTTGAGTTTTTAATCGATGGAAAGCAACATTTATTTTTAAACTTTTGAGCAACATTACTCCCAAAAAAATTTTTTAGAATAATATTGCTCTTGGGTTCAAAGACAAAATTGATACTTAATCATTTTTCCAAATTAAAAGGACAGATAAACAAGCAGGCTACAACTCGCAAGTTTCCAGTTTCCCCACCCAAAAGAGCTCTCATGTCACTCGCTCGGTTAACAAGCCATTTGGTTTCCCGCTAAATATCTACGCGCAGTAGAATCAAGCCAAGGGGTTTTGGCTGGCGGACAGCTCCCATAAACCCTAACTAATGAATCCGACGAAGATGAGTTTTTGCCGTTTGATTTCCGGTGGAGGGCGGTTGCTCAGGCAGATGTGTACGGCGGCTACGAAGCCAGCGGGATCGGAGGCCAAGCATTCGCCAAAAGAAGTTAGCCTTTTCCGAAAATTGTTGGCGCTGGATATTACAGGAAGGACCGTTTCTCAGACGTTAGACCAGTGTATTATGGAGGGACAAGTCCTCAGGAAAGTCGAACTCCAACGTTGCGTTAAGGAGCTTCGAAAGTATCGTAAATTCTGGAATGCACTCGAGGTTTCTGCTTCTGCTCCTTCTTTTTTCTCCCCTATCTCTCTGAGTTCCCTCTCTGATTACCTTTAAGTTTTTCACGAGAGGTTTGAAGTGAAGGTGGTAGTGTTTGAGAAATTAAAATAATTAGTTTTTCTATTTTTGTTGCGGATATGAAACCCGAAGCTTAAAGTAAATGACTAATAACGGAAAAAGCTAATTTTGATCAATGTAAATGAGATCTCATGGAAACATAAATTACCGGATTGAAAGATAAATCATTTCTCCCTTCTCTGAGTTGATTGTTATGTGCATGTTTGTTCTTTCAATGCAGATAATGCAATGGATGAAACATAGCGGAATCACATTCTTCACAACAGACTTTACACTGTATTTAGATCTAGTGTCCTTAACAAGAGGGACGGACGATGCTGAGATCTATTTTCGTGATCTTCCTCCTCGAGCTAAGAACAAATTTACATATGCGGCTCTTTTGAATTGCTATTGCAGGGACTTGAAGGAAGACAAGGCATTGGCTTTTTTTGAAAATATGAATGAACTCAATTATGTCACCAGCGACCTGCCCTTTAATAGTCTCATGAGTTTATATATGAGACTGGGCAAACCTGAGAAGGTGCCTCCGTTGATAGATAATATGAAGCAGAGGAAAATTCCAATGACTATTTTTGCATATCATATCTGGATGAATAGCTGTGCCTCCTTAAATGATATTGAAGGAGCAGAAAGAGTTTTTGAGGTGATGAAAAAGGAAGATGAAGACAAAATCAACTGGACGATTTATAGCAACCTTGCTGCTATCTATGTAAAGGTTAAACATTTTGAGAAAGCCGAATCTGCACTTAAGATGTTAGAAAAGATAGCGAGACCAGAGGAACGTGAAGTTTACCATTTTCTACTAAGTCTCTATGCAGGGACTGGTAATCAAGGTGAAGTTTATAGGGTATGGAATTACCTGAAATCAGTCCCTCCTGTGACTAACAAGAGCCATCTTACAATGCTTCAATCCCTTCGCAGGCTTAATGATATTGAAGGTTTAACAAAATGCTTTGAGGAGTGGAAATCAAGTTGTATCACTTATGATATGAGATTAGTGGGCACTGTTATAAAAGCATACTTGAGTCAGGGCCTCTGTGAAGAAGCTGTATCTGTGTTGGAAGAGGCCATCAAAAGGAGGCAGGGCAAAGGACCTTTCTGGAGGGCTCATGAAATGTTCGCATTCTTTTACTTGCAGAAACGTAAGGAAGACCTTGCATTGCATCACCTAGAGGCGGCTCTATCAGAAGCCAAGGATTATAATAGATGGAATCATTCCAAAGTTATAAGTGCATTTCTGAAGTATTATGAGGAAGAGAAAATTGATGGGGTTGAGAAGCTTTGCCAGATTTTCAAGAACTGCAATTTGGATGACATTTGCGTAACTATAGAAGCATCGACAAACACGATCGAAGAAAAAGAAGTGTTGAGAAATAAGTTACTGAGCCCCCATCAATTATTGAAGGAAGAATCTGAAATAAGCCAGGGGCACGAGGACTTGCCAGCTGATGTTCACTCTGAGTCCGAGTAGAAGTGTCATATCTTTTGGCTCTAGTTCGCCCCTCGGAATAAATTGATGGACAATTCGATCATGATATGGATGAATTAGTCACCGCTTCAATTCTGATAGGAATAAAAAGGGCCGCCGAACGGAGTGTGGAGAAAATCAGCTGAAGGCAACCACTGGAGATAGTTCAAGTAGCAAAGATGAGACGAAGTTTGGGTTGTGATCAATAGCACAAGCCTTCTCAATGTTTGAAAAAGAGTGGGGGAAATGAGAAAAACTCAAGGCTCAACATTGATTTTGATTTGTTTTTTTGTTGTGTAAATTAATCGTGAAAACTTCAAGGATTGTATAGTTGTTGCAATGCTTGACCATTTTTAACATATGATTGCTTGCTTTAATGTCTTTGTGAGACTTACATATTAGATTTATTAAAAATCGTGGAAATGAGAAACCAAAAGATGCATGTGTTGTGTAGAAAAGAAAATTTTGAATTGTGATAACTTGAAATCTTGATTGGAAAAAAAAAATGGCATCTGTAGTTTTGGATGATACTGAAGTAATACAGTTAAAAGTATGGCATTACTCTGAATCAAACTTTGCTTGGAGAAATTTCCAAATTTGGATCTTTCAATATCTATCCTGGGAGGATCCAATTAATTGCAACCATGTCTCTGGAAGCAGTATGGAAATATGAATGCAAAATGAGATATGGCTGATGAAACGGAAAGCTTAGGGAGCAAAAGTCGCATGTTAAAATGCTGAATAGTCCTCTGGAGTAGTGTATCAGGCAAAAAGTAACAGAAACTACATACAAATGATTAACCATTTTTAATATATGATTGCTTGAAACCAAAAGATGCATGTGTTGTGTAGAAAAGAAAATTTTAAACTGTGATAACTTGATCGTGATTAAAACAAAATGACATCTGGGAGACTTATGAATGCAAAATGAGATATGGTTGGTGAAATGAAAAGCCTACAAAGCAAAAATCTCTTGCTTAAATGCTTAACATTTTTATCAAGGGTCCTCTTAATTGGATTGAGCTAGTCCTTTGGAGCAATATATATCTCTCTCAAGTTGAGTGTTATCCTAGTGCGGCATTAATGTTAACCTTTTCTACGTCATTCCAATTTATTTGGGTTAATACTTAATACAAATTTTGATCCCTCAAAGAGTAAAATAGTCTAAAAATCATTAATTTTTAAAATTATATTAATTGAAAGATTATCTTTATTTTAAAAGGACAGATAAATAAGTGGGATCCAACTCGCAACTTTTCAGTTTTCACACTCAAAAGAGCTCTCATGTGGCTCACTTGGTTATCCAAAAGGATGAATAAGAAAAGCTATTCCCATCGGAAGATCTGGAGATTTAATTTTTTTTCAATTGTTGATAATATTTTATATTTTTTACTATTAAAAGTAATTCTTTTTTTTTTTTTTTTTTTTTTTTTTTAAAAAAAAAGGATGAGTAGGAAAATTCCCTCCCTTAGCAAGCCATTTGGTTCCCGCTAAATATCAACGCGCAGTAAAACAAGCCACCGGTTTTGGCTGTCGGACGGCCGCCATAAACCCTAAATAATAAATCCGACGAAAATGAATTGTCGCCGTTTGATTTCCGGTGGAGGGCGGTTGCTCAGGCAGATGTGTACAGCGGCTACGAAGCCAGCGGGATCGGAGGCTAAGCATTCGCCAAAAGAAGTTAGCCTTTTACGAAAATTGTCGGCGCTGGATCTTACAGGAAGGACCGTTTCGCAGACGTTAGACCAGTGTATTATGGAGGGAGAAGTCCTCGGGAAAGTCGAACTCCGACGTTGCGTTAAGGAGCTTCGAAAGTATCGTAAATTCTGGAATGCACTCGAGGTTTCTGCTTCTGCCTCCTTTTTTTCTCCCCTATCTCTCTGAGTGTTCCCTCTCTGATTACCTTAAGTTTTTCACGAGAGGTTTGAAGTAAAGCTGGTTGTGTTTGAGAATTAAAATCATTAATTTTTTCTATTTTTGCTGCGGATATGAAGACCCGAAGCTTAAAGTAAATGACTAATAACGGAAAAATGTAATTTTGAGCAATGTAATTGAGTTCTCATGGAAACATAACTAACCGGATTGAAAGATAAATCATTTTCCCCTTCTCTGAGTTGATTGTTAAGAATACATTTGTTCCTTCAATGCAGATAATGCAATGGATGAAACATAGCGGAATCACCTTCTCCACAACAGACTTTAAACTGTATTTAGATCTAGTGTCCTTAACAAGAGGGACGGACGATGCTGAGATCTTTTTTCGTGATCTTCCTCCTCGAGCCAAGAACAAATCAACTTATGCAGCTGTTTTGAATTGCTATTGCAGGGACTTAAAGGAAGACAAGGCATTGACTTTTTTCGAAGATATGAATGAATTCGATTATGTCACCAGCAACCGGCCCTTTAATAGTCTCATGAGTTTATATATGAGACTGGGGAAACCTGAGAAGGTGCCTCCGTTGATAGATAATATGAAGCAGAGGAAAATTCCAATAACTACTTTTGCATATCATATCTGGATGAGTAGCTGTGCCTCCTTAAATGATATTAAAGGAACAGAAAGAGTCTTTGAGGAGATGAAAAGGGAAGATGAAGACAAAATCAATTGGACGATTTATAGCAACCTTGCGTCTATCTATGTAAAGGCTAAAGATTTCGAGAAAGCCGAATCTGCGCTTAAGATGTTAGAAAAGATAGCGAGACCAGAGGAACGTGAAGTTTACCGTTTTCTACTTAGTCTCTATGCAGAGACTGGTAATCATGGTGAAGTTTATAGGGTATGGAATTACCTGAAATCAGTCCCTCCTTTATCTAAAAAGAGCCATCTTACAATGGTTCAATCCCTTCGGAGGCTTAATGATATTGAAGGTTTAACAAAATGCTTTGAGGAGTGGAAATCAAGTTGTATCACTTATGATATGAGATTAGTGGGCACTGTTATAAAAGCATACTTGAGTCAGGGCCTCTGTGAAGAAGCTTTATCTGTGTTGGAAGAGGCCATCAAAAGGAGGCAGGGCAAAGGACCTTTCTGGAGGACTCATGAAATGTTCACATTCTTTTACTTGCAGAAACGTAAGGAAGACCTTGCATTGCATCACCTAGAGGCGGCTCTATCAGAAGCCAAGGATTATAATAGATGGAATCATTCCAAAGTTATAAGTGCATTTCTGAAGTATTATGAGGAAGAGAAAATTGATGGGGTTGAGAAGCTTCGCCAGATTTTCAAGAACTGCAATTTGGACGACATTTGCGTAACTATAGAAGCATCGACAAACACGATTGAAGAAAAAGAAGTGTTGAGAAAAAAGTTACTGAGCCCCCATCAATTATTGAAGGAAGAATCTGAAATAAGCCAGGGACACGAGGACTTGCTAGCTGATGTTCACTCTGAGTCGGAGTAGAAGTGTCATATATTTTGGCTCTGGTTCGCCACTCAGAATAAATTGATGGACAAGTCGATCATGATACGGATGAATTAGTCACCGCTTCAATTCTGATGGGAATAAAAACATCAGCCGAACGGAGTGTGGAGAAAATCAGCTGAAGGGCAACCACTGGAGATGGTTCAAGTAGCAAAGATGAGATGAAGTTTGGGTTGTGATCAGTAGCACAAGCCTTCTTAATGTTTGAAGAAGGGAGGGAAATGAGAAAAACTGAAGGCGGAACATTGATTTTGATTTGTTTTCTTATTGCTGATGAAATGGAAAGCTTACAGAGCGAAAATTGCATGCTAAAATGCTGAACATTTCTACTGAGGAGCCTCTTACTTGGATTGAGCCAGTCCTCACTCCTCTGGAGTAATGTATATCAGGCAAAGTGACAGAAACTTACATATAAATGTATGCTCAAGTTTACTTACTTTTTATTTCATTTTTTGGGCAGACTGACTTCCTTTTTATATACATTATAGGGTTATAGGAAATACGTGTGATTATTTCCAAGGTGCGTCCAGTAACAAATTTTTTTTTAAAAGGGTAAAAATAACTAAGCTTCGGTACTCTGTGTCAAAACCAAGACATTGACCGTTAGATAGGTGGTTTTTGACTAACAGTGATGACGTGATGATATAAATGGAGACTTGGTAGATTAACTTGCAACAACAGGAATAGATTAACGAGCAACAGGAATATTTAATTGCTGACTAGAAGGGTCAAATAAGATACTTGCTCTACTGAATCAAAATAAAAGAGATATTTGAGTTTTTGTACAAGGAAGTTAATTAAAATACTTTAAAGTATTTATATTTGTTATTTTTTTTAAATTATTTTGTCTAACTTATAAACTAATATATAATTTAAAGATATACAATATATTAACTTATTTAGTTTCTTTAATTTTTTTTTTTTTTTTTTAAAAGAAGTCAACTATGAGTACTTTCATAGGTTTAATTTAGAGTTAAGTATCAATTTTACCGAAATCTTCGCCTGTAATAAATTTTGCATTTTCTTAAAGTTTTCAAAGATAGAAATGTTGCCCTCTGTTAATTGCCTTAGCGGTCAACGTTAGGATTGTTAATTGCAACATTACTACGCGTTTTAGAGGGCAACATCGTTCCAAAAAAAAAAATAGCAATTTTGCCCCGAAATTTAAACATGCAATGATATTCTTTCATAATTAACCCTAACGGCCAACTAAACCGTTAGGGTTGTTAACGGAAAACATTGATACGTTTTTAAACTTGGAGGCAGAAGCGTTCTTCATCGCTATACACCAAAAAAACAAATTGCTCTCGGCGCATAGGGTAAAATTGATACTGAACCCTTTAATTTATTGAGTTGAATCAAAACGACAGATTCATCGGAACAAGATCGAAGGAAGCAAATGAAGCAAATCGAAACCACCGAGCGAAGAAACACACAGAGCGAAGGTAGCAAATTGAAAAAAGCGGAGAAACGTGAAGGAGCACAGAGAAGGGAGATCGATGGCAGAAACGTTGCCGTAGAAGAATCTTTAGTCAAATACAGTTCCTATTTCCCTCTGGCACTTGTTCTCCATTCCCAAACATCGAAACCCTCGATACGATTACTTCTTCAGATCATGGACCTCCAATTCAATATCTTCTTCCTTCCCCTTCCGATTCGATTTCGCCCTCGTTCTCCTTCACTAGTGTTACAACTGTTAAATGTTCCAGTTGCTAGTTAATCTATCAAGTCAACTTCCACGTCATTCTTGTTAATCAAAAACCTTCTATTTAACGGTCAATGTTTTGGTTTTGACGGGGAGTGTGCAACAATTTAAGGCACACCCCGAGGTTAGAGCTAAGCCAAATTTCAATTTTTTTTTTTTTAAAAAAAAAAAAAAAAAAAAAAGCCAGATATGCTTTGTTGCTGCCCAGGATCGAACTGGAGACCTTCAGTGTGTAAGACTGACGTGATAACCACTACACCACAGCAACGTTGTTGTTCTGAAGTTATGCTGATGTTATATCACATAGTATATTAACAAAAAACACACCTTTGATACAAAGTTTCGATTTTCATCCTTCAGTTTTTAAATGAGTTTTTTCAGTCTCTTAACATTAATACTATTGGTCTTGAATGATGATTTTTAATAACAATGTTATTTTGAAAATTAAACTTGGGCATTTTAAGTATTTAAAATATTTTGTCATGATTTTATGTTAACATTAGAATTAAAATTTTGAAATGACACTTTATAAAATTAAAGGACTAAATGAAATTTGGGTGAAGTTAAAAAAATCCAATGTATTGTTAGCTACTAAATCTTTTAGGAATCATGCCACATTGTTGCAAAAGCGGAATATATAGAGAGTAACCTATTATATTAAAAAATTACAATACTAAAAAAAAAAAATAGATTTATTTAATAATATAATAAATCACAACTATTGTATCTAATAACAGCTAATAAATAATAAGTAAGAGAAAAATAAAAAGAATACTAAAATCTAATTTCACTTCAAATAATTATAAGTGAAATAATATAAGAGAGGAAAGATACAAGTTACCTTATAAAGGGAGGAGGGGCCTCTTCTTCGGCTTTTTGCCACAATCAACGCAGACTTCATCACAAGTAAAGGGATTATATCAACTGCAATAATTTGCATGAAGCCATTGCAAAAGCCCATTTAGTTTTATTATAGGCATGAATTAGGTATCTCATTCAAACTAAGGTATTTGGGTGCTTAGTTCAAATAGTTAACCATAAGTTACATGGATTCAAATACCTAATTACTTTTTTTTTCTTGGTCACAGATTTTGATATTATGTCTAAGGCTATATCAATACAATCTTTAAATTAATCATATAGCTTGATTGTGTAATGGTCAAAACTTAGGTGCACTATCTAACATGTAAGCCTCCCATTTATAAATTGAACCTAACTATTACAAATACAATCTTTATAGTATCCCATAAATTTTGTGACAAAGTGACTCGTAATATTAACCCTTCGTTTGAATAAAAAAGTTGAAAGAATATTAGGAAGAAAACACATAAAAATAGTAATTTTTTTTATATTATTTTTAGAAGCTTTCCCTTGTGGTATTTTCTTAAATAAATATATTTATATTTATATCCCATAATAACAAAATATTTATTTTTTTCATTCTTATATTTATATAATTTTCAGTTGTCAGCTACGATTGCTTCCAAGTTATTTTTATTCAACCATTCCTAATATTCAAGAGTGGAAGGTTCCCATTCTCTAATTGCTAGTCTTTCAAGTTAATAATAAACTTCTGAATTGACAGCCTATTAAATAAAATATAAAGTATTTATGATGGCTATATTCTTCAAGGTAATCAAAATCTTCAATTATACATTATCTTTTTCTTATTCTAAAAAGACTCTTTTTTTACCTCCTAATAAAAGAACTTGAGAGATGGAATAAATTGAAATTCAAAACAGGTAAGCAATTGAGGAATGCATAAGAAACAAGACTTGCTATTTGGCTGCAAAATGATAGTACAGCCTGATGGCTTTAGAATGTTACATACATATGATTATCACCCCCATAAAAAATATAGCGTCTACATAGAAAAATTCAACGGAAAAAGAAAAGGGGATGTAAAAAGTAAAGGATACAAAAAAGAACAATGTGAATGGAGGAGGGAGAAACTATTCTGTTTTCTGAATTTTTCTCTTCATTCGGCTAAAAGGTCCAACTGATCTGTCCATAATGTACATGTAAATGACCTGGCTCCATGATTTATATGATGCTAAGCTCTCATAATACTCTGGAGCTATCTCCTGCACCTTGTGAAGCTTGCTTCCTGGAATTCTTGGAAAATCATGGTGCTCATTGTGGAAGCCAACATGCCAGGTGAGATAATTCAGAGGACCGTAGTAAGAATATGTCTCTTGGTCGGGTTTGAAGACATAATGCTCGGAAATGAAGTGACCAGCCATTGGATGCATCCCGCCGCCAACGAATGTGGAGAGGATGAGATAGGCAAATGATTTCCAGCCGAAATAATGAACCATTGCCACATCAAGGGCTATCTGAATGGCGAAGTTGATGAACTCCCACCAACCAGGAGGCTTCGGTTTAAGAAACATAGGACGAAGGGCATAAAAGAAGAGCTGTAAAAACACCCATATGGTTTTTGCAAAAATATTGGTTACAACACGTCCTTCAATGAGGCTAGGGACATCCATATCAACACCGTCTACTCCTTGAAATCTATGGTGCTCCAAGTGATACTTTTGGAAAGTCACAGACATCGGTACACCAATAGGGAGGTTGGCAAAAATCCCCAGCCACCGGTTGAGCACTGGACTTGAGAAGGCAAGATTGTGGCTGAGCTCATGGATGGCCAAGAAGAGATTGTGGTTGAGAAATGAACCAAAAAAGTAGGATATCAGAAGTATCTTCGTCCACCCAGCATTTTGTAGTAAGGCTGCAGTACCAAGCTGAAGCAAAACTGCCACTGTAATCTGCAAAATCACAATTGCAATACATGAAAAAAAATATTCTCGGTGTGATAATGACTACAATAGTTTAAGGTTAATTTAAGGCTACAAGGTTATCCATCCAAATAAATTATGTATCAAATCATTATCTTGATATTATGTACCAATATTTAGCCATCATGTCATAGATTTGAAGCAATATCGTAGTAAGAGCATAATATATCATGCCAGAATCCCCTGTGAACTTTCTTGAACCACTTTTGACCGTACGAGAAAGTGCCAGTTTAAAGAAAGCATAACTTCAATAATACTCAAACTTGGCAGTTACAATCTCGACAGAGATTTATGCAACTTGAAATTTCTAGGGAGATGTTCAAGGAGAATAAGGAAGAATTATTGTAATTATCAGGACCGCACTTTCGACGCAAGGTTATATATGAATCGCTGGTCAGGAAATAAAATGGAATTAAAAAAATAGATAAGCCTGACTTTCTCGTTTTGACACGAGTTTATCCATGAATTGTTGGTCAAGAAATAAAATGGAGTACTGAACAAATGAGCCCCTCAACAACGACATGTTGAGTTAGACAGGACATAAGAACTGTAAAGACATCTTTGCAAGAAAGGCAATTTAATAACCAAAGAAAAGGCTACGGGATAAACAAAATGTGCAGAAACGCAGGATATGAAATAGAAGAAGAAAGAACAGGGACAAAATCCAACAAGCAAGATTTCAACAAGATAAAAAGCAATCCATTTCAGATCCCAAATAATCTAGAAAAATATACTTCGATTTTCGACAGCAAACAGAAATTCCCAGTCTGAATGAAACAAATCGATGTAAATACCGCAGGTAATGCGGAAAGATCGATAAAAGAATGGCAGCCACAAAAAACCATGGAAAGAGAACAGATAGGAAAGCTAAATCTCGGCCAGATTACATTTAAGAGGGAGAAGATATCCATTTATCCAGTAAAAGAACCCCCATTAACCTCTCAAGATCCATTGAACAAATCCAAGAAAACCAAAAAAAAAAAAACGAACATAATGGATAAAACAGACATCAGAATCCATACCCAAACTCAAATCAGCGCCAAAAACCACAATTATCCAGTACAGTTCATCAACAATCCCCACGGACCCACATTTGAAATATAACCACAAACCACTCAAATCAGATTCTTCACAACCACCGCATTGTCTCCAAATCTCAAACTAACGACATATCCAGCAGAATCGAATCCACAAAAGCCATTAAAAAACGCATAAATTAACAGAAACAACTCATAGAACAAACCTTGTGAAAAGCCCAATGATCTGGACCAAATAGCTCCTTGATCTGAGGATACTTAGAGAGGATCTCCCGCCGCCGCGATGCATGGGGCTCGTCGGTGTAGGACCAGAAGAAGTCAGTGGACATGACCACCCCTTCTTCTTCCTCCTCTCTTCGTTCCCCTCTCCCCATTTGCACCGCTCTTTGCCTTCTTTCTCTCTCTCTCTGTCCCCCCTCTCTCCTCTCCCTCTCTAAAAAAGAAAAGAGAGAGAAACAAAAAACAGAGAAATACTTAATTTAGATTCCAATCTCCCTCCTAATTCTCGTTCTCTGCGTTTAAAATTGATCCTTCACGTTCATCAACAGCTCACTCACACGCACTCCCAAACGGCGTTGGGTGGACGTGTGGTGGCAGAGGAATGGTGTGACTCCTTTGTTTGGCTTTTTTGTCCTGAACTTTTCTTTTGAGAATCTGATATAGTGAATGCAACTTGATGTGATTTGATTTGAATTAAAGCAATGCCACTTTTGTGACAATTTATACCCAAAAAATTTTGTTTTTAAAAAGGCAAACAAGTTTGAATCACAATTACAGGTACTATTTTAGAATGAGAATTTGATACGTTTTGGGAAAATGTCACAAAATAGGCCCTAAAATTTAGTATGGAATGTTGTTATTATTGTATAATAATTAATATCCACAATGCTTATATTTATATGATTTGGTAATAGATTCCATTTTTGTAATATGAAATGTCAACAATTCTATTTCATTTCAAAAATAGAATTAAGGTGCAAAATCAACTTTTATTAAAAGTGCATATATATTTTTTAGAGATACAAAAATACTCATAAATATTCAAAGTTAGAGCAAAAATTCAAAAAACGTTAAATATAAAACATGGGTTTATCGTTTGTCATACGCCACTGAGATAAGATTATGTCGAAGTCACCCCAAAACTACGTTGTTTTGGGAGTTAAATGAATTAATGAATTTTGTATTTTTGTTTTTGTATTTATTATATGGATTTTATCAAAAGATCTTTCATTAATTATCCTAACCCCAAAATTACGTCGTTTTGAGAGTTCATTAATTCCTTTAACCTCAAAACGACGTAATTTTGGGGTGATTTGACATAACCTTATATCAAGTGATACATGACAAACAATAACCCCATATAACATAGAACTGTTAAATCTATATATATACAAAAATAGCATGGGTCTCACCAAAAAAAAGAAAAAAAAAGTAACAGTGCTAGGCTATATGTAACCTTCTTGACATTTTTGCTTTTGTTTTAAATGTTTATGAATATTTTTTTCGCCTTTAAAAAGTATATAGTGTTGAAAGTATTTTAAATAAAAAATTTGTGGGTATTTTTGTAACTTTACCTTACAAATATATTGTAAATTTAATGAATTTGACATTGCACCATTTTTTAGGAGACACACTTTTATATAACAACATTTAATATTTACTATTCTTCCGGTCCTAAATATAAACATTATTTATACGGTAATATAAGACATAGTTTGTAGTGTAAATTATACTACAAATTATATCTTATATTTATAACCAAATATAGTATTATTGAATCAAATTTGAGTATTATCAAGGATCTGAATTCTCTTCTAATCCCTCCCTTCAATATCGTTTAGATATCCAAGATCCTAACCGTCAAAAAAGTTGATTATGGATAACTTTTATAATAGTTTTTTTCCTTGTATCATCAAACTTGAGTGACTATATCACCAAGACTAACGTTTTGTGCATTGGTTGACCAAAAAAAACACTCTGTGCATTATACAAGAGTTAAAAAAAATATACCGCTTATTAATTATAAATAATATAGCTTAATACATAAACATAATTTTCTATCATATATATAACGTATGAAAATACTATCCAATTTCTCTTGTCCTTATTATAAGACACCAATTAACTTTTCTCACAAATCAATAAAAACAGTTAAAATCAATAAAGTTGTCCTAGAATTTAGGTAATTTTCAATATTACCCTTATCAATTGCATTAAACTTTAATATTATATTAATTATCACTCCCACCCACTACTCTTATTAATTATAGGTATGCATAGAAAAAATAATAATTAATATAAAAATGACCAAATAAACTTATTAGTTGGTACCTTATAATAAAGATCGGAAGGAGTATAATACTAACAAGTTGCTAGTTGAAATTGTAAGTGGTCTCACCCATTAAGAAAGAGAACGTAAATTTGAATCATAGAAAGTATATTACATTGGGAGAAGCCAAAACTCTTTACACTTCAAACCTCAAAAAGGAAAACTCTTCTGCAAATTAAAAAAAGAAAAAAATATTATATATTCTCTCTGATCCTTATTATAAAGCACCACCAACTAATAATTCTCACAAACCAATAAAAACCATTAAAGTCAATAAAGTTATCATACAATTTAATTAACTTCCAATACTATCCCTATTAATTACACTAAATTTTAATATTATATTAATTATTATTCTCATTCACTACTCTTATTAATTATGGATATACATTAAAAAAATAAAATACTTTATAAAAATGACCAAATATAATTATTTATTAGTAGTATTTTATATTAAAGACCACAAGAATGAATAATAAAAAAATGGCTTTTTGGGCGTGGAAGAGGGAGAGTGAGATCTAGGACCTTTTGTGAGGCTTTATCATTGGCAAAGCATCATATTCATATCACGTGATCCAATTATAATATCCAATACACGGCTAGCGTGAGATGACATGGTAATGATCCCCATAAGAACGGTTTATAATATAATATCCAAATATGCAAAAATGTCACAGTAAAAATATTTATGAAGTTTTTTAGTCAAAATATAAATTTATGGGGGAAAATTTTCCAAATATGCAAAAATGTCACAGCTGTTTAGTCAATAATATAAAAAAAAATCTTTTAAAAAAAAAAATCAAAAAATGCCCAAAAATTCTGAAAATCACAGAAAAGGTCTCGGGATCTTTTTTGATATAATTTTATTAAAACGTTAGTTGTTAATGGGGTTGATATAGTTATTAATATAGTTGTTAAATATAGTTGTTAATGATGATATAGTTGTTAATGACCTACCCGTTAACAACTATATCAACCTCATTAACAACTAAAGTTTTAAAGAAAATTATACCAAAAAGGCCCTGGAACATTTTCTGAGATTTTCAGAATCTTTGAGCCTTTTTTGGGATTTTTTCTATTAAAAAGGCCCCCATATGGATTTTCCCAAATTTAGGTACTTGGAACCAAAATGCTGTATGATGCATATGGGTGCTTAACAGTCATGACATTTTTTCACCATTTTAAAAACTTTACATGTATTTTTGTATAATTTTCTTGATTGACGTTTTTCTAACGGTCAATTTTAGTTAACTTGATGGTCATGATATTTTTATACCATTTTTAAAATTTCATAAATAAGTAAAGGTCTGATGTCTTGCATGAGTGATTATAACATGAGAATTGTGTGTGTTTGATGATCAAGCTGACATAACATTTGGTGTATCTCCTGTTTTATTTATAGTAGCTCAATAATCGAATTATATGATTTAACAAAGTGATTAAAATTAGTTAAAAATAATAAATGTGTATAAAATAAATCTTTTTTTCATGTATGTCTTTATTTATGAAGGTAGATAAGAGAGAGAAATAGAATAAATGTATGTATTACCAGTCTTTTAATCAAGAGAAATACTTATATATTTCGGAAGCACCATGTCACCTAAGTTATGTACAATAAAAACATAAAAACTCATATTATTTTAACCCTAGTTGACAGGTGATTTGTCTGAAAAATTTACATCTTAACTTGTTTTCAAGAAAAATACACAACTGAATTTGAAAAAATAAAATAAAACAAAATGATGAACTCATATTTTTCTTTAAAACAAAAATAAAGTAAATTTTTTCAAATGAGTCACTTGCTAATTATGATGAAAATTATCTGAATTGTTATATTTTTATTGGATAGCGTTTAATCGCATGGTACTTTTGGTGTATGTAAGTACTCCCTCCGGTCCTAATTGTAGGAACTTTTTACCAGAATTTAGAGAGATTAAGGAGAGAAGTTAAATTAGTTAATTATAATTATTTTCCAAAAATACCCCCACTGAAAATGAAAATCACACCAAGGCAAAATTAGTTGAATGAATTTTTTTCCTTTTTAACAGTCCATAGGATTTTTTTTTTTCAATTGTTAGTTTTGTAAAAATTTAGCCAGATATAATATGTGTTGCTACTGAGCTATTAGATGCATAAATTATAGAAAAATTTGTTAAATTTTTTTTTAAAAAAGAATGTTACATAAATTAATGCGCATGTATCACTGTCCAGTATGATATTACGTGGGGATAGTAATCCAAAAAAAAAATGGAAATTACTTGTGGCTGCTCACATTGAAAATGTACTTAAATTTATTTTAAAAAAAATTAGCGCGGATGTATCATTGTCCAATATCTAACCATTATTGCTCTGTAATATTTATTTACTCCACACATTGCTCTGTAATATTTATTTACTCCACACATGTATCCTCGTCCAATATCATATTATTGTCTTTAATTATTATTGGAAAAGTATAAATAGGGGTATTATAGGAAAAAATTGATAAAATTTAAAATTTGCTCTTATAATTACGACCAAAACCAAATCCAAAATTTTCTTCTAGGACCGGAGGGAGTATTTCTTTTTAATCAATACAATTTATATAATTAATGAGGAACAAAAACGAGGAAAAATACTCATTAAATGTTCAAATTATTCTTACCGGACTCTTATAAAAAAGAAGAGGAGGAAGTACTTACATAATTGCGTGACATCATAATATTTGGTTTTTCATATTTATTTTTATTATTATCATTACTTACTAATATTATTATTTTTGGGTGAATTAGTATTATTATTTATTACTTTTATTGGACTACTACTACTACAATTGTGACTGGTTACGAGGAGGCCCGTGTCCGTCCAATACGGTGGAGCCATAGTATTGAAAACAATGTGCGGACGTCGTCGTTTAGTTGGTCATTTTTTTTTTATTTATTTTTTTTTAAAAAAAAAAACAGAGAGAGAATAAAACTGTCAATAGCTAGGCCTTCGTTGTCTCTTGTCTGCTTTACAAGTTGTCAAGTTGAGTGTCGTTTTTTGTGTGGCCCACCTTTCTTAATCTTAATTTAGCCCATTTTATCCCTCCAAATCCCAAATAGCCGAATAACCCCATCTATTTCCGCTTGTGGGCTCGAATAAAAAAATATGCAATCATTTTTCACACTGAAACTAAAACTTGTTATTACCAACATGTGGTTAGTCTAGCGGAATGTGGCGTTGGATTCCTTAAAGAGGTTACAGGTTCGGAACTGGCGCATGGAAAACCACTCATAATCCACCTTATATGGGTATATTGTTGTTGGGAGGGTGCCTTTCACGCAAAAACCCGGAGTGGTTGCACAGACACTTCTACCATTTTTTAAAAAACTTGTTATTGCATATTGATGACCTCAATTGTTGTAAAACTTCTTAGTTAGGACCTTAGAATGATTCTCTCTGAAAAAAAAAAAAATAGACGGTTTATTGCTATTACACAATTTGTAAAATACTAATTTTGGTCTTAGATGTAGGACCTAGTTAAACGTCTATTGTTGGCGGACACAAAAAAGTTAATACTCTTTCTGTACTAAATACTCTCTCCGTTCTAATTATGAGATATATTTACTAGGATTTAGAGATATTAAGGAAAATAATTAAATTAGTTGATTATATTTATTTTTCTAAAAACCCTTACTTAAAATTTGAAATGACATCAAGAAAAAGTTTGTTGGTACTCTCCGCAACTTCATCAATTATCAAGGAGTTTTTTTTTTTCTCTTTTTTTTTTTTTTTCCGGTTAAAATCAAGGAGTATGTTATGGCTAATTTGCTAGTGAAATGTGCTCGGACTGGGTCTATTGGCCTTCATTTTTTAGGGCCTGGCGACCTAAATGGCTTACTGCTTTCGGCTAATGATCCTTAGATCTTTTTTTTTTTTTTTTTTTTTTGAATTCTGATGTATAGAAAATGTTAGTTTAAGCATTGATAAAATAATATAATTGAGGTGTAGCATTGATAAAATAATATAATTGAGGTGTATATGTTATTAATGAGTTATAAACATTACTTTCTTTATAGAGTAGATAATATAGTTGTATTATTAAATTATCATTGTTAATTGTGTTTAATAACTATTGAGAAAGTATAAATAGGATATTTTAGGAAAAAATTGATTAAAAAAAAAAACAATAGAATAAGGTATATGTGACATTAATGAGTTACAAGTATTACTTACTTTATAGAATATATAAGTGCATTATTAAATTATCATTATATTTAATTATTATTGAGAAAGTATCAATAATGGTATTTTAGGAAGAAAATGACAAAAATTAAAATTTTGTCCTATAAGACTAACTTTCAAATGTTATCTTATAATTAGAACTAGAGAAAGTATAAAACAAAATTAACTTTTTTGGAGATATTAAAAAAACTCATTGAATTATTTTGAAATATTTATACTTGTCATTTTTTTAAAAACTATTTTGATTAACATATAATCTGATATATAATTTAATGATACATATCACATGATATAATTAAGTAACTTCTTTAACTTTCTTAATCTCTCAAAAAAAAAGTCAACTATATCTCATATTAAGTCAAATATATCCATTCTCTATCAGCCATCTTAACATTCACTAATGCTGTTTAACCGTCAAGTTAACGGTTTATGTGCAAAAGGAGTAAGTAACCCTTGAAACAGTTAAAAAAAGGATTTCAAAAACCAAGGCAGTCAAATATCTTTCATCATCCACGCCCCATTTGAATGTTGCCAATGTTCCAACAAAACACCTTCTGATCAACTCTTAAAACCAAATAAAAGGCAAAGATTTATCCAAAAGAGTGGGGCATGAAAATAACCAAGGGAAGCCAAGTATAAGAGATCATGCACAAACCAGCCTGAACACCAAAGGAATTGATATATTCAGATGAACACATTTAAGTGTAAAATATGTCAGGAAGGATGTGTTTGTCAAGAGATCCACAATTAAATTTACTGAGAATAACATGAGAATGTGCCAATCTCAAATGAACAAGGGATTCATCCAGTCTATACAGAGGGATATACAAATGAGCTACATACAATTTTACCATTCAGAGACTTCACCACCAACCCACAATAACAAATCGGGCCGGCTACGCTTCTCACACAGTAGAAGCGGGAAGCAAATGCCAAGTAGTACTGCAATTCTATACATAATTATAAATATATAACTAAAATTACCCGTGAGTCTGATCAACTTCAGACTTTCTTGCAGCTAATTTCAGAGGGAACTACTCATCCAAGGTGACAACATCAGAGCCGGTAAGATCCGTGTGTTGTGCTGCAATCACTTTTATCTGAGGTGAGAGTCATAGGGGTCAAAAAGGGAGTCTGGAACAATCACAGGCAACTTGTCTATGTACAGGAAAAGCCTTCTAAGATTCTCCCTCGTCACTGTCGCCATATCTACTACGTCTCTACTGTCAGTGAATACCCAGAGATCGCATGAGTTCACCCTCTTGAGGCTGTCCCTACAGAAGGGGCATGACTGTGACCTTGTTCTCCTGCAAAAGCATACCAAATTGCTCATAAAGTTAACATCATGTGCATTGAGATTCAGCTACACAAGTGTGGTCCCTAAAGTATTGCCATTCATGTCACACCAAGATTGGGATGAATTTCTAATGAGTCGTACAATATTCAAGGATATAGATGCAGTTTTAGCAACATTAGATTATGTTCAAATCTTTATATCCAAATTTGGGATACCCACCAAATTGGATACATGCTGAAAAAGTAGTTACAAATAATATGGTAAGATGCATATAATAACCTATGCAATGAGATAGCTGTCTCACTGATAGCCTATGTAATAAAACAGCTTATTCACTGATATCATGGCCCCACTAGTTTATGAACAAACAATAATCAACAAAAGCATGGCTCCAAAGTGATATATTGAAGTGTCAATAAGGCCAACACCACATGCATGTTTCTCCAATGAATTACAGATCAGAGCGCACATATGCCATACTTTGACTAATTGGCAGCAAGTAATCTCACTTAGACAATTCATTAACATCCCTCAGGAATTAATAATTAAAAATTGAATCAAATAACTCCTGAAAATCTCTCTGGCTTTTAGAAGCCTCAAATGATTGAACCTTCTTTGTATCCCAAAACACTATACTTCACACAAGGGCAGCAAATGCAATAATCAACATTAGGCTAGTTTTCTCAAAACTAACGATTCAGATACACAAGAAATTAAAGCACCCCCAATCCAGAAATTTCATCAATTTCCTCAAGCGTTAGAAAACTTTAAAATGTCTGAAGATAGGGCAAGTCACCCAACGTCTCTTTAGGAAGGGCGGAAAAGGCCTGCAATCAGGCCAGAAAAAAGTCACAATACAGATCAATCAACCGTCCATACACAACCAAATTTTCACGCCAAGAAGATTTGAAAGATGCAGAATGCACATGCCCCAACAACTGAATTCTTGTCCCTTGAATGCTCAGATTTCATGCCCAAGCTTAAGTTCAAAAAGACACCCATTGAGGGCCTTTAAGCCATTGCCTTCACAACTAAATTCAGAATTTGCTTGACTCAAGTGCTAATCAGCCAAGAGGAAAAGAATAAAACATACAAGATAACACCCATCTACAATTACTAATGCTAACCATAACAACTGAAATCACAATATACAAGATTAATGTGCTAACTAGCCAGAATGCAGTTTAGGATATAAAGTGATAAGTGTACTTAAGCTTTCCATACATATCAGTTGCAATCAGTTTCTGCATACTTATCGAGTTATTATTGTTCTAAAAACACAGTCAGGCACCAGTAAGAGGAACTCTGAAATGAGCAAACGCGATTGCTCAAGTAAAATAAACAACGAATGGCCATAGCTTTGAATACATAGTGAATGTACCGATATCACACCCACAAACAAACACATGCAGAATTTACCACCGGTTCACTTAGGACTCCATAATGCTAGCAAACTGTCAGGGCAAAATACATTTCACTTGTTGCACCCTAATTCTCATTTCATGATGTCATGACTGAGAAAAGATGAAGAATGCCCCCCAACCAAAAAAAAAAAAAAAAAAACACACACACACACACACACACATTCTCACGCCCAAGCACAGAGGGAGAGAGAGAGGTACCATTCACGGTAGCATTTCAAGCACATTGCATGGTTGCAGTTGGGCAACACAATTTTACTATTCATCTCCATACATATACCACATTCTTCATCTCTTTCAATGTCAACATCTGAGGATTGCCTATGTTCCTCATCATCTCTCCTTCGATACCGCTCCATACATAAAGCCTTTTGTTTTTTATCCTCTGTATCAGTGACACCTTTCTGAAGTTGCAATAAAGATGGATATATGACGGCTGATCAATGTTCAAATTCCGTAGATCAGCAACTAGAAGAGGCTAAAATATAATTAACATTTCAAATCTCAACAGAAAGGGATAGAGATACCATAGAATTCTCTAATACTTGCTTTTCTTTCATGCGTAGACATGGTGGTTGTGCCATCCACGTAAACCTTCAGCATGACACAATATTGTGACATCGTACAAACTCCAAACCTCTAGTTTCAATATTGAAAAAATAAATAAATAAAAAGTACCTTGTAAATTAGGATTCTTAGCAACCCAAGCACTCCTGCAAGATTACAGTCCGTCCATTGGACTAAAAAGAGAAACAGGTGTGCAGCTGGACTGTATGACATTCTCATCTGAAGGCATGCACCATCATACTCCCTCGGAAAATCCGATGCCCTGCACATCCATTTGCATTGTCAAACATCAACCTCTATAGTACTGATATACATATAGTGAGAGTCTAGATGGAAGGAAAAAGGCCTCTGATACGACTGTGATTGCAGGTTATTAAAAGACCCCTTCCAAAGATTAAATTCGTAAATCCTTCAAGAAATTTCACAGAAGACTCATCACAAACACATTTATATTTTTTTGAAAAAATGTATGAAAAACCATAGGTAGGCAGTCTATCGATTGAGCAGGAGATGGCAATGCAATGTCGGTTAGCAAGCTAAATTATTCAGAGCACCATGCATCCCATGACAACAGAGACAATGCGACACAAATTAAAAGAAACACAAAATAAAGTGAAAATATAATCCACAAAATTCTAAGAGAATGCAATTGAAAACAGTGTCTCATGGCCACAATCACCTAATTTCATCTGCGATGAGAATCGCGGTGCGCTACTAGAATCAGCAGGCCTAAATCAAGACGGGGAAGATAAACTCAAAAATAGAATTGAAACAGAGAAAAAAGAAGCAACCACCACCCAGGATAGACAATTGGCATGGTATCTAGCTTACAAGCTTCCAATCTTCACTGCTACATAGTGAGAGGGGAAACGTGCCAACACCCTATCCTACAGCCATTGCCCCAAAAGAGGACGAAAAGCTTCAAAATTCCAATCTTCAAACGGGCACTAGGCAATGCCATGCCACAAGAGTATGAGAAGTCAGTGCGTAGATGACATTCACGAACCAGCAGGTACTGACCACATGGCCTGAACAGGGATTCTAAGAGGAAACTTCCAGAAGTGCTTACAGTGGGTTTGGCGTTAGGATTCTCGAGTATTAAATTTTTCGAACTAGTAAGAGCGAGACAACTGCGACAGAAGAGTTAAAATTGCATATTCTGTTTATTGTTACTTTACTCGAATGCTTCCAGCTGACCGAAAGGAAAAGCAAATAAAAGTACCCAGAAAATAAACCCAATAAAAAACTTATCGGCCAGTCATCATCAATCATCAACTGAAAAAACTGGGAGGAATTTACAAGGGATTCATAACAGTGGAGGAACATTAATCGCCTTTACCATCAAAAGGGGAACAATTTATCACAGGGATCATCATCATCATCATTAAGATAAACAATAAAAATAGAAAACCAACAAATTTATAAAATAAAATAAAAAAAAAAAAAAAAATTCCTTACAGGGTATTGGCATGCTGGATATCAGCTTCAAGCACTTTCAAGGAGTCCTTGAAAGACTTTCGCATGGAAGCTATATACATCTCCCAGAAAATCCGAAAAGCAGAATAGTTTTCCCAATCAAAAATCAACGAAGCCCGTAAAAAATTAAAACAAAAGAATCGCCCAGAAATAATATCACTCACGCACCAGAATCGCTCACCCACAAAACCCCAAGAGAAAGATTCATCCGGGTTACCGAAAACCCCTACTCTCTCTCTCTCTCGCTCTCACTCTAACAGTAATGCGCTTTTCCTGTCAGACACTGTGGTTATAGGAGGGGTGCTTCGTGTTACTTCTATTCTGTTCTTGAAAGCCAAGACGGAGAGGTTGGAGGACACGTGGAGGGAAGAGGCGCGTCACGTCGTCAAAAAAACATTATTGAATTGCAAATTGGAATATTAAAATATTTGAGAGAAAAAGAGAGAGTGCGAGCGTGAATAAAGATGCACGAATGTGAGTCCGTGAGACGTCGCCCTTATCCATACACTCTCTCTCTATCATTCTCGTCTTTCAGGGAAAAGTACGTCTGGCTCCCTAATTTTTGTATGTTTCCATTAATGGCATGATGCCAGTTTAGAAATGCCACTATGATTCAGGCGCTATACAATCTAGTAACGACGAGAACATATATTTGAATCTGATTGATGCCAGTTTAGAAATGCCCTTATCCATACATATGTTTGAGGCGCTATACAATTTGGTAACTAGGGAAAAACTATGCCGTTGACTTAATCACTGATACTTATAAAGAGGATGTTGTTCTCATGATTTTTTCCCCCAATCACTCATTAATGATTATTTGTGTTTGCTTTATCTTAATTATGTTTGTTTGTATTTCATAGACTCTTTTTTTTCTCTTTGACGTTGCGTATTTTCTTGTTACTTCCATTCTATGTTTTTGGTTTGTAATCTTTAAAGTTTTAATATAAGTATCATTTGACTAAAAATAAAAAATAAAGCAGCTGTTAGAAGAGGAAGCAACATGAGTGTTGTTGCATTCGTTGCAGCAGCAGTATGCTTTGTTTGTTGTCAATGATCCCTAAAGGCAAGAAATCACATTTATTGAGAAAGGTAAAAACTCTTTTTAGGAAAAGAGATTGTATCTTTATCTAAATAAAAAATAATTTACCAATGGTAATTATGTCTAGTGAAGGTGGTCAATCCCTTATAACATGTCCAATCTAAGTTTAAATATTTGTCCTGCTGAGATATATGCTAATATTTAGTATGTATCCATCCTTCAAACAGAATTGTCACATATGAGAAAATACATATAAAAGTTATAGTTATTACTACTTCATGTCATGAAAATGGGTAGTATATTTTTAACATCTTAAAATAAATATTTATGTCATGAAAATCAAATTCTTTTAACATCTTAAAATAAATAATTTTTTTGAATTTTTTTCCTATTTTAATGTTGTCATCTTTCAATTTTATAGACCTAAAGGGACTTGAGAATATGTTTGGTATGTGACCTGTAAAGAGAAAAACACAAGTTTAAATTTTGGGAAATGTACTTATTAAGAGAGATGAAAACCCTTTGTCCTCTAAGTTTCGAGGAGGAAATCCTTGATTTCATTTTTTTTAAAAATGTTTGGTATGAGAAAATTTGAGGGAAAGGAAAAAAAAATTATATGAATTTGGAGCACATGGCATAAGCCAAAGATCCCGGGATGACTCTAAAAGCTAACGAGATGATTCTGGTTAAACCGGGCATTCCTCATAACAAGGAAAGATCTATCAAAAATAGAATCAATTGAACTTATTAATATCTTTCCTTCCCTCTCTCTCTCCATTTTCCTTGTGCTAAATAGTTTCAAGTGTTGTCATTTTAAAGGCTTAAAAAGTCTTTTAGCTAAAATTATTGTACTAATTAAAATACAATAATAATATGACTTTTTACTATTTAAAATGATCATTTTTCATCACCCTGTTTGAAGAACTGAAGCATGATGAAGGATTCACATGAAATACCATTTAAGCTTTTGGACTAGAGATAGAATTGCATTAAAATTGGGGTCTTAAAGAAGAATAATTTCCCATCTCGCACTTAGCTTTTGTTCCACGCGGCCATGATGGCTACACATTCGCGGCGAGGAGACAAATCTATTGGCCATTTTGCCTTTAATTTGTGTTTTCAATTAATTCCAATTTCGCAATTTGGCACCATATAGATGAAAATTTCACCTTTGTTTGTTCTTTTTTCGCCTCAGTCATATTAATCATTAATTATGGATAATGATTTGAAAAAAAAAAAAAAAAAAAACCTCTTAAATGGGAGATTTTTCAGGATTTTTTTATGCACGGATTGTTTTAATGTCCTCGTGTAGATATTACAAGCATAATATTTTTCAATAATTTTTTTTTTTGAGTTAACTATTCATTTGGATTCACCCTTGTAAAAAAAGACTTTTATCTCACTTGACTTATTGGGGTAAATATTAAGTAAAATAGTATGATTTGTAGGTTTGAACAGAAAGTTTTGACATAATGACAATTTATTGAAAAATTAGTTTTAAAAAGTTTAAACATAAATAAAGTTAATAGTAAAAAAAATTATTTTAACTTTCAAGTCAATTAAATCCCAAAAACTACGCTAGGCATACACACACATACATACATGTATATATCTATATATGTGTGTGTATCATATATGTATATGTGTGTGTATGTATATATGTATGTATGTATTCATCTGGGGGTAACTATACTCTTATTTTAACACTTTTGAGATCTCAAAATCTTTCAAATACCTACCACTCATATAGTAAAACTTTGAAGGCAATATTAGAGCTTAATTAACATTAATTAACCTTAAATTTAAAATTTGAAAAGGTTGCATTGCATTTGTTATCATTTTTTTCTTATGGTTTTAATTTCCTTGTAAAGTTTATTTGAGTGTAAGCAAAAGGTCACGTACATTTCTCCATTTGGTTGTTGTTACGTAGTTTGTACTAGTTAGTTAGTTAATTAATAATTTAAAATAATATTCGCATGAGTCCCTTAGGAGGTTGCTTAATATCACATAAAAAAGATATTGCCTGGTTCTAGTAGATTCGATCAAATTCTGTTTTCTTAAATTTAATCAACGTGAAAGTGGGATATAGTCATATCTCTTGTTATAGTAGAAAGTTTGGGTGAATTATGTTTCGGAACCTCGCCAAGACTAATGCCTCGTTTAGTATCATGGTTAGAGTTTTTTTATGAAAGTGAAAGTGGAAATAGAAGTAGAAATGTAAGTGTCAGTAACTTCTAAAGGAGGTTTGATATGTCCATGAAGGTGGGATATATTTTTTAAATAATAATATGCATTTTTCTACAAAAATATCAAAATACCCCACTACCAATTTTTTCTTTTTTTCTTTTTTGTGCTCCTCGAATGCATTCTCCTCCATCACAAACCTAAGCCCCACCCCCAACCTTTAGGGTGTGTTTGGTTTGAGAGGAGGGGTGGAAAAGAGTGGGAGAGGATGTAGGATATTGACCAAATTGTCATTAATGAGAAAAATATTCTTTTTTTATTGATAGTGTTTTTTTAGAATATTAAAAATTGTCTATGGATTATTTAGTAAAGAGGAGAGAAAAAATTTCTTTGTCCTTCTCCTTCCCCCTCAAACCAAACAAGCCTTTAGCCACATGCCCCACCTAGACCTTCGATGACCCTCTCATCATCTCATGTACCCAAGAAGAAAACAAGTGTTCTAGGAAAACTAAAAAACAAAGGGATAAATATTATTTTTGCTATGAAAGTTTAGCCTAAAAAGTATTAGTCACTGAAAGTTTTTTTTTTTTTTTTTTGAATCAAAATTGTCCGAAAGGTTTAAAAACGTAGCAATCTTGTCCTTCCATTAATCTTAACCGTTAAATTGTTGCTCCATTTTGTAAACTTCCAGGGGAACAATTGCCCCTAAAAAATACTTTTGGGACAAAATTGCTACTACAAAATTCCTCCAGGGAAAAATTGCTCTTTTTTATTTTTAACTTTCGAGGCAAAAATGAGACTAAAAACACTTTTGAGTGATCAGTGCTTTTTAGGCTAAACTTTTATGGCAAAAATGTTATTTATCCAAAAAAAAAAATCATAGTACAAAAGCAAAGCTGAAAAACCAATCTCAAAGCTATCAAGGCCCCAACCACCATCGTCGCAAATCAAAGTCAAAACTTTGTTGAGTAGTGGTAGTCAAGGTCATCGTTGCCAGAGGTTACGGATGAGCAAAAAAAATCAGTATTCCAGCCGATCTGTTGAAAAAAATTGGCTTGAAACAATATTGGGTAGATTAGAGTAGACTGGTCTTTCGAGCAAAACCGGACTTCAAGCCAAGGCCTCAGACCCCTTGGTATGATCCAGTCTAACCCGAATATTATTTTTATTTTTATTTTTTTGTTTTGTTCAATGTTGTTGGAGATTATTATAGATTTATAATTGTGTTTTAATGTTTTGCGATGTATTTTATATGATTATAGGTGTTGTTATGGTCTTATTAGGTTCGAATATTGCCTCTCAAAGAAGGCAAAAATAAAAAAAAAAAAAAAAAATAAAAAAAAAAAAAAAAAAAAGAACACCTAATAAGTCCTAGACGGGTCTAGGCAATTCACTGGACCGGTCTGGTCCAACCTGAGCTCGGGTTTAGTGTTGGATCAGACCAGACCTCGAGTGGTCTTGTACAGCTCGAGGTGCTATCTAGACCAGACCTCTGGTTGAGGTCAAACACGATGTGGTCCACAATCAACCCTTCCGGAGGTTGAAGAAGCTTCTCAAACTCACGATGAAAGAGATTGAAGATTGTATCTCATCGTCGCAAATCAAAGAAGGAGAAGGTAAAGAAGATGTCGCCATCGCAAATTTAAGAGAGGAGAAGGAGAGGTTGTTGGTGTAGATCCAAGAGGGAGAAGGGGACGCCGGGAAGAGATCTCATCCTTGCTTGTCGTTCACTGTCCTCCGAGTCGTCCGCTGTCATCTCCATCGTTGTCTGTTGTCATCCTAATTATGATTCATGGGCGTTTCAAGAAGAAAAGAGGAGGGGACAAAATGATCAGAGTTCCACTTCCATCTCAGTTCTCATGGGGAACTAAAGAAGTGAGTTCCATCAATTTTGATGGAAGTGAGAGTTCCACGGAAGTGGGTTCAAGCATACCTAACACCCAAATTTTGAATTCCACCTCTCACCCTCCTAGTTCCATATGCTGCCAGATGGAGCATAAGGCATGACTCCAAATTTGAATAATATTTACATAAAAGTATTTACATATCGCCTATCAACTTCGTTATTACGTCAACAACAAATGAGAGAGAATATTTATACGATCATCTGCAAATTACTTATTTTCAATCACAATATTCTCTTTTTTATTGCCGTTATAACGAAGGCTAACTAACTAGGTTGTGAGTTTCATGTTTAATTTGCTACCATATAAAATAAACAACACCATTTTGTTTCAATTAATTTATTTTAAATGATTTTGTTATCACCCAAGTAGGATGAGTTTTGTCTGGTAAACTTTAAATTCAAATCTAGTTTATTTCTAAAACGTAGGTCTGAAGTTTTTTCATTAAAATATTTTTAAATATAATATAATTCCTAATAGTTAGGAATATTATTAACAGTCATATTAAAAAGATCAAGCCATGCATGTCAAACGATTGTTATATTATTTAAATAAAATAAAACAACGTTAGATAATAAAAAAGTTAAATTATGTTCTAATAGCATAAAATAGATATTTTCGAAATTCCTTTGTTCTAAACTGATCATCGCTGAGCTAAGCCAATCGTTATCGCATACATTCCAATAATTCCTTAGTTTTATGTAATAAACCATGATACAGTATTATTATCATCATCATTCTTAATTATTTGTCTTCGATCATATGATGTAGCTGGAATATAACATGCGGATAGTGATATTATTTGAAAAAGAAATGAGTTGCTAAGGATTTTAAAGAGAAATGTGCGTGAGATAGATTTAATATTGAAAATCACAATAATATGTACCACCATCTTTTTATTTATAAATCCATATTGATTAAAAAATTTGGTCTTTATTACAAATCTAGTTTTAGAATAATAAATACGTTTTTTTTAATTACTTTTTTCCCTTATTAATTGTAATAAAAAAAAAATATTCATGTTGACTTTTAAAACTAATCATAGATAAAGACAAAATTGAAAATTTAGCCCATGATTAATAAGTCAGTTAACTCTCTTTGGTGTTTAGCCCATAATTAATAAGTCAACTAACTCTCTTTGGTATGTAAAAGTTAGTTAATTTGGACTAATAAATATAACCAATGTGGTATGCGTTTTTTTCTCTTTGGTTTTTGTTATAAGACATTAACTAATAATTCTCATAAATTAATAAAAAACGGTTAAAAGCATTAAATTTGTCTTGAAATTTAAGTAATTTTCAATATTACCCTTACTAATTACTATAAAATTTAATATCATATTAATTATTATTTTCTTCCACTATCCTTATTAAATATGGGCATACATAAAAAAAAAAAAAAAAAATTATTTAATGGTATTTGAAAACAAACAAATATTTTATCAAAAGAACCAATAACGCTTGTTAGTTAATGGCTTAATGTCTTAGGGGGTTTGTAGTTATTAATCAGGCAAATAAACTACATATGTTGCTAAATTGAAATATGATCATACATGAAACGTGGGCACTTCTCTAAATGAAAATTTGAATATTGGTTCTCATATTGTGTTATTTGAATCCCTTATAGCAAACTAACCCTTTTAGTTCTTAATATAAGATTAAGTTAATTCATTTAAAGATATTAATGAAGCTAAATAAATTATTTAAAATATTTATATTGATCATATTTTTTAAATTAATTTGTATGACTCATATAAAACGATATATAATCCAATAGTATACAAAAATATTTCAAAAGGATTGTGTAATAATTAAGCAGTTTATCTAGCCTCCTCCTCAAATTATTCAAATTGGTCATAGTGTACATGCAAAAAAAAAAAAAAAAAAAAAAAAAACTATTTTCAGAGGAGTTGATCTCAGTAGAGTCTAACAACACTTAAATCTGTCTCAGTCTTGTGGACGTATACAAAAGTCACATTGGAGTAGTGTTGGACATATATTACGTACTACTTTCGGTCCTAATTGTAGGAATATTTTTGTAGTACAATTTGTACTACAAAAGTGTTCTTATAATTAGGACCGGAGAGAGTAATTTTTAAAAATTCATTTAGATCCAACCAATGTTAATCATAACGCAAGAGACCAAAGTGAAGCATTACATATATATAAAATTGGGAATGATTGATAGTATGGCGGAAAGAGAGTGAAAATAGGTTGAATGATCCTTGTTGCCTCAACAGCCAACAATCAACTACTCACCTTACCTAGCATCCCCATTTGCACATTAATGTAAATGCTACACCATTATTGTTAATTTGTTGTTGTTGTTATTATTTATGGCCTGTTTGGTATCCATATAAACAAGTTTTTTTTCGGGTTCGGTTTCTCTCCATAGCGCCATTTCTCCTCATCCCTCCTTATCGCTCATAATCAGTATCTTAAAATATTTTTTTTTAAGATCCTAAAATAATTTCCTAAGATCATGAAGTATTTTTTTTAGTACCAGTCAATATATTGAAGTATTTTTTAGTATCAATCAGTATCTTGAAGTACTTTTTTAGTACCGGGTCAAGTACGGTAAAATATTTTTTCAAGATTCTAAATTTTAGGATCTTGAAAAAATATTTCAAAATACTGACTGATATTAAAAAGTACTTTAGGGGGGACGGTCAAAATTAATTCAAATCAATGGTCTACATTGGTTAAGGAGGGAAATCAAAGGTTAAGATTGAATGAGGAGAATATAGGATAAGGAGATGATCCAATTCCTTTTTTTCCCCCAATTTATGGCATTGTATTTATTGTTGAACCCTAATGTGCAAAAATGAATTATAAGATTTATGATTAACGTGATTTTTAATTTTTAGCGTTAAATATTAGCAATGATTTAAATCAATTTTATTAGTATGCCTCTTTAGTTTTTTTTTTTTTTTTTTGGTAGAATGCATCTTTAGTTTTTATTTCTTGAAATGAAATGTATCATTTTTACTTTAGTTCTTTTTCCGAGGTGGTCAATATAACAGTTTAAACCAGTTACATGATTTTTTCCAAAAAAAAAAAAAGAGAGAGAGAGAGAGAGTACATATATATGGCAGACATGTCAATTAAACTGCCACATTTTTTTTTTTTTTTTTTTTTTTTTTTTTTTTTTTGTGTGTGTGATGAATTACAGTTCAATATGTTTTTGCTATAATTTTGTGTAACTTTTGGAAAACCTAAAGTACAATTTTAACTATGATTTTCGGCTCACAAATTATTTTGGGTCATTGTCCCATTATACATAAAATATTATGTGTGTGAATGAGAATATAACAGTTTGCTTCTTTCTTTTTTTCTGTATGCAAATCCATTTGTAATATATATATATATATATATATATATATATATATATATTGCATCAAAGAACATAAAAAATGAAGAATAAATATATAATACTATCACAGTCTCTAAATAAAATAATAATAATAGTAAGAACAGTATTAAAAATAACACAATATTAATTATGCAGAAATTTAATCTTAACATAACAACATTATATTAAATAACACTACTAAAAAGGCCTTCCATTTCTTATATGGCTCAAATTAAAGTTCGTATTAGGTATAAAGTATAGACCACAGGAATATATTATATTATTATATTGCAAGTTTAATTCATTGTTCTTTGCTTTGGCTATAAATATTCTTTTAATTGTTTAATCCACTATTTTATTATTATCATGATGCTTTATTATTACTACTACGACACTGATTATTGATTACTATTTAAAAAAAGTTATTGTTATATTCATAAAGTCCATCAAACCCTAGATTCCTTACACCATTGGACAAAGCAATAATCTAAAAAGACTCGTTAAAATCCCTTTGATCAAGGAAAGAGTCCAACTTTTCCTCCAAAAAGCCGGGCAAGAAAAAAATCATATACTATTTCTTATCCTAATTATAAGGCGAAAGTTAACTTTTTTGAAGAGATTAAGGTTTAATTAAATTACTTTAAAGTATTTTTTTTTTTTCTTGAAACTAATTAGTTTGACTAATAAATTACTATATAATCTAATGATACACAATATATGATATGATTAAATAACTTATTTAATTTCCTTAATTTCTCAAAAAAAAAAAAAATCAACCCAATCTTATAATTAAAATTGGAGGAGTAATTCATAATTTAGTATTGCCAGCTGAATAATAAAGAGGGGGGAAAATCAACGAGACATTGTCCAAAATTTAAGATAAGAAAAGTCTAATGATGTTGTTAATGATTAAATTAATGTTATGAATTCCAATGTCCCCAACGATAATATAATAAAATATCCCAACATTATCACAAATCTGGGGTCAACTCTAATGGTTGGTGGTTTTCATAGAAAGTTCTTCCAACTAATTTGTTTTATATGTTGGCAGATGCTAAATAAACTTATTTTTCCAGTTCTTTAGATACATTGAGGTTGAAAAATTCATTAACTCAAGTGAAAGGGGAAATTAAAAATTAAAATAATTTTTTGGGTCATGTTTATCTCATCATCATTATCTTATAATCATTCATAATCTATAAATTATGTCGTCCAATCAATCTGAAAAGTCACAATACTACGTTAATTTTTTTTTTCTCATTTTCCCAATCAACGCTCCAGATAGACTCATGAAAGATAATAAAAAAAATAGATTATGAGAGGATCTGTTTCCAAAAGCCTATTTACACAATAAAACTAGAGAAAACCCAAAAAAACTAATTACAACTAAAACGGGCATGAGAAAAACCAAAAAGTGAAAATTAATCTTTTGATATCTATAATTTTGATAAAGTTGTAACTTGGTCCTTATACTTTGATTGGTCTAACTTCCTTATACTTTTGACTCGACTATAACACAGTTCTTATACTTTTGACTCGACTATAACACAGTCCTTAACTTTAACTTACTTCAACTCAATTTCTATTCTTTAAACATTTTATAATTGAGTTCTTGACATTTATTCCAAAACATAAAAACTAAATTATAAAATAGTTAAAACTATAGGGACTAAGTTGCAATGAATCAAAGTTGAATGACTAAGTTACAATCGAGTCAAAACTATAAGGATTAAGTTGCACCTAGTCAAAATGTAAGAACTGAATTATAAAGAGTCAAAATTATAATGATAAAAAGATTAGTTTTCCCAACAAACAATCACTGTATAATAATAAATTAATTTGATGATTAAGTTGAGGGAAAGAAATGTAATACTTCTCCAATTACATATTTACCTAATTTGATTAGATTAATGAAGTTAGTTAAGTTTGATATTATGATATATATTTTCTAAAATACCCTAATTATCTTACTTAACCTAATTATTTCTTACTTACATTTTCTCTCCTTTTTCTCTCTTCTTTAATTACTCATTTGTTGAAAGAGCAATCAATACAGATAAATTAGAAAAAAGATAGACAAATATAAAAAATATATCTTATATTTATAACTGAATGGAGTATTATTTAAAATTAATTTGTGAATCGGTAAAACAATGGTGTTCAAATCATGTGAAAGAGATGGATTAAAATCTCATAAGTTTTTAAAAAATGTTGGGAAATTTACGCTCATTTTAACATAATGAATATTTGAATCGGGTCAAATAATACCAAATATATATATATAAAACCTCAACTGTTGATGTTAACGTTTTCATACACACGCACGCGCGCATTTATTCTTCTGTGTCCTATATTAGCTAAGTCAAAGTCAACATATAATACAACTAGAAGGACAATTTATTGTTATGCAGGACGGCAACTTGTCTGGGCTCGTAATTTAAAAGGGCCAAAATTGAATTTTGTCTAAATTTGTTGTTGTTGTTTTTTGTTCTTTGATTTCTCATTGTCTTAAATCATCAAAATCAGCCCCCATGAGAGTGAAAATGGAGTTGAGAGCTCTTGCCCTATAATTTGGGTTTAAAAGAGTGGAAGAGAGACGAAATCCAGATTAGTTAACTTAGGGTATGTTTTTTTTAAATGTTGAAAAATTGAAGGGAGGAGGGAAAAAACAAAATTTTTTTTCTTCTTTACAAGCCTTTTTTTCAATCCCAATCACCATGAAATAATTTTCAATTATTCCTAAAATGGCAAAAATTAAAAACCCTCGTTTAAAAAAAAAGAATATTCCCTTCATTTACAAACATAATTTGTTTGACAAAATTGTGTTTAGAAATATCATTCCAACATATTTTTTTCTCCCCATTCTCCAAAAATCATCTCCCCTTCCTATAAGAATACCAAACATAATTTGTTTTTGAGAACATAATTTGTTTTTGATAGTAAATTATAACAATTAAGAACTTAGATGCTTTTTATATTTTTAAAGTTACATAATTTGTTTTTGATTATGAATTATTTGTTGGATAATTGTGTTTTTTAGATATAAATGTTGACAACATTTATTCGATAAATTAGAGTTTTAATTGTTGTAATTTACTAATTATATTTCTTTGAGAAAAAACGGAGGAAAAATAGTTAAAATTTGAAATAATAATTTGAAAACAGCCCCTGGTGCTCTTGGGTAGGCTTTGAAAAACGGTGTTTTTAACTGCTTTTTACGGAGGGCCGGGCCTACGATGGGCCATGGCCCGATTGGGCTCTAATCAAAACCAACCCCATGTCACCATATCTTCGGTTTGAGACGTAGAAATGGTGAAAATGGAGTTGGGAGCTCTTCTCCTTTGACCGTAGGATAAATCCGATTAATCGAACTTAAAGTTCTGGTGAACCAAGTGGGATTAAAAAAAAAAAAAAAAAAGAGCCAACCCCCATCACTTTGACTAGGCCATTAAAATTTTCAAAATTCATTTACATGTATTGAAAAATTTAATCTTTTTATTCCACATTAATCATTTTTAAACACAGGATTATATTAACTTATGGCTTATTGAGACGTTGATTTTAAACCCAAAATTAAACTACGTGATTATTTAAATATTTTTTTTTTTTGTATGAAAAAGTTCAATGCGGGTAAACACTAGGTATCTCACTGGGTCGGGACATACGCCTTCGAAAGCTCAAAGAGCCTACGAGAGGTATTTACAAATCGCTCACCAACGAGACCCTCACATCGACCAGTGAGTATCGAACCTCCCCCCCTTTTAGGATGAAGGCCGACGCCTTAACCAATCCTCATTGACTATGTGATTAAATAGTTATTGATCCAGATACACGATTTAATAAATTTTAATTAGCGTCTTGAGTTTGGATCATTGAGTTGTACTAATAAGTTAAAATGAGTCATAAATATAAACCATCAGGGCATTAGTAAAAGTTAGATTGAAAAATGTTTGCAATTAAAAAATGGGTAAATTGATTTTTCCAGTCATTGGAGATAAGTTATCTCCAGTGACTCCTAAAACTACGTTGTTTTGGATTAATGGAAGGTGTTTCCAAAATTTTGCACCTCTCATTAATTCACCTAAAATTACAAAAACACCTTTTATTAATTTAAAATGACATAATTTTGGGAGTCATTGGAGATAATTAATCTCTAATAATTGGAGAAATACATTTCCCTTAAAAAATTATGGCTGGTAAAAAAAATTATGTAACAGAAGTTTCATGGTTTCATCTATAGCCAAAATTTTTGGGCCGATAGCCCATTTTTGAATACATTAGTATTGGTAGCCGTTGTTCAGCCCAAATGTTTTATAGAAGGCCCAAGTTCACATGCCCATACACCTTCAAAGGCTGATTTTAAGGTTTTGCCTTGTAAACTTCAAGAAGATGGCCTACCCCTGCCTAATGGTCTTCAATGTCGAGGAACAAGGCTTGCTTAGATATTAATGTTTACAAAAATTACTCTTATGCCTTGTATAAAAAAATTGTCTCCTTTTTTGTTTTCTGATACATAAAAAGTGTAAGTGGAGGTAGATACAAGTAACCCATAATCAAATGGCACTTACAAAGGTATTTATAGATCCTCTACCAACGAGGCTCTCACATCGACCCGCTGGTATTAAACTTCCTCCCTTTTGAGGTGAAAAACAACGCCTTAACCAACTGTCTCAAACCTCATTGATTAAAAGAAAATGCCAAATGACTTTTGCAAATTGAAGTTAGGGTAAAATTTAATTAACATAATGTAATTTATGTATAAACGAACTTTATTAAAAAAAAGGTAAAGGTGCAAAAATACATATGTGCTTTACCTTGGGAGCCTCCAACACCAAATACTTTTTTTGGGTGAAAAAATAGCGGAGCAAAAATTCTACCTATCGTTACTGCCGTTATCTTCACTAGACGTACGCGTTCTTCCAACTCCATGCCTCGGCCTCTCATCTTTCTTCTTCTCTCTATTACTCTTGAGCAAACGAGCCTCTCGCACCTACAATTCTGCGATGGGTTTTTCCCCAAATTGAGCAATGCCAGTATTTTCCTCTGCATTTTCGAGTCCCATCATTGCCGCTTTTGCATTTTACCTTTGCTTTTTCAACACGTACGTCTGTTGGATTTTGTACATGAGACAGACGGGAAGGTTGGATAAACAACACAAGACATTCTCGTTTGCTGTACAAAACTGCCTAAAAACACGCTATGGGTGTTAGTACATATGCTTGCCACCATCAGGTTGGAGCTCCAACCCAAAACTAGAACAAATCATTGATGGTTTCTGCAAAACAAATCGAGTTGAGAAGGCCCTGCTGCTTCTTGAGGAAATGGATGAAAAAGGCTTTCCACCTTGTCCTGCTGCCTACTGCAGCCTGATCAACTGTAGGAAACTTATTAGAAACGCGGAAGCGTATCGTACCACGCGATGTAGGAAAAGATGAAACCTTTCATCGTTTTGCTTACCTGGATATTGAAGAGTTATCTGAAAGATTCTCCACGAACAATCCTTGTATACGAACAGTCCTTGTGCTATCTATGATTGATCTTCCGACTATCTCTCGAGGGGATGAGATGGTTGTGTGGGCAACCGATTCGGATGATGAACGTCGCCTCTAGGTTTTTTGTTTACGATGAGAGCCTCCTAACTATTTGTGCGGCCGTATCTTTGCGGCGAAAGTTAGTTTATATCTTACTACACCCAAGACCTAACCCTAATCCACATGGGCCTTAGAGTTCTGGGTTGTAGTCTCAATTAAGCCTTATTGGGCTTAAGTGACCAAAGAGCACATTAACCCAACATCAACAGCCTTAGAGGAGCAAAACGCTACGAAGCTGCCAATGAACTATTCCAAGAATTGGAAGAGAACTATGGACGCTCAAGTGCTCGTGTGTATGCTGTAATGTTAAAACATTTTGGAAAATGTGGACGTATAAATGAAGTTGTAGATCTTTTCAATGAGATGATAAAGCTTGGATGCACCCCTGATGTGTATGCTTATAATGCACTCGGTAGTTGAAGCTTGTTCATTGCTTAGAACCATGGAAGAAAGAGGTTGCACCCCAGACATAAATTCTCATAATATTATTCTAAATGGATTTGCTAGAACTGGTGGCCCAAAGCGTGCTATGGACACGTTCACAAAAATGAATCATTCTTATATTAAGCCGGATGCAGTTTCTTACAACACTGTTCTCAGTTGTCTTAGCCAAGCAGGCATGTTTGAACAGGCTGCAAAGCTGATAAAAGAAATGAGTTTAAAGGGATATCAGTATGATCTCATTACCTACTCTTCAATACTTGAGGCAGTGGGTAAGGTAGATGGAGATTGTGATGTGGTAGAATCATGAGAACAATTTGGTATGATATGACTTGCTTATCTTAATGACTTCATTTAAACTTCTTTGAATGAATATTATCAAAGATTTTCCTCAGAATGTCACTTTAGACGTTTTCTTTGTTACTACACTAGTACACAGTTAGACAGTTCTTAGGCCAGTTTTGGATTTCCCAAAGGGGGAAAAATCTTTGAATTAATTGGAGTTATAGAAGATGCATGTGAAGAGAATATTTGGTGGACTGAAAGGTTCGTTCTAATATGGTTTTTACCTGAGAGGTTTCCATAATATTAATTTATTTGTTAAGTCTTGTTGAAGCTTACTAAATGAGAATTTTTAAAGCTGACTCTGTTATTTGAGTAAAACTTGAAAGATAAAAGGTCGAGTTGCATATACATTACAGTTCAATATACCTGTTACCTTGTGCTTGACTGCTAGCTTTATGTTTTATGTTTATTGAAATTCTCTGATTTCCAACAGGAACTGAATCTAATATGAATTATGCTCAGTGAGGAGGTTAAGACAAGTTATTGTTGTTTGCCACCACCACAACTTGTCCGCAGGTCAGATTTCCTCTATTAAATTTCTTGTTGGAAACTTTAACTTATTTATTTTGCCTTGGGAAGTATGCAAGGAAGCCATTAGTATCAATCTGCAAGTGTGAAATTTATTATTGAGCAAGAATGTTTTACCCTTCAGTTCAGATAAGGTAGATATATCACATAGATATGGAGATGCCATCAGTGTTTTTGTGTGGTTGCTGTAGACGCTTTACATTAAAGCAAATGATCAATTGGGCAAAAAAAGAAAGGAAAAAACTTCATGGCAATAGTATCTTATTCTACCTTTGTGTATTCTATCCGTGCTCCTGATTTCTTTTTCCCTTTTTTGTTAAAATTATATATTCCTCATTTGCCAAAATTTAGAAGATACCTAAATCAGGGTTGTCATAGCACACTTGACCTCTGAATTTTAGGTACTGTTTATGTATCTGATGTTGGCTTTAACTTGTGACTATTTTTGTGTCGTATCTACTAGTGGGAGATAGGCTACTTGATTGTTTGTTCGTCTGTTTTCTTTTTCTCCCTATGGTGAGAAAGCCTTGTGAAACTAAATTATGAAACCTATAAGTGTCTTTGCAAATAGTGTGGTTGATCAGTCTTCTCTATGTTTCCTTCCCATACGATTCTTTCTTTACTGATAAACAAGATAATGATTATGCAGTTTTGGCGAAGTGTTTTTGGTGTAGCGAAGGGCACATCAACATAAGGGAGAACTTGTTGTATTTGATTGAAGAAATCTAAAAACTTGAAGTTGAACTGGCATTGGAGACTCAGCTAAGAGAACTGATTGGGTAATTTGATTTCACACTGCAAGGGTCTTTATATGGATTTATCGATATCATGAAGGCCCAATGCATTAATTATAACAGATGTACGCGGTGCAGAGGAAAATACCAACATTGCTCAGTTTGGGAAAAACCCATCGCAAAATTGCAGGTGCGAGAGGTTCGTTTGCTCAAGAGTGATAGAGAGAAGAAGAAAGATGAGAGGCCGAGGCATGGAGTTGGAAGAATGCGCACGGTCTGGTCAAGATAACGGCAGGTGGTATTTTTGTTTCACTTTTTTAATCACGTGGGTATTTTTACACTTTTACCTTTAAAAAAAGTTAGTTTGATATAACTTTGTGTTTGTTTGTTTGAGGGGAGAAAAAAGAATTTGTTTGTATAATATATTGGAAAACTAATTTTAGAAATTTCAGATATAAAGTGAAAAATCTGAACAAGAATTCTACAAATTTGGCTTTCTAAAGAAAAACTAATTTGCTACCAATACTAAACCGAACATAATTCTTGGCTCTAACTTTTTAAGGCTCTAAAAATCAGTTTTGTGGGATCAACAAGCACTGAATACTGATCAACAGCCAAATCAGTTTTGGGGGCAAAAAAACAAAAAGGAAAAAACATATGTGCCTTCTCGATTTGGCTGTCCAAATTTCTTTCAAGTGTGTTCTTTAAATGTGTACATTTTTCTTGTAGGTACTACTACAGAGTAATATTGGATATTTTTAACCAAAATCCTTATTGATGGATGAGATATTGACAAATTTTATTTTGAAATGAGGATCTACTCATCACTTCTATGGCGTAAGTCAGCATCAAGTGGTTAATAATTAATTTAGCTTTTAAACATCACCACATTATGAGGACAATATGAAGCATAGATATTTTGGTGGTGAAGTTGATATTTAGTACTTGAGCCAAAAAAAGGTTGATATATACTACTCCTCCTGTCTTTAATATCTTGATGGTGAAATTGATATTTAGATATTAAGGACAGGAGGAGTAGCTTCCATGTGAACAACTGGCGAAATAGAGACTTCTAGTCACTGATTGAGAAAAGTACTGTGGGATATTCTGTTGCAAACTCCATTCAAACAGAACCGGTTTTCTTACTTATCAAAAGATAGGTAAGGGAATCTATTCCATCTGGATCATTTAAATTTTGTTTTTTAAATTTGGTTATTTTTAAATAAAAAAAATATTAGTTAAAATTATATTTATTTTATATTCTCTACCTATTAAAATATTTTTTTTATAAAAAAAATGGAACGTCTAGACTTCATCTTAACAGGTCCAAATGAGATAAACTCCTCTTACCTATCTAAAGGATAAGCAGAGGATTGATAGGGAAATCCCCATTAAAACAATTAAGAAATAACAAAATGAGGGAAGCATGCTGTACTTCCGAGAAATAATTTATGACTATATTATATATAGTATGTTTTAAGTATGGTAGTTAAAATCTCGATTTATTACTGTGATTTTACGTTTTTACGATTTTTTTTCATTAAAACGATTTTATTAATTTTCCAAACGCTTTTAATTTTTTTCGATTTGTTTACATTACAATTTTACGTTTTATGATTTTTTATTTATCTTCCGATTTTAACTGCTTTGATTTTAATAATTTAATAGGGAAAGCATATTCCATCAGGTTTACCTATTAAGCTATGTAAACATTACAAATATTCAACAATTGGTTTAAAATCATTGTGGGTATCACCCAAGAAAGATTTTTTAATAAAAAGTTGAAAATGATAAAATTATGCAGCCATCTTCAGCGTTCAGGTATTAAGGCTGTGTATCACTTTTTTCTGTCTTTTAGTCCGTCCGCGTCATCCCATGAGTTTGAATTGCTCTCTGAAAACTTTCAACATGCCAGAAAGGGTAACAATCCCAGTCAAGGTTCCATCTTCTTCAACAACCCACACGTAGCTTACACGGTGAGCAAGAGCCTGGATCATCACAGCCACCAACGAGCTGGATGGGTAACAAACTGTGGCCTCCGATCTCCTCACCACCCGAGCAGAGTAACCTCCATGCTTTCCATTCTTCACTGATGAGCTTAAACCATCTTCATCAGAAGAATTTGAAGTAAATGATGACCAAGAACTAAGAGACAGCCCTGATTCTTCCTCCATCAACTCCAAAGCACCCACAAGATTCTGCTCTTCTAGCCTCTCTTTCACCAGCTGCACGAGGTCCTCTGGTGGGCCGCCGCAGTCAATATAGGCCATCAGGTCGCCGGCAGAGAGCGTGGCTATTGCCGCCGCCGTGGTCTCGTCGCCGGCATTCAGATGAAAGGGTGAGATCTCACCAATTAACTGACCGTCTGGATTAACTATGGCCACTGAGCTCTGATGAATGAGGGACTCTGTGATGAGGTTCAAAGCAGAGGATGCAGGGTCGTCGTAGTTTACGACGAGGACGTTTTTGGTATCTATTATGCCGAGAGAGTTTATAGGTTCGCTGTGTGTGGCAGAAAACAGACAAATGAAGTTGATGAGGTAGCGAATCACGTCCTCTTGGGTGAGCCAGCAGTATCTGATACCATTTTTGTGAAAGGTGGAGTCCAAGGAAGATTTCTTTTCGAGGAGCTTCTTCTTTCGTGATTTAGACTCCGGAATTGGTATGACCAGGTTCTGTGCCCCTTCAAGCATAAGATCTATGGCATCCAGCAACCTACAAATAATCACAAGGGAAGATTATGATTCGAACCTACTCAATCACAGAATTGACAGAGACAAGGTGACTGTAGACATGTAAGGCAATCAATGTGCTTCAAATTCCGTATTGGTAAAAAATAATCAAAACGCCTTCAGATTCCGTTCAATTAACCAGAAATTGACATTTTGACAAATTTTCAATCAAATTCAAAACCACACAAATTCAGGACCACATCATAAGAGCCACATGTCCCTGATATTATAATCACGGAATCTTATAGAAAATGCAATAGATAGCGCTGAACGTATTTTCTTTCTTTCTGGTTTTTTTGTTCTTTGAATGTATTTTCATTCTTTCTTTCTGTTTTTTCCTATCTTTTTTGATTGGAAGAACGAGTGTTTTGAGGTGCGGTAGAACCTAGCAGCGAAATTTTTATCCAGATGCAGGTTTTCCTTCACCTTAATTTCTATTCCTTGTTTCTTTTCCCTAAATTACAAAGCAGCAATGCGCGCGAAAAGATTTAATTTATGAATTTCACAGATTCTAGAATTAAATGCATCCTCTGTAGAACAAAATTACCGTAACAAACAAATATTGATGAAATTCAAGAAAAAAATCCGCGGAACTTCTTTAACATCAAAATGGAACGAATTAAAAACTCATTAAATCGTAATCGGAACAAACCTGGCATTGGGTTCCAGATGCCTCACAAGCCCCGAAGTCTTGGGGATCAGAACAGAGAGGGGAGATTGAAGCGCCTGGGTAGGTGACAAAAGATTCTCAGGTCGACAAAGGAAGCAGATGATATCCACGATACAAACTTTAGCGATACATCGGCAATCGGCCGCCCCTCCTCCTCCTCCTACGTTCCTATTAGTCGAATCACCGGACCCTGACGAGTGGTGACAACTCCAGACGCTGACGCAGCTATCGCCAAGCTTCTTCAAAACGCAGAGCGCGTCGGCGACGGTGTGGGTGACAGAGAGCGACCTAAGCGCAGGCTTGCCAAGGCACAAATCCAAAACCTCATTCGATAACAGCGTCACTGCCATACACAGAGCGGAGGAGATGGGAGGCGAGGACGAAAGATAAAGAGACGAAGATTCTAGATAGGGAGGGAGAGAGAGACGATGGACCTCAAAATTATGAACGCGGACAATTATCTTGGCGAAGAAGAGGTAAGGGATTGAAGTCTATTTATAGGGCATGCGCAACCGGCAGAGCCTGCGACTCCGTACGGTACCGAAATTTGTTACGGCTTACGGCCTCCGGTCCACGTGCTCAAATCTATGACCTTTTGCTGTGGACCCCGCTTTTTTAACGGAGGCCAAAAAACCGTGTCATCTCTTGATTTTTTTTATTATCGGATCAAAGTGGTTATATCATAGGGGAAAAGCATGCAAGCCAAAAATAGTAAAGGGTAGGGAGCTGCTTTCATTTTTCAATTTCAAGAACCCTAAAATATATGAGTGTTTTATCCATCTTTTGTGAAATTTAAAAGAAATGATACAAATGTTCTTCACATATATATTTTTTTTTTGGAAAAAAGTAACCCTATCCTACAAGTGATTGGTGATATGATTTATTTTAATTAAATGAATAATTATTATTTTTATATCTGACATTGTTATTTTTAAATCAAACTTGGTAAACTTATATCAAGTCTAAGAATTAATTCATGCATGCATTTTTATTTTTCACAAATGGTTATTTTTAAATGAATAGTTATCATTTGCACATTCAAAATTGTTATTTTTAAATCCAAATCTGGTAAAACTATATTGATTCTAAGAGTTGATTTATATTTTTCTTTTTATTTTCACAAGTAATCATTTTTAAATATATAATATTCATTTCTAAATTCAGAGTTGTTATTTTCAAATCAACGAAAAAATAATAAGGGAATTCAGAACTGTGAATCATCGAGAAAAATCATCATCTCCGACCACCACCTCCAATTACCTTCTTCATTGTCGGCGTCTTCTCCACCACCAGAGAGATAGCAGACTTTCGAATCCATCCTGAACTTGAGGATTGGAGGCGTGATTTTGGAACGAAAGGAAGAGAGGAAGAGGAAATCTAACCATCGAGATTCTCCAGCGTCGTCCTCTTCTTCATTCTCACATACCATCATCACTTGAGACTGCACCCTCTTACTCCACCGCTTCCAAACAAACTTGGGGATCACATCGATGTTGTTTTCACTAGGAATCTTCTCGATGGCAAGATGGGGAAACTATAGAGGTTGCAAAGGAGTACAATCTGAATGAAGAAGACGATAACGAGGATCCATGCGTGAGTGCTTTGAGGAGAGAAAAAGACATTCAAAAGTGAATTGAAGGAGCTCTTGCCCTCGAATAGTTCAGGAGTTTTGGGTATTTTGTGAGATTGGGGTTCCAATGAAGAATGAGCTGACAAAGGGCAATCTTGTCATTTCATTTTAATTTCAAAAATGACAAATTGAGAACTCACATATTATAGGGAATATTGAAATTGGAAGCACCTCTTTATCCTTTGATATTTGTGTTGGTCTTTATGTGTTTGGGTAGACAAGATTTTTAAATAGTGAAAAGATTGGGGTTTTTTTTTTTTTTTTCTGAAAAGGTGTGTTTTAATTATTGTATTATAGATAAAACGAATGATATTTTGATGGAAAAATATTTTTAATGACAAATAAATTTAAAAATTATAATATACATATAACCAGAGAAATAAGTGTAATTTAACTTGACGTGGGAAAAGACTGATGTTCCCAATCTGCTTTCAATTAAAAATTTGTCTGGTACTTTTTATTTGAGAGAGGATAGAATACCGTATACAAAATCACAAAACATTGTGAGTGATAGCCAAAAAAAAAAAAAAAACTGAGAAAAGTGCATATGTTATCGTCTTTATCCGATCTCCATGTTGTGCCTATTGAAATCTGTTGAGAAGGTGCCATAATTGTCGTTGAAGATCATCATGAGAATTGGTAAAACCATGGTTGTTAGTATAAACATGAGCACATAATTAATTTTAAGCCTTAGCTAGTACTTTTATAAATGTCACTATGATAATCTTAATATCATTAATTATTAACTAACTCAAGTTCAAGTATCATTTTAAATCGACTAGAGACATAGCTAGCTTGTCATGCACGATTTTTTTTTTTTTTTTAATTCATAAGTTTCTAAAATCCTCACTGTTGATCAATTATGCATAATCGATTCTTTGTGAATTAGGGCTAATTAAAGCTCATTTCAATAGGCACAAATAGAAACAGAGAATAATATAAGGCAAGTATATGTAATATATCCCTTTAATTGATCAAGAGGATGTTTCATGAGGGCAGCATGAGGGGGAGTTTGGGTTCTTGGATCTCAACTTCAAATCTTAAAGGAGATATTTATAATGAGATATAGAGTGTCATCATAAACCCTAAATAACTTAATCGATTGCTTGGATATAGCTTGATAATAAAATCCATTAATGAAAGTATCAAATACTAGATGATAATATAAGTAATAAAAAAAAACATATAGTAAGTTTTCTCTCTTCATATATGTATAATCATTACAGACTACAAAAACATAACAAACTAACGACGGAATTACGTGTCTAATCAATTAGTGGCAGTTTGTTTTACGACGGAATTATCAAATTCTATCGTTAATCCACTATTTTTTAAAAGTAATAATATTAGTCACCAACATCATTTTGGCATGAACACACACATATGTATGAATATGCTCACGATAGTCTATATTTTATTATTAGAATATTTGCAACAGTCCCACATTTAACTTCTCTCCTATTTTTCTTTATTTAACCACCATTTGTTCCACGTTTTTACTCCTAGAAATCAAGTATAATTGTTTGAATCTATGACATCATATATACTATTAATTAAACAAGCGAGTTGTTTGACAACTAAATATTTATAGCGACGTATTTTTCTATTTTAATAGACCAATATATCATCAATAAGAGTTCTACAATGTGAACACAATCAGGATTCAAGACCATTTATATATATAACGCATCATATTCATTGAAAACAACGTTTTAAACTAATTACACGTGCCATATATTTACGAGTTTGTTATTTTTTTGGGGATACCCGAAAAATGAATTTATGATATAATATAGTATGATGACACCTGTTCACTTGATATATTAATTTTTTATTCTCACCTCAAAGAATCGATAACAGACCAAGACGATAACTATGGTCGTTCTCGAGACAGAATCCAAAGCACTGTGGTAGGGCGTTTTTTAGGAAAATACATATAATTACCTAATTTAGATCTTAAATCTCAATAAAGAGAGAGAAATGATAAAAATATTTATAGCGACGTATTTTTCTATTTTAATAGACCAATCATCAATAAGAGTTCTACAATGTGAACACAATCAGGATTCAAGACCATTTATATATATAACGCATCATATTCATTCATTGAAAACAACGTTTTAAACTAATTACACGTGCCATACATTTCTTGCTTATTTTTTTGGGATAGGATATTGTTATTATATCCTATCCCTATTTTTTTAGAAAAAAAGAGAGAAATGATAAAGATATTGATCTAACGGTGAAAATGTGGAACTTCAAAATTATATAGGAAAACAAAGTAATGAATTCAAAATTCTGTTGACAACACAGTAATGAGATTAAAAGCGATTTGATAACTCGTTTTGTTTGAAATCATCTATTTAAAATTTTAAATTTTAAGTGTTTTTTTAAAAAAAAAAATCCCAGCTGTTTTTTAAAATTATCTTTCGTCTATTCAAACTATTGTGATATTTTTTAACAAAAAAATGAATGCAAACAAGACAAAACGGTTTATATACTAATTAAACAATAAATCTAAAGAATGAAAACGACACAAGAAACAGATGTCATTTGAACACAATGCATATACGAATTTAATTGTTGAAAAATAATTAAGTAAATTAAACGACATCATCCATTCAATTTGATGGGTTCAGTTTTATGCATATCATAAGGAGTATTTAAAATTGCAGTGATTAGCCGGCTGATTAGTAATTTAATCCCCTCATTAAACAAATTTGAAATTGCCTTAAATTGGCATTTACCAAATCTAGATTGTTATAATAAATACGTACTCTGACCTTAACGTGACTGTCGTGAATCTGTATTATTGAATATTTGACCTATTAATTTGTTGGGAAAAAATACCTATTAATTTGTTCCTCAGTCACTATATACTCTATCCATCTAGTTTTAATTATAAGACATAGTTGACTTTTTTAAAGAGATCAAGGAAACTAATTAAATTACTTTCAAGTTTTTTTTTCTAAACTAATTAGTTTGATTAATAAACTAATATATAATTTAAGGATACACGATAAATAAAATGATTAAGTAATTTATTTAACTTCCTTAATTTCTCAAAAAAAAAAAATCAAATAGATCTTATAAATTAGGACCGGAGATAATATATTTTAAAATTTTGACACGTATCCGACCAATTTTAGTTGTTATATTTGATGTCTGATTTTGGGCGGTGGTACGTGATAACGTGGTGTATATGTTGTGAATATAATTTATGAATTGATTTGTTAAATAATTACACATGGACATGTACGTTTTTATACATGTATCCCCTATTGAAAATAATCTTATTCATGGTATTGTAACTTTTATAAGTATCTCTTTCAGTAGTAAATCACACAGAGACATTGTCATATCACATATGCTACTAATAAATAGTGTTTGATAATAGGTTTGGGCCCAAATGATAATTATATTCATTTAAATATTTATAAATAATAAATTGTATAGTTTGTTTTTTTAGGAGTTTCGATTTACTTTATTAAACTTCATCGAAAGTCAAGAAAATAAGTTTTTGTTTTTAAGAAGTTAATATATTTTTTAAATAATATAATATTTTAAAAAAAATATAAAGACAAAAATGCCATTTTAATTAAAGTTTATTTCATAATTTTTAAAAGTGAGTGTGAAAGCATGCAAGAAATGCGTGTTGTGCGAGATGAACATCATTCAATATAGAAAGAAACTTCTATAAAACCCCACCTCAACAAAGTCTGGTAGGCCCTATGCGTAGGACAACTTTAAGGGTATGTTTTTGAAGGGGCCCACAAAATTTTTTTTTTTCCCTTTTAATGTCTAGGCCCTCCAATTTGTAACTCATTATCGTAAATTTAAAAAGGCTTAATATTTTTGTTTTTGTCACAGAAGTATTTTTCCTGTCACACTCATATAAAAGTGAGTGAACCCTACTAATATTTTTTATTTCTTCTCTTTATAATAGGACCCACTCGAACGAGTGAACCCTACTAATATTTTTTTTTATTTCTTTTTTATAATAGGACCCACTCACTTTTATGTAAGTATATGAAAAAATTTTTTTAAGAAGCAAAAGTAGAAACATTAAACCCATAAAAAAATATTAAACTGATGAATTTTTTTTCATTTTGCCCTTACCACTCTGATCCTATTTATAAGTTCACTTTGACCAAAAAATTTAGTCCTATTTATACGTCCAATTTCATGTCATAAATGAGATTGTGACAATTTTACCCATATTAATTATTCACTCTGGTCCTTATTATAAAGCACCAACTAACAAGCTTATAATTTGGTCATTTTTATAAGGCATTTACTTGTTCCCAATGAGCATTAATTATTTGTTTTCATGTCTGCCCATAATTAATGAGGGTAATGGTTGAGAGTAATAATTAATATAATATTAAAGTTCAGTGCAATTAATAAGGGTAATATTGGAAGTTACTTAAATTGTAGGCAACTTTATTGACTTTAATTGTTTTTATTGGTTTGTGAGATTTGTTAATTGATGATTTATAATAATGACCAGAGGGGGTATATTCATAAAGATAGAGAGAGAAGGAACAATTTTAAAACACTCAATCATAGATGAGGAAAGTTGAAAATTTACGCTCATAATCATTGAGTTAACTACCTTTCCTCGGTATGTGAGATTCGGTCAAAATAGATTTATAAATAGGATTAGAGTGATATTTATGAAAGTGTGCATTTTTTCTCTCATATTCCTTATAACTTTGCATTTACACCCCCTCTCCCTTGTCAAGAGGGGGTAAATTGAAACACCTTATGTCCTCATTTAATACTCTGCATGTGACTTATCACTTTGATCCTATTTATAAATTCATTTTGACCAAATCTCACGTACTAAGGAAAACTAGTTACCTCAATGATTATATGGTTAAATTTTCAACTTCGCCCTAATTTATGATTGAGTATTTTTCAACTGTTTCTTCTCTCTCTATCTTCATGATTACAATTAATATGGGCAAAATTGTCACAATCTCATTTATTACATGAAACTGGATTTATAAATAGGACCAAATTTTTTGGTCAAACTGAACTTATAAATAAGACCATAGTAGTATATGTTGAACAAATTTTTTTAGAAAGAGGTGACTTGTACATGAGCAGTGAGTGCTAGTTCAACGAGTGGGTGTATATCCGTGTATGTCTAACAATAAAGTCAAGGCTTTTATATATATATATATATATATATAATTCGAAAACTATCGTCGTTTTGGGGTTAAAATGCAAAGACGTAGTTTTGGGGGTAGGGAAATTAATGAATGATCTTGCAACAAAATATGTCTACATGTTGAGCGATGATAATGACTATATTCTTTATAATCTTGTGATCGATTTCAAATCAATATACCACCTGTTCTTAAATATAAAAACTATATATATAAGTGGTTTTCTTTAATCATAAAATATAAGACTTTATTTTATTTTGTCTATCAAGTTCAAATTTTCCTTTTTAAAGTATCCATGTACACATTATTAGAGAGAGTATTTTAAGCCCATACAAAAAGAAAGAGTATTTTAAGGAAACTAATATATTTTGTTATAAATAATTAAATTAACTAATTTTCTTAATCTAAGTCAAATTAGTCATATAATTTTTATATTACTAGAATACATATTATCAGTGGCAAACTTTGGGATAAATATTTGAGTGCACCAAATATATACTCATTAAGTAATTAAAATTTTTTATAAGTGTTCGGTTAGAACACAGGTGCCTAATCCAACGGGTTAGTAGATTGATATGGGATTAAGCTGTTCGATTTGGGTATCTATGGGGTAGATAGCCATATGAACGCGGGATCATTGTACACAGACGTGGCTTGTGCCAAAGGGGTGGGGGGTATGCACAGTGATGACTATATGTAAATAGTCTAAAGTTAGAACGTGTGTACGCAAGCATCTTAAGCGCTAAACTCTGTTATTTATAGAGTGTACGCTTATGTTGAGTCTCGTGGGCCTTGTGATTCGAGTCCCTAATATCATAACTAATAGATCTAGATTTAGATCTTCCTGGATTATAGATAAGATAAGATCCCCTGTATTATAGGCAGATCATGATATGTATTAAATTCCTTATTGGGCCACCGAGGTGTTGGGCCTGATGTAGGTCCATAACAATAAGGATTTTTTTTGGGGGCCATGACCTTGGGATAAATATTTGCCTGTGCAAAAATACATTAAATTTTACATTATATTAAACCTTTTTAAAAAAAATTCTAATACACTAAGATCCACCATTGGATATTACTACTAGAATATTTTGTTTATAGGCACAAGTCACCTCCTATTATAAAGAATCATATTTGAAGCACCGTTAACAATCAAATGTCTTACTAGACAATTTTTTTTTTTTTTTGAATATGTTTATCTAGTAAAATCACAATTATATAACTAGGGAAAATGCCAGGTAGACAAGATATAAAATGGGTCAGCAGTGACATCATGTCGTGGCATTAACATGTGGTTGTTAGCCATCCTACCTGGCCAATAGAGCAGCCACGCCAATTCTCTAAGCATACGAACAAAACGACATCCCTGGTGGGACCAACGACATTGGCTTGCCCCCAAACAACCACACGACTACACTTGGAAATGATAGCCACATTTTTTTTTTGGTCAAAAGAAATGATAGCCACATGATTCTGCGATATTTCCGCGGCTTAAGATTAACACAGCCTCGTCATACATAACTTTTTTTTAAAAAAAAAAAAAATTTATTTTTTTATCCCTAATATAAGACTTACTTGATTTTTTTTTTTTTATAAATATTAAGAAAACTAAATAAATTATTTTAAACTATTGATATTTATTTCTTTTTATCATGCTATTTTTTCTTACTTGTTAATTGATATATAATTAGATAATACATATCATATATTATTATTAACTAACTTATTTAGTTTTCTTAATCTCTTTAAAAAAAAATTGACAGAATGTTACATTTAAGTCCGGAAGAGTAAAAGCAATTGGTGACTTCTTGTTAGGTGGGAGAGAGAGTGATGTGTGTTGTTATCATTCACAATTGTTCTTTATCATTTAGCAGTGGTTGCTACATGCGACTTAGCACGGGTTCGCATTCCACGTTTATCATAATGATGAACAACATATTTCTTATTACTATGATGAGATCTCAATTATTTAAATTTTGATTTTAACGGTTCAAATTTAAAATTTAAAATTTGTGATTTTTAAAATGATAATTTCATTTTCATGAGATATGATAGTTATAAAATTATCCTTATTTTTAATTATGCAAATAATAAAATAAAAATTTATTTAAAATATAAAAATTAAATTAAATTTGAACCATTTGACAGTTTCCCAACCGGGCAACTAGCTTGTAATACTATTGTTCTTGAAAAATAGCGGCAACGAATTGTTTGTATTGATATTGGTGAGAGCCACTTTTATTACAACTAAATGAATTTAGAGTAAAAGTAAATTAGGATAACATAATTTATATTTGGATGGGTTTTCATAAAAAGAGCAATTAAACGTAAAATTGTGTGAGTGATATATTAATAAATCAATTTTAGAATGATGTTTAAATTTTTTTTTTTTTTTAATAATAAAATTTAAGGAAAAAATTTAAAGGCTCACTTAAACATGATGAAAAGTCAACTTTCTTTTTATCCAAAAACTCATTTCATTTGACGTCATACAAAACTTCATATGTTGGGTTAAAGTGTCTTTTCACCGCATAGTAGAGTCAATTTATACTCTCTCCCAGGTCCCAATTATAGGAACGTTTTTTGGAGTTTGTTTTGGTCGTAGTTATAAGAAGCAAGTTTTAACTTTTATCAATTTTTTCCTATAATACCCCTATTTATACTTTTTCAATAATAATTTAATAATACACATATATATTTAATAAAGTAAATAATATTTGCAACTCATTAATGTCATATACACCTCAATTATACTTTTTTTTTATATAAAATAATTTTGAGCAATTTTTGTCATATTTTTCTCATATCACCCCTATTAATACTTCTTCCATAATAATTAATTTAACAACATGCTTATATTATATCAAGTGAGAGATTCTACTTTATTTTTTATTTTAAAATAAAATAATTTTAATATTCCTTGAAAAAAAAATTGCAACTATCCATCCAAGTGATTAAAATAACCATATATTTTGATCGTATTATGAAATGTTCAAGTAAAACGAATCACTTGAACTTATATTTGAGATAACTGTTGTTAGCTTCACTGATGTGTTGTTAACACAGTTAGGTATGCCGACATGGATAATTAATTAGGATTCATCATTAATGACATATCGGATTAAAGTTTAAACTCATTAGAGAGAGATGTTTATATTTAATTTCAATATATACAATTGTCTCTATTAAAAAGATATTTGTTATCTAAGCGCACAAAAGAGAACGAAATCAACAGATCTGTTATTGCATGTAGATATAATAATACTGTAGAATATACTAATTTTGCCTTATGTAATTTTTAATTTTTAGGAGGGGTATTTTTGAAAAATAATTATAATTAACTAATTTAACTTCCCTCCTTAATCTTTCCAAATTTTGGTAAATAGCTCCTATAATTAGGACCAGAGGGAGTATTACATAACCTGAGGTTAAAAACGCCATAAACGTGTGTTTGACACCAAGTTTGACTCACCTAAACTAATTTCCCATATAGAAAGTCAATTTAGAACCAAAGTTATGTTTAATTTAATTACCCCTCCGGTCCTAATTATAGGATATATTTAACCGATTTTGTGGAGATTAATGAAAGAAGTTAAATTAGTTAATTTTACTAATTTTCCTAAAATACCCTTATATAAATTTAAAATGACATAAGTAAAAGTGAATATATCAATAGCTCTTGCCACATACCAATTTAACCTAAAATTTTCATTTCCATACTCTATCTAATTAAAATAATGGTCTTACTATATATACATCTATATATGGTGTGTGTATGTATATATATGTGTGTGTACACATATTATATATATATGCACACAGACACATAAGTGCACACAAACACACCAAGATATATTATTTTGCTCTGAAACACAAAGATATATATGTGTGTGTTTATATATGTACATACACACACTCACACATATATTTGTGTGTGTGTATATATATTGATAGACACGCACATAGATATACATATATGCAGTGGCGGAGGCAGGTAGTAGCAAACGACCGCAAGTGCAGACGCAAACTTCGACTAAAGTAATTTTTTTTTTTGTTGCTTTTAATAAATGGAAAAAAAAAAGGGAAATTGCATAGAGTAACACTTTTAATAAAGGAATGAATTCTATTTCGAAGGCATGTGTTGGCCGGCCACCTGCTGAAGGAAGGGGCAAGAGTCACCTAGGCTTGTTTGTAATTCTTGCAATCAGTTCCCCCGTTTTTTTTTTTTTTTTTCAAACATCATATGCCCTTACGTAATTGATCACACATCTACTATTTGTTCATTATCAAGGTAGTGTAAACAGTTAACAAAGATGGAGAGCCAATTTTGTCTTGTGTAAACTGTTAATTTATGTCCTTTACTTGCTCTTTTTCTTTTTTGGAATTGCAGTGACATTTAGTAAGATAGATCCTGGGGGCAGACTTGGCTGGGTTTCAGAAAGATAGCAATTAGTCTGGAACCACAGGTTATGGAATAGAGTTCCCACTTTTTCATGTACTGTACTTCTTAATATAATGAACCTGTAGTCTTCTGAGCCATTTTTGAATGTGAGAAACTATTTTAAACAGGATGCGTCTACATCTGGACATTCTAATGGGATTACAGTAAGGGAAACAGCCATTTCTTGTGCAACTGACAACCTGCCCTCAGGAAATGGTTATTCTGATCTTCTTCAATCTATGGAAGATAACAGGGAACCTCACTTAAATAGACAGACGGAGCACCTGCATTTGGTTATTCTTTTGTTTTTTTAATGTATTTGAAACTTTCCTTTAAAAAAAAATTCGGGGGCGCTGCCCCTGAACCCCCGAATCACCCCACTAATTGTGCGGACACAAACATAAAGTCCTGGCTCCGCCACTGCATATATGTCTACACACTTATATATATATTTTGACAGACACACACACAAATATACATATATGTCTATACACTCATGTGTGTGTGTGTGTGTCTACATATATTTGTGTGTAGGCGCACACACACGCAACGTGTGTCTATATATTTGTGTGTAGACAGACACTTATATACATACTTATATACACAAACACACACATATATACATACATAAATGTATGTACACACACACACACACTTGTGTGTGTCTATTTATATTTGTGTGTAGACACATACACATATACATATATAGATATATACACACACACACACATATCTAAAAGTTTTATTAATTGGAAGAGACTAAGCATCCACATACATGTATTCACCAAAAATCAAATACACTTGGGAGAATAAAATAGGGGTATTTTAGGAAGAAATTGACAAAAAGTAGAATGTTGTCTTATAATTAGGAGAAAAACCAACTCCCAAATGTTGTCTTATAATTAGGACCGGAGGGAGTATCAAGGAAGATAACTTCTAGGCCAAAGGTGTCTTCAAAGTCAATTGTAGTGTAAAGTGCCCTACAAAAGTGTTCCTATAATTAAGACCGGAGATATTATGATATGAGATTTTCCCTCGTCTTTCTTTTAAAATTCTTAATTTTTCTTCCCCCTTTTTTAAATACATTGACGTTTTAAGTTAAGATGAAGAATCACTTATAGAAACAAATTTTTTTAAGCATTTTAAGTCTTCGAGCCATTTTGAACCCCCTAACTTGAAGTTTTCCAAAACCTTGATTTCAAGTAATGGCATGTTTTTTAAATTTTGAATTGTTATCATGTAGCATTATGGTTTTGTTATTAAAATCCATTATCGAAATAGTCAAATCCGTGCAACGCACGGGGAGGAAGTCTTGTTTTAAATTATAACTACTAACATTATGGTGGATATAGTTAAAACATTTTACCAATAAAGAGCTTTACTATTCGTAATTCATATATAAGTTACAATCAGATAGATTGATAAAAATTCTTTAAGAAGAAAAATATATTAATATAGTATCATCAATAACATAATAGCTTAGTAGCATGGAAGCTTTCTTTTTTAAAAAAAAAAAAATGAATGAAATAAATCCCATGTCTAAGATCAGAAGAAGGGTAACTTATTTTACACTCTGTAAGGCCCCGAATCAGGATATATTTGGACTGTGGGTGGCCTTTTTATATACCAGGCTTAACCTTGAGTAGGCCATGGCCCAATAGTCATGGACTTCTGGTTTGTATAGGGTAATTGGCAGGCCTAGTGGCCCAATTTCACAAGGACCGGCTGGGCCGCTAGGGCAATACATATTGAAAAATAAAATAAAATAATAATTCAAAATTTTAAGAACGCAAATGAGTAAAATAGAGTCAATAAAATTTATGTCTGCTCTAATTGGCAATTGGGAATAGGTCGGTTAAGGTCCATTAATAAATAAAAACACGTTATTAATAATTATTTCCTAATATTTTCTAGGGATTTGATTGATTAGGTAGTCATATTTGGAAATGATTTGATTTTTTTTTTTTAATTTCCTAATTTCCTCTTTATGTGATTCATGCAGCAAACATAATTTTTCAAATCAATCGTATTGCAGAATTTATAATTAATAACATTGATTTGGTTGAGAAATAGTTACATTAATACCCAGTTGACATATTACAGAATTTATGGTTAATTATATTGATTTGGTTATTGTTTCTACATTTGGTTCTAGTAAGATTGATTGTTTTTTATAATTCATTTCTAGTTTAATTTTTGGTTGATGGACTGTTGATGGCAAATTTCTAGGAGTGTCGATGTAGATGAATTTAGATGAGACGTTGGGAGAAAGATGGCTTTTTTTTTTTTTTTTTTTTTTTTTTTTTTTTTTTTTTTTTTTTTTTTTTTTTTTCAATTCTAGAAATTCCATTACTGCAAAAGAACGACAGGTATAGACACTACTGCAACGGCCACAGATTAGCAAAAGACACTAAGGCTATGTTTGCGAGTTCTATTTTGGAGGGAAAGGAAAGGGAAGGGAGGGTTTTGGTAGTCCTTCCCTTGTTCGCAGTTTTAAAAATAGGAGGGGAGGGAATCAGGGATTTTTACAAATCCTCCAAAATCCTCCTCCTTCTAAAAAATAAAGTTCCTCCAATATGGGGGGTTTTAAGAGGAGAAATATGTTTATTACTTTTTTACCCTCATTCACCACCACCACCACCCCATCATAAGTCCCAAATTTGGGTAATTTCTCCCAAATTTGCATATCCCATATAAGTCCTTGGTACCTTTCAGTCTTTTTACAAATTCGAAAGACTTCTAGGAGTTTTACAAATTCATATGGTATTTATTTATCATTTTCCCAAACTTCATATGTTGGGTTAAAGTGTCTTTTCACCACAGAAGAGTCAATTTATCATCACATAACCTGATGTTAAAAAGGCTATAAACATGTGTTTGACGTCAAGTTTGACTCACCTAAACTAATTTCCTATATAGAAAGTCAATTTAGAACCAAAGTTATGTTTAATTTAATTATTGAGGAAAATAACTTCAAGGCCAAAAGTGTCTTCAAAGTTGAAGCAACATAAATCAAATTACACTACCTAACTCTTATGGTATCTATTGCTTTTATGGTTTTTTTTTTTTCATCTTTTAAAGAAGTTTGTGTTAAATTCACACTTTATAAAATTATGTTAAAACATAAATCAAATTACACTACCTAACTCTTATACTAATTTTAGTTTCAAAAGGTCAGTTAGGATAAAAGTAATTTTTACAAACGTTAAACCATACAAGAGTTAAATATCATATCATCTCTCTGATCAATAAAAACCTCCTAATTATTCTTTTACGGTAAATAGCATTTTAGCCCACACTCACATTATATTTAATCATGCTAGTTTTGAGATTGATTTTGTAAATCCCACAGTGATCCTTGAAATCACTTCTCCCATTAAAAATAAAAATCGAATTACGATATTAAGTACTACTCCCTCCGGTCTTAATTATAGGAGCAAATTTTGGAGTTAGTTTTGGTCCTAATTATAAGGACAAGTTTTAACTTTTGTCAATTTTTTCCTATAATACCCCTATTTATACTTTCTCAATGATAATTAAAGACGATAATAATTTAATAATACATCTATATATTTTATAAAGTAAATAATGTTTGCAACTCATTAATATCATATATTCATATACACCTAAATTATACTTTTTTATATAAAATAATTTTGAAAAAAAAATTCATATTTTTTCCCATATCACCCCTACTAATACTTCTTCTACAATAATTAATTTAACAACACGTTTATATTCTATCAAATGAGATATTCTACTTTATTTTTTTTATTTTTAAATAAAATAATTTTAATATTCCTTTAAGAATATTTTTTTAACTAATTTTATTCTATTACTTAATGTTGTTTCTTCTTTTATTACAATTAATTTTATGCCAAAGACACACCAAGTATAATACATTATTATGCACAATAAGTAAAATATACGAGTAATCTAATATATACTGAAAACATATATAAATAAAAAGCTTCATGCACGACAGGCACAAAGATGAAGTTGCATATGCGTACAATAATTATGCACACGTCATACTGAAACGTCCTCCATTTAACTTAACGTAATTACAAATTAAGGGTTGATCTATAACGTGGTAATGCTTCATCACTTACCAAAATATACAAAATAAATCGAGTATGCAAAATGAGCCCTAATGTGGCAATATACAATCATTCAACGTATACCAAAAGATGGAAGCATTCTTGTCGAAAAAGTAGCTTAAGCTTAGAAGTCTTCCCGATGGATAGGGACCGGAACTATCACCTGGGGAAAAATGTGGTAACCATTAATCCAACTCATTACGAATACTAATATGTGCTAGTGAGGTGCCATGTAGAACAATTTTATATAACAAAGTATTTAAAAATAATAATATATAAAATTTGCCAATATCCACATCGCAAAATTTCATATCGAAATTATGTATCACGGTTTTTTCATTAACACAATTCCCAAGATGCCTCCCACCAATCCAACCGAACCGCCTTATTTCCTCCGACTAGACCCATGGGCTAAGTTACATCCATGTTCTTGGTTACTCAAAAGCTCATTTGGTCATGTGATGAGGACCGGCCAAAATCCTCGAGAGCACACGTCCCGAGACCATGGGCCTTTTCCCTCATTGAACATGTGGGGTATCGTATGCCCTCATTGAACTAGTGGGCCAGTCTCTCATTGAACAGGTGGGACAATATAGAGCCAACCATCGTGCACCAATGGAGGCCTCACCACGTGGTGGAATAAATTACTCCATCTTCCCAAATCAACTCTTACCATAATTGTCACAATAAATAGTTCAACAGAATTTTTTTCAAGATTTGCCGTTCATATAATGTAATTAAAATCATTCTCAAATATATGTCATATATCTCAATTCTCTATTCTTATACATATATAAATAAATATATGTATATATTCACAATTCAAATCATAAGGTTCCGCAAGGCAATTTCTATTAAAATATTCATAATCATTTCACAAAATACTCACAAACAACATACTAATACACATAACAAGTGGAAAGTGGTTACCTCTCGCCGAAGCTAACTATTATCACACTGCTCCTATTCCAAGAGCTCAAACACACACCAAAAACCAATCTACCACAACCAATTTACTAACCATTAATGACTCTTCTAAAACTCTACATGAAATTATAACTTATAATTTCATAAAATTAAAAATATGCAAATTACAATAATAAATTTTGGAATGCTTGAAGTGAACAAATTATGACGGTATTGAAAAAAATAGGGAAACCATTGTAACTATTAATTCTCTTTCTATTTATTACTAATTAATAATACCCCTTTTTTTTCCTATTTATTATTAATTAATAATTTCCTCTATTATTTATTCCCCTTTTTAATAATAATAAGATTTATTATTATTTATTTATATTATTACTATTATTATTCTCTATAATTATTTCAAACTCTCAGACTATCCTAACATTTTAAATTAAAAGTTTATAAAACCAAAACACCCTAAAAATATGCTTTAAATGCATTACCTTTAATGCTTCTCATGGTTTTCCAAAGCATCTATATAGATACTATTCTGGTGCCAATATATATATGTACATACAGGAGGAGTATGATGGGTCAAAGACGTTAAAATAGGTATTGATTTTCTTAAAGTGTCCATTTTATTATTATATTTTTTTTTATTACTATTATGATTAGTATTATTATTATTATTTTTATAAATGTAGTTAAGCTAGTGATTTGAGTACGATGGGATTTTAAAATATGTGGTACCTATATAATCTTTCAAAAATCACCATGCAAGGCCCGAGGTTCATTAGGACCTATTATTCCCATGTAAAATTCAACATACTTGCTGATAAAGTGAATATGCCAGTTGTATATTTAAACTTTTATAAACCAACATGTTCAACCATAAATGACAAGGTGCTCTCCTGATAAGTCATCATATAGAGGTCAGTGATCACGACTTCCAAAGCAATGGGAGACTGTGTATATAAGAAAAGAGAGCAATATATGTATATGTATAATAAATATATATGCCTTGCGTGTAACTTTTGGAATCCTGGAAGGACACTATGTATTTGTATACTTATATACTTAGCAACACGTTGGTTTTAAAATGCCATTTAAGTTCCTATTATTAGTTTTCGAAGGTTTATGTGCAACGTTATATTTATAGAGCAACGGTTTTGGACTCAGCTTATAATGTATATATATATATTACTTATATTTAGGATGTATATATATGAGAGGAAATTTTCTTCTCTTTCCTTCCTAATGCAGCGACACTTAGATATATATATTTATGTCAGTAAGTTTTCAATGGGTGCCAAGCATTTTCTCTTCTTACTATCAATATACCTATGGCAGTAACTAGTTCCATTTACTTTCCTCAATGAGTGTGTGTGTGTGTAAAGCACAGTAGCTAACCTTAATCACCGCGCTTGAACGCTGATTCTCCCTGGTCAAGGTGTCTCTGTTTTGCTGGTATGAAAACAGAGTAAAGAAAATCCAGATGTGTTCCTAACTCTCCTTCTCCTATTCTCGATCTATCTCTCACTTTCACGTTCACTCTCTCTTTCATTCAAGGATACAGCTCTGGTTTTTAGCTAATGGTGATGGAACGAATATGGATCAATGAGTAGCGATTATATAAAGAACTAAGGGTCCAATTCAACGTGAGGATTGCTAGTCCGAGAAACAATACCCGGTGGGTAATCTACGAGGAGCTCGAGAAGTATGGTGCCGCTGGTTTGTGTGTGCAGTGGGGGCTGAGACGAGATATGCTGACGAGAGAGTATGGTGGAAATTTGTGATTTCACGCCGTTTTCTGTTGCCGTGATATCGTTTGGTTTTCCTCCACCGTGAATTTCATGCTTGCGTGTTTGACCGAGCTACCGTATGGGTTTTTTACGTGTTGCATTAGGTATTAAATGAATAAACATTGGTTATTGGCCTGGCCGAAGGATATGGGTCTTTGTGTGATTATAAACTGAATAAATGAGAAAGAGTATTGTAGTGGGCCGAATGGATGTAAGAGCTAGATGTATTATATTTTGATCTCTCATTCTCTCATTCTTTTGTTTTTGACGTTGGCTGGATGGGGATATTAACATGGGCTTGTGAAAAATACTTTTGACTTAATTGGGCATTAGCTTGTCAGATGATTTAGAAGAAGACAGATTTATCGGAGTGGTTGTGAGGCCCAATAAAATTATCTAACTTGGTCCTTCAAGGTCCTCATTTACAATTAGGTACTTATCTCAATAAATTGCAAACATTGGATAATTGATAAAAATTCCTTAATTCCATAAGGATTATTTTCTTTATCAATCAATCTCTCTCTCTAAGCCAAGAAAATATAAATTCTAAATTATTCAAGTCCAAATCATTCCTTACTTAAATTTATTCTTTATTTGAATTATTCCTTTCCCAAAATAAATTAATTAGGGAAAAAAAACCTAAATTTCCAATAATTATTCTCATAATTATTTTAAGCCAAATTTCATAATTTAATTTCCATAAAGTATTAAATTTCAAATCCCAAAATTTGGGATGTTACACATACGAATTAGAGACATCTTCTAATTTCTTAATAATTAATTAATGTCATTTTAAATTTTGGGTAAGGGTATTTTAGGAAAATACATATAATTAACTAATTTAACTTCCTTTCTTAATTCTTCCAAATTGACTGGAGGGAGTATGTTATAAGATTTTCCCTCATCTTACTTGTAAAATTCTTAATTTTTCTTCCCCTTTTTTTTAAAAATACATTGACATTTTATGTTAAGATGAAGAATCACTTATAGAAACAAATTTTTTTTCAAAGCATTCTGGGTCTACGAGCCATTTTGAACACCCTAACTTGAATATTTTAAACTTATAGCTACTAAATTATGGTGGATATAGTTAAAACATTTTCCCAATAAAGAACTTTACTATTCATAATTCATATATAAGTTACAATTAGATAAATTGATAAAAATTATTTTAGCAGAAAATAGATTAATATATTATCATCAATAACATAATAGCTTAGTAGCATGGAAGCTTTTTTTTTTTTTTTTTTTTAAATTTTTTAAATGAGTGAAATAAATCCCATATCCTTTTTTTTTTTTTATATCAAAAATTTTAGGAAAGGGGTTGGGTTCACTCACAATCCAAGCAAAAAGGGCGAAATCTCCCTTCCTCCTAGGTTATACGAGATGTTTTGGCAGGGTCGACCGTCTATTACTCTCGGGCGTTTACTTAGACACCTAGGAGATAGGATGCCTCCCCGCATTACCTCGACCAACTCCAAAGATCGAACCTCCTCCTTTTAGTGAAAGTGTCCGACCAAGGTTCTTAAAAACGAGTTTTTACCCGAAAACGGAAGGAGAATGAAAAATCGTAAAACGTAAAATCGTAACGTAGTAAAATCGTAAAAATTTTAAAGCGTTTGGAAAATTAGTAAAATTGTTTTAATGAAAAAAATCGTAAAAACGTAAAATCGCAGATGATAAAACGAGTTTTTAAGAACCATGGTAAGACCCTTTTACTAATCGAAATTCAAATAGGGTTGAATCCCATATCTAAGATCAGAAGAAGAGTAATTTATTTTAGACTCTGCAAGGCCCAGAATCAGGATATGCTTGGACTGTGGGTGGCCTTTTTATATACCAGGCGTAAACTTGAGTAGCCCATGGCCCAATAGTCATGGACTTTTGGTTTGTACAAGTAATTGGCAGGTCTAGTGGCCCAATTTCACAAGGACCTGCTGGGTCGCTGGGACAACACATATTGAAAAATAATGAAATATAAAATTAAATAATAATTCAAAATTTTAAGAAAGTAAATGAGTAAAATATAGTCAATAAAATTTATGTCTGCGCTAATTGGCAATTGGGAGTGCTATCTAACTACGATTGTTTAAGAAGACACAATTAGCGAAATGCAATATAGTGGTCAGTGGATAACTCAGTGTTTATAAGTAAATATATGTGGAAGTTTTTGTCTTGTAAAATGTACTAACTCCGGTCCTAAATATAGGACACAGTTAGTTTGTAGTACAAAATTTTGTTTTATAATTAGGACCAGGGGAATAATTTTTTATTTTTATTTTTATATTGATTATTGTATTTCTCATATATGAGATAGGAAATACGGGTGGGATATAAAGAACACAATAATCATTATCAATTTTACTCATAAGATCTTTGGGTATCGGTTAAGTGAAAAATAGGTCAGTTAAGGTTCGTCCATCAATCAATAAAGATACGATATTAATAACTACTATCTCCAGTCCTAATTATAGGAACACTTTTATAGTACAATTTGCACTAATCATATTTGGTTTGATTGATTGATTAGGTAGTCATATTTGGAAATAATTTGATTATTTTTTAAAGTTTCCTAATTTCCTCTTAATGTGATTCATCCAGCAAACATAATGTCTCAAATCAAACATAAGTTAAGATGAAGAATCACTTATAGAAACAAATTTTTTAAGCATTTTAAGTCTTCGAGCCATTTTGAACACCCTAACTTGAATATTTTAAATTATAACTACTAAAATTATGGTGGATATAGTTAAAACATTTAACCAATAAAGAGCTTTACTATTCATAATTCATATATAAATTACAATTAGATAGATTGATAAAAATGATTTATGAATAAAAATAGATTAATATATTATCATCAATAACATAATAGCTTAGTAGCATGGAAGCTTTTTATTTTTTATTTTTTTATGAGTGAAATAAATCCCATATCTTTTTTTCGCTCGAAAAATAAATCCCATATCTAAGATCAGAAAAGTAACTTATTTTAGACTCGTAAAGCCCCGAATCAGGATATGTTTGGACTGTGGGTGGCCTTTTTATATGCCAGGCTTAACCTTGAGTAGGCCATGGCCTAATAGACATGGACTTCTGGTTTGTATAGGGTAATTGGCGTGCCTAGTGGCCCAATTTCACAAGGACCATTGGAATAGGGGCAATACATATTGAAAAATAAAATAAAATAAAAATTCAAAATTTTAAGAAAGCAAATGAGTACAATAGAGTCAATAAAATTTATGTCTCTCTAATTGGCAATTGGGAATAGGTCGGTTAAGGTCCATTAATCAATAAAAACACGTTATTAATAATTATTTCCTAATATTTTCTAGGGATTTGATTGATTAGGTAGTCATATTTGGAAATGATTTGATTATTTTTTTTAGTTTCTAATTTCCTCTTAAAATGAGATATTTCATAATAAAGTCAAATATCTGAAATATTCGATATTTTTAATGAATCACTATTACATTTACTCATCAAATAGCGAAGAGAGATTGTACCAAACAAGATTTGATTCATTAGCTCCAAAGTTTTACAATAAATAGACCACAGAGCCAGAGGTGCCCTAATTTTGATAATTTTAAATTAAGGATCCCAAGGACATCCGTGGCCGTCGCAGCTCTCGAACAAAGCACTCGCGCTCTCTGTCCGTACTGCGAAGCCAGAAATGGCGACTCTGGCTCCTAAACACTTGTTTATGGATCTCGGAAACGGGCCAGACCAAGTCAAGCCCACTAGAAGGCCAACTGCCACACGGTTACCCCCACTACCATAGTAGTGCGCGGAGTGGGGGCACAAGACGCGACATCATGGGAATGTGCTACCCGGAAAGCCGGACCGACCGGCTTGGTTATAAATAGGCATACCCCGGTGAACGGTACACACGTATTTTCCCCTACTCTTTAGTTATTGTCCCACTGTGCACACACCCCACACCTCTGTTGTGTACAGTGATCATCTTGTCCATTGTTATCTGCCCCATAGATAGCACTGGATAAGCCTACCAGATCCTATATTGAAGTTAACCAGCCCTACGGTCGAGACATTTGTGTTCCATATCGGAACATTGGCGCCGTCTGTGGGGAACGAGTAAATTCGAATCCCAAACCATCATCTACCATAGCAAATGACGAACACAAGAGGACGTGGTACAAAGAATCGGCAAAACCAATTGCCGTAAAAACAACAACACGCGGACAAACGTCACTGTGGGGACCCTATGAACCCGACAAAGAACAAATTCTGGCGGAAACCGAAACGGAGACGTCGGACACAGCAAATTCTCCACGCCCTGAAAATGTCATTATCCAGCAAACCGAAACCCTTGAAGTAGTCAACCCCGATATTCAACTATTACGATCCACCCTTGGATCTGTATTGGATAGAATAGACGAGATGGAAACACGTAATCGGTTGCAAAGGGAGGAGGACGTTCGGGTTATGAGAGGAAATGTATCGTCGCGAGGAAGAATTCAGGAAATTAGTCGGAGGTCACACTGGACGACGAACCGAGGATCATGACGGCCACGCAGGAAAAAGCAGTGTGAACCGAAGCCAAAATGGCATCCCAACATCTCGGAATATTGGGACGTCACAGACAGATCATGAAGAAGATAATCCCGAGATGAGGAATGATACACGGGAGGCCAGAAGCAAGAAAAGACAGGACCAGGTAGCGGCCAAGCACGACAATACAGATAACACCCGAAAGGAAAGATCGTCGGTCGAAACATTGAAAAAAGACAAAGAGAGGCTCCAACAAAGAAAAACCTTTCTAAAAAAGACGTTGCATCACCGTCATCGGATACAAGCTCGATGAGGAGGAAAAGGTCGCAACTCCCTTTACGGCCAAGATAATGGCCGCGCCTTATCCAAGAGGCCTAGACACCAAAGATTTCCAGAAATACGATGGAACCTAGGACCCACAAGTGCACGTGGGCAATTTCAAAATGGAGATCATGGTCAAAGGATACTCGGGGCCCGTAGTACTCCGGTTGTTTGCGGGAACGCTACGTGGACCAGCCCAAATCTGGTTCAACACCTTGCCAGAGAACTCAGTCCCGGACTTGAAGGATTTGGAGAGGAAATTCTTGCTCAACTTCGCCACAAGTAGGAAGCAACCCAAAACCGAGTTCCAGTTAGATCAGGTGAAGCAATCACCAGGAGAAACAGTGCAAAAGTATCTGGAGCGCTTTAAAGACACGGCGATACAAGTGCCGGGGTTAAAGGAAGACGTACATCTACATTGCATCATAGCTGGCCTGGACAAATCCTCACGTTTAAAGAAGTCGGTCGTTAAACGGCGTCCCAAAACGCTGGCTGAATTCCGAGATCGATCAAAGACGTACATAGAGCTGGAACAGATGGATATTATGAGCCATGCACCACGGGAAAAACAGAGGAGTCCATCTCCCCGAGTGAAGGAACGATATAACTCGAGCAGACAAGAATCCCGAGGACGAAGGGATACTAAACCTCGAGGAGGAAGAGCAGAAGGAAGGTATGACCGATATGCCCCACTGAAAGTATCTCAAGCCTAAGTCTGGAAAGAAGTCTCCTTGACCGAGGTGAAAAAAGTTGACCGACCACGCCCGATGCGTAACGAGCACACTCTGGACAAATCCCGATATTGTGAATTTCATGACCAACACGGACATACAACAGATGTCTGTTGGGACTTGAGGGACGCCATCGAAAAATTTATTCGGGAGGGGAAGCTCCGTAAATATCTAATCCAAACGCAAGGGCGGCAAGGCAAGCGCGGAGGAGAACGAATTAAAAGTCCGCCAGCCGAAAAGAGAAGGCGAGAACAGAAGAAAGGAAGAGACGCACATGATGAATTTCCCGAGTCAAAATATGTTCGCAATGGGATTGTTGGAGGTTTTCGGTGGAGGAGGAGATTCCGCCAATCAAAGAAAAAAATACTTGAAAGAAGTTCTATCTGTAGTCAACCGTCCGAGGTTCAAAAGGGAATATGCAAAACCAAATTTGCCAATGCTCAGGTTTACCGAAGAAGAAATGGAGGATGTGATGCCGGGACACCATGACGGGCTCGTCATAACCGGAATCGTCAGAGATTGCCGAGTTAAGAAGATGTTTATAGATAATGGGAGCGTGGTGGACATAATCCTCTGGGATGCTTTCAAACGCATGCGGTTCGATTCGGAAGACTTGAAACCATGTAGAACCACCCTAACAGGTTTTAATGGAGAAGACACCCGTCCAAAGGGATACATCGACCTCAAATTAACGTTGGGGACGAAGGAGGCGTTCAAGTCTGGAATAGTTCGTTTCATTGTGGCCGATTTCCCGTCTCCATACAATATTATCCTCGGACGACCGACTATCCATGACTGGAACATGTTGGTATCTTCTAATCACCGAAGTTAAAATTTTATGACAAAGAGAATCGGTCGTTACCATTAAAGGAGATCAAAGAGACTCTCGGCAATGTTACTTCGAAGCGGTAAAGGAAAGCAAAATTCCAAAGACGGAACCTGCCAAGGGATGTGAGAGGAAGGTGGATAGTAAGTCTGTTTACATAGTAGAGTTAGACTTGAGGGAAGAAGACAAGATGCAAAGGTCCGAACCTAATGGAGAAACAGAAGATTTGATCTTGGGAGATGAACCAGAATAGACCACAAAAGTCGGAAAGACATTGGATTCCGAACTGCGAGCAACATTGGAGAAGTTCTTACGAGAAAACAAAGACGTGTTCGCATGGACGCCATCTGAAATTCCTGGGATAGACCGAGTTTTGTTGTCACAAATTGGCCATCCACCCTGGATCAAATCCAGGTGGCTCGAAAAAAGAGGAAACAAGTGCGGACCGAGGTAAAGCTTTGGAAGCACATGTCCAGGAATTGATCACAGCCGGATTCATTAGGGAAGTACAATACACGACGTGGTTGTCCAACGTGGTCATGGTTAAAAAGCTAAACGGAAAATGGCGCGTGTGTACGGATTACAAAGACTTGAACAAGGTGTGTCCCAAGGATGCATTTCCCATGCCCAACATTGACCAATTGGTTGACCAATCGACCGGTTTTCAACTGTTGTCATTCATGGATGCATACTCGGGATACAACCAGATTGCCATGCATCCCGACGATCAAGAGAAAACGGCCTTTATCACGGACAATGCGAATTACTGCTATAATGTGATGCCTTTTGGCCTCAAGAACGCGGGGGCGACTTATCAAAGAATGATGACAAAGGTATTTTCGGATCAGCTGGGAAAGAATGTGGAAGTCTACATTGACGATATGATAGTAAAATCTAAAGAGCAGTATGACCATGTTCGTGATCTGCAACAGACTTTCGAAAAGTTAAGGAGGCATCGAATCCGTTTAAATCCGACAAAATGTGCTTTCGGAGTACCGTCAGGGAAATTCTTGGGTTTTCTTTTGACTAACCGAGGCATTGAAGCTAACCCGGAAAAGTGCAGGGCCGTGATGGAAATGAAACCCCCGGCAAACAAGAAAGAATTGCAACGGTTGAATAGGCGATTGGCGGCTTTGACAAGGTTCTTGCCCAAGTCGTGAGAAAAATCCCTCCCATTCTTTAAACTCTTGAAGAAGGAAGCTCAAGAAGAGTGGAACTCGGAGTGTGACGAAGCGTTTAACGAGAATAAAGCAATGCTTGGCATCTCCCCTCAGATACTATCCCGCCCGTAAATCGGGGAGAATTTGTTTCGTACTTGTCGGTTGGGGAAAAGGCGGTAAGTGCGGTTTTAGTTTGAGATACGACGACGGACGAGAAACCGGTGTGCCCGTGAGTCGAGCTCTCGCAAGGTTACGAGTTAAGGTATCGGGAAGCTGGAAAAGATGGCTTTGCGCTATTAACAACGGCAAGACGACTTCGCCACTATTTCCTTGGCCATTCGATCGTGGTGAGAACAAATCAACCCATACGACAAGTATTACATAAACCAGACTTAGCTGGAAGGATGATAGCTTGGGCAATTGAATTGTCCGAGTTTGATATCACTTATGAGGCCCGGCAGGCAATCAAGTCACAGGCTTTGGCCGACTTCTTAATGGAGCTAACCTCGACTCAAAACGGGAAGACGGAAGATGAACCATGGAGAGTGTTCGTGGACGGATCTTCGAACATAAAGGGGGGTGGTGCAGGAGTTATTGTGGAAAGCCTCGAGGGCGTGGCGATGGAATTGTCTCTCCGACTTGACTTCCCGACATCGAATAATCAGGCTGAATATGAGGCCCTCATTGCCGGATTGCTGCAGGCTAAAGAAAACGGAGCTCGGCTAGTGCATGTGTCCATGGACTCTCAGCTGGTTGCTTCCCAGATCCAAGGGACCTATCAGGTGAAGGGGCCGTTGTTAGCTAAATATCTGACAAAAGTTAAAGACATCATGACAAATTTTGACGAGGTGACAGTGGCACACATTCCTCGGGCAGAAAATACGAGAGCCGACATTCTCTCGAAGCTCGCTAGCACGAAGTGCCCAGGAAATCTCCGCACAATTGTCCAGCAGAACCTACCGGAACCAAGTTGCGTGATGCTGATTTCAGATTCAAGTGATTGGAGAAAGCCAATTGCCGATTATCTGGAGAGGGGAATCACCCCAGAGGATGCGGCCGAAGCCAGGACTCTAGTCAGAACAGCGGCCGCCTATGTAATGGTCAATGATCAATTATATCGCAAATGCGTGCATTCTCTCATGGCAAAATGTCTCAACGAAGATCAGACCCAATACGTCTTGGCGGAAATCCACGAAGGCATAAATGGACAACACATGGGGGCAAAAGCTTTGGCCTGTAAAGCAGTTCGGGCGGGATATTATTGGCCTACCATGGCGCAAGATGCTAAATACCATGTTCAGAGATGCAGTAGTTGCCAGAAGCACGGCAAGATAATGTGGGTTCCGCCATCCGAGTTAACACAGATCACGGCTCCATGGCCATTCTACAAATGGGGCATGGACTTGTTGGGACCATTTAAGGCGTGACTCAGGCCGGTTGAAGTGGCGATCGTCATTGATCGATTACTTTACTAAGTGGATCGAAGCTGAACCTCTGGCGACCATCACCTCGGCAAGAGTACAGAAATTCCTGCAAAGGAATATTATCTCACGATTTGGGATCCCGGCAGAAATAGTAACGGACAATGGAACACAATTCATGGACAGAGGCTTCCAACAGATGATGTCCGCCCTTAATGTAAAGCATCATTTCGCTTCTGTGGAACATCCACAATCCAACGGACAAGCTGAGGCAGCAAACAAAGTTATCGTCAACGGGCTTAAAATAATTTTTTAAGAATATAAAGTATTTTTTAGTACTAGTCAAGTATCCTAATGTATCTTTTTTAGTACCTACAATACTCTAAGGCTATGTTTAGTTTGAGGGTAAGGGGAGGGAGGGGAGGGGAGTGGAGGGAGGGGAGGATGCCTTACTTAGTTTGGTTTGGTGTTTAGGAGGGGAGGGAGAGGGAGGGGGCAATGTCTTTAAGGGCATGTTTGGATTGAGGGAGGGGAAGGGAGGGGGAGGGGGGGGGAGGGGGGGGGAGGGGCTATTCTTTTGCCTCCTCTTTACTAAATTGCCCCTAGAATTTTTTCAATATTCCAAAAACATACCCTCCACAAAAAGGAATATTCCTTTCATTAATGGCAATTTGGTCATTTCCTTATTTCCCTCCCCCTCCCTCAAACCAAACATACCCTAAAGGAAAGGAAAGGAAAAGGGGGAAAAAAAGCATGAGCTGTTTATTTGTTTTGAGGCGGTGAATGGCAAAGATTGGCAACAAGCGGTGGATCGACGCCGAATCCGAGACAAGAGAGATTGTACCAAACAAAATGGATAAGAGAGATAGATTTGATTCAGTAGCTCCAAAGTTTTACAATAAACAAGACTTTCGATCCGTGTGTTGTACGGATATGTTAAAACTACAAATGGGCTAAAATGATCAATATATGCTACAATGTTATTATTCAACCAATTCATTACATCATAATCATGATACATTTCACATAGTCCTATATGGTGATAAGGAAGATTATCTTCATGCTATTATTGCAATAAAAGGTTTGAAAAATTTCTCTATAAACTACATTTATTGTAATATTATTGCATTTATTGAACTCATCCAATATAAGTGTTATCAACCTATTGAAACTCTTAACCTTTGATAGTGCAACATATAGTTGCCCATGTGAGAAAATCGGACTCGGTAGGTATAGACCTACATTGGACATCGATTGACCTTGGCTCTTAATTATCGTCATTGCAAATGAAATTGTGATGAAAAATTGCCTCTTTATCATATTGAAAGGTAGTTTAGATTGAGATGGGTTCATATCTTATATCATTTAAGGCCTTTGTCTTAATTACCCGCTAGTTGCGCGGATAGAAAGCATCTTCATTATTGTTAACATAAAGATGTATATAAAAAAAAAAATTCTAAACTAATAGGCTCAAAAAGATATTTCAGTATAACCCGCGGATTAAATCATATGTGACTTACTTATTACATGCATTAGAAAATTACTAACTAATCTAAATTCAAATATTGAGACAAAAAAATATTGTTGAACTCTTGAAAAATTATTGAAATATAAAAAGTATGACAATTGCAAAATGACCATTTATTTGGTTGAATTTAATATTTTAGATACTTTAATTCCAAGATTTAAAAATTCAAATTACTTCACACACCAATAACCTACTTACATTCAAATCATTTTAAGTTATGCACCACGTCTTAAAATGTATCAAGTTTTAAATCATTGTTAGTTGGATTATTGTAATTTGAATTGAGTTGTAACACTTATGTTTTGATTTTATATATTTTCATTCGCACTCATTGAAATTGTTTTATCGAGTACGTTGTTAGGTATGATACTGATTTGTGTTGCTATTCGGTGTCTCGTGAGTATTATTCATTAAGGAAGCAAGTTTTACTAACTCAATTTAAATTGCACACCAAGTGGTTTCAAAAGTACCTTAATAAGTTGTTGTTATCTAGCGTTTAGGACAATTATTTGTCAAAGATCACTTGACTCAAACCGTGTTTGGGGTTTTTAATTAGACTTGGTAAATTAATTAACTCACATGACATCAGGCAAGCTAAGATAGCTATATGTCACGCACTGCAGGGAACGCAAGATATTTTGTGCTCAAGACACTCTTATAGAGGTTTCTAGAGAATTCTTGATTGTTGTAGATTCTTGTACATAGATGTAGAAATGTATAGAGAATTCTAGAACTCTCATGAAAAGTGTAGATATCTAGATATTTTGGGAGAAGGTTTTGGAGGACCAATCTCCACCGTTGGATGTAATCGATCTTAGCCGTTCATTGAGGAGGTGGTAGGCTATAAATAGAGGTGCCCACCTCATTTGTAAACCATTCGAAAGCAATACAAGTTCTTTCATTCCAGAGCTTCTCTCTCTAAGTCTACTTCCCTCTCTAAAAAGTTCTCTTTGTCTTTGTGCTCTTTTGCCTACTTGTGAGGGTTCGGCTGACTTAGCCAAGATCAAGGGAGTGATCAAGCTAAGGCCGGCACGGTTTTGGGTGGAATTTGTCTAAGACCGTGACAACGTGGTATTAGAGCCAGGTTCGAAGCTTTGAGTGTGGTTCGTGGGAGTCATTGTGTAGGCAAGGATGTCGGGCACTACTGAGGACATCGTGGTTGGAGAAGAGAGGGGTAGGGAGACTCAACCTCCTCATCAACCAAAGAAGGTTCGGGGCACAAGCAAGTCTCGCCAAGTCGCGGATGTTGCCACCTTGACGATAAAGGTGGAGGCTTTGGAGGAGGCCTTGCAAGAGGTGGTTTATAGGGTGGACAAAGTTGAAGGAGACTTTGTGACTCTCGAGTCTCACACCCTAGAACAGTTAGACAATCTGAGGTCGGACCTTGATTCGCACCTCAATGTCGAGGAGGAACGGGCTGAGTCCATGAGGAGACTCGAGGCAAAGGTGATGGATGCCATCACTGCCATGCAGGATCAGCTTAACTCTCTTAAGGCTTCTTTAGAGAGTCAAGCCAAAACTCTGTTAGTGGCTGGGACTAGTGGAGGAAGGAGGTGAGGCTAGACCTCCCTAAACCGAAAGAATTCCAAGGTGTCCGTGATGCCAAAGAGGTCAAGAACTTCTTGTGGCAAATGGAGCGATATCGAGAGCATGAACTTAGCCACCGACACGGACAAGGTACGTACTGCTTCCTTATTCCTTACTGATAATGCTATGTTATGGTGGCGTAGGAAGCATGCAGATATGGAAAAAGGCCTTTGCACCATTGCAACTTGGGAAGATTTCAAGAAAGAGCTGAAGAAGCAGTTCTATCCCGAGAATGTGGTCTACGAGGCTCGGAATAAGTTGAGGGAACTCAAACACAAGACCATGATTACCGACTATGTAAGGGATTTCACTACCCTCATATTGCAAATCCCCAACTTGACCGGTGAAGAAACATTGTTCTACTTCATAGACGGTCTTCAGAACTGGGCCAAGAACGAGCTCCAAAGGCGTGGTGTGACGAATGTAGATGAAGCTATTACCTTCACCGAAAGCCTTACTGAGTACTCAAGGGGAGAGAAAGGTGAGTCTTCCAAACCTAATCAAGGTAAAGGTGGGGGAGACAAAGGCAAGGGGATCACCAAGGGAGGAGCTGACAAGTCCTTCCATAAGAATCAATATGAGGAGAAGAAGAAGAACAAGAACTACACAATCAGCTGCTTCGTATGCAAGGGGCCACATCGCATGAGCAATTGCCCCAAGCTCGGTACCTTGTCAGCCATTGTTGAAGGGCAAGATGTACCTAACGAAGAAGGGCCAAGTTCTCAAATAGGGTCTCTTAGACTCTTGAATGCTCTAAAGGCCAAATCGGTGCAACCTGCTCCAAGAAGTAGCGGTCTCATGTATGTGGAGGCCAAACTGAATGAGAAGCCTGTGAAGGTGATGGTGGATACTGGGGCAACCCATAATGTCATTACTCCGAGGAGGCTAAGCGAGTTGGCCTCTCGGTTACTCAACCACGAGGAGGATGGTTGAAGATCGTGAACGCCCCGCCAAACCCCTTAATGGAGTAGCAAGTGGAGTGGAGCTATGCCTTGGCACGTGGAAGGGGACCGTGGATCTATCGGTGGCCCCTATGGATGATTTCAAAGTGGTATTTGGGATGGACTTTTTGCGCAAGGCAAAAGCATTCCTCATGCCATGTTATGACTCAGTATGTATCATGGAAAAGGGGCTCGCTTGCACAGTACCTGCAACAAGCGATGATCGGATTGCTCACTTGTCAGCCATGCAGGTAGAAAAGGGAATTAAAAGAGGGGAAATCACCTACCTTGCAGCTTTGAAGGAGGTGGACTCGAAGGAAGAGGAAAGTGGAAGCCTTCCCCCTATCATTCAGAACGTCCTCAAAGAGAACGAGGACATTATGCCACCAGAACTTCCTAAGAGGTTGCCACCTAGACGGGAGGTGGATCATGAGATCGACTTGGAACCGGGAGCACGTCCACCCGCCATGGCACCTTATCGTATGGCACCGCCTGAGTTGGAAGAGCTAAGGAGACAACTGAAAGGGTTGCTTGATGCTGGGCATATACGGCCTTCTAAACCACCTTATGGGGCACCTGTCTTGTTCCAACGCAAGCACGATGGATCGTTACAACTTTGCATCGACTATCGGGCCCTTAATAAGGTAACTATTAAGAACAAGTATCATATTCCTTTGATAGCCGATTTGTTTGACAGGTTGGGTAAGGCAAAGTACTTCTCCAAGCTTGACTTGAGGTCGGGGTACCATCAAATTCGCATTGCCGAAGGAGATGAACCCAAGACCGCTTGTGTGACGAGGTACGGGTCCTTTGAGTGGTTGGTGATGCCTTTTGGACTAACCAACGCACAGGCGACATTTTGCACTTTGATGAATGAGATCTTTCATCCTTTCCTTGATCGGTTCGTGGTGGTCTACTTGGATGACATAGTAATCTACAGTGACACCTTGGAGACCCATGTAGAACACTTACGGGCCGTGTTCCAGACTTTGCGCAAGAACGAACTATATGTCAAAAAGGAGAAGTGTTCTTTTGCCAAGGAGGAGGTACACTTCCTTGGACACATCATTCGCCAAGGGACCCTTATGATGGATAAGGAGAAGATCCGTGCTATTGAGGAATGGGAACCACCCACCCGAGTATCTGAGTTGCGATCTTTCCTTGGGTTGGTGAATTACTACAGGCGGTTCATCAAGGGCTACTGCCGCGGGGCAGCCCCTTTTGAGACTTGTTGAAGAAAAACAAGCCTTGGGAATGGACCAAAGAGTGTCATGATGCCTTTGAGGATCTGAAGGCAGCGTAATGGAGGAACCTGTACTAGCTCTCCCGGATTTCTCTAAGACCTTTGAAGTTCACACGGATGCCTCTGACTTTGCTATTGGAGGAGTACTCATGCAAGAAAGGCATCCAATAGCATTTGAGAGTCGCAAGCTTAATGATGCCGAGCGGCGCTATACAATCCAAGAGAAGGAGATGACGGCCGTAGTGCATTGCTTGCGCACTTGGAGGCATTACCTGTTGGGATCCAGGTTTGTGATCAAGACTGATAATGTGGCTACGAGATATTTCCAATCTCAAAAGAAGCTGACACCCAAGCAAGCCCGCTAGCAAGACTTTCTAGCCGAGTTTGACTATGTGATGGAGTACAAACCCGGCACGGCTAATGTAGTGGCAGATGCATTGAGCCGAAAAGCGGAGTTGGCGTCAATGAGTCAAGCCAAAGGCGACTTGATCACAAAAGTTATTGAAGGTATGAGCCATGATCCCGTTGCTCTACAATTAGTAGAGATGGCCAAGGAAGGGAAAACCAAAAGGTTTTGGTTGGAGGATGGCCTTCTCTATACTGTGGGGAGACGAGTCTTTATTCCAAATGGGATAACTTGCGAAGAGAACTCATCAAGGAGTGTCATGACTCCAAGTGGGCCGGTCATCCGGGACAAAGACGCACACTTGCTTTATTGGAAGCAGCTTATTACTGGCCGCAGATGAGGGACGAGGTGGAACTTTATGTGAAGACTTGTCTTGTATGCCAACAAGACAAGATAGTAAACCAACAACCTGCAGGACTGTTGGAGCCTCTCCCTATACCAGGGCAACCATGGGAAAGTGTTTCCATGGACTTCATTTCAGCTTTGCCAAAGTCCGAAGGGTGCGGCTCTATCATGGTGGTGGTAGACCGATTCTCAAAGTATGCAACATTCATAGCTGCCCCAACGGATTGTACGACGAAGAGGCGGCCGGGCTATTCTTCAAGAATATGGTGAAGTATTGGGGGCTACCTAAGACAATCATCAGTGATAAAGACCCCCGTTTCACAGGAAAGCTATGTACGGAGTTGTTCAAGCTCTTGGGCACTGAGCTACACTTCTCCACAAGCTTTCACCCACAGACCGATGGGCAAACAGAAAGGGTGAACTCTTTGTTGGAGTACTACTTACGGCACTTTGTGAGTGCCAACCAAAAGGATTGGGCCAAGCTACTTGATGTGGCTCAATTCTCTTATAACTTACAAAAGAGTGAGGCAACCGGAAGGAGTCCCTTTGAAGCGGTGATGGGACAACAACCACTCACTCCTCATGCCCTTGCCACCACTTACAAGGGCAAAAGTCCAGGAGCCTATCGCATGGCCAAATCTTGGCAGGAACAAGTTGAGGTAACGAGATCCTTTCTTGTCAAGGCGGCCAAGCGGATGAAAAAGTTTGCGGATAGGAAGAGGCATGCTTCTGAGTACCAAGTGGGAGACATGGTAATGTTGAAGCTTCTTCCTCAACAATTCAAAGTGTTTCAACAGGTACACAAGGGCCTCATCCGCAAATATGAAGGCCCGTATAAGATCGTGGGGAAAGTAGGAAAGGTTTCCTACAAGCTGGATCTACCCCCAAACTTGAAGATTCATCCCGTCTTCCATGTTAGTATGCTCAAGCCGTTCCATGAAGACGTGGATGATCCTGGTCGAGCCATCTCGACAAGAGCACCTCCGACCATGACTAGGTCATTTAATCGAGAAGTAGAAGAGGTGCTAGCTGATCGAGTGGTACGGCGACGAGGGGTACCACCAAGTACCCAATACTTAATCAAATGGAAAGGATTGCCAGAGAGCGAAGCCACATGGGAACCTCAGGAGGATCTTTGGCAATTCGAAGACCACCTACACCAGTACAGAGACAAGTCAGTGACGAGGACGTCACCGAATTAGGTGGGGGAGAGTGTCACGCACTGCAGGGAACGCAAGATATTTTGTGCTCAAGACACTCTTAGAGAGGTTTCTAGAGAATTCTTGATTGTTGTAGATTCTTATACATAGATGTAGAAATGTATAGAGAATTCTAGAACTCTCATGAAAAGTGTAGATATCTAGATATTTTGGGAGAAGGTTCTGGAGGACCAATCTCCACCGTTGGATGTAATCGATCTTAGTCGTTCATTGAGGAGGTGGTAGGCTATAAATAGAGGTGCCCACCTCATTTGTAAACCATTCGAAAGCAATACAAGTTCTTTCATTCCAGAGCTTCTCTCTCTAAGTTTACTTCTCTCTCTAAAAAGTTCTCTTTGTCTTTGTGCTCTTTTGCCTACTTGTGAGGGTTCGGCTGACTTAGCTAAGATCAAGGGAGTGATCAAGTTAAGGCCGGCACGGTTTTGGGTGGAATTTGTCTAAGACCGTGACAGGTTCACTTCCAAGGAACATTTCATACTTCTATTCATCATTTTATAAAAAATCAGAAATATAGTAGTTTAGGTTGTTATTCATCATTAAAAAAGTAAAAAAAAAATCAAAACACCTTTGAATGTTTTTGTCACTTAGTTTAACCCAAGAATCAAATAAACAGCTCCTTAAGAGAACACGACCTAAGTTGTGCCCTTCACTACATAATTTAGTTTATTTTGATTTGACCTGAGGCGACTAAAGGTTTTAAATTAGTCGTATACTCACTCCTATCTTACTTTTAATTGAATTTAATAGTTCCACTATTATATCAAAAATTTATGTTATTTGATCCGTCAAGACAAACCACCCTATGTGTTGCACAATCACATGCAATAAAAATTATCAATATGTAGATTATTCTCTTTGGAAAAACTACAGGTAAACACCTAAAATCAGCAATATTATATGCCCCGAGGCGTGTGATGCACAAGCTTCTTTCAATTACATAACCTTTTGATGCCAATAAGGATCGGTTGGACCAAACTAAAAGTCCCTTCACAATGTTCCAAAAAATCAACATAAAAAATTCAGTATCATCATACAATTCTTCAAAATATCTTTTATATGCCCACACACATTTAACCATGTCGAGCACTTGGTTAGAATGGAATAAACATACAATGGTCATTATTTGATGCAAAAAGAAAAAAGTAAAAAAGAAGTGATCATCATGTATGTCCATGAAAAAATAAAGTGAATTTTTGAACTTACCGTCCCGAGAATAAAATGACCCGTGTGATGCGCAATGTGCGGAATTCTTTCAATAACCAAATTGAAACTCCCTTATCATACAATTTTTTTAAAAATCCATTGTAGAAACAGTCACGCACATTTGACGCAGCAGATTGGGATGGAATGAAACAAATAATGCTTAAAAAATTAGTATATGACTATGTAGCATTTAATTTGATAAAAAAAATCCTTGATTCATATATTTATTTTATGAAAAACTTAAATATGTGTATTTTTAAAAATATACTTGTTTTTATAATTGACAACTAAAAATTCATCAAACACCCTAGGTTATTCAAGTATAAAACATAAAAATACTTTTCCTACTTATTTATTAAAAATTTCTTCATAATGCATGTAGTTAATATGGAGTTATGGAATAGATTGAAAATAACATAAATAATAGAGTAAAATACATTGACTACCCATCTGTTTTACTTAAATTACACAAACCTCCCCTCTGTTTGAAAAATGTATATAGACCTTCCTCGAAATTAGAATGCAAGCTATAGAAACTTCTCAAACACATATTTGAGATTTCATTTTTATCCATCCAACCGTTAGTTGACCGTTAAATTTGACTATTAAACATTTGTTTTCACCAAAATGCCCCTCTTTCAATAAATGTATGAACAACTATATTTTTCTAAAATTATATTAACAGAAATCATTATAATATATATGTTCAAAAATTTGTAATATATTATAAAATTTATTGATTTCTACTATATTAAAAAATTTAAAATTTTATCATATTTATTGAAATTTATTTCTTTTGTTTTTTTATCCACGACACCTCACTATATGTTATTAATAATTTAAATTTGAGACATAACTTATATTATTTTTATTTTTCAAATATTTTTTTCATAATCATTTATAAACATGTTTATTTAAGTATACATCTATTAAAAGAATAATCACATGTTTAATTAAGTTTTATGTGTTTTCATTAATTAAATTAATGAAGTCTTCATCTCAATATGAAAAAAATTTTAACAGATTACTATTTACAAAAGTAAAAAATAAATTAAGAAAAAGAACTTTTGAATTACTTAAATAATTTTAGCCAAAATTAGGAAATTAGTAATGATGAAGTGTGAATTAGTAAATAAAATTTATTTTAATATAAATTTTAATTAAAAAATCAAAATCCTTAACCTAGTTAACAATTTGAACCTAAGTGTAGGTTTTCAAAACAGATGGGAGTGCTTGTAATTAAGGCAAAATATAAGGGAGGTTAGAGCATTTTACTCTAAATAATATGATTCCAAAGCAATGAGGAGTTTTTTTTTTTTTTTTTGTCAAAGCCATGAGGAGTAATGGAATAGATTAAAAACAACAAAAATTTATAAATGATAAATAAATTCAATCCCCTCAATTAAGAAATTTTATACTATGAGCTTCTCACTTCATGAGCCACATAAAGTAGATACATATAGGCTAAATTAGGTTTAGTGTCAATTATTTTATCCCTAAATTTTCCTACAATCATGGAGAATAAATCAAATTAAAACTATCCTAATTTGACTGAAATTTAAGGGCCAATCATCTAAAATAATTAAATACAAAATACCCCTAAAAGAAATCTTAAAATCATAGAGAATAAATAGAAACCATTTGAGATTTAAAGGCATATCGCTAAAATAATTAAATATAAAATATCCCTAAACACAATAAATTAATTCCAAAATTGAATGTAAATTTAGTCAACAGTATTTGGTTGTACATTACATAACAGAGCTAAACCTTTGGATGCACTTATTATTCATCGCTAAAATAAATCAAATACATGTTTTTCCATCCTAGTGACCAATCCATGGGTCCTACCTTTTTTTCTCATTTATATACCATGCACGCTCACAATTTCCAACACCTTATGTTTCTCTCCGATGTTATTTCACTTCTCCCATGATGAAATAGCAATTTGAAATTTTCTTTTCCCTTTGGTAATATGCTCGTCTTAAATTGACTTTCCTTTGTGTGTAGCTTTCCATGTGTTAATACCCTATTAATTTGAGAGGTATATACAACCACATCAATGAGTCTTCCCTTTACAAGGTATTCTTTGTTTCTATCTTTATTGATCCTTCATATTTCTTTTTCTCCTTTTAAATAAAGTATCTTCATAATAACTCATTATATTTTCTTAAAATTTTAATCTTAATTTAAATATACAATCTAGATGGATTTTTATAAATTATAACTCGATCATCTCCCCCTCATTTGATTGGTGATTTATTTCAAATTGTCAAATAAAAAAAAGTTGATTACAAGCAAATAATAGGACTTGAAAGGTATTTTTGATTTATTAATTATTAATTACTTTATTCAATTTTTAGATCACAAATGACTTTCAATATACACCTTAATGAATTTTTGTTTCCCAAGAATTTCTCACTCCATGCCTTTCCATATTTCATATTAGTCTCACTTTCTATATTTTGATTATTATTTTAAATCCTTCTAATATTGCGTCTTATCGGTATCCTAAGGATCACACACACACATATATAGGATAAAACTAACCATATGAAATAGAAATAGTTTATGTTAAATTTTATTATTTCAATTGTAATATTTGTAATAATATCAAAAATATCAACCCTCGAGATAAAACATAGAGCCTAAGAGTTAATTTATAAAATTAGAATCACCATTCAAAATTTTTCATTCATCGTTTTTTTTTTAAAAAAAAATCCCTCCATTAAGAATATACTCTTTTTTTTTTTTTTTGTAATAAGTTATCAAAATTATCTTAACCACTTAAAAATAGTTGGTTAAACATGCATTTTAAAATAGGGATCAAATTTTCCATCACATGTTAAGATTATATGTCATAAATATTACTACCTACAATGCATTCACTTTTAATTTGAAAAAGGTAAATGATTATTAAAACTTTATTTGAAAAAAAAATATGTCATAAGCAAACCGTACAATACAAATAGATATTGACCCGTATAAATTTTATTAGTTCAATTCTAACACTGTTATGAGAGCCTAAAAGTTAATTTCTAGAATTATGATCACGATTAAATTTTTTTATCCACCGATTTAGAAAAAACACCTCCATTGAAAATATACTTTTCTATATCTAATTATTAAAATAACCTCAACCACTTAAAAATATTTAGTTGTGCATGCTGATTATTAAAAGTTTTTTAATATTATCATTCGGTTTAGGGGCTATCTCTCCCAAGTCCTAAAACGATGTCTCCTCCAAAGATTCAAACTTGAGACTTAAAAGGAATCTAGTGGGAGGCCTTACACCAGTTCTTTTAAGGGAAGGAGGCATGGTCTAGAATTAAACTCTAACACTTTAGCTAGGTGAATCTTAAGAACTGGTGGGCTTGGGACAATCCACTCAAATGATAATAACAACAACAACAACAATAATAAATCATCAATAAATAAATATTAATAATAAGTATAATTATAATCCTCTTATTGGCATAGAAATAGTAATCATCTAAATTCCATAAATAATAATAGTGAATTCATGGATAACGATTTATGAACACTTTGTAATTTTTTTTAAAACAAAATTAAGTTAAGACCAAAACCATACTAACCAATGATGTTTTGGAAAAGGGAAAAGAAATCACAGTTATGAAGGATACCGTGGGGGGGGGGCAATGATTTTTTTTTTTAAAGGAAAGTTTTAAATGCATTAAAAGAATATAAATACGAAAAGAAAAGAACATAAAAAAAAATATTCATGAAATCAAGTGAACACCGATGATGTAATAAGAGAGGCAATTATTTTACAAACTTGTCATTTAAACGGTTAGAAATGCAGTTGCATAAATTCAATGAAACACTCAATAAGTTTAAATACATATATTTTAATAACAAAAGTATATTACAATAAAAATAATTACAATGTCATCATTTTAGACATTATTTTTTTAATTCCATCATAATTGCCTTATTATTTTTAATATATATATTTCAATATAAGGCACTAAAAAATCATTAAAACTATACTAACCAATGATGTTTTGGCAAATTTTGAAGAAACTATCAAAGGCACTTGCCCCCCTTGTGTAAAAGAAATGCGTACATGGGGAAAGGGATGGAAACATGGAAAAATATATAATGTTAAATGATGCAGTTCATGCACAGAGATTAAATAAAGGGAAAAATATTTCTCCAGTCACTGGAGGTAAAGTTATCTCCAGTGACCCCAAAACTATGTTTTAAATTAATGAAGAGTGTGTTTGTAATTTTAGGTGAATTAATGAAGGGTGTTCTGGTAAAACTCATATGATAAAAAAATAAACAAAATTACGGAAACACCATTCATTAATCCAAAACGACGTAGTTTTGGGCTCACTGGAGATAAATTTATCTCCAGTGACCGGAGAAATTCTTTACCCTTAAATAAATGCTGATCCTATTGGAGGTCAGCGCTTAAGTAGGAATCAGTTACATAAATAATTTATTGAATCACATGGAAGTTGTTAATAATTTAAAGGCTAAATTACTGTTTCTTATTAATATTTTTTTTTCAAAATAATGACAACAACCCTTTTTAAACATTTAAGTATTAATTTGAAACTAATACCCGTTTCCAAAATGAACGTGTAAACCAAGTCAAGTAAATGGAAAAAAAAAAACTCATTAACGCATTCAAGAGAATAAAGACATTTAAATTATCAAAATATAATTAATGGACATCATGGTGGGGAAAAAGTAAAACACATATTCTCTTGTACAATTAGTTAAGTTAAGATATGAAATTAAAACAATTAGTATTTATAATATATCTTTGCAATAAACAACTTCCCATATCATTGAATAAATAATAAAATTTGCAATAATTTGAATTTTGAAAAAAAAAAAAAAAAAACTTGATATTACCAATCTTTGAAGACATTGAATAAATAATAAAATTGAAAAAAAAAACTTTTTATTGCAAGACTTATTGTTAAATCCATGGACGGTGAGAGGTTAGCGCTTAATAAGGTAATATTTGCCACCAAATCCAAAATATGACCACATTAATTACTAGTTAATTTAATTTTCAGATCACAACTTCTCATATACATTATAATGAGTTTTTCCTTCCCAAGAATCTCTCACTCCCTATAATATGAATCAATAAATTAATAAATGAATAATAAATACAATATTTTAAATTTTGAATTTGGTTTTATAATTCTCTAAATCACGTAATTTGTGGTGAGCCCTAATCAATTCTTTTATGTTAAAATTCAAATTTTTAATATCCTAATCAATTTAATATCATTATCAATATAATAATTGATATCATTATCATTATAATAATAATAATAATAATAATAATAATAAATAAATTAAAAAAAAAAAAAAAAAAAAAAAAAAAAAGCATGAGCTGTTGCGCTTTTTGAGGCGGTGAATGGCAAAGATTGGCAACAGCAGTGGACTGACGCCGAATCCAAGACAAGAGAGATTGTACCAAACAAAATGGACAAGAGAGATAGATTTGATTCAGTAGCTCCAAAGTTTTACAATAAATAGACCACAGAGCGAGAGGTCCTCTAATTTTGATAATTTTGAATTAAGGACTCCAAGCACATCGGTGGCCGCCGCAACTCTCGAACAAAGCACTCGCGCTTTCTGTACGTTCTGCGAGGCCAGAAATGGCGAATCTGGCTCCTACACACTTGTTCTCTGCATCATCATCATATCCTTCTTTTCCTTCTCTGCCTTCTTCAACTTCAACAAAACACCTCTCCGTCCCGTTTTTTTCAATCTCGAATAAGCCTGTTCATTCACGGGGTAATCGGATCTCCTGCTCCATCTCCGATCCAACCGGACCTAGCCCAAAACCACCCCGCGTATCTTCTGCTGATGTCTCCCCCGCCGCCACCGAATTGGAAACTTTTGTTTCCCGATTTGCCCCTGACGAGCCCAGGAAAGGCTCTGATATCCTCGTTGAAGCTCTTGAGCGCCAAGGCGTTACCCATGTCTTCGCCTACCCCGGCGGTGCTACTATGGAGATCCATCAAGCGTTAACGCGCTCCAATATCATCCGTAACGTCCTTCCGCGCCAAGAGCAAGGCGGCGTTTTCGCTGCCGAGGGATACGCGCGATCATCTGGCATTCCCGGCGTCTGCATCGCCACGTCTGGTCCCGGCGCCACCAATCTGGTCATCGGTCTTGCCGATGCACTGCTTGATAGCGTGCCTCTGATCGCCATAACAGGGCAAGTCCCCCGAAGGATGATTGGCACTGATGCATTCCAGGAGACGCCCATTGTTGAGGTAACAAGATCGATCACGAAGCATAATTATCTTGTTCTTGATGTAGACGATATTCCTAGGATTGTGAAGGAGGCGTTCTTCTTAGCTACTTCGGGGAGACCAGGCCCAGTTTTAATCGACGTGCCGAAAGATATACAGCAAGAACCTGCTATTCCTAACTGGGACCAACCGATTAAGCTGGCGGGATACACAGCGAGGCTTCCCAAATCGCCGGATAGGAATCTTTTGGAGCAGATTGTGAGGTTGATATTGGACTCCAAGAAGCCGGTTCTGTATGTTGGCGGTGGTTGTATGAACTCAAGCGAGGAATTGAGGCGATTTGTGGAACTTACTGGAATCCCTGTTGCTAGTACTTTGATGGGCCTGGGTACATATCCCATTGCTGACGAATATTCTCTCCGGATGCTTGGAATGCATGGGACAGTGTACGCTAATTATGCCATTGATAAGAGTGATCTGTTGCTTGCATTTGGGGTGAGGTTTGATGATCGGGTGACAGGAAAGCTTGAAGCCTTCGCTAGTCGAGCTAAAATTGTTCATATAGACATTGATTCAGCTGAGATTGGTAAAAACAAGCAGCCCCATGTGTCTGTTTGTGCAGATTTGAAGTTGGCTTTGAAGGGCATTAATCAGATACTCGAGAGCAAAGGAATCAAAGATAAAGTTGATTTTCGCGCTTGGAGAGAAGAGCTGGACGAGCAAAAACGCAAATTCCCATTAACTTACAATACATATGAGGACGACATTTCTCCTCAGTATGCTATTCAGGTATTGGATGAACTGACGAATGGAGACGCAATAATAACTACTGGAGTAGGACAACATCAGATGTGGGCGGCTCAATATTACAGCTACAAGAGACCTAGACAGTGGTTAACATCAGGGGGTCTTGGGGCCATGGGTTTTGGATTGCCTGCTGCAATTGGGGCTGCTGTGGCTAACCCAAGGATCCCTGTAGTGGACATTGATGGTGATGGAAGTTTCTTAATGAATGTTCAGGAACTTGCCACTCTAAGGGTGTATAATCTCCCAATTAAGATACTGTTGTTGAATAATCAACACTTGGGTATGGTTGTTCAGTGGGAGGATCGGTTTTATAAATCAAATAGAGCTCACACATACCTTGGAGACCCATCTAATGAGGATGAGATCTTCCCAAATATGTTGAAGTTTGCTGAAGCTTGTAACGTACCAGCAGCTCGAGTGACCAAGAAAGAGGACCTTAGGGCAGCAATTCAGAAAATGTTGGATACTCCTGGTCCCTATCTTCTTGATGTTATTGTTCCCCATCAAGAGCATGTCTTGCCCATGATTCCAAGTAATGGAACCTTTAATGATGTGATAACAGAGAGTGATGGCAGAACATCCCAGTAATTCCTCTGTTATCACATCATTGAAGGTTCCATGATTCCAAGTAATGGAACCTTTTCTGAATTGCTGCTCTAAGGTAACATCTAAGTAATTCTTTGAACCAAATAAAACTTCTGTACTTTCTTTTCTTTCTTTTTTTTTTTTTTTGGGTAGGCTATATAGTACGGGCATCTTACCTTGGAAAATGATACGTAGCATTATAAGAGTTGGAAATAGAAACCTAGGGTTTCGGTACCATTCTGCCAGTATCTTGATTTGCACTGTTTTAATGCCAAGTTAGGTGCTACTCTTCTGATGTTGTTGTTGGCAATTTGGCATTTTTCTTTTGGCTCATCATGGGCATCTTTTGTTTGTTTTCTACTCTGTACGTACAATGTGCAATAACTGCATGCTTGGTGCTGCATTTAGAACCAATAGTATTTATCTATCGAGACTTAATAGATGATATGCTACTATAATTTTTCCCTATATGCTCTTACCCTGTCACACACAGTCACAAATTCACAATGTCTCGACACTTGACAAATTAAAGTTTATTTATTTATTTTTTTGTGGAAAAAAACGAGAAATAGGGAACTTTTTTGCAAACATTCATCATGTGAATTGTATTGGAGCCTCCTCCATTTTTTTTTTTTTTTAAAAAAAAAAAACCTTCCTTTTCTTTTGAAAAGCTTACATACCTTTTTAATATTTTAATTTTAAACTTTGTTGGGGAGACAAGAGGAAGGAATATAAAGGCACTGACCTCTAGAAATGATTGTGAGAGGGAGGATGCGATTTATAGGCAGCTTGTGGATATGTTGAATAAATATTTATTAATTTAACTATCAATCAATTATATAAATATATATAACTCACAAATAACTTGATTCTTTCATTTCAAAATACCGTATCTTACTAATACCTTCATTTCTAAGCAACACCTGCATAAACTAAGTATTTTTCATTTTAAAAAAAGATATAAATATTATGTAGGGTGGATGTTGATTTCCACATATTCTCTTAGGCTTTGTTTGGGAGTTTCGAAGGAAAGGGATGTAAAGAGAATGGAGGGGAAGGGATGGAAGGAGAATGAATGATATTTCCTCCTCTTGTTTGGGAGTTAAAAAAATAGTAAAGGAGGAAGATGGATGATTAATAAGTTATTTTTACCATTTTGTCATTTTCTTTAATAATTAATATAATTATTATACTTTACAAATAAATTTAAATTTAAATTTTCTAAAAATATTATTTATGTAATTCAAAAAATTATTTATGTGGCGGCGGGGGTGGTGGCGACAGTGATGGTGTTGGCGGTGGCGGAGACGGTGATGGTGGTGGCGGCGGTAGTGGTGGGGCGGCGGCGTGGTGGTGATGGTAGTGGTGAATGAGTGTAAAGAAGTAATTAACCTATTTCCCCTCTTAAAACCCCCATAGTGGGGAACTTTATTTTTTAGAAGAAGGAGGGTTTTCGGAGATTTGTAAAAATCCCTGATTCTCTCCCTTTTTATTTTTAAAACTTGCAAATAAGGGAAGGGACTACCAAAACCCTCTATTCCCTTTCCTTTTCCTCCAAAATAAAACTCCCAAACATAGCCTTAGGATTCCATCTCATATGGTTAATATGTTAGTATACCCTAATAACTCCCCAATTGAAGAGTTTCTTGTATTTATTCCCTATAACCTCTAATTGCACAATTGTATTCCTTAATTTCAGTCTTTATGTACTTGTAACTTTTTAAGTTAGACTTCAATGTCAGGGTTCTATAAATAGATAATGAAGTGAATGCGAACTCCTCTTTATTTTCTTTCCAACTTTCTCTTATCTTCTTCATCCCATATCTCTTATATTTTCCTGATTTTCATGACACGTTATCAGTATGAGTTTGCTCTAGGAATTCGTGATATAAATTCTTTGTAGATTGGTGTGTTCTTATATTGTACTACCTCTAGTCCTAAATATAAAACATAGTGTGTAGTGTAATTTGTACTACAGACTATGTCCTATATTTAGGATATGAAGGAATATAAAATAGTGTTATATATATTGTTAGCATTCTCTTATACGGTTATCACTGGTAAGTATATATTTTATGATTAAATAGGTGTATATTTTATGAGAATTAGTTGGATTTATTGATATTATATACCTATTTAATTATCTTTTATATACTTTACTATCATTATAGGATGAAAAGATATTTTGATATAAAATCTACTTATTTCCTATTATATTTTGCAGGAAATATTAGCTGATTTGGAAAGAAGTAGAAAAAGCAATTAAGAGGATATGCAATCAGCCAAACTTGGTGGTCCCACGCAAGAAAAATAGAAACAAAATCAATTGCGTGATCTCGTGGAGTTGATTACAACTTTTTAATAAAAAAAGGAGAATCAGTGACCCACGGTCTAAGTTATCTTTAGGTTATATATATGAAGAAATGAAGAAGCAAGGAAAGGATGGAGAGACGCAGAACGAGAAGGAACGAAGAAGCAGAGGAGTAGAGGCTGAGCGTTTAAGTTCTCTTCATCATCTCCACGGAAGGACTGTGGAGGCGACGAAGAAATTTTCTTTCCTCTCTCTCCTTATTCTTTGAACCTGAATTCTTATCTTTTTGTTATGAATTTTATTAGAGCCGTTGGTTTTGCAACCTATAGGACCTATGAACTTGTGGGTGAATTGGATTTTATTTTCATTATTTAGTTGAATTTGATATTAATTTTGGTTACTTAATCTTGTTTAGTTTTATCTATTTGGTGATTGGCCATCATTTAATATGATTTTGAGCATTAGGATTTACCTTGACGAAGGGGATTTTAATTAGGCTCTGAGATTAAGTAATATGAGATTAGATTACGATTTAATTTACGGTTAGGATAGACATATACCTAATGGCCCCATATAATTGTTGAAGAGTGTGTTCAATTTTTGTTGTCTCTTGAGTAACTATGTTAGACATAACAAGTTATACTCAAAAGAGGGTTGTAAGTGGACCGACAGACACTTATAGCTATTTACACTCGAGATTAACAAAATTGATATTAAAGCTAATTCAATTAGTGAAAACAAGGTTTATGAAGCTAATAAAGGATTAGTGACTCTGGGTTGCTCATTTGATTATGTGGTAATTTTCTTATTTTTATTTTAGTTTTGATTTTCTTTCCCTTTATCTTAATTAAATTCAATTTGTTTTGCCCAACTTAAACGAAATTGTGAAATTAATGCTTAACTAAAGTTGTGATACTAAGTCCTCGTGGAAACAATACTTTTCTTATCACTTTATTACTTGATACGGCCCGTGCACTTGCGGAGTTTATAGGCTATAAAGTTTTGCCCTATCAATCACCCACAGTTTCAATTCTCTATGTGTTTGCCACATTTTTTTAACTCTTCCTATCTAATTAGCAGTATGTGAATATTTAGTTAGCATTCATATATGCCATTTGTCTTCACAGTCCACCAAGGTCCTGAATATGCAATTTTCCTCATCTGATTGTTACATTTTGTTGTTGTTGTTGTTTTTTTTTTTTTTTTTTTTTTTATGACATAATGGACGTAATACTTATTCTTCTTTGTTGACTTACAATTTTTATATTCTTGCATATTTATATTCTTACACTTATTCTTCTTCACAGTTTTTTCTTTTCTTATTTTGTGACACGGTTATATTCCTGCATATTTATATCTATACGTAATCTACACATGCTACATATTATCTATACATATAATATGTATGGATATATTTTAATTGTTTCTATTGCTATTTTTTTAACATTTATTTATTTATACTTACATAATCGTATGTATAAAATAGTATGTATTATAAATATATTGTGTCACATATTCTATTGTTGTAGTTTTTTTTATAGGGTTTAATGTTTTTGCGATTCTTTGCAGAAATATTTTCGCAGAACTCATATAAAGTGGGTGGATCCCATTAATATCTTCCCTTTCTTATATTTATAATAGGACCCACCCACTTTTATGTGAGTGCTGTAGAAAAAATATTTCTGCAGTAACTGCAGAAACATTAAACCCTTTTTTATGTGATTGTAGGTTGTCTCTCATATTCATATATGGATTTATGTTGTCATTAATTTTACATCATTTTTTTATATATTGTATCGATTTATGGGCAATTGAAGATTAATATTGAGCTATAAGAATTTACCATTTGTCCTTACGTTATGTTACATGTTACTTTATACTTCTAAATTTATCATTTAAAAGTACAAGTTTTGTTCTTATTGTGATAATCAATTGATATCTATTAATGTTATAATTTCATATTATGGCCTGTAGCCATCATAATCTCAAATTTCTATATGGCCAGAAGCCTTATCACTCTTGATAATAATGAGTCTTGGATAAATGACCAACTTGTGGTTCTATTCAATGGAATGAAAAAAGGTCTGACAATCTAAGGACATAATCGTTAAAAATATAGAGCCCCCAAGGCTGATAATTCAAGCATCAAGTGGCACAAAAAAGCTTTATAGTTTTGAAAGATTATTAATGTCGTCTTGAAGACAAATATTAAGAGAAATTGATGATGTTGAAGCAAAGGAACAAGCAAATGAACATGTCTATAAGAGTGATTTAATTTCAAGCAAAAAAAAAAAAAAAAAAAAGTGATATAGCGAACATGATCATATTGCATTGGTGGAATTGGTTGTTGAAAGTAAATGATATTTTGTCTTGGCTATTGAATATAGTCGTCGAAATAATAATTTCTCTTTAGTCATTAAAATTATTAGCAAAAGTTGTAATATATCCAGAAGTCATATATATATGTATGTATCTATCTATATATAGATACATATATGTATACATATACAGACACACACACAAATATTCTGTTTATGAAAAGTAAAGGCCAAAATGATTATGAATTGTGAAAAATATCAAAAGTAATTATGATGCCCAAAAAAATAAGTTGTGAATCAAAGTTATTGTAATTTTTTTTTTTTTTTAAAAAAAGGACCTTAAGCCTAACAGGCTGTATGATATTGAGATATTTAATTTCTATTAGCATTTAAATTTGTTTTGATTAATTTGTGAGATACAACTTATTATTGTGTTATTTTTAGTGTTCAAATACAAAAAGGAATTGTTATGGACCTATATATTGGGCCCATTAAATACGTGGCCCAGTGAGAGTATTCACCATGGAATTCTTCTTTAATCAAGTAGAGTGTTAATTACCTTCTCATCGTGCCTATAATCCAGGAACGTACAAGTAGTGGAGCAGGCATTTGCAGGACGTGGGAAGCGCACACTGTTTGAGTAACGGATTCACAATCATGGAAGTGAAACCTTAGGTAATCCCTATAAATAGGGAATTACCCACCAGGTGCATTCTCTACATTCTCTATTCCATTATTTACTATTCAACCTCATTGTGCATACACACCACCTCTTTGGCGAAACGCCGCTCCAATGTAGCACAGTGATCTGAGTACGCTCTCTGATATCTTCTTCATAGGTATCACTGAGCAGTCATCTCTATTGGATATGATTAGCTTTAATGATGTCTTATATATATGCCATTATCCAGAGCAAAAAGTTTGCATACTACATTTATCTTCTACTTTGACTAATTCTTATATTTAACGTAGATGTGAAGTTTAATATAATGAAGAATGATAGAGAATGATTCATGCTCGAGCATCAGCGTGACCATCAATATTTTTACTGAGTTAAGAAGTCATGCTCGAGCATAAAGGAAGGCTTGCTCGAGCAGCATCAAGTAAAATAATTTTTTTGCCTCTACCTAGCCTTTGGCCGAGCATGCTCTTATGGCTTGCTCGAGCACAGGCGATATCCTTGCTCAAGCATGGGTTATTTCCTACTCAAGCAACAACGATACATAACACCTTCCTGAAGCTCCAATAATGCTTTCCCGAGCATGCCTCTGAACATTGCTCGAGCATCAACGACAGTAATTGTTTTTCAAAAGTAACTTGCCCGAGCAAACTTGTTTTCATGCCCGAGCACTGGGTGATCTCATTCTTTAAAAATACTCTTTCTCGTCGTATGTACGAGCACACTGCTTATTCATACTCGAGCATTGGGCAATCATAACCTTCTTCAGATACATCTTTTTATTGTTGCCCGAGCACACATATGATCTTGCTCGAGCAAAGTCATCTCTGTTTTCAAATCACCGTCTTCAGAAAACTTGAATCATCAAATGTAATTTCATCTCTTCAGATTATTACTTATTACTATTACCAAATGCTTTTAACCAGCTTGTTCATGAGTTTCAGATGATTTAATCATAGATAAACAACAGATTTGCATAAAGAAAATTGTGTGTCAGAGAAGCATTAAATGCAGTTGCCAAAACCAGTGATAATCTCTGTAACCAATACTCTGATCAATGTAAAGCTTTTCACTGATATTCCGACTGCGCATTAAATGCTATCTCTCAACGGTCAATACAAAAGGAATGAAGAATGTTGCTAAGACAAAGAATCATTGACGGTGATTATACAAACACTTCGAAGCTAATGGTCATTTTAAAGAAGTCTCAACGGCTACTTTCAAACTTCATCAACGACTATTATTACAACACTCAAGATGGAGCATTAATGAAGTCAAAGATAAACATTCTATGATTAAAGTTGGATTAGAGCTCAACGGGCAAAAAGCAATAAAAGCTTCAACGGCTACTTCCAACTAATCTTCAATGGTCAGATGCTCCCAACGGTCAAAATACAATAACCTATAAATTGTGAAGTATTCAAACAAGAAAAAGTAACGATTGATGAATGAATCGATGAAGCCAACGAAATGATTTTACTACTTCACCGTCGATAGTTCATACACTGTTTCTCAATGTTTATATAGTTTACACTAGAGAGTGAAATGATTTGATTGTACTTCAGTGTTTATTCATCTTCTCTTCTGGAGAGAACATTTCTGATTATTAAATCGTTGTAAAAATCTCAAGTCGTGGGACTTGGAGATTGGGTTATCGGTTTACAACTTGTAAGGGGGAGTGTATCTTAGTGAGAGGATAACTTCGAGTACAAAGTGTGTAACTGATTGAAAGGTGTATCTCGGTGAGAGATTCAGCTTCACAAGTGCCTGGGTGAACTTGTGCGTTTGTATAGGCTTCTCTTGTGTTCGGTTAAACAAGAGGATAGTGGATTGAAAATCTCAAGTAGAGCTTGGGGACTGGACGTAAGCCAAGGATTAGGCTGAACTAGTATAAATCACAGTTTGCATATTCTCTTCCCTTATTTCTTATATTTCCAATATATCCTTATTCGAATATCTAACTGTTGATTTAAAAGACGCGAAAAGATTTTCAAAGTTTCAAATTTTTAATCTTCACCCAATTCACCCCCTCTTGGGTTCAGCCAGTTCTTCAATCTCTTCTCGGGTGTTTAGTCCATAAGCATCCTTAGGGAGCCATTTGATCCTACATTAACATCTCTAGCCCCATAGGGCCAGACATTTATGTTCTACTACTGAACATTGGCGCCGACCGTGGGGAACCATAAACTTTGATTCCCAAACCATTGAAAGCTACTAACGACCACTGAAGATGGCCGCAAGCACTAGGAGTCGCAGTCAGGCACCTCGGTAGGACTGGTTACCGGAAGGACTGTCACAACAGCTACGCCAGGAAGAAACGATCCAGTATTTAGATTCTGTTGCTCTAGACCCTCAACACATTGCCAGGGGAGCTGAGGGTGAGACAGAGGATACGACAAATTCTCCTTATTTGAGCTGAGGTGTCCAACGAGGACAGCAAGTAGTTTAGCAAGATCTTCCTCCCCCTTCTCTTGAGTTTCGACTTGAACATCTCGACGTAAAAATGTTGCACAAGACGGTGGATTCGTTGGTTCAGCGAATGGAGAACATGGAAACTCGCCAATGACTTCAAAGAGAAGAAGATGTTCGACTTATTCTGGAAGACATGGAGCGCCAAAATGCCATCTGGCGGCAAGAAGAACAGGGACGGATAAGGCGGGCACTGGAAGAGCGTCTCAGATAAAAGGAGAAACAGACTCAGAATGCAGGATGGGATGGTGCTGGCCCAAGTCGGGTAATGATTTTGAATTTGGTGCACACTAACGTTGAAGAACCTAGTGAAAGTCATGAGGAGGAAGATTTGGTCGCCAACAACCGAGATAAGATTCTTGAAGGAGAAATAAGGAAAATATTGTTGCTCGAAGAATGTATCAGGGAAACTAGTAAACCTAGCCGGGTTAGCGATATGGCGGCCACAGAGGTCGACACAGACATTCCCCTGGTTGCTAACGCCGACCTGCTTCGGGCAAAGGGAAAGCAGCTGGCTGAGAACTTGGATTTGAGTAAGAATGAGGCGACATCCCCGTCATTTAGCATGCCTAAGGCAAGTGCCAAAGGGCATGGTGGAGATAGTATTCTGAGCCAGTTTTTAGATGAAATTATGGCTGCCACCTATCCTAAGGGTTTGGACTCAAGAGAACTGCCAAAGTACGATGGGAGCCAGGACCCGCTAAACCATGTTAATAACTTCAAAATGGAGATTGGGGTGAAAGGAATTGTCGAGCATGTCATCCCTCGACTATTTGCAGGGACCCTGTGAGGGGCCGCTCAGACTTGGTTTCATTCTCTGCCGTTGCACTCTATTCGAGATATGAAAACCATGGAACAAAAGTTTTTGCTTAATTTTACAACAAGCAGAAAGCAACCAAAGACCGAGTTCCAGCTGGATCAGGTAAAACAGTCGCCTGGTGAGACCTTGCAAAACTATCTGGAGCATTTTAAAGATATGGCTCTTTAAGTGCCGGGTTTGAAGGAGGATGTACACCTACACTGCGTTATATCCGGCCTCAATGGTTTTTCTCGGTTGAAGAAGTCTATATTGAAGTGTCGTCCGGAGACTCTGGCGGAGTTCCGAGATAGGTCAAAAACATACCTAGAGCTCGAGCAAATGGAAATGTTAAGTCAAGTGTCAAAAGAGAGGGGTAAGAGTCCACCGCCTAGAGGCAAAGCGCAATATGACGGGTGCAGGTGATGAGCACAAATAATACCATGTTTTCCCTATACTAATTGGCTGAATTGAATGTTAAATCCAAGCTCAACTATAGATAATCTAAGCAAAAAGACATACATTCATGATATAGGGACTAAAGAGTATAAATCATTTGCATGTGCTGTGAATGGAACAAATTGCTTTGTTTTTAAGGGAAATCGTATAGCAGAGCTGATACGATGCTATAGCATTCTGACAACGATTCGAAGTGCAATATAAGGCATTCTGAATGCTATAGCAAAGTAGAGGACGCAATGCTATGTAATATCCTGAATTTTGAACCCTGAGGATGGAGAATAAGCCTAAGTTAGGCAGACTACCAAGCCCGGTTCAGGAAGTATGACATTTCCTGGACAGATGAGGGTCCTCTGTGTTTTAGAGGAAAATAGGAAAAGCAAGGGCAAAATGGTCAATTCCTTGTCCTTTTAATGTTGAATTTTGTCCCTCATGAGAAAGAAGAGAAAACCAGGTGATTTAAGTCATATTCAAGCCCAAACTTGAAATGCGGGTCCCACAGGCGAGTGACGAGCAGAAACGAGACCGACAGGGACTGAATAGGGGTTCCGTTGGACCGAATAGGTCAAGTGTGGGGCCACTCCAGGAAGTTTGAAGAAGGTCAAATAGAAGTGTCTATTCAAGAGGAAAAATTTTGGAAAAGTTAGAGAAAAGTATAAAGGGAACTACCCTGATGGCCGGCGGGACCCACACAGACCGGTAGACTGGGAACTGGACTGATAAAGTAAAGAAAAAGGGAATTGGATACCATAGACCCGAGGTGTAGGACCCTCAGGTGTCACACACTCCCTTTAATCATTAAAAATATTTACCTGAAGAAAAAAGAAAGAAAAGTCAGTGTAAAAGTCAAACCGCGGGTCCCACATTTGGAAAACAGGGGCAAAATGAGAATAAATGGGTAAAAATTGGTTTGGGCAGGCATGTGGGCCCAAAATGGGGCCACATGTGTCCTTTTAGGCAGAAAAAAACGTGGGAAAAGGATGGGTAATGATTAAAAAGGTTTTGGGCCAAAATCTTAATTTTCGGAAGTTTCGGGCCAAACTGGTAATTTGCCCCAAAAGCAAGAAATTATCTAGATATTTTTGGAGGAGGCTGAGCACGTGGCAAGACCCTAGGAGCCTCTGGAAAAATCTGGATTTACTTGGAAAATAAGCCAAAAGCTAGATGAATTCCAGACAGTTATTTACGCTAGTTAATTCTAGATCAACCGGATCAAATTCACCTTTATTAAATAGGTGTTTTACCCCTTATTTTTAACCCTAGCCACGAAATTTCCAGAGAACCCAGGAGAAACCAATCAGCCACCATAGTTAGGGATCCAAGCTCAAGCTTCCAAGTTCATCCACTGGTCTTCCGATTTCAGGTAACACCGACAACTTCTTCTCTTGAGTTCTTATGAAAGGAAAATTTGTGCAAATAGTAGAAGCTTGGTTTTGGGGCTGGATTCTTACATTTTTAAGGTCTTCAAAGTCTCTGGAATGAGGTTTTGTATAGGGTATAGCTTTGGTTAAAGTTTCCGAAGCCGAAAACACCGAAATCCCATAAGAGGGCTTGCTGTCAGCTTCAGTGAATCTGGACAGCGACCCTTCTAACGCGTTTTTGAAGGGTTAAATGAAGTATTTTTTATCTGAACTTTTTTATGGAGAAACTAGACATCTGGGGTATGAGTTTACATATATGATATAATGGATTTAGACAATATTTACTAGGTGAAATAAATAGTTTAAAAATAGGCTAAGACAGTGACGCGAATCTGGACCAGAGAAGATAGAAAAAGAAACACGCCAAAATTTTTGTACTTTTAGGGTCTGGGTATATTTTTACTGAAAAATAGACTTATTAAAGGTTCAGATGGCACTGAATTCATGTCAATATGATTTTTTTGGAATTTATTAAAAATCCCAGAATTTGGGACAGAAACAGTGAATTTCTGGAAATTTTATGAGGGGCTCGGATTTAGCAAAAATATGATGTAAGGGCATTTTTTGTTGGAAATTATGCCCTAGGGGCAATTCATTGTACTTTGGATATTTAAGTTATTTAAAGTATTCTCTTTAGTTATCATTTTCGTTTGCATGTTCGTATTGATGACTGCATCCCTGGATACATCTTATAGATTATCCTAAATGTCCACTGGTCGGTCATCTACGCGGGAGCGAGATGAATTGAGACGATATGACTTTGATGAGGTATGGAGATACAATCAAAGTCATGGGCACTTGTAAGAGTACAAGGTCTTTGGACCGACCCACTATGAGAAAGTTCGCATGGATTAAGTCATAAGCTTATCTCATGTATAACCGCGTCACGACGCCACATGAGTGAGATCATCATGGATTCCTACATGATGAGTCACTGATCTTTGACCTAGTCAAAAGTCACCTTTGACCGGGTGATGATAAAGGCTAGGATCGGGATCAGTGATTTTCATGCGGAGGAATGTGAATGGTCAAGATGGAATTTGTCCCTCACATTTGTAGAGAGATAATACTGGGCCCCTCGATGAGTGAGTCTAAGAAATGTATGGCCATACTGTGATGGAAAGGAGTTTCCATTTTACTTGTTAGACTACTAGAGAATCGAGAAAGTAATGGACAAGAAAAGGAAGTTGACATTATCTATGCCTCATCCTTGACCGAATTATCGCGTGACAAAAGGGACGTGATATGGTTGTACGAAAGGTTGTATCGTGTAATCGATCCCCATATGAATTGGGTAGTCGCAATGTCTTGCTAGAGACCGCTTGCGACTTGTGGGTGATACTGATCTTGGCCCACCGCCAATCTCATATGGGCTGCAGGTCGCACACAAGAATAATCCAACACGGGTAAAAGTGTTCGGGTTCATTGAATCTCAGATTAATGCGAGATTAATGAATCTTGAATTTATTCAGGGGGGTAATATATATATATATATATATATTTAAATTCGAAAATAATATAATGATATTATTTAATTGAGATTAAAATATTATTATTGTATTATTTGTTTTATATTTAATTTATTTGATAAATTAAATATCTAAAACAAATAGAGATATTGTATCTCATTTAATTTTCGAATAAAGATATTATTGTCTATTTAATTTAAATTGAGATATTAGTATCTCGATTTAATTTAATAGATAGATATCATTTCTCGGATTTAATTTATTGAGATAAATTAAATCGAAGGCTTTTAAATTTGGATTAAATAAATAGGTTGGATTAAATCTATCGATAGATTTAATTAATTATTTTTAATCTAGATTCGAATTCGAAATTTCAGATCGGCTTTTAATTCGATTAAATAAATATTATTATATTAGATCTATCGGATAGATTTAATTAATATATATTTAATCCAGATCTAAAGTTTGAATTTAGAAATTAATACGATTAATTTTGCATTAAATACGCTGAGCAGGTTTTAGAAAACCTACGGGACTTTCAGTCGAGCGTATTCTGAAAAGCCGCGAGAAACCCTAGAGTGAAAATTGAGAGAGACGCAAAAGAGGTGCTAGCACGCTGCCGTAGCCGTGTTCGGGAATTGTTCGTGTGGATACCGGTGGAGGAAGCCGATTCTACGAGTCGTCTGTCTCGCGATCGAGGAGGTAGCCCACCTGTTCAACGAAGAAGAAACCGCGAACGAGTTTTCCTAAGGTAATCTCGGATTCCCTAGCCTTGTTTAAACGCACCTGAGTGATCCTCGGGATTGGATCCGTAAGTTTTTTTTAATCCGCTGCGTTGTACGGATTCCAACATTTTTGTAATACTGAAAAGGTGTATTTTAATGTTTTAGGTCAAAAATGTACTTTTAGAGGGGCCACAGAGAAAAAAGGTAGTGAAAACGGTATCCACCACACCAGGTAGTAACCACTTTACTCCGGCACTGTTATGTGTTTGATGTATGTGTTGCTTGCCATATGTGTTGTTTTTGTATTGTTTTGCCAAATATGCATACAGAACATGTTTGTGATGTGTCCCTAGCGCTGAGGGTGCCTGCCGGGGTCTGGTTGTGTGGCGACTCAACGGATCGGGCGGTTCCTGTCGGGGTCTGCCTACGTGGCGACTCAACGGGATTGGCTTGTGATTCCGGTAATTCCGGGGTCTGCCTTGGTAAGGCGACCCGACGGTGCGAAGACGTGTTGTTGTTGTGGTATTTGTGTCTGTTTGCATATTGTGGCATGTTTGGCACATTTATTTATGTTTACATACATGGTTGCATGCATACACATTACACATTTAGTGCATGAGTATTGACGGTTACTCTGGGGGCCATTATTGGACTCCAGACGTTTTTGAAGCTACAAGGGTACGTGCCTGAAGATCAATAACCTTTTTGGAAAGGTAAGGGCTTATCAGTGCAGATTGAAGAATAGGGAATGCCCTATTATGTTTTGTACATATTTTTGGGAGGATTGTATCTACATATTTGGCATTTATATTCGGATGACTGTACCCTTAACCCTTCGGGGACTTTTACTTTCTGTTTATTTTACTTTTACCAGTACAGTTGGTTGTCCAAACCGGTCAAATGCTATACTGCAGTAACTCTGATATGTATTAAATGGACTAACAACCAAGGAAAGGTAGCAGTTTATAAGAAATCCCTCTAACCCGCCACCCGAAAGGGCGAGGCCGGTAGGGGTGTAACATGCTATGCGACATGTTTTCTGACCTTTTTACCCAGATGATTTCAGGAATAAAATAAAGGGCGATATTGGCAGATAGGTTGCTGACGTAACAGAATAGAAGATGCGGAGGATCGGAACTGAAAGATTTGAAGAATCCCGCAGAATCAACAGAAGCAATCTACTCGGATCAAAAGATATGATAGATTCTGACAGATTAGGAAAGGCCCAGCTCGCTATAACTTACGCCGCAAGGAAAGACTGATTATAAAAGGAAACAACAGAGCCAACCCTAACAGAGTCGGAGAGCCCTAGAGCAAGATTCTAACTTTCGGCAGACTCAAGAGAAGAGTGAGAGATTTCACAAGAGCACGATACTTCCAAGACAACCCAGCATCCTTTCCTGCAGTGCGACGCAACGAAGAAGACGTGGAGTGGTGACGTGACAGGACCTCAACCACACCGTCGGAAATTCCATCAAGCTTTCTGTTTTCAGTTCTTTTTATCTTTGTTTTATTGATCATGGGTCATTTCGTTAGTGTACGTTTCTGTGTGTCCCTCGTCAGTCATGAACTAAACTTTATATGGCTGGACGAGGATGAGTCTTTAAGTTTTGAATGAACCCAGTTGCAGTTTCTTAATTCAATAAATTTGGTTTGCGTATCGGTGTTCTTATTACTAATCGGTTAATGGAAGTTAAAGGCTAGATCTGTGGCCTCAGCTTACTGGCAAGGAGTGGGGGTTAGACCTCTGAGAAACAGTGTTTGCTAGGCAGCCCGTGCACGACTTGACCTATTATTGTAGGCTTCAGGAATGGGTCTACCTCTCATAACCACTACACCCTGAGCGTAAGGCAGATCTGACTTGAAAGTTGCCATAGGAATATGGAAGGAGTATAGTTAGTATCATATGTATCGGACGCGGAAGCTTCGGTAGATTATAGAAGTGGGTTAACCAAATAGCTTTGTGAATAGTAGCTATGCTGTAGCAATTGTGGAAGTTGTACAGTATAGATGCTATAGCATTGGGTAGAGCAACTGGGGGATTAATGCACTTAAGGATGATTCTGAGTCCAGCCTGACTTCTCACTGATATCTTCTCTCGTTAAAGTTTATTTCGTTTACGTTTGCTAGTAGCATAGTTGCAAAAAAAACCTCTCAACCCGATCACATTTATTTTTACTTTCACAACTGTCATAGCATTGGTGCGTCATCTCCCTTTATTATTTCTCTCTCCTATTGATATTCTAAACAAACTAAAGGTGAAAAAAGTGGTAGTGACCAAAATTAATAGTGACAATATCCTAGCGTCATTATTGTTAATAAAAAACCTTCTATTTTTGTGGTCAAAGTAAAAAACCTTCTATTTAACTGTCAACGTTTTGGTTTTGGTGGAGCGTGACTTTTGCAACAATTTAAGGGAAATCCTGAAGTTAATGCTAAGCCAAATTTCAATTCTTTTTTCTTTTCTTTTTTTTTTTTGAAAATGGAAAAAAAAAAAAAACATGTATACTTTGTTGCTGGGCTGCCCAAGATCGAACTGGAGACCTGCAATGTGTAAGACTGACGTGATAACCACTACACCACAGTAACGTTGTTGTCAAGAAGTTATACTGACATTATATCAGCAAAAAACACACTTTTGATACAAACTATGGATTCGATCCAGTTTTAAAATGCGTTTTTTCGGTCTTTTAACATTAATACTATTGGCTTAGAATGATGATTTTTAATAACAATGTTATTTTGAAAATTAAACTTGGTATTTTAGTATTTAAAATATTTTGTCAATATTTTATGTTAACATTAGAATTAAAAAATTGAAAGGACACTTTATAAAACTAAAGGCCTAAAATGAAATCTGTGTGAAGTTAAAAAAAACCAAATGTATTGTTAGCTACTAAATCTTTTAGGAATCATGCCACAATGTTGCGAAAAAGGAATATATAGAGAGTAATTGATTATACTAAAAAAATTATAATATTAGAAAAAAAAATAGACATAATTTAATAATATAATAAATCACAACTACTATATGTAATAAAAGCTAATAAATAATAAATAAAAAAAATAAAAGAAATATTAGAACCTAATTTCATCCTAAATAACTACAAGTGAAACAATACAAGGGAAAATCCAAGTTGCCTTACAAAAGAAAAAGGCAATTGAGGTATGAATGTAAAAGGAGAAGGGGCCTCCTCTTTGACTTTTTGCCATAATCAACACAGGCTCCATCAAATGCAGAGATTTGCATGAAAAAGCCATTTAGTTTTATTATAGGCATGACATTTGTGTATTTAAATGTCTCAGACGAAGAACATATACCCAAAGTTTACTTAAATAAATTTCAATTTTCAGGATTTAAAATATTAATTTATTAAAAAAGTAACATGTATGATTGCTTTGTCAAGCATTTAAGTCTTGTGATCATCGTTTAAAATTCTTTGAGTTAGTATTTTCCGTTAAGTCCGCTTAACGGTGTTAACTTTAAAGGACTAAACGAGCACTTTACAAACTTAAGGGACTAAATGGATACCTGAAGCAAACATAAAGGACCAAACGGGTACTTTAGCCTTAAACTATATGGCATTTGGGCGCTTAGTTCAAATAGTTAACCATAACTTAAATAGATTCAAATACCTAATTACCCTTTTTTTCCTTGGTCACAGAGATTTTGATATTATGTCTTAGGTTATATCGATCCATCTTTAAATTAATCATATAGCTTGATTGTGTAATGATCAAAACATAGGTGCACTATCTAAATTGAACCTAACTATTAAAAATACACTCTTTATAAGGGAATATCATTTCTGCAGTTGCTGCAGAAATTTTTTTTTGCAACAACGGCAAAACGACGCCGTTTCGCTATTTTTTTCTCTCCCCGTTATGTGTAAGCCAAAAACTGTGGACAGTGGGCCCCATCATAAAAAAGAATTTGTTAAAAAACCACAAAGTTCCATCTTACTTAATTGTACTTAATTCTTCCAGCTTCCATCGGACTCGCCACGCCTATAGTAGCGAGATCCACAATCACCATAACCGCCGCCATATCCTCCACCGCTCTTGTTGTATCCACCCTCACGACGTCCACCACCTCAGTATCCACCTCCACCACGGCTATGGCCGCCCCCATCGCCATGACCACCACCACTTCCGCCTCCTCTTCCTCGAGATTGAGCTTCGTCAAACCCACCTTCGATTCGATAACATCGCCGAAAGGAGCAAAGGCCTGGTTGAGGGCATCGTTGTCGGTAGCCCATGCGAGCCCACCGATAAAGCACCTGTACTCAACATCTGCAGAAGCCATCGATGCAAGAGATAAAAAAGGCAACAAAAAGGAAACACGGAAGAGAGAAAGAGCGAGGAAAGTGAGAAGCCTAGGTTCATCTTTTTCCTTCCACTCTTTCTATCTATTTTATCAACCCACCGACAGCAAACCAAGGAAATATTCTTTTTTTCTTTTAAAATAAAACCAAGGAAATATTCGAACGCCATGGAAATTTACAACTCACAGTATACTTCTCTCTTCTCTCTCTGCTTACACACACAAAAAGAGTAAGGAAGTGGGGTGGTAGTGAGGAAGAAAAGATGATGAAGGACGTGGAGGTTCAAGAACAAGGAGAGTTCTCGACGAAGCACTACCACGAAAGTGAGAAGGCATTAATGCAAGAGATAAAAAAGGCAACAAAAGGGAAACACAGAAGCGAGAAAGAGCGAGGAAAGCACTACCACTTCCATGTTCCTGTGTTGGCTCCACTTTGTGGTTTTTTAATAAATTCTTTTTTTATGGTGGGGCCCACTGTCCATTCAGTTTTTGGCTTAGGCATAACGGGGAGAAAAAAATGGCAAAACGGCTCGTTTTGCACTTGCTGCAGAAAAATTTTTCTGCAGCAACTGCAGAAATGATTAGCCCTCTTTATAATATCCCATAAGTTGTGACAAAGTAACTCGAAACACTATTGACCCTTTGTTTGGATAAAAAAGTTGAAAGAATATTAGGACGAAAACTCATAAAAATAGTAATTTTTTTAAAATTATTTTTAGAAGATTTCCCTTGTGGTATTTTCTTCCCCTTATTTCCCTCCTATTTTCCCCCATCCAAACCAAGCCTAAATTTTTTTGCAATCATTGACAATTGTCAGTTATCAACTAAGATTGCTTCCAAGTTATTTTTATTCAACCATTCCTAATATTCAAGGGTGGAAGGTTCCCATTCTCCAATTGCTAGTCTTTCAAGTTAGTCATAAACTTCTGAATTGACAGTCCTTAAATAAAATATAATGTACATGATGGCTATCTTCTTCAAGGTAATCAAAATCTTCAATTATTCATAATCTTTTTCTTATTCTAAAAAAACCTTTTTTTTTTACCCCCTAATAAAAGATCTTGAGAGATGGAATAAATTGAAATTAAAAACAGGTAAGGAATTGAGGAATGCACAAGAAACAAGACTTGCTATTTGGCAGCAAAATGATAGTACAGCCTGATGGCTTTAGAATGTTACATACATATGATTATCACCCCCATAAAAAATACAGCGTCTACATAGAAAAAATTCAATGGAAAAAGAAAAGAAGGGGATACAAAAAGTAAAGGATAAAAAAAAGAACAATGTGAATGGAGGAGGGAGCGCCTATCCTGTTTTCTGAATTTTTCTCTTCATTCGGCTAAAAGGTCCAACTGATCTGTCCATAATGTACATGTAAATGACCTGGCTCCATGATTTATATGATGCTAAGCTCTCATAATACTCTGGAGCTATCTCCTTCACCTTGTGAAGCTTGCTTCCTGGAATCCTTGGAAAATCATGGTGCTCATTGTGGAAGCCAACATGCCAGGTGAGATAATTCAGAGGACCGTAGTAAGAATATGTCTCTTGGTCGGGTTTGAAGACATAATGCTCGGAAATGAAGTGACCAGCCATTGGATGCATCCCGCCGCCGACGAATGTGGAGAGGATGAGATAGGCAAATGATTTTCAGAATAATGAACCATTGCCACATCAAGGGCTATCTGAATGGCGACGTTGTTGAACTCCCACCAACCAGGAGGCTTCGGTTTAAGAAACACAGGGCGAAGGGCGTAAAAGAAGAGCTGTAAAAACACCCATATGGTTTTTGTAAAAATATTGGTCACAACACGTCCTTCAATGAGGCTAGGTACATCCATATCAACGCCGTCTACTCCTTGAAATCTATGGTGCTCCAAGTGATACTTTTGGAAAGTCACAGACATCGGTACACCAATAGGGAGGTTGGCGAAAATCCCCAGCCACCGGTTGAGCGCTGGAGTTGAGCAGGCAAGATTGTAGCTGAGCTCATGGATGGCCAAGAAGAGATTATGGTAGAGAAATGAACCAAAAAAGTAGGATATCAGAAGTATCTTCATCCAACCAGCATTTTGTAGTAAGGCAGCAGTACCAAGCTGAAGCAAAACTGCCACTGTAATCTGCAAAATCACAATTGCAATACATGAAAAAAATATTCTCGGTGTGATCATGACTACAATAGTTAAAGGTTAATTTAAGGCTAAAAGGTTATCCATCCAAATAAATCATGTATCAAGTCATTATCTTGATATTATGTACCAATATTTAGCCATCATGTCATAGATTTGAAGCAATATCGTAGTAAGAGCATAATATATCATGCCAGAATCCCCTGTGAACTTTCTTGAACCACTTTTGACCGTACGAGAAAGTGCCAGTTTAAAGAAAGCATAACTTCAATAATACTCAAACTTGGCAGTTACAATCTTGACAGAGATTTACGCACCATGAAATTTCTAGGAGGATGTTCAAGGAGAATAAGGAAGAATTATTGTAACTGTTAGGAACTCACTTTCAACGCAAGGTTGTATATGAATCACTGGTCAAGAAATAAAATGGAATAAAAAAATAGATAAGCCTGACTTTCTCGTTTTGACACGAGTTTATCCATGAATTGTTGGTTAAGAAATAAATGGGGTACTGAACAAATGAGCCCCTCAACAACGAAATGTTGAGTTAGACAGCACAGAAGAACTGTAAAGACATCTTTGCAACAAAGGCAATTTAATAACCAAAGAAAAGGCTACGGGATAAACAAAATGTGCAGAAACGCTGGATATGAAATCGAAGAAGAAAGAACAGGGACAAGATGAATTTTTTTGTATGAAAATAAAATTGAACTACAAATCAAAATCAAAATCAAATTCAGCACCCACAAGATTGAAATTCAGAACGAATATGAAAATAAGGGAACAAGAAAGAAGAACTGAAGCATATAACGCAAAATGAAAGAGGTCTTATGGTTCAATCAACAACAGCTACTCCCTCCATCACGTTTTTTGTCCAAACTTGAGTCCTCTATTCTAAAAGAATTGATGAAAATGACACCCATAGACCCATTCTATCACATCTCTAAAGCTTAGAGCAATGTCCTTTCCTTCTCTCAATATGGTTCTAAACGACGTATTGTGTCTAGTCTCTTCCGTCGGTGAAGATTGCTCTTGAAGAAGAACAGTACCCATTCACCATCGCTAGCAAGTCTCCTGGCATTGCCATGACTGCAAGAAGAGGAGGAGGAAGAGAGGGAGAAGAGAAAGAAAGAGGAAGAGTGGACATAATGATAAATTCATCAATATTTTAAAATCTCAATTTGGTGCCTGTCACTTTATGTAATTTACAAATGTTAACAGACTTTTGGGGGTTTTGAAATTTCATATGGTATTTACACGTCATTCTCCATATCTATTAATGTTATAATTTCATATTATAGCTTGTAGCCATAATAATCTCAAATTTTTATATAGCCAGAAGCCTTATCACTCTTGATAATGAGTCTTGGATAAATGACCAACTTGTGGTTCTATTAAATGGCATGAAAAAAAGACGTGACAATCTAACGAAGTAATCGTTAAAAATATAAAGCCCTGAAGGCTAATAATTCAAGCATCAAGTGACACAAAAGAGCTTTATAGTTTTGAAAGATTCTTAATGTGGTCTTGAAGACAAATATTTAGAGAAATTGATGATGTGCTACTGAAAGCAAAGCAACATGTCCATAAGAGTGATATAATGAACATGATCCAATTGCATTGATGAAATTGGAAGTTGAAAGTCAATGATATTTTGTCCTGGCTATTGAAAGTGAAAAAAAGGGACCTTAAGCCTAAAAGGTTGTATGATATTGAAATATTTAATTTCTATTAGCATTTAAATTTATTCTAATTAATTTGTCAGATACAACTTATTACTGTGTTATTTTTAGAGTTCAAATACGAAAATAAATTATTGTGCATTTTGAAATTTATTTGTATGAATATATGCCAATTCATATGGTGTGCCAATTTTATTTGAATTTATATTTTTGATAAATGTTTATTAATGGTGAAATCATTTCTCTCTAACATTTTTATACAACCTTGAGATGCATATGTAGGACTATTTCCATGAGAAATGAGGCACTGAAAGGCCACTAATTGGTATATGTATTTTGATTTTGAAAGATATCATTATTCAGTCTAATTCTTTTTCTTAGATGGATATTTAAGAGTTTGTGAGTTTGTTGCTTACCGTATTCAAAATCAAACAAAGAGGGCCATGTTTTATGAAAGGTATGTTCCTTCTCTATAAGTTTTGTTTACACAGCATAAGTGATATAAAATATTTTTAATTTGGCATAGCATGGATGGCATTTGTCATTTATGTTTATATTAAGGGATCATTGATTTGTCCTTTATTAATTTTTATATTAAAGTGTTGCTACTATGCCATTATTGTAGTATATATGTGTATGAGTAATATTCATTTTGCTGACAAAATTTCAATTTGAATTTGTTTAGACCATGAACATTTTTTACAACAATGTCGTGTTATATTGGAAACTTATTTTCTACCTAATGGATTTATTTCGGCTGATGAATATATTGATTTTACTCATTAATATAATTCCATGAATATCATATCTCTTGAAATCATCACTTTAAGAATATTGTATAGGTGAAGGCAATTGTCAAGTTGTTTTCATTACTGGTTTAATTTGGAATAATGTACCCTTGTGATTTATAATTTGGTGTGTAGGCTAAATTTATTATTTTTTATATACATAAATTGCGATTATCTGAGAAGGATAAAGGTAATTGTATATAGGCTAAAATATACTTTTAGTCCTTTAAGTTTACATGAGATATACTTTTAGTCTCTTAACTTTATAAAGTATACTTTTAGTCCTATAATTCTAACACCGTTAATTTTGCTAACGGAAATTACAAACTCAAGTGATAACAGTATAAACTTAAGTGATGACTATATAATTAAATGTTATTAAGCTTAAATTTAAAATATGGGTAAACTGAAAAATATATAAAATTTGTGTTATTAAATGTTATTAATCATCATTTGAGTTCGTTGCGTCAGCCTTTTCCTTTAGCAACATTAACGGTGTTAAAATTTTAGGACTAAAAGTATACTTTATAAAGTTAAGGGACCAAAAGTATACCTTATGTAAAACTTAAAGGATCAAAAGTATACTTTAACCTTGTATATATCATTATTGATTATTTTTGTTAAGTAATTATTCTAGTTGGGTGAGATGCAATTCTACTTGTTATGATTTATTGAGTCATCATATAAGATTATGAGAAAATAATTACGTTGTAGATAATCTTAAATATTTCATACCCATATGTTAAATGTCTATTAAAAAAAGCAAATTTACATATATCATTAATAAGGAATAAAATTATACGATGATATAATAATATGTAGTAGTTGTTGAAGAAATTTATGTAACATAATTGATAAATTTCCTTAATAACTAATAAATTTTTTTGTTTTTTTTTGTTTGTTTTTTTTTTTTTTTTTTTGCTGAAGAATGATTGATCATGAAAACTAATTAATAGCAGATTTATATCAAAGCTTTGTAGCCCAATTGGGTTGAAATCTATGATCGTATGTGAGATATGAAATACTTAAACTTCCAAGTAAGAAATAAGTTATTGATCCACTGTAAGTATATTTATATGACTTACATTTGAGGGAGAGAATGTTAGAATATAAGTGAGTTAATATTGAAAAGATATACTCATAGACTTCCTCTAAATCCTATTTGATCTCCCAAAATGGATGATAGATTAAGATTTTAAATCAATATGTTATGACAAATTGAAAGTTTACTGTTAGTTATAAGAAATATGATATGGTAAGTCAAAAGTTTACTGATAATTACAAACTTATTGTTGGCATGATTCATGTGATCATCCGACACTACTAGAAAAAGCCAAAACGGCGACAAAATTTGTGATAAAAAAAAAAATCCATTACAATTTGCGACGGAATCGAAATCCGTCGCAATTTGCTACGGATTTATTTTTCCGTCGCCAAATTTTGCTACGGATTTATTTTTCTGTCGCAAAATTTTGCGACGGAATCGAAATCCGTAGCAAATTGCGACGGAAAAATAAATCCGTCGCAAAACTAAAAAAAAAAATCAAATTTCCTCGAGGGAAAAAGCCCACCAATTTGCGACGGAATCGAAATCCGTAGCAAAATTTTGTGATGGAAAAATAAATCCGTAGCAAATTGTGATGGATTTGTAAATCCGTAGCAAATTTTGCGACGGAAAAAAAAATCTGTCACAAAAAAAAAAAAAAATCCGATGTCCTGGAAAGAAAAAGTCTCGCCAATTTACGACGGAATCGAAATCCGTAGCAAATTGCGATGGATTTGTAAATCCATAGCAAATTTTGCGACGGAAAAATAAATCCATCACAAAACTCAAAAAAAAAAAAATCCGATGCCCTGGGGGAAAAAGCCCGCCAATTTGTGACGGAAAAATAATTCCGTCGCAAAAAATTTTTTTGCGACGGAATTTTAATTCCGTCACAAATTGCGATGGATTGCTCCTTTTTGTGACGGAAAATTCATTTTTGTCGCAAAAAGCAAATTTTTCCGTCGCAAAAAAATTGGCTTTTTGCGACGTAAATGAATTTCCGTCGCAAATTGGGCTTTAATGCCTTCGAAATCATTTAGACTTCCGCCATTTCAATCTCCTCTCCACCTCTTAGCTATTTCGTCGGTCCTCCTCATCACCTCCGCCCCTCCCCGTCCTACTCTTCCTCCGGCATTGGCCCTCCGCCTCCTCCAACGTCCTCCGTCCTCCGATTCCTCGCCGTTTCCTCCGGTAACATCCCTCTCCCTCCCTCCCTCTCCTGTTATCTATTTTTTTTATCTGAAGTGACTGTTGGTAAACATTCATCACTCACTGTACAATTGAAGATGTTCATGTATTCCTCTTTCTACAATAAAAGAATCCGTGTGGTGTTGTGGTTCCTTCATTTCTTCCTTTTTTAATTTTTTAATTTTTTTTAATCTATTTGATGCAAGGTTTTCTGTGATGAATGTTAATTTTGTTTCTTCTTGTTTTGGTTAAATTTAATTCGCCAATAATATAGAAAGTGTTTGTAAAAGGAATATACATAGCATAGTATGTAGTTGAAATTTGTCAAAGGTAAGGTAACTAGTTTCATCGATGTAGAAGGCATGTGAATTGAAATTCCATTGCCACAAAAAGTTCCTATTGCTTGGTTACCTTTGGCCATAATTAAATTATATAGAATTATAGATGTGAACTAGGGAAGCCATATTGTAGAATTTAAGATATTATTATTATTATTAGAAATTGTGCAAACTTAATTTATTATTAGAAGAGAGGAAATTATAATAAATATTTTCTATTATATTATATTTGCTTATATGCAAGCGGATATTAAATTTACGTATAATATATAATCTTGGTAGTTAGAGATATTTTAGGATCTGATTGGATTATGGAATTTGAATTTTGTAATTGCTTTTTTGTTTTTTGATTCCTAGATATTAGGATCTTCCTTTTATAATTCTTAGATATTAGGATCTACCTTTTATAATTTTTAGATATTAGAATCTGCCTTTTATAATCCTAGATATTAGGATCGGCCTAAATCAATCAATAGATTATAGAATTTGAATTTTGTAATTGCTTTTCTGTTTTATAATTCCTAGATATTAGGATATGCCTTTTATAATTCCTTGATATTAGGATCGGCCTAAACTAGAGTATCTACATGTATTAAAATCGTGAAGGCATATGAATAATAAAAATTAAAAAAAAAAAAACTCAAAGGATTTTGTACATTTCTTTTTAATTTCCTAATTTTTTATATAATTTTTTTTAGGAATCGATTTTTGCGACGGAATGACCGAATGACCATACCGGTGCATCAAACACAGGAGATGATGAAGCATATGCAAATTCTACTTCAGTCCCTAATGAAGGACAAGGGTGACCATACTGCTGCTATTTAGACTTTTTTTTATTACATATTGTTCACAACATTATTATTTATATTTTGTTTTCTCTATGTAAACTCTTTATGATTATTATTATATATTCAATTTTCTAAAAAAATATTTTTTAAAAAAAAGTTATTAGTTTTGCTACGGAAAATATTTCCGTCGCAAATTTACTACGGAATGGTTTCCGTCACAATTTGCTACGGAATTATTTTCCGTAGCAAATTCTCAAATTTGCGAAAATTTGCTACGGAAATAAATTCCGTAGCAAATTGCGACAGAAAACGTTTCCGTAGCAAATTGCGACGAACGGGGATTTCCGTCGCAAATTAACAAATTTTGGCATGATTTTCCCTTTTCCGTCGCAATTGCTACGCAGTTTTTTGCTACAGACAATTTCCGTCGCAAATTCCGTAGCAAATCCATTTTGCTACAGAAAAAGTCTGTTTTGCTACGGAATTTTTCCGTAGCAAAAATTGATTTTTCTTGTAGTGTGAGTCACATATACGATGCAACAAATTATTGAGATTACACAATGACATCAATGGAAGAACCAAAAAATTCTTCATAAATAGCCAACATATTATATTATTGAAAAATTATTATGTGTTGTTTGTTTAAAAAAAGATTGATTAAGTATGACTAATTATGATTTAGAATGAATATCTGCATTTCAGGAAAAAGTATTAAATTGGCATATATGGGGCTCGTTCAAGAAACTCTAACCATGCTGTTGAAAGAATTAGGTCTGACCTTTTTCAGAGAAGGTCCAACTTTTGAAACAGTAAAACTATTTTGACTTCTTGTTCTTATATGGTCATTTTTGCACCACATTTATTTCACGCACTTTTATGAGGTAAATCCCTGTTCATTACACATGGTTACCATACACATTATTAGAAAGAGTATTTTAAGGGAACTAATATATTTTGTTATAAATAATGAAATTAATTAATTTTATTCATCTAAGTTAACTTAGTCCTATCACTTTTATATTACGTGAATACACATTATTACTAGAATAACTTTTTTTTTTATAGGCATAAATATATTCATATTATAGACAATCATATTTGGAATACGGTTAGTAACTAAATTTTTACTATTAGACAAAACCTTTCTTATATATTTATCTAGTAAAATCTTTATTATAAAACTAGAGAAAATGCCAGCCAGACAATACTTATAAGGGTAAAGATGCAATTTTACATATATACTTTTCCCCAGAAGCGCCAAGCACTACGAGCTTTTTTCTGGACCAAAAATATAATGTGGTTACGTTTTGGGAGCGCCCAGCACCACGGCCGTTAGTTGACCGTTTGGTCAACGTTAACTTGGATGGAAGTGAATAGTAACATAGGTGAAATTACACTTTTGCCCCTCGGTTTTAGGTGAAATTATACTTTTGCCTCTTAGTTTTAGGTGAAATTACACTTTTACCCTTAGTTTTAAATATTAAAAAAAATACCCTCGCCGGTGGGCCCCACCAACGGCCACCACCCGTCGCCGCAGGTGACCACCACCGCTAGCCGCCACCGGAAAAATTTAAAAAATTAGGAAAAAATTTAAAAAATTATAAAAATTAAAAAGAATTATAAAAAAAAAGGAGAATCTCATATAAAGACAGTAGAAATAGAAAAATCCTATATAAGGTTGGTAAATTCAACAAATCTTAAATTAGATCAATGACTCAATTTAGAATATTTAAATATTAGATATGTTACAATAATAGCCCAATAGCCCTAGCCGTAATACTTGATCGGGGGGAATTGAGGAATTTAGTGAGTTTATTGTTTCACTATTTCTTTTCAACATCTTTTTCTGCGCTACATGCAATACTTGATTTGGGGAACTGAGGAATTTGCTTGGGAATAAAATCATGTAACATTCCTACATGAAGCTGGCAAAAAGTAAAGTGGAATTGCTAGCAAACAACGCTATGGATGATTTTTAATTATCATCGTTCCTTCAACATTGAAAATGGCAGGGGTCGGTATCGGATGTAATGTGCTAAGGACGGATCAGAAAATCCTTCATTACACCATTTATATGAAGACGAGAGGCACCAGATTTTTCCGACGCTTTCTCGAGCAATTCAATAATATATGGAGAGGACGAGAGGCTCCAGATCTTCTTCGAGAACTAAGCAGATTCTGAATTGGTATTTGATTCACATGAAGTGGCTTATAGCCTTCAAAAAAATATAGGGATTAAGTAAAAGGAATTAAGAAATGAAGATTTAACATTAGAATAACTTATTGTAGCCTTGTTTGTCGATTTTTTGATGGTGTTGAGGCCCTCCAACGATTTTCTTGTTGTTAGGGTTCTTCCGTGATGAGTAAACAATAATATTCTTTCTCTAATTTTGCTTCTTTTTTAAATTAAACTAAGGGATAAAGAGGTAATTTGGTTCAAATTCTAAATCTTTAATTATGTCACATAACCTAATTAATAATTTATTTAATATAGCAACTCTAATTATAATTTACATAATTCGACCGTCTTTATATGGGATTGTAAAAAAAAATTCAAAAATTTAGGAAAAAAAAAAATTCAGAAAAAAAAATTTAGGAAAAAATTAAAAAAATTAGGAAAAAATTAAAATAATCAGAAAAAAAATTACTTCAAAATTTTATTGTAAGTTTTATCGTAAATTTTATTTGAAACATAAATATTCATCGTTTTAATGCTAGAATGAACATCAATGCAACAAAACAACTTTTGATGGCTTGTCATGGATACAAATGCGTGACGTTGGGGAATTATCAATGTTGGAGGAAGAGGGACGGATATAACAATTTAATGACAACCAACAAGTTAATAAGTTTGTGATTTAGACGAATTTATCAGTAATATATCCTAACTTTGAACATAACGTCTAAGAATTATTAGTAATATATATCCCAAATTCTATCCATAACAATTGTATGTTCCCCCTGTTAATGTCATTCCAAAGAATAATGGGAGTAGGTGCTAAAAAATGAAAATGTTAAAAGGGTCCATTGCAGTGAGACAATAACATTTGAATATGATAGCGACCACTTCCTCAGACAATAACGGTGGTGGTCGGGGTTTTAAATTGTTTTATAATTATTTTAATTTTTTCTAAATTTTTGATAATTTTTTTCCTAAATTTTTAATGAAAACTGTGATACATAATTTCTTATATGAAATTTTGTGATGTGGATATTGGCAAATTATATATATTATTTTTCTAAAATACTTTGTTATATAAATTGTTCCACATGGCACCTCACTAGCACATATTAGTATTCGTAATGAGTCGGATTGATGGTTACCACACTTTTCCAGGTGATAGTTTCCGTCCAGGTCCATCAGGGAAAACTTCGGAAGCTTAGGCTACTCCTTCGGACAGTAGTGCTTCCATCTTCTGGTATACGTTGGATGATTGTATATTGCCACGTTATGGCTCATTTTGCATACTCTGATTTATTTTGTATATTTTGGCAAGCAATGAAGCATTACTTAGTCGTTGATCAACCCTTAACTTGTAATTTTGTTAAGAAAAATGAAGGACGTTACAGGTGGCCGGTGGTGGTGGTGGCCAGTGGCGGGGGGTATTATTATTTTTTTTAATATTTAAAACTAAGGGTAAAAATGTAATTTCACCTAAAACTAAAGGACAAAAGTGTAATTTCACCCGTGTTACTATTTACTTCCATCTGAGTTAACGTTGAAAAAAAAAAAAAAAAAAAGCTGGCAATCTTATTCATACCTCCCTCATGAATACTCTCATTACCATTATATTACACGTTGGAGCGAATTACGAGGTTAGCATAACAGAAACTGAACCTCCTTCTCCCTCCCATTTCGTCTCTTTTGAATTTAAAAAATTGGCACTCAAGGGTATCTCTGTAATTCCACTTTTAAAACCCCGTTTGGCGGGCATTGCTCCCACACAACCAACTGCCTCCTCCACGTGGCCACCATTTTGCCATCTCCCTCCAACTCACCCCTCCCACTCACCTTACAGCTTGTTTGAAGTGTGATAAAAATATGTTTCCGTAAATTAAGATAAAAGTTATTATTTATATTTATTTCATATATTATAAATTATCACTTTGATTTTATTTATAAGTTTTTTTTATTAAAAAAATTTGGTCCTATTTATAAGTCCTCTTTGATCAAATAAATGATATTGTGACAATTTTACCTATATTAATTGGGCCAATGAAAATAGAGAAGAAAGAGTTGAAGGTACCTAATCATAATTAAGGGTAAAGTTGAAAATTCATCTTATAATCATTGAGCTTTTTTTGTTCAACCCCGTTACATGCTTGCAATGATAATCGTGGTGTTGGGCGCTCTTAGGGGAAAAACACATATATAAAATTACACCTTTATCCTATTTATAATGGTTCATCAGTGACTTCATATTTAAAGCATCGTTAATAGAGACACTCTTTTCTATACAGGAAGCCTCAATATGACCATAATAATTAATGAGAAAGCATTATAAAAACATAGATAACACAAATAATAATGAAAGATAATAACAATCCTTTAAAATTAAATTAAATATTTCGTAGTAAAGCCAAATATCTGAAATATTTAAAAAAAAATTATCAATCATTATGACATACCCGTCAAATAGACGAGAGATTGCACCAAACAAAATGGACGCGAGAGATGGATTTGATAGGGAATCAAGTTACTAGACGACAGAAATGCCCTAATTTTTCGAGACTGTTACATCGACCCCCAAGGGCATCGACTGTCGTCTCTCTCGAGTCTCGACCACAGCAATCGCATTTTCAGTCCGTACTGAGTGTTAGAATATAAATTGCATTATTACGTAGATTTCCAATTCATTTCCTGATTTTCTAACTCTGAGAGCCTAAAATGGCAACTCCCGCTCCAAGGCAGTTGTTCTCTACATCATGGTCATCTTCTTCTTTTCCTTCCATGCGTTCGTCAACTTCAACAAAACACCTCTGCGTCCCGTTTTCTTCAATCTCGAAGAAGCCTGTTCATTCAGGTGCTTATCGGATCTCGCGCTTCATCTCCGATCCAAGAGGATCTAGCCCAAAACCACCACGCTTCTCTTCCGCTGATGTCTCCCTCGACGGCACCGAGTTGGAAGCTTTTGTTTCCCGATTTGCCCCTGACGAGCCCAGGAAAGGCTCTGATGTCCTCGTTGAAGCTCTTGAGCGCCAAGGCGTTACCGATGTCTTCACCTCCCTCGGCGGTGTTCCCACGGAGATCCATCAAGCGTTAACGCGCTCCAATATCATCCGTAACTTCCTTCCGCGCCACGGGCAAGGCGGCGTTTTCGCTGCCGAGGGATACGCGCGGTCATCTGGCATTCCCGGCGTCTGCATCGCCACGTCCGGTCCCGGCGCCACCAATCTGGTCAGTGGTCTTGCCGATGCACTGCTTGATAGCGTACCTCTGATCGCCATAACAGGGCAAGTCCCCCGAAGGATGATTGGTACTGATGCATTCCAGGAGACGCCCATTCTTGAGGTAACAAGATCGATCACGAAGCATAATTATCTTGTTCTTGATGTAGACGATATTCCTAGGATTGTGAAGGAGGCGTTCTTCTTAGCTACTTCGGGGAGACCAGGCCCAGTTTTAATCGACGTGCCGAAAGATATACAGCAAGAACTTGCTATTCCTAACTGGGACCAACCGATTAAGCTGGCGGAATACACAGCGAGGCTTCCCAAATCGCCGGATAGGAATCTTTTGGAGCAGATTGTGAGGTTGATATTGGACTCCAAGAATCCGGTTCTGTATGTTGGCGGTGGTTGTATGAACTCAAGCGAGGAATTGAGGCGATTTGTGGAACTTACTGGAATCCCTGTTGGTAGTACTTTGATGGGCCTGGGTATATATCCCGTTCCTGACGAATATTCCCTCGGGATGGTTGGAATGTATGGGACCATGTACGCTAATTATGCCATTGGTAAGTGTGATCTGTTGCTTGCATTTGGGTTGAGGTTCGATGATCGGGTGACAGGAAAGCTTGAAGCCTTCGCTAGTCCAGCTAACATTGTTCATATAGACATTGATTCAGCTGAGATTGGTAAAAACAAGCAGCGACATGTGTCTGTTTGTGCAGAATTGAAGTTGGCCTTGAAGGCCATTAATCAGATGCTAGAGAGTAAAGGAATCAAAGATAAAGTTGATTTTCGAGCTTGGAGAGAAGAGCTGAACGAGCTAAAACACAAATTCCCATTTACTCGCAAGACATTTGAGAGAGACATTTCTCCTCAGTATGCCATTCAGGTATTGGATGAACTGACAAATGGAGACGCAATAATAACTACTGGAGTAGGACATCACCAGATGTGGGCGGCTCAATATTACAGCTATAAGAGACCTAGACAGTGGTTAACATCAGGGCTTGGGGCTACGGGTTTTGGATTGCCTGCTGCAATTGGGGCTGCTGTGGCTAACCCAAGGATCCCTGTAGTGGACATTGATGGTGATGGAAGTTTCTCAACGATTCTTCAGGAACTTGCCACTATAAGGGTGTATAATCTCCCAATTAAGATACTGTTGTTGAATAATCAACACTTGCGTATGGTTATTCTGGGGGAGGATCGGTTTTATAAATCAAATAGAGCTGACACATACCTTGGAGACCCATATAACGAGGATGGGATCTTCCCAAATTTGTTGAAGTTTGCTGAAGCTTGTAACGTACCAGCAGCTCGAGTGACCAAGAAAGAGGACCTTAGAGCAGCGATTCAGAAAATGTTGTATACTCCTGGTCCCTATCTTCTTGATGTTATTTTTCCCAATTAAGAGCATGTCTTGCTCGTGATTCCAATGATGTGATATCTCAGAGAGGGTGATGGCAGAACATCCAAGTAATTCTGTGAACCAAATATAATATCTTTACTTTCTTTTCTTTTCGTTTAAAAAAGTAGTATCGTACCTAGGAAAAGTGATCCATAGCATTATCAGTGTCAGAAATGGAGACGTAGGGTTTCAGTACTATTCTGCCAGTGTCTTGATTTGCGCTATTTTAATGCCAAGTTTGGTGCTACTCTCCTGATGTTGTTGTTGTTTGCAATTTTTCATCTTTCTTTTGGCTTATCATGTGTAAGGTTGTTAAAAACGAGTTTTTATCTGAAAACGGAAGGAGAATGAAAAATCGTAAAACGTAAAATCGTAACGTAGTAAAATCGTAAAAACTTAAAAGCGTTTGGAAAATTAGTAAAATCGTTTTAATGAAAAAAAAAAAAAAAAAAAAAAAAAATCATAAAAACGTAAAAGCGCAGTGATAAATCGAGTTTTTAAGAACCATAAATTCACGTGCATCCTTTGTTTGTTCTCTACTCTGCATTTTTGTTTTTAAAAGTACTCTCCTGGTCCTAAATGGAATGTGCAATAACTAGAAGCTAGCTACATTTAGGACCAAAAGTAGTCATTTATCGAGACTTATTAGATGATATGCTAGTATAATTTTTCCTTATATCCTCTTAGCCTGCCACATATAGTCACAATGACACAACACTTTATAAAATTAAAATTTAAAACAATTTTTCTTTTCTTGTTTTTTTTTTTTTTTTTTTTTTTTTTTTGAAAAAAGCCCCTCAAGTTGATGCCGAGAAGTTTGGAAAATTGTAGCAAACAGTCATCATGTGAATTATATTGGAGCCTTGGCCATAATTTTTTTTTTTTAAAAAAAGGCCTTTCTTTTCTTTTGAAAAGATTACATACTTTTTTAATATTTAAATTTTAAACTTTGTCGTGGAGATAAGAGAAAGGAATATAAAGGCACTGACCTCTAGAAATGATCGTCTGAGGGAAGATGCGATTTTTATAGACAGCTTGTGGATATGTTGAATAAATATCAATTAATTATATAAATATATATAATTCATATCAGCTTTTTTATTTAAAAATGTTTTTTAAATGGTGTATCCAACATAAAATAGCTTTAATTTCTAATTAAAAAATTTTCTTAAAAAAGAAATGTAAAAAAAAAGTTCTTTTTTATTTTTATTTTTATTTTAATTTTATAAAAAGTCCATCTAAACAAGCTCTTATTAGATGATATGCTACTATAATTTTTCCCTATATGCTCTTATCCTGTAACACACAGTCACAATGACACAACTTTACAAAATTAAAATTCAAAACAATTTGTTTTGAAAAAAACCCTCGTGTTGATGCCGAGAAATAAGGAAAATTGTAGCAAACAGTCATCATGTGAATTGTATTGGAGCCTCCTCCATAATTTTTTTCTCTTTCTAAAAAAACTTCCTTTTCTTTTGAAAAGTTTACATACTTCTTAATATTTAAATTTAACTTTGTTGGGGAGACAAGAGAAAGGAACATAAAGGCACTAACCGCTAGAAATGATTGTTAAGAGGGAAGATGCGATTTGTAGGCAGATTGTGGATATGTTGAATAAATATTAATTAATTTAATAATCAATTAATTATAAAAATAAATATAATTCATAACTTATAAATAACTTGATTCTTTCATTTCAAAATACCATATCTTACTACTAATATCTTCATTTCTAAGCAACATCTGCATTTCCAGAAAATAAGTATTTTTCATTAAAAAAAATAGATACAAAGGGGCACTTTAGAAAGGTAAATTAACAATAAATTTTCAGTTAAAAAAACACTAAAAATAAATTTATTTTGTTAATGATGTACACCATTCGTGACAATGATGTGAATAATAACTCTTTATTTTCTCTCCAACTTTCTCTCATCTCCCTCATCCCATATCTCTTATATTTTTATGATTTTCATGACAAGTTACGAGCATGAGTTCACTTTAGGAGTTTGTGATATAAATTCTTTGTAGATTGATTTGTTTTTATATTATATTACTTCCGGTCCTAAAAATAAGATATAGTTTGTAGTGTAATTTGTATTACAAACTATGTTCTATATTTAGGATAAGAAGGAATATATAATAGTGTTCTATATATTGTTAGCATTCCTCTATATGGTTATCACTCACAGTTTCAATTCTCTATATTCTCTGTATGTTTGCCACATTTTTCCCTCTTCCTATCTAATTATCATTATCTAAATATTTGGTTAGCATTCAAATGCCATTTGTCTTCACAGTCCACCTAGGTCCTGCATATGCTATTTTCCTTATCTGATTAGAGTAGCTTTTGTTACATTTTGTTGTTTTATTTTTCCTTTTTCTATGACATAATGGACGTAAAACTTATTCTTCTTTGTTGACTTACGATTTTTATATTCTTGCATATTTATATTCTTACAGTTATTCTTCTTCACATTTTTTTCTTTTCTAATTCTGTGACACGGTTATATTCCTGCATATTTATATCTATACATAATCTACATATGCTACATATTATCTATACAGATTATAAGCCATGGGGATTAAAAAATTAAAAAACAAAACACATCCAATGAAGATAAATTTTCCCTTTTTAAAATAAAACAATGCCAAATTGAATTATCCAGTAATTACTGCTCATAAAATGACTTGTGTTTAGAAACATAGCTAAATTACAGTAATAGAGACAACCTTTGTTTACTTATACATCATCATACTCCATGCTATAATATTTTTCTTTAGAATAATAGAAGGCGCTCACAACATTGCCACCAAATTTCCTCCCATTTAGTGCATTTCTTGCGGCCAAACTTGCACTAGTATCAGCATATTCCAAGAACACCTGCAAAGAAAGGGAAGGGGGGGGGGACAACACAATCAAACCATTGCGGTCAATATTTCAAACTCTTGAAATGAAAAGCATCGTTATAGTTATCAGAGTAATACCACCAAATAGCAAGATCCACATATGATATGAACTGATGAATCACAAAATTTTAAGCCCCCGAAGGTAAAATCAAATGTTTGTCCCTGTTAGCCACTAATGGAACAATAAATCAGATGCATCAGATTCGATTATGCATGTACCTTTCCAACTCCCGGGGAAGCCTCGTCGATGCCGTCTTTTGGACGAGGGATAACAACATTTATCAAGGTACCTATCCAACCCAACCATGTAAAGGAAAGTATATTAATCAGGAAATCAACAAACATGCATATACACCCTAAAAATTCAGCCATTTAGTCATAATAAGCATGTGATTCCTTGTGGTTTACATGGGAGTCAAGAGCATCATCGTTCACATAATAACTAAAATGAATATATACAAGAAATTAAATTGAAAAGCTATATGCAATGCGGTCTTCTTTTTTATCTCATGCTTGTTTGGTTTCATACACCTCCTGAAAGACCAGAGTTGCTTTTGTTTGTTGGGCCAGAAGAGCTTTGCTTTGTCAGTAGGCGATGAGACAAACAGATTTGTACATCAATTTTTTTCTCGGGTCACAAGTTTAACCAAATGTCAACTATTCTAGAGATTTATGTCTAAAAAGACACAGAAATTTAATTCTTTATTAAAAATAGGGTTAATATGATCTTTAGTTCTTCAAGTTTGTCCTCATTTTGGTTTTGGTCCTTCAAGCTTCAAACCATATATTTTGGTCCCTATAGGGGCAAAATTATCCAGATTTTTATTAAATTATAGGAACCAATGTTTTAAAAGAAATGAAACTTGAAGAAACAAAACCAAAAAGAGGACAAACTTGAGGGACAAAAGATTATATTAACTCTTAAAAATAAAATATTTTTAGTGAAGAATGATTTGAAAAAAATTTCTCATGCTTGCAAAATTAGATCCAGCCACAAGTTAATGTGCAAATTTGCTCCGAAAGTTTTTGCCACCCTGAAAGTTTAAAAACGTAGCAATATTGCCCTATACTGTTAAAAAACTAAGGCTAACCGTTAATTAATTTTGACCGTTAACATTTTAATAGTAAAAGGCAACATTGCTCCATTTTAACACTTCCGGGACAACATTGAACCTCAAAAAACTTCCAAAGCAACATTGCTTCTCGGCGAGGACTTCCGAAGCAAATTTGCACCTTAACCCTATAGAAAATTACCACATCATACTTGGAAAAATGTATTTAGATGGACAACCATATTTATATATACCCTGAGAATTTAACTATATCCACCAAACCCAACGCACAACAGGTGTCAGACAACATGCATACCAAATTTGCAGCATTCATCCCGCATGTCTTCCAATATTTCTCCATACTCTTCATCATCCTGTAGTTGATCCGCTGTAATGGCCTTTTTCAAGAAAGCCAAGCATAGCAATCAATCAAATTTAACTACTAAAAGCCAAACTTCATAAACAGGGAATAGAAAAGAACAAGGAAAACCTCAAACCTGGTATTTAGGGATAACAAATTCAGCATACAGAAGAAAGCAAATTTACCTCAGTTAAGCATAAAACTTTGGTAGCATTTTCATTAAGCTTGGTTATTGAGCTTTCCACTCCTGGAATATTTAGCCCGCCAGCTTCCATGGCTATTTTCTGTCAAAAGTAAAAGCAAGTAAACAATTAAGAACACAAATAAGCGAAGAAAAACATATAAAAGCATGTGCACTTGCTTCACCTGAATAGCAATACGCTGTTGTGCCTGTGCAAGGATATTCTCCTTTTCTAATTATTTTAATTTTTTCATAATTTTTTTAATTTTTCCGGTGATGGTCGCCGGTGGCTGGTGGTGGCTAGGGCGGGGCCCACCGGCGGAGGGTATTATTTTTTTTTTTTTTTTATATATTTAAAACTAAGGACAAAAGTGTAATTTCACCTAAAACTAAGGGACAAAAGTGTAATTTCACCCGCGTTACTATTTACTTCCATCCAAATTAACGTTGACCAAACGGCGGTCAACTAAACATTATCTTGACGCTCCCAACGTAGTCTAACCGACATGTATTTTCCAGCAAAAAACGTAACCACATGGAAAAACATGTGTAAAATTGCACCTTTACCTTTTATACTTTACAGGATTCCAATTAGTATATCACTTTAGAATTCCAATTGATCATTTTTTTTTTTTTTTTCCAATGTTGTTATCCTTTTGTAACTCCTAATTTTGAGAGGAAAGAGAGTTTTGTATTTTGATTTTAGTTCAAAACAATATGCAAGTGACCTTCTAATATTCAGTAGGCCAAAGTCTATTAATGCACCCAAGAAGTGGAAGGGTATAGTTTTTTTTTTTTTCTTTCTATAAGAAACTGTTTCCTTTTTTAACAAAAAAAAAAAAAAAAAAAATCTAAAACCATTTCTTTTAATTTCGTTGAAATGCACATCAAGAGTAACGCCCCAAATACATCAACCCATGTGAAGAATGCACTCTTTTTTTTTTTTAAAAAAAAAGAGTGCACTCTTAAGTGATAACCAAGAAGGCAAGAACCCATTATATACACGATTCAATAGTGTTTGAGGGACCAGTGTCTCTACTCATCAAGGATGAGAGATGAATAAGGAGAGATTATCTCATCTACTGTTCAGATGAGATGAAGACAGTATAAATTTATCTATTTATTTAAACCATTTTTTCTAAAAAAAATTTAATGAATAGAAAATCTAAAATAAAGATAATCTCTCAATTAACATTTTTCAAAAAAAAAATATTTTTTCATTTAAAAATCAACTGTGAAAAAAATAAATCGGATGGTTCGAGATAAGAAAATTTCTCTTTGAATAAGTAGGGGAACTAGTTCGTTTGAGAGGGTTCAATAAAGTTTCTGCTTCCCCTCATTTTGCACTTTTTTTGTGTGTGTGGCTAATACACCTTTCTATAAATTGAAAATAGAATATATAGAATGAAAATTTTATTACATTCATGTAGCGAACGACAAAGTCAGATAACATCAAGAAGCATGAACAAATATACATTCATAAGAGCAAAACAAATATCAAGGCAATCAGATCAAGTTTCCCAATGGGCCCTTTTTTTAAAAAAAAAAAAAAAAAAAAAAAAAAAAAAAAAAAACTCATTTTTCTCTTATTCTAAATGGGACCCTAGACAATCAAGTGCAGGTTAAATTAATCAGGCCTGTGAACCCCAAGAGGCCCAATTGGCTTCACTTCCAACACGTGGCATCGTAGCGACCCTTGATTGAGAATCGACATTAAAGTTGGCCCCACACATTATCCCTTCACTATCAATCCTAGGCATTGCCTTCATCTTCATTCTTGGATGCTCAAAGCTCCATAGACCATGCTCACTGTGAAACATGCACCCTACAGTTTCACCAAATTTCCAACATCAAAATCTCAGATTAAACACTACAGTTACATAAGAAACCCATATGCTTGCATGAGACTCAGAAATTTGCATACCAGTGGGAAATGGTGCATAAGATTTAGCACAACTTGCTTTAATTAGATCCAAGTCTTCAGAAATAACAACAGAACCATCAGCTGCAAAACCCCAGAAGAGTCCAACCCTTTCATCAGAACCCTGTTCAGCAAAAACCAGAATGTGGAAATTGATTTATTAGTGGAAGGATCAAAACAAGCTTGCCCAGTACAAAATCAGGAGAGACTCGAGAATTTTTCCTTTACCCGGGCAACAAAAAGAGCTTTGTTCTTATGATCATAGATCACAAATCCAAAACTGCCTTCAAGCTCTTTCAGAACTTGATCAGCTGGGTATGGACCTCTGTCACGTAGTGTCCTGTAAGCTTCTATGATGAATATGGCCTCATTAGTTCCCTTTGAAAGGCCATACTGCTTGATCAGGCTGCTCAAATTGTTCAAACTCCCCATGAAAGTACAGTATATGTCATCCAAACTACAGAACATCCTGTCACAATTTTTTCATCATCAGCTATTGAACTCAGTAATCACTCGTAATAATAAACCAGTTACATAGTCTTGTTATAAATTCACAGATCCACTAACTTCATATGCTCTGATCACATAAGGAATTTACCAGACTGACTTTAACTTCAAATGCACTCAATCCCATACGTAATTTACCAAATGGGGTCGATTCAAAATCAAAACTTTCAATCATTTTAAGTTGGATCTGATTCAAAAGCAGTAATGCTCAGAATCTCACAGGGAACTGGAATTTACCTACATGGGATCAATTCCCAGAGATCTGACTGAAACTTCAAAGACATAGATGATTTAAGCAAAAGGAGGCCATTTCAAAACCTTAAAGTAACCCACATTGTATCACATACCTGTTTGGAGATGAAGGGGAATGAGCTAACAAAGCATCCATCCCAAAGCTCATAGAGAAAGCAGCGGGATTGGAGGAAATGAAATGATTCAAGATGTCATGAGGAAGCTTAGGTCTTGAGGCTGAATTCAAAGAAGCAGGGCTTTTCAGCTCCTGTGGTGGGTTCACCAAACTCTCCTTGAAAATCCCCAACATTGTCGCTTTCACCTCTTTGATTAGCTTCTTCTTCAGATTCCAACAACAATCTCGCCTTCTTTTTACCAAGGAAAGTATACACCTTTAACAAGAAATGAACCAGTATCAGTACACCAATTATCTGCACTAAGACCATGAAATCTCCAAGTGTTCAAAAACGCGTGTTTATGGAGTGAATGATGCACAATAAAATAATATGAACACAATGTCTGCGAAATCGAAAAGATTTAGAGAGAGACACACACACATACCAGAATGAAACAGAATCAAATCAAATAGAAAATCGATGAGACGAAGGAATGAAAGTAGGCAGTGAAAACGGAGGTTGATGTTAGAAGAGGTCGCTGGAGGGCTAAATATATATAGATAGAGGGGTAGGGATCGTCTCTGTGACTCAGAACTCAGAAGGGGGTTGTGTTGGCTATTTGCTGCGTGTGTGTCGATGTGGAAGGTTTATCCCAAAAGTAGAAAATCAATAACAAAAGACGCGTGCAATGTAATAATAGTATAATACTACTGTAAATGCGTGGTCATGTGAGGCTCACGTGATGTGCTGACGTGGAGCTAGTTAGGGTGGGGTAACGGGTAAATGGTCAGGAGGTTGGAAATTAACATAGAAAATGTCGCCCAGTCTTATCCATAACACGATCATCTGACTCAGCAAATTATTCTTTTGTCGGTTGACACCGAAAAGCGCGTTGCTCAAACTCTTTTTTTCCCCATTGGGCTACGTGAATCTGGATTCGTCATGAGTTGGCCTCCATAATGAAAGGAAGAGCTATCAATATTACATATCATTTACAACCTTAAATTGAGAAGCTATTTAAAGGAGAACGAGTATCTCACCGTTCAATCTAAATAAGTGTTGATCCTCAAACTCTTTTTTCATTGCTTCAGATGCATCTTTTTAAAAAACTGTTTTTGGCACCAACGAAAAAACAGAGAAAGTTATTTTTAAAAAAATTGGATAAGAATATTTAAGTAAAGAATAAGTATTTTTCAAAAATAAATAGAAATTATTTTACAATGATCGTATGTTTGAACACAATATCTTTTTATTAGACTTTTTTTTTCAATTAATTCATATTTTTCACTAATTATTCATAAAGTAAGATTTATATAATGGCCATTTTGGTGTTGAGATGAGGGGTTGATTTTTTAGTAATATAATGTGCTCCCAGATTTGGTGTGTAGTGTGTACACACTTCTTTTAAATGGTCTCAGACCTGAAAGCAAAACAAAATCATTTATTTATTTTTCTATTTTGAAGTAAAAATATTATTTATTTATGGGATAGAATATTGTTATTACTAATGTTACTACTATTTTTTTCACCGTTAGATCAAAATCTCAATAGGAGAGAGAAATGATAAATTTAGATGAGATTCTAATATAACAATAAAAATAATGTTAGTAACATTAGAGTCATCAAAAATGAAATTTGGACGCCATGGGCCCCCCATTAAGCTCCATTTTCAGCCCCCTTATTTTTAGCCCCCACATGATGGGGTTACTTTTGGCCCTAACCCAAAATAACCCCCATTCCTTTGGGTTATGATGGGGCCAACCTATTTTTTAATCAAAACCTGCGCAGGAAAGAACAGTGTGCAAAGCTAGTTTGAAACCTAAATTCACGTGTGGCGTGATTCACGTTTTCATGATATTTACAATTTAGAATCTCGCACCTTACATCATTCCCCCAGCCCTGGTGTCAAATTTTTTTTTTTTAAATAATTAGGATTTAACATTCTATAAAAATAAATTTTCATTTTGTTTCTTAATTACAGTTCAAAACTGTTTAAATCAAGTTTTCACAGTTTTAATTCCTTTTAATATTTCACATTTTAATAATAATTATTTTTTACGTATTTTTCACCATTCAAAAAATTTGATTCAAGAGTAGGAAAATAGAAATAGAGAGACACATCAAATCTACAAAAAACAAAAAAAAAAAAAAAAATCCAACGTAATTGTTGTCCTATATTTATTATCTCAAATCACGAGCAGTTAATTAAAAAGTCTAGGATATAGCTTTTTATATTTATATTCAGATCATAGTTCTAAATATGTTAATGAATGGAATTTTGAGGGTGAGAAGATTATTCATGGGAAGCCATCTAGAATTGATTACATAGTAAGCACTTATAGTTCCTAGCTAATTTTTTAAAATGATTTTTGGCCCGCGGGCTGGCCCTAACCCTTAGGGTTATATAGTTTTTTTTCCGTGTGGGGAAATTTGTTTAACATGCGGGCTTTTTGGCCCTTGAAATTTTTGGCCATTTTAGCCCGCGCGGGCTAGGGCCTAACGGGCCGAGGTGGCCCGTTTTGACAGCTCTAAGTAACATTGATAATGACCAAAATTGATAGTGATATGATTGATAGTGAAGGTACATCTTGGGGATAATCAATCGTGTCGAAGACTTTATTTCACATGTGTCAAATCATACTATCTTCTCACAGAATCCACCACCTTCAAATTTAGTTTTAAATTCTTAAATTAAAAATTATTCATAGCTTAGTCTTGTAAAGATCGATGTTCACTTTACAATTGACATTTTTTTAAAATTTTTTACTTTTTTAAAAGTAGATCAAATTTCATATAATGATGGTATTGGTTGGTGGCCAGAAAAATATTGATGGGTTAGTTTGGATGGAGCAACATTGATGAAGGTGTGATTTTAAATCACTTTTTTAATAAAGAAGAAAATTCACAAGCAAGCCATTCAAATGACTCTTTAGGATTAAATTATGAATAAATTGCTGATGAGACTCTTTCAAGTAAAAAGTCTTGGGCCTTTACTTCTTTATATTATCCTCATGCTATAAAAAAAAGTCCAGGTTGTGGATAAATTTGCCACTTGGCATACGCGCCTTATTCCTCTCTTTGTTTTTCTGTATCATTTAGTAAAGTAGATGTTCTGTTATGGGAACAGGACTGATTGGACTTGACTAGGAGCCAAGCCTAGGGCCTACATACCCAATGAGTGAGATTAAAGTCCAGGTAGTTTGATATACGCGATGGCGTTAGCCAGAGGGGTGAGGTGTGTGCTCTGTGTTGCAGAAAGTAAATAGGGCATGAGTTAGAACGTGTGCACCTGGTTTATTGGCCTCTGTATTTATAGGGGTCACCGTGGAAGATATTGTGATTTGGTATCATCTCCAGGGCGAGTATCTAGGAGAATATATCACGCAGATATATTCTGGATACTCCCATGATGTGGATAGTTTGGATCTGCTATAATATAGGATCCTCCTATATTATAGGTATACTGTAATCTTAGATAAGTCCTTAGTTGGGTCGTCTTGGTACTTGGCCTTAGGATGGGTCCGTAACAGTTGCCCCCAGCTTGGTAGGTTGGGCATTCCGAGGTGCCGAGATGTATCTTGCCCCCAGTCGACCTTGTTGGCCGAGCTCGGTTACCTATACGAGAGTCCGGGGTGAAAATTTTAGTATCCGAGGTAGCATCTTCGGGCCCCTACGTCCAAGGCTATCTTCACCCGTCGCATCTGTCCGTGGCTGAGATACATATCTCTTGTCGAGGTGGTTTCGGCTATCCAGGCTGGTTACTGATGGCTTCGGTCCATTTCGAAGTGAGGGACTTTTTGCCTTCACCATCATTGCCCCCTAACACCTGGCGAATCCGTACTAGCGAGAGCCTGCAACTGCCACGCACCGATCTTCGTGCGCAATTAATGCTCTCTGTACGCGTAAGACGCCACTTCCTTGATCAGGGTGAAAAGACGCTTTTATCCCCGACGCTTCGGCAGCCCATGAGTCTATAGGATTCATATTTCGCTCCATTTTCTTCACTTTGCTGCTTCTACTATCACACTCTGGTTTTTCTGCCTTCTGCTATTGTCACCATTTTCCGCCATCACCAGCTCCGGCGCTACAACTTCGTTGCTCGATCGTTCTGCACTACTTCAGGTATATCCCCATGTCTTGCTTTTTTCTTGTTGCCCATTACAGGTTTTCATCCGTTTTTTTGATTAATTTTTGTTGTCGCAGTTTTCTGGGTAGACTTCCTTTGTATTTTCTGGGTTAGTTTCTAAGATCCAACCCCATTTCTGTCACTCCCTTCAACCCCAGCATACCTCTTGTTCGTCCTTACCCTTATTTCTCCATCTTTTCCCCCTTTTGTGCCTCTCTAGGTTTTTGTTCTTTGGTAATGGATAGGAGTACTCGCTTATCCCATTCAAAACAACCATTAACTCTTAAGGGAGAGGAACTCTTGTGTGCCCGTTTTTCCCCATACTTCCTATTGGATTCTCAGCATTGAACTCCCAGAAGAGGTGAGGTCGGCTACCGTGCTGCGGGGTGGGTCTGGTCGCCGGAGAACGACAGGGTCTCAATCCGAGCGCTGCTAGTGTACCGAATTCAATGCCTGTTCGTGCTGGGCCACGCATCGTCCCGAGAGTTCTACCAGTTCATGCTGATCCTGGTGCTGGGGTACGTGTCGAGGCCGACGCCTTCTCCGCTCAGCCTCTGAATGTCTATGAGGCTCCTCTACATAGGAGTTCGGACGCCCACCCACTAGGGTATCTCGGCCCCTGCTGGGATTGTCTCACGGAAAGCTCCTACCCATTGCCCAGGGCGAAGATTCCCGGGCTTCCTCGATCCTGGGTTCTTGCCGCCATCTGGCTTCTTCTGATCCTATTTCTTGCAATCTTCGTCTTCCGAGTCCGATTGTTTTTCCGCATGCTACTATGATTCAGTCAGATATTTCCACTCTCATTGATCTTAGTCTTTTTATTTTGTTTATAGGTAAATGCCTTCGGCATCCTCTTTGCTCAACATTCAATCCAAAGCCGGGGAGTCGAACTCTTCTAGTCCTCCCGAGGTGGAGAGTAAGAAGTATGAGTGGGTGGCGCCCGAGGTCCTAAATACCCGCTCCCAGATGTCCGAGGTCGACGTTGCCTGACTGAAAATTCCGGACTTAGATGGGTATGTCGTCGGTGCGCCTAATGCCGAGGAGCCCATTTGTTCTAAGCGCGAAATAGGGCGCTCCAACTTCTTCTTCTTCTACCGCGACTGTTTAACACGGGTCAGGTCCGCTTCCTGTTCACTGAGTTCCAGATGGCGGCCTTGACACATCTGAACCTTGCATCCTCGCAGCTTCACCCCAATGGGTGGGCTTATCTGGTGGCATTTGAACATTTGTGTGCCTCCTTCCCCGTTCCCATTCCTTGTACAACCGCCTTATTTTTCTATTATTTTTGCCCCTTTACTCCCCGCTCATCGAAGGAAGACGAGAAGTTAAAAGGGTTAACTTCCCTTCGCGGCGATCCGGATAGGAAGCCGATGACCGCCTTCTCAGACTCTTTCAAGCATTTTAAAAATGCCTTTTCAAAGTTGCGGCGAAGCCTGGCCAACAACCCTGGTTTTTAAAAGGGGTCGAGGCTCCAAACGTAGAATGGCGATTCCCTCTATACTGGAATGAGGGACACCATAAGATACCCTCTATGACATACCAGACCGCATTCAGGGATGTTCTACCGGAGACTGTTCCGTCCATAGAACGCCTGTCCAAGTTTGTGGCGAAATACGGAACTCAAAGTGCGGCCTTCTTTATTACCGGGCCAGGGTCTAGGCCAGTGCCTTCGGATTGTATGACTCATCGGCTTTTTGATTCTTCTGCATTACAAATTTGTTTATCATGCATCATTGTCATGAATTCTAACTCTTCTGCGTTGTCTTTGCAGCTCGAGACATGTCGGAGCTTCCCAGTTACCTGTCCCGCGTGAATCCAACTGTGCCTGCCGTCAGTAGGGCGAACCGGAAGCGTGCTGCCTCCGAAACCGATGCAGATAAAGCCAAGGCGGCTTCCGGCTCGTCAAGGGCCCAGAAAACTAAGACTTCGGACACGCCATGTTCTACCCACTTTGCTCCCGCCGGGTCGTCAGCCGGGGTACTCGTCCCTAACTCTAAAGGGAAAGAAACTGCGGCGTCCGGGCCTGTTGTAGTCCCTTCTCCTCCATCCTGATCCGAAGCTGCTCCTCCTCTTTCCCCTCCTCGGGTTCCGTCCGTCCTCCCCCGGTTCAAAAACTTCCACGTGGGCTGGCGTGGGATAAAGGGGTGATAGAAGAGCTTGACGTTGCCTTTTTTCCCCCTCGCCAGTTCTCGGAACAGGACTGATTGGACTTGACTAGGAGCCAAGCCTGGGGCCTACGTACCCAATGAGTGGGATCAAAGTCCACGTAGTTCAATATACGCAACGGCGTTAGCCAGAGGGGTGGGGTGTGTGCTCTGTGTTGCAGAAAGTAAATAGGGCATGAGTTAGAACGTGTGCACCTAGTTTATTGGCCTCTGTATTTATAGGGGTCACCGTGGAAGATATTGTGGTTTGGTATCATCTCCAGGGCGAGTATCTAGGAGAATATATCACGCAAAAATATTCCGGATACTCCCATGATGCGATAGTTCGGATCTGCTATAATATAGGATCCTCCTATATTATAGGTACACTGTAATCTTAAATAAGTCCTTAGTTGGGCCGTCTTGGTATTGGGCCTTAAGATGGGTCCATAACAGTAGCCTAGGCCACCCGCAACGTTATAGCAATAATGTTGACTTTCATTTCTCAATATATAGATAAAATACTCAAACTATCCTGGGTAAAAAGCCGTAATTAATTTATTGGAATCCTTATTTTTTTTTTCTATTGATTTGTTCCCTAAATTTGAATATTTGCAAATATTTATATATATAATTATAGTATTATATTCGTTCCTCTTAAAAATCTCAAAAGAAATAATCAAAATATTAAATTAAAAATTTACTTAATATTTTGTATTTTTTATTCATTTATGAAATATTGTGCAACTCCATTCTACATTATATATCTTTCATAACCACATTTCATTATTATCTTGTTTTTTATTTTATTTTAGTGTTTTGAGCCTATCATTTTCTGTGAGTCGGGGAAATATGCTCTTTGCTCTACCTTGTAAAAAGTTGTGATTGATTTCTTGAAATCTGCATTTTTTGTTTTGATTAGTTCCCATAAATTTGAACATTTGCACATATTTATATTTATAATTACAGTATTATATTTGTCCCTTTTAGATATATCAAAGAAAATAATCAAAATATTAAATTTAATATTTTATATCTACCTCCCCATTATTAATTTACAAAATATTGTGTAACTACCACTTTTATTATGTATATTTCAGGATCGCGTATGATTATCTTCTTTTTCTCTCTCCTTATTTTAGTGTTTTGAGCTTGCTATTTTGCTCATATGATGGCTAGGAAGTTGCTTATTGCTCTACTTTTATATAGATAAGTCCATGGGGATTAAGAAATTAAAACAGAAAACATATCCAATGAAGACAAATTTTCCCTTTCTAAAATGAAACAATGCCAAATTAAATTATCCAGTAATTATTGCTCATAAAATGACTTGTGTTTAGTGTAACATCCCAAATTTTGGATTTAGGATATCCGAAATATAAAATGGACTTGTTATGGGAAAATTTAGCCTTGAGGAATTTTAAAATTTATATTTGGAATTAAAGGCATATTTCCCGAAAATTAAGGACAAATAACTTGGGGAATAAGTTTGGTCCAAATATTTTAGAGACAATATTTTGTGGCCTAGAATGACTTATGGAATTTATTTAGCATGCTAGTGCCGAAATTAAGAAGGGGTAAAATGGTGATTTTACTACCCCAAGCTTGCAAATTAAAATGGGCAAAGATGATGGTAGGAGAATATGAAATTAGTGGAATTACGGATTGAATAATTCATTAAACTACCACATGCAACATCCACTATTTCAGCACACTTCTTAATTTTCTCAAATCACGTGCCTCTCTCTCATGTGTCAGCCATTCCTCACCTCAACTAAAGCAAACAAGACTCCCTTGGCCCATTATTTCATTCAGCCATATTCCCCTAGCTCACTGTTAGGACTAATCAATGAACTCAGGACTGAAATTCGTGAGGTACGAGCTAGACAAGATGAAGATCGAGAACGTACCCAGAAAAATCAAGAGGAACAGAGTGAAGCATCCTCTCAACCTGAGATACGTGATCGTGAACTCAGGAATAGAAGAACTGAAGAAACGACACAGTACTGGGTGTCAAAATTCTGCAAACACCAACCTCCTGTATTCCATGGGGATCATGACTCACAAGTAGCGGAAGATTGGATGCTGAGGATAGAGAAGATTTTTCAAGCCATGGAATGCCCAGCTGAGAAGAAGGCATCAATGGCCATTTACAAGCTAGAAGGCGATGCGGACCGTTGGTGGAAGAATATGGAGATTACTCTACGAGCTCGGAATATTCCTATCACCTGGGAAGTATTCCAAGAAAAATTTAACGACAAGTATTTTCCCCCATCTGTTAAAGTCAAAAAGGAGATGGAATTCCTAAAAATCAAGCAGGGTGATGATGAAACCTTTGATGATTACCTTGCTCGCTTTATCAGATTATCTCGATATTCCACCTATTTGAATTATCGAGATGACGAAAGCTGGAGTTCTAATATGATGATTGAGGGGTTGAAGTACGAGATCAAAGAGAAACTGGTCTCTCGACGGTTTAAAGAACTCAACTTGGCTATTGAAGAGTGCCGATTGATTGAAAGAAATATGAATGAGCTGCGAGCATCTAGGGGTCAATCATACCGTGGTGGTTCCAGCCGAGGAGATTTTCCTCAGAAAAGAAAGGGGCAGTGGTCTAAACCCCGAGAAGATAACAAAAGAATGTCTCCATCTGGTCAGCAAACTTCACAGAGACCCTCCGAGTCACAATCTTGTATGCATTGTGGCAAGTATCATCCTGGTAGGAATTGTGGTGGAAACTTGATATGTTTCAATTGCAAAAAGCTAGGACACTTTGGCCGAGATTGCCCCCAGCATACTATTAAGAGTAGGCCTCAAAATCAGGGCAGAGTATTCGCTTTGGCGTATGAAGAAGCTAGAAAATCTCCTGAAATGATTCAAGGTACCATTCTTCTTTATGGTAATACATTAGAAGCATTGTTTGATTCGGGAGCTAGTCATTCCTTTGTGTCATATGATTGTGCTAAATGACTAGGTGGGAAAACTCATGAACTGCCCTATGATCTAATTATGTCAACACCACTTGGTGTAAAATTTGTGGCTACTAATGCATGTTTAACTATGTTGTGACTATTGATGGGTACAAGTCTACGGTAGATTTGATTTGTCTGCAACTTCATGGTATAGACGTTATACTGGGTTTGAACCGGCTAACGACAAACAATGGCCATTGGATTGCGAAGGAAAGTGGATTATATATCCAACTTCGCAAAGTGATGTAAGCAAGAATTAACCATTTGAGTGGGATGAAAATGTGAAGAGTGCTTTCGACAGCTGAAGGAGAGGTTGACATCCGCAGCGGTATTAATTATCCCAGACCCTAGTTTGACCTAGGTGGTCTACAATAATGCTAGTAACAAAGGTTGGGATGTGTCCTATTGCAGCAGGACAGAGTAGTGGTGTATGCCTCTCGGCAGCTGAAGCCTCATGGAATGAATAACCCCACTCATGATCTGGAGCTTGTGGCAATCATGTTTGCCTTGAAGATTTGGCGGTGTTATTTGTATGGAATGACTATTGAACTGTATTGTGACCATAAAAGTCTCAAGTATCTATATGGTCAAAAAGAACTTAATATGAGACAATGTAGATGGGTGGGTTGCTAAAAGACGACAACCTGGAGATTAAGTATCCTCTAGGCACAGTAAATGTCGACGTAGATGTTCTGAGTAGAAAAGTGAAGCATGTGCATTGAACTTCAAGGGGTAATGGGACGATATCTCCCACTGGCAGAACTTACATACAACAACAACTACAAATACAACTACAACAACCACTACAACAATTACAACAACAACTACAACAACCACTACAACAATTACAACAACATCTACAATTACAACTACAACAACCACTACAACTATGACTACAACCACAATTACAACAACTACAACTACAACTACAACTAGAATTAGAACTACAACTACAACTACAACTATAACTACAACAACCACAACAACTACAACTACAACAACTGCAACTACTACTATAATGACAACCACTACCATTATCACAACAACAACAACCACTACAACTACCATTACAACTACAACGACAATGACAACCATAACTATAACCACAATTATAACTACAACTACAACTACAAGTACTACCACAAGTACAGCAACTACAACTACAACCACAATTACGATAACAACTACTCTAAAATCTTACAGACGTATAGTGCAAAACCTTGACGAGAGAATTCAAATGGCTCCATTTGAAGCACTGTATGGAAGAAAATGCCAGTCACCCCTATGTTGCACAGAGTGGTTAGAAAGGAGGCTGTTTAGGCCAGATGTAATAGACCAAACTTCCGAACATATGAAGTTAATCAAGAAGAGGCTCCTAGCAACACGAGTCGATGGAAAAGTTATGATGAGAGAAGAAGAAGACCTCTAGAATTTGAGGTTGGAGATAATATTTTCCTGAAGGTATCTCCAATTACGGGATTTGGTAGCGCAATTAAGAGAAAGAAGTTGAGTTCTCGATATATTGGTTCTTTTGAAATTTTGGATAGAATCGGACCAGTAGCATACAGAATAGCTTTACCCCCGAACTTGGGCGGGCTTCATAATGTCTTCCATGTGTCACAATTGAAGAAATACCAACTAGACCCTGAGCATGTCATCAAGTACGAAATGTTGACGTACAAGATGACCATACCTATGTGGTTGAGCTTGAGCGGATCATTGATCACAAAGAGAAGCAGCTTAGACATAGGAGTATTCTATTTGTGAAAGTGGTCTAGAAGAGACTATCCACTGGAGAAGCAATTTGGAAGGCAGAAGAAGACATAAGGAAGAAATATACGGACTTTATGCCCTAAGCTAAGTATCAAATTTCGAGGACGAAATTTACTGAACGGGGGGAGAATTGTAACATCCCAAATTTTGGATTTAGGATATCCGAAATATAAAATGGACTTGTTATGGGAAAATTTAGCCTTGAGGAATTTTAAAATTTATATTTGGAATTAAAGGCATATTTCCCGAAAATTAAGGACAAATAACTTGGGGAATAAGTTTAGTTCGAATATTTTAGAGACAATATTTTGTGGCCTAGAATAACTTATGGAATTTATTTAGCATGCTAGTGCCGAAATTAAGAAGGGGTAAAATGGTGATTTTACTATCCCAAGCTTGCAAATTAAAATGGGCAAAGATGATGGTAGGAGAATATGAAATTAGTGGAATTATGGATTGAATAATTCATTAAACTACCACATGCAACATCTACTATTTCAGCACACTTCTTAATTTTCTCAAAGTCACGTGCCTCTCTCTCATGTGTCAGCCATTCCTCACCTCAACTAAAGCAAACAAGACTCCCTTGGCCCATTATTTCATTCAGCCATATTCCCCTAGCTCACTATTTTTCTCGGCCCAAAAGTGGAGAAAATGTGGAAGGATGAGACACACACATACACGAAAGCCCACATCAATTGGCCCATAAAACACACACACATGTTTTCCTCATCTAGTCCAAAATTCAACACAGCATCTACACTCACGCCCTTTCTCCATTCGTCCTACACCCAAACACACACACACTTTCACTTTAATTGCATGGCAGCCATGTGTTTTTTCCCTTCTCATCTGATCACACAACAACACACCAAATAAAACACCATTAACTCCTCTTCTCTCGTTAAAACGCACGGACAGCCCCCCCCCCCCCCCCAACTCAATTCTCTTCTCAGCTTCCTCTCTTCCCTTCAACCATAACCCCCCTTCCCTGGACATCAATAATCTCCATCATTCCCTTCTCCAACCAGTCGTCCCCTCCCCTTCCTTTTCCCTCAACAACCACCATTTCCCTCTCCTCTTCAATATTATCATCATCATCAACCCCCTCTTGAAGCTCCACGGTTAGCAAGAAGAAGAAGGTATGTGGTGAAAACCTTCTTGCATGAGATGTACGATGGTTGATAAGGGACATGCAAGTGGATTAAGTTGAGTTTCATGAGTTTTCTGATTTAGGGATTCAAAATATGAATGGGTTTTTGGGTTCCTTTGGCTAAGTAAACATGCTTAAAGGCTTTGCATGTTTGATATATGTGCATCGAGTCTAGTTTCCAAGAGTTCTAAGTCAGAAAATAAAATTGCATGTGTTGTTTTCTCAACTCTGCAACATGACGCAAGAACATAGTCTCTTATACCTGGTGTTTTCGAAAGTTATAGGTTGAGTTTCGATCTAAAATTTTTACAGGAGAAATTACATTTCTTAAGGTTTAAAATAAGCTTTGGTTCCCCTAAAACGGAGGTCTACAACTCCGGTTATGATTTTTCGAAGTTGAGCTAAAAAAACTGGAAATTTCTGGTAAGCTTCAGGAACAACAAAATGGCGTTGGACTTCGGACTGATTAAACAAAATCATTAAAATGTGAAATTTTCCAGTTAAATAGTAGACTCATAGAGGTTTAATTCGATAGGTAATTCGTCGAAATCCGATAAGTATTGAAGGAGTTATGGTTTCTCAAAGTTTGGTCAGAAAATCTGAAGAATTTCTGGACATTGTTTATTTTTGGAATTTTGGAAATTTTTCTTAGCCATAAATCAACTTGGTGACTTTAATTTATGAAAATAGACTTATCAAGGTTTAAGTAGAAATTAGAATCACTCCATTTGAAGTTATATCGGTCGAGTTATGAATTTTCCAAATTCTCAGAAAAGTTGGAGACTGAATTTTTGATAAGTCTGAAAAGTGACATAAGTTGTTAATTGCGTTAAACCTTTAAAGTAAAGGTTTCTTTGGTTAAAATGAAAGGTTAAATGGCTGAGATGATAATTGTCCATAGTGAATAGTATCTAGTTAATTAGTCTTAATGAGTATACATCCCTAGTCATAAGGATATTAAAAAACAAGTATTTTTGGGGTGGGTCTAGAGAAGTAGAATTTATAGTTATTTTTGGATTGGTTAATGACCCATCACTTTGTATAAATGTTAATTATAGGACGAGAATCGCTTTGTGCGAAGGACAAGCGTAGTGTTAAGAATCTGGTGGAAGGGTTTTGTCGGTAAGACCAACGGGTAGTAACTTTAATCTCACATTCTTTGCATAGCTATATATGTTTTGTATGTCATATTTGTATGTCCCGCCTATATGGCCAGCACCACTCGTGGCTCGATTGAGCGGAAGGGCCGACCATGGGGCCAACTTCCCGGTGGCTAGGCAGGGCCTAGTGCATTCATTATTTTTGGTATTGAATTGCCAAAATGAATTTCCTTGTGCCAAGGTATTTGAAATCTTTGAATGAACACTTGTATTACAAGCTGCATTATATTTGGTATGTAATACTTGTTGTTTAAATTTGAATTTGAACTTGAACTTGAACTTGAATGCTTTATATGCTGTGTGGACTACTCTGTTTGGTGAATTTACATATATTGCATATGCTAGAATTTGAGATTAACTGTTACTCGGGATTCATTTATTTGAATCTCGAGCCTTCCTTAAATCCGGGCGTGGGCGGGGCTAGTAAGCAAGGAGGAAAAGGCAAGGACATAGTAATTGCCTGATTTTGAGAAGAAGGTGGTGAAGAATTGTAGATGAAACATTCAGTTTCACTTTTGTCTATGAACTTTACTACTTCCTTATGACTTAGATATTATTTTGGGATAGCCATATGTATGTGGCTCTTGGGATGTATATATTTAATTAGATACTTATAATCACGTAGAAGTAGATAAAGTATTTATATATGCTTCTAACGGTTGCTGCAGGGACGGGCATGTATGTGACAAGCCCAAATTATGGTAAACGATTTAGTAGAGCACTGGATTAGTTGGAGAAATAAGGAGAAACTCTGATGAATCTTGATAAGGTTTTAAGTATGATGCAATTTTTAATGACAAGTTTGAACCACTGATATAAATGTTTTCAAAAGTTTTAAATGGTTCAGAAAAGCCCAACCGAATTTATTAATTATTTTGAAATTTCTCTTTAAAGAAGGGCTTTCTTTGCAAGAACCAAAACTAGCCAGTGGTTTCAGTTTTTCATTAAATATTACATCTTTACATAATAGGTGAAGATGCCACTCTGTTCTGGGCTCAGAACAGTGGGGTGTTACATTTAGAAACATAGCTACGTTACAGTAATAGAGACAACCTTTATTTACTTATACATCATCATACTCCATGCTATAATATTTTTCTTCTTTATTTACTTATACGTCATCGCCCCCTCCCCTTTCCCATTCCCTTTCCCCTCACATGTATCAAAAAAAAAATATATATATATTTTTCTTCAGAATAATAGAAGGCGCTCACAACATTGCCACCAAATTTCCTCCCATTTAGTGCATTTCTTGCGGCCAAACTTGCACTAGTATCAGCATATTCCAAGAACACCTGCAAGGGGGAAAAAAAACCAACAACAAAATCAAACGATTGCGGTCAATATTTCAAACCCTTAAAATGAAAAGCATCATTATAGTTATCAGAGTAATAAGATCAGATAGCAAGATCCACATATGATATGAACTAATGAATCAGAAAAACTTAAGCCCCCGAAGGTAAAATCAAATGTTTGTCCATGTTAGCCCCTAATCGAACAATAAATCAGATGCATCAGATTCAATTATGCATGTACCTTTCCAACTCCTGGGGAAGCCTCGTCGGTGCCGTCTTTTGGACGCGGGATAACAACATTTATCAAGGTCCCTATCCAACCCAACCATGTAAAGGAAAGTATATTAATCAGGAAATCAACAAACATGCACACACACACTAAAAATTCAGCAATTTAGTCATAATAAGCATGGGGTTCCTTGTGGTTTACATGGGAGTCGTGCATCATCGTTCATATAATAACTAAAATGACTATGTATCAGAAATTAAATTGAAAAGCTATATGCAATGCAGTCTTCTTTTTTATCTCATGCTTGTTTGGTTTCATACACCTCCTGAGAGGCCAGAGTTGCTTTTGTTTGTTGGGCCAGAAGAGCTTTGCTTTGTCGTTAGGCAATGAGACAAAAACAGATTTGTGCATCAATTTTTTCTTCAATTTAAAATTATGTTCACAATTTAAAGAGTATTTTATATTATTACTTATTTGCTTGATGAAAACTTTTTGCAGGTCCGGGTTGTCAAGGTATGTGAGGATTTGATTAAATTCATGGTACACTAAAGGTTAGGGTTTCCTGGGTCAACGAAAAAGTGGAGGAAAGAACTGTATATTGAAGGTTTATTGGGCATATATCTGCTTGGGTGAAAGCTCAACAGGATTTTTAGGTTTTGGGCTTAAGCTCATGCATATGTAAATTCTTGCCCTGTGATGCGACCATCTGTAATTTATGTTTCAAAGATATTTCTCAGGAAACTACTTTTTTGGAAGCTTGTATTGAAAACCATACAAAATCAAACCTTTTCATGGACCAAGTTGATTTTGAACCTGCTCAGCATTGAAATGCAACAATACTTAAAGGTGATGAGCACCATTCTGAGAAAGAGCGTTCAGCAAGGTCTGCTATGTATACCATTTAGAATTAAGCATCTATTTCCCTAATTGAAAGAATTGACTATTATTTTTACCCAATGTGTGAACTCTCATTGCCAATCATGAGGTAAACTAAATTTGCAGGGAGACATTTAAGCCATCAATACTAATCAGATCTGGTGGTGGAATTCACAATTATCTTTATCAATTAAAAATGTCTTCACCTGGTTCTGCATCAGCCAAAGTTGAAGGAAGTAATGTTCTTGGTAAACTCCAGATAACATGGAGAACAAATATGGGTGAACCTGGTCGCCTACAGACGCAGCAGATACTGGGGACTGTATGTGCTTTTTCCCTTCCGTAATGATATTCTATTAATGCATTAGTTGTTCAAATTATTCATTCCAACTTGTGAAAAGTTGATGGGTGGACTTTTTTTTTTCTGAAAAACGTCTCATCTGAATTTTGTGTGTGTGTGTGTGTGTGTTATGGGGCCTATATGATAAAAACATATGGTAGCGTTGCACCCAATTTTCTGAATTATAACTGTGGTTTTGGCATGCACCACTTTTTATTGCAAGCATGTTACATGTGACTTGTGTATGCGCTTCAGATGGATGTCTTATTGTCAGGATGAATTTATTTGCAGCCTACAACAAAGAAGGAGATTGAGTTGCAAATTATGGAGATGCCGTCTACTGTTAGCCTTCAAAGACCCTTTGTGGTAATCTGTACTCCCCTGGACTTCCCTTTATATTACTTATTATATTCTCTGTTTTTATCTTGTACATTTTATATTCTAATTAGCAGTTATTGGTACATATTTTAAGACTACAATATATTCTCTTCGGGATAGCTTTTTTTTTTTTTTTTTTGGTTTAATTCATTTTTATTTAATAGTGAGATTGTGCTACTAAAAGTAATAAATTTAGAAGCTAAAAAGTTGATTACCTGTTACTTGCAGCTAAATTTGAACCTTACAAACCATACAGACAGAGAGCTGGGCCCGTTTGAAGTTTCATTGTCCCAAAATGGTTTGCATGGGGGTAAAGCAGTTATGATTAATGGCCTTCAATCAATGGTAATACAGTTGTGTGGATTCCATTAGCTTCACTGTGTGTTATATCCTGGATTGTCCACATATAACCGTGGTTAAAGCTTAAATTTCCATTATGCATATCTTTATTAATATCATTGCAAATATATCATAAAATTGCTCGCTTCATGGGGAAATGTGTTTCGTATGGATGTTGGTTGAAATTAACGTCAATTTGCTAATTCGAAGCATATGTGCAGATCTTATCACAGGTTGATGCATTGGGCTCCACAAATTTCCCACTGGTATGTGAAATTTTACACTTGTGCTGCTTTTAGAACTCTCAGATACCTGTTGTAGTGGATACTTTTGAGCAACTATTCAGCTCTTCCCTCATTTCTCTTGATAAAAGAATAAGTGCAACTTTTTGCCTGATCGTTAACTAATGCCAAGCTACATAATGATCAGGGCATATCATCCTATAACTTTTGTTGTGGCAATCACGTTGTCCTGATATTATGTCAATAATGATGGTCTATATTTGTGTGTGTGTGTGTGTGTGTTTTTTTTTTTTTGGGGGGAGGGAGGTCGCTAAAAGGAAGTTCTTTCAACACTAGTAAGTGCAGTCTCCTGTTATAATATTACAATTTATAGTTTTTGTCCATAAATTATCTAAGCCTCTGAACTTTCAAGGTTGTAAAAGTAAATACACAGTAATGGTTGCATCTTAGAGCATATAAGAATGAGGCATATTTGTTGTTTGATAATATTCACAACTTTGTTACTTATGCAGAATCTCATTGCCACTATACCTGGAATCCAGAGAATTACAGGCATTACGGTGTTTGACACAAGGGAGAAGAAATCATATGAACCTTTGCCTGATGTAGAGGTTCGTTATTGTAGGTGTTGATTCTGTATCTCATAAACAACCTAGCAAATGCAGTGCCTTGTTTGCAAGTTTTCTTTTCGTCCTCATTTGATGATGTTTACAACTTTGTTACTTGTGACGTTTTGCAGATTTTTGTGGGAATGGATTGAACTTCGTGGTTAGTACAACCAACTTGGGCCGAAGAAGCAAAGCTGGTAGTATGTAGAGCTGGCCTATTAATTACAAGCAGACTAAACTGGTGATAAATAGACATTTAAAGATATACCAGGAGTAGGTTTCATTAAAGAGTAGTGGTCTACTTATCTTTTGTTAAGGTGGTCTACTGAACAAACTCTCAGAATTTGATACTTGACGCTACCATCTTCCTGAGGATTGATATGGTTCTGTGCACTAGTCATGATTTTGCATTGTTGATGGGTCTATAATGAGGTTGATCGAAGTACCCACAAACTCTTGCTCGGAATCTCTGATGCGTCTAGGCTTTTAGATTATTAGTTAAGTCCAGTGTATCTTCTAGGAGCCCTAAAGTGTTTCTAAAACTTCACAGGTCAAATGCTCTGTAATTTATTGGAGCAGCTGGTGGTTTGTCGTTGAGGAGGCACAGAACTCGATTTTGTTGGATAATGTAGCTTTGTTATCATTGAACTTTACTCTTCCCTTGTGGATGTGTACATCACAATCATTTTTTACTGTGAGATTGAAGCTTGACTATATTATGGCAAAAGAAGTTTTTTTAAATTACAAAGGCAGGTACTAGAAGCCTGAAATGTTTCGTAAGTAATTAGGAACATATGGCCATGTCTATTTGCTATACATCATGGCCATATAAATTTATGAAGGGTAATGATATTTGCCGACTATGACAGAAATGTTGTAACGTTATACATGAAACGTACAACTAAAATAAATTAGAATCAGAATTGGGTATCTTATGTACTTGTTTTATAAAAGTTGTCTATAACCATAAGCGGCTTCTTATGAACCTTGCCTAAACAATTTGTTTTGAAATTAGTAATATCAAAACATTTTCAGTTTTTTTTTTTTCCGTCTTTTCTTCTTCTTCCTCTTCCTTCCTTCCTTCCTTCCTTCCTTCCGGCTTCTTCTTCCAATTTCTCCCAATCTCTCGATCTCGCGTACGCGAACGACCCAATTTTTTTTTTTTCACCGATGCCTCGTGGGTGCGACGTAGGTGGCGGTGGGTGCGGCATCGGGCGTCGGCGTCGATGGTGGAGGTCGACGGCGGCGCCGGCGGATTTGGTAGGAGGAAGGCCTGGTTCGTTCGGGAGAGAGAAAGAGAAAAGATAGATTCTCGTCATTTGCCAAATTTGCATATCGATAAGTCCGTGTCACCTCGAGTCATTTTACAAATTCGAGGGGCATCTGGGGGTTTTACAAATTCATTTGGTATTTATTTGGAATTCTCCCTTTTTTTAAATTTTTTTTTAATTATTTTGATTTTTCCTAAATTTTTGATAATTTTTTTCCTAATTTTTTAATGAAAAGCGTGATACATAATTTCTTATATGAAATTTTGTGATGTGGATATTGGCAAATTATATATATTATTTTTCTAAAATACTTTGTTATGTAAATTGTTCCACATGGCACCTCACTAGCACATATTAGTATTCGTAATGAGTCGGATTGATGGTTACCACATTTTTCCAGGTGATAGTTTCCGTCCAGGTCCATCAGGGAAAACTTCGGAAGCTTAGGCTACTCCTTCGGACAGTAGTGCTTCCATCTTCTGGTATACGTTGGATGATTGTATATTGCCACGTTATGGCTCATTTTGCATACTCTGATTTATTTTGTATATTTTGGCAAGCAATGAAGCATTACTTAGTCGTTGATCAACCCTTAATTTATAATTTTGTTAAGAAAAATGAAGGACGTTACGGGTGGCCGGTGGTGGTGGTAGCCAGTGGCGGGGGGTATTATTATTTTTTTTAATATTTAAAAGTAAGGGTAAAAATGTAATTTCACCTAAAACTAAAGGACAAAAGTGTAATTTTACCCGCGTTACTATTCACTTCCATCCAAATTAACGTTGACAAAAAAACTGGCAATCGTATTCATACCTCCCTCATGAATACTCTCATTACCATTATATTACACGTTGGAGCGAATTACGAGGTTAGCATAACAGAAACTGAACCTCCTTCTCCCTCCCATTTCGTCTCTTTTGAATTTAAAAAATTGGCACTCAAGGGTATCTCTGTAATTCCACTTTTAAAACCCCGTTTGGCGGGCATTGCTCCCACACAACCAACTGCCTCCTCCACGTGGCCACCATTTTGCCATCTCCCTCCAACTCACCCCTCCCACTCACCTTTTTTTTTTGCTTAACCCCTCCCACTCACCTTACAGCTTGTTTGAAGTGTGATAAAAATATGTTTCCGTAAATTAAGATAAAATTTATTATTTATATTTATTTCATATATTATAAATTATCACTTTGATCTTATTTATAAGTTTTTTTATTAAAAAAATTTGGTCCTATTTATAAGTCCCCTTTGATCAAATAAATGATATTGTAACAATTTTACCCATATTAATTGGGCCAATGAAAATAGAGAAAAAAGAGTTGAAGGTACCCAATCATAATTAAGGGTAAAGTTGAAAATTCATCTCATAATTATTGAGCTTTTTTTGTTCAACCCCGTTACATGCTTGCAATGATAATCGTGGTGTTGGGCGCTACTAGGGGAAAAACACATATGTAAAATTACACATTTACCCTATTTATAATGGTTCAGCAGTGACTTCATATTTAAAGCATCGTTAATAGAGACACTCGACCATAATAATTAATGAGAAAGCATTATAAAAACATAGATAACACAAATAATAATGAAAGATAATAACAATCCTTTAAAATTAAATTAAATATTTCATAGTAAAGCCAAATATCTGAAATATTAAAAAAAAAAAATTATCAATCATTATACATACCCGTCAAATAGACGAGAGATTGCACCAAACAAAATGGACGCGAGAGATAGATTTGATAGGGAATCAAGTTACTAGACGACAGAAATGCCCTAATTTTTCGAGACTGTTACATCGACCCCCAAGAGCATCGGTGACTGTCGTCTCTCTCGAGTCTCGACCACAGCAATCGCATTTTCAGTCCGTACTGAGTGTTAGAATATAAATTGTATTATTGCATTATTATGTAGATTTCCAATTCATTTCCTGATTTTCTAACTCTGAGAGCCTAAAATGGCAACTCCCGCTCCAAGGCAGTTGTTCTCTACATCATGGTCATCTTCTTTTCCTTCCATGCGTTCTTCAACTTCAACAAAACACCTCTGCGTCCCGTTTTCTTCAATCTCGAAGAAGCCTGTTCATTCAGGTGCTTATCGGATCTCGCGCTTCATCTCCGATCCAAGAGGATCTAGCCCAAAACCACCACGCTTCTCTTCCGCTGATGTCTCCCTCGACGGCACCGAGTTGGAAACTTTTGTTTCCCGATTTGCCCCTGACGAGCCCAGGAAAGGCTCTGATGTCCTCGTTGAAGCTCTTGAGCGCCAAGGCGTTACCGATGTCTTCACCTGCCTCGGCGGTGTTCCCACGGAGATCCATCAAGCGTTAACGCGCTCCAATATCATCCGTAACGTCCTTCCGCGCCACGAGCAAGGCGGCGTTTTCGCTGCCGAGGGATACGCGCGGTCATCTGGCATTCCCGGCGTCTGCATCGCCACGTCCGGTCCCGGCGCCACCAATCTGGTCAGTGGTCTTGCCGATGCACTGCTTGATAGCGTACCTCTGATCGCCATAACAGGGCAAGTCCCCCGAAGGATGATTGGTACTGATGCATTCCAGGAGACGCCCATTGTTGAGGTAACAAGATCGATCACGAAGCATAATTATCTTGTTCTTGATGTAGACGATATTCCTAGGATTGTGAAGGAGGCGTTCTTCTTAGCTACTTCGGGGAGACCAGGCCCAGTTTTAATCGACGTGCCGAAAGATATACAGCAAGAACTTGCTATTCCTAACTGGGACCAACCGATTAAGCTGGCGGGATACACCGCGAGGCTTCCCAAATCGCCGGATAGGAATCTTTTGGAGCAGATTGTGAGGTTGATATTGGACTCCAAGAAGCCGGTTCTGTATGTTGGCGGTGGTTGTATGAACTCAAGCGGGGAATTGAGGCGATTGGTGGAACTTACTGGAATCCCTGTTGCTAGTACTTTGATGGGCCTGGGTACATATCCCATTGCTGACGAATATTCTCTCCGGATGCTTGGAATGCATGGGACAGTGTACGCTAATTATGCCATTGATAAGAGTGATCTGTTGCTTGCATTTGGGGTGAGGTTTGATGATCGGGTGACAGGAAAGCTTGAAGCCTTCGCTAGTCGAGCTAAAATTGTTCATATAGACATTGATTCAGCTGAGATTGGTAAAAACAAGCAGCCCCATGTGTCTGTTTGTGCAGATTTGAAGTTGGCTTTGAAGGGCATTAATCAGATACTCGAGAGCAAAGGAATCAAAGATAAAGTTGATTTTCGAGCTTGGAGAGAAGAGCTGGACGAGCAAAAACGCAAATTCCCATTAACTTACAAGACATATGAGAAAGAAATTTCTCCTCAGTATGCTATTCAGATATTGGATGAACTGACGAATGGAGACGCAATAATAACTACTGGAGTAGGACAACACCAGATGTGGGCGGCTCAATATTACAGCTATAAGAGACCTAGACAGTGGTTAACATCAGGGGGTCTTGGGGCCATGGGTTTTGGATTGCCTGCTGCAATTGGGGCTGCTGTGGCTAACCCAGGGATCCCTGTAGTGGACATTGATGGTGATGGAAGTTTCTCAATGAATGTTCAGGAACTTGCCACTATGAGGGTGTATAATCTCCCAATTAAGATACTGTTGTTGAATAATCAACACTTGGGTATGGTTGCCCAGTGGGAGGATCGGTTTTATAAATCAAATAGAGCTCACACATACCTTGGAGACCCATCTAATGAGGGTGAGATCTTCCCAAATATGTTGAAGTTTGCTGAATCTTGTAACGTACCAGCAGCTCGAGTGACCAAGAAAGAGGACCTTAGAGCAGCAATGCAGAAAATGTTGGATACTCCTGGTCCCTATCTTCTTGATGTTATTGTTCCCCATCAAGAGCATGTCTTGCCCATGATTCCAAGTAATGGAACCTTCAATGATGTGATAACAGAGGGTGATGGCAGAACATCTAAGTAATTCTATGAACCAAATAAAATATCTGTACTTTCTTTTATTTTTTTCTTTTGGGTACTTTATAGTACTAGCATCTTACCTAGGAAAAATGATACTACACATAGCGTCATTTTATTTGGTTGTCAGAGGATGGAAGATGCGATTGACTTTTCTCGTTTTTCCTTTATTCTCATTTTCTCTCCTTTTCGCTTTTTTACTCTTGAATAAAGATAATATATTATATCTTTGTAAAATTGTAATAATATTTTTATAATATGTTAAATCTCGATCGTTAAAATCTTAATCCAATAAAAAAAAAAAAAAAAAGAAGAAGAGCTAAATCCACTTGTTGCTGGCCATTTGGCATTTCTCTTTTGGCTCATCATGTGCATCCTTTGTTTGATTTCTACTCTGCACGTTTGTCCTAAATGCCATGTGCAATAACTACAAGCTAGGTATATTTAGGACCAGATGCAGCTACTTATCGAGACTTATTAGATGATATGCTACTATAATTTTTCTTTATATGCTCTTACCCTGTCACACACAGTCACAATGACACAACACTTTACATAATTAAAATTTAAAACAATTTTTATTTTTTGTGCCTAAAAAAAAAACCCTCGTTAAAAACATTGATGCCGAGAAATTGCCCCGAAGTTTCAAAAAGCGGAGCAATGTTGCCCCTCCGTTAAAACCTAACGGTCAACTAACGGTCAAAACGGAAAATTGTACCAAATAGTCATAATGTGAATTATTTTTTTTTTTTTTTTGGAGCCTCCATTGATCCGAGAAATTAGGAAAATTGTAACAAATAGTCATAATGTGAATTATAAGCCTCCTCCATAATTTTTTTTTTTTTTTTTTAAAAAAAAAAAACCCTTCCTTTTTCTTTTGAAAAGTGTACATACTTTTTTAATATTTAAATTTTAAACGTTGTTAGGGAGGCAAGAGAAAGGAATATGAAGGCACTGACCTCTAGAAATGTTTGTCAGAGGGAAGATGCGATTTATAGGCAGATTGTGGATATGTTTGAATAAATATTAATTAATTTAACAATCAATTAATTATATAAATATATATAATTCACTACTTATAAATAACTTGATTCTTTCATTTCTAAATACCATATCTTACTACTAATACATTTAATATCTTCAAAATAGATACAAATGGGCGCTTTAGCAAGGTAAACTAACTAAATTTTCAGTAAAAAAAAATAACAATAAATTTATTTTGTTATAAATATTATGATGTGTGGATATTGATTGTCATAGAGTCTATTAGAATTCCATCTCATAAGGTTAGTGTGTCATTATACCCTATAACTCTTCAATTGAAGAGTTTCTTGTATTTATTTCTATAACCTCCAATTGCATAATTATATTGCTTAATTTCACTCTTTATGTACTTGTAACTCTTTATGTTAGTCATCATTGTTAGGGTCCTATAAATAGATAATGATGTACACCATTTTGTGACAATTATATGAATGCAAACTCCTCTTTATTTTTTCTCTAACTTTCTTTGACCTTCTTCATCTCCCTCATTCCACATCTCTTATATTTTCCTAATTTTTATGACACGTTATCAGCATGAGTTCACTTTAGAAATTTTTGATATAAATTCTTTGTAGATTGGTGTGTCCTTATATTATATTACTTTCGATCCTAAATATAAGAAATAGTTTGTAGTGTAATTTACACTATGAACTATATCTTATATTTAGAATATGAAGGAATATATAATAGTGTTCTATGTCTTGTTAGCATTCTGTTATATGGTTATTACTCACAGTTTCAATTCTCTGAATACTTGGTTGGCATTCATATGCCATTTGTCTTCACAGTCCACCTAGGTCCTGCATATGCAATTTTCCTTATCTGATTAGCTTTTGTTACATTTTGTTGTTTTATTTTTCATATTTCTATGACATAATGGACGTAATAACACTTATTCTTCTTTGTTAACTTACAATTTTTATATTCTTGCATATTTATATTCTTACACTTATTCTTCTTTACATTTTTTTCTTTTCTTATTCTGTGACATGGTTATATTCCTGCATATTTATATCTATACATATACATAAATATTATCTATACACTATACATATAATATTTATATTTATATTTTAATTGTTTCTATTGCTATTTTTTTTTTTACATTTATTTATTTATACTTACATCATAGTATGTATAAAATAGTATGTATTGTAAATATATCGTGTCACATATTCTATTGCTATAGTTTTTTTATATGATTGTAGGTTGTCTCTCATATTCATATATGGATTCATGTTTTCATTAATTTTACACCATTTTTCTTCATAGGTAATTGAAGATTAATATTGAGCTATAAGAATTTACCATTTGTCCTTACTTTATACTTCTAAATTTATCATTTAAAAGTACAAGTTTTGTTCTATTGTGATATAGCCATAATAATCTCAAATTTCGATATAGCCAGAAGCCTTATCACTCTTGATAATGAGTCTTGGATAAATAACCAACTTGTGTTTCTATTAAATGGCATGAAAAAAATATGTGACAATCTGATGATGTAATCCTTAAAAATATCAAGCCCAGAAGGCTAATAATTAAAGCATCAAGTGATACAAAAAGGGCTAGGAAAAGCACTAATGTAGTAACTTTTATTAAAAATTGTACCCAATTAAACCATATGAAAAAAGATTTACCAAAATAGAGCAGTTAATGGCGTCACCTGACCTGACGCCACTAGTGGCGTCAGGATGTGTGATGCCACTCCTTAGTGGCGTCATGGTAATTGACACCACTAGTGGCGTCACAGTAATTGATGCCATTAGTGGCGTCAAAGTGCCATTAGTGGCTTCAATTTCCCTCCCAGTGGTGTCATTTACTCCTTTTATTATTAATTATAAATAATAAAAAGAGTAAATAATTATTCTAATTAATAATTAAGGGAATTAAAATATTTAAAATTTTAGTAAATTAATTAAAGCATCTTAAAAAATAGAGAATAAATATGGTTTTTGTCAATCTGCACCAACATAAAAATAGAGAACAAATATGTAAGGGTTCTATATTATCCATATCATGTACAAACAATTAAATGTAAGGGTTCTATATTACCCCTTCAACTTGACTTTTTTGACATGGGAACGCCATGCCAAATAGGCACACCCCCTCATCTAGAGTTGGGAATTAGGGCCGACCTTTTTAGGCCTGAGGCAAGAAAAAACATATATTTTTTAAAGCCTGACTTGTGAGCATACGTGCCAGGGGTGGCCCTACAGAACCGGAAGCCATTTTTCTAAATTTTAACTATGTTTCTTACGTTTTTTCCAAAGAAATATAATTAGTAAATTACAACAATTAAAGTTATAATTTAACAAATAAATGTTGTTAATATTAAGGTCTAATAACATGTATCATGCAACAAACAAATACAATCACTAAATTATAATCAAAGGTAAACTATTGTCCACATATCACAATTACAAATAATTAATGACAAGACTTAACAAAATTCAAAATACTTCTTATAAATATATCTTGAGAAGTATAAGCAGTCAACAAAATAAACAATACAAGATATGAACAAAACAATCACTAGAAAACAAGTCAAAAAATACAAAATTAGTAAAAATACTTATGGAATAAGAAATATCTTTTATAAGTTTTTTAAATTTTAGAATTCTTAATACAAGATGTTTTTATAAAACTTAATTCTAGAAAAGATAATAACAACTAAATATCCGCAACATCATTAACAAAAGTATCAATTGAATGATAAAGAATGTCTCAATCGTACGATATTTAAATTTTAAATTTTATTATTTGAAAGTAATAGTATTTTGGGAAAATTTCATTTAAATAGCATATGAAATTCCAAAACCCCAAAACATCTCGTTACAAAATTAAAAGGGCATAGAGGTGATTGAGAGGAATATGAGATTTTGAAATTTAAGTTTTTTTTTTTTTACTAAAATGCCCTCACATATTTTCTCTCTCCTCACCTTCTCACTGAGAAACCAACTAGCCATCGATTATTTCTCTCTTTCTCTCCGCCAAACAGACGTCCGAGAAACCAAAAGCCATGGATTCTTTCTCTCTTTCTCTCCACCATGGATTCTTCTCTGCACCTCTCATTGCTCTATACCTTTTCAATCTTACAATGCTTTGCTCACCCACGGTGACCGCCATTGATGGACGGCAAGGAAGCTCCATGCCTCCAACCTACCGTCAACCCCCACATTCCTCCACATCCGTCGTCATGCCACTTTCCAACGGTGGGGAATATAGGAATGATTGGGAAGAGGGTGAGGAGAGAGAAAGAGGAATTCCATTGTCGGAAGGGTTTGGGATGTGGTGGTTGTTGGAGTTGGACTCTATTGTTGGAAGGGAAAATAAGGAAAGATGAAGATGATGAACAGTAGCCTAGGCATAGAACAAAAGTCGTAATGGGAATAACAAGTTCATTAATGAAATCATTAAGTTCAGTAATGAGAATAATAAGTTCATTCTTCAGGGGGAACACGTGTCACTCTAATGAACCAAAATTTGAGCACCATTTGTGTAATGGGAATAACAAGTTCATTAATGGGATTAACAAGTTCAATAATGAGAATAAAAAGTTCATTCTTCAAGAGGAACTTGTCCACATTTGTTAACACTTGAAGAATAAACTTGTTATTCCCATTGTTGAGCTTGTCAATCTTATTCATGAACTTGTTATTCTTATTACTGAACTTGTTAATCCCATTAATAAACTTGTTATTCCCATTATAACTTTTGTTCATATGCCAAGGTTAGAGTTCATCATTTTCTTCATCTCTCCTTCCTTCCCTTTGAACAATGGAGTCTAGTCCTAATAACCACCACATCCCAATCCCTTTCAACAATGGAATTCCTCTTTCTCTCTCTTCACCCTCTCTTCCTCTCCTTCCCGATCCTTCCTATACTCCCCACCGTTGGAAAGCGGCATGACGGCAAACGTGAAGAAACGTGGGGGTTGATGGTATAGTTGGAGGCATGGACCTTCCTTGCAGTCCATCAATGGCGGTCACCGTGGGTGAGCAAAGCATCGTAAGGATCGAAACAAGACAGAGCAAGCAGAGAAGAATCTATGGCGGAGGGAGAGAATCCATGGTTATTGGTTTTTTGAATGTCTATTTGGTGGAGAGAAAGAATCCATGGCTAGCTGGTTTTTTAGTAAGAAGGTGAGGAGAGAGAAAGAATATTTGAGGGCATTTTAGTAAAAATACTTAAATTTCAAAATCCCATATTTCTACCAATCACCTTGGTGTCCTTTTAATTTTTTAAGAGACGTTTTAGGTTTTTGAAATTTCATATGGTATTTAAATATGATTTACTCTAATATTTTTCAGCAGAAAAAATATTATTTAAATTTAAAAATGAAACTAAATGATAAAGAATGTCTCGATCATACAATTTAGGGAAAATTCCATTTAAATACCAAATGAATTTGTAAACCCCTTTAAGTCCGTCGAATTTGCAAAAAGACTTAGGGTGACAAGGACTTTTAAGGGTTTTGCAAATTCGCGCCAAACGACCATTTTGCCCTTAGTTCTAAATAATTAAAAAGAAAAAAAGAAAATACCCACGGTGGCCCCACCGCCGCCGGCCACCACCGGCGGCCACCACCCGTGGCCGGGCGACCGTGGCCGGTGGGAGGGTTTTTTTTTTTTTTTTTTTTTTTTTGGCGGCGGGTGGTGTTTTGTCAAAAATCAAAAATGTGTTTTGGAAATGTAGGGGGTGGGGTTGAACCCCCCACCCCCACACAAAACCAAGTAGCCCAACCAGGTTGGGCTACTTGGTTCTCTTATTATATATATACATTAACAAATATATATATTCTTCTTAACATTTTTTCAACGATAATTACCATTCCACAAGTGAAAATTACCATTCGTGAAGTGAGAATTACCATTTTTCGAAGTGAGAATTACCATTTTTTCTCCAGGGTTCACTTTGTTTACTTGAAGCATGTTTTGTAAAAACCCAAAAAAAAGTTCATTTTTTGAAATGGTAATTCTCACTTCCGAAATGGTAATTCTCACTTCACGAATGGTAATTCTCACTCCAGGTTTTGTAAAAGTTCATTTTTTTTTTGTTTTTACAAAACACGCTTCAAGTAAACAAATTGAACCCGGAGAAAAAATGGTAATTGTCACTTCACGAATGGTAATTCTCACTTCGGGTTTTGTAAAAGTTCATTTTTTTTTTTTTTTACAAAACATGCTTCAAGTAAACAAAGTGAACCCGGAAAAATATGGTAATTCTCACTTCGAAATGGTAATTCTCACTTCACGAATGGTAATTCTCACTTCAGGTTTTGTAAAAGTTCATTTTTTGTTTTGTTTTTACAAAACATGCTTCAAGTAAACAAAGTGAACCCTGGAAAAAATATGGTAATTCTCACCACGAAATGGTAATTCTCACTTCAGGTTTTGTAAAAGTTCATTTTTTTTTTTTTGGTTTTTACAAAACATGCTTCAAGTAAACAAAGTGAACCCTGGAGAAAATATGGTAATTCTCACTTCACGAAATGGTAATTCTCACTTCAAGAATGGTAATTCTCACTTCGGGTTTTGTAAAAGTTCATTTTTTTTGGGTTTTTACAAAACATGCTTCAAGTAAACAAAGTGAACCCTGGAGAAAAAATGGTAATTCTCACTTCGAAATGGTAATTCTCACTTCACGAATGGTAATTTTCACTTGTGGAATGGTAATTATCGTTGAAAAAATGTTAAGAAGAATATATATATTTGTTAATGTATATATATAATAAGAGAACCAAGTAGCCTAACCTGGTTGGGTTACTTGGTTTTCATGTGGGGGTGGGGTTCGAACCCCACCCCCTACATTTCCAAAAACACATTTTTGATTTTTGACAAAACACCCCACCGCCAAAAAAAAAAAAAAAACCCTCCCACGGGGTGGTGGCCGCCGCCGGGGTGGTGGTGGCGCGGCGGTGGGGCCCACCGTGGGTACTTTCTTTTTTCTTTTTAATTATTTAACAAAGGCAAAATGGTCGTTTTGACGCGACCAAAACCCTTAAAAGTCGCTCTCACAATTCTAAGTCTTTTTGCAAATTCGACGGACTTCTGGGGATTTTACAAATTCATTTGGTATTTAAATGGAATTTTCCCTACAATTTACACACCCAAATATCTTAGTATCCTTATCCGGCTAAGTACTTATAACCCCTGAATTCTTCCTTTACGCGATCTGAATTTGGTGGGTGTGAGATTGATTGAGGCGGAATTGATCCACTGCTAATTCTTGATTCAACAAGTTGATTAGGGTACCTTAGGGTTTCAGATTCAAGAGCTTTAATGTCTGACGTTGAAAATCAAACCTCTTCGAGAAATGGCGGTCGTCTTGATTCAAAGCCTGACAGGGGCCACCGCGACAAGGTGTTCTATTTTTTTTTTTGCCCGGCCTGTTCATGTGAAATAATTCATCATCGCGAACTTTTATTTTCTCTAAAGGGTTTGGTGTGCGTTTTGTTTCAACTTGGGTTGGTTCTCTAATTACATGGTTTTGGTGTTATGTTGCTTTGCTTTGGTGTGCATGATCGCAGCTTAGTGGTACTATTTCGTGTGGGGATGGTTTCCTGTAGAATATTTTCCCCGCCATCATACATCCAGGGACTGGTATTTGGAGAACAAGGGGATCATTAATCATGCCAAGCGGATCAAAGATCTGGGTCGTAGGCAATTTTTAAAATCCATATTGTATGTTGGCTACTGTGGGGTACTTTATTCATATGATACGTCAGGGATACTGCTTGATGCGTTTTTCATGACATATCCGTGTTTATAATTGTATGCCGAAGCATCTTTTTTGCATCCTCAGTGAAAAATGTTAATGATTCAACTATAGAAAGGATATGCTGGGTTTGTATTTGTACATTACAACAAAAGCCTTATTCCACCTCATTAAAAGAAAAATTTTATTTTTGTATAAGAACTATACGAAGTTGATGATTGAAAGTGAAACCACTGAGAAATTGTGATGGACAATGTAGTTCACTGTCTTCTGCAATCTTAATTCCTACCTCTTGAACATTAATTGGCATGGGCAGGTTATAAAATTGGGCATGTTGTAAACGCTTCTCACATATAAGCTCCACAAAATGTTGTCTTGTCATGATTGGACTAGAGGATTCAAGGATTTTTAATTTTTATGACCTGCGGCCGAGAGTTACTTATGACCGAGTTTTGTTCTTTTCTATAACACAAGAGCATGACCAGTTTTGCTGGGATTGAAATTAGAGTTTAATACAAGTGACAAGTTTGTGACTTGAATGACAATGGCTTTTTCACTTTGATGGACCTTTTTTCTGTTTTCACCCCCTCTTCTTTCCATTCTTTTAAAAATCTGCAGTTGTAGTCATAGTGCACTACTTCATGGTAAATGACTTGAAATTTCTAAATTATCTCAGCCCAATTCTCATGGATCTGATCATGAGAGGCGGAGGGTTAGAAAGCGAGATGGAGAGACAAAATCTTATCATGCAAACGATCACAAGGAGTTTAAAAATGGAGGCTTTAGAAGAAAAGGCGGTTATGACAATTATGATCGTCATCAGAACTCTGATTATGACAGGTCACACTGCTCTCAAGCTTTTCACACTATGCAGATTAGCACCTCTCTTATTATAATCTCTTTGCATCCATTCATATATTGAACCCATTATTCCTTTTTCAGGCATCGTGGTCATGTTCGAGATGGAGAAATGAGGCACAGATATGGAAAACGATCAAGTTACAGATCCAAGCGAGAATCTAGATCTCGCTCCAGATCCCCTCCTCTTTCAGAAAGGTACTGGCATTTTACTTCTCAATGTGCCTATTACTATCTTGGGATATGAACCATCTTCCTGACTGTCTATATTTCACAAAGAAGAAAAAACTCTGACTGTCTTTAAAATTTTTATTTTTAAACCCATTGGCAATTTGGTACTCAAAGAATTTGAACTTCTAGCAATACATTAACCTGCCAATTATTCACCCACTGACCTTCTCCCTCTATCTTTCCCTTATTTATGTAAGGGTACTTGGAGTTTACCATAGTTAGGATCTTAACTACTTTAACCAACCAACTAATTGACTCTTCCATTCTCTTGCTTCTTCCATTTTATCTTCTAACTGCTTTTGCTTGTTAGTTTCCTTATTAATTGCCTTTATATCCCATTTCATGTTCGTTCATTAGAAGTCAGTGATTGACTTTAGTTTTCATAATTAATCCTCTGCATTTTTTATTCTCTTTATTAAAAGTATTTATGTCATCTGTTTTGCAGCCTTTTTATTTTTATATAATTCTTGAACTGGCTAAATTATGACCATAATGTATCTTATGCAGCACAACTAGAGTTGCCTCTTTTTTTTTTTTTTTTTTTTTTTTTTTTTTTTTTTAAAAAATTTACCTTTTTATCAATAAAAAAAGGAGCGGGCTAGAATATTGTAATATTCCCAAACCCAGTCATATAAATCTCATATAATTGAGATGGTGAAATTGATGGAGATGTTAATCACATAATTCAAGATGGATGGTATAAATGGAGAAAACTACTGGAGTTATTTGTGATCAGAAAGTACCTAATAAGGTAAAAGAGAAGTTTTATCGCACTGCTATTAGGCCAACAATGCTATATGGTAGTGAGTGTTGGTGTTTTAAAGGGACAACATGAAATGGGGGTAGCTAGATGGGATGTGTGATCATACAAGAAAAAGCAAGATTCGTAATACTCATACGCGTGAACAAGTTGGAGTGGCCGCTATTGAAGAAAAAATGAAAGGAAGTCGTTTGAGGTGGTTTGGACATGTTCAACAAAGGCCATTGAGTGCTTCGGTAAGGAGAGTTGATCAAGTAGTATGGACTCCTATAAAACGAGGTCCATGAAGGCCGAAGCGAACGCTCAATGAGGTCATAGAGAGGGATCTTTTGGTTAATAATATATCTAAAGATAAGGTTTTTGATGTCGTGCGATCTATGTAACTGACCCCATCTAGTGATTTAAGGCTATGTTGTTGTTGTTGGAAGAAAGGAAATGAATATGTTGGTTGGTGCCTTTAAAGAACCAAAGATATAAAGCTTGCGCCCACCTTTGATAATTCAGATTCTTAAAGCACTGTTGTATAATGCCCCTGACAATTTGATTTCTAGTTTATAAGTTATTTTTGTGCCCATTTTTGAGCAATTTATCTGATGCCTGCTGTTTATATGATCTCATGCTTTGCTGTTCAATGTATCTAATATATTGTCTAATTTTAATTTAGTAAATTTTTTATTTGCTGTTGTCTTTAATTTGTTTCCATAGTCGTGTTAACCCATATATCTTCTGGTGCTTCTAACTGGCTTTGCAGCAAAAGGATAAGTGGTTTTGACATGGCACCACCGTCTGCTGCTGGAGTACCTGTTGCTGCTGGTTTGTACCTAATGCTGTAATTTCATCACAATTATGAATTCCTGTTTTGTTTAATTTTGTGTGAATTGTTCATGTTTTCATTTGCAAAAATAGTTGCAAAGTGTTATCGTTGATATTTCCTGTTCATTTTTTAAATAAAATCTACCAATGAGACTAAGAACCGTTCTTGTGTTGTTTGGCTGTTGTGTGTGGTTATGTATTTCTGGATAATATTTATGGTTGGGTAAGAAGGCAATGTTGGGCTGCATGTGCTATCAGCATACACCATGTAGCATATTCAATGGACGGCCTTTGCATTCGGTAGCTGGACCTTTCACCTTCAACCGGTAAAAGTTGCCAATTGGTAGACATATTATTCCAGCATCCGCAGTGATTGAACTCATTTCTGAATTTTTATAATTTTGATGCTATGTATTAGGTATGATAAATTTTCTTTTGGCTTCATTTGTTGTGAAGAGATTGGTGCTTTTAGGCCTCTTCTTTGTTTGATCTAGGGACTAAATACAAGACATGCAATATTTTACTGTAGAACTTATTTTTTGTTTATTGTTGTATTCTTAAAGTTGACAGTGCAGGGCAAATCTCGGGGATCACTCATCCAGTAACTCTGCAAAATGTGCCATCATTTGGGACGTCACAGGTGATGTTTCATTATTTGTGTCATGAAAGTATCTTCATCTGCTTGTAAATGGAATTAATCAGTTTTAGATTATCACAGGTTGGAGCATTTTCCATGATGTCAGTTCAACCTATGATGCAGCAGGTTGTGTACCTCTGAATATATTTGTGTGTGTGTTTAGACTTTTACATGTTATAATTCCTATTGTCTCTACAGGCTACAAGGCATGCACGACGAGTTTATGTTGGTGGGCTTCCCCCTTTTACTAACGAACAGGTTCTTTCACTCTTTCTGTTCTTTTTCTCCTCTGATTACTGTGGATTTCGTAGTTGGCGTTTGACAATTCTTATGTAACCCTCTGTCCATAGAACTTGTATTTCAAGTGAGGAACGTGAGATGCACTGCCTGCCCATGTAGTAGGGCCATAATGTTCAGCCCACACATGTTGTGTACTGTTCTTTAAGGCATGTTTTAGTAGGTTTAAGTCCTATGATACGTAGCTGAGTTAGCCCCGTTTATAACGTAGGGTTTTGGGAAGTGAGATTTGAATAAGTGCAAAGCTTAAGCACCCTGTTATATCTAAAAGTTTCAAGTTTACTTGGTAATTCATTAACTGGTACAGCATAATTGGGTTGTCAAGCATGTAACAACTCAAATACAATCAAGAAACTCTAACCATGCTGTTGAAAGAATTAGGACTGACCTTTTTCAGAGAAGGTCCAACTTTTGATGAAACAGTAAAACTATTAAATTTGTGCTAGACTGATATCTTTGACGAGGATTGACTTCTAGTTCTTATTGTTATAGTTTACCTACATTGAAATGATGATTTTTGCACCACATTTATTTCACATACTCTTATGAGGTAAATGCCTTTGAAGATATATAGATTGATTAAAAGAATTTCAAATTTAGGACCTTCATAATTGTTTAAAAAAAATTATATGTCTATATTGAAAAGCATCTTCACTGTTCGTAATAAAACTTTTTCATACTGATTGCAAAGTTTGATATATATATATCCTGTGATCCTTTCAAATATTGCCTTGAAAAGTGAAGGATTCATTGCAATAATATGAAGATAATAATATCAAGGGCAAAGTTGTCATTATCAAGATCTTATCTGAACTTGGTTTGTGTGTTAAAAGATCGGGGATCTAAGGTTCTATCTTTCAAGGAATATAATGATTGAGAATGTAAATATGATTATATTGATCAGAAATGAACATAATCAATATAAATCAGTGTCATATTATAGCAAATTGGGCTGTTCTTAAGTCATGAACAGTGTGGAAAGGGATTCGTGTATGAGAAAAGTTGTCCAATTGTTCTTCTTTTGTATTTATGTTATGACTTTGTTGAAGCAAGCATCCATGGCTGTAGTTTTGAGTGGAGGACTATGCTTGTTATATTTTATGCATGCTTCTTGATGAACGCAGCTGAACTAGATTCCAGTTTGTCTAATCTAAGAGTTGTTACATGTGCTTTTGACGCACTTTTGATGTTCCTTTATTTTTGAAACAGGCAGTTGCAGCATTCTTCAGTCATGTTATGGCAGCTATTGGAGGGAATTCTGCTGGTGCAGGTCCATATACATATCATTTTATTTACTTGGTTATTATATTAGCAATTCATATGCTTGCATATTTACATCCATTTTTAACCATACATTTCTTTTTCAATATTGACTTGTAGGTGATTCTGTTGTCAATGTTTATATTAATCATGAGAAGAAATTTGCCTTTGTGGAGATGAGAACTGTTGAAGAAGCTAGCAATGCAATGGCATTAGATGGAATCATATTTGAGGCAAGTATTCCCAATTTATACTTTGGTAATGTTAGCTGATTTTTGAAATCTTTTATTGCTTAGCCTTTGTTGACTGTGCTACCTAGGAATTAAAATATCTGAAATCTCCTGAATTCTAGCATTTGTACAAGAAATTTAGATTAATACTCCTCTTTATATTCAGGGAGTTGCTGTGAGGGTCCGTAGGCCCACAGACTATAATCCTTCAGTCGCTGCTGCTCTAGGTCCGAGCCAACCAAGTCCAAACCTCAATTTATCTGCTGTTGGGCTTGTTGCAGGGTATGCAGGCTATGAACTTGACCATGTTTATCTTTGATTTCATGAACATATGTTTTTGTAATATTTGAATTCTTTTGCCAGTGCAATTGGTGGAACTGAGGGACCTGATCGCATCTTTGTCGGTGGGCTACCATACTACTTTACTGAAGAACAAATAAAAGAATTACTCCAAGCTTTTGGGTAAGGTTACCAAGCATTTTTATCCTCGGTTTTGTTATGCATGAAGATTGCTTTCTTTTGCAAACATAAACGTGAAATTATGTCATATAATGATGGCCTGCGACCTATTGCAGACCTCTCAGAGCATTTGATCTAGTTAGAGATAAAGACACAGGAAATTCTAAAGGATATGGTTTTTGCTTCTATCAGGTGACGAAAATGCAAAAGTTAAACCTGTGGATCTGTTTTGTGTGTAGTTCTTGCAACATATATTGTTTTGCTTATATACAGTTCATGCTGTGGTTATATCATTGTGTGATGTAAATACATTACCTGTATGTTTCTTGTTAAATTTAGTTGACTATATTCCTGGCAGGATCCAGCTGTAACGGACATTGCTTGTGCCTCTCTGAATGGCCTTAAAATGGGTGACAAAACACTGACTGTTCGGCGTGCCACAGTCAGGTTGGTCTTTTCATTGAATGATTCTGGAATTAGTTTTACTTGTGCTTTATCTCTTGTCTGATTTTTTCTTTTTAATACTCTTGCATATCATTTTGGCAGTGTTTCCAGTTCTATCTTTTGTATGTTATCAAGCTAAGTAATACTAGAACATGGATGTGGGACACCCTGAAGTGGTATAGAAGTGAGAAATTTAGAATCAGAGGAAAGGAAATTGTAAGGGAGATGGAGCTCATTATTTGATATTAGACTTAATACTTGTTTTCATTAACACCTTTTTAAGTGGCAAACCAAAGGAATTTCTAATTTTGTCAGCTAAAGAAACCTTACACTGAATAATGGTCCTTTAAACAGAAAACTCAAGTGAAATCTTATATAAAACCCTGACTATGTTTAATCTCTAAGAATTAAATTCAACTCCTTTTTATTAGCTAAAGAAATTATTTGCCAAATAATGTTCATCTAACAGGAAACTGAGGTCTATTTGAAAACCATATTCATGCTAAATATGTGTTACTAGACTTCTGAATACTTTATAACTGGTTTCCATTGAGAAGATTTATTGAAATGGTCTTGTTGGGCAGCGTACAGTCTAAAACGGAACAGGACAATATCCTTGCACAGGCACAACAGCGTATTGCTATTCAGGTGAAGCAAGTGCACATGCTTTTATATGTTTTTCTTGGCTTATTTTGTGTTCTTAATTGTTTACTTGCTTTTACTTTTGACAGAAAATAGCCATGGAAGCTGGCGGGCTAAATATTCCAGGAGTGGAAAGCACATTAACCAAGCTTAATGAAAATGCTACCAAAGTTTTATGCTTAACTGAGGTAAATTTGCTTTCTTCTGTATGCTGAATTTGTTATCCCTAAATACCAGATTTGAGGTTTTCCTCGTTGTTTTTTATTCCCTGTTTATGAAGTTTGGCTGTTGGTAGTTAAATTTGATTGATTGCTATGCTTGGCTTTCTTGAAAAAGGCCATTACAGTGGATCAACTACAGGATGATGAAGAGTACGGAGAAATATTGGAAGACATGCGGGATGAATGCTGCAAATTTGGTATGCATGTTGCTGACACCTGTTGTGCGTTGGGTTTGGTGGATATAGTTAAATTCTCAGGGTATATATAAATATGGTTGTCTGTCTAAATACATTTTTCCAAGTATGATGTGGTAATTTTTCTATAGGGTTAAGGTGGAAATTTGCTTCGGAAGTCCTCACCGAGGAGCAATGTTGCTTTGGAAGTTTTTTGAGATTCAATGTTGTCCCGGAAGTGTTAAAATGGAGCAATATTGCCTTTTACTATTAAAATATTAACGGTCAACATTAGTTTTTTAACTGTATAGGGCAATATTGCTACGTTTTTAAACTTTCAGGGTGATATTGAACCTGAAAAAACTTCAATGGCAACATTGCTGTTTGGCAAAAACTTTCAGAGCAAATTTGCACATTAACTTGTGGCTGGATCTAATTTTGCTAGCATGTTTTGGGGAAATTTTTTTCAAATCATTCTTCACAAAAAATATTTTATTTTTAAGAGTTAATATAATCTTTTGTCTCTCAAGTTTGTCCTCTTTTTGGTTTTGTTTCTTCAAGTTTCATTTCTTTTAAAACATTGGTTCCTATAACTCAATAAAAATCTGGACAATTTTGCCTCAAAGGGACCAAAACATATGGTTTGAAGATTGAAGGACCAAAACCAAAATGAAGACAAACTCGAAGAACTAAAGATTATATTAAACCTATTTTTAATAAAGAAATAAATTTGTGTCTTTTTAGACATCATTCTTTAGAATAGTTGACATTTGGTTAAACTTGTGACCCGAGAAAAAAATTGATGCACAAATCTGTTTTTGTCTCATTGCCTAACGACAAAACAAAGCTCTTCTGGCCCAACAAACAAAAGCAGCTCTGGCCTCTCAGGAGGTGTATGAAACCAAACAAGCATGAGATAAAAAAGAAGACTGCATTGCATATAGCTTTTCAATTTAATTTCTGATACATGGTCATTTTAGTTATTATGTGAACGATGATGCTCGACTCCCATGTAAACCACAAGGAACCCCATGCTTATTATGACTAAATTGCTGAATTTTTAGTGTGTATGCATGTTTGTTGATTCCCTGGTTAATATACTTTCCTTTACATGGTTGGGTTGGATAGGGACCTTGATAAATGTTGTTATCCCGCGTCCAAAAGACGGCACCGACGAGGCTTCCCCGGGAGTTGGAAAGGTACATGCATAATTGAATCTGATTTATTGTTCGATTAGGGGCTAACATGGACAAACATTTGATTTTACCTTCGGGGGCTTAAGTTTTTCTGATTCATTAGTTCATATCATATGTGGATCTTGCTATCTGATCTTATTACTCTGATAACTATAATGATGCTTTTCATTTTAAGGGTTTGAAATATTGACCGCAATCGTTTGATTTTGTTGTTGGTTTTTTTTCCCCTTGCAGGTGTTCTTGGAATATGCTGATACTAGTGCAAGTTTGGCCGCAAGAAATGCACTAAATGGGAGGAAATTTGGTGGCAATGTTGTGAGCGCCTTCTATTATTCTGAAGAAAAATATTATAGCATGGAGTATGATGATGTATAAGTAAACAAAGGTTGTCTCTATTACTGTAATTTAGCTATGTTTCTAAACACAAGTCATATTATGAGCAGTAATTACTGGATAATTCAATTTGGCATTGTTTTATTTTAAAAAGGGAAAATTTATCTTCATTGTATGTGTTTTTTGTTTTTAAATTTTTTAATCCCCATGGCTTATAATCTTATCTGTATAAAAGTAGGGCAATAAGTGACTCCTAGCAGGCTCAAAAGATTAAAATAAGAAGAAGAAAGATAAAGATAATAATTATAGGCGATTCTGAAATATAGATAATGAAAAAAGTAGTTATACAATATATTTTGTAAATTAATAATGAATGAGGTAGATATAAAATATTAAATAAAAATTTAATTTAATATTTTGATTATTCTATTTGAGATCTTTAAAAGGAAAAAATATAATACTATAATTATAAATATAAATGTCAAATTTAGGAGAACTAATCAAAACAAATAATACATATTTCAAGAAATTAATTACGACTTTTTATAAGTAGAGAAAAAAAAAACATTTCTCTAACTCACTTCAGTAAAAAGATAGGCTCAAAACACTAAAATAAAAATAATAAGATAATAATAAGAGTCAGTTATAAAAAATAGATAATGTGGAAGATATTTTATAAATTAATAAAGATATAAAATATTAAGTAAATATTTAATTTAATATTTTAATTATTTCCTTTAAGATCTTTAAAAGGAAAGAATATAATATAATAATTATAAATATAAATATGTGCAAATGTTTAAATTTAAGGGATCAAATCAATAGAAAAATAGGGATTCCAAAAAATTAATTACTTATTTTTATACAAAATAGTTTTAAGTATATTATATACATGATGTTGAGAAATGAAAATCAAAATTGTTTTAGCATCACTTTATATGGGTCATAGTGTATTCCATATTACAAAATATTATTTTAAATCTAAGTAATTTTTTACATACATCAATAAATATCCCATCGCGCGGCCAAGTGGCAAATTTTTCCACAACCTGGACTTTTTTGTTAGCATGAGGATAATGTGAAGAAGTAAAGGCCCAAGACTTTTTAGTTGAAAGAGTCTTATCAGCAATTTATTCATAATTTAATCCTAAATGGTCATTTGAATGGCTTGCTTCTGGATTTTCTTCTTTACAAAAAAAGTGATTTAACATCACACCTTCCTCAATGTTGCTCCATCCAAACTTATCCATCAATATTTTTCTGGCCACCAACCAATACCATCATTCTATGAAATTTGATCTACTTTTTTTTTCTTAAAAAAATAATAATAATAATTGTCAACTGTGAAGTGAACATTGATCTTTACAAGACTAAGCTATGAATAATTTTTAATTTAATAATTTAAAACTAAATTTGAAAGTGGTGGATTCTTTTTTAGAAGCTTGGACAGCTTGCTAGTATGATTTGACACATGAGAAATAAAGTCTTTGACACAATTGATTATCCCTATCAATTTATGATTATTTTACTACTAATATAATCTCATTTACATTTTTTTATTTTGTTAGATCATAATCTCATCTACATTTATTATTTCTCTCTTCTATTGAGATTTTAATCTAACGGTGAAAAAAATGATAGTGATAATATTTTATCCCATAAATAAATAATATTTTTACTTCAAAATAGAAAAATAAATAAATGATTTGTTTTGTTTTCAGATCTGAGACCATTTAAAAGAAGTGTGTACTACAGACCAAATCTGGGAGCACATTATATTACTAAAAAATCAACCCCTCTCATCTCAACACCAAAGTGGTCATTATAAAAATCGTTCTTTCTGAATAATATAAGTGAATAGAGAATAATAAGTGAAAAATATGAATTAATTCAAAAAAAATATATCTAATAAAAAGATCTCGTGTTCAAACATACGATCATTGTAAAATAATTCCTATTTATTTTTCAAAAATACTTATTCTTTACTTGAAGATTCTTATCCATTTGTAAAAGATAGCTTTCTCTGTTTTGTTGTAATTGCCAAAAACAGTTTTTCAAAAAGATACCTCTGAAGCACTAAAAAAAGCATTTGGAGCAACACGCATTTAGATCGAATGGTAAGGTATTCATTCTCAGTTCCTCAGTTCAAAGCTTTGAATGGTATGTGGCATTGATAGCTCTTCCCTCCCACTAAAAAAACTGATTCAGGAAGGAATCCAGATTAGTGTGGTCCCAATACATTCTTGAATGGATATGGAAAAAAAATAAAAATAGAGTTTGAGGACCAACATCCAGTTGGATCAAGTGGTACGGTACTCATTCTCAAGTCCTCATTTCAAAACTATAAATGATATATGGTATTGATAGCTCTTCCCTCTCACCAAAATGAACGGTTCAGGATGAATCCAAATTAGTCTAGGTTAGTAAATCCTCCTAGGATGGATATGGAAAAAAAATAAAAATAAAAAAAGAGTTTGAGCAACGCGCTTTTCGGTGTCAACTGACAAAAGAATAATTTGCTGAGTCAGATGATCGTGTTGTGGATAAGATTGGGCGACATTTTCTATGTTAGTTTCCAACCTCCTGACCATTTACCCGTTACCCCACGCCCAAACTACCTCCACGTCAGCACATCACGTGAGCCTCACATGACAACACATTTACAGTGTTATTACATTGCACGCGTCTTTTGTTATTGATTTTCTATTTCTGGGATAAACCTTCCACATCGACACACACGCAGCAAATAGCCAACACAACCCACTTCAAAGAGACGATCCCTTCCCCTCTATCTATATATTTAGCCCTCCAGCAACCTCTTCTAACATCAACCTCCGTTTTCACTGCCTACTTTCATTCCTTCGTCTCCTCGATTTTCTATTTGATTTGATTCTGTTTCATTCTGGTATGTGTGTGTCTCTCTCTTTATATCTTTTCGATTTCGTAGACATTGTGTTCATATTATTGTATTGTGCATCATTCACACCACAAACACGCGTTTTTGAACACTTGGAGATTTCATGGTATTAGTGCAGATAATTGGTGTACTGATACTGGTTCATTTCTTGTTAAAGGTGTATACTTTTCTTGGTAAAAAGAAGGCGAGATTGTTGTTGGAATCTGAAGAAGAAGAAGAAGCTAATCAAGAGTTGAAAGCGACAATGTTGGGGATTTTCAAGGAGAGTTTGGTGAACCCACCACAGGAGCTGAAGAGCCCTGCTTCTTTGAATTCAGCCTCAAGGCCTAAACTTCCTCATGACATCTTGAATCATTTCATTTCCTCCAATCCCACCTCTGCTTTCTCCATGAGCTTTGGGATGGATGCTTTGTTAGCTTATTCCCCTTCATCTCCAAACAGGTATGTGATACAATGTGGGTTACTTTAAGGTTTTGAAATGGCCTCCTTTTGCTTAAATCATCTATGTCTTTGAAGTTCCAGTCAGATCTCTGGGAATTGATCCCATGTAGGTAAATTCCAGTTCCCTGTGAGATTCTGAGCATTACTGCTTTTGAATCAGATCCAACTTAAAATGATTGAAAGTTTTGATTTTGAATCGACCCCATTTGGTAAATTACTTATGGGATTGAGTGCATTTGAAGTTAAAGTCAGTTTGTTAAATTCCTTAAATTCCTTATGTGATCAGAGCATATGAAGTTAGTGGATCTGTGAATTTATAACAAGACTATGTAATTGGTTTATTATTATGAGTAACTGATTACTGAGTTCAGTAACTGATTACTGAGTTCAATAGCTGATGATGAAAAAATTGTGACAGGATGTTCTGTAGTTTGGATGACATATACTGTACTTTCATGGGGAGTTTGAACAATTTGAGCAGCCTGATCAAGCAGTATGGCCTTTCAAAGGGAACAAATGAGGCCATGTTCATCATAGAAGCTTACAGGACACTACGTGACAGAGGTCCATACCCAGCTGATCAAGTTCTGAAAGAGCTTGAAGGCAGTTTTGGATTTGTGATCTATGATCATAAGAACAAAGCTCTTTTTGTTGCCCGGGTAAAGAAAAATTCTTGTGTCCCTCCTGATTTTGTACTGTGCAAGCTTGTTTTGATCCTTCCACTAATAAATCAATTTCCACATTCTGGTTTTTGCTGAACAGGGTTCTGATGAAAGGATTGGACTCTTCTGGGGTTTTGCAGCTGATGGTTCTGTTGTTATTTCTGAAGACTTGGATCTAATTAAAGCAAGTTGTGCTAAATCTTATGCACCATTTCCCACTGGTATGAAAATTTCTGGGTGTTCTTTTTTCTCATGCAAGCATATGGGTTTCTTATATAACTGTAGTTTTTTATCTGAGATTTTGATGTTGGAAATTTGGTGAAATTGTAGGGTGCATGTTTCACAGTGAGCATGGCCTATGGAGCTTTGAGCATCCAAGAATGAAGATGAAGGCAATGCCTAGGATTGATAGTGAAGGGATAATGTGTGGGGCCAACTTTAATGTTGATTCTCAATCAAGGGTCCCTACGATTCCACGTGTTGGAAGTGAAGCCAATTGGGCTTCTTGGGGTTCACAGGCCTGATTAATTTAACCTGCACTTGATTGTCTAGGGTCCCATTTAGAATAAGAGAAAAATGAGTTTTTTTTTTTTTCTCTTCAAAAAAAGGGCCCATTGGGACACTTGATCTGATTGCCTTGATATTTGTTTTGCTTTTCTGAATGTATATTTGTTCATGCTTCTTAATGTTATCTGACTTTGTCGTTCGCTACACGAATGTAATAAAATTTCCATTCTATATATTCTATTTTTAATTTATAGAAAAGTGTATTAAAAAAAAAAAAAAAAAAGTGCAAAATGAGGGGAAGCAGAAACCTCCACTCAGTATTGAACCCTCTCAAATGAACTAGTTCCCCTGCTCATTCAAAGAGAGCTTGTCTCATCTGAACCATTTAATTTTTTTCACAGTTGATTTTTAAATGAAAAAAATATATATTATTTTTTTTAAAAAAAAATATTAGTTGAGAGATTATCTTTATTTTAGATTTTTTACCCATTAAATTTTTTAAGAAAAAAGTTTTTTTAAAAAATTTGTACTGTCTTCATCTCATCTGAACAGTAATGAGATAATCTCTCCTTACTCATCTCCCATCCTTGATGAGTAGAAACACTATTGAATCGTGTATATAATGGGTTCTTGCCTTCTTGGTTATCACTTAAGAGTGCATTCTTCACATGGGTTGATGTATTTGGGGCATTACGCTTGATGTGCATTTCAACGAAATCAAAACAAATGGTTTTAGAAAAGAAAAGAAGAAGAAGAAGAAAAAAAAAGGAAACAGTTTCTTATAGAAAGAAAATAAAAACTATACCCTTCCACTTCTTGGGCATTAATAGACTTTGGCCTACTGAATATTGACCAGGGTGGTTTGAAGGTCACTTGCATATTGTTTTGAACTAAAATCAAAATACAAAACTCTCTTTCCTCTTAAATTAGGAGTTAAAAAAGGATAACAACATTGGAAAAAAAAAATCAATTGGAATTCTAAAGTAATTGGAATCCTGTAAATGTGACTTGACAAGGAAAAGTGATAAGAAGATATAACACAATACAGCTTGACTTGGTGTAGCCTAGTTCAGGTGATGCAAATATTACAGACATGACACACAACTGAATTTCTGTACCCATTTTCTTTTTCAAAAAAAAAAAAAATGAAAATGTTTTGACACTACTAATTTCAAAGCAAATTGTTTAGGTAAGGTTCACAAGAAGCCGGTTATGGCGAGTAAGAAATTCTGCAAGTTAAGTAATTAGGTGTGCGATTTCTATACACCTTATTATAGACAACTTTATAACACTATATAAGATACCCAATTCTGATTCTAATTTGAGTTGTACGTTTCATGTATAATGTTCCAACATTTTTGTCATAGTCTGCAAATAGCATTACCTTCATAAATTTATATGGCCATGATGTATAGCAAATAGACATAGCAATATTTTCCTAATTACTTGAGAAACATTTCAGGCTTTTAGTACCTGCCTTTGTAATTTTTTTTTTTTAAAAAAATTTTGATGTAAAAATTTACTGTTAAATTTTGCCATAATATAGTCAAGCTTCAATCTCACAGTAAAAAATGATTGTGATGTACACATCCACCAAGGGAAGAGTAAAGTTCAATGATAACAAAGCTACATTATCCAACAAAATCGAGTTCTGTGCCTCCTCAATGACAAAAAAATACTTCTTTTGCCATAATATAGTCAAGCTTCAATCTCACAGTAAAAAATGATTGTGATGTACACATCCACCAAGGGAAGAGTAAAGTTCAATGATAACAAAGCTACATTATCCAACAAAATCGAGTTCTGTGCCTCCTCAATGACAAACCACCAACTGCTCCAATAAATTACAGAGCATTTGACCAGTGAAGTTTTAGATTAGGGCTCCTAGAATATACATTGGACTTAACTAATAATCTAAAAGCCTAGAGGCATCAGAGATTCCGAGCAAGAGTTTGTGGGTACTTCGATCAACCTCATTATAGACCCATCAACAATGCAAAATCATGACTAGTGGACAGAACCAGATCAATCCTCAGGAAGATGGTAGCGTCAAGTATCAAATTCTGAGAGTTTGTTCAGTAGACCACCTTAACGAAAGATAAGTAAACCACTTACTCTTTAATGAAACCAACTCCTGGTATATCTTTAAATGTCTATTTATCATCAATTTAGTCTGCTTGTGATTAATAGGCCGGCTCTACATACTACCAGCTTTGCTTCTTCGGCCCAAGTTGGTTGTACTAACCACAAAGTTCAATCCATTTCCACAAAAATCTGCAAAACGTCGCAAGTAACAAAGTTGTAAACATCATCAAATGAGGTCTAAAAGAAAGCACCGCATTTGCTAGGTTGTTTATGAGATATAGAATCAATGCCTACAATAACGAACCTCTACATCAGGCAAAGGTTCATATGATTTCTTCTCCCTTGTGTCAAACACCGTAATGCCTGTAATTCTCTGGATTCCAGGTATAGTGGCAATGAGATTCTGCATAAATAACAAAGTTGTGAATATTATCAAACAACAAATATGCCTCATTCTTATATGCTCTAAGAGCAACCATTACTGTGTATTTACTTTTACAACCTTGAAAGTTCAGAGGCTTAGATAATTTATGGACAAAAACTATAAATTTTAATATCATAACAGGAAACTGCACTTACTGGTGTTGAAAGAGCTTCTTTTTAGCCCCCCCCCCCCAAAAAAAAAAAAAAAAAAAAAAAAAAACCACAAACACACACACGGAAAAAAAAAAAATATATATATATATATATATATAGACCATCATTATTGACATAATATCAGGACAACATGATTGACACAACAAAAGTTATAGGATGATATGCCCTGATCATTATGTAGCTTGGTATTAATTAACGATCAGGCAAACGGTTGCACTTATTCTTTTATCCAGAGAAATGAGGGAAGAGCTGCATAGTTGCTCAAAAGTATCCACTACAACAGGTATCTAAGAGTTCTAAAAGCAGCACAACTGTAAAATTTCACATACCAGTGGGAAATTTGTGGAGCCCAATGCATCAACCTGTGATAAGATCTGCACATATGCTTCGAATTAGCAAATTGACGTTAATTTCAACCAACATTCACACAAACAAACATATAAATTGAACTAAGATTACTAACTTTCAGAAAATTTTCATTGAGCCCACTTGTTTTTGAAGGTCCATACGAAACATATTTTCCTCATGAAGTGAGCAATTTCATGATATATTTGCAATGATAGTAATAAAGATATGCATAATGGAAATTTAAGCTTTAACCACGGTTATATGTGGAAAATCCAGGATAGAACACACAGTGAAGCTAATGGAATCCACACAACTGCATTACCATTGATTGAAGGCCATTAATCATAATTGCTTTATCCCCATGCAAACCATTTTGGGACAATGAAACTTCAAACGGGCCCAGCTCTCTGTCTGTATGGTTTGTAAGGTTCAAATTTAGCTGCAAGTAACAGGTAATCAACTTTTTAGCTTCTAAATTTATTACTTTTAGTAGCACAATCTCACTATTAAATAAAAACGAATTAAAACCAGAAAAAAGGCTATCCCTAAGAGAATATATTGTAGTCTTAAAATATGTACCAATAACTGCTAATTAGAATATAAAATGTACAAGATAAAAACAGAGAATATAGTAAGTAATATAAAGGGAAGACCAGGGGATACCACAAAGGGTCTTTGAAGGCTAACAGTAGACGGCATCTCCATAATTTGCAACTCAATCTCCTTCTTTGTTATAGGCTGCAAATAAATACATCCTGACAATAAGACATCCATCTGAAGCGCATTCACAAGTCACATGTAACATGCTTGCAAAAAAAAGTGGTGCATGTCAAAACCACAGTTATAATTCAGAAAATTGGGTGCAACGCTACCATATGTTTTTATCATATTGGCCCCATCACACACACACACACATGACACACACACAAAATTCAGATGAGATGTTTTTCAGAAACAAAAAAGTCCAGCCATCAACTTTTCGCAAGTTGGAATGAATAATTTGAACAACTAATGCATTAATAGAATATCATTATGGAAGGGAAAAAGCACATACAGTCCCCAGTATCTGCTGCGTCTGTAGGCGACCAGGTTCACCCATATTTGTTCTCCATGTTATCTGGAGTTTACCAAGAACATTACTTCCTTCAACTTTGGCTGATGCAGAACCAGGTGAAGACATTTTTAATTGATAAAGATAATTGTGAATTCCACCACCAGATCTGATTAGTATTGATGGCTTAAATGTCTCCCTGCAAATTTAGTTTACCTCATGATTGGCAATGAGAGTTCACACATTGGGTAAAAATAATAGCCAATTCTTTCAATTAGGGAAATAGATGCTTAATTCTAAATGGTATACATAGCAGACCTTGCTGAACGCTCTTTCTCAGAATGGTGCTCATCACCTTTAAGTATTGTTGCATTCCAATGCTGAGCAGGTTCAAAATCAACTTGGTCCATGAAAAGGTTTGATTTTGTATGGTTTTCAATACAAGCTTCCAAAAAAGTAGTTTCCTGAGAAATATCTTTGAAACATAAATTACAGATGGTCGCATCACAGTGCAAGAATTTACTTATGCATGAGCTTAAGCCCAAAACCTAAAAATCCTATTGAGCTTTCACCCAAGCAGATATATGCCCAATAAACCTTCAATATACAGTTCTTTCCTCCACTTTTTTATTGACCCAAGAAACCCTAACCTTTAGTGTACCATGAATTTAATCAAATCCTCACATACCTTGACAACCCGGACCTGCAAAAAGTTTTCATCAAGCAAATAAGTAATAATATAAAATACTCTTTAAATTGTGAACATAATTTCATTCACATTCATGAGTATTGTCAGAAATGGATTTATAAGGAAAGGGAGTGATACCTTGGTCCTGACCGAAAGGGGATTAGCAACTACGAACTTGAAAAACTGGGGTAAATATTTACGCTCGCCATCACCATCATTGTACAGTGCAGTGCAGACCAGCCTAAGTTGAGTGTAAGGTCAAATTAACAAAACCAAAAGCAACTAGAAGCATAGCATTGTCCCACACAGTTGCATGCTACCATGCAAATGGAGACATGGGGGTATTACTAGTGAGATACCACTTACGTGTGAGGTCCAAGCTCTTTCACGTCATGTTCCACAATAAAATCATAACGCCCACCAGAACGTATTGACTCGACAGGTGATTTGGTTGTATCTAAAAGAAGTATTCTCTGCTTCTCTGTTTGAATTTCAGCCTGCAATAAGTGAGCTTTTGAATAACTGAAAAGATAAATTTATTTAAGAAAAAACTCAACTAGTGGAGACAGATAAAGGTAAAGGATACTTCTGTCCAGCTTCTTGTACAACACAAATAACTAAACATTTACAGCGCACAACTTCACTTTCTTTTTTCTTTTCTTTTTTGTTTTTTTTTGGGGGGGGGGTGTAATGAACATGTCCCACATCGGGGAGCCAAGCTCTTAGAGTAAGGTTTATAAGTCCATTGGGTTCTCTCTCCTCCTAGGCTAGCTTTTGGGGTTGGGCTCTCCCTTTGGGCTTGTGTTCACTACATTGGTGCTTTCATTGAGAGTCGATGTTTCGGAAAGGGCTACCCACGGAGGGTTCTGACCGGCTAGAGGCCGAGTGAAGTGCCGTGGAGTGGAGCCGCCGAGGACGTCGGCTCTTGAGGGAGTGACTATGTTATGAGTCCCACATCGGGGAGCCAAGCTCTTAGAGTAAGGTTTATAAGTCCATTGGGTTCTCTCTCCTCCTAGGCTAGCTTTTGGGGTTGGGCTCTCCTTTGGACTTGTGTTCATTACATTGGTGCTTTCATTGAGAGCCCATGTTCACGGAAAGGGCTACCCACGGAGGGTTTTGAGTCTGACCGGATAGGCTGAGTGAAGTGTCGTGGAGTGGAGCCGCCGGGGACGTCGGCTCTTGAGGGGATGACTATGTTATGAGTCCCACATCGGGGAGCCAAGCTCTTAGAGTAAGGTTTATAAGTCCATTGGGTTCTCTCTCCTCCTAGGCTAGCTTTTGGGGTTGGCCTCTCCCTTTGGGCTTGTGTTCATTACCGGGGGGGGGGGGGGGGATAATTGGGGACTGAAATGCTTATGAACTAGAAGGCTAAACAACATCTTTTGTGCGCGTAATCTTTCATAGCGAAATGCCAGAATCCGTCATTGATCACATTATATCGAAGACTACTTCAATTTAGCAATACTTCTTTGAAACATCAGTCTTCATTCATAAAACATGATATTATAGCCATGACCGATTTGGAGCCTTTTCCACATAAATGCGTGATGAAGAAAAGATCACATGACGCACCTTGATTATAACATCTCTGACTTCGAAACTGGAGCTATTGTTAATACTAATGTAACTACAGAAAGTCTCTCCCAGATAAATGGCTCTGCACCACCCCAGATTCATTGTTTCACCAATCAAGTGAATAAAAAGTTGAAAATGAACAAAGAGTAAAGGATAGAAATGCGATACCCAAAAGACTGTGGGAGCACAAGGAGGCCAGAGAGTCCCATAGCATCGAAGCAATGATGAAGAATGAACCTGCCGCGATAATTGGGATCGGAGCTACCATGATCAGCAACATGGGCATCGCTGCCGATAAGGCGTGGGACATTTTCGGCGGCGACGGGGTCATCTAAGAGGTCCTCGCCGATTAGGAGGTCGGCGGGGTCGAGGAGGAGGGGCGGATCTACGTGGACAGAAGGCCTGCACAGCCTCATGACCCGAAACGCCAATGAATGAGATCCTTGACTCATCTCTCACTCTCTGTCTTCCCTGCTCGATTGGAATCGCACTAGAAGTGAAGGAACAGCAAATTCAGGTTCAGGTTCGTTGCCCGAGCATTTCTTGCTCCTGCGACTGCTCGAGCTCGACTCTGTGAAACGGGAAATTGGAGATCCGGAGCTCGAGGTCGTTGAACGCGCCGTTTCGTTTGTGTTTTGTTTTTTTGGGACTGACGGTTCATTAGTGCTACCTCCACTCTTAAATATAAGAGTAAAATACTCTAACCACCCCTCTGTTTTACTTTAATTATATAGATATCCTCTCTATTTTAAAAACCTCATATAGGCATCTCCCTTAAAACTAAAATTATATTACATAAACCTCCCTTATATTTTAAGATTCTATTTCCATCCATCCAAACCGTTAGTTATTTGTTAAGTTTGACTTTTGAACTTTTGTTTTACCAAAATACCCTACTTTAACATTAGAATTATTTAAAATATATATATGTATTTGGGCAAATATATATATATATATATATATATATATATATATATATGTATATATATCACCAAATTTTTATCCTAATATATTTTTTTAAATTTCTAATATGTTAAAAATTTATGAATTTTGAGATTATAAAATTTATAATTGTAATTTTTTACCATATTTATTAAAAATTTATTTATTTTTAGTTTCTTAAATGACTAAAAATATATATATCAAATATATTATTTTCTATCAAATATAATAAACTATATATGTTTGAGAGATTGTATTAAGTAATTTAAATTTAAATTTTGATATTTTTTCTACAAACATTTAAAAAACTTACTTAAATTTTTAAAAGTTTATGATATTTACAAGTTGTCAATTAAAATTTAGGATTTAGCATTAAGGGTAAATTAGTAAATAAATTTTATAAATTTCAATTAAAAATATATTTTTAGAAATTTTTACAATATTCTTAACATTGTTAATGGTTTGGACTTAAGTGTATGTTACAAAATAGAAGGGAGATCTATATAATTAAGACAAAACAAAAGGGTGGTTAGAGTATTTTATTCTAAATTTAAATTGACAACTTGTAAATATCACAAACTTTTAAAAATTTAAGTAATTTTTTTAAATGTTTGTAGAAAAAATATCAAAATTTAAATTTAAATGACCTAATACAATCTCTCAAACATATATAGTTTATTATATTTGATAGAAAATAATATATTTGATATATATTTTTAGTCATTTAAGAAACTAAAAATAAATAAATTTTTAATAAATATGGTAAATAATTAAAATTATAAATTTTATAATCTCAAAATTCATAAATTTTTAACATATTAGAAAGTTAAAAAAAATATTAGGATAAAAATTTGGTGGTATAATTTTTTTTTTTTGCCCACATACATATATATTTTTTAAATAATTCTAATGTTAAAGTAGGGTATTTTGGTAAAACAAAAGTTCAAAAGTCAAACTTAACGGTCAATTAACGGTTTGGGTGGATGAAAATATAATTTCAAAAAATAAGGGAGGTCTATATGGGTTTTAAAAATAGATGAGAGGTTTGTGTAATTAAAGTAAAATAGAGGGGTGGTTAAAGTATTTTACTCTAAATATAACGTTCTAATTATTTTTTTCAGAGAGATTAGAAAAATTAAATAAAATATTTTTTTATATTTTTTCTTCAAACTAATTTTGCGACTTATAAACTAATATATAATTGAATGATATATAATTAGATCTTACATTTAGTCGGGGAGGGATTAGGTTTTATATGATGGTAAATGATTTATTTATCTTTTTATAAACTAATATATATTTTTATATGATGGTTAAATGATTTATTTATCTTTTTTAATCTCTAAAAAAATCAATTAGATCTTACATTTAGGAGGGGAGGGATTAGGTTTTTTCTTCCTTTTATACCTTGAGTCCTTGACCTAATGTTACCGCATTAGATCAGGAAGTTTAAATATATTAAAATTATTTATAGCTTAATGCATTTTATCCTTACATTTAGGATAATAAACAATAAAATGAAGGCTTTTCCTTTTTTGAGGCACTCCTAACTGTCATAATTTAAAGTTGGAAATCAAATATCAGCTATTTACTTAAAAATAAAAGTTTATACGGCTCATACCTCCTTAAATTAGTAAAACAAGTTTGATTTCGTTATGTGTGTGTATTAGTGTTTTTTATTTAATCAAGGATTTTCCTTTTCAAGATTTAGGGTACAAAGGGTTTTTACCTCTCCCAACTTCTCGAGATTCCAACTTATATTCTTCTCATTACAGTATGATGTCATTTACAACTTCAACCAGTAGCTTCTTGTTGTTGGTGTGGGTATTAATGTTTTAATTTGAAATTTAAATGTTTTGGTAGATTTATGTGAAATTTGATAAATGAGTTTGTACAAGTGATCACTATATTTTTCAGACATGTAGGTAAGCAATGTGCCCACCCGGTAAATCATTAAACTGATCATGGATTAGTAATTAATGTACATTACTTTAGTGTTAAGGTTGCAATATATTTACATACATATTCTATTTTCATAAAAGAATGTAAAATTCACTTTATTAAATTTAGGTAAAAATTAAGACGGCAAAAGAAATATGACGCCTCTTCTTATTAAGTCGAGATGATCCTTACGCAAAAAATTGTCTTTTATATGATTTCTTCCAAGGCTTATAGGACAAAAAGTATTCATCTCTCTTACCAAGTACATTTCCCCAAATTCGAATTCGAATTTTTTGTTTACCACACCAACCAACAGTTTGTTAGTTTTATACCCAATATCGTGGGTGCGTCGCTGGGCTCAAATTGATTGGCTCAAGAAAGGCCTGCCTCAGGAGCTAGGCTAGTTGGTCTTTTCCAATATTTCCCCTTCGGCAAGTCTGTATAAAAAAGTCATTGGCCACCATTTTTTGTTACTTTCTGTCCTTGTAACCACACTGCTTTATTTATTTTTCTTTATTACTTTCTCAATATTTCAAACAAAGTCATCTCAAATCGTTTATCTTGTATTAAACGCGTAAAACACAGATGGCATGATTTCGTTACATACCACTATGGCACGGATTCTCAAGGCAGTTAAGTAAACCATTGACCTGCACTCTTTTACCGTTCTCCTACTCTCTCTCCATTCAAATGGTTTATCATCTCAACGTTTTAGATTGAAATCAAGTAAACCATTAGCAAGGGCTTTTTAAATTTAATGTTTTATAATAATATTCTTTATAAATATTTTGTTTATTGCAATTTTAAATTATCATAACTAAACTTTAACAATTTATTTTTTTAATAATTTGATATTTTATTATTATTTTTATAAAACATTAAATCTGAACCGCTCATATTACAATTCAAAGGCTAAGATAAGTAATGAAGGGGAAGAGAATCAGAAGAGAATGGTAATAGTAGAGGACAGTAGCCCATCCTGACCTACACTATCATATAATACATTGTTTACATGTTAACCAAAGGAAACAAAAAGGAGCCAATAAAATGCCCATCCACTCTATAAACTACACTAACCGCTTTTAGTAGCACATGCACAGACAGCAGTTTTTTCTGCTGGTGTTCCTGAGCTGACTATTATCCATATGTTACCCATCACTGACCAACATAATAGGTTTCTACAAACTTAAAGCAGAGCAGCCCATAGTACATCCATTTTTTCACTGGATTAACAAGGACACCTTATACTGGTTCCTGATATTAGATCCACCAGCAGCAATCACTTCAACAATACTGCCTGCGAACATACCTGAAATTATCAGATAGACAAGGGTTCTTACTTACATGAGCCATCAGTTTTCACATGAATAAACTATTCCATACCCACCTTGTTATATTATGGCTTTATGTGCATAAAATCACAACAAATGCTTTGTGATTAAGAAGAATAAACTTGAAAAAGGAAAGTATCCAAGAAATTTGGGAAATTCAATGATCATATAGGAGTTTCAACATTCAAGAGATTTGATAAGAGTTTGAATCTAAAACTACAATGATATTAAATTTTCATACATGGAAAAAAACAGGTGCCATCAAGAAAAGAAAATTTTCTTTAAATGCCTTACATGGTTAAGAATCAGAAGCAAAAGAAATATGACCAATCGAAAAGCTAGCACAGGCACAGCAGCCCCTCCACTATTTTATTAATTTATACACGATGAAAAGTGAAGATAGATGTTTTCTACAATATAAACTCTTGGTTGTAAGATAAAGAGAAACTAAGACTCTTAATGATTAACCGTGTGTCCTCAATTCCCAAAATAAAAGGAGTGTATATGAGTCAATACATACCTGACTGGAAGCCTTCAAACACCATGGAAACCAAATAATTAGGTAGTCACGTTGCCATAATTCCCAAAACAAAAAGATTAAGATCAGGATTAATTGCTCTGAATTCACCAAAATCCTACAAGTTGATCAGCAGAAAAGCGACTGAAATCCAATTCAGATCCCAAGATTTTCAACAGCTCTATTCTCCTGTACAATTGCAGTCAGCAAATCAACTGCATTTAGCATACGTGCAGCTAATGCATGCAATGCCACAAGCCTTCAGTTAGTTAACACAGGGAAACCTATATCACAAAAATGGCAGTGTAGCCAGCTATACAACTCGAACCCATGTTCCACCACACATGGGGCAGCCATAGGCCCACCGACTGATCCACCACATTTCTCGATCATTTTGGTTAGGGGGGTTGGCAGCACCAGATGAAGCAAAGGCAGAAGTTTGCCGCAGACATCTTATGCACTGCACCACAAAGAAGTCAAGACAGGGCACAAAAGATAAGAACTTCCTCCAGGCACATAGACAATTAAACTACTGAGGTGGGTAGAAGAATAAACAAGATTCTTTAATTACAGATAGCGTATGCCATAAGTCAGTCATGACTGATCACTACCAGCATTTGGGTCAGGACTCAACTGGCACTGTTCAGTTCTTGATAGGGTTATATAAAAAAAATGACTGTTGTGGGACAATACGGAAATTGTTAATGCAGGGGAAAGGGTGGGTAAGAAGGAGGAAGAGGATGAAGAGGACGACACAGATGGAGAGTTTAGACAGACATCCATTTCAGAAACTTCCACAACGCCACCTGACTGTTAAATAGGTGCCATTTTAAGGGAAAATGACACCCATACAAGTCTAGGTCATGAATTAACACCCACATGGTACCCCATCAAGAAATTAGGGAAATTTCATCTAGCAAAGGACCTATCTTGATTGGAGAAAATTATTTCAAGGCTCTGAAACGGAGGTACTTTATCTTTGGAGAATCCAATTGAAAGGTTTCATGGACTACACCATCAGTTTCCTCTAAAAATGTTCATAGACAAATAAAAAAATTTCCTACCGATTCAATGAATTTTTAAGTTGAAAATTGGTTCAAGAGTCTCTAACAAATAAAACCAATGACTAATTACCCAACAACAGGCATTTAAAGGTTCTACATCATATAGGTATGGAGTAAACACAATGTAAAATATATTAAGAAGATTTATTTTCAAACCTTGTACCAAACCCCTTCAAGGCCAGTCTTCCACATGGCAGTAACAACATCTCTTCGAGATCCCATTATACCAAGATAAGCTCCCAAGCCCACAGAAGTGTTCAACCCAAAAGCTGCATCTCGTTCAGACATCCTTCGCTTCCTAGGCCACAACCCGTGAGATCCATTGTTGCAATTCTCCAGTGAACTGAAATCCAGTGAATCTTCATAGCTAACTAGTTTAGGTGCATCATTTGCAGAATCCATATCATCTGGATCCGACCAAGGTCCTCCAAACATATTCCGTCTATGCCACTCTTCTGCTGGAGGGTGGAGTTCTAACTCACGAAGAAGTAATCCAGCAGCATCTGCACCTCTAGGACGGGGCATGTTCTGCATAACCATATTTATCCCCCAAAAAAATTCTGTAATCAACTGCTTGTAAATAATTTTTATACAAAAATTAAAGGAAAAAAAAAGGTTCTTGAATAATCTTTTGTAGTTGTTAGAATATTAGGGATTATTTAGATTAATCATTATCTTATTATTAAGTTTGATATTTATTATATCTTAGGATTAGATATGGATATATAATATCTTATTTATTTCGATTTGATTTATTTTTTATCGATTAGATTAAATTAGATTCTACGGTTAGCTCTAGGTTTGCCTATATAAAGGCCCATATGTACTCTCTTTTATACAGAGATTAATAGAGTGTGTTTTATCCCTCTAAATTCAACAGTAGTGTTCTGTATCATTAGCTCAAAAATAACATACAAGTATGAAAAGGCAAAACCACAAGAGACAAATAACTGAGACTCCCTCCAGTCCTACTTTAACCAGTTTAGTTTGTCTCCCATAAATATGACGCAACAAAAAAGTGGGGGGAATTGAGGTTACCTGCATATGTGGACCAAGGGATGCCTCCACGACCTCTGGTAGAACAGTGTAGTTCCCATCAATATAATGCAGCCGAACCTGAATGTTGCTGCTTTCCACTTGAGAAACTGGTAAAGAGTGCTGCAAACCAGCAGTTCGGCGACAGAGGTCCATAAGTATCAAGAAAAGCACCTTCACCTGCAGTATCAATGGAATGAAAGCAGTAAGAAAAATGAAGTGTTAAAGCTGATATCTGGAGATTGTTGGCATATTTACATTTCTGTTTATATTATGCATGTACTTTGACTCTTTATATTATATATATTTACATTAGTTAGTTAGAATGTAATCAGCTAGCATGGTGGTCACTGGTCAACATCAGAATCCTCTCCCCGCATATTTACTTATTCTGGGAGTACTCATTGAATAAAAGCAAGCACAGAGAGCATCTATTATCCCTGGCTATGCTTCGATACAAATACATATATGCCATGGCCTCAATAAGTAAAAGATATATCAACATTTCCGCACTTATTTATGCAAGCAATAAATCAATATTGTTGGACCCAGTCATTCACACCTCTTCAAATGTATATCCTTGACCAGCATTTCCAGTGCCCAGTCGGGACCGCCCAGATGATGCTTCCTCACCTCCTTTTGTCCCAGGCACCAGCTGACCAGCACGCCCTGTTTGATTATCATCTGACCTCACCATACCTGACAATGGCTTTGCAATGTCCTCTACCTTGGCAGAAGAAGGACCATTAGCTTGGGGTTTCTGCATATTTGCATCAGCAGTTCTATGTGCAGCCCCCATATAGCGGGGAAGTTGCGTTCTCCGAAAGAAAAAACAGAAAAGCAAAAGTTGACATAATCTGTGTAGGAAATGACAGTCCCCAATAAGTCTAACGGCAGGTGTCCCAGGAAATGTTCCGGTATTAATACTAATGGGCATAAATGATGGACCACTGATGGGATTTGGAGGAGGATTGGACACTCCATCAGTGCTATTACCAATCTTTGATATTGCCCCTTGTAGCCAAGCTTGCATCTGGGTGCTTCCAGTAGAGCTGGTGGTCCCATTTTGACCTCCTGGAAAACATTGAGTTCGTTTTAAGTTGATACAATAACATGAAGATATAGTGAAAGCAATTCAGGGAAGGCCAATTGAAAGTTATCTTAAAATGCATCAAACATTTACATTTGTACTAGCAAGAATTTAAACAAATGGTTATTTGACAAAATAAGTTACAAATTTAGCAGAGTACTAATTCTGAAAAATCAATCAGATCAGTGCATATCAAATACTGACCCTGACCCTGAACTTGTCCCTGACTTGTTGCAGGAGCTGGAGAACTTTGGGTAGGACTAGTAACCATACTGCGGTTACTTCCAGTGCCTGCAGTCACAGCATGACTTGCCAACGTACGACAGAAACTTGCATATCGTCGCAGACGTGTAATGAAATGTGAAGCGAGATCAAGAACTGCATCAACATAAGCCTGCCACAAAGTAAAAAACTTCAGAAACTGCAAACTGTAAAAGTATATTCAATCATACATGTTTCAAAATTTTGAAAAAATGTGCACACTGAAAGGAGCATGCAAGTAATGCCGTAGTGTTTAATAATCTATGTCCCATGCACAAACTGTATGATCACTTATATATGTCATGATTGAACAAAAGATGAGTATGCAGAAAGAATTATACATTGAACTGTCATCTTGTATCTTAAACAAAAAAACAAAAGAAACACATTGATAGAAGTAAGTGTAGCATACTTGGATACTTGGAACTAGTGAAGGCTCAACAGCCATTGCTTCAGGATCAATGTTGGATAATGTCTCACCAGAAGCTTGCCATGGTTCAGCCACTAAAGCAGAAGGATTCAACAAAGCTGATTCAATGCCTTTCCCAAGCATATCCAACAACAGCCTAGCTTGCATATCCAAAACCATTGCCCTGACCTCTTGGGCATTTGTTCCTTCCAGCAATCTACATTTTATCCTGTCTAGACTCTGCAATCATACAAAAATCAGTATTATTGCTAGTCCTTGCTAAGTACCAAGTGAAAAACAGAGTACTGCACAAAAAACTAAGTTATCCTCATTCAAGTACCACATGCATTACCAAAATAATTCGGTGCGACAAGACCAAAATGACATTTCAAATTCGAAAAACAGTCCACTAACTGAAAGAAACAGTATACTCTGATCACAATGGACATAAGAATAAGATATCCCTAAGGATAATGGAGTTCAGTTGATGAAAATACAGAACAAGAAATGAGAGCTATCAGGGTTAATTATGTATTGATGAACTCATTCACTGGAACATACAGGGCCGTACTGTTGCCTATGCTGAGTAGTAGGAAGTGAATGAAAATCAGCATCCAAGACTGCAATAACGCTGTTCAGTGAGACTGTAACAAAATCAAAAGAAAAAAATCATTCATCAATTCAGAGAACCAACACTTCATATGTTTTCTAACATAATACACATAAAATAAAATAAATAATATTTCCCTTCATTGTAAAACAAGCATTCTGCGGGTGGGTCGTTATCCCGAGATGAAAGGATTTGATCCCTAAAATCACGGGATCAAGTCAACTTGATTTCCTTCTTTTCCTGGTTCCTGGATCTGTTCTCTTTTATTCATCTTTAATGCATTTATTCTGTCTTTATTTTCTGCTCATGCTTTCATTACCTTATCTCAAGGGATTCTACTGCCAAACATGTTGCCATGATCTCTACATATTAGTACTCTATCCCTCTCTCTCTCACACACAGGAATAATCAGAATGTAAGTGCCTTCACCGTAGAATGGAAAAAAAAGGTAAATTTGTAAAATTAAAAAACAGAGAGACAATTTCTGTTGAATAATGATGATGGAAATATAATTATCCAATAAATATTATGCATCTTGTTTCTTAGAGAAAAAGAAAGGAATTCCTTTCCCTTGCATCAACCAAATGGCTCCGTAGCACCCTCAATCTCATCTCTTTTAGATCCTCTAATAACAATTAACTACTTACCAATACCATCCTCAGCAGCACTCTGTGTGCAGCCCACAGCATCCCACCAATCAACACCAACCATAAGGCTCCACCAAAACCTGCTTATCCTTAAAGTTATTAGCACAACAGAGGCAAATTTTTTAAATGAGAGACAAATCTAGTATCCGAGCAGCTTGGAAAAAAAACAACAATGACAACAACAAATGACGATAAGGCATAGATTTCTGGGATACTTCAAAAAAAAACAAAAACAGGGTACAGAGTTTAAGGGTTTTAGGAAACCACCTTTCAGCAATAGCACGTTCCCAGGATGATGAGTTGGCTTTCACTTGACTAATTGGAACAGCAGGAGGAAGAACCCTGATTATTTTCAATATTGTACGGTCCTTGCTAGTTTCATGCCAAACAGAAGCTGAACAGCAGCTGGTTGCAGAAAAGGAAGGAGCAGCAATTGCAGATCCAACATTAATCTGATAACTGTCAACAGGTGTGAAATTTGGGCCTGAGAAAATGTGCACTCCACCATGAAGAAAAGCAATGGCAATTTCACCACCATGAGCAGAGTAAACAACTCGAGAAAGTGCTCTAACATCACTTGGAAGATCCGATGGATCAAAACCAGCCCTTTTTGACTTATCGGAACCAGACTCAGACGCCTTTTGCACAGCTCCAGTCAGTCCAGCAGCAGCTGCTTGATGAATTTTGAAATCATCTGTGGGTGGTATGCTCAGGTCTACCTTAGACTGCCAAACAGTTTGCACAGGCGGCTGTCCACCCATACTGGAGGTGGGGTTTCCAAATATTGGATGAAGGACAACATTCTGAAAAGAAGATTCCCAGCGCTGCACTCTCCATCCTGTAATTGATGGGCCCTCATCTGGGTCATAAGGGGACATGTATTGTCCTGTATAAAACAGCCATACATCAATTTGCTAACTCCATTGATGAGGTCACATGAAATTCTGACCAAAAAAAATGCATCATAGACAGGACTGTAAAAAATTTAGAGATGGAGAAATGGAAAAACAAGTATACGAGTACTTTGAAATACCAGTGTGTTACAATAGTATAAAATTAACTTGCCCTAGGATGAAAAGTGCAAGATTCAGGGCACCTAGAAGAAGGGAACATGACATGAACGCTATCTGCTCCATCAATGATTTGGTTTTGAGCTTTTCATGTTTCTTTTAAATAGACAGCATTTAAAATCCTTGTCTCTTACAACAGCTTGTAATTATTCCAATGATAACAAGTGGCTTACAGCTTTTTTCCTCAAAATTTAGGCTTTCAGTTTTAGATCCCAGATTTGCTTGAAAATGGTGCAAAACCATAATAAATAAATAGATTACTTCCATCCCTTATAGATTGTCTACTCCACAGTCAGGGAACTGGAAGCTCAGAAAAGACGGCAGCAACACCCATCACACCTCACAATATCATGCTCTTCAAGTCACAACATATCCCCCCCCCCCAATATTAAAAAAAGAGCACCTGCAATGATAGGGTGGAATAAAAAGAGCAGACAGAAGCCACACAAACCGCAGATAATTACACCAAAATAGATGAAATTCCTAGTGAAGGGCAACTTTAGTTCATTAACTGTGACAAATAGTTTGAGCGAATGTCTTTTTTTGAGCAAATGGAAAAAATATGAAGCTTCCTGCAGAAATCAGTTCCTTGGTTCCACAAGTCGTTTTAACATAGAGCAGTTAACACAAGTATAAAAATGAATGTTACTGAAATATACATGTAAAGGAATTAATGGATTAATAAAAATATGAAAATGAAGCATTTAAAAAATACAAATGAAGAAATAACGCATTATTGATGAAGCACAAGCTTTAGGAACAAAACGAAATTCTGTTTGTCTGCAGTGACAGCCCTCAAACAACATGGCACTTCCCCCAGCCCTAAGTGCGGAAGGCCCCTTTATCCCAAGGGTAAGCATACCCCAATTCCCTTCCCTCCATACGTATAGCCACTGGGGCATCCCTTACACCCAAAATAACATGAATGTGCTAGAAAAAGAAAAGCAAAACAAATTAGGTTGGTATTGGGAACATACCCTCAACTATCACCACAGTTATCACAGAACCACCACGAGTTGGATCAAAAGCCACAGAAGTTACACCAGAACCCCATGTGGTAGTTGCAGCAGATTGAGCCGCAGCTTCAGGACTTACATATGCAGAAAAATTTGAAACGGGAGAGCAGTGAAGTGGCACAGCATCAACAAGACTTTGGTCTGTCTGTTTTTTCCCTTGCTTTGCTTCAGATAACAGATAATCTTGCCAACTAAACAAATATGCAGCTAAAGGTGCAAAACCTGCCCAGCTAGGTGGGCTAAGAGGTGGAACACCATTACTAGTACTTGTCTTTGGAGTTACTTGGAAGCCATTTCCAGGCCCAGGAGTAACCTCCCAAACAACAATGGTGGATGGATTCACAGTTGGCACACCTGCCACATGCATGGCACCACTGTCTGTTATGATGGCATCTGCAACCATAATTCCACTGGGCCCACATCCCAAGAGCCCTTTACTAGTACAAAACCATTTGGGTGCTGCACCATTCTGACTAGGAGGCCACTGGGACCAATGAAGTTGAACAGAGCCTGATGAGAAAATGGAACAAACGCAAAGAAAATAGGGCCACCTAGCTGAAATCAAAACAACTTATGCGTCAGATACAGAGGCTTACAGCAATTAAATACATAGAGCTGCAATTACTAAACAACAGAAAAGAGAACCATACAAAATGAATGAATAAGAATTACGGAACCACATAAAGAACATATTATCATAGTGATCAGGTTTCAGGCATCATCGTAACGTGCTATGGATCTGTGTATTGCACCATTGCAGAGTTTCAAAAATGTAATGCACTTTTAGCAACTGAGGAATACTATGGTTTGTTCGAGTTTCTATATTTAATATAGGTGATATTGATATCAACTGTTGGTGATATTGATATCATGACTTTTCAAACCCAAATATATATCTTTTGGGCTAAATATAGTAAAAGACGACTTTTTTTAAATGTTTATTTGTGCATGCTTGAAAACAATCTCTACTCTTTTTCTTTTTCGTTTTCATGATTAAAATCAATGAGCATTGCATGCATGCACACTTTTCAAACCCAAATATATATCTTTTGAAGATCTATATGAATTTCAACAGACTCAAGGGAGGACCATGCAATTAACTCCAAGTTCATCATCATGAGAAACTAAAAGAAAAAACCATTGTGTAAAAGACATAAGAGTATAGAAGGTATTGTTCCTCCCAGATATTGCATTCCCAGCATTTAACTACCTGTTAAAAGATTCAGCAATATCATAGGTAAATATAATACCACATTTCACCTCTCAGTAGCAAATAAAACCTACAAAAGAAAAATACAGGAGAAAAGGGGATAAAGAAATGAAAACGTAAACAGAACCTGAACTTTGAGATTGCTGTGACAAAAATTTTTCCTCAAATGTTGATGTCATGTTGGAAGAAACACTCGATTTGGACGACAGCCACCTATACTGATATTTTAAAACTAATTTCAGATAAAAAAGAAAGTAATTAATAGCAGAAATTTTCATATTACTAGTATATCCTGAAAAAGAGAATTAACTCAAACAGGCAGAATCAGAATTAAAAACAAGCTTAATTAAACTTTTGGTTCCCTAGTTTTATAATAATTCAATTTTAGTACACAAAAGTCTCAGTTGCAGCATTGCTGCACTCATGGTTTCCAAATTAATGAAATTAAGTACTTCAATTCAATTAAGGGCGATGAGACACCCTTTTCTTGGCTAACTTGAAGATCATGCGGCATTTGCTTTTCTAAGTGGCTTTCTATTTTGCTTATTTGAAAATATCTTCACAGACAGTTATGTTGAGGCACGACTCAGTTTCAACAATAACAACTTGGCTGTTGGGCTTTTATTATATATATATATATATATTTTTAGGGGTGGGGACCAAATGTGGATCTTAGCAAGAATTGGCAGATTTCAACTGCAATTAAGCATGTACAATAAGAAGTTATGTCTTTGATCATATCCAATTATGAGAAAGACAATGATGAATATTGCCACCCCATAGGCAGGGCATACGTTTAAAAGCTCAGTACATAAGACAGGCCTCTAGGCAACCTAGTTAATAAAAGCAATACCTTGATAAACAGGAATAAAAAAGAAAGATTTTTTTCTTTTTTTCCAAAATCAGTACATAAAAAATGAGATATTAGTTAAAGGGATCCTATGCAAGCTCTTCAAAAGCAGCTCCACAGATAGGACGAACTTTAAAAAGAGAAATAGAAGAATAAATTCACATGCTCATTGCATGAAAGAGTAAAGGACTGATGATGATGATGATGAGAAAACAATTTTTTACATTGTTTTAAGGATAATAAGAAAAGGAAACCTACTCCAGTAATTATGGACAAACAACACTAAATCATAAAAGTCACTCAAGTATGTGTCATAATAATGAATGATAATTTCAAACCGAACTTCATCTACCCGAAGAATCATAAGTTGCAGATGCTAAACAACTTTGGATAAAAGAAGAAATGTTATTTGTTATAGATGTTGTAGAAAAATTAAAGGATTTGAGAAGAGAGAGGGGACGAGAGAAAACACAGAATCACATCACTGTGCATTTTCATTCATCATAAATCATCATTCAACACACCATACAATTAGTCTAGGCTTTTTCTTATATAGGATACTGCCTTAGAATTTATTCCTAACAAACATAACATAATTACCTAACTATTTCCCTAACTAATTAACTAATTCCTAACTAACTACCCAATTTATTCACAGTTCACATATCATTATTCTAGAGAACTTAGGGTGCAAGAGATGAAAATATCCTCCTCCAAAAAATGAAGAACCGCATCAACAAATATCATAGTACTAAATAAAGCTTTCCAATTTGTTAACATATCTATCAAGGAGACTCCACAAGTAACCACAAGTCAAACAACAGACAGAAGCAACAATGTTCCGTATCTGTTCTAAGTGCTGAGAAATATTCTTGATAATATGAGCATTTTCCTTTAGTCAGTGTACACCAAGAGACTGCAAAGATAGAAGACTGCCATAAAGCCTTACCTTCTTTAATCCTACACCAAAAAGGCTCAAGTTGATCAAAAGAAATTCTTTCAACTTAAGAGCACAAACCCAGCACTAAAACAACAAGAAGCCTTATCCCACCAAGTGGGGTTAGCTATACGGATGGCACAACGCCATTACGCCCGATCACCAACCAAATCTTTGGATAAGCTCACAAACCCAGCACTGCCCCTCAAGAAAATCATATGATCTAAACTCCATAAACAGTTGGCTGAACAATTTTGTGGAACATATTCCTCTGGAGGACAACAGTGAATCATATCTAACTTTTTTTTTTTTTTTTTTTTTTTTTTTTTTTTTTTTTTTTTTTTTGGGGGGGGGGGGGGGGGGGGCACTATTATCAAAATTTAGAGTCGCAGCTCTATATATTTTTATTTATCTAATACGTGTGTACATATATAAGAGAAAATCATAGGTAATTAACCTAATTTGATCACTAGAATCTCTCATAATCAAGGAAACAATAATTTGAAATTTAAACAGATTTGATCACATAACAGATTAGGGAAATTAGGTTTTAAATGAGAAGGGCCCATAAGTGACGGCTAGGCTCATTCCAACAATTATCATTCCAACTGTCTTACATATCCAAATCATTTATTTAGAACACGTCACCAAAAAAAAATATATATATATTTAGACAACGAAACAAAAGGGAAACAATCAAACAGCAGTAGTTTCTGAGTCTTCAGAACATTTAAGTATCAGATTGGCAAAGAGAAGAGATGTTAATTGCATACCGGAGACATCCCTGATAGCCACTTTGTAACAACAGCAACATCCTGCCGCCACTCATACTCACGCTGCCAGCAACTAGTATCACGCACAAGATTAGCTGGACCCTGAATGGCCAGACAATAAACCAGCTTGATAAGAATCAGTAACATGCATACACTGAAGTGAAGCTGTAGAATGGTTAGGACAAGAAAAGAGAGAATGTGGACAAAAGGTAAACCAAAAGACAGTCAATTAAATTAAGCTCTTTCCACACCAAGCTATATTGTACAACTAAGTCCTTTAACATCAAGATTTGAAGGGAAAAAAACAACCAGCCAATGGAAAAAAGTATTAGATTAAGTAATACGATTTAACAATATATATACATTTGCAGCAAACAACAAGCTTAAGAAATTGGAACCAGATCGGATTATACAACTGAAATTAGTGATTCAAAAAAAAAAAAAAGCCAAAGAACATGGAACTGTATAAAACTTAAACCCTAAGCCAGAAAATTTGCAAAGCATCATCCAGTTATAAAGCATTAAGAATGAGACCAACAATGCTTACTTGAGATGGTTGAGTCCAAATAGTCACCCTCCCATGGAAATTAGCTATTAATAATGCACGTGGACAACAAATAGGAGACCATTCAATGAACTGAACAGAATCTCGAGGAGAATCTGCAAAAGGTATAACATGCATCCAATCTGTAAGAGTCCCAATTATGAAAACATGCATCAAAATTTTTAACAAAAATGAACAATGGAGAAATAACACACTGCAACAATTTAAATTTTAATAATAGCATATTGTAACCGTGCCACCAAATGACATCCCCAAGTGATGCATTACCCATCAAGTAGTAATAGCAAACATTCCCATACTTGAAGGAAGGAATGTATCAACAGACTACCTTTTTCTGTTGCAGCTCCAAGTTTTTAGATTTATTATTTACGCTCAGTTTGGTTTCTTTCTATTTCATCAGATTCCAACAGGTAGGTAATTAATCACAAGCATGATGCGCACAATGGTTACATGGAAAAATAATGATTGTGAGCAGTCTTAGTCTACGTAGAAATGGTAAGAGTGAGCAAAAACGTAAAATCGAAAAACGTAAACGAAACGTAAGAGTTTACTACCTACTACAAAGAAAAAAAAAATCCAACATATATAAAACCAAAACACACCAATACATTAAAGTCATCACAAATTTAAGTCCAAACACTCAAGAAAATAATTAAGTTCAAACTCAATCATCATAATATTTCTAGGAAAATCCATCTCAAGGCCCATATTGGCAAAAAAATGTCAAAAAAGGTCCAAGAAAAAGTCACATGTCAAAAAAAGCCCCAAGGCCTTTTCTGGTATTATTTCATAAAACGTTAGTTGTTAATGCTACTGATATAGTTGTTAACGGGTCCTGATTTAGTTGTTAGGATATTGTTAATGCTACTGATTTAGTTGTTAACGGGTATTGATTTAGTTGTTAATGGGACTGACTTAGTTGTTAGCAGTTATGAAATAATACCAGAAAAGGCCCTGGGGCCTTTTTTGACATTTTTTTGCCAATACGGGACCTGAGATGGATTTTCCCATATTTCTACATTTTGACACTACGTTTTTACCGAGTTTACATGGCGTTTCAACCCAAATTCCGTTCCAACCTCCGTTTTGACACGATTTGCAGCCAAAAAACGTAGAAACGTCCGTTTCTACGTTTTGACACTATGTCTTAACAACACTGATTGTGAGCAGTATAATTTTTTGCATATAACCAAGCAAAGAATAAGATCAAAACAACACCACAAGGCAAAACAAAAGAAAACACCTAGAGTTAGTGAAGAAAGCAGTGACATCAATATACCTGCTATGACATTAAACACTGCACATTCAGTTGGCCTTTCTGGGATCACAATGTGTATAGGGATCCAAAATGGGGGGTTGGTAGTTGAACTACATAAAAACAAACAAATAATAAATTGACATTGTAAAATTACTAACAAAAACAACCATAAAGCAGCGTCAGCAAACAAGTGTATTGGATAAACAACACATGCTTGAGCAGGGATAGAAATCACATAAGCCTTGGCAACAATTTGATGAGTTTGAATTAATACGATAGGCACTTTTAATATTTAGTTTATGCTGATAATTAGGCTCAACTTATTTTAATGTATGGACAAGCCTGTTTCAAACAAGTACAACAGATCCACACACAAAATTCTCATTCTTATCAGTTCTTTTACTCTTTGTTGACGCTGAAAGAGGCCCATTGGGGCCAAGCCTATGGCTCTCTTATTTTCAGTGTAGGGTTTAAACTCTGTTTATTATATCTAAGTGTGACGACTTACCTAGCATTTAAGATAGGACATTTGTTCAGATTTATTCTGGTTTTCTAATGATTGTGTGATCACGGCAAGATCCTAGTATTAACAGAGGGGTCTGTGCTTCTATAAAGTGTACGAATGCTTGTGTGAATATAATAAGAATTTGTGGCATCAAATCTTATACTCTTTAATTTGTAAATCGTCATCAATTGTCCAAACAGGGGCTTGGGCCCTCTAAAGTGCCTTTCTCTAATACTCTCTAATGTCATTTGTAATACTCTAACTTCTCAAAAATTCAAATGTTTCTTTTAAATTTTAATCATTAGATTCTACATAAAATAAGTGACATTTTGATATCTTGTGGGCATGAAATGGTGCGGTTTTGAATTTTTCATGATTTTTTCAAAAAATAAAATTGCGCAATTTTAGGGTATTTTTTCTTTGAAAACTCATAAAAAATTCAAAACTGCGTCATTTCATGCCCAAAAGATGTCAAAATGTCACTCATTTTAAGTAGAATATAATGATCAAAAGAAACAAGATTAAACATTTCAAAGGTTGGGGCATTACAAAGAGCATTAGAGAGAAGCACATTAGCAGCCCTAACCCTCCAAACAGAAACTCTCTCACTTAATGAAACAACAAATATCCAATAACAGATTTTCAGGCAGGTAATATGACCAGATTGGGACACTAACCTTGGGATTCTGGCGCAGGTTTCAGCAGCACAAGCTATGGCATTCAGTTTTGCACACCAAGAAACAGCACTGGGAAAGAAAAAACAAAAACAAAACATTAAATAAAAAAGATATATTATTTTAGCTCAACAACTTATCAGCAGATGAAACATAGCATAGAAAGCTTAAAGCCACACGAAAAAAAAAAATCACTTAACAGAGTTATCAAAATACTGACAGAAATTTTAAAATTGTACACCAACAGATTGTACATAATCTAATGGCCCTTATAATATCTAAGGCATTGTTGTGAGATAAAATCCATATGTTGATCCACTCAGTTTCACTCAGGCATGACAACAAAATATCCTAACTGTTTCTTCTCTCCTAATAAATTTATAAGCATAGAAGAAACTTGAAAAAGCTCAAAAAACGACTTGTTGCACCTTGGAGTAAAGTAAAAAAATGATGAACATGAATGGAGGAAAGAAGTGGAAAGATGGAAAAAAATTTAAAAACAAAAACTAGTTAAAACTATTTTATTTGGGTGTGTTAAGTTTGGTAATTTAGTCTAGTAAAAAGGAGTGGAAGGGGTATTCAATGGCTCAGTCTGGGTACATCAACATATGGATGAGGACCTAACAACAATCTAGCCAAATCTGAACCAAAAAAAAGGAGCACGTCAAAGGAAAATAAATGATAATCAAATGTTAATAATTACCCAAAAAAAAATCTCATTATTTCAGGGAATATAAATCCAGAATAACTAGAAATATCCAATGCAAAATGAACTACTTAAAGAAGAGACATTACACATTAGGAACAAATGACAAAAGACAAGGAAGCAACTGAAAATAAATCAAGCTAGAAAAGGAAATAAAAATCCCTCAAATAATTCCTAGAAATAAGAAGAATATGAAAATTAACAGGATAAGTAGGCAATTCTCCCAATCAACCTCGCAAATAGATGTTAGTCATTCTCAACTTATCAACCTCCACTTGAAACACTTAGTTGAGGTATCCATTTAATTAGTACACCTGCTACTCGCTGTTTCACAGGCAGATAGGTGTCGTAAACATTGCCTCATCTTCTATCCTTTATTTGAAGAAACATTAATCTACCTCAAAATGCTTGGTCCAATCATGATGAACAAGGTTGTAAGCAATACATTTTGCTACCTTAGTGTCACATTAAAGCTTCAACAGACCTAAATTTAGCATTTCAAGTTCTTCCATTGGCCTTTCAACCAAATTAGCACCCAAATTCCTTGAACAAGACTTTTAGATTCTGCTTCTAAATTTAGCTATGACGACCTCCTATCTTCAACTAAACCTAACCACTTTGCATTAATAAAACCTTCATACACATTAGGTGCAGCTAATGTCATAAAATTTGACATACTATATTCAGGTGTTCTTCTATTTGAGAGTGCAAAAACTAATATATCAGACCTACTAAGAAAGATATACCTAGTCCTTTGAGGGTAAGTATGTCTTTTCCCACTTATCACTGTGATCTTCTGCTGTCTATCAGAACTTCATCCACTGCCTTTTTCTTTATTTTCAGGTTAAGATCTATATGTTTCGGCAAGTTTGCAACTGAGTATTCCTATTTATTTCAAAGGAGTAGTACTTTATTTGGGAAAGTAGGATAACTCTTTCACTGCTTGCCACTTCCATAATTTCATAAATAAGAAATGTTTGAGTTGCCCAAAGTCCTTAATTTTGAATACGTATTCAAAGAACACTCTTCAACTCCATTTTTCCATGCCATCGCAAGTTAATATAATGAAGTCCACATTCACGATCAGAATGATCATCTGTCAATCATGGAATGCCTAAAAACAAAGCGAGGTTGGACTGTCCGTGGATGCATCAACACTTCCTTACAGTCTTTGTGAGCCAATCAAGTAACCTAGTCATTCACGATTGTTCTATCCCATCTAGGAACTTTTTAAGCTTGCACACTTTTCTAATATAACTTCCCCCCCAATGCCTGAAAGCAGCTTCATGCAGTATTCATCATCAAGATTTCCATTTCACACATGTTTGGTGTAATGGACTTTTATAAATTACAATTCAAGCATTTCCCAATTTTCTCTATATTCAATAATTAATAAATAAATAGATGAACTTCACTTGAAATGTCATACTACATAGGAGGGATGAAGCCAGAAGAAACCTGTATCACGAAAAAATTCAATATTGATGGAAGTTCAAAACTACCCATCAACAAATTCATGAAATTGAGCCAGAATCCTTACTGTTTTCCACCGTTCATACCTAAAATTGCGACAAAGTTCCGGCACACTCATCTTGTGTTGCAAATTGGACCTGGGTTGCTTCAGCTTGATGCAAAAAACAGTGGCAGAACTCACAGGATCTTCCTCCATTGGATCGATAACTGGTTTCTCCTCCACCACGGCCTCCTCTTCACCACCCACCGATTCAGTCTTGTCCGAACCCTTGGTAAACTCCTGGACTTCAGGTTGAGGCAAAGACTGAGACTGAGCCACGGGCTCGTCTTCTGGGTCCTTTGAAACAGAAATTTGATTCATACCCAAATACCCCAACTTTTATAACCCAATGGAGATAGAGACAAGAAAGAGGACAAGAAATTGGTGTAGTGGTGGAAAGTCCCAATTGAAGGCGACAGATATCACTGTTAAAAGATAGAGAGATTAGTGTGAGTGGGGGTGGGGGTGGGGGTGGGGGCTATTTGGGGATATTCGGGTTATAATTGTTTATTATAAGGGCTTTTGATTTGATAGGATTTGGGGTTAGGGTTTTGCGTTGTGGTGCGATTCCAGGTTTTGTGTAGTTGGGGGGAATAGAATCCTCCTACAAACACGCACCACAAAGATGGCGTCAATGCCTTTAGAGATTTCGCTCTCTTTTGCTTTTACTTTGTTGGTGGATGGCAGTTGAGTGTTGCTTCGGGAGACTGATTTGTCAACTTTAAATATTGCGGCAAAGCAAGGAGGGAAAATTAAAAATGGACGAAACAGAAAAGCAGGGTAGAGCAAATCGTCGTCGTCATCGAGTGATCTGTCCCCCAGCTTCGCTCTCTAGAATGCCCCCACGGTCACACTCACTTCACTTCATTCAATTTTGTGATGATTTGCTGCGACTTTCCCGGTCCTTGTCCCTCTGAGATTTGGTTTAGAATCAATCGCACATGCTTGTGATCATTTCACATAAGCGGAGATATGAGAACGAACACAAGAACATTTGCATCGACTGTGATCGGTTTCATTTTTAAAACTACAAGACAATATGCATGTTTGGGATGATGCTAAAATGCTCATTCATGTAGATTATTCCTCATATATATTATCTTAATTGAAAAATAATTTTTAAATACTCTAATAACTATTCAAAACGATTTCCTTTTTTCCCCCTGAAAAAGGGTAGAAGAAAGTTTTTTTAAATAAATCAAGTAAAAATTATTCAATAAGACTTTTCATTTTTTCCTCAGATGCAACAAGACTTTTCACAAAGTAACAGTGAGTAAATAAGATTTATTTCATAGTTAGATTTTTTTTATTAAAGTGAATTTTATATTAACGAAGGGAGATGATATAGCAGTATTTAAAAAAATAATGTATGTGCCGGGCTCATATGAATAACTTGTTTTAAGGGAGTTTTTGCTATACCGAATAAGTATCTAAGAAAAATTCTGTAAAATATAAAAATTAAAGTGCTCCTAGTCCTATCAATCACTTAATGTGATTCATATGAGGGAAAATCCCCCTCAAGTCCCAAGAGATTAAAATATTCTCAAAAAATCTATTAAGAAAGGCAAATATCATAAAAGTCCCAAAAAGTTATTAATACAACTAATGAAGTTGTTAATGACTAATGAGCTATTCACTAACAACTCAATCAGTTGGATTAACAACTTTATGAGACTTTTCTAACATGTAAATTCCTTGTGAGACTTTTTAAAAAATTTTGTTGGTCTTTTGAGACCTGAAGAGGATTTTCCCTTCATATAATCAACTCCATTCTATAAAGATGAAGGCAAAAAGAAAAAAAAAAAATCCACTCTATAAAAATGAATTGCTATTAATTTCTTACATTGTTTTTCAACGTAAAAACAAACTAGTCAAGTATTCCCTTTAATCTTAGATGTAGCGCTTAGTTATGGGGTCAAAACTACTTTAATCTTAAATGAATTAATAGTGCAAAATTACTTAGTTTGGGTTCACTGAGAAAGTTTATTTTAATCTCTTAAATGTACAACTTATTTCTCCTATATTCATAATTTTGTTAGGATTGTCCCTATTAATTACACATCTAAATGAAGTTTTATTGAGTGATAGTTCCTATACACATAATTAAATATGGTGTTTCAGATAAATTAACATGCATTTTATACTATCATAAAAAAACGTTTTTTAATAAAATAACTAACTCAACTAATTTTTGTAATATCTACAAAATTATATATTTAACTCCTACCTTCCTTTTTTTTTTTTTTTTTTTTTGGCTTAGTGTATCCCAGTTAATCTCATGCATAATAAGCTTCTCAAATGGGCTTTAATATTAATCATCAAACCCTCTCCGTATACACCACACCGAGGATCGAATCTCTAGTTATATGCTTAAAGAAGCTAGCTAAGTGTCAATTATACCAAGCCTCATGGTTTAACTCCTAGCTTTCTTAATTGGCAAGCATGTATTGAAATTCACGGCTGTTTCCAATTAATGTATTAGATTAGAAAAGAGGGGGAGAAAGTGAGCACAAAAGTCAAGTACCGTGTCAAAAAGGGAAGTGATGACATTAAAGAAAGCAGATTCTTTGTATCCAAGGCTCGGTGGAAGCAGCTTTGAATTTTTGATGGAACAAACCAATGGACGTTGACACAAAGATAGGTTAAGAAAGGAAGGCGCATGCAAATCTTTCAGTCAGAGAAGCATAGGGTAACTCATATTCAACCGGAATGGGATTCCTTCCCTATCCTTTGAATAAGTAGGGGGAGCTCTTTTCTCCTGGACCATCTAGATCAGATCTAGATCGGATTTATTTTTTTACTTTCTATTTTTTCAAAAAAAAAATATTTTAATTAGTATATGATCTAAAATAAAGATTTCTTAACTAACATTTTTTCAAAAAACGATTTTTTTTATTCAAAAAGCAGTTAAACAAAATATCCGGGCCGTCAAATACGATATGTCAAGCAAAGGATAGGCACCAAAACCGATTCCTATTCAACCAATGCAACATAATTTTAACCATATCATATGTGCAATCTTTATTTAAGTATGCGCAAAAAGTGTTCAAAACCAAAGTCATTTATAAGAGTGCATATATTCGAATTCAAGTCCCTTTTAGCTTGAAAATTTTTTAAACAGATACTTTTAACTAATTTTTCCGAAAAAGATACCATGAGTAATAAATGAATCTCTCTTTTTTTTTCAGCTCGCAAAAGAAGAACAAAAGGGTCGAATTCCAAGTTCATATTGTAACTAAAATAATACCTGCCATCTAGTTAATTTCTCCTTTAATATAAATCAAGACTATTTTTGGTACACGGATATTGAAGGGGATCAGGGGATGGAAGTTGTTTTATTGTATTTAATTTAATAACAGATAACTTACTATTGAGACTAGGGTTCATCTCTCTCAGGATTTTTATGACTACATCTAGATCATGTAGTAAGAATTTTGACTCCACTTTTTTGGTGAATGCAATCATATTCCAAGTATTATCGAACATTAATGGCCCATTTGATGAGCTGGAATTGATTTTGATGGAAATGAATACAGAGATGGATATGAGGTTTAAAAGTATGTTTGGTATGTCATGAAAATGAGACTTAATTTTTATATCGAAAGACCAAAATACCCATTAATTATGTCCATGTGACCAGTGTAACCACAATATGGAGGCCTTCGGCCATCACTCACATCATGACAGACTTAAATGATAATCAACCCCTCAAATTGAGTTCCTCATATCCACAATTCAAAATAAGTTAATAAATACCATAGGCCCTTGGCCCTCTATCAATATTCAATAGAGGGAAATTAAATATTCTAAGTAAATTCAGATGCAACATAATATAGTAGGCAAAATTTCCCTAAATGTGGCAATAAATAAATGACATAAGCATTAACTGCATGTTACTCGTCAGGGTAGCCACATCATTGATACTTTTATAGTTGTTCCTACCTCGAGCTCTCACATGAAAAATGTGAGGAGTAATGGGATGAGGCCATAGATGTTTCTCTACCAGTAACATAGTCACGACGATTTCCCCACAATATAGGGAAATTAAATATTCTAAGTAAATTCATATGTAACATAATATAATAGGCAAAACCACCCATGGGGTAAATAAATGACATAGGGACTAACATATAAATATGTTAAGCAAGTAAGCGTATGTAATAAGCAAAAGGGAAAACATATACAAGAAGCAAGAGCATGGCAATATTTGTTCATATTCTCAGAGTACCTTTATTCATAACACAACATATTATTTTATAGAATGTCATTATGCATGATTCATCTTTATCTTTCATTAACCCCTAACCATCTTATATCCTCCTTATTTCTTCCAATTGAGCCCATGGGCTAAGTACATCCATGTTACTAGTTACTTTCACGAGCTCTCCACAAGTGTGATGTAGACTGACCAAAATACTTACAAATAACACAAGGGACTATGGGCTACTCTAGGGTTACTACCCGAAGCTTCTAGAGTGTCATATTAGGAAATATTGCCTTGTAAAATAGTGGTGCACAATAATCAAAGTAGTGACCTACCATGTGGTATTCCGTTTTTATCAATCGAAGCCCTTCCCTAACTCTGCAATTTATATCACATTATTCTCAAAGGGTTTTCATATTCTCATGCTCATACATTCCAGTTCATAACATAGAATCACTATTATTCTTTATTCGGTTAATCAACAATATAGAATCTTAGCGCATCACATATATAACACATGTATTCATCAAGTCCATGCTCAGAAACACATCATAAGAGTAGTTCAATCTTCCTACAAGGGTTTCTCTTTCTTACTCATACATTTAAGAACGAATTTATGATGAGTTGGATGTCTCGGATGGGATGACAAAATTTCAGCCCCAATAAATGGTTAAAAAAACACAAATGGCATTTTACCAAGGCTACCCTAATTGTATGAGAAAATAGAAAAGTTATACATCAAATCCACCTCATTACTTCTATATATAGGTTTTAAGAACTCGCTCTTCTTTTTGTTTAGCCAATGTGAGACTTCTTAGTCTCTTTTATTTTATTACTATTCACTTATATGTGCATAATTAAAATTAAATACTCTCATTTAACCTTTAATAACTTTATTATCTTATCTTTTTTCTAAAGGAATTCAATAATAATAATTGCTTTATTATATTTTTAGTAGACTTCATTAAAATTCAATGTTTTAATTTATTTTTAGATATAGTTTCCTTATCTAGACCATTATTCTCTAAATTCTATTTACCTTTAAATATTTTCTTCCTAAGATTATCTAAGTCTTTTGAATGAAAATTTGGGATCTTACAATTAATATTAATTGGCTTCCACAAGGAAATGGATTCTTTTTCAAATTCCATTATCCCAAACATGCTCAAAGCATGAAATTGACCTCCATTTCTATTTTGATGGGTACAATTTCATTGTACAAAATCGATCCTAAATGTGAGCATCATTTCCAGCAAGTATTTCATAATGAGGAATTAACCTATCTCACCAGACCTAATTTCATTGATATATATTTTGATTCCATTTATTATCACTTTTCTTCAAGCTTTTATTATTATCTTGGTAAAATGACTTTCACATTTTTCAATTTTGGGAGAATAACAATGATGTATTAAGATGAGAATGTAATTACCTCTCATTTCTTATATTGAAACTTGTCATTGCGTTATGCTAAGTTGTCATAGGACTCTTGAATAGTTACATTCATTCTTTAAGACCTTATAATAATTTTTCTTTTTTAATATTTTGCCTGAGTCATAATTGACTTCATTAGTTGATTTTTTTTTTTATTGGGCCAAAATTAAAAGTTTTCGAGAAAAATGGATCACAAGAAGATATTGGCCCAAAGTTACACTGAACCAAAACTGGAACCTTTTGGGCCAACTCTGCATTAATCATATAGGCTAATAGACAGTTATAAAAAACGAATGGAAAACAATAAAAAAACCGAATGAAAAAGAAAATGAATACATCAACAAGAAAAATACTGACTGCAGTCCCATTTGGTATGCAATGGGGGAAAAAATATAAACAATAAAAGAGAATAAACTATGAAATACCCAAAATACCATTAAGAAACGAAATGAAGTTTAGTTCATTTTCATTTGTTTTATTTTCTGCCTACTAAATACTAGCTCCGGTCCTTCATAAATAAATTAAAATACCACTTGTTTAAATCACGTGCAAAAAGGAGCATTAGATAAGTAAGTTCAGAATAAAAAAGGATAGCAGGAAAAAAAAATCTTAAATTTGAAAACAAAATTTAATATGTAAGTTCAAAAATCTTAAACTAGGGCATTATTCTCAGCAGTCTTTGTCTTACTTCAAGCTTTAGGCCGAAGTTCAAAAATCTTAAAGGCCTTATGGTTATTAAAATGGATCGTCATTTGAATCGGTTGAAATGCGAAATTGGGTCAGGGTCAATGGGTCGATGGGTTAGGCAGAAATTTAAACCGATAAGAAAGTGAAAACTTTAGGTTATTAATATAAAATTATAAAAAAGATTTTTTTTTTTAAAAAAATGAAAGAATGCAGAAGGGAGCTTCAAATTTCAAATAAGGAATGCAGATGCGAGACTCAACTTGAAACTAATGATTGACAAAACCTATCACCCCAAAAGTCAATTTAGTGGGCCCAATGCTTCTCCCCAGCTCATTTTTCTTGGAATTCATACTAAAATGATTTTAAAATTTACAATATTTAGAAATTATAAAAAGTATTTCAAGAGAGGAGAAATCAGATGCGTGTTTACTGTTTAGTGACAAGACCTATCACCCCCAATTGCCCAAAGGTCATATGCGTGTACAAGAGAATAAAATATAACTCCTTGTCATTTTTGGATTTGGCTCCCATACTCTTCTCTTCCCATCCACTTTCAATCCTTTTATTCATCTTAGTCGTTGGATTCATATTTGAACGGTTCAGATTTAATTTTTTATGAAAATATTTTTATAAAATATATAAAAATCAAACCGTTTAGATTTGAATCCAACTAGCGAGAGATGGAGAAGAGGATTTGAAGTGGATGTGAAGGGAAGAGAATGAGAGCCAATCCCGTCATTGTTCATCTTCATTCTTCATACTAGAGAAAGAGAGAGAGCGGGGAGCTAGAAAGAGTGAGAACTGACTCCGATCTTCGACGAGGACCTCCAATCCCTCCACCAAACCAGATCGTGACAAGACACAATGTGAAGACACCAGGCACGAAGCCTCAAACGTAAATTTGATCTATTATTCTGCGTTGATGATGACCCGGTTTCTATGGTTTTCCGGACCGGTTTTTCGGTCCAAACTAATCTGGTCCGTTGGATTTAATAACGATGCTTATAATCAACACCAAACCCATTTAAAATTTTCCTAAATATAAGGTTGCGAGTTGACTAATTTATCCCCTCGTTAGATGCAACTCTATTTAAATATTATTGTGCACTGAGTGTGTTTGGATTTTTTTTTTAAAAAAAATACTTTTTGGTTAAAATCATGGTTTGGTAAAAAAAAAAAAAAAGACCCAAACACTTGGAAAAAAAAACTAAAAGGGTGTGTTTGGATAACATTGTTTTTTTTTAAAAAAAAAAAAAAAATACTTTTTGGTTAAAATCATGGTTTGGCAAAAAAAAAAAAAAAAAAAAAAAAAAAAAAAAGACCCAAACACTTGAAAAAAAAAAAAAAAACTAAAAGGACTTTTTCTCCGAAACTATGGTTTTGATGAAGCAAATTCTCCGAAACTATGGTTTTGATGAAGCAAATTCCCCCCCTCTTGAGTGGTTATTAAGCCATAATTATGATTTAGTAATTCCTCCAACTTCATAATGTCATTTTTCTCTTTCATCCTTTTTCAATGTAAAATAAATTATTTTAGATTATTACTATTTAAAAATGATTTTAGTCCCTACAATTTATTAACAGTTTGTTGTTGTTGTTTTTTTTTTTTTTTTTGATGTAGTAGAGATGCCTCATCTAATCCCTTGGGAAGTATGACAACTATTACAATCCTGGTACAATAACACCTGCAACTCCTCCGAAGGCCAATATAGTTCTTGGTACCCATATCGTCCTGCAAGTCCGAGTTTTACAAGATAATCCGAAGCGTAATTGCATATTCTAGGCACATATGTGATCTTTGTGATCCAGTCCCTTTCTAGTAATAGTCTTACTTCCGTAAGAAGGTCTGCATCAAAATGTGAGGGGCTATGACCATGCAGGATCAGGTCAATGCACTCCGTCGAATCAGATTCAACCCAAACTTTCCTAGCTCCCGAAGCCCATGCCATCCTAAGCCCAAGGAGACAGGCCCATATTTCCGTAGATAGAGCATCACCATAATTGATGAGATACATAAAACCTTTAATAAAGGTACCAGTGGAGTCGCGTATCAGTCCCCCGCATGCACTCTGAGAAGTAGCGGCTGTGAATGCGTCGTCTACGTTAACCTTCACCCAATCCACTTCCGGTGGTCGCCATGACTCACGAGAAGGAGCTAACGTAGCCCCTTTAATCTTCGTCCCTGCTAAACGATCATTAGTAAGTGACATACATTCCACCATAGATCTTGTATTGGTGATTAGACTAGGATTTGAGATCCATTTCTTCTAAAAAACAAGGAGGTTCCGTCTTCGCCATATCCACCAACACGGGGATCGTAAAGCTAGACGCCCACTTCCTACTTGCTTCGGCCCCGCCTCCTATGTTACTCCATATCCAATTTGAACTGCCTAGGTTCCAAAACCTGCGCTGTCTCGCTGAAGGTATCACTGTCTGCCATAAGGCTTTAGAGTGTGAACAGTCTCGGAACACATGCATTATGTCTTCATATTCGTCCCCGCATAAGGGACAACTCGCATCCATAGCCATGCCCCTTCGCTTCCGACTAGCATTTGTGAGTAAACATTGTCTCGTAGCTAGCCATAGGAGGGTCTTGCATCGAAGTGGGGCTTTGATTTTCCAAAGTCCACCCCAATTCTCCTCCCGCTCTCCCGCTCTCCTTTGATCGGCAAGACTGATATGTAGATTTCAGAGAAAAGTTGCCATGTCGTTCCCATTTCCATTTTACTGAGTTCGCGACCTGGTCCATAACAATACCACCACACACTGATTCCCATGTTTTCTTAATACCTGTCCATACATTAGAGCCAGAACGCCGCACATCAATACTCGGAAGTAAGTCATCCCCGCACCTATACTTATCTCGACAACTTTGACCCACAGAGCATCCCTGTGAGTGACAAGCCTCCAACCAAGCTTCATGAGGAGGGCTTGGTTGTGAAATATAGCATGCCAGAGACCCAAACCACCCCTCCGCTTCTCCGTACAAACCTTTTCCCAGGCTACCAGGTGCGTTTTCCGATGCTCCGCTGTACTACCCCATAAGAAGGCTCGATTTTGCTTGTCCAGCTCGTCACACACATTGCTAAGCAAGTGAGATGTTTGCATAGTGTATGCCGGAATGGCGAAGGAAATTGCAGAGACGAGGGTTGCCCTACCGGCCAGAGAAAACGCAGGAGTCTTCCACCGAGACAACCTATCCTTAACTTTATCAACCACCGCCTGAAATGATTCCTTACCAATTCTCTTATGGTGAAGTTGCACCCCCAAATACTTCCCAAGATCTGCTGTGGTAGTAAACTCAAGGATATTACTAAGCTCTGTGCGCCGATTGTGATTGACATTCTTTGAGAAAATATATCGAGTCTTAGCGGGAATTAACCTTGAGCCCCGAGCATTCACAAAACTTAGATAAGCACTCTCGCATCATCTCAGCCTGTTGACAAGAAGCTTCCGTGAATAAAATGATATCGTCTGCAAAGAATAAATACGAAACCGGTGGGCCCTTCATTGTGAGCCTAATAGGCAAGGACGGACCCAGAAATTTCACTTACAAGGGGCGAAAATAAAAAATGCTAAACTATAAATAAAAGTACTTAAAATACGATAAAGAGTTAACATACAAAAAATTGAAAGAAATCTATTATATAAATTAAGTTTATTTCACTTGACTCTTACTTTATGTGTTTTTCATTGTTAAACTCATCTATAATTGAATTCGTGAAAAAAATAATTTTGAGTACCTTATTGATTCTCAAAATTTACACTTAAGTAATTGAAAAAATGCTGAACGAGCCACCAGTAGAAGCAAACCTGTTTTCCATGAATATAAATGAAAGCCACGGTCCGTGAAACAGTGAAAGCAAACCTGTGGTTTGACCAAGAAAAAAACAAAAACGCAAACCTGTGGGCCAACATGCATATATATATATATATATATATATATATATATATTTTATGGTATACTTGTGAGCCAACAAGATGGAGATACAAACCCACGCTTTATTGCATCGTGCTTTCTTTCTGATCCAGCGTGCGTGTTTGTACAACTAATAACTATACATATATATTTTTTAAAAAAATTTAAAATAGGGGGGTGGGGGCCACCCCTAGCCCCCCCTCCGTCCGTCCCTGCTAATAGGTTTCCATAAACCTCCTTCCATCCTCTCTTGGATCATATGAGCTAATTTTTCAATACAAATCACGAATAAATAAGGCGAAAGAGGATCACCCTGACGAACCCCACGTTACGATTGAAACTGCTCTGCTTTACTGCCATTCCACAAAAGTTGCATACTTACAGTGCTAACACACTGCTCCACCAACTGGATAAGATTTAGAGGAAGATTCAGTTCGCGTAGACAATTAACAAGGAACTTCCAATTAACCCGATCATACGCCTTCTCTAGGTCAATTTTCATGGCCATAAAACCTTTCTTCCCTCCCATTGTCCGCATCGAGTGAATGACCTCTTGGGCAACAATGATGTTATCCGAACTAAGCCGCCCTGGAACAAAGCTACACTGGTTTGGGGAAATGACATGAGACATGAAACATTTCATTCTATTAGCCACCACCTTCATAATCAGCTTATAAATAACATTGCATAAGCTAATTGGTCTTAGGTCCCTGAATGTCTCGGGGTGATCTTTCTTGGGAATTAAAACAATGAGAGTTCCATTCACTTTCCGAACCCGCTCAGGATGTTGAAAGACTTGTTTCACAACCTGAACCACGGACTCCTTAACCGTTTCCCACTGATGTTGGAAAAACAAGGGATTAAAACCATCTGGCCCCGGAGATTTGAGAGCACCCATACTAAACAACGCATCCTTAATCTTAGCTTCATCAACTTCCTTTCTACACACCCTTTCATGCATCTCTGTAATCTTGGGAAAGGATAACTCACATTCCAGAATGGGACGAACAACAGATTCTTCAGTAAATATATCAGAAAAATACTCGGTCGCATGAATTTTTATCTATCGCTCACCAAAGCACCAGTCCCCATTCCCTAAGCAGATAGCATCAATTTGGTTCCTCTGCCTTCGACGATTTGCTTGCATATGGAACCATCGTGTATTACGGTCACCATCCACAGCCCAATTAACTCTAGCTTTTTGAGCCCACAGAAGAGCTTCTTGTGTTAGAGTCTCATCAAGCTGGGTCCATAAAACTTCCTGGAGTTCTTGTAAATAAAGGAGATTACCCCTTCTGGTTATTGCTTTAGTCACTCCATCTAGCCGCTGGAGAAGTTGACTCTTACGCTTCTGAATATTCCCAAAGACTTCCCTATTCCATCGACCGCACGCAAGAGCAAAACTCTCAATATTGACCCCCCATTCTCTATTCGAGCTCCATTCCTTTTGCACAAAGTCATTAAAAGAATCATGCAACACCCATGCAGCAATAAACCGAAAAGGTGGTTTAATCTGGGCATGCAAAGAAGCATCCTCCAAGGTCAACAGTAAAGGACGATGGTCAGATTTATAATGCGGTAGATGTAAAATTTTTGCATCCATGTACCTAACACACCATGCTTCATTGGCCAGAAAACGATCAATGCGAGCTTCAGTACTACTACTAACTTTTTTCCATGTAAAAGGAGGGCCATCAAACTCCAAATCTGTTAGGTTCATATCGTCAACCCACCTAACAAACTCGCTATCCGTCGATAGCTTCGAAGTTGCACTAGACGCCTTTCTTCCTCAAGCATGGTAGCATTAAAATCACCCCAATGTACCAAGGCCCAGTGGATCGAATCTCTAATCTAAAAGAGCGCGGTCCACCGAGTTCTTCGATACACACGGTTAGGGCTTGCATATACCACAGTTAAAAACCATATTTCCTGATTAGAAGATTCAATTTGTAAGTGCATAAATTGTTTATGATGTTCCACAACCTCTACTTTAAGAGAAGCATCCTCCCATAAACACCAAATACCCCCGCTATAACCCTCCATAGCAGTAAAGGAATGCTTACTGAACCCCATATGACGGAGTCTTCGTTCAGTTTTAGAAGAATTGGAGCGTGTTTCAAGAATAGCCAAAAAATCCAATTTATAATTTTTTTCATTTTGCCATACTAGGCTTGGAAAAGACTTCGAGCCTGTACCTCTTGAGTTCCATATCATGCAATTCATTAAGACCGAGCAAGAGTCGAGGGGGCCAAACCACGCCCATAGGAGAATCATCATCCATTTCCAAACCACGATCGAGCTCAAGTGCTCCAGGCCCATATCATCATCCAAATGCACATCACCACTAGCTGTACCATTATTATTTGAAATCTGATTTGTTTGCACTTCACTAGTTGATGAGGACGCCTTCATGGGATCTAAAGGCAGGGGTGCATATTGGTTGGTTATTTCCACCAGTTGCGTTCCTAAATTATCCACCCCCTTCATTTTCAACTTATGCCTACTATTTAGTCCATTTTCTTTCCCAAAAACCTTGGGCTTCTTTTCTTTTTTCCTTTTAGAGCCTACCACAATCCATTCTGATTTAGGCTTATCCACCTCCTTTAAATTCAAATTTGACTTTTTCAAATCAACACCCATTAAATGCTCATTCTTTATTGCGCCATTAAGACTCAAATCAGCCCCCATTAAATGCTCCTTTTTTATTGCGCCATTAAGACCACGTGCACCATCCTTCAACATCACTTTCAGATCTGATCCGTGGGTATCTCTCAAAATCCCCATCTTAACTCCCATACCGCCTTTCACGCCCTCTATTCCCTCCACATCATTAATGCTCCGTCGGAAATCACGCCGTAATAACATTTGAGGTCCCAGAAAGCTTCACCGATCGGAGGCTCCAGAACTAAGGCCGTCGGTCAAAGCCAACGGCGTTGCACTGGATCGTTGTGATGGAGGTGGTGCATCGCTGGTCCCACCCTCCCCTCGGCCAGGTCCATCAACCTCGCTGGGTCTCAGTGTAGTCCGATCGAGAGCCGGTTTTGCAGCCTTCTTTGTCTTCTTTTCACGGTTACTCACACTCGTTTCTCGTCTTGCGGAACCCACCGCCTTATCGGGCTCCGTGTGCCATCGTCCTTAGTTTCTCTACTTCCTGTACTCCATCCTCCTTCACCCTCATACTCTGTTTTCCTGTCCCATTAACACCGTCGGTCTTACTCTGGTTTATCCCTCCCTCGTCAACCGGACCCTAACTAGCATTTGCATGACCACCATCATAAACATCCTGCTCTCTCAGCCCCTTACCCTCCACTGTATCCTTTTTTGCCGTTACACCGTCACTCACCACTCTATCCAGGCATAACTTTTGTTCATGTCCATACATGCCACACCCAAAACACACTAAATTAAGGCCCTCGTAAACCAACTGCTTCTCTTCCCCAAACACCATAAAAGCCGGCAGCAAGGGTGCCTGAAGGTCGATCTCAACACATATTCGAGCAAATGCCCCTTTATCATATATTGAAGTGGACCGATCAATCTTAATAATCTTGCCTATCATATTCCGATTAATTCCAATGACTCCACCATGCAAAACTCCATTGGCAAATCCGGGATTCTAACCCAACCGCAATCTTCCTTTGGCGGTCAGCTTTCCGAGGGTTGAAGTTCGGCCTCCACCGTTGACTAATGTTATAATTAAAATTTTGTAGAAAAATTTATCTAAATTTTGGTATTTATTATGAAATTTAATGCTCAAAATATTTGAAATAAAATCATATCCTTTATATTCAATTATCAAAAAGCTAATGTCCTTTTTGGTAATGTGAACATAAAAAAGTGATTCTAATAATAGTTATTCAAACACTATCATATTTTATCAAAATCATTTTTCCCACCAAATTTATTTTGCTCATAATCTGTTCTACAAAATTACTTTTATCACTTGTTTTTTTCCCCCAAAAGTTATCCTCCTAAAGTTAATCCAAACACACCCATTATGTGTATTCCTCTCTCAATGAAAATTCAAATATAGGTTCGTTGTATTATGAGAGGGACCAGCCCCTTCTCTAACTAATCAGTGTGATTGTATTATTTGGAATGGACATATTTCTTGGGAATATACGGTAAAAGAGGGTTATAAGCACTATATCAACTCTGTTCATTGATTCAACTGTATAGGTGGATCAATTCTGGAAGTTTATGTTGGCAATTTCATTGCCTAATAAACAATTGTTGCTCCTGTTTATCATGTCCCTTAGTGCACTTCTTGGTCTCATCATGCTTTGAAAGTGAAGCACCCTTAGGACCAAGGGTGAAGCCAGGAATGGAAATTAGGGGGACGAAAATTATAGAATAAAACTCAGTGGAAGTTAGTATTTGAAATTAGGGGCGAAAATTACAGAATTTGATCCAAAGTTTTAGAAAATTATGCTTTAGCCTAATAAATATTTCAATCTTTTCATTTTACACCTCCATAAGCCTTTTTAATAAGGACTAAATAAAAAATTTAAATTTTTATGAGGCTAAAGTATAATTTTTGGGAATTTTGGGCCCACTTCTATAATTTTAGGGGGGCAGGGGCCACCCCTAGCCCCCCTGATTCCGCCCTTGCTTGGGACTGCTTCAAGAAATAAAAAAGCTCATTGGAGAGAGAAGAGCATTCAAGAGGAAAAAAGATAAAAAATATGGTCCCATTCTCACAATATGTACTCCTCATGTTTAATAGCTTATGTCTTTTTTAATCATTTTCATATCTAAATTTACTTTTTAAATAATCATCTAAATAAGTTTCAGTTTTTTTTTTATTTAAAAAAAGTCACTTTGACCATCTTAATCCAAACATAAATTACATTTACAATATAACTTTTATCTTATCTCAAGTTTGCGAAAGCCGATTAAAAAAAAAAGTCATTTTTATCGCTGCGAATCCAAACGGGCTAATGTTATAATGTTTTAGCCCCCAGGTTTAAACCCTTTTATTTTTTTTCCCTAGATTAAACCCTCATAATTGGGAATCCACATCCCATACATGTAGTACTCTTCTCCAAATAAAAGAGGCTGTTTTATTTTTTTGAAAAAAATACTACATGAACTAAAAATTAATTAACTTAAGATATTGGATGTTGAAAAAATGTTTTAGATATTAGGTGCTACAAGAAAAATATTTTAAGATATTGATGTTACAGGGAAAATATTTTTTTATGTAGGACTGAAAATTAAATAATTTGAGATACTGGGTATAAAAAATATTTTAAGATGCAGTATACAGTTTAATTTAAATAAATAAAAATATATAGAAAAATAAAAAAAAAAATGGTTCCAACTCTAGAATTAGAGGATGAGTAATTCATACTTATCTTCTAGATGAGTGAGTGTGAACCCTTGGCTGCGTGAAACGGTGACGATATCGACTTATGAGTTTGGGATGACGAATGGCTTTAGGGGCAGAAACATTTTGATGTTAGGGTTACCTACTCCCCACGGACGTGCACTGATTGACGGAAAGCCCAGAACCCCATACGAAGGCCCCATTTTGAAACAATGAATCATAATTACATTACTAATAATTAAATAATAAAGAGTCTAGGTCATGAATTAACGGCCACGTGGTACCCCATCAAGAAATTAGGGATATTTATCTTGATTGGAGAAAACTATTTCAAGGTTCTGAAACAGAGGTACTTTATCTTTGGAGAATCCAATTGAAAGGTTTTATGGACTACACCATCAATTTCCTCTAAAAATGTTCATAGACAAATAAAAAATTTCCTACCGATTCAATGAATTTTTAAGTCGAAAACTGGTTCAAGAGTCTCTTAACAAATAAAACCAATGACTAATTACCCAACAACAGGCATTTAAAGGTTCTATACATCATATACGTATGGAGTAAACACAATGTAAATTATATTAAAAAGATTTATTTTCAAACCTTGTACCAAACCCCTTTGGTCTCTTTTTCAATCCATTTTGCGGATAGGATTCCATGTAGATAAAAAATATCAAAAAAAAACTCTAAATTTTTTCTTAAAAAAAGTTTGTAGGGACTTTTTGGATATTAATTACGGAATTTCTCTCACAAAAAAACTCATTGTCAATATGGTTTTTGTGTTTTTTTGTTAAAATGGCTTTATTAGTTATTAAAATGTCCTTATGAAAATGTCGTTGTCGAATAGCTTTTCATGTTATCAAAATAGTTTTCGTATTGCCAAATTTTTTTCAAGTTTTTAAAATTCTACACGTTTGAAGGAAAAACTAGAAGAATTTTTTATAACAGGAAAAGACATTTTAACAACATGAAAAACCATTTGACAACAATATTTTCCTAGGAAAATTTTAACAAGGAAAAACCATTTTAACAACATGAAAATTCATTTTAACAATGAGACTTTTTTGCGAAAAGAAATTCCATAATTAATATCCAAAAAGTCTCTAGGGACTTTTTTGAAAAGGAATTTGGGGTTGAGATTTTTTTGAGATTTTTTATCTACCTTGAGACCTCACGATATTTTTCCTATAATTTATATCTTATATATCTCAAATTAAATATTACTCATATCCACCTTTGAAAAACCCTTTTCTTCTCATTTTTTGGATTAAAATACTTCAAAAATATTAAAAAAAATAATTCAAATAATTTTAAATTAAATTAACTATTTCAGACCTCATAGCAAATCTGTGTTGACATTTCTTGCATAAGATAGTCACAATTGAATTTGTCGTAGATGTAATATACTACCTCCGATTTTAATTATATGAACACTTTTTATAAGATAATTTACACTACAAAAGTGTTCTTATAATTAGAACCGAGGAGTATCTTTTTTTTTTTTTTTTTTTTTTGCCAATGGATGGAATATACTATAAATTGATTGCAAATAAAATGTCACTCTATTTTAAAGGTCTAGCGTGGCTTGTTTAGCTACGACCATTTTTAAAGAAAATCAAAAAAATCACAGTTAAATTTTAAATTTCTATTAGCAGCAGCTATCATCTGCTAAATTATAAAAATAATTGATTCAGAAAATTTTCACAAAAAATAAAACTATTTGGTAATTAGATCCATTACATATTGGCCAGAGAAATTGACCCTTCCTTTCAGACTTCATACTTGTAACTCGTATTTTATACCCAAAAAAAAAAAGATTTTTTTTATATGAAAATTTTAGAAAAGGGGATGAGCTCACCTACGATCTAAGAAGCATTTGATGAAATCTCCTTTCCTGAGAATTTTAGGATCGAATCAAATGTTTACCTAAACACCCTTAAATTAAGATGCCTCTTCCAGTCTTTCACCAACTTCGTGATCAAACCACCTCCCTTTAGTGAGAGTATCCAACCCCTTCATCCAGTGAAACCAAGGAGGGTTTTAAAAAAATGATGTTGATTTTTCCAAATTTGATTAGTGTCACCTATGGGCCGATTCATATCATTTCTTGGACCGGCGGTTCACCACAATTAACAGAAGCTTGTTGAAGCCAAAGTCAACTAAACCGGGGTTAGTCAAGTTGGTAGGTATCTTGCCATTTAACGTGTCGGCCTGGAAAAAACTCTCGTTAGGATTTTCCAATCCTCCTTACTTAAGGTTGAGAAATGTATGTCTTCTATTCTACCTATAATTAAAGATAGTGTTTTGAATCAAAAAAAAAAATTAAAGATAGTGTTAAATATATCATTATCGTTATAGAAGTTTAGCTTAAATGCAGGTGTACGAAAGTTTTTTGGTCTCATTTTTGTTTGAAAATTTAAAAATATAGTAATCTTGTCGATATACTTTTTTTGTAAACTTTCAAAGGCAAAATTGTTCATAAAAAAACTTTTAGGCAAATTTGCTCCTTTCGGGGCACATTTACTTCGTTTTGTTAATATCCGGTGCAAAAATGAGATAAAAAAACTTCAAGTTGGTAGGTATCTTGCCATTTAACGTGTCGGCCTGGAAAAAACTCTCGTTAGGATTTTCCAATCCTCCTTACTTAAGGTTGAGAAATGTATGTCTTCTATTCTACCTATAATTAAAGATAGTGTTTTGAATCAAAAAAAAAAAAAAATTAAAGATAGTGTTAAATATATCATTATCGTTATAGAAGTTTATAAGTGGTCATCTAAAAGTTTTTTTTTTTTCTCATTTTTGTTTTGAAAATTTAAAAATATAGTAATCTTGTCGATATACTTTTTTTGTAAACTTTTAGAGGTAAAATTACTCATAAAAAAACTTATAGGGCAAATTTGCTTCTTTCGGGGCATATTTACTCCGTTTTGTTAATATCCGGTGCAAAAATGAGACAAAAAAACTTCTCGAGTAATCGGTGTTCCTTACATAAATTTCCATAACAAAAATGATATTTAACCCTTTAAAAAGATAAGTCATTTACTAAGGACGGCTGAAATATGTTATAACGGAGTTTTTAAATAAATTTTAGGATCTCATACCTATAAATTTTGTGATGATGGAATTTTTTTTTTTTTATTTTTTCTTGTGAAAAAGTCAAATAAATAAAGGTGCAGGCCTTCCTTTCCGTTGTTGCTGGAGATTTAGTACGGAATACTAAATTATTCATGTCCTCGTCCAACTTGTATGCTGTTTTTTTCAATGAACATGTACGCGTTTTCAAAGACCATGTGAAGTTGGAAATTCAGGAATTATTCAATCATATGCAGTCATGATTGAGTTTATATTGTGATTCATTGTAATATTTAAATCATGGCAATTCAATCAATATAAAAAGTTATAATATTATTTTAATATTTTTCTCATCTTTCCCATTAAAGACTTAAATGGGCTGATGAGGGGTGATAACAAAAAAGGATAAGGAGAAGATTTACTTCCGATCTTATAGTTTCATTTAAGTATATCATTATCAGATCTTGAATTTTATTTTTGTTTAAGAACCAAGATATTCTCCTAGCAAAAAGAAAGAAAGAATGAAGCACATGTCTGAAAAGGGTACAAACATCCTATGAGGTGGTTTTGAATATAGAATCTCTCTTTAACGTTAAACTATGAATATTAAATAACCAGCTTACTTGGTTTGTAATTGTGATATGGAAAGACTGTATTTTCACAATATTCTCAAATACTACTTTCTTAATATAGTTGACTAATTTAAAGAGATTAATAAAATTAAATAAATAACTTAACTATAATATATGTGACATGATCTCAAAAATATTTTATATATATTATTCTAAGAAAAAGTATTTCTTAGTCATTTGGAGATAGAGTTATCTCCAAATGACCCAAAAAACTACGTCGTTTTGAATTAATGAAGGGTTTGTTAGTAAATTTAGGTGAATTAATGAAAGGTGTGCAAAATTACGTAAAATTTGTATGAGTAAAAAATAAACAAAATTACAAACACACCATTCATTAAATCAAAAACGATAGTAGTTTTTTTGGAAGTTACTTGGAGATAACTCTATCTCCAAAGTAGAGAAATCCTTTACCCATTATTTATCGCACATCAATTTATAAGTCAAATAAATTAATTTATATAAAAATAATAAATGTAATAAAATAAAAATATATATATTATATTTAAGATCAAAATTATTTTTAAACTAATTATTTTATTTAAAATTGAAGGTAGCATATTCTCCTGTATTCATGCATCATGAAGCCGCCGCCCACGTGTTAGGCCGGGAAATAGATTTATATGAATAAAAACTTAGAATAAGACATAATATGAACGTCATCCTGTACTAACAGAGGTTCGTTGGAAAGATTCCCTGCTCGTCCTAAGGACGACAGGGGGAGTGTCCGTAGCTCCTGGTCCAGATCTAGATAGCATTTTATTTTTTTTATTTTTCGTTTTTATTTTTTTTCTATATGAAAAAATCATTTTTTCAAAAAAAATAAAATTATCTTTATTTTAGATCCTCTACCCATTAAAATTAGATAAAAAATAAAAAATAAAAAAAAACATATAGATATGAACTCGTCCGTACGGATCCTCGTCCGTACGACGAGCACCAAAACCGGGTCCGAGGTTCGTTGGGGTTGTACCATTTGTAACACCCAGATCAGTGTGATTGTTTTTTAATAAATAATACAATTTATTTGGATTTTAACTTATACTCTCTTCCATATTAAGAATTATATAATTAATTTAAAGATATTTACAAAATAGTTAAATTGATTATTCCTAATAAATGCGCATGCATTGGAAATATTATTTGATGGAACTTCGTTACATGTAACATATATACGTTTGATATAAAATAAATTAGTCATGGAGTTGATATTATATTTATTCTAAATGTAAGGTATAATTTTTATATTTATTATTATTTTTAATTTATCTCTAATTGATGTTCCTCCAACAACAATGAAATAGGTGGTTGATCAAGTGGAATGTGGTATTTGGATTTTTTAATGCCTAAAGTTTGAGTTGCGTAAACATTTATAATCTTCCTTGTATGAAGTTATCATTGTTGGGAGGATCGTCATAACATTATTTGAAGAACCGAATCCGGATTAGTCAAAGATTCGAGGAACCAGGATGAGATAAAAAAAAATCCATAATAACTAATTTAACTAAATTAATTAAGTTAGATAAATATATATTTTATTAAACACCATATTAACTAAAGGTGAGGTGTATATTCAAGACTATAGGTCTTCATCCTGGCCGAAGACTTCAAAATATGGCTTTTGAAGGTAACCAACCAATGGCCGGTTGACGCTTCTACAAAAGAAAACAGAAGGTATTACGATTTATGAAGACTTTTTAGCGTCGTAGCAAAAGGTTGAACTGAACAAGGAAAGGTCACTTTCTGCTACAGGAATGATCTAGGTGGCGAATCTCCCTGTGCTTGGAAGAAGAAGAAGTCCGAGCTTGCGACCTGGTACTCGTGGCTGTTCTTAGTCGTTTCACCGTCCACATCCAATGACGAACCGCATCCAAACGAAGCACCTCGACGCCCGCCGCTTTGTGAGAAAACTACGAATCATCAATTAATTAATATTATTAAACCTGGTCCACTAGAGAGAAATATATTTTCTCCATTTCCATTTTTCCCTCCACCATCTCTGCTTCCTTCTTGAAGAGCTGAAAGTGACATGCCTCATGGTCCGGCGGAATTGGGTTACCAACGAGGTCGTCGTTTTTTTCTCTTTTAAGCTGGAAACTATTTTGTTCTCGGCGGTTTTATGATGATATGTCGTTGTTGGTTTCGTGATTTGATTTACTAGTAATTTAGGCTTTATGGAGATTTTCTAGCTTATGAGCTGGAGACCTAAATCATAATCACGTAGCAGGTTGGGTTTATGGCTGGAATTGGTCTCTAGGAAGCGCGTGGATTAGATAAGGACAGAATTGACGGGACGGGAACTTCGCGTGCTTAATATGACTTAGGATTAGCCAGCGTCTGCGTGGTTTGTATATCCTTAAAGTCGTGTCAATGCTTGAATTTGAGGACGCTGTGCTTTTTGTAATCTCCGCTTGAACGAAAGAAGGGATTAGAAACTATCGACCTAAAACAGTTGACTTTTTGGAATTTCTATTGATTGTTCTGAGTAATTTTTTCACCTTGTTAGGAATTATAAGTCCCACGGATCATGTTGGAAGAATGCTGAATCTTGTTAGTTGAAGATAGTATCGATTGTTGAATGCCGATGCTTGTGCTTGTGTTTCTACGCTTGTGCATGGCTGTCTTTGAGGGCATTCTATGTTTGGTAGGATTGAAATGAATGGGTGGAGAGTGGCAAAATTTTTGGGCGGCATATTATCTGTCTAAATTCGTTGTTACTTTCTATCTATTTTCACATCCCCAATTTCACACCCATGCACACTCTTAGCATCTGCAGTAAATATGCCAAGAAAATGGCATTTCAGTAATGTTGTAATTGTTATCTAATGCAGATCGCAGATTGTAGTAGTCATAAACCAGGACCAATATGACTTGTGGCTGCTTTGGAGCCTCAACTATAAAGAGGAGGAGGAGTCCTACTCATAATCCTAATGAGGTTTATGGTAAGGGCCTAGAAGTTGCTGGCTTTCGTATTTCCTAACCTTCAATATATAAGTTCGTGCAATTTCATTTTCATTTGTTTGAATCATAAAGCCTGTAGTTTTTAATTCTAGTATTATTTTTTTGGCTTTCCATAGTGTTTGAAAACTTATCTCAGTGTGTTTCTTTTGTTATCTTATTGGGAGTCAAGGTTTATCTAATGAAAATGAATGAATATGTCCTTATCCATGGAATTCAGTTTTGTCTTCACTGTTTGCATGCTCTATGATTTATTGAGGATAAGAACTGTAGTGATAGAAAAATGTTTTTGATTCATTAAAAGGTAATGAGAAATTTCATTAGCACTGTGTTAAAAGCATGGATGTGCTGTAGAGTATGTTCTAGTTAATATTATGGGACTTCTTCTCTTATGTTTGATAAATTTCTAGGTAGACTGCTAATTGATTTTCTACATAATGTCTGCTTGAGTCTTGAGAGGAAGCTGCATTTTCATGCATGATGTTTCATCTTGGCTGCAGTATCTTTCCGCTTTCTTTTAGCTGTTTCTCTTCCGCAACTCTATTATAAACTTGCCATGTTCATAATGTAAAAATTTATTTACAATGCTTTAAATGGAAATTTGAATCAACACGCTTTTGACAAAAACCTTGGGCAAGTCTGCCTGCAAAACTAGTTCTTTATATTCCATCACGATATATTTTCCTAACTATGACCTGAGTGATAATAATTACATTTCACTACAAATGAGGTCATGAGTTTTCAAAACTTTAATTAAATAGAAAGTTCACATTTGGGATTTGGAGTCCTTGTTAGTCATTAGAAACCTTTTGTATTGATAACAAGCATCCTATAGGGTATCTTTGCCACTTTGCTCTTAGTTTTATTTTGAATAAGCAACACAGCTATGATCTTGCTCGTAATAGTTTTGATGTACATGCTCAGGCGTTGCACTTGATAATGTTAAGAATTTCTCCGATAAAGAACTAAGGTTGGCAACAGATAATTATGACTCAAGGAAAAAGATAGGAAGGGGAGGTTTTGGAACTGTTTACCAGGTATTACTTTTATAGACACTCCCATATGTTGCATTATTATTGGATTAATATGCTTGTCAGCCTGTTGAACATATAATAATTCTTCAGGGGGTACTGCTATTTTTCAAATTTCATTTTCTTCTCTTCCTTCCATGCTGTATCATATTTAAGAGTTATTTGTAATACAAGTGGCAAAATGGGACCAGTAGAAGCCACCAGAGCCTCTGAGAATCTATTTCCATCGTTTCAATTTATGACATATGTGAAAAAAATGTTCTGCATTGGCTTATTTTAGAGTCTTGGCATTTAAAAGTCTCTTACATATTTTCTTATATGGTGTCCTATAATGATTAGGTAGCAATATTTATTTTCCTCAACATATCAACATGCACTTAGATTGAAGTTAACTTATTCTTCACAAAAAACAGTACAATTTGGGTGTTTATTCAGCTTTGCTTGTTAAATTATTTTCAATACTCTTGAGTGCCACTTCTAGATCGTGAATGGGTTGTTTGGGATCACGTTTAGGACCCTAAAAGTGCTTATTTACGTAAATCGAGACAAAACTCCTCTCACCTACTTACCTCGTATTCCATGAATCATGATTGAAAAGCTACTTTTGAAGGCTCCAATCGCTATTCCAAACAAGCACTAAGGATTGTTGATTCTTGTCTCTCTCAGTTTTTCACTGTTATGTTTTCACTGCATAAATATTACTTTAGCTTTGAAAAGTAAATCCTTTTGTTTTTAATTGTAACAAAAAACCTAGAACAGAAGGCTGCCGAAAGACGGGTGGAAATTTCATCACCAATAAGTTCTAAATATATGATGTCATGTTATATACTAGCTTAAGCTGACAAGTAGAATTGAGTAGCTAGAAGTGACATAAAATTTCAAAATCACGCTCTTGTTAACTTTATGCCACTTCAGATACAAAAAGGACTCTTAAGCCACTGCTTATTATTCATGTTGTAACTTTATTAGGGAACCTTGAGGGATGGAAGACAGATAGCAGTGAAGACCCTTTCTGCAGGATCAAGGCAAGGAGTCCGTGAATTTTTAACTGAAATCAAGACTATATCAAATGTTAAGCATCCAAACCTTGTTGAATTGATTGGTTGCTGTGTTCAAGGATCTAATCGTATTTTAGTGTACGAGTATGTGGAAAATAACAGCCTTGATCATGTATTACTTGGTAAATTTGACGAAAACTTCATGTGAATTAGGAATCGATGTATAAGATTGATACACTGAAGAGATGACAAAAAAATTTGATTATGCTTTCCTTTCTTTCCGTAAAATCTGTATGTAGGCACGAGGAATACAGGCATCAAACTAGACTGGAGAAGAAGATCTGCAATTTGCATAGGTACTGCTAGGGGTCTTGCATTCCTTCATGAGGAACTTGTTCCACACATTGTGCACAGAGACATCAAAGCTAGCAACATACTACTTGACAAAGACTTTAACCCGAAAATAGGAGACTTTGGGTTGGCTAAATTATTTCCTGATGACATCACTCACATTAGCACTAGAATTGCTGGAACTACGTAAGTTATATTTCGGATTCCCAGTTAAAATTTATCTGTTCGTTTCTGTAGGAAAGTCCAGCACTCCTCGTCAATTTTTTTTTGGCCTTTTGGCTGTTATTTCTCAGTCCACACAAAACATCAACTGATATTGCTATAGGAAGTAGGGATTCTTCATATATGCTAATCTTTCACATCTGGGTGGGCCAGCTGAACTAGCCATAATTCAGGAAAGATATCCACCCTAAAGGGGCACTAGAGAGATGAGTTTCATTAAAAACAAGAATATAGTAGATCATGCTGCTTTAAATGACTGATGAAGGCATCCTTTGATCTAGCCTTTCAATATTCTGAAATTCTGGAATGCTAGAATGCATATTTAAATAGAGATGATAAGTTGATAACTCATTTTGATGTTACTGAAGCTCATGGACAACAATTGATTGTGATTTGCTGATATATATACACACACATATACACAACAACAACTTATAAACCCACGGCACTTAATGCGGCCTCCCGGTTACAACCCTCTCTAGGTAGCCCGTTTCATGAACATTGGGCTCTACATATATTTTTAAATCCTGATATCCCAATATTATCAGAATATTCCGATATATGAGCTAAAATCAGTTAGATCCGATTATGTAGGATATAGGAGATATGATAGTTATTACTCCCTCCGGTCCTAATTATAAGACCTAGTTGACTTTTTTGGAGAGATTAAAGAAGCTAATTAAATTACTTTAGAGTATTTTTATTTTTATTTTTTCTCAAAACTAATTAGTTTAACTAATAAACTAATATATAATCTAAGGATACACAACGTATGAAATGATTAAGTAACTTATTTAGCTTCCTTAATCTCTCCAAAAAAAAGTCAACTAGGTCTTATAATTAGGATCGGAGGTAGTATTATCTTATTGTAATCTGAATATAAAATCAGCAATATCTCAGGGATCTATGCCTCTATGACCAAGTTCGGTGGAATACAATAATCAGCGCATCAGTTTTTCACCTTTGAAGTCTTATCTAGAGACCGCTAGAGCTATTATGTCGAGCAAAAGAATCGTCACATTCTAGAGACGCATGCTTAGCCGGCCCTTGTCCTACAAAACACCACTCCAACTCCTTCACAAACACTACAACCTTCCGTATCTTGAGAACACCTTACCTCTCAGGGTATTCGTTTGCACATCATATGTTCATCTTCACCATACAAACAAACTTGATCCCAAAGCCATTCGCTGCATCTTCCTTGGATACTCAAACTCTCAAAAAGGCTACAAATGCTACGACCCTGTCTCCAAACACCTGTCTGCAATCTAGGGGGAGAGAGTTGATTATGAATTACAGACAGATAAGACACTAACACCATTGGAAAATGACCGACCTTCATTGAATACATACCTATACCTAGCCCAAAAGAGCCTAACCCTGATAATCTTGATAAAGTTCCTAGTGATAGAAGAGCGATTGCTCCAAGGGGAGACACAAACAAATGGGTTAATACTTACACACGACAACACAAGACAGGTAATGAGCCACAAGCTATTAACACTTGCCAAAAGTCAGAACCAGTAGCAAGTTAGGAAGAAATAGTGATGGAAAGTTTTGATCTTGATCTGCCAATTGCAATACAAAAGAAGCCTAGATCTTGCACTTGACATCCTATCGAGAGGTTTGTCTCTTATAGAGCTTTATCCGTAAAATATCACGCATTTGTCTCCCACCTTGACAGTATTAGGGTACCTAACAACATTAATGAAGCATAGTAACACTTGGCAAGTAGTTGATCTACCTTGAGGGAAGAAACCATTTGGCTGTAAATGGGTATTCACCCTAAAGTATAGAGCTGATGGGAGTCTTGAGAGATACAAGGCTAGATTGGTTGCAAAAGGCTTCACACAAGTCTATGGCGAAGATTATACTAAGACTTTTGCACTAGTAGCAAAACTTGATACAATAAGAATCCTCTTGTCTCTTGCAGTAAACCTATATTGACAACTACACCAGCTAGACATAAAAAATGCATTCCTCAATAAAGAACTCAAGGAAAAGGTATATATGAAGCTGCCCCCAAGGTTTCCAGGAAAAAGAGTTGGTCAAGTGTGTAGACTAAAGAGGTCATTATATGGGCTGAAACAGTCTTTGCTGGTTTGATAGACTCACCCGAATTATGAAGAGACAAGGGTATACCTAAGGGCAGAGTGACCCTACCCTGTTCTTTAAGTATCATAAAGGCAAGGTAGTTGTACTAGCCGTGTATGTTGATGACATAGTCCTTATAGGGGATGATGGAATAGAAATCAATCAAATCAAAAAGGCACTTGCTCAAGAATTCCAAATTAAAGATCTTGGAGAAATGAAGTATTTTCTTAGAATGGAGTAGCTCGATTGAAAGGAGGAATCTACATATCTCAGAGAAAGTACATCCTAGATCTTCTAAAGGAAACAGGGATGCTAGGTTGTAGGCCTAGTGATATGCCTATATGAGTTGATAAAATAAGTGAAGAAGTAGACCTTGGAAAAGCTGTAGTCATGGGGAATTATTAGAGAATGGTTGGCAAACTGATTTATCTCTCCCATACTAGACCAGACATCGCATTTGCAATGAGTATGGTCAGCAAGCACTCTCATGATCCTAAAACAGAAGCATCTGAATGAAGTGTAGAAGATCCTTCGATATTTGAAGGGATCCCCAGGTTGTGGTCTTTACTTCAAGAAAACTGATAGGCGGGGTGTAGAACTATTTACCGATACTAATTGGGCAGGTGATCAAGATGATAGAAAGTCAACACTTGGCTACTGGACGTATGTATGGAGTAACTTGGTCACATGGAAGAGCAAAAAGCAAAGTGTGGTTGCAAGGAGCAGTGCTGGGGCCGAATACAAGGCTGTGGCACTAGGAATTTGTGAAGGAATATGGCTAAAGTGAGTTCATGAAGAATTAAAGCAGGCTATGAACTTACCTATCAAACTCTATTGTGACAACATGGCTGCAATTAACATTGTGCTTAATCCAGTTCAACACGATAGAACCAAATGTGTGGAGATTGATTGTCACTTCATAAGAGAAAATATTGACAAGGGGTATTGTTTACTTAAAGTATATCTCTTCCCAGAGAACAGACTGTAGACATTCTCACTAAGGGGCTGCCCAAAGATAAATTTGATCATTTCATTGGCAAGTTGGACATGCTCGATATCTATGGTCCAATTGAGGGGGAGTGTTGAATCTCAATATCCCAATATTATCAGAATATTCCGATATATGAGCTGAAATCAGTCAGATCCTATATGTACGATATAGGAGATATTATAGTTATTATTATTTTATTGTATTCTGAATATGAAATCAGCAATATCTCAGGGATCTTATATATGGCCTGAGATATGCCTTTATGTATACATTAACCAAGTTCAGAGGAATACAATAATCTGTGCATCAGTTTCTCACCTCCTAAGTCTTCATATACATACATACATGAGTGTGTGTGTATTTTGTATGCTTGATCCCCTGGGTGTAAAACACGATTACTTTCAGTAAAGAAAATCCAGTGATTCGTATTTCCAAAAAAAAAGGGTCAAATGTTTGTATTTGCATTAGAAATAATTGCCAGTCATTGACCTTTCTTCAGATTTTAAGCCTTTAAATTTGACTAGTTCCTTGATAGATTGCTTATGAAAATGTCTGTGTTATCTCCTGTTAACTTATTATCATATTTTTATTTTAATATAAAATCAGTTTTGTGATATTATAAACCCTTCAGAACTCTTTCATGCATTTCTCTCACCAGTTATATGCGGAAGAGCTTTTTTCAATCTCTGTTCATCTTTACCTTTCTTTAGTAACAGGATTCGGGGTATCTTAATCCGTATATTTGCCTGCACTTTATATATTCAAACTTGGTCAATCCATACTTTGATTTTGATTAAAACGGTTCCCTGCTTTGTTTTTCATTTGCACAGTGGTTATCTAGCACCAGAGTATGCATTAGGTGGTCAGTTAACCATGAAGGCTGATGTATACAGCTTTGGAGTTCTTGTACTAGAAATAATTAGTGGCAAAAGCAGTTCAAGAGCAAATTGGGGGGGAACTGACAAAGTCCTCTTGGAATGGGTAAGTTCTGTTTCTCGCTTTTGCTAGGGTACCAGGCAACATAATACACTTCACATATTGTTAGTCTGTAAGCTAATAGCTTTTAAAGTTTTATTATACCCTGATGACAATAATGCGTTGACCCTCTTCATTTCACATTCCCTCGCTTCTTTCATTAATTTGGTCCCTAACAGAGTTTCTCACTTCTGCTGCGCAACCGACATGCTTACGTGACTGTTAATTATTGACTTGATCTTTTGATTTTTGTTAAGCACCTCACTCAAGTTGAAGAAAAAATGGTGACTTGTGCTGTTCTCTCATTGCTCCTTCCCCAATCTATTAGTCATCTTGTTTGATATGATGTTTGACACTGCCAAAAATCATTTCAATGCAAAAGTTCAAACCCTTGAAGTCCATGAATAGTTTAACAAGTCCCATAGGCGTTTTCTTTGGAATAGATATATGCAAGACGTGTCTTTTACTCTCTGTGGGATGCGGGACGAAACATAATGATCTTTTTTTTTTTTTTTTTTTTTTTATCACTCTTTTAGGCTTGGCTACTTCATGAAGAAGGGAGACTTTTAGAGCTAGTGGATCCGGAGATTGGAGAATTTCCTGAGGAAGAAGTGATTAGATACATGAAGGTAGCTTTTTTCTGCACACAGGCGGCAGCAAACAGAAGGCCACTGATGTCCCAGGTTGTCGATATGCTGTCCAGGAAAATCCGGCTCAACGAGAATGAGCTAACAGCGCCAGGATTCTTCCAGAATTCAGGAGAATCCTCTAGAAAGAACCTATCCAGTGGGTCTACTAGCAATCAAACTCTTTCTCTTCCTCCCACTATAACTGAGGTGAACCCTCGATGAAGCCTTCATTATATAATTCCTATTGCCCCTAGAGTTGATTGCAGAGTTCAAAGAAGAAACAAGGAGATTTTTTTCTTAGGGAAAAAAAAAAAAAAAAAAAAAAAAAAAAAAGGTAGGAGGGAAAGGTCAAGGAGAGGGGAAGTCTCCTTTTTTCTTTTTGGCCTTTCGTTCTCCTTTGTTTATTCTTTTTCTTGTGAAATGAAAGGCATATTGAAATTTGAAATCAACAGTGCATATTAGTTTAATCTTGTGTAGATTTGCGTTAAGATAACATGTAAATTGAGAGATTATGTGTTGACGTGTATAAATATTGAGGCTCAATATATGTAGAAATGATCGATGAAAATATATCGAATCTTATAATATTTCTCTTGTTTTGAAGATTCTGTTTAATGGCGAGTTGAGAGTGGGATTTCTGCCTCAACTTTCTATTAGATGATCTTTTCAACTTTTTATTTTAGCACTTCGGTTATAAAAAAGAGTAAACTTACACTCGATAAACTACTAAAATTAGTGGTGTAAATTTGAAGCGCAATTGCTTTGATTGTCTTCTCACGAAATAAAGGAATAGGCTAGAATACCGGGTACAAAACGCTCATGGGTAAGTTGATTCTAAATTAGTTAAACAGTTGGTTTGTCAGGAGAAAAAAAAAAAAAAAAAAGGGTTAAAAACGAGAGTGCATTCTCAGCTAGATTCGGCTTTTGAATTTTGAATGGATGCATGCCAATCTAGATTTTTTATCACCTGACTTGTAAAGACGTTTAGTGCCTGTTTGGCCTAGTTTATTTTTTACTTAAAAGCTACTTATAAGTATAAACTAGGCCAAATAAATAATTTTACATGCTCTTATAATTATAAGAGTTTATTTTATAATGAAGAAAAAAAAGCTCCTATGATGAACTTATTTTATAATGAAGAAAAAAGCTCTTGCTTTTTTTAAGCTTATTTTTAAAAAAAAAAAAAAAAAAAAAAAAAAAAAAAAAAAAGAATGAAAAGAAAACTCGTAATCTCTTGATTGACCACTACTGCCGCCGCCACGCCCCGCCACCACCACCGCCCCGCTTACCACCACCGCCCTCGCTGCCGACCCCACCACGTAATATACCTTTTATGATAATTTTTATTAGAAAAAGTCTTTATAACAAAAATTTTGTCAAACAACTTATTTTTAATTTCAAATTTTTAAGAACTTTTAAACTAAAACATTTATATAATCACCAAACAGCTTTTAGGTTTTTTTCCAAAAGCTCTTTTTTTTAGCTTATACTTATAAGTGGCTTTTAAGTAAAAAATAAGCTAGACCAAACGGGCTCTTAATCTAGATTCATAACCAACTGATAAATCGCCGTTCCTGATTCCTTAGAGCGACGTAGCGCAAGTAACAGATTTATAATCAATTAGGAAATATTCAAGGCGCGATTACTTAGCTGGAAACATTCAGATCAGGGATCAAGCGCATTCAATACAAAAACAAATCAGATAGATAAATCATAATAAAGAATGTCCAATGAACTTTTTTTTTTCAATCGAAGCGGCAAGTATCATGATTCATGAAATGTAGTACGATCCTAATTAATGATACTTTTATAACAAAAAATACCAAAAATAATCTTTATTATTCAGAAATTCACACCTGAACATACTATATGATCCCAACAGCAGCTTACACCGAAATGAAAAACCACAGATTGAGACATATTTCCATTTTCTTTTAAAAAAATTCATACTGATAAACATTAATCTCCTCCATGGTCAAAGTTGTCAATAATGAGTAAATTAATACAAAACACCGGTGTTGGTAATAAAGCGCACCCAATAAGGATTATAAACTAATAGCAACCAAAAAGCATTCAATGAAGAACTAACGGGGCAAAATGGGATCGCAGAAGAGAAAGAGAGATTGTTGGGAAACCAAGAGGAGGCATCATATTCATTATCCTATAGATAGAATTATGCAGCGACCTGTTCCTCAGTAGCAGGAGGAGCTTCTTTCTGTGCAGAGCCATTGGAGGTGGATTCGTTTGGCTGTGAGTTCGGGGCGCCTTCGGCTGCTTTAGGTGCTGCTTCTTTTCCGTCTTTGGCGTCTTTGGCTTCTTTGGCGTCTTTAGCAGGAGGAGGAGGAGGAATCATGTGAGGTGGTGGTGTGTGCTTAAGCTTTAGCAGTATCTGGCGCATCCTAGCAAGATCAGTGGGTTTGCCAGGTTTAGGGCCTTGGACGACTGTGATTGATGGCTTCTTGTCCTGATCCTTCTTGCCTCTTTTCTTCTCAATGTTGGGAACCTCACGAGGAACGAGCTCAGCAATGGCTTTCCAATAGTGTTTGTCTGCCTCTTTGTGAAACTTCTCTTGGTTAGCCAAGTATAGCTGTGCCACAAACAATATCAATCAATTTCTACTATTAAAATGATGAAAAACAATTGAAGAAAGAGTATGTTGACCCCAAAAATACAAACATAAAACTGAAGAAAAAGCATCAAGATATGTATAAAGCTTTACCGACTCCCTTTCTCTATTTTGAACTTTGTTGGTCTCAACATTGAGCTTTCTTTTCTCATAGAAAGCCACTTTATACTCGTCAGCTTCCTCGATAATCTTAAACCTCATTTCTTTTTCCCTTTTCTCCTTCTCCTCTAGCAGAATAGCATTCTGACTGCATGCGAGAGAAGCCAAGGACATTAAGGATGTTGTTGGAAAACAAGTTTGGCACACTTCAAACTAAAAATGATGAATCTTTTAATTGTTATGAGAGCGTAGATTTGTTCAGTAAAGTATATCACCAAAAGATCAAATAGTAAGCAAATGGCTGTTTTTCCATTACCAAATAATTTTACCTCTGGTAGCCAAACAAACAAGGAATTTAGACACCAGTATAGTAATAATACTGTATATATTCCAACCAACAAACCTCCTTTTTGTGTATTAAATAATATTATATATTTTCTAACCGATAAACCTCAATTTTTTCATCAATGGTAAACAGGCCTAGGCCTCACGCACTAAGGCTTCATTTGGATGGGGCAATGGGAAAAAAATAGGGAGGAAAGACTATTATGAGGGAAAACTTCCAAAAATACTAAGAAATTGTACTATTTTTGGGAGTTTTTGTTCTTAAATTTTCTTCCCATCCAAAGCAAGGGCAAGTTCAGATTTACAAAAGGTTCAAATGGAAGATTTTATGTCTTCATTTCAGCTAAAGAAAGAAAGGCATAAAAAAGATATATGATTCTCGCATATGATATTATTAATCCAATAAAAATTTACAACTGGTGTTATTATGAACTAGGCTCCCTGCAACTGCACTATTCAAAGCTCCATACAACTTCTATAAATATGCTGATGATATGGTAACAATGGAACGTGGCCAGATTCAGCATCAGTATGAAGCCTAGACTGCAACAACTGAATGGCGACAAGCGATAAGCTTTATTTTACTTTTCACACAAGATCAGATTAAAGAAAAAAGGCCAAACCCAATCCATAAGATAAACTCAGAAAAAGGATCCACAAAATGTGTTAAGAAAGATCAGATCCAATTCTCAGTAAATTTTTCCTCTTTTTCAAGAATCAAGATAGAACATCAACTGCAACTATTCGATCAATGGCTTAGAGGTAGGTACGGATGGCCACCACTGAGGTCCAGCAAGTTACTTGCACAAACGAATTCAAAAAAGTTAGGATGCGAAACACCAACACTGCAAAGCCTGAAATCTATCCACCAACTAAAGTAACCCACAAAATATCCTCAAAACACCGTGAATGACTCCCTCACATAGAATTACACTAGATCCCCAGTAAAACTAGCATCTTCATATATTATCGAAGCTCAAGCGACTTATTTAACCAAAATTGGATTGAGCTATATTCATCAGTCATCGGTTTGTTTCTTTCTACGCACGAGATCAAACATCCTCTGCTCGATGCCACAAGAAATCACGAGAAAAGGAAAATCAAAGAAGGAAAGTCGAGATCAACACATAATTTAAGTTCTAAAGTAAAGCAAAGTCATCGCAGATCTAAGCAAGTCCGAACGAGATTTGACAAATTCAAAAACCAAACTGAAAGAGAATAAACTTCAAACACTCACCGGCGCCACTCTCGAAGAGCGCGACCTTCCTCTGGTTCCATCTCAGATGGCGCGGGAAGCACTGGTCCGTCTGAGACAAAAACACCGTCACCGTATCCATTTCCGTTCTCATTCCCATTCTCCACAGGGACTGATTCGAATGGAGACTGAGAGTAATTGGGATTCGGATCACTAAATCCGAAGATCTCCGGCGACTCAGTGGCGGTGTGGTCAACAGCGACATCACCCTCGGAGGGAAATCCGCCGGAGAAGCTAGAGTAGCCACCATCGTAGGCAGAGTAGGAGTCATCTTCGTGGTGGTCGGCGAAGGGATGAGTGGAAGAAGAATTGACGTTCAACTCCTCGCCGTCGACGCTGAAGGCATCGAAGGAAGACATCTTTACCGACTTTTCTCTCTCAAGAAAGCGTTTCGAGAGCTCCTTGTATCTCAGGATTTGCTTCTCAACCTTCTTTGACTATACCTTACGGGAAAAATATGGAAAACGCAGCGACAAAGGGTCTCCAAAATAAATAAAAAACTAAAAATACAAAATAACAAGGAGTCCTAATATCTCAGGCCTTAAAAAATTCATATTATGTATTACGCCCTTACTTATAAGAATACTTTTGCACTAATTAGGATCGGAAAAAATCATACTATTAATAATTAATAAATTTCATAAAAACACAAATAAATAATAATTTGATTGAATTTATTGCTCTGCCACTCAATATACTCAACCATGGATTTATCCAAAAAAAAAGTTACTTATAGTAAAAAAATTGTCAAAAATAAATAGTTTTTACTTATAGTTAAAAAATGAACTGATAAATATAAAATCGACGAAGTAATAACGTAATAATTACGATTTTATAACAATTTTGTTTTTAGAAACAATATCATTAGGTCAAAAAAGAAAAAAGAAGGATTGTTTGATTTTTTTTTTAAAAAAATAAAAAAACTTATTTAGAAAAAATTTTCAATAAGTTATTTTTTTTAAAACAAAGTTGTTTATAAAATCTAAAATATAAAAACAGTTTTTAATTATTTTTTTGTTTTTCTATATTTTATTTTTAAAAATCACCATTTATCTATTATCGACACTACACTATCTATAACTATCCCTATCACATGACAACCACAATTATGTTACTTCAAAACAGATTATTTAAAAACAACTATCCAAGCAAAACTTTTTATTGTTTTTCAAAAACTATTTCATAAAACTATTTTGAGGGGGAAAAAAGCCGATAATGGAATCAAATAAGGCAGAAATGTCTCTTTTTAACAAGCAACTTTGTAATAGAAAAAAAAAAAACCTTTGTAGTTCTTACTTGTTTAGAATAATGATTAAAAGTTACAAAAACAACTTTAAAATTATGATTTATAATATACCACTCTGATCTTATTTATTTATGATATATAAAATAAGAATTTTCAACTTTATGTGGGTACCTTCAACTTTTTTTCTTTCTATTTTTATCTTATCTTAATTTATAAGAATAAGCACTCTTAGAATTTAAGACCACACGTGATAAAAAACTAGTAACAATTTATAATGCATGTGATCCCAAACAAACTAGTAACTATTGCAGGTTATGTAATACTTATGTCTCAGTTTTTAATTAACACTTAATCTAATTATAAATTTTATCAAAACATTATTAGTTTAATCACTAACATTAAATTTAAATGTTTAATAAATGTGATTACAATTTATTCGTTCAAGGAAGAGAGAAAATTAAGGAAGTCGCCTATAATGCTTTAGAAAATACATGTTATATTAATTATTATAGTTAACTTCCTTAATTTAATTAAATTAGTTAAATATGTCTTGTAACCATCCCACGTTAGCCTTCCCATCATTTCATTGGCTGATCGTTATACGTGTCAAAGATAAACTAGCCAAATCAAGATGGAGGAAACCACGCACCAACCAAAAGGAATAGAATGTGAAAAAATCGTGGACTTCCACAAATGAAAAGCTGTGTATTACATCAGTTAAGTTACAAGAATATGCACCAACTCAAAGGAACTGTTGGTTAGGTTAGTGGAAGCTGATTCCTCCATCCATCCAAGCATCGCTAGAACAGGAACAAGTATTGAACAACATGGTGATTGGTGAGCACGCGTACCTTACCTTCCCTCCCAATGCCAATTCCAATGTCCGGTTCCTATTTCCTACAGGCTCTCACCAAAATTTGCAGGCTGCCTCCAAGTGCCCTCGCCTTAGAATAAAAGAACAGGACGAAGCACACGAGCACAGCCTCGCCGTCTAGCGAACCGTTTTAAAGCATTTGGAAGAGATACAAATGGCCCTGCATTTGCTGGGAGGACCAGGATGTGAAAATATGTTAACACTTCCTTTTCAAGTACGCGCCTATATCAACCTCACCTTTCGTGGAGGTTTTAAAACTGACACTAAAGTGGGAGCTCTAACGTGGGTTTGGACCCAAACAGAAAGGACTGAAAGGCCAAACCCCGCTTGAATCAGCAGCATTGCGGCCAAACAACCACTCTCTGTGTTGATGTCTCAGACAAACATGTATGTACATGCCCCAGCACCAGCCATATCGATTAGCAAGATGCAAAAGTGTGTTAGTTCGTGTCAAGGAACAGGAGGAGCATTCCTTGTAAATCTAGCAGAGGATGGTATTCGTTGCATTGTTCGAGGATATTCTTGTTTCAAGCGTTTAGTTGAAAATCCCTGCATGGGCCTGCACAGAAACAGAAAACAATATATATAAGCAGGACAAAGAGAATTCAAAATGTAATAGAATATTGAACACTGGAATGAGTCTCAAAAAACAAAAAGGGACCATAAGCTTCATAAAAGACAACTTTATCTGTATTTCCTTTTAACTTTTTTACCCCGTTCTCTATTTACCCTCACAACAATCCATATTAATAAGTTTTCTATAAGGGGCTTTTGGCCTAAAGGATTTGGAGGGGAAGAAATTTTTTTGAGTCGGACTTAGAAAAAAAGGAATCTACAATTGCAATTGTTCTTTTTTTAATTCCAAATACCTCTTTCCTTCGGTTCTAGCTGTTATGCTGAAATAATGAATTGAGTTTGCATAGGCGTTTTGATGCTACTATGCCCTTTCTAGCTGTGTTATGTGACTCCCCATTTCATAAAGTATTCTACCCGATTTAATGACAGCTACTAAATATTCGGGAGATCCTTTTCATCACCCCATACGTTAGGTCTTGCCATAACCGGCTTGACTGGAAATGTGCACTCAGTTTTTTCCACCACGGCAGGCTTTTCGTGACATTGCTTGCCGCCATACTTCTATTTGTCCAGATGTAATCCAAGTGGGTTCAAATGTCCTACATAAAGTTTCATTGTCATCACTTCAACTTTATCGTCCACCAAAAGCCCACCAATAACCTTGAGGAGCACATATGGTGAACCCATCAAAATCCGCCATTCACTTCTTCATTCCACCCACCATCTATTGAGGAGCTTCACCTTCAATCTCCTTCGGACATATTTATTACTATCATCACACTCACACCCACCCTCCATCACTCAGTTATTTTTTCTCATTGCACCCATAGATGTAAACATATTATAGTTTATAAGTTTGCTACATAGAGAAGGCACATTGCAGAAGAGTGGTTCACATTTGTAAGCCATCCATAATGCAATAAAAGAATAGAAAATTTAGAAAACTAAAAACGGCTAATAGAAGTAACAAACCTTGGGGAACCCTGTCTTTTTGTAGTGCATTGACCAAGCATTGTTCTTAGACTTCCAAGTGCCTTCTCAGCAGCCTAAAGGAAAAAGGCATTTCAGTACCCAAAAATATTTGATAGAAAATGAACCAAATTAAAAACATGATATTCTAGCACAAGTTTAAATAAAGAAAAAAACAGATATACCTGCATTTTAGCCTCATCCCACGTTAATCCTATCCCTTTGCCAAATACCTGACCATCTATTTCAACCTGGAACATGGAAAAATTAATTAAAATTTGCTGAAGTGGAAACATTCCTCATGCATTGCAAAAGGATACTCAAACTTCTTTTGAAAGAAACACATTAACCCAAAATAACATAAAATTTTATGTATTTTAAAAATACTACTTCAATATCACCCAAAAGTACCACTTCAATGAATAGAGATTGATGATTTGCTTTTCCATTGATGTTGCATCAATAATTAATAAATAAATAGCGATAGATAATTTAGGTTTTATATAATATATTGATGATTAGAGATAAATGTCGTTGGGGAGGGGGATAATTTATTTATTTTTCCCGGTGACAGGAGGGTGATAAATTAACTGAAGCCAATAATGCTATAAAATCCAAAAGTATCAGGAAAATCATTGCCCAGTAAAATCTAGACCCAGAATACAAAGACCAAAAAGTAAAGGAGAATTTCCATCCTATGCTTTTCCCGTCCAACAACTCAACCCTGTACACCATAAATAATTGCAGAAATAGTAGATCAAGCGAAGCTTGCATGTACTATTTTACTTCACACTGAACCTAATCGCATGGTGAGTCAGATGTCAAGAACAAAATTCAAACAGCAACTATAATGAGAAATGTTATGCCTCAAACTGCCCCTAGAGGAAGAAAATAAAGAACAAACAATAAACATGCAAGAAATAAAAACAAACCATAAAACTATGTTTATTTTCACGACTGAGAGTTCTAATGTTGTGATAAGTTCTTTGCTGCTACAAATGCTTAAATGAGCAAGCATATGAAAGAAAATAAAATCTGCACATCAACTGAACTTTTTTCTCGAACTGGGTGCTTTGTTCAGACCACTGAAACCTATCAAATACAAACCTGTGCATGAAATTCATCTTTCTGAACTGAATTTGTTGACACTGGAGTAGGCTGATGTTGAAAGCTAACACCAAGACCCTCCATCATACACTGAAAAAATACAGAGTTTAAAGCATATTAAAAATGCCATCCTTTAGTGAGTCTGGAAGTCTAGGGTGAACAAAAACGTACCAATTCTTTGAGCGCAGAGATTGATCCCATTGGCCTCTTAGAGACTTCAAATGTAGGATCCAAAATTCTTGAAGACTCTGGTCCAGTGGAATATATAGGTTCATCTTTAGGCAAAGAATTAACATTACCCACAAAACCATTGTCACTTGCATTGGGAAATACACTGGCATCCCCATAATAAGAACCAGAATCAGCCTTAGAACGGGAGATATACACGTCTGCCAAAAATAAAAAATAAAAAAACCAAAGTAACTCAGATTTTGGAATAAACCAAGAGGAAGGGTTCTAGAGAAATGTGATGCCAAAATCATCAAATGCCATATAATTGACTCCCATGAAAATTTTCAATAGCATGTTTTAGCTCATTAGAACTCTTTATACAAAAAACAAGTAAAATAAAACACACTATACAGCATTATACATATCAAGCCAAGTTATAATTCAATTGATTAAAAAATTTTACCAGCCAATTGTCTAAGGGAATCCTCAGAAGCCTTATTTTGTGCTTCCCTTCGAGTTCTTCCAACTCCTTCACCAGTTTTTTTCCCAGCAAACCATGCCTGCATAGAGGAACGAAAATGATGAGGTCACTCGTGCATAAATTCCGGGGGCAAACTACAAAAAAACATAATCAAACAGCTGATGCCGCTCCTACAAGAAGCCTATTGAATCTAGTTTGAGCTTCTAACAAAATGAAAAAAATTGTTCTGCTGGTTCATTATCCAGCTAAATCAAATCCAAATCTACTTTACAACATCTAACTATATTCTTGGCATATCAACGTAAATGACATTTTTACAATAAAAATTTATTGGTCCAAATCAATTATGTTCAGTTTACCACATAATCAGCTTGTAATTTTTAAAAATAACAGATATTTAACCTAAATTGAAAATCAGACCATTCAAAGCAAAGGATTCCAGAACTTACAAAAGACAAAATATAAACTAGAAAAAAGTTTCTTGTAAACATTATCAACAAGGAATCAAAAAGTCTGGCCACCAAAGAGGGAGATACCTCAAATGAGAACTGTAATTCTTTACCAGAAACCAATGATGGCTTGAAGTCCACCTGTTTTCAATAAAGCAAAAGAATATTCATATGGCCAATTGTGAAACTAATTTAATAAATGATTCCATCTAACTATTTTCTCAGTGATCATTCACCTTAGTTCCACACTTCATTGCAATTTCTTTCATTGCTCCAACAGGAGTATCAGCATGCATAAGAGAACGTCCAGATTCAGAGTCAAGATCCCTCAAGCTGGAAGATGACCTACTCAAGGGAATATCTTCACCTGTATAACAGGTAATAGAACTATCAACCCATGACAAAAAGATAGAAAACTGAAAACGCAAATACGAGTGTTGTCAATTACTTGAGAAGGAATTAGAAGTGGAGAGTGTATGGTTTAATCTGGAGCGATCATCTCTAGTATACACCTGCATATAAATTCAGTACAATTGATCCATTAAATAAGACAAGAGTATGACCTTCCAACAAAACATCAAACAAAAGGCCTAGACTTAGCCATTACCTCCTTTGACAGTCTAAGACTCTCATGATGAATTCTATCAGAGGAAATAGAACTCTCAATCTTGGGGAAATATGATGGATGATGAGGTCGGTGCTTTTCAACACGCAAGGGTTCAGAATCAACAGGAAAATCTTTAGGAACTGCCCGGTTCAATTGCTGAGGACCCATCTCATCTTCTAAAGGAAACCATCCCCCACGTGGCAGTATGCGTGGTGCAGAAACTGGAACGGGAGGCCTGAGAGGAAATGGAGGCTCACTTGACGTATGCTCTCTTGTATCTTGCCCATGCTGCAAAATAAGAAGCCTACGCCTTGTGTCTGGATCCAACTCTGATTCAGGCACCTCACCCTCTTCTCTGGCAGGAGAACCATGTAAACTAGGTTCTGGAGGGGCAACTTGACCTATCGGCTTAGCTAGAGGAAACTGTACATTGGTCAATTGCATTAAGGATGCTTGTGTTGTTGGTGGGGGAAATGAACCAGAAGAAGACGCCATGCTGTGAGTGAGCCTGGGATCCATATTAGAACTTGCTGGAGGAGCTGATATTGCTTCCTAGAATGAAGTACAGTTACAAGAAAGATATTAAGATAAGACAACTTACAAGTTCTGTTAAATGTAAATTATGGGTCTCATGTATACATTCAATGCTTATGCATGTTACCTTTAATCTTCTTTCTACCTCAACATCTGCCATGCCATCGAATGAAAGTGGGTCTTTGTTTCCATTAGATGTGAGAGCATCATCCTGAAAGGAAGTGAAATATAAATGCCTAAGCATGAGAGCACACACAGATAAGACAATTAATTAATAAGCACTCGAACAGGGTGCTTATAATTTAGTATGATATATGTCAAGCACCATAAAATTATAAGATAATAGCGTGATCACATATTTGATGGTCATAGACAAACCTCTGAAACCAAATAATTGCTCACATCAGGCGTAGAAGGGATATCTTTCATATCATCTTCATAAGCAATTTGAGGAATCTTTTGTAACAACCCATCATCAAATTCTCTGTCACCAAATCAAAGGTTGTAATCAGGTCCAAGAATCATGTTTACCATAAATCCAGGTTGGAGAAAAGTAAAATGCTCAAAAATACAGTTATAGTACTAAAAGATAATGTGTTTTCCCAATTCGGCATGGAAATAAGTTAATGGATGAAAATTCTTTTCCTTGTTTAAGATGCGCAAGATAAGGCCTAGAGATTTGAGTTCTTACTTAAAGAAGCCGCCCCTAACATTGCAAGCAACATTTCTTGCAACACACAGGACAGGGACAGCATTGCTTGCCTACAACACAAATAGGTTAGATGAGTTTAGATTAAAAAAGAAAACAAATGAATATCCCTGCCATTAAATATCCAACAATAAAGATGAGCCCATTTACTTCAGCTTGAGGTGCATAGTAGGGAGCAAATGCAGGGACAACATGCACCCGAGGTTGATCTTTCTCTTCCCATACTTTCAGGCGATCATCAATTACCAATGCCATCTTAGGATGGCAGAAGCCATCTTGGAAGACATTGAACAGTGACTTCTTCAAACCTATTAAAACATATACAATCGCCAAAGAAGCATTAAAACAAATGAATTGGTGCCAACTGAAACACAGTATACACAATCAGGTGTAGACAAATCGTATAGCAGCATCATTAGCATACTCAGAAATTGTGAATTTTAAAATGCAAGTACTGATGTATAGAATTTCATTCAAAAAGTAAAATGAATAGATTGAAAGTACATGCTGCTTACCAGACTTGACACACACAATGCGGTCCAAAAGCTCTTTGGAATGAATCAGATTAGAATCTGGATCAAGAAGCCTCCACATTTCTAGTGCATAATCCCTTTCAGCCATTGTACAAACATAGACCTCAAAACGCTTGCGCCCTCTTGCAGTCAAGTAGCCCCGAAGATCCTCCCATGCAGGTCTCAGCCTTACAAGTACACTTGTATCACGAATCTTTACAAAGAGAGAAGTTTTTGTTGTCAGATTAACAACACAAGAAGTACATCTAATTATAAGATTACAAAATTGATAAAACATAGACACACCAGCGCATGCTTACATCCCAAATCAAACATCAAAGCATCTGGCTACAGATATCTCAGCATGTGCTTCATGTTTCAAGGACAGAAGCTAATGAAATACTAAAAATGTAAATGTAAATATAATACCACAAACCGTACTAATGTTTCAAAAACAATGCAAAGTAAAATTCAAACTACAAATAAGAAAAAGTGTCAGAGTTTAACTGACCCTGAGAAAAACCAGAAATGTCATTGATATAAAACAGAATAATAGAGGAATTATACCCACAGAAAAAGGAGCACAAGAACCGAGGTTTGCTGTAGACACAACTAGATAATTGAATGTATACAAGTTATACCTGTGGATTTATGCGAGTCAGAATAATGTTCTTTTCCTGTAACCGTATCAATGGTCGGATTAGAGGCTGATGACAGTCAGAATATGCTGGAACAAGTTCTGATTGAACTTTTATCACTTTTCCATTATCAACAACCTGATCATTTTCAGCATATTGCTTCAATATATTTTTGTCATCTTGATAGCGTTTAACCTCTGCCAGCATACCAGAGATCCGCTGGGGATCTACCTCTGTGCTCAATTTCCTCTGGAGAGCTTCAATTCGATCCTCAAAGGAGCGCATTGTATTTGCAACTATAAGGGTTTCATCAAGATCAAACACTATTCCCAGACATCTAAGATTTAACATGACTAGACATGAATTGTAAAGGCCTGGCGCCACAACAAATCCCCAGAAACACGGTCTGTCATTACTTCGTGAATACATTGCGACCAAGTGTAATTCTTCACCACATAGTGGCATTACAGCAGTCTGCGGTGCAAATTTTTTTTTTTCACAGTTAAAAATCCAGCAAGAGATTAAGAAAAAAGATGGTTGATGACTATAGATAATTGGGTCATAAACAGAAATAATCAATGCAAAAGGAATGGCAGCAGAGGAGGGGGTTATTATATGGCAAATGCATTTTTATGTATTAGAAGCAAGCTGAGTTCACAACAAACTCTTACAATTAACCATCTCTCTACTTAATGCTAATCCTTTAGTCCCCTAACTAGCTAACAGACTAATAACCTGCCATGTGCCATAGGTGATAACCATTGATAGTTCTGAAATATTAAGAATAATAAACGGCCAACCCTATATCAATTCTGTGAAGTCCGCACTTAGACTTGACTTTAAAACTTACATTAATCTTAACGCTTTCATCTGCAGAAAACCTAAATATGACCATAAATTTTATATTTAACTGTCATAACATAGTTTAACATGATGAGCAGACTTTTGAAACAATATTATAAATTGTGGATCAATCAGAAACAAGAGTCATGTCAAAAATCTGCTGGTCTCAAAACTAGCACTGCATAACATAGCAACCAATTTTGTTCAGTTAGTCAGGCTGAATACTCTGCTAAAGAGGTGTATAATGGAGTTTAATCATGTGGCGGCCTTGATTAGCCAGTTCCCCGCAATGAGTTCAAAACAGCAGAATTGAAAAGTTCAGATAGATGTTAGCAAAGTTAATGCATAAGCGGGTTCGCCTAGATGGCAAAAAAATTCACTGCAATTTCAACACAAGTCCTGTCAGATTTTGTCCAGCGTCCTTTGAAAGATTAGTAAGGTTCTTTGGGGATATGGGTTTCTTTTGAAAGTTCAAAAGATTAGTAGATTAGTAAGGTTCTTTTGGAATATGGGTTCTTTTGGAAGTTGTTTTGCTATACCTTGTTCTCCCTGATACATGAGGAATGCAAATGAAAGAGCGCGTCCTGTGTCTGCAGGGTCTTTGACTCCATTTTGAAGCAAACACCACATGAGGTAATGGTATGAAGCACGGCAAGTGGTGGGCACCTCTCACTCGGTTGCGAGAAGTGGCTTATTCTGATTTCCTTCACATCGATGTTCTTGTTCTCTCCTGGGTATATTTCTACTTCCCCCACTATCACCTCCCCTTGGTACACCACCGATTTATACATATTTCCTCCTTCCAATCACAAACTCGGTATTAGACTTTCATAAAAATTGTGTAAGTAACCTCAACAATTTGTATCAGAGTTTCTTTCAGCAGGAAAAATATTCATCGTCGTTCAAGAGTACTTTAGATTCATCCGATTTTTGCATTATCAGAGATATAAAAAATTTAGGGACTTTTGTTTCCAGGGAAAATATTAGATCCGTGATTGATGATGATGAAGAAATGAAGATGAACAATTCAAAACCCTAGACCTCCTCGGTTTGCGTGATAGGTAACTGGTGATCCTTTTTCGTAATTGGTGTGGTGCGCTAGCTAGGGTTTTGATGATGGTGATGATCGTGAAGATGATAATTTGAAGAACAGGGCGTCGAATCGAGATCAGAAGAGAAACCCTAGATCCAGAAAACGAAAGGTCAAAAGCAGTACCCTCCAATGCGTAAGCTGAAGTGCTAATAAATAATAAATTCCAATATTAAAATAAAAGTTGAAAAATTATTGGGGGAGCTTTTATTAATAAACTCAGAGTAATTATTTTTCCTAGATTTTCGATAAAAAAAATAGATTCGAAAGTACGCAAAAATTTGTGGGTTTCTGACGTAAAAAATGGTAGGGGGCGTAAACGAAAATAGATTCCGAAATGCGGGGTGGCAGTGATATTATAAAAATTTGAGGACATATGGTTGGGGGGCCGATCTAGAGGGCACGTGTCGATCCTTTATTGGTGGTGAGTACGTGGTTATGATGACAGATGCTGGTTCTTTGATCATAACATTGAATTTAAATGCCAGTGACACAATCGGGCGGGGATGCTAGATTTTCTCTCAGCAAACGCGAATAAAATATATGGTGCGAAAAATAATTAATGATTTTTTTATTATACATATCTTTATATTAATTATTTCTTATATTTTATACCTTTATTTTATACTCATATTTTTTTTTATACTTGTTACTCATTCTATCTCCTATGTTCTTTTCATAAGCAGGACAGGAGTATGCTTTGAAGAAACATGACATTTTATTGTTTTTAATTTATTTTAACCGTTAATTTGTTTTATACAATAAGATAAAAATTGTTTATAAAACAACATTTTGATGCATACACAATCATGTTTTATTTAGCATTAAATTATAGATTGTAGGAATATAGTTAAATAAAATAAAAGTTATATTTTATGAAGGGAATCTAGAAGACCAAAATGTACTATTAGTTATTATTCTTAAAAGTACATGTTAAGATCTTCCCAACCAAAAAAAAAAAAAAAAAAAAACTTCAATATGAATCATTAAATTTATTTAGTCTAAAACTTATTTTTTTATCAATGTAATTGTAAATTATATAAGTTTGATTTTAGGGGATATTAAAATAAAGGACAAAGAATATTTATTATAAATAACCATAAAAATTGTAATTATTTAAAAGGATGGAACATCATAATATAAATTTAAAATTACTAAATTGTCCCCAATCAAACCTCTTGTATTATCTTTTTATTCATAATTTAAAAAATAACTAAAATTAAAACTAGAAATGCCCAGAATGATATGATTATATCTTTTTTCAATATATTATTTAGTTAACGTTAAACTCATATTTTTTTAAAATTTTATCTTTCACCAATTTATATCATTAAATTGCTTGATTTATATTATCGACGTTAATATCAATTAAGCTCATTTTATAAAAATTAAATTAAATTTATTTCATATTTTTCAGCATATAATAGGTTAATTATATTTTTTATTTTATTAACTACATAAATTGCTTCTAAAACAAAAATAAATCATACAAACTTTCTTAGTTTAACGTATATGATGGATTATAAAAGACATTGACTTTTATTAAAATTATTTAATTCCATTTTTAATCAAAAATTTTGATAAGTTTTTTTAAAAATATATTTCTTACAAATTGAAGAATGCGTGATTTTTTTTTTTCAATAGATATATTCAAGTTGTGAAAAATGAAAACTAAAAAAATTGTTGTTTAATTTAATGAAACTTATAATTTTGTAATAGTTTTAAAAATATAATGTGAAAGAGAATGTAGGAGGAATTGCATAAGATTTTATAGGGACATTTTAGTACTTTTAATTATGGGTTCAATATTTCTGTTTTTTGCCGCTTGAGAAATATATTTTCTATCACACACACATAAAAGTGTGTGGGTTCCCATTAATATTTTTTCTTTCTTCTCTTTAAATGAGACACCTTTTTTTTTTTTTTATACACGCTTTTAGGGGATGTGTTAGAATCCGGGACAAAAAAAATATATTTCTAAAACAAAACACTTTTATGTGAAACATTAAACCATTTAATTATTATATTTTTATATTTGATTCTTCTAAATAATTACAATTTTTATAGTCATTCTCCATAAATATCTTTTCTTTAGGTCATTCATTCTAATTATGTCTAATGCTTCAAAACACCAGCAGGAAGTAGTGAAGCATTTTTTAATTACTTTATATGCATATCGTATCATCTATCTGGAAACTGGTGTTTGTTTCTACTGAGTGGAAAATGATGCTCTAGAATCTAGATTTAAATTTATAAATAAAAAAAAATAGTTCACAAAAAAATTATAATTAAAATTAAAATAATAGAAAAACTTCACCCAAATACCATTATGGGTGGTTAAGATGCGCAAAATAGAATCCTAACATTAATTAAGTTTGTGATTAGTAATCAGCACCAAATCAATGCCAATATGAATCTTCAGTCTGAATAAATGCCAATATAAATATCTCAAAATTTTTTTTTTTTTTTTTCAACGATAAAGTAGAAGGATCCATGGCAGGATGAATGGATGATACAAGTAGAAGGGAAAAAAAGAAAAGAAAAAAAGGTTAAACGGCAATTTTGTTATGAAAAGTATGAAAAATGGAGTAAATTTTGTCATGGCCATTATCTTAGTTAATTTTTATTAATCAAATATCTTTGAGTGGATGATCCACATGTCATCCTTGTCATTTTTATGAAGTTGCAAATTTGCCCAAGACCAAATACATGGTAATTGGTCGACTTGTAAACTATTTTCTAATTAAACCTATATATGAAGTAAAGTCGAGAAATCAGGTCAAGCTTATTGAACCACATTTAATCCTTGATTCTTAAGGGCCGGACTTGTAAATTTGAGATTCTAAATGAAATTGGCTCTACGAGGGCTAAGGCGGCTGTTAAGCCCTATGTGTGTGTGTTTTTTTTTTTTTTCGTTAATTTGACTTGACCATTTAATTTACTAATTTATATGTATTTATTATAGAGTTATTCATCCATTTAATTACAAATATATAATATTTATAGTTTAATTTTATGATTTGGTTTAATATTTTTTGCAAATAAAGATGGGATAGGTTATTCTGCCTACCCTTAATTTACCTACCTTTACCTACCCCTCTCAATGTCGTTAGATTATAATCTCATCTAACGGTAAAGATTTAAGGGATAAAATAAACCTTTTTACCCCTTTCTCTCTTCCACCATCACATGTGGATCTTTGAACGGACGCATCAACCAAAGAATTAACAATGAAGAAAAAAAAATACAGAATCAAAGCGAGATTGAGAAAAAATAAGAACCGTTAAGCCTAGAAAACACAAAAGATTGATTCATTCGCATTGTTCCACAAAAGATTGAGTTTGTGATCAATTAAGAAACGGTAAGCCTAGAAATCACAAAGCGTCCAAAGATGGTTCAAGAAAAATTACCCTAATCGGGAAAAAAAAAAAAAAAAAAAAAAAAGAGAAGTTTCGGGTCTACTAAAGTTCGCAAAATCGCATTACGTTAACGAGAGAGGAACAAGTTATACTCCTCCTTGCAAGTTTTGTTGCTTTTGACGCGATCCATCTAGGTTTCTCAATCGCTTCGATTCTGTATTTTATTTTTATTCTTTATTAATTCTTTGGTTGATGCCTTGTTCGTCCATTCAGAGATCCACAACAGGTGGTTGTGGGAGAGAGAAATAGGTAAAAAGGTTTATTTTATCCTCAAATCTTTATCATTGGATAAGATTATATTTAACGATATTGAGAGTGGTAGGCAAAGATAAGCAAAATAAGAGTAGACAAAATAACCTATCCCAATAAAGATTGTGGATGTATTTATGATGTAAAAGAAGATATTCTTGATATTTTTACCCATAAAACAGAGCCTACTACTTAAAGTTAAGCACAATCAAATGTCTTTGAAATTGAAAATAGTGGTGAAGAAGATGAAAATGATAGTCATCGATGACTCGGAAAGGCACCTCATCCTTTATGATATACTTAGCAACAGCCTTTCTACCTCGCTCTTGACTGAATAAGTGATGAGTCACTGTTTGATGTAGCCGCGAATAAGCTTTGACCCTTGCTTACTTTGTTAGGATTGTTTGGACACTTGCCAAAATGTCTCCATAATTGTTTAGTGTCATCTTGCGAAGGATGACTCGCATAAGTTGCTATACAATAGTTGCACTTTAACCTATGTTTTCCTTTAGTTTCAGCAAGTGGCAACCTTGTAAAATGGTTTCATATATTAGATGTCTCTTTCTTTCTTTTTTAGGTTGGGAATCATTATCTTGTCCCTCATTCGTCATCTCATTCTCAATATGGGCAGCAATACGGTGTACTGTCGACACTATAGGTTCGTTACTAGCTTCCCCTCCAACACTTGGAGCTTGCCCTTGTACATTATCTGGTGGTATATGTGCCATGCTAATTTTGAGATAAAAACATATAATTAGATAAAAATTCTCATTATCAAAATTGAGTAAAAGAAAAAGTTAACATTATGCTGCAGATGTATGGCCAAAGTAAAGTTAACAATTTATTTAGTCCAAAGTAAAGTCACACACTATATTAAATATACTCTGTCGGCACCATTAAATTATACACACACTAGCACAGCCATTCACAAATAACAAACACATACAACTTGTATTTAATGGGAGTGGGGCCGAGAGTGAACAGGACATGTTCACTATTCATTATCAATTAGAAAGTGAACAATGTTAGCTCACAAAAAAAAACAATGTGAACAATGTCGCACACACATCGAACAATGTTCATTATAATAGTGAACAGCCAGTAGCATTCGAGCAAAAAAAAAAAAAAAAAAAACAGCCAGTAGCACACACATCTCGAACAGAGTATTGTATGATACAAGTGGGGGTGGGGCCGAGAGATAGTGGGGCAAAGGAAGAAAGCAAGATATAGACAAGAAAAGCATTATAACATTAATATATGTGATCCCAATGTCAACCAATTTCTTCCTAACTCCAACACCCAGCTAAAACCAAAATACACAATGGAGACATGACGGAGGTCCGGAGAAAGCACAAGGTCCAGAGTAGCATACCATCGCAAAAATACTGACAAAATTTCATACAGATAATGCAGAGTTGTAGACAAGAAGGAAGCACAAGAAAGCTTACTGGGTGCCAGTGGGAGTACCGAGAGTGAGAGGTAGGTGATTGTGAGCCTGTGAGGGCGAGAGGGAGAGGGAGACGTCGACGGTGAGAGGGAAAGGGAGACGTTGAGATGTGGCAAGCGACGGCAACTACTCGGCAAGTAAACCAAAGAGTAAAGACAGCGATAGATAATCTCCAAGGAGAGGGAGACGTCGACGTCGACGGTGCTCAGGCTGAGGCGGCGATACTCAGGAGGCTCAAGCGCTGGCTGTGCGTGGTGATACTCAGACGTCGACGGTGCTAGGGTTTGAGTGTTTGACCGTTTGAGTTTGAGGGGGTAAAAAACAAAACACTGCTCTGCCTATGTTCTCTTTGCAAACTGCAATTCTCGGTTCTCCAATGGGTGATGCAGCGACGGTGCTAAACTGCTAGGGTTTGACCGTTTGCGTTTGAGGGGGTAAAAAACAAAGCATTGCTCTGCTGCCTGCGGCTCTGCCTCTGTGCTTCTCTGTAATTCTAGGTTCTCCAAGTCCAAGGAGTCCAATACTCCATCCGTGAGATCGGCTGAGGCATGACATGAGGGGAAACAAAAAAAAATATAACACTTAAACGGGTAACGGGCGGGGCACAGGTTTATGATGGAAACGGGTACGAGGCAGACCCATACCCGTAACGGGCCCAATCTGGGCGGGTTTGATCCGGGGAAAAATCTACGGGTTGCGGGCAATTGGGCGGGGTCCGGGTCACTTGCTCACCTTTAGTCATCGTACTCATGTTAGTTAGTGGTAAGCTTATTATGCTCTGTGTGAGTTATCGTAAATAATATATGTAACATTATTAAAATTAAAATTTGAAATATGAAATTTTAAAAAAAAACAATAATAACGATAAGATTTTTATTAAAAAAGAAAAAAGAAAAAAAAAAAAAAAAAAAGTAATAAAAAAAGCAATATATATATATATATGTATATGTATATTTAAATGGTTATATTTTTGTGGCAGGTACGCTGCCACATTTGGAAGTGGCAGAGTCCTGCCACTTATCATGGCAGAGGGGTATTATCATTATATAAAAAAAAATTAAACTTAATTAATTACTCCCCAAATCCACCGCCTTAATTGCCTCTATATATAGGTAAGTGTGTGTGTGAGAATAACTTAGGCATGGGAAGAGTGATCAGGCGAGAAAGAGCAGGAGAGACCGAGACAAATAGAAAAAAAAAGAGTTTATTTAAGGTACGTTATTTATTTTATAGGATCATTTAGGTAGTTAGATTAATTTCTTTCCAATACACTTTCTTTATGAAAGTTGATCTACTTATTTTTCTCTTTCTAAAGAGGATAATATAGTATTAATTATTGAAAATTTTAGGATTAGACTATTGGTGAAATTCTGAGTTTTGTCAAGATGATTAGTAAATAACTTTAATCGGTTAGTTTTACTAAATCTTTGAACTACATGAAATTATGAATTGGGATCTGAGATTTTAAATTAGAGATTGGTGTGATTTTGAGTATATGGAGGTTTGGAGATAGTTTAATAATTGGGTTATACTTATAAAAGTTAGTATTAGGTTAAAAACTGAGGAATAGATAAATTGTTATTTTATTTTAGGAAAACTAAAATGAAATTAATTATTTAATTATGATATTAGTAATCAGTGTTAAATTCTATTAACATATAATTATGTATTTATTTTCAAAGGGGACTGATTTCTCTCACGGTTAGTGTTGTGTCAAGAACTTGAGGTAACCACTTTCCAATTTATCTTGTATACTTGTTGAGGTGATTATAAATGTATGCTTATATATATTTAAATGATATAAATATATTATAGTTTGTGTAATACCCCAGGTTTTTATTAATAGTAATAACCCATTTATTTTATTTTATATAGCCTTGGTAGGTCAAATATTCATAGTCCTAATTGCCTTAAGAATTTCCAGCTTATTCACACCATGAGTAATTGAGTGATTGAATTTAATATACCTTATTAATGGCATTAAATTCACATAATGATTGATTGATTGAATTTAATAATTGAATTTAATATACCCTATTAATGGCATTAAATTCACATAATGATTGATTGATTGAATTTAATATACCCTATTAATGACATTAAATTCACACAATGATTGATTGATTGAATTTAATTTACCCTATTAATGAGTTGGCAATAGTAAAGAGCTCAACCCATATCTAACCCTAATTTTAAGTTATAAATAGAGGTCTAGCCTTAACCCCGAACACTCCTATTCTCTTCTACTATTCTATTCTCCTATTCTCTTCTACTATTCTATTCTCATATTCTCCTACTATTCTCTTCTACTATTTCCTTTATTCTTTCTCTATTCTTCTAAGAGGCTAGCAAAACGAAGACCAGGTAATCCGAATCCCCAGAATAATAGGAGTTAGTTGTTGCATGTCGATCTCTATCTTTGTGAAAAACCCTTAAATGTGTTGCTGCATTTGTTTATGTATAAATATGTTTTCCTTTTCGGTTAGCGTGAATTACTTTATGAAAGCAAAACGCCTCACCTCCTTGTATACATATATTTCTCCTTCTTGCTTTGCATTTAACTATTTTGCAAAACCCTTTATCATTGAATATACATGTACACTCTGGGTGCCTCGGTTTTCATGATTGAAACACATATTTATGTCATTTGATTATTATATATAATATATGTACGTCTTGTCTTCTTCTTCTTTGAAATCTATAAATACCTTTCATTAATATGTGTGTGTATATATATATTGAGAAATCCATTTTATTATGAGTGTATTTTAAAATAATTAGACTTTACTCGAGATAGGTATTTGAGTTGTAATATGAGTTGGACCTTATATCGAATATTTGAATTATTATACTCTTGAAGAGTTTGGAAAGTTATGATACAAATATATGCAATGAAGGAATTTTTAAATAAGATAATTGTGACAAGATTGATTGAATTTTCTGTTTTGTGTGTGATTGTAATAAATTAATAGTGGGAGGATAGCTTGGGACGGTACCTCCCAAGTGATGAACACAACCTTTGGGCGCTATGCCTCCGATATATTATTTTATGTGAACCGATTATATCCGTTCTTCTCAAAGTGGTATCGCGGGGTAACTCGGGATACTAGTAGCAACTTTGGGAAGAGGTGTGCACATTAGGACGAAATGTTTTTATGGCCAATTTGATGATTTTGCGGGTTTCAGTCACGGGTAGATCTAGCGAGGTTTAGGGTCTACCATGGTTCTCTTCCCACTAAACTAAATAGGGCGCGAGGTTTAGGTTTCCTGTCTATATGAATTTAATAAAGATAATGAATAATATTTGATTCGGTGTGAGAATATGTATGTATATGAATATATGATGAATATCGGAATTGATAGTTGGTTCAATCGCTATGTGATTATATATTTGATTTGATTAATATATTTGAGCTATATAAATTGTGTTTTAATTAGGATTACCGGCTTTTGCTAATGTTTGTGTTAGGGTGTGATGATCCTTCGGGGGAGCAGATTTTCGGTGAAACGGGTTCCAAGGTTGGGGTTAGAAGAAGTGAGGAAGAACATTCACTTTTCTAGCTAGTTTCTTTTTATTTTATACTTTGAATAAAATATTTTTATTTAAGTTTGGATTTATGTTAATGTAATAAAATGTAGCCTTGCACTTGTTCCAAGTACAAGTGCGCGGTAACACTTCCCAAATTTTGGTTATTTTGAATTTCTTTATTTATTCATAAAGAAATTATTGAAATTTTATATTATTATGATTGTTAGAAATTTGGGGTGTTACGGTTTGTGTTACCAATGAAAATGTATATATGTGTGAGATATTTGTTTGAAGGTAAATTTTTTGTTAAGTGGGCTTAAACTGTTTATATTGTTATAATTAAAATTGTTTATTTTGAAATCATGGAAATTTATGCATGATGTTGATTATTGAACATAACTATGAATTGTTGATGTTGAAAATTGTGATAATGCATGCATATTGAGGTGTTCAGGTTGAGATGAGATGAGATGTAGGAGATTGATTTTATACCACGTGGTATTGCCGCCATTGAGCATACAATGGATGGCCGGATATTGCCCTTGATATCATCCTAATCCTTTGACCGTGATTAGGGTCGGCCCTTGGGATAGTGACACCTTTCTATATTCGAGAGAAAGGGAACCCATGGTCCGATATGAGTTCTGTAGCCTTTGGCCGTGCTACACCTCATCATTAGAGAGCTTGGAATAATCTCGTCAAAGAGATTAAACCTATTATATTGTAGCCCATGGGTTCTGTCAGCGGTTATAAGGAGGTTATAAGGAGAGTTGAGAGAGTTACATACATATTGAATAATTTGAAATTATTAATTGGTTCGGTAAATTACTCGAAATTATTTATACGATAGATACTTATTTATACGATGGATACTTGCCCGCTTAACTATCTTGTAATCATTCCCTGTGTACTTTTTAAATTGGATATGTGGTTACTGAGTCTTTGTGACTCACCCCGTCTTTATTTATTTTTCAGGTGAGAATTCAGGTGTTAATACTAAGGGGAAGAAGGCATCCAAGACTTGAGCCAAGTTATCAATCTTGTATGTCTTATTTTGTTACATGAGCATAGTTTGATGTATATTGCCAAACTTTAGGGCCTCTTTTTACGTTGCATATTTTGATTATGAATTAGAACTTATGATATGCATTTGTTTACTTTTACTATGGAATGATTTATTTTGACTGGAATTAAGTACGTTTAGTATAAACTAATTATTTAAATGGTAATTTTGGGAGATGTTACAATATATAGTTTACTCTTGATTATGAATTAGTGATTGCATTTGTTTATTGCATTTAGTGTGTTATGTAAACATTAATGTTGACAACATTTATTTGATAAATTAGAACTTTAATTGTTGTATTTTACTAATTATATTTATTCAGAAAAATGCAGGAAAAATAATTTTAATTTATAAATACGTCTTCTGGCCCGCATGCTCTCTGCCCGGGCCTTGAAAAACAGACGTTTTTCTCACCCCTTGGCCATTCAAGAACCAACCCTGCTGATTCCCAACTCTAATATGAAGTACTGAGATGCTGTGAAGATGATTATGAAATAGCTTAAAAGAACCACGAATTACAAGTTCTCAAGTAACTTGAAGTAACAACTCACACTTGTGAAGATTCTCCAACGTCAAATGGGCTAGAGAGTTGAACAAGTGACATTCAATTTTAGGAAATGCATTCATACTGAATAATGGAGTTGGTGAAGTAAGAGACAAACATGTGTGTCTTTATTTTTCATGGAATCATAATACACGAGGTGTTCTGTCATCATCCAAAAGGGCATGTGGAAAGAAAGGGTTTAATCTGATATGCTTTAATGAGCAAGCAACAAAAACTTATGCCAAGAACATTCACCAACACAACGAGACTAAATACATAGACAATTTGATCCCTCTTTGCAAAAAAGACATGTTTGCTGGAAAGCAAGCTGCAATTCAACACCTTCCTGCTTACAAAAGTGTTTGAAGATCCCCTTATAAAGCCCATAATTAAACATTTGTTAGAAAGACAAATTAAGGACTTAGGCATGTGTATATCACAAGGTCTTGAACTTCAAGGAATAAAAGAAATACATTCCTATTATGTATATTATGTGTGAATACATACATATATGTGCGAGGTATATAATAACCAGTATGCTGTATAGGTTGAGGTTTGACTACTCACATGAGCAACCATCTTCCCATGTTCACATAAGAGCTGGAAGGTAAGACAGCAAGCGAACACCATGAGATGGTTGAGAAGAATCGTTGCATGAATGTTGCCTCAAATGACTTTAAGATAAGATCTATACCTAAAGGGGATTGAATCTGGATATGCGTGATTCATGAAACTTGTAGCCAAGTAGAGAACTCTTCTTTAAAGACATCATGAGGAGTTGTGAGTTGAAGAGTTTTGGTTCAAATATTGTGCGTACCTAGAACTTAAGTCTGTATGGCATTAAGAGACCAAAATTTTGGCATACGCTCTTACAGACTGAAATGAACATAATAGCATGCAATTCATATTGCATATGTTGATAGAAGGAATCCGCAACAACGAATATAGATAGAAGATCTGTGTTCCATTGTGGTGTGAGTCCCAGGAAGGAATTAAACCTTTCATGATGCCCTTAAGACTTTGATGACATCATGAAGGATTGACTTGGTGACAGCTACTTTAGCTTGCACCTTATGGTCATAAGTGGTTTGATCTAATTGGTCAAACACTAAGAAAGTGACCAGTTCAGCCTTAATTGATGACCATGAGAAGGAAGACTACCTTGAAATAAATAGTTGTGTTGTGTTTGTGACCAGTTCCTTACCAAGTCATTTGTGAATAACTTATAAGTGTGGATAGTACGAACATGAGGAGGCTATATGAGTTATTCAATAATTAACTTGAGTGGCATTAGACATGCCATGGGAAATGTACGTGGGTGAATCTAGGGTATACTATTAGCAAGTACATACAGGGTGTCCTTAAGTGCTAGTCCCACATAAAGACTTCTAGTATACAAGCACCTAATTTGAGGATGTCATGCCCACGCAGACATAACAAACACCAAGTATGAATCAAGATAGGTGTGATAGTCATGCGATGGCTAGCCCATCAAATGCGAGTGTGAGATGTTGGAAATTTTTGGATTTGAACCCACTCTTGATAGGCCGGATTAATTAATTGGGAAATTATAATAAATCCGTTAATTAATCTAGATTAATTAATTAATAAATCGGATGAGAAAATTATAGATTGTTGACTAAATTGTGAGTTAGATAAATAACTGAATGAGATTAGTTATATATATAATAAATATATAAATTAAATATGGAATTTAGTTTATAACATTTAAATAATCCAATGTTAGCTATGAAATGAATAAAAATTATTTATTTTATATTTCATTTGATGGAGTAAAAGAGAGAAGTTGATAGATTCTCTCATCTGATGGTTGTCATGGGCATTTTGAATTCCCAAAATACCTCTACTTTTTACAACTATAAATAGAGGGTCTTCCTATCAGTTATATTCACTCCAGTCATTGAGTTTTCTGACTCTCTCACTTCCTCTATATTTCTTTATTGTGTAGTGCTTTGTTGTGCCACACCGTTTGGACTTTAATTGTCTAGTAGTCTAAACTAGTTTAATATAGTTAATATTCCTCCCTAAGAGCTTCAAAATCACAGCCCTATGCCAAGCCTTATAGAGACGTTTTTTCATCTTTCCAGAAAATGCAAAAAATGGAAAGTTACGTTTCGGGTCCTCCGTGATTTCGCATGGTGGCTCACTAGTCTCCTTCCCTGAGTCATTCATAGAGTCATCAGATAATGCATGCTCACAGTCAAGCTTACTACAATAGTCATCCTTACCGTCTATTCCTTGGAGTTTCTCAGCAAATGATGGGCCCTCACTCCAATGGTCATTCCTTTGTGTTCCCAGCTTAGGCTAGTCGCCATCTATGCTAAGAATTCCCACATTCTTGATCTTCTTCGAGCTCCTGCTGAGTAAATCATCTTCTTGAGTGGACGTTGGCACAAGAGCAACGGCATTGTCACTCGCTGAGAACGCCATCACCACACTTGAGGGCATCTTTACTCTTGGTAGCAGCTGTTCTTCTTCTCTCATTTGATGCCCAGATAGCATTGAAGTCACCTATATAGAAACTAGTCAAACTACTCCTTTTTTTGCCCAAAAAAAAAAAAAAAACAAATATAGAAATACTTTTTTTTTTTTTATAAAAAAACTCCCTTCTTTTTTTAGAGTGTCTAAAAGTTTTTTTTTTTTTTTTGTTTGATAATAAAAAGTTTTGGAGGGGTTCACCTATGATCCCAAGTCAGACGGGCTCTATGAAGCTTTTCTCAGGGACTTACGAGACATACCAAAGGAGGACCGGAGGATCCTTACCATGTCTCCACCTCCACCTAATATAGAAACTACTTAAGTAGAAGTGTTTATACAATATTTATATGACAAAGAGAGGGCTGGTTTAACCAACTTAACAACATTGATTTGGGCTGCAAAAATCATAGCCCAGAATTAGAAGCTAACCCGTTCGGCCCTGAATATAAATCTGGGTTTACCATTTTTCATGGTGTTTAAGTTGATATGGATTTACCACTTTTCTTAAGGATAATAGATTTATTGTTTATGTAAGCTTGTGAGGAAAAATTTAAAAAATATCCATATGTTATTTTATAAAAAAAAATGTCAAAGATTTACATGATTCATAAGACATACCAAAGATCAATTAATTAAGAATAAATTTGAGTTATGGAAAGCAGGGTTTGCATTACTTTTTGTTCGGTGGAAAGTTTGCTTTAGAGTGACTCAATCTCTGGTGACTTGTGATTAAATCTAAGCATTATTTTAGACCAGTTTTTTTTTTTTTTTAAGGATAGAGATCAAAAGGTTAAATTCTTTGGTAGTTTTCCAATTTTACGGCTTGTCTATCACATATAACCTTGCAAGTGAACTAACCATGATCTTTGTGGTGTGGGCGCCTTTTTATTTATTTTTGAATAGTTTAATTAATAAAATTATAATATCAGAATGATCATTAAGAAGCTCGTAAGAAAATTAATCTAAAATAAGGATGTGTTCAACTGAAAATTTTTATAATTTCAGGTCATTGTGAAAATAAAAATACTCAATTTTTAAACACGCGCATTCGATTATTAGACTTGAAGAAGAACTATTTCCAAAAAAAGTGAATATTAATAAAATAAATCATTTTGAAGATTTTTGGAAAAAAAAAATATATCATTTAGGATATTGAATAAGATTTAGTGAACAAATTATTGATTTAAAATATTTTTTGTGTTATATAATTCGATACGAAATCGTATGGACTATTATTTGTTTAAAAGATTTATTGAGAGTCATGTTGTGATTAAAATTTGATTTGGCCGGTGAACGGAAATTCTGTTTTCGTTGCTTTAGAGGACAAAGTTAATGTCCCTGTTTAGAGTGCAGCTGGTTAGTAGCGTTAGGATTAACAATTTTGCCGGTGAAAAAAAGAGGAGAAAGTTAATGTTACCAATGTGCAAAAATGGATGGGAATTGTGTTTGGTAAATCCGGTTTTTTTTGGAGGATGAGTTTATTTTTCGTGGGAGTAAGGAAGCTAAAGCTTTTGCTTCTCTTTCAAAAGGGCACAAAATGAGAATTTATTTTTCTTTAAAAAAAAAAACGGGCGTAAATTTACCCTCGTTCACCACCACTACCACCATTTTTCTAGCGCCAACCCCAACGACTCACCACCACCACCGCCACCACCCCACCACCGCCACCGACCTTCACCACCGCACCACCGCCACCACCACCATTCAATTCATAAATAATTTTTTGAATATAAAACATAAATAATTTTTTTAGGAAATTTAAATTTAAGTTTACTTGTAAAGTATAATAATTATATTAATTATTAAAGAAAAGGACAAAATGGTAAAAATAACTCATCTCCATCTTCCTCCATTACTAATTTTTTAACTCCTAAATAAGAGGAGGAAAAATGTGTTACTAAACGTAATTCGATCTCGGAGTAAAAATAAAATGGTTTAATAAACATAATTCGATTCTAGAACTTTTTTCAAAAAGAATCGAAAAAAGTTTTTAATCTCGTAAAGCTTGATCTTGCCAACCCAAACAATGGTTGTCAATACTTCCTCGTTATGTTTAGTTGATTATTTTTAAGGGATTGAAAAAAGTTAATCAAGTTATATTAAAGGTGTTTATATTTATAATTCTTTTTAAATTAATTTGTTTGACTATAAAATATATTAAATAATTTATTTAATTTTTTAATTTCTCAAAAAAAAAGGTTGTAATGTGTTATATAATTATATTCCCTAGTGGTTTTGAATTATCTCTTCTGCCTATCATCTGTCCCAATACGTAAGCAACAAATTCAAACCATTCCGTTTTTTCATGATGAGGGAAGAGAAAGCCTCTTGAGTATGTGTTTGGGTAAAACCATGATTTTGTCTCTAAAACCATGGTTCCAAAAAAGCAACCCAATTTCTTATAATCAATTTTTCTCCTAAAACCATGGTTTTATTATAGTACAAATTTTCTATAGAATCTACTTTTAATAAGAAAACCATGGTTTAAAGTGGAAAACCATGGTTTTTCCAAAAGCTATTTTATTCCACTGTTTTAAAAGTTATTCTCCAAAATCTATTATTTAAAATCATTTTTTTCACTTTTTCTCCAAAAATTAATCTAAATACAACAAAACTCATCTCACATATTTACCTTATAAATCGTAAAAATTATTCTCCAAAAATTAATCTAAATGCACGCTTAGACAATCTGTTGGAGCATTGGAAATGGATTGTCCATTCCTTTAAGCCACTAATTGTGGTGGCCCAAGCAATCTAGCTCAAAAACAAGCAACTCTCATCTCCATCATGTTAGGAATACCTACAGGATCTTTTCCTTATATGTTCTAGAGATTGCTTTGAAAATTATTGCTAAACCTATTTCTTTCTTGAGTATAACTTATCTGGGAAGAAAATGCCCCTAGAAGTTATTTAACCAAGGAAGGGTTTCAGAAAACACTTCCTTGGAGATGATAGATTTCGTGGTGGGAAAGCTGTTGAAGCCAACACTCTTAACCTGACTGGCCCCAGCACTCCCACCCCTCTTGCACTTAAATATGTCCAAACACGTATCATATATTTAGATGGAGAGAAAATTAAGGGAGAAATAATGCTATAAGGGAAAATTCTCATTTTTGGAAGTTTTCATTCCTATTATTCTCTCCCCTCTATTTTCCCCTCACTTCTTTCACTATCCAAAATGTGGATTCAAGTGGTGGCATATAACAACAAAGAAGTGTTCAACAGCAGGTAATGGAGGGGCAATTGTATAGCACTGAAAACCAAAATGACAACCAAATGATGAACAATCCTGAAAGGAAGTTGACTTTGATCATGATGGGGAGCTATGCACTCCTATCATTTTATAAATATATGAAGTGAAATACTTGAATGAGAGGCAATTGTATAGTGTTTGGTTTCACTTTGAATGAGAGGCAATTGTATAGTGTGTGATTTCACTTTTTTTTTTTTTGTGGTATAAAAAAGTTTAGGTGGGGGTAGACACCGGTATCCCATCAGGGTTAGAGCATGCTTTCAGGCTCAAAGAATACTTATAGAGGTACTTACAGATCGCCCGCATGCTTTCAGGCTCAAAGAATACTTATAGAGGTACTTACAGATCGCCCACCAATAAGGTCTTCACATCGATCAGCGGGTATCGAACCTCCTCTCTTTTGGAGTGAAGACCGACGCCTCAACCAATTTGTGCCAATCCCCATTAATGTATGGTTTCACTTTTAAAACTATGGTTTAGGTACCAAGGTTTTGACCCAAGCCATGGTTTTAAAAATGAAGTTGTTAAAGACTTATAGAAAGTCTAAAATAGCTGTTAACCTTAAAATAATGGTTTAGGATAAATTACCCAAACATATTTGTTTCTCTTTTCTGTTTTTTCGGTTTCTAAAATAAATTTATAAATTATTTTTAAAAACAAGTTTTTATTTGGATAGTTGTTTTAAAAAAATCTATTTTTGAAGTGAAGTGGCGCGACCATTGTTAGCGATGATATAGTGTGGTCATGGCTAGTAGTGTGGTGTCAATAATGGATAAATAATGGCTTAAAAAATAAAAGATAGAAACAGCTAAAAATTGTTTTTGTTTCCTAATTTTTAAAAACAACTATTTTTTTTAAAAAAAAATTATTAAAAAAGTTCTTCAAATAAGTTTTATTGTTTTTTTAAAAATAAAAAATAAAAAAGGAGTTTTTAAAAATAGAATTAAACAAGCCCAAGCTTGTCTAGTTCTCCAACATTAAATTTTAATTTGTCATCTCCAAGGTCAAGAATCGCCCAAGGAAATAGAATAATTCAAGAGGCATTCTCATCTTGCCATGAAAATTGACGTTGTCTAAATGAGTTGCTCGCATCATTTTAAGGCGAAAACGTTGTCATTGGGAGTAGAAAGGACGTAGCACAGAGAGAGAGAGAGAGAGCAGAAGAGGTAAGCCTCTCACATTATTTTTGCCATTTCTTTTAATTTTTAAACAGTGGGAGTGGTTCTAAACTTTATAAGCCATATAATGTTCTTCTCAAAAACGTCTCTCCCTTAACAAACGATGAGAACTAGGAATTGGGGCCGCCCCAATCTTATAAGGTCAAGGCCTAAAAAAGTCGGTCCTTTTATATTCGAGATAAGAAAAACATATATTTTTTAGGCCTGGTCCGTTTGTATTAGGGTAGGGATTTGGTGTATAGGACCGAAGCTATTTTAATCAATCTTTTTTATTTTTTAAAGTTTTTTTTTAAGATATAAAATTAGAACATGAAAATTCTAATTTAAAATATAAATGTTAAAATTAAGGTGTAAACGATACACATCATATAAAAATAGATATAGTCATTAAGTCATAATAAAAGGTAAACTATTGTTCATATATCACAATTACAAATAATTGATGAGAAGATTTAAAATAATTCCTATAAATATGTCTTGAAAAGTGAAAATTGTCAATAAAATAAACAAAACAAGATATGAACAAAACATTCGCTAAAAAATAAGTCAAAAATACAAAATTAGTAAGAATGTTTATGAAATAAGAGATATATTTTATAATTTTTTAATCTTTAAGATTTTAATACAAGATGTTTTTATGAAACTTAATTCTAACAAAAATAATAACAACAAAATATTTACAACATCATCAACAAAATATTAAAAAATCAATAATATTATTTATATATATTTTTTTTTTTTTTTAAAAATATGGGCCTAAAAGGGGTACAAGGTTGGCCCTCTTAGGCCCGCTTTTACTTTTGAGACAAAAATTTTAAGTTTGACCCTTAAAAATTTAGGGCTTAAATGAGACGGTTTGATATTTTTGGTTCATTTTCCTGGCTGTACAAACGACATAGGTATATAAATATATATTATACACAGTGTATTATAACCCTATGACAATAAACACCTCCTTAAATCTTTTTTAAATGTAAAGTTGTTAATTCAAATATTATATATAAGGGTATAATAGTGCATGACTTGTGATAAAAATTATACACACTATACTGATAAAAATTATACACACTATACTGTAATATACACACATTTATTATCATTCTGTTCCTAATATCTTATGATTTTTGTTTTTTACTTGTCATTCCCATAATTCTGTATATTTTACTGGGCAGTCTATCTAGTGTGCTTTTGAATTGGCTTATTTCAAATGACACACTATATCTTTCTTTAGTTTTTATTATAAGGTATAAATTAATAATTTCTACAAACCAATAAAAATTGTTAAAGTCAATAAAGTTGTCTAAAAATTTAAGTAATTTCCGCTATTATTCTTACTAATTGCACTAAACTCTAATATTATATTAATTATTACTTTTACCCACTACCCTTATTAATTAAAGGCATATATAAAATAATTAATATTCCTTGGGAATAAGTAAATGCCTTATAAAAAGGACCCAATACACTTACTAATTAGTATATTATAATAAAGACCAACGGAAGTACTAAATAAATATGTGAGAGGGTTATGTCTCAAAAAGTGCAAAGGTAAATTAATTATAACAACACTCCCTTTTATTTTTTATTTTTCCTTATAATAACACTGCACTTAATTAAAGTAGATTTTTTTTTTTTTTTTATTTTTTATATTTAGACCTAAAATAAACTCTTTCTTTAACTATTATTTTTTAGCAACTCATTGTCTCGCTCCTATGCATGACGAAATAAGATGTTAGAGTCTAAGTTAGTTAATAAGGATAATATTGCAAACCATTTAAATTTTATTAACAATTAACGTTTTTAATTATTTTTATTTTATTATTACATATAAATTTATTTTTATTTGATGTATTTATTAGTACCAGAGTGGTGGAGATTTTAGCCGCGGACTAGGCAAGGGCAGACATGAGAATTCAAAGTTCGAACTCTCCGGTATTAATAATCTTTTTTTCCCTTCTCTCTCCAATAGCCTGATAACCCGAAATATGAACTTTTAAATAATTTTTGTACTAAAATCCATTTTCATAAAGAATCTACATTAATTATTATTGTTTATATGCTTCAATCAAACAAGAATCCATGCTTTGTCTGAAACTACTATAAAAAAAAAAAAGCGCGAAGTAAAATTAGATAATGACGGTGCATCGATTCTTTGTTACGGGCCTACATTAGGCCTAATATTTGGAGGGCCAAACGAGAAATATATTGCATATCAGGATCTATCTATAAAACAGGAAGATCCTATCTTAGCGACAATCTAGATATATCTAAATCTATATTTGATAGTTACGATACTGGGGCTTCGGATCACAGGGTCTCAGAGATTCAATCTAAGGTAAACTCTATAAATACATAGGTCAAACCTTAAAGTACACACGTTCTAACTTTATACTATTTACATACAGTCATCACTGGGCACACACCCTACTCCTTGGGCGCAAGCCTCGTCTATGTACATTGATCCTTAGCTCTCCTGATTATCTACCTCATAGGTACTCCAGTAGAGCCCAACGACTAGCCCTCCAGGTTAGACATTTGTGTTTTACACCAGAACAATTCTAATATTTGTCATAAAATTTAAGACTGGATTTTTCTTTTTTAAAGTCATTCATACAGTTTTAGATTTAATAATAAGACCAAATTTATATTTTTCACATGATCCTTAAATCCAAGTTGTAAAGCAATGTAAGAAAACTGTTTGATGTTTGGTAAGAGAGATCAACGCAAGTTTTCGGCGTTCTAAAATACAAAGATTTTTTAAATTTTAAATTTGGAAGCATAGCCTCCAAGCTCGTTCACATTATAAATGCACAACTTTAAATTTAAAATGATAAAAAAGTACTCACAATAATAGATGAAATGTAAGGTCCAATTTTTTTTTCCCCTTCAGTAAAGTCCAAATTACATTAATAAGTTCGTTTAATATCACTTTTGAGATTTTAAAAGTGCTTAATTACGTAAAATCAATATAACACTTATTTCACATATTTATTTGTATACCACAAATCTAAATTATGTTTGAAAATTTATTTTATAAGACTCCAATCGTTATCCCAAACAAATATATTATCTCTCAAATTTTTGTGTATATATATATATATTTTTTTTTTTCAAATTTCTTCGTATAATGAGATAAGGCAAATTGTTATTGTACCCTTATTGATTTCACTTATTAAGGGTTTTTTCATAAGTGGCAGTTTCTAATGCAAATTTCTTACCAATAACACTTTTTAATTTATGCAAATTAATTATTTTGGTAACAAAATATCATCTTATTATTTATAATTTGACTGGATTTTATATTATATTATTATTATTCAAATATTGGTTTTTCACTCTCCCTACAAAAAAAAAGTCCTCAAATCATTACAAATTGCAAATTCACCAAATTAGCCTCGTTCGGAAAACCTCGTTTTTGTCCCTAGGAGGCGACGCCGATTCTCATGGCCCAGGGATTTTAAAAACTCGCACGGAATTTGATAATACGGAGGTAACTCAAAAGGAGAAGAAAATCTTCAAGAAAGAAAACAAGAATACCAAGAAAGACCTCCGTGAAGACGCAAAACAAATCTGAATTTGTGCTTCATTGGTCTTCTTTCTACCTCCCTGAGCCTTCATCTTCTTCAGATCAGCGAATCGCCCCATGGTTGACACATCTTCGAAACCCTACTTTGCTTTCCTGTATTGTTAATTCTCAATTCAGTCAATTCAAATTTCAGTTCTTTATTCCCAAAATAGCCCCCTCCTTTACTCAGAATGTCCAATCTTATACCCTTCAAGATAGCCTTCAGAGCCATCCTGCGGTGATTTTCGAGGACCAAACATGATCGTTCGGACATACGGGCGCCGCAGCAGACCAATTTCGAGGGCCTACTCCGACAACTTGGACGACGACGTTTCCGAGACCTTCAGGGAGTCTTTGTCGCAAGAAAGTTCGCAGGACCACCTGTGCGGCTTCGCATTTTCGTCCCAAGGTTCCTCCTCGCATTGGTCTGCGTTCGATTCGGACCCCTGCGATACGAATTCGATCTTGCCTTCAAGGGTCCCTTTCGACGATTTGTGCAACGGGGTGTCTCGGAAGTCTAAGAGAGCTAGGACTGGGAAGAGGGAGACGGAAGTGCCCAAGAACTGTGGGCTGTCGATTCCGGCGACTTCTACGTTGATGGAGGCGCAGGAGTTTGGGGAGATGATGGAGCATGTAGATGAGGTGAATTTCGCTCTGGATGGGCTTCGGAGAGGTCAGCCAATGCGGATCAGAAGGGCGAGCTTGATGTCTCTGTTGTCTATATGTGGCACGGCGCATCAACGGAGGCTTCTACGAACTCAAGGGTATGCGAATTACTATGAAAACTTTATGAGGAACGTACAGGAATTGAAAATTTTTATTGGGGTTTGCAGAAGTAAATTTTGAGGTTTAAAATTTAAAATCGGGATCTGGGTTAGATGGATGAACCCATAGTAGTTCTTCTTGATTGTTTGACGAATGTGATTTATAAATTTATTGTGTTTTTTCAATCATTACTAGCTTCTAACGTTGGGCGGTAGTTTGTAATTCAAATTTTCGTTGTTGGCTCGATTATTTCTTTGCGGCTCCGAGGCTCATGAGAAAAAGAAGAGAGAAAGGAAAAGAAATACATATTTTGATTAATCTATGAGTCTAGCATAAGAATTGGCAATTAGATTCGACTTTGAGATTTCTCTAGTCACTTTCCAAATGATTCTTATATTGGAACTTAGATTTGGACACCTTTAAGGGTTGTATTAGGGTCATACACACAGGACCTTATCGCCTATTGATAGAATGAGACTATGAGAGTAATCACGTAGCCCTTCCTTTTAAGGATTCAGAGTTTCATGTAACTTTGCCCCGTCATTTGCTGCATAAAACATGTGAAACCTTTATAAATACTCATTTGCTATCATGACTTCTTCATGTTATGCTCCCCCAAAAATAGTTGGGAGCCATAACCAGTTTATCCAAATTGATTTCCCTAAAATTGAAAAAAAGAGAGGAAAGAATCGCAGAAAATAATAATTGAAATTTTAAAATGAGTGGGATAAGGCTCGTTGTTGTTGTGTGTATATTTTACTTATTCTCTTTGAGAAATTTGTTGCTGTGGAAGTATACCTGATATTATCTCATCTGCCTTCTTTCTAGGATGGTAAAGGCAATAGCTGATGCTATTTTGCGGCTCAGTCTTGATGATTCTCCTAGCAATCTTGCAGCTGCAACACTTTTACACATTTTGACCTGTGATGTAAGTCTTGTGGGGTTTTATTAGTGAAATTACTTTAGTGAATTATGAAAGACGCTTTCACACAACTTATGTGTTATGATTGAAAAGTTGTAAGCTTTCACAAGCTGCTAGTGGTTGCAGGTTGTCTTTCTCTTTTAATATTAACGCATCCCCCCCCCCCCCCCCCCCCCCCCCCAAACACAAAAAAAAAAAAAAAAAAAAAAGAAGTATTGAACAGTTTATTGCTTTAATCAGCAAATTTGTTGTCTGTCTCATATTTTCAATTTGTTAAGTTTTGCTTTGTGGATTTATATATATTTTGAAGTTTATGGCTGAGTTGGTATGAGGGGAAAAATATCCTGAAGTGGGAGATGGTGTGTATGGAAACAGTACGGTGTGTCTTAGGTAATACAAAAGCAATGAAGTTTTTCTTGGAGCTTTGATTGTGAGTCGTGACAAAATACCTTGATCAATGAATCTGCCTTGCTACCCTTAACTCATCATTTGGTCCCTAATTTAGTGATCTTGAACCTAGCTTCTTTTCTGTCACTGTAACTTCAAGCTACCAACTTCTGAACATTTGCTCAAATCCAAAAGTCGGGTTTGAGCAAATGGACATTTTGTTGTTTGAAACAGACGTTTAGTGCATGTTTGGATTGGCATTAGAAGTTGCTTTTCTAACGTGATTTTTGGTGTACGAGGTAAGTGTGTGAGAGGAGTTTTGTCTCAGCTTGCGTGAATGTGCTTTTCTAACGCTAACTTAAACAGGCATTAAGTTGCTTCAGAATTGTCCTTTATTGTTGCTTCTTCTCTTTCTGCATTCTTTCGTTCTTATTTGGCTTTTTTATGACATAGTATATCATATTTTGCTAATCTCTTGGGTTGAAACCTATCTGATTGCTAGAACATTTGACAAATGATTTAGACTCTTCTTTCATTTCTGAGACACTTGTGTCTTTAATAGATCTTCCATTTTAAATGACATTGATTCACATTTTAGATAGTGATTTCTTAAAATTATCAATATCTTACTATATTACAAGATCTGAAGTATGCTTGGTTGCTAACTTTTTTGTCTGCCCATATATAGGATTAATAATTTAGTGTCATCTATAAAAATTCCTTTAATTTCTTATTCAGTGGAGGAACCTATCATAGCAATATTCCGTTGCCTTTAACAAATTTAATTTCTACTGAGTTTGTTCTGTCATGCATTTACTCTTGGTTGTTCCTATGGGTTTGGTTCTTCATTCATCATACTTTCTACCATATTGTTTATGGCTGGTGGAAATTTTATGCTTAAAACACTCGTTAACCTTCAATGATTTTTTGCTTCTGTTAGTTGCTTGTTTTGAAACCTGGTATACCTTGTCCTTGATAAGAAAAGCTTTTGGAAATCCATTTTTTTTATACAATAAAAGTTTAAGTGAGTTGGGTCGCGGGAGCTCACCAGGGCCAAGGCATGCCTTTAGGCTCAAAAAGCATCTACAGAGGTATTTACAGATCGCCCACCAACATTATCCTCACATCGATGAGATTTGAACCCACAACCTTATGATTATGAGCCAATTGCTTTACCAATTGAGCCAACCTTTGTTGGTGCTTTTGGAAGCTCTTTTCATATGGGAAGTACATAGGATATGTTTATGAAGAAATATGTGTTGCATATATTAATAAGCTTATGTTCTGGCTTCGCTTTTGATATTTACTGGGCAAGAAAGATTTGCTCATTTGCCTACTTGCGTACTTGCGTGATATTTAGTGGCATATATTTTCTCTTGATACTAGGTGTGCACTCTGTAATTTTATCACACTACATGATTCTCTCACCTGTGTTTACCGATTATACCTTTATTTCAGGGTCAAGATGATCGCCTTCTTGAATCACCTAGTTGTGTTCGCTTTCTAATCAACTTGTTGAGACCAATTGTCTCCACGGCCAGTGAAGAAAGAGAACCTAAACTTGGCTCAAAACTTCTAGCATTGCGTCAAAAAGCTGATGTCTTAAAAAATTCAACAAGCAGATTGGACTCCAGTTCTGTAGCGATTTTTTCTAGAGTTGAAGAAATTCTAGTGAATTGTAAAGAGCTAAAAAATACTCGTCGGAATGACAGTGGGGCAGAGAGGCCAGAGTTACGCCCAATATGGTTAGCATTGCTAACTATTGAGAAGGCTTGCATATCTGCCATCTCTCTTGATGGTATTGAATTAAACATCGCTTTGAACATTATATGTTACTAGCTAAAGTTATTCTTTTTCATATCTTTATCTGGTTCTTTAATATGCTAAAGTTGTCTGTTTCATGCAAAAGTAAAAATAGCCCATTATATCTATGTAACCTGTATACTTGACAGTCTAGGACTCATTATTCTAGATATAATGCCACACAGTACATGTATTGCTTTTGAGTATTTGAAATTTGAAGGTACTTTACAATTTGATGGAGTTGAGCTTGAACTTGTTGAATTTTTACTGGGTTAAAAGTATTTTATGTCACATTGAAGTTGCCTTGTTTACTTGCTTTTCCTTTAAAATTAAGATTTGCTTAGTTTTCTCGATGTAGTTTATGATTTTGTGCCATGAACTTTCTCTACTCAAGCTAAAATTTTAATGCATGGCGGACCTTATGATGTTTTCATTTGACTATGAAATAACTTACATATAGACTGTAATCTTTGTTGGTCCTGCTGATTCCCTTTATAAACTTGTATGTGATCAACAGATTGCTTTCTGTAATTTAATGCTCTGCTGATAATTCTTTTTATTTTTGGTTATTATGTATGTGCATTGTCAGAAACCACTGGTGCAGTTCGGAAGGCGAATGGAAATTTCAAAGAACGATTAAGGGAGCATGGAGGACTTGATGCTGTCTTTGAAGTTGCCATGAATTGTTATTCGGATTTGAAGGTGTGAGCTTGTATGTTAGGTTAATTCTGCATCTGGTTTATTATTTTTGGAAATTGAAATTTTGAATATTAATCGACTAAAGCAAAAGGAAGTTGCTGGAGAAGGCTAAAAGTGGAGACTGGAGATAATTTACTTTCATTGTTTCTTGTTCTGAGATGTGTTTTCATGTTCCTGTCCATGCACTGGCAGTTTCCTTCTGTATTATTTGATTATTAAACAAGTTATTATGGGTACTTTAGAGCTATTATGTTGTTACATTAGCTTCTGCATATTTTTCCTCAGTTTTATAACTCCAGCCTTACCTTCATAGTAGAAAATCAGAGTAATTGTTACAGGTATTTTGTTTGTGTGTACTGTATTTGGTAGGTTAATTTTATGTTTGCCCTTCTTGATGTCTATTCAGTGTTCTCCAATGCATCCTCAATGTGCATTATTTTATTATGGTATTTATTAACTTGAAACCATGAATTGTCTTTCAGAATTGGATGGAAGATCTGTCAACCAAAGATTTAAGAAATGACAAACAGCTGAAGAGTTTAACTCTACTCCTCAAATGTCTGAAGATCATGGAAAATGCTACATTTCTTAGTAAAGACAATCAGGTGCCAACATCTCTCTTTATTCTTTACCAAGAAATTTGTCACAATTTTGTTTTTTTTGGAAATACACATGACTTTTAGTTATGAATGGATATTTATCCTTCCATCTTTAGGTGACTTCAAGCATTATCCCATTCCTAGCTTGATGAAGTTGTCAGTTTATCAATTTTTACATATATTTTGTCATAATAGGATCATTTGCTTGGAATGAAAGGAAAGTTGAGTCCTCTGGCGACACCATCATCTTTCACAGAGGTGGTTATACGAGTTGTTAAAATTCTCTCAGGTAATGGTACATCTGGATAATTTTCCCCAGCTGTAGATTTCTGTTTCCTGTTATGATTTTTTGTAAAATGCTATTATCCTTTGATAAATTTACACTTTAAAATGATTAATAGTTCCTATTCTGCCTTGCACCCACCCAACCCTTCCCAAAGCACACTAATGAAACCTTTTGACTTTTAGATCTTAAGTTACGACGATGTGCTTCTACATCATCAAAGGATAGCAAGTCTTGCAGTCCTTTTACTTTGGCTGGTCATGGTTCTCAACTGGATCTTCTTACAGACCTTGAAGGTAATATATTGTTGTTTGCTGTGCTATAAAATTTGGGGCGTGGGGATTTGGCACTTGCCATGTTAGTGGTTACTCACCATGTTGGTGAGTGTTCTCATGGGAAGAATGGAGGTGGTGTGCATTGCGTTGGTCGGTGTAGGTAGTTTGTACCATAAAAGAATATGTGAACTTGAACTGAGCTTAAAGCCTGACACTATAGGTCACATGTGATTAAAATGACCAAGGTAGTCAAAGGTGAAAGGTGACCTCATGGTGTTGGATTTTTGAAATGCTTTAGGTGAAAAGCAAAGAAAGGCACTTGTTTGAGTGAATTAAGGTACTATAAGAAGCAAAAATATGATTTAGACAAGAAATAGATAAATGTGATTTGAAATAATGCTTCACCTATGACATATGAACACAAGCTAAAAAATGTAGTTTTGTCAGTCACAAGCTATTAACAACAATCTATTTTTCAAGTTCAAAAAAATTATTTGAAGGCGTAAGCTAACAATCTAAAAGTCTATCAATAATTTATATGAATTGAAGGTAATAACCTAAGAAATTAATGACAATAACTTTCGATTTATAATGCTTATTTTATCAAGTTATCTTGTATATGAAAAGGATGTATGGACTTTTCAGATGGTAATGTGTAGTGTTTGGGCTTGGGCTTCTAGTTAGATCCATCCATTTGACTAAGTTGACCGAGGCACTTTGACTTTCTCCATATAAAAGTTGCCTAGGCACTTGGCTTTTGGTGCTGCTGTCTGGTGTCTCACCTCAGCGTGCTAAGGTGAGCGCCTTTGTCAGCACTGAAAAAGATGTACCTTTTTCTGATGAAGTGTTCAAGACATCATATTTGTCATACCGACTTTAGCAGTGATTCTACCCTTTTAATTAAGCTATTTGCAATATGTTATTGAGATATATAGATTGCTTTTTTAATTTGCAGGAAATGAGACCTTGTCCAGGAATTCATCTAGAAATTACCGTGGTTTGGGGAGAGCCTTGTTTGATAAGAAATCTAACGTAGCTCATGACAGCCAATTGTTGACATGTTCTCAGTTGGAAAACTCGCCTTCTATATATGAAATTTCCAGCACTTCAATGAGTGATACTTATTCGCTGGAGATGAGAGTCAATTCTTCCACTAGTGGGTCTTGCAGTGGTTCTTCAAGGAGTTCAGATTGCAAAACATCCATGGCCTATAACTGTTCTAGGAAGAATGTCTCCTCAACTGATGGCATTCCTGTTATTGTTTTAGATGATAGCCAAGATCCGTTTGCATTTGATGAGGATGAGTTTCAACCCTCTAAGTGGGACCTAATGTCAGGGAAACATAAACAGAGTCACACTAAAAAACATGAGCTTTCGAAAAGAGAATTTGAAGATGGACGCCAATCCCAGACAACTGTGGACCATCCAGAATCAAATAATAGTGATGTCAGTTGTTCCACTTCTGACGTTGGTGATGAAGTAGTATCTAGTCTTCTAGCTGATTGCCTTCATACAGCTGTCAAGGTATTTCTTTATACATCTCAATTATTATCCATTCTTATGATGCCTAGGAAATATTTTGATAGAAGTTAAATAGAAGTACTTTCTATATATCATTTATCAGTCATTTTCCTTATTGGACAAATGGAATGAATTGAAAATTCCATGCGTGGAACACCGAAGATAAGCTGCAGATAGAAGTCTAGGTCATAAAATGTGGAGGCAAATAGTTGTCCTTAGAAAATAAGAGCATCCTCCTTCAGCATAAATTGCAAGCCACCTCATGTTTTGGCCTCCTTATCTCCTCTGTAAACAGATGATTCCATGAGAAATTCTTGCCCTTACAATGTAAAAGTAAATGAACAATTGTTTCTGAGGTAGCTTTACACACAGGACCCACCAGGGAACATTGCTGTAAAAGGATCAGTAAAGCTGCAAAAATTATTAGTGTGGGTCCTTTGATGTTCTACTTTCCAAACAAAAGATTTGACCTTGAAAGGAGTTTCAGATTTTTAAATTAATTTGTTTATAGAAACTCTCTCAATTAGGAGTGTGATATTGGAAATAGGACTAGGGCTTGCTCAAGAATGCAGTAGATGAACTAGAGGTTATGAGTAGGGATTAAGTAAACAAGGGATTTTAATTCATTTAGTGTTGAAATGTTGATAAGTTTAGTGAAAGTGGAGGAAATGTCTACATGAGAGATCTTTAAAATTTTGTGCATGGCCTGTGATGACATACAATTCTTGCTTCTCTTTGTTATCATTGCAGGCCTTTCAATTCAGCTAGGATATGAATCATGCGTACTCTCCTCACCCCCCTCCTTCCTGCAGAACTCCTTTTTGAGTTTCACAGAAAGGAGAATAGAATGGATATAAGTTATGTGCTAATTCTTGCTGTCTAATTGTAGGTGCTGATGAATTTGACTAATGACAATCCTGTTGGCTGTCGGCAAATTGCTTTACATGGTGGACTGGAGACCATGTCTATGTTAATTGCTGGCCATTTCCCTTCTTTCAGCTCAACATCTTCGTCCTTTTCTCAGATAAGAGAAAACACTTCAAAAGGTGCAATTAGCAATCCATCTGAAGTGCATCTCACTGATCATGAGCTAGATTTTCTTGTTGCCATTTTGGGCTTGCTTGTGAATCTGGTCGAGAAGGATAGTCATAACAGGTAATTTAATTTAAAGCAGTTTATTGACGGGCAGTTGTAATTCAGACAATATTTGTGTGTGTGTGTGTTTTTTTTTTTTTGGTATTTTGTTACTCCCCTCAAATTTCGTCGCTGGTTTTCTACAGATCACGTCTTGCAGCAGCCAGTATTATGCTGCCTGCCTCAGGGGGTTCGGACCAAGAAGCTCAGAGAGATGTTATTCAGTTGTTATGCTCTATTTTCATGGCAAACCAGGGTGGGAGTGAGGGATCTGGGGAAGATAAACATTTGCAACTGGTAGGTCCCATTTCTGATGTAGAATTTTGTCAAAGTTGCTCATTTTTATTCCTTGTTTATTAATGTGCTGCGTCAAAGATTGGAAGTTAATGTCACTGATATTATAATTTCTATATAAATAATGTCTTATTGATCTTTGCATCCTTTTTATCGTATCCTTTAATGCTTCATCAGCATTTTAGATAATGGAGTGTCGTTTTTGTTCACCTAACTAAAATAGTTGCAATTATTTATTTGTTACTTGCAAGTGAAAGATCTAGATTTAATTCAAATGGACATATAAATAAAAGTTGTTGGATCTGGGCATAAGGTTTGAAGAGTTAAGAACTACTTTTCTTGTTTGCTTCTGATGTTATTTTCTTGAGTTACCATATGTTTCATCATGCAGAATGACGAGGCAGCTCTGCTAGAAGGTGAGAAGGAAGCTGAGAAAATGATTGTAGAAGCATATTCAGCCTTGCTTCTAGCCTTTCTTTCTACTGAAAGGTTATCATTCTTGTCCTTTTTTTGCTCCATTTTATCTTGCAACATTTATTCAGCCATTTATGTGTGTACACATTTTTGGCTTACAGCAAGAGCGTACGAGAAGCAATTGCTGACAACCTTCCAGATCGCAAGTTAGCTATTCTTGTACCTGTGTTAGACCGATTTGTGGTATGTTGCTCTTGGCACTAATTAATACCATGGCAAATTAGGTTCTGCTCTTACAATTTGTTAAATCCTGCCTTGTTCGCCTTTCCTTAAAAGAAGGAAAAAAAGGGGGGGGGGGGAGGGTATCTTAACGATTATATGAGTATGGGTTTAGGTTCAAACGACAACTGAGAGTTTGTTTTTTTTTGTGGTTTTTTTTTTTTTTTTTTTTTTTTTTTTTTTTTTTTTTTTTGGGGGGGGGGCAGGGTAAAGCATTTGTCGTGTAGTTTACCTACTGCTCCAAAACAAACCTGGCTAGAATATACCCATCGACACTGCCTTGCTTATTGCTATAACTTCTGTGACCTAAATAAAGAGGACTACATACTGCCTTGCTTATCAAGAGGACAAGATGTAGTCTGTTCTAGGTTTTAATTTATGGGCAGCACCGTGAGATCATTTATTGGGAGTCCTCGCTCAGCCTAGTTTTTGGATATGGCCTACTCCGTTATCTAGGGCCTACGTTTCAATGTTTTTGTTTACAACAGTTATAGCATCTTCAACTGATAATTACACTTCTCCAGGAATTTCACTTGAGTTTGAACATGATCTCGCCGGAGACTCACAAAGCCGTGAGTGAAGTCATTGAATCGTGTCGGATTCCATGAAGAGCTCTCTGCAAAGAGAAAAACTTGTACAGCTTCAGCCTACAGTAGTGTTTGTTACAGGACTTGCCCAAGCAAATGAGATTTGCTGCCTGGTCACCTCATTATACTGACCAAATCTTTTTTTTACTCAATTCAACATTCTGCATCTTGGCTCCGTTTTATTTTTCCAATACATACCCTTTTCCTGTGTTTGTTTCATGTGATTGGTGACCAGATGCTTTGTATACAAAATTCAGTACCAAAATGCCCGGATTCATTCCTGGCACGGTTTCTGTGTAATAGTAGTGTTATTTTTCCCCCCTTTTGGTTCAATTTTTTTTATTCATTCATTTTCTTGTATCAGGAGCCTTTGTTATGTTAAAATCCACCCATCCTTTGTTTATTCATCGCTTCAGAAACTTTATGAGATGAAGCCGGGCAATTTTTTATTTTATCTAAATAACGGTAGAGATTAGTATGACAATTGGACTAGATTTGATATTAATGTACTGTTTCTCCTCAATTGGGTTCCTTGGCCCTTTTTGGGTTGTTAGACAACATTAAACGCGGGTTCTTCAGCAGTAATGCTGCTTCTAATTTTGGGGGAGGGATTCACAGGATTGTAAGTGGGACTGGGGAGTTTTAATTTAGGGAAAATATCAGTGAGGTTTCAAGAAAAAGGAAAAAAAAATATCATTCCTAAGGACTTTTTTATATATTAATAATGCAATTTCAATACAAAAAAGATCTTGATGTCAAAATGACTTTTCTGTTGTCAAAATGGTTTTCTTAGTTGTTAAAATTTTCTTATAAAAATATCGTTATCAAAATGACTTTTCCTATCATAAAAAAATCAGTTTTCCTCCGAGCGTGTAGAATTTAAGAAATTTGGAAAAAATTTGGCAACGGGAAAAATCATGGTAATTAAAAACTCGTTTTATCATTGTGATTTTACGTTTTTATGATTTTTTTTTCATTAAAAGATTTTACTAATTTTCTAAACGCTTTTAAGTTTTTACGATTTTACTACGTTACGATTTTACATTTTACGATTTTTCATTCTTCTTCCGTTTTCAGGTAAAATTTACGTTTTCACTACCAGGGAAAAACCATGTTGACAACATAAAAAAGCCATTTTAACAATGATATTTTCTGGATATTTTAATAACTAAAAAAAACCATTTTGACGATAGGAAAAAAACCATTTCGACAACGAGATTTTTTGATATTGGAATTCCGTAATTAATATAAAAAAAGTCCCGATAGAGGATAGAGGATTAGGGATTGGCGCCTTTTTGATATTTTTTTTCTCTTCCTTGGGACCTTACTGATATTTTCCCTTTTAATTTAGGGTTAAGTAGCAATTTTACCTCGGAAGTACACGCCCAGGAGTAATGTTGCCCTGGAAATTTTTTTGGTCTCAATGTTGCCCTGGAAGTTCTTAAATGTAGCAATTTTGCCCTCGGCTAACGGCGAGACTAATAGACGTTTACCACGTAGGATAACTTGACACGTTGAACGCCATGCGGGAGAGCCGAGTTCACATGTGGACCCCACACCACCACCACCGGCACACCTTTGCAAGGGCTGAGAACGACGCTGACGAGTTGAAAGCACTAATGCAAAAGGCTAACGCAAAAAGCTAAGATTAACATGATTTACATATTGATTTAAAAACATAAATGGAAACATCAAACGCAAATCGCAACTTCAGATTTTCAAATAAACATTCAAATCTGAACATCATATTTTCAAATCAACATTCAAATCCCAACCTCAGATTTTCAAATCAACATTAAAAAATCTATGACAAGTCTAGAAAGATTATGTAAGACAAATCAAATTCACCTCACAAGTGAACTGAGGAAGAAGAAAATTCATGGTAGAACTAGGGGAAAAGGGAAAAGAAAATGTATAATAGTGGTGAGAGAAGTGGGCATCAGTTCTCCAAGGTGATAAAGCATCAATGAAAATTTCATACGCAAATTACCCATTTAAAGCATGAGATTCATCACACACTCAAAGGGTAGTGCCAAACAATGGAGGTGTAGGTGGCTAACAGACTTCAGTGGAGGCTGATGAAAGCCAAATCTGTCAGAAATAACCTCATTGTAATGTTTAGTCTAAGTACTGCAATAAATACAGGTCCAATCAACCTTTTAGTTCAGACCAATTCTGTGATGTGCTGCAAATTCTTGTTCAAGTGCCTTCAGTGTGTTCATTGTAAGTATGAAGAAAGTACTCCAGTAATGACAAGTATTACCTGAGCAAAAATCGTAAAAGATGTTGTGACTCTCAATTACTTGAGTAAGGTAATATTTTAGCCGAGTAATATGATTATTTAATTCTACCGCTAAGTGTTTCAGGAACACATTACTCGAGTAATGAAAATATTACTCGCGAGTAACGTCAAAGCGGAACATTAACTATGAAGAATATTACATGTTTACTCGAGTAAAAGAAATATTACCTAAGTAATATCGTGAGCGAAATGCTGTCTCATAGTCCCAACGCAAATTACACGAGTAACTGTCAGAGTTACCCGAGTAGCCTTGATCGAACCTGAGAAGAAAATATCTTTGGACTTTGCAAATTAATTCATAAGTATCAATTACAACTTCAAAGGATCTTAAGTGTTCACTCAACACACTCGAATTGAGGTATTTATGGTAATTTCAATGTTTGCACTTTCTCTAAAAAATGTTTTCTAAAATTACCCGAGTAATATCATCGTCCAGCATTTTCTTTAAATCACTCCTACTCAATATTACTTTGAGTAAAAATTTTGCTACTCGAGTAATGGCACTGTTCAATTTAAAAAGGAAACTTTACTCGAGTAACAAATACGTTACCCGAGTAACTTTGTGGTCCTGTTCAATTTAAAAGGGCGCTGTTCAGTTTAAAATTATATTATTATTTAAACGGACGCTACTCGGGTAAAAATTGTTCTACCCGAGTAATGTGGGGGTTTTTTAAAGTGTGCGACGTTTTGAATTTATATATATATATATATATATATATATTAAAAATTACTCGAGTATGGTTGTGTGATCGTGATTATTTAATTTACCGCTAAAAATTTTTCAAAGTGTGTTTTTTCAAAGTTTTTGAATTTATATATATATATATTAAAAATTACTCGAGTAACGTCATAAGTTACTCAAATAATCACGGATCATTCATTTAAAAATGGTTGTGTGAGTCCCCCCCCCCCTTTTTTTTTTTTTTTTGCATCGTTTCTCTAATTTTTAATGCAATTCAAGTAATATGGCTGAAGCATCATATATATAATGCGCATCCTATCCTCCAAGTTTTTTTTTTTTTTTTTTTTTTTTTTTTTTTTTTTTTTTTTTTTTTTTTTTTTAAATGCGGATCCGATCCATTCAAGTCGTTTTAAGCAAAAGCTTTCCTGATCCTTATCTTCATTTAATGAATTTGAAGAAGCTTCATTTGCATTGTCTTATTTTCCCGAGACGAACTGTAGCATTCTTTTAAGTAATGACGGCTGCTTCTTTATGAATGCATTGTGTGCACCATTGATTTAAAAGTCAAGGTTCCTTCATTTTATTATTTTTTAAAAAAAGAGCTGCATTTTTTTTAAGAAAAAATAAATTACATTGTGTGTATCATTCTTTGATTCGTTGCTTTGAACTAGCACAAAATAGTATAACTAGTACTGATTTCTTAAAAGCAATGAAATTGAGCATGAAGGATTCTCACAGCTCTTGCAGAGAATTTCAAGTGTGCTAGCTGTGTTGGACTCTTCTACAAGCTTAGCATACATCTCATATTATGGTTGAGTCACAAATGCCCCCTCTTTTGTTGTGTAATGCTTTTCATTGCTTTGATTTGGTCTCCTCTTAAAATATTGTTGCTTACATAATAAAAGTTTTGAAGAAGGATGTGTTAGTTTCTTTATATCATTGCAAGTCCCATTTGTGCAGCCTTAATACATACAGATACTAAGAAGGATGTGTTAGTTTTTAAATTTTTTATATCACTGCCACAATTTTATTTTACCTTGGTATTTTGTTGGTAGAATGCCACTTTTTTTTTTTTTTTTTTTTTATTTTTTTTTTTTTTTTTTTTTTTTATTTTTTTATCCTTGCATCTAGAAGTTAGCTATGAATCTCTTGAATCCTCTGGTCCTTTATTTTGATGCACCATTTTTTATTAAAAATTTGTGGAGTTTAACTTTTGAAATGAAACTACATAACTATTTATTTGTATTGCATATGTTGTTTTAAGAAGTTCAGAGATGATATAAATTATTATTATTATTATTTGGTTAAAACAGCTTATTAGAAAATGTTTGAAGGATCATGCTATTTTCGTTGCGCTACCAGAACACTCATTGCTAGATCCTCTGTTTAGCTCTGTTTGAAGTTATTTGAACAGGGGATAGTGGAGGGAAAAAATATGTAGTAACTTCTACCTCCTTTACAGATGTCAATTGCAATTATATATATTGAAGAATAGTGGTGCTCTAGTAAGCCTAGATCTAGAGAGAATAAGCAGGAAGAGGTATGCCGATGGTGGTGGGGCAGGGTCCAATGACGAGGAATGAGGAAGAAGGGAAGGGAAGGAAGAAGACGACGAGGTGTAATGATGAGGTGGTGGTGTGGGGTCCATATGTGAACTCCAACGTCGCTGTCCAACTTGGCGTTTTACGTGTCAAGTTATCCTACGTGGCAGACGTCTGTTAGTCTCACCGTTAGCCGAGGGCAACATTGCTACATTTAAGAACTTCCGGGGCAACATTGAGACCAAAAAAACTTCCAGGGCAACATTGCTCCTGGGTGTGTACTTCCGGGGCAAAATTGATACTTAACTCTTTAATTTATGCACCACGGTAGACCAACGATTCAAAAATAAAACCTTGTCTAATTTGTCGTGAGACAAAAGAATCATTGCGTTATCTGCATGGAACTTTACATGCATTTTGGGATCTAGATTTCTCATACAATGCTTCCGTTAGCTGCAAGATCTTCTACATAAGGGAATTGATTTCAGAGCACTATAGTTGGTTCTTGCTAGGGTTGATCATGGACCACATCGGATTAATAGTACCTCAAAGTTGTACAAGGTAGCTCACACATTGTCATCCTTTGAAATTGCATATGTGGCTTATTGGAAAAATGACAGTTTTTTGAAATAAATAGATATCCTTACTTTAGCATTTAAACTTACATATACAATGCGCTCTTACGAGGCTCAAGACATTTATACTATTTGATGTCTAATACTGAAGTGTATAATGTATCAATATAATTAAAGGGGTCTATTTTTGCTCTTCAGCTTGGAATCTCGATGTTTTGCTGCTTTGTAGCCTTCTGACATATATTGTCAAATTTTCGGGGTATGTGTACATGCAAAGATTGATGATCATTGCATCATTAGATGCTTGATTTTGGTGCCTATTTACGATTGTGGGAAAATTGAGATTAATGCTTATTTGCATGTTGGAAAATTGAGATCGATGCCTATTTACATATGTGGAAAAATTGAGATTGATTCAGTGGCTTGAGCATTACATGAAAAGATGTCTTAATTATTCTTGTATGCCTTGTGATCCTTTGAGAAATGACAATCTCTAGATGTAAATAGATGTACTTGCTTTGGTATATTTAATACTCCACTTCAAGTTTCATAATCATTTATATCGTTTGATGCCTAATCTTTTAAGTGTACAACTATAAGAACCTTCTTAGCAACAACTCACGAGGAGCTGAAACGTCGAGGGTTCTGGCGAAGCGAGGAGTAACAAAGTCGCCGAAGAAACTAAAGCTTGCATACCCTCTTGAGCCTCCCAACTCACATGTTATAGAAACTATTACTGTAAACCTAGGGACTCAATTGTAAAACTATCTCTAGGGACTTAAGTGAAGAAAAATATAATTAGTAGGATAATTAGTAAATTATCCTACTAACACTTTTGAGGGTGGCTATCATTTATAAATAGCCATCCCCTTCCATTGTACAAGCATGTTTTGGCATGCCACTGCATAATTCAGCTGTGTGAGAGCCTCGTAGCTCTCTTCTTCATCTCTAGTCTCCTTTCTTGTGTCTTTCTGTCCTATGCTCTATTTCTGATCTAATAACCATAACAGTGGTATCAGAGAAGTCCTTCCTTGGCTGTCTCTATTGGTTCTGTCTCACCATATTCTGTTCTGTTCAAAGAAACGAAGAAAAAGATTACTGTTATGCGTGTTCTGTTCTACACTATCTGATCGGAGAAGCAGAAGAAAATAATACAGAGAACTTAACTGGAAGCGAAACACATTGGGTGATAGGAATTCATCAAGGATTCTTCAAGAATACATCAAGACTCAATCTTTTGCTCACAAGTCCTCTGTTATTGTTTGCTTCGTTCTAGTTTACGTGAAAACAGGGGGTTCATCGACTCTGGGGTCCCTTTTTAATTGCACTGACTGGTCCATCTGAGCTGGGTTATTGTCAGATTGACACGATTGGGTTTGTTTGTATCATGAGCGTCGCCATCCGAATTCAAGAATGCTCTGTTTCTTTGTCTGGTTCTAATTCATTGAAATTCTGGGTTCGTACGGTTCTTCACCTCTAAATTCAGCGACTGGGTTAATTCTTGGCATCACGAGAATTTGGGCTTTGGTCGACTGGATTGTAAGTAAGGTGTCGGTGCATTTATTCAATCTTGAATAGCGTATCGGTGGATTTCTGGACGAGGTGTTGACATATTTTAATTGCTGATCCAATTGACGTGTCGGCATATGTCAATTAACTGGTCGGTGGATTTTTCCATTGAATTGTCGGCATAATTCATTCCGAATTGGTGCCCATTACGTCTAAATTGGCCATCGGTTGTCGGTGGAATACTAATTGTTTTGTCGGTGGATTTCTAGTGGGTAGTCGACGTCTTCTGAAGAGAGTGCCGGCTGATCTTTGGTTAAACACGTGCCTTTAGTCAGGTTGGAGATTGTGCCAGGAATCCTATGTTTCATCCTCGATTGATTTTAATCGGGCCGAAACAATTATTGCTTTCGGTCGAGTGGCTAGCTCTGTTTTCTATTGGTCTTGGCAGCATTGAATGGTCCAAACCCGATTGGCATTAGCAAAAACAATGGAAGCACGAGTTTCGGCCATTGAAGAGCAGCTTTGGCTACTGGACATAATTGACGATATGGAAGAAAAAATGGGGAAACTTGACCATATGGGAGAAAAAATGGGGAAACTTGACCAACTTGATCAATTGCAAGAACAAATGAGACTTCTGCTTCAAGTAATGTAGTGCCAGAATGATGACCAGCATCGCCAAAGACGTGGGAATGGATTGGGAAATGGTCAAAACCATGGGGAAACACATCACAGACCTACCCATTTCACCAAGATGGAATTTCCACGCTTTCATGGTAGAGAGGTGGATAGCTGGATATCAAAATGTGAGCGCTTCTTTCATCTTGATGACACAGCTGAAGTAGAAAAGGTGACCATGGCCTCAATGGGACTTGATGAGGCGAGTTTCGCATGGCATGTGGCCTCGGAACGTAGGTGGCGTCGTCCAATGGGATGGAATGAGTATGTGGTTCTTCTCCGAGACACATTTGGACTTCCTGTTGATAAACCAATGGGGGAATTGTCATGATTGCGGCAAACTGGCACTCTCACAGAGTTCAACACTAAGTTCGATTCCATTTCAGCCAAGTTAAACTTAACCGAGGAATACTTAATTGACATATACATGACTGGACTTAGTGAGGAAATTTCACACACAATGCTCTTGTTTGATCTTAAGACATTGGGAGAAGCACGACACTTGGCAAAGGTACAGGAAATGTCAATTAATCATAAGGCATCGAAAAAGGTTGGTGATAAATATGCAAAAATTGTGTTGGGTTCACATCCGGTGGTTCCATATGGGGCTGCCACGAATGCTGGACCAAACAAGGGATTTAACCAACCTTCATAGCTAGCTGGATCCCAATCAAGGGACAAAACGGTTAGTACATCTAACCCATCAAACACTATGCCCCAGAACGTCACTATTGCAGAAACTAGTAAGCCAAAATCATGGAAAAACTCTCAGCGGCTGTCAGCAGAGGATGAGGCTGAACACAGGGCCAAGAACCTTTGTTTTTATTGCCATGAACAATTTTCTCGCAACCATAGTTGCCCCAAAGGCAAAGAATGCGGCTGCAATTTATGGAGTTGGTTGAGGAAAGTGAAACCTCACCCACAGTTGAAGTTGCACCAGACCTGGAGGATGAGTATGCTCTATTGATTTCCCTTCATGCCATAAGGGGGATTGATACAAATGACTCTATGAGGATTCAAGGGAATGTGGGCAAGAAACTGATCCAGGTATTAATTGATAATGGAAGTACACACGATTTCATGGATTATGACTTTGCTGTAAAAATGGGTTGGAAAAATACAGACCTTCTTCTTGCTGTAGTTCAAGTTGCCGTGGGTCAAAAATTGCAGGTTTTTGGCGTTTGGCATGGGTTTAGGTGGAAGATGCAAGGGCTGGACTTTGTGTGTGATCTCAGAATTATCAAGCTTAATACATTTGATATTGTCTAGGGCTTGACTTGGTTGAAAACAATTAAGAGTGCACTTTAGGACTATGAAAAGCTATCGATGCAATTCTGGTATAGGGGAAAATTATGTGAATTGCAAGCAAGCCCAACAAGTTCCCTTAAGGTGGTTTCGTCTACCAAACTAGGGGAGAATAAGCGACATGGTCCCCGAATGTATTTGGTACAACTCTTGCAACCTCTGCCTCAAATTTCAGATGATTGTAATGTTCATGTTGCTGAAATGCAGGGAACACCAGTTCTGCCTCTGGAAATTCAGAGGGCATTAAGAAGGTATGGGGGGTTATTTGATGAACCTAGAGGCCTCCCTCCACTAGGGGTTGGTCATAATCATCCAATTATTCTTCATGAAGGTACAAACCCGATAAGTCTCAAGCCTTATCGTTATTCAGTTGCTCAAAAGGATTTTATTAAGAAACAGGTGGCTGAGTTATTACAAATGGGAGTGATTAAGGAAAGCTCCTATTGTGTTAGTTAAAAAGAAAGATGGAACTTGGAGGATGTGTATTGATTTTCATGAGTTAAATAGGAAAATTGTGAAGAATCAATATCCTATTCCCCTAGTAGATGATCTATTGGATGAGTTACATGCAGCTAGGTGGTTTACTAAACTTGACTTAAGGGCTGGTTATCACCAAATAAGAATGCAACCAGATGATTGTTACAAGACAGCATTTAAGACTCATTCTGGACACTTTGAGTGGCTAGTTATGCCATTTGGGTTGACGAATGCATCGGCCACTTTTCAAGGTGCAACAAATGACATTTTCAGACCTTTGTTAAGGAAGTTTGTTCTTGTGTTTTTTTTTTATGATATTTTGATTTATAGTGCTGATTTACAAGAACATGCTAAACATCTTGAGCAAGTTTTGGCTATATTACAAAATCACCATTATTTTGTTAAAAAGATTAAGTGTACCTTTGCGGCCTAGAGTGTGGAGTATTTGGGACACATTATTAGTGAAGGTACAGTACTACAGTGGCTACGGATCCTAAGAAAATTCAAGCCGTGGCTGATTGGCCTGAACCAAAATCAGCAAAGCAATTGAGGGCTTTCCTTGGCTTAGCGGGGTATTACTGAAGGTTTATTTTTACACTTTTGTTATGCAAAGAGGGTTTTAAATGGTCAGAAGCAGCTGCTGCCTCTTTTAGGGAATTGCAATCTGCCCTTATTTCAGCACCTGTTTTGGCTTTACCAGGACTTCTCCAAAGACTTTGTGGTTGAAACGGATGCTTGTGGAAGTGGTATAAGTGCTGTTTTGATGTAGCAGGGTCAGCCCTTAGCTTATTTTAGTAAGGCTCTCGCTCCTAAACACGTAAGCCTTTCTATCTATGAGTAAGAATTGTTAACCTTCCTACAAGCGGTAGAATATTGGCATCAATATTTGGAAAGAGGTAAATTTCTTATTAGGTCTGATCAACAAAGTCTTAAATACCTCTTGGGACAGAAATTAAAAACTCCATTTCAAATGTATTGGATAGCAAAGCTCTTAGGGGTATGATTATGAAATTCAGTACAAGAAGGGCAATGATAATACTGTGGCTGATGCATTGTCTAGATTGCATGGTTCTTAGATTTTGCAGATTTCTTTGGATACTACTTTGCCTGAATTAGTGGAGGAGATCAAACAAAGTTGCGTTGTGGATGTGGAGATAGCAGTTGTCCTTACACGAGTAAAGGAAGAAGGTGGTGTATTTCATAAGTATACATGGGATGGCTCTTATTTGAGAAAGATTAACCGGTTGGTTGTGGGAAACGTTGCTGCCCTCAAGTCTAAGTTTCTGGAATGCTGCATTCTAGTCCTCAAGGAGGCCATTCAGGTATCCAAGGGACTTATTATAAGGTAAAAGGGTTGTTTTGGTGGAAACACCTACACAAGGATGTTGAGGATTTTGTTAAGGGGTGTGGCACATGTGCTAGATGCAAATATGAAACGGTTGCAACTCCCGGTTTGTTACATCCACTCCCAATTCCAAGTAAAGTGTGAGAAAGTATTTCTATGGATTTTATTGAAGGCTTGCCTAAATCAGGAGGTAAGGAGGTAATATGGGTTATTGTTGATCGAATGACTAAGGACCCGTTTGTTACAAAGAAAGTATGGGGACGGAAAGGGAAGATCCCAATCTTCCCATGGATTGGAGTGTTTGGTACAGAGAAAGTCCAGTCAGCATTTTCCAGTGAGGTCCAATCTTCCCTTATTTGAGGGAAGATGCTTTCCATCCGAAAATGAAAGGAAAGCTATAATCTTCCCAGGAAAGTGTCTTTTTGACAGATTTACCCCTGAAATTCAAATTTGGCGGGAAGTTCGAACTTGGCGGGAAAGTTCAAATATTGGCGGGAAGTTTGAATTTGGCGATTTTTTTTTTTCACGAGTTCAAACTTAACAAGAATATATTTTTTAAAAAATATATTTTAGCAAAAAAAATATTTTTCTTTTTTATTTTGAATTAATTTCTTTTGAGGGTAAAATAGACATTTCCTAATTCCTTACCAACTACCACCTCTTCATTTTCTTCCTACCAAACAACTCAAACTATCTTCCCTCATCTTTCAAATCTTCCTTTCCTTTCCTTTCCATTCCTTTCCTTTCCTTTCCTCCTCCAAACTTTCTTTGTAACAAACGAGGCCTAAATATGCCCATTTTTTTGCACTTTCTCACCCCTATTTAGCTTCTACTTTGGCACAAGTATTTTTGGATCAGGTTTATAAATTGCATGGTGCATCGGCTGAAATTGTGAGTGATCGTGATCCTTTATTCCTTAGTAATTTTTGGAAGGAATTTTTGAAGATCTTAAAGGTTCAGCAAAGCCTATCTTTAGCTTATCATCCTCAAAGTGATGGTCAAACCGAGGTCCTTAATAGGTGTCTAAATTCCTATTTTAGATGCATGTGTTGGGAGGTTCCCAAGGAAGGGAATCAATGGTTAGCCTTGGCTGAGTGGTGGTACAACACAACTTTTTATACAGCCACCAAAGCCACTCCACATGAGCTATTATATGGTAAAAAACCAGCTGTTTACATCCCCTATGTACCTAGGATAGCGGTTGTAGAGGCTGTTGACAAAAGTTTTTCAGCAAGAGAGAAGATGCTTGCTGTCTTGAAGCATCATCTACATAGATCAGTGAACACCATGAAGCAAAAAGCTGATGAGAAGCGCTCGGATAGGAGTTTTGCAGTTGGGCAATGGGTGTTTTTGAAGTTGCAGCCTTACCGTCAAGTTTCGGCAGCCATTAGAAGCAACCAAAAACTAGTTCCTCACTTCTTTGGTCCATACAAGGTATTGCAGAAAATAGGACCAGTTGCTTACAAGTTGGAATTGCCTCTAGGAAACAAGAATTCATTCCACTTTCCATGTGTCCTTGTTGAAGTTGTGTCCAGATCCAAGTGTTAGACAACGGCACCAACCAATTGATTGGCCAGCTGTCCCGAATTTACTTTATCCTCAACAAATATTGTCTCAACGTGTTGGTAGGAAAAAGAGAAGGATCATTACTGAAGTATTGGTGCAATGGCAAGGCTACCCGGAGGAAGAAGCTACTTGGGTTTCCTTATTCAATTTGAAACACCAATATCCAAAATTTCCATTGCCAAACCCTTGAGGTCAAGGGTTGTTTCAAGGGGGACATTGTTATAGAAACTATTATTGTAAACCTAGGGACTCAATTGTAAAACTATCTCTAGGGACTTAAGTGAAGAAAAACATAATTAGTAGGATAATTAGTAAATTATCCTACTAACACTTTTGAGGGTGGCTATCATTCATAAATAGCCATCCCCTTCCATCGTACAAGCATGTTTTGGCATGCCACTGCATAATTCAGCTATGTGAGAGCCTCGTAGCTCTCTTCTTCATCTCTAGTCTCCTTTCTTGTGTCTTTCTACCCCTACTCTTGTGTCTTTCTGTCCTATGCTCTATTTCTGATCTAATAACCATAACATCACACATCATTCATTTTGTGGTGCGTGCTTCCTACCTGAGCCATCTTGTGTTCAAGAAGCTTCTGGTTCAAGCCGAGGAAGACTATGGGTTCTGAAGAGTACGGGTTCTCTGATCACGGCCCCTTAGCGATTCCTTGCGAAGAAGTTGTATTCGAAGAGGTCCTTTGGTTTATTTTGTGATCAGAGTCAGGGAGGTTGAATTGTCGAGGACGCAAGGTCGAGAGGGAGTCGGTAGTGTCGAATTGCCCATAGTTAGAGTTCCTTCGGTGTCACCGACTAGCTATTAAGCTGTGTCAAGAGACGATAGGGAAAGTTTGTGAGTTTGTGACCTTGTGGTGAGAGTGCAAGATGAGAGTCTTCTAAGGGCCTGAGGCAATCTGAGCCTTTGAGAAGCAGCCGAGGGTGTGTCTCGTCTCGTCTCATGTGTCGGTGTGTATTGTATATTTTTTTTGATATATGGTGTGTATTGTGTTTGACTGTATGTGTAGTGTACTCGGAACCAATGTTATCAAAATTGAGTTTCTACGTAGACACGGAAGGCGGTGGTAGAAACGTAAATTGTAGAAATGACACGAATCCCTTTTGTCCTTCTTGTTCTTACTCTTCTTGCTCAAGCCTTGGCCCATCCGTAATAGCACCTCTTTTATTAGGCCCACGCCCTCTGTGAGTTTTGTCACTTGTTTTGACAGCTCTGAAAGTTCGTCCACGTTTTGTGTTAGCCTTGCTATTGACTCCCTTAATTCTCTGATCTCCTCTGCCATCTCCCAAAAACCTACCGCTTTGATACCAAAATGTTAGGGACCAACTCCAAAAACTTGAAAAATCACTTAATATACTGGATTATAGTAGATAGTGCAAAAGGTTACAGTAATCTGAAAAAAGTTAGTTACTCACTTTAGCTAAGAAAGTTTCAGGCCTTTTACAAAACCTGATTCCCTCTCCTCTCAATTCTCATACAAAAACTGCCTGCCTCTTCCCCATCCTTTCAATGGTTAAAACAGACTAAAAAGTACCTTTCACAGTACCCAAAAAGCCACCTTAAATATCAGCTATCTAACCTACCCTTACTCCAAAATAAATGGAAATATAAAAGGTCAACTCTGCAACCCTAAAAAGCATCTTGCCTAATTGTTGTGTCTTTTTTGGTTGTCTGTGCCTTCCTTGGCCTTCTCACATATGTTTGACCAGCGAATAGGATTCTTTCATCTTCATAAGCAATTTGAGGAATCTTTTGTAACAAACCATCATCATCTTCTTTGCCACCAAATCAGAGGTTGTAATCAGGTCTAATTACCTTAATTATGGTAAAAGAAAAGTAAAAAGCTCAAATTCTATTATGATAACATTAGATGGCGTCAACCAATGAGGATTGACACAGTTGGTTAAGACGTCGACCTTTACCTCAAAAGGGAGGAGGTTCGATACCCGCTGGTTGATGTGAGGGCTTCATTGGTAAGCGATCTGTAAGTATTTCTGTAAGTGCTCTTTAAGCCTGGAAGCATGCCCTGACCCTAGTGGAGTACCGATGTCTCCCCCACTTAAACTTTCTTTTAGCCAAAAAATAATAATAATAATAATAGATAGCGTCTTTTCCTAGTTAGGCAAGGAAATAAGTTAATCTATGCAATCAGCTAATCACATTTCCTTCTTTTCGCAATATGAAAAATACAGATTTGAGTTCTTACCGAAAGAAACCACCCTAACATTGCAAGCAACATTTCTTGCAACACACAAGACAAGGACATCATTGCTTGCGTACAATACATATAGGTTAAATGAGTTTAGATTAAAAAACAAAACAGATGAATATCCTTGGCCCTGCCATTAAATATCCAACTATAAAGATGAGCCCTTTTGCTTCAGCTTGAGGTGCTTAGTACAGAGCAAATGCAGGGATAACATGCACCTGAGGTTGATCTTTCTCTTCCCATACTTTCAAGCGATCATCAATTACCAATGCCATCTTAGGATGGCAGAAGCCATCTTGGAAGACAATGAACAGTGACTTCTTCTAACCTATTAAATTAAAATATATTCTAACGCCAAAGAAGCATAAAAACAAATGAAATGGTGCCCACAGAAACACAGTAGGCAAATTCAAGTGTAGACAAATCATATACCAGCAATCCTGCATCATTAGCATACTCCGATATTTTGAATTTTATAATGCAGGTAGATTACTGATGTGTCTAATCTCATTCAAATAAAATGAATAGATTGAAAGTATATGCTGCTTACCAGACTTGACAAACACAATGCAGACTAAACTCTCTTTGGAATTTATAACATTTTAGACTTGGATCAAGAGGCCTCAACATTTCTAGTGCATAATCCCTTTCAGCAATGTTCAATCCACTGAATTAATCTCAATTTTCCTACACATGTAAATAGGCATCGATCTCAATTTTCCCACATTTTTAAATAGCCATCAATCTCAATTTTTCCACAATCGTAAATAGGTGTCGAAATAAAAAATCAAATGATGCAGTGATCATCAATCTTTGCATGTACACATACAACAGAAATTTGACAAAGTATATGTACGGGGGCTATAAAGCAGCAAATACATAGAGAGCCTAAGTGAAGAGAAAAAGTATACCCCTGTAATTATATTTACACATTATGCACTTTAAGATTAGACATAAAATGATATAAATGTCTTGAGCCTCGTAGGAGTGCATTGTATATACAAGTTCAAATGCCAAAGCAAGGACATCTATTTATTTTTAAGAAAACTGTCATTTTCCAATTAGCCAAATATGCAATTTCAAAGGATGACAAGGGATGCAAGGAAAACAAAGGCAGCTTTACATTTCAGGTTCAAGCCTAATCATCAGTCTCAAATTTCCCATGTACATAAATAGGCATCAGTCTCAACTTTCCCACATTCATAAGGCATCAATCTCAACCTTCAACCTTCCCACGTTCATAAATGGCATCAATCTCAACTTTCCCACATTCATAAGGCATCAATCTCAACCTTCAACCTTCCCACGTTCATAAATGGCATCAATCTCAAATTCACCCACATGCATAAATAGGCATCAAAATCAAACATCAAACGATGCATTGAACATTCTCGGCTTCAAGTCACTGAATCCAGCGTGCATACGCATCAATCACAATTTTCCCACACTCGTAAATAGGCATGGATCTCAATTTTTCCACATTCATATAAAGGCACATTTCTCAATTTTCCCACATTCTAAAATATGCATCAAACTTAATTTTCCCACACTCGTAAAGCGGCATCGAAATCAAGCATCATATGATGCAGCGACTTGCAAGTGCGCATACATAAAAAATTTGACAACGTATATGTAAGGGGGTTATAAAACAGAAAAGACGTGGAAAGTCTAATCTGAAGGGTAAAAGGAGAACCCTATATTCATGTTTATGCACTTGGAGATTAGGCATCAAATGACATAAATGTCAATGAGCCTAGTATGAGTGCATTACATGTAAAAGCTCAAGTATAAAAGCAAGTACATTTATTTACATAAAATAACTGTCATTTTGCAAATAAGCCACATATGCAATTTCGAAGGATCACAGGCTATGCAAGAATAATTGATGCTGTCAAATTTTCCACATTCTAAAATATGCATCAATCTCAATTTTCCCACATTTTAAAATATGCATAAATCTTAATTTTCCCACATTCATAAAGAGGCATCGAGATCAAGCATCATAAGATGCAGTGACCATCAGTCTTTGCAAGCATAAACACCAAATATTTGACAAAGTATATATGAGGGGGCTATAAAGCAGCAAAGACATAGAAAGTCTAAGCTGAAGAGTACAACTAGACCCCTATAAAAATGTTTATATACTCGGAGATTAGGCATCAAATGACATAAATGTCAATGAGCCTCATATCAGTGCATCAAATATAAAAGCTCAAGTATAAAAGCAAGAACATTTATTTACATAAAATAACTGTCATTTTGCAAATAAGCCACATATGCAATTTCGAAGGGGTCACACGCTATGCGAGAATAATTAGGGCAGCTTTACATGCAATGTTCTAGCCTCAAAATCAATCTCGATTTTCCCACATTCGTAAATAAGCACTGATCTCAAATTTGCCACACTCGTAAATAGGAATCGATCTCAAATTTTCAACACTTTTAGATAGGCATCCATCTCAATTTTCCCACATTCGTAAAAAGGTATCCATCTCAATTTTCCCACGTTCATAAATAGTCATCCATCTCAATTTTCCACGTTCATAAATAGTCATCCATCTCAATTTTCTCACATTCATAAAGAGGCATCGAGATTAAGCATCAAATGATACAGTGACCATCAATCTTTGCAAGTGCATGAAACAAGGTATATCTAAGGGGGCTATAAAGCAGCAAAGACATAGAAAGTCTAAGCTGAAGAGTAATAGTAGACCCCTATATTAATGTTTATATACTTGGAGATTAGGCATCAAATGACATAAATGTCAATGAGCCTCATATGAGTGCATCAAATATAAAAGCTCAAGTAGAAAAGCAAGTACATTTATTTACAAAAAATAACTGTCATTTTGCAAATAAGCCACATATGCAATTTCCAAGGGTCACAAGCTATGCTAGAATAATTAAGGCAGCTTCACATGCAATGTTAAGCCTCAAAATCAATCTCAAGTTTCCCGCATTAGTAAATAAGCATCGATCTCAAATTTTCCACATTCGTAAATAGGAATCGATCTCAAATTTTCAACACTTTTAGATAGGCATTGATCTCAATTTTCCCACATTCGTAAATAGGCATCCATCTCAATTTTCCCACATTCATAAAGAGGCATCGAGATCAAGCATCAAATGATACAATGACTATCAATCTTTGAAAGTGCGCATGCACTCCAAATTTGACAAAGTATATCTAAGGGGGCTATAAAGCAGCAAAGACATAGAAAGTCTAAGCTGAAGAGTAAAAGTAGACCCTAGAGTAGGCATCAAATGACATAAATGTCAATGAGCCTCATATGAGTGCATCAAATATAAAAGCTCAAGTAGAAAAGCAAGTACATTTATTTACATAAAATAACTGTCATTTGCAAAGAAGCCACATATGCAAAGGGATCACAAGCCATGCAGAATAATTAAGGAAGCTTTACATGCAATGTTCAACCCTCAAAATCAATCTCAATTTTCCCACATTCGTAAATAAGCACTGATCTCAAATTTTCCACATTCATAAATAGGCACCGATCTCAAATTTTCAACACTTTTTAGATAGGCATCGATCATCGAAATCAAGCACCAAATGATACAGTGACCATCAATTTTTGCAAGTGCGCATGCACTGAAAGTTTAACAAGGTATAAGGGGGCTATAGAGCGTCAAAGACATAGAAAGGCTAAGCTGAAGAGTAAAAGTAAACCCTATATTAATGTTTATATACTTGGAGATTAGGCATTGAATGACATAAATGTCAATGAGCCTCATATGAGTGCATCAAATATAAAATCTCAAGCAGAAAAGCAAGTACATTTATTTACATAAAATAAAAGTCATTTTGCAAATAAGCCACATGTGCAATTTCGAAGGGTCACAAGCTATGCAGGAATAATTAAAGCAGCTTTACATGCAATGTTCAAGCCTAGAAATCAATCTCGATTTTCCCACATTCGTAAATAAGCATCGATCTCAAATTTTCCACATTCATAAATAGGCATCGATCTCAAATTTTCCACACTTTTAGATAGGCATTCATCTCAATTTTCCCACATTCGTAAATAGGTCCATCTCAGTTTTGCATGTATGGCGCACATTATGTATTACTCCTACATTGTATGGATTTCTACGTTATAAACATCTTACTCATCAAAATAGACACTTATAATTATATTCATGCACTTTAAGATTAGGTATCAAATGATATAAATGTCAATGAACCTCATAGGAGCGCGTCACATAAAAAAGCTCAAATTCCAAAGCAAGCACATCTATCTATATCAAAAGACTGTTAATTTCTCTTGAAAGCATATATTTTGTACAGACCAAACACAAAGCATTCGTGAAAAGAAATTAAGTCAGCTTAACTTGTAAAGTTCCAGTAAATTTCCAAATTTCAGATACTCACTAACGTAGATTTCCCAAACACTACTCAATGGAATATGCGTAGAAAATGAAAGAATGACACTTATCCAAGCAGCAACTAAAGAAACACAACAGCTTGTAGCTTGTTTTCAACCCAGATATAATATCTTTTCAAAATACTCAGTGACGCACTTTCCGGTCCAGGCAACAAAGAAAAAAAATAATATAAAATGAAGAAAGAGAGAAAGATAGATAGAGAAATTATGATGTGCTTTATTTTGGCAGAGTCATGCCTCTAGTATCATGATATGCATTTGTTATGACATAATGCTCCTATCAAGTTTAAATAGCCTCTCAATTTATCATGATAAGACTCTTACGCTACTGATCCACTTCATGAACCTCGAGAATGTCATTTTGCTTGAAGACAAAAAAAACCGAGAATAAACTCTTCGGGTGAAGAATGCGAAGTCATACCCTATCATTTATTCCAGTCATGTTAAACATTTACAATTCATTCAATCAGATTAAGTATCAGTGGGCTCTTATTCCTTAGCATAATCACTTATCTGCACTAAATATGCAAGCCTACAAGAAAGAAAAGCTATCCTGAAACTTCAGTAGTCATCACTCATCACCAAAAATTAATCATTTTCTCCGGCATCATTATGGGTGAGAAAGAAAAAGAAATTAGCAATTTAACAGCATGACTATTTGCATACATAAACTATTTAGTGAAGAGATTTATATCAGGAGGAGGAGAATCGTAATAAAAACTATAACAACTTTGAAAATAAGAATATCCCGTACATTTGTATCCAAGGGCCGAAGCTATTTGCACACAATCACGAATTTTATGTTCCCCCTCGGCAATAATCTTGACGCCATGTAGAGCTTCGACCCGTAGCCTTGTTGCTTTTTCTAGGAAGCAGCTACGGCCCGTAGCTGCTTCCTAGAAAAAGCAACAAGGATGAGAAGCTTGGTTTAACTTTCAGGCCGTGGAGGCCATAGCTGTTCCCTGTTCAGTCACGTTTGATCATCTCTCGTGTAAGTCAAGCAACCCATACTTCGTCCCGCGCCCGCCAAGGCTGGCATTTCAAAGTGACCGTTGGGGTTAGGGTTTTCATACGGAGGCGGGGCGCAACTAATAAGGCGGTTCTTGATTATTTATTTTTTTGTAAGAACAGGCAAGCCGAAACTTGAGAAGATGTGAAAAAGCTAGACTAAAAAGTCTAACCCTAAATACAACAAACTAGATAAAGACTAGCTACAGCAAGCTAGCTGGTCCTTCAAAACCATGTGGAGGCATCCGGTAGGAACTGTGTGAATTTGAACCACGTCAGCATTTGCAGGGGCATTGTGGCCTTCCTTGGCCATGAAGTCAGCACGGAGATGTTTTCTCTTGGACTATAGTGCAGCTCCACGTTCCAATCGCCGAACAGAAGGTCTCTGATCTCCTTAATAGTATCTCTGAGCAGATGATCGTCTTGACAACAGTCTCTCATGAGGATAGTAACAACATCAAGGGAGTCGAGAATAGACAAGAGCTCTCGGACCCCATTTCTTGGCCCATTTTGAGCCCTAACAAAATGGCGTTGATTTCAGCCTCAATAACCGTATGAGTACCAAGGGATTTATAAACCTCCATCATCCAATGACCTTGTGAGTTTCGGATCACTCCTCCGCATGCTGCTTGATGTTGATGACGCACAGAACCATCCACATCGATGTGGACTACATTTGCGGGAGGCGGGGTCCAACACCTCTCATCGACCCTGTGTAAATGGAAAACTTGGTGAGATAGGTTTTGATTAGTAGTGCTTTCCATAAGAAGATAATTACACAAGTGGAGTAACTCCCTGGTGTCTTTGTTTTCATTCTAGAAGAGAAATTTGCATCTGGAAGTCCAAAGAATCCAACACCCCAGATTGAAGACTCTTGGCCAAGAGAAGTTTTGAAATCTCACTCTCCCTGGCTTCTCGTTTGGTATTTCGGTTGAGCCAAGCACCGCAAGGTACCTGCAAAAAAAGCGGGAAAAACAGTTAGGATTTATTTTTATTTTTGAACTTTTTCCAAAAGGCGGTTCTGAGCTATAGAGTGAAATCAAAGTTATCATTTTTTTTTCAAAAAAAAAAAGAGTTATAATTTTATGCTCAATTGAAAACTAAACTTTTAATCATATTTCAAAGATATATTTTTTCACCTTAACCTTTTAATCAATTATATATCATATTTTTTATAAAAAATAAATATCTTATTTATCTTAAAAAACTACAACTCATGTTCAACTTATTATAGAAAAAATACTAATTAACTCTAAATGAAAATTAATTTTTAAGAAAAAATATTATTTGATTCAAAATGTTTTCAAAAAATCAATTTTAGTAAATAATATTTCAACAAAAAAATATTATATTAGAAATTTATTATAAATTAACAATTAAACATTAAATAAATTATACTACTATTTATCATACTAATTAAATCTCATGTACTCTTTTATTTATACAATTATGCACTCTTTTTTTAATATATATTGGAGCCCTTATAAATCATTACACATCCTTGTCTTATTATTTATTCTGTCAACAAAGTTTTTTGCCCCCCTGAAATTCTTTTATTTACTTTGAATCTAAGGGTATGTTTGGTTTGGGGGGAGGGGGGGGAGGGGAGGGAAGGGGGAGGAAAATGGAGGAAAATAGAAAAAGGGGAGAAAACTTTTGTGGGCCCCACCACAAATAACTTTTCTCTCTCTCCATTTTCCTCTCCCTCCCCCTCCCCCTCCCCTCCAACCAAACACACCCTAAGGGATTACAAATCCTTGTCTCATTATTTATTCTGTTAACAAAGTTTTTTTGCACCCTGAAATTTTTTAATTTACTTTGAATTTAATACTGAAGACGGTAGGATCAATTTTGAGCTCTAGCATTGAAGTATTATTTTATTTTTAATATGAGAGAAAAATAGTTAACAGTTTATTTTATAGTATATAGTACCATGCTAAAAATTTAAATAAGAAAAATTTAATTTTCATTCTCCTTTTTTCCCCAACAATTTATCATTCTCTGAGTAACTTATGACGCTCTCAAATACATTTATTTATAGCTAGATAGAAAAGATACCGTTCACTTCTCTTCATGAAGTATAAGAGAATCCTAATATTAATATGCTAACACCAATATTATTATAGAATATAATGTTTTCAAATAGAGAATTCTTACTGAACTTATCGTGGGATTACAATGCACACAACTCCCTTGTTTTTACTATGCTTCTTCGATCATGGAGTATATCATAGATCCAAGTTTAGTGTTATTGTTTCAGTCAATAGCATCTAAATCTCTCCATTATTTATGTGGGAAAAAAAGAAAGAAGTTACATGGCATTCCACTACTACAAAATATGGATACTACTACCCTAAAAGGCGTCCTTATTTTAAAAAAGGAAGTAAAAAATGAAAGCGTGGCATTGTCGTAATTATTTACTTGAATTTAAGGAATTTTGGCGACTTGAATTTAATTCGCCCATTGAGGAAATTAGGACTGAATTAAAATGGTCGCCAATTGTGGAATTTATGCTACCGAATTAAATTTGTGTCGCCAATTGATGAATTAATTATTTGGTGGGATTTAGGAAATTTTTGGCGCGATTTAGGAAATTTTTGGCTTAAGAAATTTTTGAAAATTTTAAGAATTTAGGCGACGAATTTGATTCGTGTCGCCAAATTCGCCAATTGGCGACCTGAATTAAATTCAGGTCGCCAATTAAATACTTGTGGCGACCTGATTCGGTTGGTCGCCACAATTAATCAATTTGGCGACGTGAATCTTGATTCAGGTCGCCACAATTGAATAATTGTGGCATGGACAATTGCCACAATTAATCAATTGTGGCGACCTGAATCTTGGTCGCCACAATTGATTAATTGTGGCAATTGTCCATGCCACAATTAATCAATTGTGGCGACCTGAATCAAGATTCAGGTCGCCACAATTGAATAATTGTGGCGACCTATATTAAATCAGGTCGCCACAATTATTCAATTGGCGACCTGAATTTAATTCAGGTCGCCAATTGGTGAAATTGGGCGACCTGAATCAAATTCAGGTCGCCAATTTTGTAATATAGGCGCCCTAAATATGAATTTAGGTCGCTAATTTTTTTTTTTGAAATATTAATATATTATCCCTATGTGAACCCGTGACTCTCTACTTTTCTTGTTTGAAATATTATCCCTCAACCTAGAACCTTCACTCATCGTCATTCTCATTGCTAGCCTTCACATCTCTTCTCCCTCAACTTCATCGCTTCCTCTCGTCATTTTTGTTTTCACGCCATAGCTCGTCAACTCCATCGCCTCCATTTTACCTCGATCGGATCGAAGCGGTGAGAAAAGAAAGAAGGCATTATCATATCATATCTTCTTCATCACCGGATCCCCTTCTTCGGATCCGAAGGCGACGACATCTAGTTGGGTCACGCTGAAGGCAAAAAAATCTGTTTTTTTTTCTTTCAATTTTACTATGATTTGTTTTTCATGTTCTTCGATTATGATTGTTAGATCTGAAATTTTAGATGTTAGTCCTATTCTTAATTTCGTTAATCCTATTTTGGATCTGTTTTTTCCGATTTGTTTTCATCTACTTATTTTTTGATCTGTTGTGCTTCAAGAGTGCATATATTGTACTTGCATCTTTTTGCATTTTTTCTTCTCCTTTGGTTCTTACGGAAGTATTTCGGAATTTGAATGTTGATTTGTTGATCTGCTCTTCTTCCATGGCCACCCAAAATCGGGTTTTTTTTTTAAAAAAAAAAATGCAATGTGGCGTCCTGAATACATTTCAGGACGCCTTATATGAGGCGACCTGAACCCAAATCAGGTCGCCTCATATGAGGCGACCTGATTTGTGTTAAGGTCGCCTCATATGAGGCGACCTGAACTCTTTTCGCCTCTTGAGTTTTTATCTTGTCGCCTCATATACACCAAACGACTTCGCTCTCCCGACGTCCCTTAGAATAAGGACGTTAATTGGGTCTTTTTTAGGTCGTCTTTTAGGTATTTTGTAGTAGTGTTCAAATCTTCCATTGAAACTTGACCGAACCAAGGGATTTATTTAAGATAAAGTCTTTAAAGTAAGGTTCACAATCAAAAGTGCTTACCAAGAAAGTCCAAAATAAGCTGATTAACTCGTTCAGGAAACTGTTCCTGAAGAAAATGTGTCCCCTCAGGAACAAATGTTATTTCCAAATTGGGGACATATTGTTTCCCCTTGCCACTCTTTATTAAATCCTCAACCCCTCTAAATTTAAGAGAAAAATCCTTGCCACCAACAATAACTAGTGCTGGAACTTTCACTACTGGATCAGCCAAGTTGAATTCTTCACCAAGAGACCTATAAATGCAAATAGCCAAAAAAAAAAAAAAACTGTTAATTAGCGACGGAATTCCACGCTAAAGTGACTCTGTGACAGTTTGATTGATGACAGAATCATCCAATTTTGTCACTAATCCACTGGGTTTTTTTTGTGGTACTAATCATTCCATTACCTGTACGGAACCTTCAATGCAGTTTGGAATCCAGATTTGTCATACAATGCTGCATAAGCTGCAAGATCTTCTTCAGTAAACCAAGGTGGAAGAGGGGTTGATGGATCCACCAAATCCATAATCTCCTGATTCTTCTCAGCTATTGGTGCTTCACTTCTTGAGAAGAGTATGTAAATGTTTCTCACAACAGTTTTTGCATCAAGACGTTCAAAATCAATCTCTGCTCTTCCTGGTTCCTGAAATGGACAGGGCAAGATTGCATAATAAAAAGGATTTGTGATAACACTTGAAACACAATAGAGTTAATATTACCTGAAATCTTGAAATGTATAAACCTTCAGGGAAGTATTTGTGGAATTGAGAAGAGCCTGGAGGCATGTACGGGGCTCCAAATGTGATGATACCCAACACCCTTTCTGGGTGTAGAGTGGCAAATAAATACCCCACCCGAACTCCAAAGTCTTTTCCAACTAAAAAAACCTATTTATATAGTTGAAGTGGGGAGAATGAATATATGAAGAGAAGATGAAAAATTGATGTAATATGGCAAATTCATCAAATAATAATCGCTATAGCTAATCATTACATTCGTAAAGAGGCATATTTTTCATCCAGAATATGAAAGTGAAGAAGAACTATGAAGTTGCCAACATCATTCACCGAAATAAATAAGTCGCAATAACTTGAGAATAATTAGACGAAGCTCACATATGAGACCTGTTTAAAAAGGCAACACTCTGTCAATGCAAGATGCTATAATGCTTAACTCTTTAATTACAAGCCTGTGAATATAGAAGTAGTAAAATATGTCTGGAAGTAGGAAGCATTCAGCCTAAGGAGATGACAGAAAAAACTTTTTGAGAGACAAAATGGTTTATATATGCTTAATCAGGAGTGTTTTGCAGCAAGGCTTGAACCTCAGGTCAGGTACTTTCTGTTTTCGCTGGTAATACGGGTTGCATTCGCGGGCCAACCCGTAAAAAATTACAGGGTTGGGTTGTGAAAAAATAAGCCATTTTTTATGTGCGGGTCTTTTTTGTCTGAACTCGCATAACCGGTACCTGTGACAGGCTAGCTTGCTAAGGTTAAATGAGGAACCAACAGATGTCAAAATACTCTGTTTTGTTTCCAATAGAAGAGACTAGAAAACAAGATTAAACCAGAAATTGTATTATTATTAAGGTATTTTACATCAACCTCTTTACGAAGGTCATACTGGCTACTCTTGATATATTTTCTTTCAGACGTATCATCTGGTTGGCTCAAATTACAATCCATATACGTTACAGAAATCCAGTAAAAGTAGTTTTCTACATAACACAGAAATTCAGTTTTATTTTGAAAATGACAAGAAAGACGGCTAACATTTATAATGCAATTCATACCCAACAAAAGATAGAGAGTTGATCTATAGCGGTGTAATATAAAAATATATCTTAGCACTAGCAGTCAGTTCATTGAAACTAAATCAGAAAAAAGATTATTTTTTTCCTCAATAAATCTTAAACACATAAAAGGTTTACAGACTTTTGACTTGAAAAACGCAGAAAGGCCACTTATTCAGTACCTTAGAAAGATCAAGTGCATGGAGCATTCCACGAAGATCACTGACAATATCAGAGAAGGTGGCTTTCTCGGGTTCGGGCGGCGGGTCAGAAATGCCGTAGCCTCTGTAATCGGGGGCAATAGCTCTGAAGCCGGCACCGGCAAGGGCGATCATCTGGTGGCGCCAGGAGTACCAGATCTCCGGGAAGCCGTGCAGGAAAACGACGACGTTAGGGCCTGAAATACCAAAAAAAGAAAAAATGTTTAAAGCTTCGGATATATAGGGTGTAGGAAGGATAGAAACTAAGAAAGAAGTATAGAGAGATCAGAGAGGGGACGGTTATTGTCACCGGTTCCGATGTCGGCAACGTGAAGCTTGAGGCCTCCCACATCGACGAACTTGTGTTGAATTTGGTCCATCGTCTTACGAATTCTCAGGTTCTGATGAGAGTGATTTTGATGAGTGGACTCGATCTCTTTACTGAGGAAGCTTGAAGTGGTTCATTGTTTATTTTTGGCCCCTGTGGCTGCATATGCATATATGGAGACGTAACTGCTTCAGATGGCAATTTCACAGCTGGGATGCATGTGCTAAGGCTAAAATGGTCTTTTCAGGGATATAGATGCTTCACTTCTAACATAATAGTACGATGGCCTTCTAACATACTCTCTTTTGTTGTGAGTAGAAGGTGGCAAGCATAATCTTCTTCCAATAGGTATCAAATTTACGAGTTACCTCTTCGATATTTTACCTTTTTTACGTTTTTATTTCACAAAATTGATTTGAGTCATTGATAAACTTGTAATTACCGTAAACTCAGTTAAATTTACAAGTTTATATGTCGAGTTTATCGTTTTTACGTTTCTCACTTACGAAAGTGTGTTAACTTACCTTTAAACTCGTATTAATTTCTTCAATTTGATCATGCTTTACTTTACATATAAATTTTATAGAATTTTATTTGTTATTTATGATAATTATGAATGTTGAGGAATTTAATTTCAATTATTTGAATTTAGATATGTTTAAATCAATCTGTTATATTTCATATTTTAACTATTTAGTTATATATTATTAATACCGTTTTAATAGTGAAAGTAAACTTTTATTAATTTACAATCTGAGTTTACTATACAAATTTATGTTACTATCACGAATTTACTTAGACTCGGGTTTTGACAACATTTACCTCAAAATGCATTTGTATAAGCTAATAGACCTTCCATTCTTATTCATAAGTAATATTCTAAGTTTTTTTTAATATTTATGTTTATTTATTTTATAAAAGGTATAACTCGTGTATGTATATTGTTGTAGGGATAGGATATTGTTACTACAAATTTTTTTACTACCAATGTTACTACCACTTTTCCAATCGTTAGATCGAATCTCATCTACCTTTATAATTTATCTCTCTTATTAAGATTCGATCTAACGGTGGAAAAGTGATAGTAACAAAAAAAAAAGTAGTAACAATATCATATCCCATTGTTGTATACTTATAAATTACTTGTATGGTAGAGACTAGAGAGGGCGATTGAGAGCTATGAGTGACATCGAGTTAAAATATTGAGTAGATACCTTTTCTGGTCCTTGACAAAAAACACGTATTTTGGTCTTTTCCAAAAAAATCAACTCTTATTTGCCTTTTTTAAGGGACTAAAAAAGACATTTTGGAAATTTGTGAGGATCAAAATGTCAACCAATCGACCCTTATTTGTCCTTTTTATGGATTAAAAATGACCTTTTTTTGTAAGGGATCAAAATGGGGATCGCGTTTTTTGTCCTGGACCAGAAAGCATATTTATTCTTTATTTTATATGTGTTGAAATATAGGGTTTTCTTCCAAAAAAAAAAATAATAATTAAATTAAATTATTAAAGATGACCGATAGATAAGAACGACGAAGATACAAGATGTGCTTTTGTTGTTGCGGAATCAGAAGCCTTCATTTTTAAATTTTAAGAAAAAATCTCGCTCACATCCCAAGGGTAAGAAGATAGATAAGAAGATGCTTTCAAAAAGAGACGGAAATAATTTATCTGTTAAGACTTGAGACATAAAAGAGAAATTTGGATTCTCTGTTCACGTATTGCTCGGACCAGGTTTGAAAGTTGATTATTCTCTTCCATTTTTAACCACTAGATGTAATGAGGATCATGAACCCAGTCCCTATAAACTTTTTAGTTTCTTTCGTTCTTCTTCCATTTCAATCCTTCTTATATAACAACCCCTTCTTCTATGCAGCTTCATGGAAAAGTATATTGATGTCTACCTCCTCACGATATGAAGGACCCAAGAAGAGATTAGTCTTGGTCGACGTTGCTGCAAAGGAAGAGCAAGATGGATCCGACAGATGCTAGTGATCATTCAGACAAAAGGTAAAAACGCATAATTTTACTGAGGCCCTTTTCTCTGGTGTGGAAGTTCAGATAAATTTTTTGAAATCTTTAAATCCTCGTATCTTCAGAGCAAAAGTAGGATTCCGTAAATTAAACCAGAATTAACAAAGCAAAGCAACACGCCATTGTAGTGTTGGTTGTTAATAGAATGATTGAAAATGAAATGGAAGAAGGAAGAGTACTGAAAGAAAGAAGTGAGAGATGGACGATGATTAAAAGAGAACGGCCAGATTTTGTTTTACAAAACGTCCGATTTTGTTTTACGAATAAAACTATGTTTTTTTTGGGTAAATGGAGACAAGATGAGGGAAGTGTTAATGGGTTGGGGTACCTTAAATATTACTAACATTCGTTTTTTTTTTCCAAAATGCCCCTAATTAAATAACTATTTACCTCGTATCAAAAAAAAAATAACTATTTACCAAAATGTCCTATGATTAAGACCGGAGGGAGTATAAAAGATGGTAAAAGTGACATATTGCCTATCTATTACTTTTTGTTGTGGAGTCTACTTTATTTTATATATGAAGGTACTAAAATATTTTCAACTCAAAAATTATAAAAGTGTATGATGCCAAATGGGTTGGGGAAGGGGAGGAGAGAGAAACTAAAGGAGGGAGGACAACAAGAAGGAATGGGAAATGATGAATGACATGGAGGGTATTTAGAAAGAAGAGGATTTCTTATCAACCAATCGATCAAAACTCTCTACTTAACAATCAATGAAAGTGAAAGATAATCTAAAAGATGATAAAAGTGCTCTATTAATAGAGCCCTGAAGGTACTAAAAATAATCAAAAAATAACAATTCAAAGGGTGGGGAGTCAAATATAAATCTTACATTTAAAATTCAAATTCAAATAGAAAGAAGAGTGAATAAATAATCCTTATTTTGAGAGAGAAATAATTATAATGGATAAACCATTTAAAATCTTTTAATCTTTATTTTATATATGAAGGTACTAAAATATTTTCAACTCTTATTTAATAATTATAATGGATAACTATTGATAGAGCCCTAGAAATAATAAAATAACTAAACTTATTTAATAATTATAATGGATAACCTTAGATCTTCTAACTAATCCATAGATTTCCTTATCTCACATCACACCATTTCTCTCGTGCTTGAAAGACTTGGGTCCTGCCAAGCTAAAAGGTTATGCATAAATCTAGGAGGAACTAGGAAGGGTGGGCTAATTCTTTAACATGTCGCTTCTATCTAGAAACCTTTTCCAGCAAGTGAGATGCTGAAAGAGTAAACCTTGATAAGAATAACCAGTTGAATCTTGAAGAGTGTCTGGAAAACCTTTCCAATAAACAAGGTATTGTTGGAGAGGACCACTCAGCAATGGAGTGACCTTTGGCAATGCAGCGTGCTGAGGAGGTGAGGTTGTTGTCCTTTGAACTGGAACCTTAATAATTTCAAGTGGGGATGACACTACTTTCGGCAGTACCATGTGGATGACATGATCAACAGGATTATTGTTATCGGTAACGTCAATCACTGGAGTTTCCCTTAAAGCATGTAGGACAAGTATAAGTAAAGACACATCAACGTCATGATTGGGTTTCACAATAGTTGGCGATAGTTCTTTAGTTAGAATTGCAATCTCATCTCCTTGCTTTGAAGAATGAGCTTCAACTTCTCTTAGCTCGCTTATCTGGATAGTTATACTCCTATGAAGCTGTTGACACAGATTCTTTAAGTCCTCTCACATACAAGCATGTTGATGCTCAAATTTGACCCTCAAACGTTCCAGTTATTCCTTGAAACGTTTATCTTCAGTCCTCCAATGTTCCCAAACAGCCTAATACTCATCCTTCTCCTTGTAGCATCTTTTAGCTCTTCTGTAATCTTCTTCAACTTCAGGAGGAAAAAGTTAGAATTCTCATCTTGACTGCAGTTAGGATCTTCTTGCTGGTAATGATCATCTTGCTTGTATTGAGAATATGTGGCATACTCCTATGAGTGGAGGCTATAATAACAAGCATCGTATCCATCATGGCCATGATTAAAATACTCATTCTGGTTATGAGTAACATATCATACTGATGGTGTCGAGTAGAGTACCTAGCTCAGTCATAATTAGCATTCTCATATGGGGTGGCATACGCATAATGATACTCCCAATGTGAGTATCATCTATAACTTATATCTGCATATTCTCTATAACTCATACCTGCAACTAGTCACCATGGCAACTTCTCTACTTTCTCTCTCTTTCTTTCTGTGTGTTTTTTTCCCCCACGATTTCCATTTTTTCCCTTTCTTTCTTCCTTTTTCTTTCACGCTCTTTAGCCTTCAACTCTTTTTTTTTTTTTTTTTTTTAAATACAAAATTAAATCAAGAATGAAATTAAAAATAAATTTTAAAAAATTAGCGATCTTCAATAATTGAGCCCTGAACGGTTAAAGGCACCAACGTTGATGGGAAGTGAGATTTTGCACAAGGGTAGAGCAAAATCCTAAAGATAGCACGCCCAAATGATGAATATGCGCTCGAATATGGTGGCAGAGGTGCAGTGGAAGGAAAGCCTTTTTTTTTTGGTGGGGGTGGGGGGGGTTGTTGGGGTGGCCACATTATGTAAGGAATGCTTTTTTTTTTTTTTTGGGGGGGGGGATTGGGCTGTGAAAACAATGGAGGGAACCTTAAATTATTAAATAAGGTGATATAAAAAAAATTATTAAATGAGGATATTTATCTAGATTTAAATTTAAATTTGAGTTTTGAATTGTTATTTTATTACTTTTGTAGCTCTATAAATAGAGTTTAGGGTTCTCTATTGTAGGGAGTTTTAATTGATTAGTTAATAAGAATTGATTTTCTCTCTCAATATTTTCTCTCATCCCTTTCTCTTCGTCTAATTTCCCCCTCCTTCTTGTTGTCTTTCCTATTTTATCCTTTCTTTCTCCTGCCCTTCCCCAAACTGTTTCTCATCAATTTTGGCATCAGAGCCTGGTTCTCATATCCTTCTGTATGCCAAAACTCTTATTTTCACATAATCAAACACATCATAACAAAACCCTAGATATTCTTATCTTCTATCATGTTAGTGTACCTATAAACTTTCACCTAAAGTGTATCAAACACTATATATTTTTTGAATATGTAAAATTACCCATAAAGAGATGTCACTTTTACCCTTTTTAACATACATATCACTTTTGCGCTCTTGCATAGTGTTTGTGTTTGTACTTATTTTTGTAACCAAAAAAAAAAATTATGAGTACTTTTACACTTTTTGTATAATAAGTTAGTGGCTATTTTAACACATCAATCCTATTTTTTATATAACTTCAACGTGACAAATCACTTTTAGAAATTATTTAGTTTAAAACAACCTTGTAGATGAACGTACCCGGCCTTGTATAGAATATAGATTTTCAACCAAAAAGAAAGTTACGCAAGTAGGTCAAAGCAATTGAGATTGATACCAAGAAAATCTCCTACAATAAAAACTATTAATAACAGAATCCCAATTGAATTGTCTTTTATTCAAACAGGGCTACATGTCATACGATCTTGTACACCACATTGATATGTCGCAACTTCATCAACCTCATAATGATGTCTCTGTCTCCAGGAATTTCACTCAAGTTTTCACCTGCTTGTTAAGGAAGTCAAGGATGAGCTGATTAACTCGTTCAGGTAGCTGCTCTTGAACAAAATGGGTTCCCTCAGGAATGAACGTTATTTCCAAGTTGGGACAAAATTCTTTCACTTTTTCACTCTTTACTAGATCCTCAATCCCTGGAAACTTTAGAAAATAATCCTTCTCACCCATTACCAGAAGTGTTGGAATTTTGACTATTGGATCTGCTATGTTGTACTCTTCACCTATTGACCTATCAATGCAAAAACCCTGAATTTTCTTAGACATAGATACTGCAAACTTTATTATCCAGAAAACCCACTTCAGTAATATTTTGAGACTAGCAGCACGATTGGCCAATTATTGGATTAGCAATTGCAATAGATAGGAGATGATTCAATTTTCATAAGAACAAGAATCATTATTTCATTACCTGTATGGAACCTGCAATGCATTTGGGAATCCAGATTTCTCGTACAATGCTGCATAAGCTGCAAGATCTTCTTCTGAGAACCAAGGAGGAAGAGGGGTTGATGGATCCACCAAATCCATAATCTCCTGGTTTTCTTCAGCTATTGGTATCTCACTTCTTGAGAAGAGTATGTAAATGTTTTTCAGAACCGTCTTCGTATCGAAACGTCCAAAATCGGCCTCTGCCCTTCCTGGTTCCTGAGGAAACAATAAAAACAGAACAATTAAGGTTGCATATGATAGATAGTACCAATGAATATAGCAGAAACTAGAAACTCAACACAGTTTAAGATTATCTACCTTCCATCTTGAAATGTAGAAGCCTTCAGGAAGGTGATTGTGGAACTTGGAGGGGGCAGGAGGAAAATATGGAACTCCCAGTGTGATAATACCTAAAACCCTTTCAGGGTTTAGAAGTGCAAGTAAAAATGCTGGTCGAGCTCCATAGTCTTTTGCAACTAGGAAAACCTACTTACGTTGTTGAATAGAAGCAATATTTTAATAAGTCAATAATCAACCAATAAATCCAATTAGTTGCTACTCCATTCGATACTAAATATAAGATAAAGTTTAAAGCGCAAATTCAGATCCTTGTAAAGCATCTTTTGTTCCTCTCTCTAGCCAATATAGGACATAACACTCCACTCACCTTTAAGCCTAGAGTCCTCACTAGCACATCAACTTACATCGACCCGAGTTTGGCTCTGATACCATTTGTAAAATATCACAGCACCTAATTCTCGATATGGTCCGCTTTGAGAGCTTGTCATCCCTCACGGCTTTAAAACGTGTCAAGAGAGAGGGAGAGGTATCCAGACCCTTGTGATGCATCTTTTGTTCCCCTCTTTAGCCGGTATAGGACATATTGCACTACAAACTTTGTTTATATTTTGTTTATATAGATGTAGGGTGACTCCTCAATATTGAGGGAGGGGGAGTTGTTGTCCCCTGCTGCTCCTCATTTCTGTCCTGCTTTCCAATTTTTTTCCCCCTTTGTTCTTTAGTTTGATAGATTATTATATATAGAATGAGTGGTATTTTGATACTTTATGAGGAAAAAAAATGGTTATATTTTCAATTTTTTTTTTTATTTTTCAAAGATTTAATAGTTTGAATTGAAAATAAAAAATTAAAATATTTTTCGTGTAAATTGTAAAAAAATTGAAAACATAATCATTTTTCTCAATAAAATATCAAAATAATATTCATTTTATGCAAAATCTAATCGCCAAAAAAACAAAAAAATTGGGAGCAAGATAAAAATAGGGGCACATTAGGGAGGGGGCAGCAGAACAATCCCCTCCCAAAATTGATCGTTATTTTGAACAGCTAATCACAGACTTTCAAAAAGAGGCATTGCTTCATATTAACGACAAATTTCACATCCAGGCTATGCGAAAATTGGAGCAGGTTTATACAGACTTTTGACTTGAAAAACGCAGAAAGGCCACATATTCAGTACCTTAGAAAGATCAAGTGCATGGAGCAATCCACGAAGATCACTGACAATATCAGAGAAGGTGGCTTTCTCGGGTTCGGGCGGCGAGTCAGAAAGGCCGTAGCCTCTGTAATCGGGGGCGATAGCTCTGAAGCCGGCACCGGCAAGGGCGATCATCTGGTGGCGCCAGGAGTACCATATCTCTGGGAAGCCGTGCAGGAAAACGACGACGTTAGGGCCTGAAATACCAAGAAAAAAAGATGTTTGAAGTTCCGGAGATATAGGCGTATAGGAAGGAACAAAATCAAGAATGAAATAGATGATTATGATTCAAACCGGTTCCGATATCGGCGACGTGAAGCTTGAGGCTTCCGAGATGGACGAATTTGTGTTGAATTTGGTCCATTTTACGGATTCTCAGGTTCTGGTGAACGATGTCATTGAGTGGACTCGTTTACTGTTTGTATTTGGCTACTACAAAGCCTGCAAGCATACATTGGAAGTTTGGAACGGAATTACTTCAGTTGGCGTTTATGCGTTAAGGCTAAAATGGTCTTTTGGGGGGATATATGCTGCCGGTAAGGAAATAAAGATGCTCTCTGAAATAGGACAAAAATATTTAGAAAAATCAGTAAAAAAATTTCTTATTTAAAAATTTTATTGATAAAAATGACATGAATTTATGTGTTTTCTGTGTATGAAATTTTGTAGAATGTCGTATATTTTATGTATGAAATTATCTTTATCTTTTTAACCAATAAAATATTCAAACATAAACTTCTAGCCAATTTTCCCTACAGAACATAATAGGGAGTTATGAATTCTTTGGTCAGGTTACCCATAACTATCAACTCCATTACCGTAAAAATTAATGGTTTTTGCTATTTAAAATTTTGATATTTTTTTTTTATTATATACCTTCTCATTTAAAAAGTAACACTTGACATTTGAGATATAGAATTTCTCCACAACAAATAATTTTTTACAATTACTTAGTTTAAACCGACCCTGTGGCTAAACGTGCCCGGCCTAATATTTATAGATTTTCTAGATCGATTTAAATGTTTCTTATTATAAAAATTTTAATTAAAAATGCTCCTTCTTCCTACAAAAATCTTTAATTATTAAGAAAATATAATATATAATTTGAAAACATTATTTTAATGAAAATTAAAAAATTTAAAAAAAATTAATAATAATTTAGTTTTTTAATGATAGGGATAAAATTTAAAATCATAAGAGGGGAAATTAATACTCATGTCAACCCAATAAGTGGGACACTCATTTAATGATGTTAATGTAGAAGTGTGCAAGGACTTGGCTGACCATCAACCCAAACCAAAAAAAAGGGGGGCTACGTATGTGGATATCAAAGCGATTGAGATTATAGAATCCTAACGCACTGTAGCTAGTAGGCAACACACGGATTCTCACACACAGCTACATGTCATAGAATCTTACACACCATACTTATATATATATATATATATATATATATATGGCAACTTCAAGTTATAATCATATATATGTCTGTGTCTCCAGAAATTTCACTCAAGTTTCAGCTGCTTGTGAAGGAAGTGGAGGATGAGCTGATTAACTTGTTCAGGAAATTGCTCCTGAACGAAATGGGTTCCCTCAGGAATGAAAGTTATTTCCGAGTTGGGGGCAAATTCTTTCAGCTTTCCACTCTTTATCAGATCTTCAATCCCTGGAAACTTGAGAAAATAGTCCTTCCCACCCATTACAGCAAGAATTGCAACTTTTGCTGTTGGATCTGTTATGTTGTACTCTTCACCCAAAGACCTATAAATGGAAAAAACTAAATGTCAGCTCACAAAACTTCTAAGGGAGAGATATGCAATTTTGTTCTAAAAGTAATCACTCAAAAAGCGTTGTGTATTCTGAAATTTTTCAAGGAATAATTTTGTCCTGGAAAGAACAAAAACACAACAATTTTGCCACCTATATATCATTAAAAATATTAACAGTCAATATTAAATTTTTTTTTTTTAATGCTTAAGACAAATTTGCTTATTTTTAACACTTTCGGATAAAATTGCTCCTCAAAAAAATTTCGGATACCAAAAGCTCCTAAGTGATTATTTTCAAAGCAAAATTGTACCTTAAGCCAACTTTATTATTTGGAAAACCCACTATAGTACTATCTCCGGTTTTAAATATAGAACATAGTTGCAAAGAGCCTAATATTTTAGTAATATTTTGAGACTACCAGCACAATTGGCCAATGATTGGATTAGCAATTACAATAGATAGCAGATGATTCAATTTTCATAGGAACAAGAATCATTATTTCATTACCTGTATGGAACCTGCAATGCATTTGGGAATCCAGATTTCTCGTACAATGCTGCATAAGCTGCAAGATCTTCTTCTGAGAACCAAGGAGGAAGAGGGGTTGATGGATCCACCAAATCCATAATCTCCTGGTTTTCTTCAGCTATTGGTATCTCACTTCTTGAGAAGAGTATGTAAATGTTTTTCAGAACCGTCTTTGTGTCGAAACGTCCAAAATCAGCCTCTCCCCTCCCTGGTTCCTGAGGAAACAATAAAAACAGAACAACTAAGGTTGCATATGATAGATAGTATTAGAGTATAAATGACTATTTGTTTGTAATTGTTTAGTTAGCTTATTCATTGTGAGTTCTGAAATAAAATATCACAAGGGAAACATTTAGTCAATTTTGAAACAGAAATGAGGTTAAAACGAAAGGCTGGAACAAAGAGAACATTAAGAAGAAGGAAATGAGGTGTAAATTGAACAGTGCCACTATAAGTAGCCAACACCTTTGAACCATCTGGTAGGCTGATAGAAATAGGCGGTATGAATTTATAAGAAACAAACAAATCAAGATGAGAACAAACATGGTCAGTAGCCCCCGAATCTATGATCCAAGAACGAGAAAATAAATGAGGAACAGGGGGTAAAACCATACTAGCAGTGGAAACACTGCATTTACGTGAAGCGAGAGAGAGTCGGGAGGATTGATTATCAGCCTGAACCAGTGCAAGCAACCTTTTATATTGATCAGGGGTGAAGCTGTAGGATTGATTCACAACCTTATCGGGCACAAGTGGTGTCTTAGCAACAGAAACAGAGTCAGTAGCAACATGATTAACAGATGCATTACGAAACTTAAAACCCGGAGGAAAACCATGTTTTCTGTAACATGTAGCTTCAGTGTGTCGAGCCTTTCCACAAAATGTACAGAGTTTACCCAAAGCAGACTGATTAGGCCGAAAATTATTCTGAGGAGTCGACCTTGAGACAGGGGTTTTATTAAACGAGTAATGGTTTCGGGGACTGAAAGCCAAGTCCCGTTCTTGTTGAATGACCAAAGAAAAAATACGGTTTATGTCTGGTAAAGGATCAACTAACATAATTTGTGATTTAACAGTACCAAATCGATCACTTAGACCTTTTAAAAATCTAATAACATAATCTTCATCCATATGCTTCTTATGAAGCTCAACAACACCACAGTGACATCTAGGGTTACAAGAACAAGAAAGGACAGGACGTATAACCAGAAACTCATCCCATAGAATTTTGAGTTTAGTAAAATACTCACCGATCGGAAGATCTCCTTGCTTCAACTTTGTATTTATTCCCGAAGGTCGCCAATCGAAAAACGTTGTTCGAGAAAACGAGCTCTCAAATCCTCCCAAACGTCACAAGCCCTATCGAACCACGAGTGCTCGCGCCAAGTATTGGAGAAAGAGATCGAGTAAAAGCAGAATCTCGATAGAATGAATGAGAGAGGCAGAAGGCTTGGTGAGAGAAAGAGAAATGAAAAAGTAAAAGTGTGTAGAAAAAAAAATCGAGATTAGGTCAAATACTTAAAAGCTCGGTACCATGTCATTTCAATTTGCATTTGATATTTCCAGTTTCCATAGATCTGCATCTCGATTTTTCTTTCGTTCAGATTGGAAACCCTAGCCTTTCTTCAGTTTCTTTCCAATCGTTCTTCCATGGCTACTGCACAAACGACTTCCTCTGCTTCTCTAGCCGGTAACTCTAGCAATGATTCATCCGATTCTTATATATTTTATCCCGCCTTATCCATTTATTTTGGGGATTATTTTAGGCTAATTTGGATATATTAGATAATATTTGAATTGTTAGCCAATTTTAGAAAATAATATAAATCTGAATTAATTATGAGATTATTGTGCTTAAATTGTTAATATCCTAATTGTTATCTTGTAATTAAATAATATTTCTTAAGATATAATAGATTATGATTTTATCATATTAGAAGATCCTATGGTGCAGAACTCTTCAAGAAAGCTAAAAAGAAATCCAATGGTGAAATTTTATTGGGCTACTTAAATTTTACTGGGCCCAAGTTGATACCCAAAAAGTCCTATTTTCCTTCCATAAAATTAACCTAGTGGCTATTGATTATTCACGCTCTCTTGGAGAGCCTAGGAAGTTCATTCACGCCGAAGACCTAGCCACTTTGGATTGATTAGATTTCACGCATACTGGAGACGCAGAGCATTACGCAGAGGAGTTTTGTTGATTCTTGGATTCATTGATACATTCACGCATGCACAGGAGGTTGGATTAATCAAATTCCTTTCTCTATCCACGGGACCCACCACTACCTTATATCAATTGAATAATCAATTCATCAATTCGAATGGCTGCGAGCTGCGTGTTTGGTGGAGAATCTAAATTCATGGAAGCTTAAGCACTTTTAGGAGACAACTTGGGAGGAGCATGGAGGAAGCTAAAACCTAGGGTTTTACACTTGAAGACCACAAGGGAGTTTTATTCTTTTTATCTTTTTAATTCAAACTTGAGATTATTTAGTTTTAAAGAATTTCGAGTTGTATTAATTGAGAACAATCTAGTTTTAGATTGTAAACTTACTTCTTTTGGATTAGACTGATTTGAAGTTTTTATGCTTATTCTTAGGATTCTTGTTTGCAACCTTTAAATTGTCGATTAAATTAGTAATTGAGTTTTCGTTATTAATTTAATTGTTAATTTGGTTTATCACCTTAATTGTTTAATTGAGTTGATAAATTATCTAGTGGTTCAATTAGATAATTGTAAACAAGATTTCCAAGATTATTTTGTGATTGGTTTTAAATGGGTTTGATTAGCGTAACCGCTTATTTCATTATGAGTTTTCTAATGGAATATGTGTTATTGAGCTAGAAGGTTTCCCATGTTCAATTGGGTAATTAAATTCATTAATCTCCTTTTGGTCTAATTAATCGGTTTGGGCTAAGAAAGTTAAATCCATGCAATTCTTAAGTTGCCCCCTTTATCATCATAATTGAATTAAATCTTTGTTAATTTCTTTTCTTAGGATTTTAATATTCTCTCATAACAAGAACTCCCAAATTTGCATTCCCATATAGATTAGTTCCATTCTTATATAGGTTTTAGAGTCATTATTATCTTGCATTTAGTTAGTTTAGTTTCATCACCTAAATTCAACCTAAAGAAAAACCCACAGATTGCTCCTTGGGAGAATGACCTAGGTTGACCCTATATTGCATAATTAATTAGGATCTAGTTTAATTGACTGCTTTAGCGACAAAAGCAGGCTCATCAATTTTGGCGCCGTTGCCGGGGAGCAATGGTTAGGCTTTAGGTTTGAGTTCTAGGTGATTTGTTAGGTAGTTGATTGTTGAATCCAATCCACTCTTGAAAAATTGAAATTGATCCCTCCTATTATGGCTTGGCATGCTTCGGTTTATGGAAATAACTATTATACTTCTATGCCTTATCATTATGACTATGGTGTTGAGCAGGTATATGAGGTGGGATTACCTTCTTCTAATTATGAGTCTCGCACGGAGAGCAAAATTGATAGGATTGCATCTGCTATGGAAAAAATGGCTATGTCCTATATACCAAACTCTTCGATATGGTCAATCCTATGGTGCCCTCTACTTCTTTTACCCCACAGCCTACATCTTCTGCTTTAATAGAGTCACTTTGTCCTATTTGCTCTCTAGCCACTCATGCTACTGACTCTTGCCCCTACCTAAATGGCGAAGCTGAATCTTGCAATGCAATATATCCTACTAGACCCATGACTCAAGGTGGCCAAATATATGATCCATATTCAAGTGTATATAATCCTGGATGGCATGATCACTCAAATTTTGGATATGTCAATCAAACTGTTCCAGTTCATGATGAGTATTCAAGATCATCAAACAAGCTAGATGTTATGATGAAACTCATTCAAGACAAGGGAGAGCAGCTTGAAGCTCGAAGCATTGAAATAAGGGAGTGTTTAAATGCAATTAACAATCGCCAGAGTGAAGATTTAGAAGTTGAAAATGAATTTCCATGTGGTAATATACTTTCACCCTCTAATGATTCATCCCTTTTTCCTTTTACCACATCAAATGATGGGATGATTGGTACATTAAGCGAGTATGCATGCACCGATCTTGTTCCTAAATTGACTAGTTGTTGACTTAAATTATACTGAATCTTGTAATGCATGCATTGACGTTTCTTCTCATGCCTCCAATCCTATGAATTCTATTGATTGATGAGGAAGTTGATGAAGAAATTGTTGTTGACTCCCTTGACACTTTGATTTTAAAGACACCCGCTTAACACTAACCATGATGATGCCTTGAATGAACATAGTAATATCTCTATTGATTTTATTGATACTACTCATGATATTGACATGACTATTGTTAGTGGGGATCTTGTTAAAGATAAGTGTGGGGGAAGCCTTGATTTAGATATGCATTTAGAGGGTAAAACCATATTGAATCATGATGTTTCATAGGAAGAATTTGTCTTGAGTGATGATTTGAGCAAGCATGGTGAGACCATTTTGAGTGATAATCACTTGCTTCATTCTTTAGAGAATTTGACTCTTATTGAGGAGAGTCATATTGACTTTGTGGGTTGTTCAAAATATCCGGAAGTTCCAATACCCTTGTTGGTCAATTTCTTTTGGAATCTTCCTTTATTCTTGATCAATTGAGCTTTATTGATTATATTTATGTGGGACGAGATCTTGCTTGGTGTTATGATTTTATGCAGGTACATGGATTGATTCCTCCCATCCAAACACCTTCTATACTTGAGTGAAATGTTATCTGCAGAGCTTAAAATATGGTATGTTTTTGAACGTCAAAAGAGGACATCATCGATGCTTTCATGTGACTTACAGCTGGACAAAGGAGAGAAGCAAATTATGCTACTTGATTTGAGCCTCAAGCTTTTAATAGTCCGGTCGTATTCCTTCCTTACTCTTTCACTTGCATTCTTTGGTTTTTATTGGTTCGACTTATATTTTGCATTGAGGACAATGCATGATTTAAGTGTGGGGGAGGGATTTTGCTCTTACTTTTGGTTTTTGTTTTTTGTTTTCAAAATGAGAAAAATAAAAAATTTTATGAAAATATTTTGGTTTTTACTTTGGTTTTTGTTCCTTGTTTTCAAGAAAAGAAAGAAAAAAATGTTAAAGCGCAAGTTTTAAGTGACTTTAGTATGATGCATTCTTGATTTGAAAAGTGATTGATCATGTTTGAGTTGGTGAACCTAGTGGCAATGGATTTGATTTTGGTGAATTTAGGCTAGTGATCATATTCCTAGTGAGATTTTGAGCCTAATACGGATATATATTTTTTAGTGTGTACCCCTATCTCTTTACGTGATCTAGAACTTGACTTGAATCTTATTTGAGGCTGCATTTTATGCATGAGTATTCATAAAAATGATAAAGGCATTCATTTGATTTTAGCCAAATAAGCCAAAAAGCCTACCTTTTTCATACATATATCCTTTGTTTAGCCCTTTGAGCCTATTTATTTATTTATTTTCCATTTTGTCTATACCCATAGCCCAAAAAAAAAAAAAAAAAAAAAAAAAAAAATCTCTATCCTTTTGAATGTCTTTAGAGTTGAAGAGCATCGTATTATTTCTATTCTAGATGGAAGAACATGCATGAAATTAGGAATTGGGTCATTGTGAAAAATATGGTAGGTTATCTTGAAAAAAAAAAAAAAAAAATGGAAAAGAAAAAAAATGGAAAAAAAAGAGAGAAAAAAGGAAAGAAAAATGAGAAAAAAAAAAAAAAAAAAAAAAAAAAAGAGGAATCATGACTCAGTTCAGCTTTAGTTTTTTTGCATCTCATACTCTCTATTGTATCATTCTCTTCATCTTTTAAGATATTCAACTTTGTTTTTTCAAACACCGTATCCTTTATTTCTTAACCTTAGCCCCATTACAACCTAATAAAAGTCCTTTGGATTTATGAATGCGCTTGTTTTGTTAGCGGTGGAGAATTTAGATTCTTGTCAAGCCTATGGAAAGAGTATTGGATAGGGATGATTTTGAGCGTAAACACAAACCTATACACTTTTGAGTGATGAGTGACGTACACATTATCCTTGGTAAGGGATTTCTAGCTTAGGTTCCCCTTTGTCAAGTAAATTACCATAATGTTTGCTTTCTTAATTTATGAGAAGATCACTTGGACATGAGAGGTGTTGAAATGCTTTTTGTTTACTTATTGCTTGTGGTTAGAACATTCATTTTTTAAGTTTTAGTTTAGTTTTCTTTTGTTTTTGTTTTTGTTATACTCCCTTGGTCTTGAGTTGTTTTGCCCAGGAGTGCAAATGATAAGTGTGGGGGAATTGATAAATCCATATTTTTATATATTTTATCCCGCCTTATCCATTTATTTTGGGGATTATTTTAGGCTAATTTGGATATATTAGATAATATTTGAATTGTTAGCCAATTTTAGAAAATAATATAAATCTGAATTAATTATGAGATTATTGTGCTTAAATTGTTAATATCCTAATTGTTATCTTGTAATTAAATAATATTTCTTAAGATATAATAGATTATGATTTTATCATATTAGAAGATCCTATGGTGCAGAACTCTTCAAGAAAGCTAAAAAGAAATCCAATGGTGAAATTTTATTGGGCTACTTGAATTTTCTTGGGCCCAAGTTGATACCCAAAAAGTCCTATTTTCCTTCCATAAAATTAACCTAGCGGCTATTGATTATTCACGCTCTCTTGGAGAGCCGGAAGTTCATTCACGCTGAAGACCTAGCCTTTGGATTGATTAGATTTCACGCATACGCTGGAGACGCAGAGCATTACGCAGAGGAGTTTTGTTGATTCTTGGATTCATTGATACATTCACGCATGCACAGGAGGTTGGATTAATCAAATTCCTTTCTCTATCCACGGGACCCACCACTACCTTATATCAATTGAATAATCAATTCATCAATTCGAATGGCTGCGAGCTGCGTGTTTGGTGGGGAATCTAAATTCATGGAAGCTTAAGCATTTTTAGGAGGCAACTTGGGAGGAGCATGGAGGAAGCTAAAACCTAGGGTTTTACACTTGAAGACCACAAGGGAGTTTTATTCTTTTTATCTTTTTAATTCAAACTTGAGATTATTTAGTTTTAAAGAATTTCGAGTTGTATTAATTGAGAACAATCTAGTTTTAGATTGTAAACTTACTTCTTTTGGATTAGACTGATTTGAAGTTTTTATGCTTATTGGATTCTTGTTTGCAACCTTTAAATTGTCGATTAAATTAGTAATTGAGTTTTCGTTATTAATTTAATTGTTAATTTGGTTTATCACCTTAATTGTTTAATTGAGTTGATAAATTATCTAGTGGTTCAATTAGATAATTGTAAACAAGATTTCCAAGATTATTTTGTGATTGGTTTTAAATGGGTTTGATTAGCGACCGCTTATTTCATTATGAGTTTTCTAATGGAATATGTGTTATTGAGCTAGAAGGTTTCCCATGTTCAATTGGGTAATTAAATTCATTAATCTCCTTTTGGTCTAATTAATCGGTTTGGGCTAAGAAAGTTAAATCCATGCAATTCTTAAGTTGCCCCCTTTATCATCATAATTGAATTAAATCTTTGTTAATTTCTTTTCTTAGGATTTTAATATTCTCTCATAACAAAACTCCCAAATTTGCATTCCCATATAGATTAGTTCCATTCTTATATAGGTTTTAGAGTCATTATTATCTTGCATTTAGTTAGTTTAGTTTCATCACCTAAATTCAACCTAAAGAAAAACCCACAGATTGCTCCTTGGGAGAATGACCTAGGTTGACCCTATATTGCATAATTAATTAGGATCTAGTTTAATTGACTGCTTTAGCGACAAAAGCAGGCTCATCAATCAACTAACATAATTTGTGATTTAACGGTACCAAATCGATCATTTAGACCTTTTAAAAATCTAATCACATAACCTTCATCCATATGCTTCTTATGAAGCTCAGCAACACCACAGTGACATCTAGGATTACAAGAACAAGAAAGGACAAGACGTATAACCAGAAACTCATCCCATAGAATTTTGAGTTTAGTAAAATACTCACTGATCGGAAGATCTCCTTGCTTCAACTTTGTATTTCTTCCTGAAGGTCAGCCAATCGAAAAACGTTGTTCTGAGAAAAACGAGCTCTCAAATCCTCCCAAACGTCACAAGCCCTATCGAACCACAGAGTGCTCTGCGCCAGTATTGGAGAAAGAGATCGAGTAAAAGCAGAATCTCGATGGAATGAATGTGAGAGGCGGAAGTCTTGGTGAGAGAAAGAGAAATGAAAAAGTAAAAGTGTGTAGGAAAAAAAAATCAGAGATTAGGTCAAATACTCAAATGCTCTGGTACCATGTCATTTCAATTTGTATTTGATATTTCCGGTTTCCATAGATCGCATCTCGATTTTTCTTTCGTTCGGATTGGAAACCCTAGCCTTTCTTCGTTTCTTTCCAATCGTTCTTCCATGGCTCTTTGCACAAACCACTTCCTCTGCTTCTCTAGCCGGTAACTCTAGCAACGATTCATCCGATTCTGTTCATAATATCGGAAATCCATTATATCTTCATCCAAACGAAAAATCCCTCTTTAATTCTTGTTTCATCGGTGCTATCTGGTCCAAACTATTATTCTTGGGCTAGAGCTATGAGGATGGCTCTTATATCCAAGAACAAGACCTGTTTTCTCGACGGATCTACGATTATTCGCAAGAACCGATCCGACTTACTCAGCCTGGGAACGGTGCAATATGATGGTTCTTTCATGACTTTACTCGTTATACTTGGATATATTTGTTGAAACATAAGTCTGAAGTACGTTCATGCATTCATAATTTTGTTCATATGGTTTTCACTCAGTTTGGTGCTTCTGTTCAGACTATTCGGTCTGATAATGGCATTGAATTTGCAATGACTGATTTTTACAATAAACAATTACAAACAAATAGTCATTTATACTATAATAGATAGGACCAATGAATATAGCAGAAACTAGAAACTTAACACAGTTTAAGATTACCTACCTTCCATCTTGAAATTTAGAAGCCTTCAGGAAGGTATTTGTGGAACTGAGGAGGAGCAGGAGGAAAATATGGAACTCCCAATGAGATAACACCTAAGATCCTTTCAGGGTGTTCAAGTGCAAGTAAAAATGCTGGTCGAGCTCCATAGTCTTTTGCAACTAGGAAAACCTATTTACGTTGTTGAACATAATTGAGGCAATATATGAAGTGATCAACTATTAAACAATCAATCCATCAATTAGTTTCTGTTGTTGCAGAGAAACTATTTACTTCTCCAGTTTACTTTACTGATATATAATTAATACGTTGACTCTTCGATCACTGCATATTTTTAAGGAAAAATCCTTTTAAGATCCTAAGGGACTAAGAAAATATTAAAAAAATCCCTACAAAATTCTGATATAAAAAAAGTCTCAAAGGATTGTTAAAATCTACGAGATGGAGTTATTAATCCTATTTGAAAAAGAGTCAATGAAACCTTTTTGACATCAAAATTTTTTGAGACTTTTTTAACATTTTTTAGTCTTTGAGACCTTAAAGAAATCTTCCCTATTTTAAACAGCTCATCACCGATGACATAACGATAATATACTACCAGAAAAAAAAAAAAAAAAAAATGCATTTCGATACCAAATAAACTTTCACTAATTAATTAGCCATAGAATTCTCTCACTGGATTATGTTGCTAATGAACTTTTTTTTTGTTACTCTATAAATTAATTTTTAAACAAAAGCTGGGAAATTGTTATTCCTAGAGACTAGCTGTGGTTCACTCTTGTTAATTGATGAAAGGCTAAGAATCTGTTTGGGAAAGCATCAGAAATTAAAGAAAGCCATCAAAAGTGAAAATTTGTTTTTTCGGGTGTTTGGAAAAGCTTCACCATGTGATGGACTTGAGGCGGAAGCCGCTTTCGAGGTTGAAACAACTGATCCAAGCTTCTAATCCTATCATATATAGTAGCTCATTAGGCCTTTTATTTTTTTAATTTTTATCCCAAATAATCACATTATGTATGTGTGTGTGTGTAATTCATGTCATTTTCAGTCATTTTCCATTTCAACTATATATATTTTCAAAAGCTATGCTAAATAGGTGCCCATCAAGGGAAAAAAAGCTACTTCTACCATCGCTATTTCAAACACAAATCATATTAGAAAGGGAAAAAAAAAAAAAAAAAAAAAACTCATCAAGAAAAGTCAATCAGGAAAAAAAAATTCTACCACCACTATCCAGACTCTAAATGTTCACATACAAAAACACAGGAAGTCCTCACACACATATTTACTAACCTTAGCAAGACCAAGTGCATCGAGTACTCCGAGTAGGTCACTGGTAATGACTTTGAAGGAGGTTTTCTCGGGTTCAGGTGGCGGGTCAGAAAGGCCGTAGCCTCTGTAATCGGGGGCAATAGCTCTGAAGCCGGCAGCGGCAAGGGCGATCATCTGGTGGCGCCAGGAGTACCAGATCTCCGGGAAGCCGTGCAGGAAAACCACGACGTTAGGGCCTGAAATACCAGAAAAAAAAAAATGTTTAAAGCTTCGGATATGTAGGGTGTAGGAAAGAAAGAAGTATAGAGAGATCAAAGAGAGGACTGTTATTCTAACCGGTTCCGATGTCGGCAACGTGAAGCTTGAGGCCTCCCACATCGATGAACTTGTGTTGAATTTGGTCCATCGTCTTACGAATTCTCAGGTTCTGATGAGAGTGATTTTGATGAGTGGACTCGATCCCTTTACTGAGGAAGCTTGAAGTGGTTCATTGTTTATTTTTGGCCCCGAGGATGCATATGCATAGATGGAGACGTAACTGCCTCAGATGGCAATTTCACAGCTGGCAATCTGGCATGCATGTGCTAAGGCTATAATGGTCTTTTCAGGGATATAGATGCTTTCATTTTATTTTTATTTTTATTTTTGCTCAAAGGGATATAGATGCTTCCGGTATAAAGGACTAATAAAGATGCTCGCTCTCTTGTTCCTTATGAGATATGTCCTAATTATAAGATTAAGTTAATTTTTTAAAAAGATTAAGAAAACTAATTAAATTATTTTAGAGTATTTATATTTTATCTAAATTAATTAGTTTGACTAATAAACTAATATATAATTTAAATATACATAATATATAATATGATTAAGTAAGCTTATTTAAACTTCCTTAATATCTTGAAAAAAAAGTCAACACCTTCCATGGTCTTATCTTTAAAAATATGATTAAGTAGGGAGGAAGTAGTGTATAAGCTCCCTTATAAGTGGGAGGTCACATGTATGATCTCTTGTATTATATCCAGACGTTTCCATCATTATTTTCTAAGATTGCGTTTGTATAAACTAATACACCTTCGATCCTTATTCATAAGTTATCTTTTAAAAGTTTTTTACATTCATGTCTATTTATTTTATAAAAGTTATAAAACAATTAACATTTTTTTCAAAAATACTCGTGCACGTATACGGTATATTGTTGTTTACTTATAAATTACTTGTATGGTAGAGACTAGAGAGAACGATTAAGAGGTATGAGTGAGATCGAGTTAAAATTTATTTTGTGTTGAGATATAGGGGTTTTTTTTTTTTTTAATTAAAAAAACATTTTAATTTAATTAAATTATTTTATCTACGTGAAATAGTTAAAGAAGACCGATTGACCGATATATAGATGTGCTTTTTGTTGTTGCGGAATAAGAAGCCTTCATTTTTAAATTTTTATTGCATCACATTATGTATTACTCTTACATTGTATGAATTTCTATGTTATAAACATCTTACACATCAAAAATAAAATACTCATGTCTAACAAGGGGCTGGGATTAAAACTGGTTAAATTTTAATACATTAAGTCCATCTTTTATTTTCTTTCCAGGCCATCAAACTCGTTATTGATTTTTTTTTTTTTTTTTTTTTTTTTTAAAAAAATCTTCCCATCCTGAACCGCAAATCGTTGTGGCACCTAATTCAACAACAACGTATCTTGAATTCTTCGCAGGAGTGTACCAAGGTACCTTGCATGAGAGCTAAATATCTTCTTCAATGTAGGTTTGTAAAAAAAAAAAAATTAAAAGAAGAGAGAGAGAGAGAGAAACTCCAAAAGAAGATACATTTTACACCAAACATAGAGATGGGATGATTTATTTCAAATCCATACAAGCTATTTCACACAATACATAGAAACATTCACAATTATTGCAACTGACACATTCACAACTTACAATTCAGAATCAAATGTGCTTACTGAGGAAGTTGAGGATAAGCTGATTCACCTGTTCTGGCAATTGCTCATGAATAAAATGGGTTCCTTCAGGAATGAATGTGATCTCCAAATTGGGAACAAGTTTTTTTGCCTTTTCACCCTTCACTAGCTCTTCAATCCCTGGAAATTTAAGCACATAATCCTTCCCACCCATTATCAGAAGTGCTGGAACTTTTACCACTGCATCTTCTACATTCAGTTCTTCACCAAATGACCTATAATGCCATTCAAATCCAATGTCATAAGCAAAAATGCATACTCTCCACTACTTCAGGAAGAAAGCTTTTATATAAAATCAAATGCACTTATGCATCAGAAGTGAAACGAGTGTAGGATCGAAGCAAAGTCCACTAACATGTGAAACTGTCAGACAAGCAAGAGCACAGGATGAGATCTGCTGTGAAATCAAGAACTCTTTCATATACAAGGCAAATCAAAATTTCATTCTTTTGTTCTCTCTTTTCAGAGTATATATATAGCACACAGACTTGTGTAGAAAGAGATATGTCAAACCCAATACAATTCTTGATTGACACATGGATACTTAAAATTTTATCATGTTTGTGCTTCTTAGTTTTAGCTTATATCAAGAGTGATGCAACTCTCAAGTACCTGTATGGAACTTGCAAAGCTGTTTGAAATCCAGATTTCTCATACAAATCCCCATATGTTGCAAGATCTTCTTCTGTGATCCAAGGGGGAAGTGGAGCAGATGGCTCCACCATATCCATGATCTCCTGGTTCTCTTGAGCTATTGGGATCTCACTTTTGGAGAAGAGAATGTAAATGTTTCGCACTACTGTCTTTGCATCAAGTCGTCCAAAAGCAGCCTCTGCCCTTCCTGGTTCCTGAAATGAATTGAAATGGACAGAAACAAACTAATAAGCATATGTGTGTGTGTGTGTGTTTTGAATTTGGGGTAAGAAAGAATGTATAAGATTGAAACTTACCCTCCATCTCAAGATATAGAAGCCTTCAGGAAGGTACTTTGCAAACACAGAGGGGCCTGGAGGCACATAAGGAACCCCCAAAGTGACAACTCCTAAGACCCTTTCTGGATTTAGAATAGAAAAAAGATATGCAGGCTCAGCTCCAAAATCTTTTCCTATTAGAAACACCTACAAACACATGTAGAGTTGGGGCTATTGAATTAGTTCTTTTTTTTTTTTTTTTTTTTTTTTTTTTTTTTTTTTTTTTTTTTTTTTTTTTTTTTTTTTTTTTTTGAGAAAAAGACAAAATGAAACGAACAAGATAAAAAATTTCAAAGTAGTATAAGAAATAAGGAACAATGAGTGAAAAAAAAAAAAAACTACGAAAAGAAGAGGAAGAAGAAGCAATAGTAACAGAGGTCTTTTAGAACGCATATAATGACAGTGAAATATCCTGCAAACTATATCAGAAGAAGCTTGTGCCTGTTCAAGAAGTTTGGTAAATTGCTTTTGAGTGCAAGATGAATTGCAGGTGCCAGACTTAGTGCCTGTTTGAGTTAACATTTGAAAAGCGCATTCATGCAAGCACTCCTCTCCACGCGTTTATTGTCTAGCACACCATAAATCACGTTGTCAACTACTAATCCAAATAGGCACTTAATTGTCTAGCAAAGTGCGGCTCTGAAACAATGAATATCTTGCAACAAAACGTTTTCTCCAAAAGAATTGCTTCAAGGGAGTGTCACTACAACATATGCCCTGGAATTGTATTTAAAACAGTTTACAAGTTCACCCTGACTCCCTTCGACTCCATGTTTCAGTACCACCACGCTCTAATTTCTTTCCATTTCTGTCCCCCCCAACATATAAAAGTCAAATTATTTAACAAAGTGATGAATCGATACAGATAAAACCACCAACTGATCCTCGATCAGGACAAAATTGGGGATCCAAAGTCTAAAGACAGAAGCACATCATAACTGACAATCATAAACACTAACCCAACAAAATCTGAAAGCAATAAAACCTCAAACTTCAACCAGTAGGCCCAAAAGACGGTTAGCGCTTCAAAGGCAAGGTAAACTTTGAGTCCCATCTCAAGCCAGATGCAACACCACCAACCTCTTCCCATTTCTAAGAGTATTACTTATTGCAATCGCAAGTAGATCTCTCAAAGAGAAATTGCAAGTAGACAGTGAATTACCATCATAATTTTCCTTTCAATCTAATATATTCTTGGAATCGCGAGTTCTTCAGTTTCAGAACTCAAACCTGTCACAATTTTGCTGCATTTACTCATCCAACCGAAAATTCATAAATTCAGTACCTTAGTAAGATTGAGTGCATCAAGAATTCCGAGGAGGTCATTGAGAAGATCGGATAAGGTCGTCTTTTCAGGTTGGGTTGGGGAATCGGAGAGGCCGTAGCCTCTGTAATCGGGGGCAATTGCTCTGAATCCGGCACTGGCAAGTGCAATCATCTGGTGGCGCCAGGTGTACCATATCTCCGGAAATCCATGGAGGAAAACGACGACGTTAGGACCTGCAAACGAAAATGAAAAATCGGTGTTTGATTGAAGAAGAAGATGATGATGACGACGATGATGAGGTGCAGAGTTTTCAGACCCTCTCCGATTTCAGCTATGTGAAGTTTTAGCCCTCCGGAGTTGACGAACTTGTGCTGAATTTGATCCAATTCCATTTTCTTCTCTGAAACTCTTGGACGGCTAATTAAAATATGCTTATAAGCAGCATTTTTTCACTGTGTTCTAAGCAATAGCAGTACTGTTCGCCACTGTTCACATTGCTCACTTCTTCCGAGTGCGGCCTCAACTAAATAGTAAATAGTAGAGATGTACATTTTTAATCTCTTTAATTAATTAATTAGATATTTGGTGAACTTTGGTTTTTCAATGCTACATTTAAGCATTTTATTTATCTGTAATTTGTAAATTTTGGTTGCTTTGATTTCATTTTGTCTTTTTATTAAAAAAATTTATATTTTGTTGTCAATTTTTATATATAAAAAACAACATAGTTCTTTCTTCACTTTATGAAAAATTAGACTCTATATTAATAATTTTTTATTTTATTTTATCATATTTACCCAAATATTAGTTATCATTAAAATAATTATTTTATTTATAAATATTAATTTTTAATCATGATAATTTATTCTAGATTATATCTTAAAAATAAATTATTGAATAATAACATTAAGCTAAATTTTCTCTATACCTGACGCTACCTAACTTTTTTCATTAAAAAATTATTAAATATTTAAAATACAAGTAGTTATCCAATAAATATAAATAATTAATTTTAAAAAAATATTAATCGACATAAAACTTGATTATTGTTGAATAATTATGTGATTTGGTTTTGATTAAATTATTCTTGAAAGAATGCTCACATAGATTGATAAAGATAACATAGTAGTATAAATTTTTTAGTTTATTATTTCATAACATAATATATAAATTTAAATTTTATTTAAAATTTCAGGTAAAATATTCTAGATTAAAATTTAACTTCATAGATTAAAAAAAAAAAAAAAAAAAAAAAAGATAACTCTGAGACAGATCGGATTTGATTACTAGATTTAATATATCTTGACATCGCTTATCGTAAGATATGAATTAGCCCATTCGGTTCGATCAGAATCTTCGAGAGCTTGGCGGCTAGGTTGGGTCGATCTCGATGGTATCGCGGCCAGCACGTGTCGCCGGTGATTGAGGGATTGACGGAGAAGAGGGAGTCCTTCCCAGCTGCGACAGCGGTGCCGAAGCTGAGAGAAAATTCGTGGCCGGGGCCTCTCTTTTCTTTCTTTTTTCTGGCGAGGACGACTGGGGAAGTCCAGGGTTACCGCCAAAGCCGATTCCCTCTTGCTCGTGGAGTCTCAGCCGACGGCGACGTTGCTTCACCGTGCTCTCTGGAGCTAGACTCCGTAGTAGACCTAAATTTTTTGCCTTCAAGGTTAGGATTCTGTCCATCAAATCTCTCTTTTCATCCCACCAGTTCTCTTTGGCTATTGCATTTGTGTGGAGCAGTCGTTTGAGTTAGGGCGGAAAATTGCTGATGTTTGTGTGCAAATTTGTTATGCTTCTTCTTTGGAAAATTGCTGATGTTTGTGTGCAAATCTGTTATGCTTCTTCTGGCTAAATCCGGTAAAAATGCCTCCTTATCAACCGGCTTCTTCATGAGTAGTGCAGTTAATTTATCTCCCTCTCCCTTCTTGGATCAAGCTTCCCCTCCCCCTTTGTGCAACCAAACATGCGCGAGCAGGAGGAAAGTAGTCTGATTTCCATGCTAAAATTTCGCCCAACCAAACAGGTCTTAAGACCTCAGCCCCCGCCCCACCTCTCCTCCATTGTTAAGTGACACCCACATAGCTGAGTTGATCATAGTCATATTGTTACCTAGCTTGCGTGTATTTATCTAATTACTCTGTATATGCTTTCATGAATCTAAAGCTGTCTCATGGCTTTTTTGATAGCAATTAACACCTTGATATATATGCAGGATCATATTGAATTGGAACGTTGAAGGAGGGTATTATGGCAGATTTAGAAAATTTGCTTTTGGAGGCTGCGGGAAGAACTGGGACAGGGAGAAAACGACAGTCTCTGCCACCTTCAAGGAGGCAACATGATGGCTCATATTCAGATGGTGGGAGTGATTCTAGGGATGATTATTCAGATGATGATCTCACTTTTGCAAGCAGAAAGCCCTCTGGATCTCAAGTTCCTTTGAAGAAGAGATTAGATTCAACAGAAAGAGATGATGACCAGGTCAGTCAAGAAGAAGGGGACGGGGATGATGGTCATTCAGATCATGTGGGTGATAGCAGTGATGAATCTGACATTGGTGATGATCTGTATAAAAATGAGGATGACCGGCGGAAGCTCTCTGAGATGACTGAACTTCAAAGAGAGATGATATTGTCTGACAGGGCTTCCAAAAAAGATGATAAAAATCTGTTGGGGAAGATAGCATCAAAGCGTGAGAAAGGAAAGTCAACAGTGCCCAGAAAACAAACTCCACCTCTCCCATCATCTCGTGTGCGTTCGTCAGCCAGATCTGCTGACAGGTCAGCTGCTAAGGATGATGCACTAAATGAGTTGCGAGCGAAGAGGTTGAAACAACAAGACCCAGAAGCCCACCGTAGACTGAGAGAGGCATCTCGAGGTTCAGGGCCCCGGCATTTTTCACCAAAGCGCAAGCCTTTTACTTCAACAAGCCTTAGTAGTTCAAGCCATAGCGAGAGTGAAAGTAGGTCTCACAGTGATGATGAAGGGTCAACTGGTGATGGAGGAATTGTTGACAGTGATGATGATAGGGCAATGTCTGATGGGCCAACATTTGAGGATATTAAAGAAATTACAATTCGTAGGTCAAAACTAGCTAAATGGTTTATGGAGCCTTTCTTTGAGGATTTAATTGTTGGTTGCTTTGTAAGAGTTGGTATTGGTAGATCAAAGTCTGGACCGATCTACCGCCTCTGCATGGTGAAAAATGTTGATGCCACAGAACCTGAGCGGCAATATAGACTAGACAATAAATCCACATACAAGTACTTAAATGTTACTTGGGGAAATGAAAATTCTGCTGCTAGGTGGCAAATGGCTATGGTTAGTGACTCTGCACCACTTGAGGAGGAATTCAAACAATGGGTTAAAGAAGTAGATCGAAGTGGTGGCAGGATGCCAAGCAAACAAGAAGTGTTGGACAAAAAACAAGCCATTCAAAAGATTAACACATTTGTATACTCTGCAGCTACTGTTAAACAGATGTTAGAGGAAAAAAAATCTGCTTCAACAAGGCCATTGAATATTGCAGCTGAGAAAGATCGACTGAAGAGGGAATTGGAAATAGCACAGAGCAAGAACAATGAGGCTGAGGTTGAGAGAATCAAGGCAAGACTGTTAGAATTAGAGGCAGTTAGACAAGGAAAGGAGAAGGATGCTAAGGCATTGAAGCTGGCGGAGATGAACAGAAAGAACAGGTTTGAGAATTTTAAAAATGCTTCTGAATTGAAGTCAATCAGCGCAACCTTGAAAGCTGGTGAGGCAGGTTATGATCCATTTTCAAGGAGATGGACTCGATCAAGGAACTACTATGCTTCAAAACCTGGTGAAGCTGGAAATAATAATGCCAATGGCCCAGTGGCCAGTGCAGGCGCCATTGGCATGGTGGCTACCGCTGCAGCTTTGGAAGCTGCTGCCGGTGCTGGGAAGCTAATAGATACAAGTGCTCCGGTGGATCAAGGGACCGAGTCAAATTTGATGCACAATTTTGAGTTACCAATTTCATTAGCATTACTTCAGAAGTTTGGTGGAGCCCAGGGAGCTCAGACAGGTTTCATGGGAAGGAAGCAAAGAATGGAAGCAACAGTGGGATTTCGAGTCCCAGAAAATGATGGCAGGAGGCATGCATTGACATTGAGTGTTAGTGATTACAAGAGAAGAAGAGGACTTCTTTGAAGCTTGTTGCTGCTTCCAGGCATATCATGCCTGTTAATGTAACGAGTTAACTGTATTATTAATATAGACTCTGTTTTAGGTAGGTGGAAACTGGTTTATGCTCTGTTGTATCACGTTTCCTATGATATCGTTAAATCCTTTGTTTGTTCATCGTGTGTTCATTCTTTTACCTCACCTAAAATATTTAAATAGGGAACGTCGAAGCGGATATATGCCTGTAATTCTTACCCTAATTGGTTATTCTATGCTTGGGATCGGAAGAGATTAAGATAAAACCAAATTCTGTTTGTTCATTTTTGCTCCACTCTGTACTGTATGCGTTCTTAACTGCATGGTGCGCTGACTCAAGCTTCTTATATTCTGGACCAGAGATTGTTGCTAATCTGGCTCTTCTGTTGCTCTCCTCTTCTTCTGCGCAGACTTAAATGTCAGATTGGAAATTGAAATAAATAAATGGGGGAGAGAGAGAGCACCTTTCTCTCATAGGATAGTGCGGCGCCTATGTGAAAATTTATTTGTAATATATATATATATATATATATATATTATATAATTTAAGATTTTTCACTTTAAAAATTTGTAAATTTGATGGCTTTCGTTTTTTTTTTACTTTTTTTTGTCATCAAAATTGATGAATGTTGGGTTAAAATGGTCCTTTCAACATGGGATTGTCACTGGATCGCACTACATGCTTAGCTTATCGCTTATCCTGTAAAATGACGTTGTTTTAGGAGCTCATTGTCATTTTGCAGGATGAGCTCTCATAGATTCATTGAGAATGTAATTTTGACTTGGACTGTCACACTAGGCTCCATGAACTTGCTCACCCATCAAACTTATCATAACAATTTTGATGTTAAGATTTTTAATGACCCATCTTTAAATATGTATGAATCTTATGCTTTTTTATCTGAATTTTGTTTTAATGATAATAATAAGAGAAAATTCCATTAAAATAAATTTTGAATTTGTAAAACCCAGGAAGTTTTCTAAATTTGTAAAAAGACTTAGAGATACAAAGGACCTATGAGGAATATGCAAATTCGGGTGAAATTACCTTTTGTCCTTAGTTTTAAATAAATAAATAAAATCCCCTCCACCCCCCACCGTAGTAGGTGCCACCCGGCTGATGATGGTGGTGGTGGCCAGGGGCGGATCCAGGAATTTATGGAAGGAGAGGCACCATTGGTGGGGGTGGAAATTTTTAGGGATAAAGTTTTAAATTTAAAAAATAAAAAAGAATATAAAGGGAAAAAAACTAAATCTTGTTAAAAGTAAAAAGGGACACCATATATTTTAATAACAAAAGTATATTACAATAAAAACAATTACAATGTCATCCTTCTAGACTTAATTTTTTGGAATTCCATCATAATTGCCTCATTATCAATACTATCAAACACATCTTTTTCAAAATAAGACACTAAGCAATCATTCAACCATTTATCCCCCATCCGATGCGAAGTGCGGTCTTGATTTATTTCATAGTTGAAAATGCTCTGAATCTGATTCTTTAGGCAAAGTCAATCTTAACTTTACTGAGTAAATAAACCAAAAGATATATAATATGTTTTTCTTTTCAACCATCATCTTGGCAAGATCGGCTATTCCTTGCAAATTCAAAAAATCGGGATCACATTGCACATCAACAATATACGTGTCGGCGATATTCAAGCATGATAAAATCATTCACATCAAAATGAAGGATAAAAATGAAAATTCACAGAAATCTTGTTAAATGTGTTTTATTGATAAGTACTCCCCGAAGGCATAGTTTTTAAAATAAATAAATAAATTTTATATTTATTATATATATATATATTTTTTAAATTTAAAAATAAAATTTAAAAAGAAAAAAAAAATAGTTTTAGGATTATGTGTTAGCCATTTTGCTCCCATTTTTTTATTTTATTTAAAAGTTAACTTCATTGAAACAAAATATAAAACGACCACAATTGCTTTTTTTGAAATTTTTTGGGTTTTCCAAATCGCGCTATTTTAATGGAACCAAAAATAATTTGAAGGGTTTTGAAAAGTTCCTGAGAAATCTGTTAAAATTGTTTTATTGATAAGTACTCCCCCTAGTTTTCTACACAAGAACATTTTTTAAGAGATGGCTTATTCCTTTTTATAAAAGACCGTAATAGTTTTAGGATTATGTGTTAGTTTTGCTCCCATTTTTTATTTTATTTAAAAGTTAACTTCATTGAAACAAAAATAAAACGACCACAATTGCTTTTGGTATGGCTTTTGGGCCTCCTTTTAATCTTCCTATTCAAGAACCAAAAATAAGATGGGCAAAGCAAGCCTTACACTCATCACCAGGGGCGGAGCCAAAAATTGCAGTTATGAGATGTTTAATATCTCCGGTCCTTGGTTCGATTCCCGATTCCCTCCTCCCGCATCTGGGTACCAAAAAAAAAAAAAAAGATGGGCAGCTTTTGACTTTTTCTGGTTTGTTTGGGAAAACGTTCTGACAATTGGGCTTATAGATATTAAATAAAATTGTGACTTATCACGATTTGATTTTGGCTTATCACATGGTTCCAAAAAAAGAACAAAAAGAAAGTCTACACTTACTCCTTTCTACTCATGCCATACTACTCCTCTCTCTTTTATACTCTTCCTCTTTTCAGAAGGAAGCTGGTATTGGGCAAAGCAAGCCTTACACTCCAAAAATAAATAATTTTTTTAATTTTTTTCTTATGATTATCACTACTAAATCCACTTATACTATTGCTAATTCAAACAAATTTTAATTTTAGAAAAGCACTTATAATACTACCAATCTAAATATAAATCATATTATATAATCTAACTTTTACATAATCTTAAATTTACCTAAGTCATATTATAAAAAAACCATTTTTTTTAATCGCTATCTCAAACACACTCGTAACAAACTCGGGCTGGCTTACGAAGGATCAGAGATAGAGATTGCCCATCCAATTATTAAAAGGAAAGAACAAGAACATACCCACAACAAACCGAAACAAACAAAAAGAAAAGAAAGAAAACTACAAACTGAAAAGGGAATGAGAGCAGAATGAAGCAGTCGTGCACCAAGCAAAGACAGCCACCATATACCCCCTCTAATCCTAATTATAAGATAATATTTAAGAGTTAATCTTGATCCTAATTATAAAACAACTTTATAATTTTTGTCAACTTCCTCCTAGAATATCCTTCTTAATGTTTTCTCAATGATAATTAAATTAAATAATAATTTAATAATGTATCTATATATTTTACAGTAATACTTATAATTCATTAATGCCTGAGAGCTTAAAAAAGTCTATGATGTGTGTGTGTGTGTTTCTGCGCGCGCGCACATACATATGGAATGATAAACACACTTACATAGCACACATTTCTATTATATTAAAAAGAAAAAAGGCCTACACCTTATGGATTTAAAAATATTCTCTGGACTATGTGAAAGCTTTGTGTGTGTGTGCGCACGCGCGCGCATACATATGGAATGATAAACACACTCACATAGCACACATTTTTATTATATTAAAAAGAAAAAAGGCCTACACCTTATGGATTTACAAATATTCTCTGGACTATGTGAAAGCTTAGAGAAGTCTAAGATATCGAAATGTATGAAAGCTTGGAGAAGTGGTGTGAAGTCGGAGAGGTACAAGCGCATGAAGCTATTAATTCGACAATCTTTTCTTGAAGTCATTTTAAATTTTAAATAAGGGTATTTTAGGAAAATAAATATAATTAACTAATTTAACTACTATTCTTAATCTCTCCAAAATTTTGTAAATATGTCATATAATTAGGACTGAAGGGAATATATTCTATCACATGGAAGAAACCAGAAATGCTCGAGCAACAAACAAGTGGGTGTTGCAGCACGTTTCCCTCCCGAAGGACATCGGTCAACCAAGTGAACCAACCTTCCCATTGCTTATCAATCAATCTTAATGCATTAAATTAATTATTTTCCATTCTCTCTCACATTTATTTTCTTTTCATTAATAAGGATGTATATAAATTATAAAAAACAAGTCATAGTAATTTTAACATATTGTTATATGCATTGCTGTCTGCTAATTTTTTGTTTACATAATTATTTTAATTTTTGCCAGCTACTTTATTTTTGAAAATTTAATATGGATGGCCAGACGGTAAGACAGCCAATCAGCGTGAACCAGAAGGCCCGTCTACGCAGAGTTCCTTTCTGTAGTTTTCTCTGTTTTGGACAAACTTTCTGTAGTTTTCTCACTCCTTCACAATGATCCTAAAGCCCAAAAACCCAATTGATACTCTTATTTTATTTTATGTTCCTTTTTACCGCTTCCGCCATTAAAATGCTCTCTTCCTACTTTCTCTGCCTCTGCTTTCAAAATCAAAACTTCAAACTTCAAACTTTTTGAATCATCACCTTCTCCTCCTGTTCAACCCAAAGGCCATGACTGAGTCTGAGAGCACCACAAAACCACCGACTCAGTTTCATTTTGCCTTTCTTCTTCTTCACCAACTTCATGCCTTCAAAAGATCCATGCTTGATATATCCTTCACCTTCCCCACTTCCTGTTTCGCTCTTCTTCTTCTCCTCTTCCTCTTAGCTTACAATGGCTTCACCGTTTTCTGGGTTCATGTCCCTTTCTTGTTGACCAAATCGCCGCCGTCGAAACCCATTGTTTTCCCGCCAGTGATGAGTGAACCCCGTGAAGAATCAGTCCTGAATCTCTCTTCTTCTGTGTTGTTCGCCTTCAACAAGGACAATTCTGCAAATTTCTCGAAGATTCAGTTGCCCACATTTCAAAATTCGTCATTTCCCACTATTCCCTCCGAGAAATTTCCCTTTAACAGGTCTAGACGAACAAGGAGACACAAGAGAGGCCTAAGAAGTTTGCGCTCAGAAGCTCAAGCTTCTTTGTTTCAGACCAGAATCAAATTATTCTTTGCTGGTTCCTCCTCCTCATCATCATCTTGTAAGATCAGGTTCTTCATGACTTGGATTGCTTCATTAGAATCATTTGGTGACATACAGTTATCAGCCATAGAGAGCTTGTTCAAGTCTCACCCAAATGCTTGCTTGGTGATAGTCTCCAAATCAATGGACTCTCATGGTGGCACTCAAATCCTGAAGCCATTTTTGACTAATGGGTTTAGAGTAACAGCAATTGCCCCAGATTTTGATTACATATTCAAAGACACTCATGCGGAATCATGGTACAATAGTTTGAAGGAAGGAAATGTGAATCCAGGTGAAATCTCTTTAGGCCAAAACCTCTCAAACTTGCTTAGGCTTGCTCTGTTGTACAAATTTGGAGGCATTTACATGGATGCAGATGTTATAGTATTGAAGAGTTTATCTAAACTTAGAAATACCATTGGAGCACAGAACTTGAATGCAAAAACTGGGAAATGGAGCAGACTCAACAATGCTTTGCTGATATTTGATAAAAACCATCCATTGCTTTTCAAGTTCATTGAAGAATTTGCACTCACATTTAATGGGAACAAGTGGGGCCATAACGGTCCTTACTTGGTCTCAAGAGTGGTCTCTAGGGTGAGTGAAAAACCAGGATTTAACTTCACTGTTATGTCACCATCTGCATTTTATCCTGTGGATTGGAGAAGTATTGCTAGTTTGTTTCAAAGGCCTGGAGATGATGAACTCCAATCAAAATGGTTGGTGAAGAAACTTGAACAGATTAACAAGGAAAGTTTTGCTGTGCACTTGTGGAACAAGAGGAGTAGGAATCTTGAAGTTGAAAAAGGAAGCATCATTGATAGTATCATATCAAGGAGTTGCATTTTCTGCAACTCATAGTTCTCAAGTTTGTAACCAGAGAGAGATATATATATATAATCGTCAGTCCTATAAAAGTTGTCTGTATTATAAGTGGATATAGTTTGAATTGTTTCATTCCACTATAGGAAAGAATATACTAGTTTGAAATTATAGGGTTTATTGTATTGTCTTTCAGAATCTGGAAAGAAAGTTATGTTATTTCCTTCATGTTTGGTTTTTTATGGCATTTTTGAATATGGAAAGTTGAATTCCAAAAGGGAATGGAGAAAGCTTATCTCATGAATGATTGTGACAATAAAATCATGAAAGTGATCTCTCAGCATCCTATTTTAATGGATCACCTACTTTCTTCCCTGCATGTGACCACAAACTCATTGAAGATTTTGGTGATGAAGTGGTGAAAGATTTTAAACTTAACATAAATTTATTGCAGGGAATCTTTGTCTTAACAAAATCCTTAAGATGTAAAATGTTCTCCCAGTTTCCTTTTTTTTTTTTTTTTTTATAAAATAAACAGATCATTGCTCTCAGATATTTTTGTTGAAAGGAACTGATCTGAGTCTCACTTACTGTTCAGTGTTCACCGTGCTTCTTTTTGTTGGTCTGTTCAGGGTTTTTTTTTTTTTTTTTTTTTTTGCTCGAATGTTTAGGGGATATTCAAATCATACTTCATAGAGTTTCTGACAAAAAATTGCATGATTGGGTCAAAGGAAAAGAGAATGAAACTAGTGGTTAGATCAGTTCCAATGAGGTAATGTACAGTGAAATCAATTAACTTGGACTCAAAAAAAAAAAAAAAAAATTTTATTTAACTATTTTTGTTTGCAACTTCAGTTTGCTCACCTGTTTTGCTATTTATCTCCCCTTTCTTTTTCTGGGCCATGGTGGCATTAATTGTGTCACGTGTTGACAAGGTTTTATCACCATAGGCATAGACACATGTTGGTTTGCCAAGTCAACAATTGGTTTGAAATAGTGATTAGAGTTTTTAAAAGTGACTAGATTTTTTAAAAGTAATTTTTTAATTATAAGATATATAAAGTAAGTATATAAGAAATTTTATCTCGATTTACATAAATAAATAATGACCCTCAAAAGTGATCACAAACAAGTTTATTATCACTTTCTTTGTAATTAAAGGGTAAAGCATACGCCAACGAGGATTGACACAGTTAGCTAAGACGTTGTTGACCTTCACCCCAAAAGGGAGGAGATTCGATACCCGCAGGTTGATGTAAGGGTCTCGTTGGTAAGCGATCTGTAAGTACTTCTGTAAACGATTTTTGAGTCTAAAGGCATACCCTAACCCTAGTGGGATACCAATGTCCACCCCTACTGAAACTTTTTTATACCAAAAAAAGGGGGTAAAGTACACTAACTGCCTAAGTTTACAAACAAGATCAAATTCACAATCTCCTCCTTTTTTTTTTTTTTTTGTTTTTATAATTGAATGATTTTTTTTCTGTCACCTAAAGAGAGGGGTTCGACTGGGTGACATCGTTATTGGCAATATTATCACTTTCTAATTGAATGATTATTTTTTGTTATAAAAAAATGAATGATTATAAGAGATTAATATCCAACTTGGTGTGATTTCAATTCATTTTTAATTATTTTTATTATATTCTTATATTTTCTCAATATAAGTATTGATCTATACGTGGCTCTCACTCCGTATATACTCAAATTGATTTTGTGACAAAATTAACCATATTATAAATTATATATAGATGCAAAGAAATGATTAAGCATGATATTGATGATAAATAAACTTTATTTCATTATTTTATTTTTCAAAAACTTCTCTTTATTTTGTATTTTGTGACAACTTATATCATTTTGTCAGTATTCACATCATCCCTAATTATTAAATTATGAGTATAAGGACTAAGGCTTATAATTGAGAAAAGTGTAACCATCTAATAAAAAGAAAATATTATATGAAACTGATTAAAAACTTCATTGTTTTTCTAATTTAACATGCATAATTTTCTGAATTAAAGGATAAATATAGAAATTTCATTAATTATCATTCTAACCGAAAATTTTAATTTAATTTAATTTTTTAAATTTACAACTTGCTTCCCAATATTTTAAATTTGTCTGTTAGTCGGGCCATTTTTTGTTAATTAATTTTTCTTTTTTAAAATTATAACTATATTATTTTACAATTTAAAGTCTTAAAGTGTCATTTGCCTAACAGGTGATTTAACCTACTTTCAACAATTAAGTGTTAGTTGACTCACAAATTCCTTGCTCATCTTTTGTTTATTTTTTGTTTGGTGACACATGTTTTGTTCATTTATCATTCTTGTCACTTGTCTTTTAAGCTTTGGTTGGGTTTTTGGGGTGTGATATTTCTTTGACGCAAAATCTTGATCTAATTTAGATAATGTAATTATTTTCTTACAAAGATTATTATGATCGTTGAAAGGTTTTTTTTTAATATAAAAAAAATGATATTTATCTTACATTATATTTTAACATAAAAATAATGACAAAATTAGGGAGAATCCTATATAAATCCAACTAAAATACCAATATCGAAATTCAAGCCTCAATTTTTAACAAATTCTTGATCAAGCCGAGAGGCTTAATTAGAGATTTTTGAATGTTATTAAATGATCACATTGTCCTTTCAAAGTCATATCTTCTTTCTCAAATCACTTCTGTCGATTAATTCAATTCTCCCTTTGCTCTCTTATTTTTTGTTATGATTATTATTATATTAATTAAAAACCAACGAAATTTACAATCCATATGAGAGCATTTGGATTAGCTTTTGGAGAATAATTTGGAGAAAAAGTGATAAAAGTGTTTTTTTAGAATAGATTCGGTGAAAAAAAATGATTTTGTTAAAATGATAGTGTTTGGATCTTGTTATAACAATAGTTTTTTCATACTCAAATTTACTAAAAAAGGATATTAGCTTTTATTATAATTGCATATACGAATAAGGCTGTATTTAAAATATTTTTAACGTTAAATTTCATAATAAATACCAAAAGTTACATAAATTTGTCTACGTGTGATATTAATTGATTTAACTAATTTTTTTAATATAATAAAATTACATAAATAGATATTATATTAAGGATATGGAGAGCATTAAAATTTCTTGAAACTATAAATTAACACTTTTAATTTTAATGAAATTCAAATTAAATTGAAATTAATTTTTAATTACCAATTTTAAAAAATTGGAAGAGAGAGAGAGAGAGAGAGAGAGAGCTATAAACATGAGAGAAAGAATTGCAAAAAAGGAACGACATATGGAAGCAAATCCTCTACACATCTTTTTTTTTCCTTCATTATACCTCATCGCCCATCTAAGTTTGTTGATGAAAGATGAAAGAAAAGTCAAAATAAGTATTGTGACCTTTTAAATCGATTGATTTGATGGATATGATTTAAAGATTATGAAAGCGGAAATGATGATGAGAGAAATCTAACTTAATGACAAACCCAATGTGTAGGGCTCACCAACATCAAAAAGGACACAAGAGAGGAAGTAGCGTGGGGCCCACCAACCTGAAAAAGCAAAAAAACTGAGTTTTTTTAAAACCATGGTTTTAATAAAAGTGAAAAAGACAAATAAATACCATATGAATTTGTAAAACCCCAAAAAAGTCTCCGAATTTGTAAAAAGACTTAGAGATACCAAAGACATGAGGGATATGTAAATTCGAGTGAAATTACCCTTTCACCCTTATTTTTAAATAAAGAAAAAAAATATCCTCACGGGGAGGGCCGGGCGCATGGCTAGGGCCGGGGTGAGGTGAGGGTGGAGGTTTTTTTTTTGGGGGGGGGTGGGGTTTTTCTTTTTTTTAAAAATGATTTTCATTGAAAGTGTGGGGGGGGGGGTTCAAACCCCCCAACACAACCAGGGACCAAGTGGTTCCTTTAATATATATATACGTAAACAAATATATATATTTTTCTTATCATTTTTTCAATGGTATTTACAAATCCTAAAAAACGAAATTACTATTCCACAAACGAGAATTACCATTCAAACGAGAATTACCACGTTTTCTACGGGGGATCTCTTTTTTATTCTTTGATGCATGTGAGTGAATTTGTAAAAAAATACACTTTTACAAATCTGAAATGAGAATTACCATTTCACAAACAAGAATTATCATTCCATAAGCGAGAATTACCACGTTTTCTACGGGATCCCTTTTTTACTTTTGATTCATGTGAGTGAATTTGTAAAAAAAAAAAAAAAAAAACACTTTTAGAAATCCTGGGCGAGAATTACCATTCCACAAATGAGAATTATCAAAGAGTAAAAAAGGGATCCTGTAGAAAACATGGTAATTCTCGTTTATGGAATGATAATTCTCGTTTGTGGAATGATAATTCTTGTTTCGGGATTTGTAAAAGTGCATTTTTTTTACAAATTCACTTACATGCATCAAAGAGTAAAAAATGGATCCCTATAGAAAACGTGGTAATTCTCGTTTATGGAATGATAATTCTCATTTGTGAAATGGTAATTCTCGTTTCAGGATTTGTAAAAGTGCATTTTTTTACAAATTCACTCACATGCATCAAAGAGTAAAAAAGGAATCCCAGAGAAAACGTGGTAATTCTCGTTTATGGAATGGTAATTCTCGTTTATGAAATGGTAATTCTCGTTTCAGGATTTGTAAAAGTGCATTTTTTTACAAATTCACTCACATGCATCAAAGAGTAAAAAAGGGATCCCTGTAGAAAAGGTGGTAATTCTCGTTTACGGAATGGTAATTCTCGTTTTAAGATTTGTAAATATCATTGAAAAAATGATAAGAAGAATATATATTTGTTAACGTTTGTCTATATATATATATTAAATGAACGAAGTGGCCCAACTGGTGGGCCACTTGGTCCCTGGTTGTGTGAGGGGTTGCGGGTTGAACCCCACCCCTTACACTTTCAATGAAAATCATTTTAAAAAAAAAAAAAAACCCCCCCCCTCACCGGTAGAGTCCCGGTGAGGGTATTTTTATTTTTTATTTATTTAAAAATAAAGGCAAAGGGTAATTTCACCAAAATTTACATATCTCTCATAGGTCTTTGGTATCTCTGAGTCTTTTTATAAATTCGGAAAACTTCTCGGGGGTTTTACAAATTTATATGATATTTATTTATCTTTTTCCCTTAGTAAAAAACGGGGTTCTAACTTGTTCATCAACGTTTGCAAAACTATGGTTTTCTTCTAAATGCACTTTTTTTTTTTTTTGGTTTCATCCAAACACACTTATGTGATTCAAAAACGGAATAGGTACAACAATGTTCATTAATTTCCCTTAAGAAGAAAGGACAACAGATTTATTTGTCTTGTATATAGGATCGACGCTAGGGAAATGAAAAAAGTGAAATTCTCCAACCACCACATACAAGGGTTTTTGATAAAATAGAAGAATGAATCTTCCCATTATATTCTCATATTTATATAATATCTTGCTTGGACAAAAATATTTGTTGTAATTATGCAGGATATATACAAATCTAAATAATTTTATATCGATAAATAGTACAGTTTTTTTAAAAAAATATATATATATTGTACATATAGATATATTCTTATATTCATATATATTTTTGTTGGACAAAAATATTTGTTGTCGTTATATAAAGATGAAATTTAAAGTATATGTTTGGTCCTTCATGTTTTTCTCAGTATCATTTTAGTCCTTAAGTTTGTAAAGTTTAGCGTTTGGTCCCTTAATGTTAACATTAGTTAGTCGACTTAACAAAAAATACAAACTCAACAATTTTACGTCATACGATCATGTGCAATTAAATAATTGGTAAAACGTGCTTATATGTTATTATTTTAATAAATTAATATTTTAAATCCTATTAATTAAAAAATATTTAACCTTCTTTGACAAATATATATATAATCTTCACGAGACTTTGAAAACTTGTGAAACAATATGTGAAGATTAAATATTTTTTAATTAATAAAATTTAAAATATTAATTATTAAAATACTAACATATAAGCATGTTTAGTCATCATTTAATTACATAGCCATCGTTTAAAATTGTTGAGTCGTTTTTTTGTTAAGTCGACTAATGATGTTAATATTAAGGGACCAAATGTGCACTCTACAAACTTAAGAGACTAAAATGATACCAGAGGTAAACATGAAGGATCAAACGTATACTTTAGCCTATAAGATATATACAAATTTGAACAATTTTATTTCAATAAATAGTACAGTTTCGAAAGAAAAAATTTATATTGTATATATAGATAAGTATTTGTTTGTTTTATTAAAAAAAAAAAAAAAGATCATAGAACAAACTAACTAACAAAAAAATAAAGAGAAAATCTTAAATTAAAAATAATGTGCTACATCTTCAATTTTCCTTTTCAATATAGGAGGGCTTTCTAGTCTTTTAATAATATTCAAAAATCCCAATTAGGGCTCTTAACCTCATCAATAATTTATTAAAAAGTGTAGGCTTGAACTTAGATTTTAACATTTCAATTGGATTTATGCAGGATTAACTTAAATTTAAATTATAAAGAAAAAAGGGAAAATCCTTTTCAAGGCCCATATTACCAAAAGAATACCGAAAAAGGCCCTAACATTCTGAAAATACCCAAAAAAGCCCAAAGATTCTGACAATTCCCAAAAAAGGCCCCAAGATTCTAAAAATTCCTAAAAAGGCCCAAGGTGAGTTGCTAATGGGGCTGATCAAGTTGTTAAGCGGGTGATTTAGTTGTTAGATGGTGATTTAGTTGTTAAAAATAAAAAATTTTAACAACTAAAGTTCATCTAACAACTAAATCAACCACCCGCTAACAACTTGATCCCCATTAACAACTTCAGAATTCTGAAGGGTCTTTTCTCAAATTGTCGAATCTTTAGGCTTTTTTGGGTATTTTGAATGTTAGGGCCTTTTTTGGTATTCTTTTGGTAATATGGACCTTAAAAAGGATTTTCCCTTCAAAAAATCTGCACACTTAGCGCTTGTAAAAAATAGAAAAAGAAAGTTGATAATCCTGTCCAACCTTCAATGATCGATCAATGGCATCTGTCGTTTCTATTTTTTTAAACTATTTTTTTGGCCAAAAAATGATGGGATATTTTAAAATAAAGAGATATGTTTTGTTGTAAAGCCATGCTCATTACATTAAGGGATTTTATATGAAAATATATGTAAGGACTCATAACACCAAATATCGCCAAGGGTATATCTCATTGGTTCCTAGAGACACATATGAAAGGTTATAACCAAAAGTTCTTGGTGAAAGGTTATGTTGGATTTTAAGAAAATTCTACATACTATAAATGTGTAACTCTTCTTGAAAATGTTATTTTAAATAACTATTGTTTATGCAAGCTATGTTGGTTCATGAAGATTCATAAATTCAACATATGGTTATGACTTTTAATTGAAGATGTATTACTTTAAAAGTCACAATTTCATGGTCTATAAATACCATGCACCATCACTTTATTTGTGACATACAAATCATATTAGAAATCACACAATAATAAAAGATCAAACTCATTGTCGTTTGTCTTTAAGTGCATGCAAAGATAAAGACAAATTATCACTTTATAAAAGCTATTGTTGTCCTAACTTGAGTGTTAGGGGAGCAATCCACACGTAAGAATTTTTATTGTATCGGTGGAACTTGGAGGAAAAGTTTGGGGGCCAAATAGTGGTGGGAGATTTTGGGGATTCGGGGTTTATAGAAATTTTTTTTTAAGGAAAGTTTTAAATTCATTAAAAATGAAAAGAATGAAAAAAAAAAATTCATGAAATCAAGTTAATTAACTTCATCTACAAATGTAGTGTAGAATGGGTAAAAACATAGTAAGGGATACACCACAAAAGTAAATTTCAACGATAAGCTAAAAATTTCGAGGTTATTAGAATGAAACATAAAAAAGAATGACAAGATTAACATAAATCATACAAAACCCCATATGGAACAAAGATTGAATTATAAGCCTAAAATATAAAAAGAGGGAAAAATGTAAAAAAAAAAAAAAAAAAAAAAAAAAAAAAAAAGAAGAAGAAGAAGAAGAAGTTGAGGGGTCAAAGTTATATTCATTACTTTTGGGGGCCAAAGTTGTATTTTACACTAAAAAAGAAAAAGTTCCACTAAAAATTTTTAAATATTTTTTTTGGGGGGGGGGCATGGCCCCCCTTGTCATAAGGAAGTTCCGTCCCGATTGTATCCTGCAGGAAAAATCTCCGTCAATCCAAATTACACCTATTAGATAGGAATATGTACGCGAATTAAGTTTAAAGGAAAGTGTTGTCTATGCCTTAAAGACATTGTACATTACTTTCTTTTTCATCTCTTATTATTGTACTTCTCAGTGATCTAGCCCCTCCAATAATCTTTAGACTTAAATACATGATTCCAAATGATATATTTGAAGGAGTTGCCTACAAACTTTGTGAAGTTGAAATGATCTGAAGAAGGAGACTTTCTAAAATGGCGCCGCTTTTGCTTGCTTAAAGATTTGAAAAGAGTTTGATCTAGGAATTTTGAAAATGAGTGATCTTGAATTCATTTGGTCAATGACAAAGAAGAGAGTTAAGTATTTATTTGCGTCTCTTTATTGAACATCATGGTTTATGGATTCATAAGGTTCATTCATGATATGGTATGATGCAATTATTTTCTTAAATTATGTTGTTTATTGCTTGTGGAATCATGGGATATTTTTAATCATGATTAAAAATTGATGAGAAATATGATAGATTTTGAGTTTAGTTAATTGATAATTATCATAAGAAATTATATGGTTAATTAGATGAATTAATAATTACTATATTGTGTTTTGATTTTAATTTGAATGATTGATAGAAAATGTGTAACATCCTGATTTTTTATATTAGGATTCAATTATAAATAAGAAAAATTAATTAATCATAATACACGAATTTTTATTTTGTAATCATTAAAATAAAGATTTCTATATAAAATATCATTTATGGTAGTAAAAGAAATTAGTGGAAAAATAAATTAATATTTAGTTAAAAAAGGGTGGAAAAAACGTGTTGAAGAAGAAATGAAATAATAATAATAATAATAAAATTAATAAATTAATATTAAAAAAAAAAGTAAAAGAATATATATATATATATATATATATGCAGGTACGCTACCACCAAATGGATGGCAGTAACCTGCCACTATACGTGGCAGAGGGAGTATTATATTTTTTTTTTAAAAAAAAAAAAAATTTGCATCCCAAATCCACCGCCTTAATCTCCATTATACTATATGTAATTGTGTGTGTGAGTGATTTAAGTGTGTGAGGCGTGATCAGGCGAGAGACCGAGAGAGATCCGGTATATTTATAAAAAAAAGAGAAAGAGAGACAGAAAGGAGTGAGATAGGAGAAAAGAGAGTTATTAGAGTTTTTTAAAGGTACATTATTTATTTTATTAGATTATTTAAATAGTTAAATTAATTCCTTTTGAATAAACTTGCTTCATGAGAGTTGTTCTACCTATTTTTCTCTTTCTGATGAGGGTAAAATAATATTGATTATTGGAAATTTTGGGATTAGAATATTAGTAAAGTTTTGAGTTTTGATAATAGAAGACCGTATATATGAAGAGCACGATTAATAAATAACTTTAATCGGTTTAGATTTGTTAGTAGGTTGTTGTGGAAATTAAAGTTATTTTCTATTTAAAAGAATTTAGGATTTATGTCATATAGGATATTTTTACCTATTAAATGAGCATTTAAGCATTTAGTTAGATTACTAGAGGTATTATTTAAGGTTTAATATGTTAGTTTTGCTAAACCTTAAATTATATGAAGTTATAAACTGGGATTTGGGATGTTAAATTAGATTTTGATTATATGGAGATTTGAATATTGTTTAATAAATTGGGTTATATTTATAAAAGTTAGTATTAGGTTAAAAATTGAGGAATAGATAAATTGTCATTTTTTTTAGGAAAACTAAAGTGTGATAATAGTTTAATTAATTATTAAATTATGGTATTAGTGGTTATTTTTGTTAATTCTATTAACGTACAATTATTATATTTATTTCTAGAGTGGACTTAATATATCTCAAGTTTAATTCTTGTGTCAAGAATTTGATGTAACCACTTTCCACTCATTGTACTTGCTTTTATGATGTTTGTGAGTAATTTTTTATTATATAAATCTGTGAAACTACGTTGGTAGTGAAATTGCCTTGTAGGATTTATTTTGGAATGATTAGTGATATTACATGTTATGGATAATTTTTTTTTTTTTTTTTTATGGTTTCTTGAACTGAAATAATATTGTTATCTTAATTATTATTGGGACGATGTATTATTTTTATAAATCATGTTTCGAATCTAATATATACATGTCAAGATTATGATGATGTGGAGCACTGATGGTTGTGAAGTGATGATGAGAGTATTATGTATATAATACCACGTGGTAGGCCACCACTCGGTGCATGAGTGGATGGTTTGATATTTTCGGGGTCCTTGGTATCACCCTTTTTGTAACATCCTAATTTTTAATCTTAGAATTTAATTATAATTATTAAAGAATTATATATGTTAAATGTACTTATTTGTATTTGTTGGAAAAAAGAGAGAAGGGAAAAAAATTGCAGCAAAAAAAAAAAAAAAAAGTGTGTGTGCAGCGTGAGATTGGGGCAATTAACTTGCCCCCATCATTGATTTGAACTATGAGGGAGTGGTTTAAACCACTCCAACCACTCCCTTACAACCACACCCCTCCCCTTCTATTTATTCAACACACCCACACATGACACACACATGACACACACACACACACATTCGGTTCCAGCAGAGGGGAGTGGCGAGGGGAGAGTGTGAGGAGAGGAGGAGAGAAATAGAGAAGAAGTGGTGTATTTTAAGGTATGTTTTTTATCTTATAAGATTATTTAGATAGCTAAACTAGCTTATTTTCAATAAACCTTCTTCATGAGAGTTATTCTAAATATTTTTCTCTTTCTAATGAGTTTAATATTATGTTGGTTAGTGAAAATTTTGGGATTAAGACTTTAGGAAAGTTTTAAGTTTTGACAATAGAAGACTATAAATATGTAGTAGATAATTAATAGTAAATTTTAATCGGTTTAGATTTATTGTTTGGTTGTTATAGAAATTTAAAATGGATTTTTCTATTTAAAAAGTTGGGATTTTATGTCTACAAAATATTTTACCGATTAAATGTTAATTTATTTTGGGTTAGGAAGATATTATTAGAATTTTAATCGGTTAGATTTATTGTTTGATTGTTATAGAACTTTAAAATAAATTTTTTTCTATTTAAGAAGTTTAGGATTTTATATCTATGAAATATTTTTCTGTGAAAATAATTTATTTGGGTTAGGGAGATATTATTGAAATTTAATTAACTTAGTTTTTATATATGGGGTAAAACTTTAATTTCTGGAATTTTGAACTAAAATGTCATTTATAGAATTGGCGGGACTAAAATGTCATATTTAATTTTTGTTATAATAATATATATTATTATTAGAATTTTTATTTTAAGTTATAGGAAATTATAAGTTATATTTGTGATATTGTAGAGCCTTTTTGTGACCAAAGTAACTATGCGGGTGGTACTCATCAAGCTAAGGTTAAGCTTGGAATTGAGATAACCAGGGTTAATTTATTTTATATGCTTGTTTTGGATTTGTGAGGTATTTTTCTTAGCTTAATTTTCATATATACTACTTGTATGTGTTTTGAAAAATTATGCGTAGGTTTGAATATGAAAATAATTCGGTGAAAAAGTGTATTTTCCAACTGTGTATTTAAGTGTTTATTATTATTAGGATTATTATTATTGTGATGGTTATAATTTTTGTTGTGAGATGGTGTGTATGGAATAATAATTTAATAAAATGTTGTTGGAAAATTTTAGTATTATATTATTTTTTCTTGTTGTGGGGTATGTTGGGTTGAGTGGAAGAGATTGAGGGTGAAATTATGCCCATCGGCTCTCTCATATTCCTGGCCGGAATTTGAGTTGAGTGTTTTGGTGACACCTCCTGTTACGGTATATTGGTGGTGACATGGGAGGGACAAGTATTCTTGAAGTGACTAGCTAACTTTGGCCGGGTATACTAGCAGCGATAGGCCATCATACCACGTCCAAATGATATAAGGAGGAGCGGGATGGACGAGAGGGGATGGTTCTTATTGTTTTGGACTATTGTGTATTATCTGTTCTATTCATTGTTTATTATTATGTACAATTTTTTTTATTAATAATATTATTATGTTAATAAACACGCTTCTCGACTTGCAATTCTTTCCCCGCATATTTGATAAATTAATTTCGGTTACGGGGACTTTATGTCTCACCCCGTCATTTTTAAATTTTTCAGGCGAGGCCTCTAACCCTACTAGAGGACAAGGGAAGCTAGAGGCATAGATATCGTGAAACTTGTAGGCCTCTTTTTGGCGGGTGTTGTATTGAATTATATATTGCCATCATAGGGCCCTCATATTTTTGAAATACTACATTAACTACTTTTGGATGATTTGTTGAAGGCCTTATTTTATATACTATCAAATTACAAAGTGGATCCACTCTCCTATTTTGTGCAAACATTGTTTGTGAAGACCCTTTGTTGTGAGGTTCATGTTGTATGACTTGTGGGCTATGAAATCTTCGGTTCGATAATTGTGCCCTGAGTTATGGATTTTCATTTGTGGGTTTGTGGGCGAAATTTGTGCCCTGGACCCGAGATGTGAAAAGGAAGGTTTTCCTAATTACCTACTAATCGATTTTAAGAAAACATTATGGTTAATTGTTGTTTAGTAAGAAAGGGTCTTTTCACTTTTCTTTTGGTCGGGTTAAGGGTCAGCCCTTGGGACAGTGACTCCTTTCCATATTTGAAGGAAAGTGAACCCATGGTCCGATATGAGTTATGTAATCTTTGGCTGGGTTAAACCTCATCATCAGAGAGCTTGGTGCAGTCTTGTCACAGAGACTAAACCTATTATATTACGTACCCGTATGGGTTCTATCGCGGTTATAAGGGTGGGGAGTGATAAGGATTGTCAGGGTATCAACCTATTGCTTGGCATGTTATATATGTGTGATTCATGATATGAAATTTAATATAGAAATTGTGACCTGATAATTTTGTAAATTTGATATCCAGTACTCGTTATTTAAAATGTTTCACTTGGTATCTCACGAGCACGTATTAGTATTTATAATGAGCTGGATTGATGGTTACAAATATTTTTCAGGTGATAGTTCTTGTGTGAGTCAATCAGGGAAGACTTCGGAAGCTTAGTTACTTTTGCTAATGGTATTGCTTCTACATTTTTGGTACATATTGAATATTGTATATTGCCACATCATTAACGGTCACTTGACATATTCTAGTATATTTTGGATATTCTGATAAATTCTAAAGCAATATTTAATTTTAAAATATGGGCCTAGTAAAATCTAATGCTTAACTGTATGCATAAAATATTTTTAATAAATAGTTTAATCAAGTTAATAAATAATAATTATCCTTTAAAATGGAGGATATTACAAAATGTGTTAAGAATTAGGGAAAAACACTTCTCATATTATAGGAGAAGTGTATTCTCATGTAACACACATGAAATGGTGGGACCCACATATATATAATTAGCATATATATATATATATATATATATGTGTGTGTGTGTGTGTGGGTTCCATCATTTCATGTGTATGTAAGAATCTTCTTCTTCTCATGCAATATGAGAAGTTTAAACCCATATATATGTATGAACTGAATATAATTTGAATAATTTCAAACAAATAACTTGCATGTGGTTAAATTTATTGTTGTCTGATAAAACTCCCTCATTCATGGGAAGACTTGAAAAGAGTCTTGATTAAACATAAAAACTAAATCTCTCTTGAACAATGGAGGATTATCTTCTTTTACAAGAGGAGTATGGCAAAAGATCCACAATACAAAAGGCACCAATGCACCTAAGAAAGTACATATAGTGGAAGAAGAATAGATTCATAAGATCTTAGATAAAAGAGAGAATGATAGAATTATAAATTCTATTTACATATTTGGCTTGGCTATGGTAATTTCTGTAATAGAAAATGAGTCATGAGTTGTTGTTGAAACGCTTATAATTTTGATTATTTTTATGGTTCTTTATTGTTTGACTCTAACATGAAGTTGACACTAATATCTATCTATTGTGATAGTCAGTCTACTCTTACAAGGGCTTATAGTTAAGTTTATAATAGAAAGTCGCGACATATTGACCTAAGACATAGCTATATGAAATATTTGATTTTGAATGGAGTAATTTCCATTAGTTATATAAGATTTGAATTAAATCTTGCACATCTTTTGACGAAATGTCTGACAAGGGATTTGGTGTTGAAAACATCAAAAGGGATATGGTTGATTAAAGTCCTATAAACTTTAAACACTAACAATGGAAACCCAACTGACATTTGACCATCATATCGAATCTTGAGTTCAATGGTGAAAGTACGCTATTAGAGTAATTGCAAGTACTTGAATTTTTAATACATCCTCGATTGGAAAGTACTTGGTAATCATGAAATTAAAGGGGGTAGGTTGAGCCTAATTTGGCTCTTAATGGACCTGTAAGCATATATTTGCTAGAGCATTTATCATGGTGATGCTTTTGATGAAGTCTACCTATGTGAGAGTAAAGTGAGGCAGCTTCTTAGAGTCCAAGGGCTTGACTCTGAAAAGCTCTCATGAAAAGGATATGAACACAAGACCACAAGTAAACATGTTATTTAAAGTGGCATACAATGACCTAAGATCTCATGCTTAATTCATGCACACTTGTTCATATGAGATATTTGATTCAAAGCTTAGTCTACCATATTATTTCGGATGGGTGAAATCATGTCTTACTTGGTTCCTAGAGACACATATAAAAGATTATGACTAAAGGTTCATGGTGAAAGGTTGTGTTGGATTTTAAGAAAATCTTACATCCTATAAATAAAGGCTTAACTCTTCTTGGAAATGTTATTTTAAATAACTATTGGTTATGCAAGTTAAGTAGGTTTATGAGAGTTATGAATCTAATATATGGTTATGACTTTTAATTGAATATGTATTGCTTCAAGAGGCACCACTTCGAGACATCAATTCATAGTCTATAATTACCATGCATCATCACTTCATTTGTGACATACAAATTATATCAGAAATCATATAACAAAAGATCAAACTGATTGCCTTTATCCTTCAATTCACACAAAGATAAAGTCAAATTATCACTTTATAAAAGTCATTATTGTCTTAGCTTTAATGTTGGGAGTGCAATCCATACACAAGGATCTTCATTATATCCTGGAGCTCATCAATCCAAATTGCACCTATTAGATAGGAATAAGTGGGGACGAATTAAATCTAAAGGAAAGCATTGCACAAGCTTTAAAGACATTAGATTTTGATATTTCAGATAGATTTATACATGATTCAACTAAATTTAAATTTAAAAAAAAAAAAAAAAAAAATCTGCACAGTTAGCGCTTGAAAAAAAAAAAAAACAAGAAAAAAAAAAGAAAGTTAATAATCCTGTCTATCCTTCAATGATCAATCCAATGGCCACCGTCATTTCTATATATATTTTTAAAACTATTTTTGTCGGCCAAAAAACCAAAATTGCGTTACTAGTTAGTAGTTACCAGTCAAAATTACAATAGCCACAAACAATACAAGACAAAGCTAATATAAACAGTAAGAAGAGACAGAGACCAAGTGACAAAACTGCAGCTTAAATACCCCAACTAAATAGACAAATACTAAACAAACAAGACGAGATCTAAGCTGAAATTCGCCCCAAGTTTTCTTTTGAAGAAAAAGGCCCTTCGGCCAATGATGGTCCTACAATTGGAGAAGCACAAGCCCAAGAGAAAGTGACAATAGCATTTCCTTTATAAAATAACTCTGACAAATGAATCAATGTAATCTGAACTCAACTCCCAACGGAATAAATAAAGAATTACATGGTAGTAAAACACAATTACATATGCACATTAAGATCTACTTCAGCTAATATTAATTACTCCTATTGGTGGCTCCCTACAATAAATAACATAACATAATAAAATTTTTCCTCTTCGTTTTGTTAGCAACTGTAATAACTCGTTCTTCTGGTTGCTGCATCAACAGAACATACCTTTTATGAATCAAAAGCAGAAATCTCCGCTCACTCAAGAATATGGCCAGCCACCAACTTGTATATATATATATATATATATATATTATAACTCATGACTTCTGCATCAGTCTCACTGCGTCTCCCATTTCAACCTCGTTTCTTTGCCATTCTCCGTCTCCCTCGTCCTGGAACACCTTCTCAATCTCCTCCAAAGTCTTCCCTTTTGTTTCAGGGACACAGTAGTAAACAAAGGCGACGGCTGAACAAGAAATAATCCCAAAGATGAAGAAGGTTCCTGCGACTGTAATGGCGCGAGTAATGGAGAGGAAGGACATGGAGAGCACCCCGCTACTGACCCTACTTCCCACTGCTCCAAGGGCTGATGCTTGTGCTCTAAGTCTCATAGGGAAAATCTCAGATGACACAACCCAGCATATAGGACCAAGTCCTATAGAGAAGAAAGCTACATTCCCGCAAACCGAAATAATTGCCATTATGATCCCTGCCTTTTCATGGCCAAAGAAAGCCAAAGAGAGGCTAAGCCCAAATAAACATACTGTCATACCAATAGTACTCACAAACAGCAATGGCTTCCTGCCTAAATTGTCAATCAGAAATATAGCTACCAAGATGAACATAGTTTTCGTGAATCCGACAGCAACTGTTGCGGCAAGAAGCTGCTTGTTTCCTGTTATCCCAGCATTTTTGAAGATAGTGGGGCTATAGTATACTGTTGTGTCTATGCCTGTGATTTGTTGGAAAATCTGAATTCCACAACCGGTGATCAGCATCCTTCGAACCGGCGGATTAGGATGCAGCATTTCTTTCCAAACCGCTTGTGATTCATACTTCTCAGCATTAGCTATTCCAGCAGCTGCCTGTATTTCAGCTAGCTTCTCTTCCACCTCTTTATCACTATCATTTATCTTTGACAACACCGTTCTAGCTTCATCGATCCTGTTCTGGACCACTAACCATCTTGGAGATTCTGGTATCACAAATAGTGCAACTGCAATAATAACTGAAGGAAGGAGTCCCACACCAAGCATAACCCTCCAGCTTATATGTGCAGGAAGGCCTGAAAACACATAGTTTGAGATGTACCCAAGAAGTATTCCCAGATTTATGAATATCTCAGGGAATGAGGTGAGAGATCCTCTGGCAATGGCAGGAGATATCTCTGCGATGTACACCGGAGCAATCATGACCCCGAAACCTATGCCCACTCCAGCTAAGAGTCTACCTATCATCAGAACTTTAAAGGATGGGGCGAGAGCCATTACAGCGCCACCAGTTTGAAAGACGGCTGCTGCTAAGGCGATCGTCCACTTTCTTCCAAAGGCATCAGATGTTTTTCCACCCAATAGACTGCCCAATAGGGATACTATACTCAAAATTCCAATAAGCACCTCTTGTTGAACCTCTGTTATCTTAAGGTCCTCTTGGATAAATATAATTGCTCCACTCATTACACCAACATCTGCAGGAAAACAAGCAAAGATGATCATCATAAAACAACAAGTAAAAGATGGTGGTGGGCCAATAGTAAATATTGTATGAATAAAGGGGAAAATTATATCTAAGGACCTTCAGGTTAAATTATTTAGTTAAAGATGCTAAAAAAGTCATAATTATTTTTAAGGAATAATGTACCAAATTTTTAAGAAACTTTTTAGTAATTAATCTGAAAATTCAGTAGCAACTTTCTCTGAGTATTCTGTAAAATCTAATGACAATAACTTTAGTCCTTGAAAATAATTACAGCTTTCAAGTTCATTCACTTAATTATTTTAAACATGGGTCTTTAGATGTAATTTTCCCTAAATAAAGAGATGTTTGACAAATCATCGTTATGATCCTACTATCTAGAGTGTCAGCAGTCTCAAAGCAGATTGTTCGGTACATTAGTATTCAACATGCCACAGGATGACCCTATTTTTAGTAGTTAGTACTCAGTAGGATCTCCGATTACCATAAAACCATAAGGATTCCACATTATACTTCTGCAACTATTTGAACAACATTACTTGTATCATTTATTAGGATGCTAGAAAACATGCATTTTAGGTTATTGTAGACTACACATCCAAATGCCAAACGTAGAAAACTACATTCCCCACCAAAATCAACTGTTTGAGTAGACCTAATTTCTACTGAACAGAAAAATAGATTGATTAAATTAATCCTACGAAGTATGTTTATAGGCACATTTTGGTGTAATCGACAATCTTACATGTTTACTACAGTCTATTCCTCTCTCTCTACCCAATAAATAAATAGCGCGATCGGAATAGTTCTTATCCATCCTCAGGTTCTTAAAAGGATCCACTAGAAGAATCTTTACAAGTGGGAGTATTATACACATTTTGTTGAGACTTGCTTTTCCCGATCTGCCAAGCTTCTTGGGTAAATGATCTTATAAAATATAATAATAAAAGCATTTCGAGTATTACTTTTTCTAATTAAAAAAGGAAATTCCGTTACACCCTTTATTCCAAACAAATCTTAGTTTTGAAGCGACCACGAAATTCTCGGCCATTACGCACAACCGAGATCCAAATTACCAAACATCCCTAGATCTATGAACCGTAAAGAAAGGAATCAGATCCCATAAAATTCAATTGGTCCCTGTAAATTGTGTTTCAATAGTAGATTGAAGACAGAATGGCGAACATTCGCCTGGAATGATTAAGAAATTTCAGCAAACAGGGAAAAAAAAAAACACAACGAACATTCGATTTCAACAATTAATCAGATTAAATCAAAACTTGGAAATTAGATCAAGTCAAGATAATGAAATAGAATTACCTACCATATCCGAGAAGCACGGAATTCAGAGAGGCGAAGACGGCACAAGCTATAACATATTTCTTGGTAGTCGCCTTTCTGTTCAACGAGGCTTCGTCTTCTTCGTCTGCAACAACAGAATCCATCCTCCGATACTTATTCTGGGACCCCAATGAGATCTCAGATAGCCCATTCTCTATCCCATTTCCATTTTCTTGAGCACCTACCAACCCCATTGTTCTGCCTCTCCCTTCCCCCGCAATGCGAAAAATATTTAATAAATCAATATACAAAAACAAAAACAAAAAAAGTCAAAAAAATTGACAAGCTTATATCTCTCTCCTCCTCTTTTTAATTTCTCTTGCGAGGAGGAAATGCTTCAAGTTTGTTTCTGTTGAAGCCTCTTCTTGTTCTTCAATTCTTGCCCAAAGGAGAATGCGTGTTTAGGATTTCGATCTGGAGAGAGATAGCGAGACGAAATGTCAAGAGGAAGAAGGAAGAAAAGGATGCACACCATAAAGATTGAATTCCGTCTTTGCATGCCTTGAGAAAATAGAATTACGAGATTGTCAAGTGGGGTCGTAGTGTTGGTCTTTGGGGCATCGTCTTTAGCAATTTTCATTGTTTTGATTTTTTCCCCATTTTTTGATTTTTTCGTCCCATAGTAAGCAACGCAGATATTTTTTTTTTTATGTTTCGGCATAAATTATAATGAAGGAAAATATCTTTAACACCATTAAAATTATTTTTGGTAAAAAATATAAAAGTAAAAAAAATCAGATCTGGACCGGGGGTCCCCTCCCCCCCCCCCCCCGGCCCCTCAGATTCCATTTCTGCGGTACGTCCTTCTGAAGGCGAACCACAAATCGTTATCTGCCACGTCATTGTACGGACATTAGGAAGCGGTGTTCTGTTCTGCTTTCGCGCGCCTTACTGGGGTGATCATTTCATTTGCGCGTGGACATTATTGGAGTCAAATTCCGATATTGACCATATGATACGGCTCAGAGGAATAACTTATAACGTGGACATCCACCGTCGGCAAGGGGTTTTTGGGTATTTGAATTGTTGGAGTTGCTTTCCCTCTCATGCCCTCAAATCTCAATGGATGCTGTTTTTTTTTTTTTTTTTTTTAAAAAAAAAAGGGATGCTGAGTTTTTGTCAGTACAGTACATTAAATTATTTATGTTTATCAATTTTTAAAAATTAAATTATCTTATTTATAAATATATAATGAAGTATGTTTATTTAATTTTTTAGTCAACTAATAATTATAGTAAGAACCGGATGGAGTATTTTCCTTAGTTTTTAATAAATTTGGTTGGATTTCCTTACATTACCATAAGGTAACATTAAATTATAAATAAAATAACTAAGTGTACGAAAAAATTATATTTATGACAAGTAAATGGATTGAGATATTATATTTTAGATTAAAAAAAAAACTAATTCTTGTATTAGAAAGTCAATATAGTTAGTGGCGGAAGGCCTTTATGGCCATTTGGGGCCTTTATGGCCAATTTTGATTGATCTTATAAAATTTGTTAAAATATATCGTATTTATCATATAATATTTTATTCCGCCACAAATTTGGCCCCACTAATTTTTTATCTTTTCTATAAGGATAATGTTTGTTTCATTACCCATTAATTTGTGAGAGGAAAGTAAAATTCTTGTTTGAGATAGAAAAGATTATATCATCTTATATTGTTTTAATTTATAATTATATGTTTTTATTTGTTTGTATTTTTAGGTTATTTGATACTATTTAGTAAATACTCCCCTCGATTTTTATTTAAGGAACCAACAAACAATTCTCACAAATCAATAAAAACAGTTAAAATAATTAAATTTGTCCTAAAATTTAAGTAATTTTCAATATTATCTCTATTAATTACCCTAAACTCTAATATCATACTAATTATTACTCCTTTTTTTCCCCAAAAAAAGAGTAATAATTACTTTTTATTAATTATTACTCTTACTCACTACCTTTTAAATTATGAGTATACATGGAAAAAAAAATATTTAATGCTATTTGGAAACAAGCAAGTGTTTTATAAAAAGAACCAAATATACTTGTTAGTTAATACCTTAAAATAAGAATTAAAAGAGAAGTTCAATATATTTATTTTTTGGCTCGGACTAAAAAAATTTTAAGTTCCACGATGAATATAGTAATCTTATTAAAAAAATACGAGTTCTTCAATTTTTCCTAATAATACTACCTCTTCAAATTATTAATATAAGACCTATTTAAGAAGTTGATATTGTTTATAAATGTAAGACATAGTTTTTATATTTGACAATATTTTCATAATTTATTTATATTAAAATTCCTTTAACAATAATCAATGATGAAAAAAATAAGGGAATTAAGGAAGATAACTATAACGTTTTAAAAAATACATATTACATTAACTAACTTTCATTAATCTAATCAAATTATACAAATATATATTGTATTAAAAATTAGAGGAATAGTTAACTAATAATTAAGAAAGCATATAACTAATAAAAAAAGCCATGTGACTATCTTTCATCATCCACAGCCTCCCAAATAAAATGTGGGGATGATCAAAGATTGCAAAAAAAGAGAAAAAGTAAAAAAGCATTATCTTGTCACAGAATTTTTTTTGAGTTGGTGGATTCAAATATGCAAACAACTCGGTCTTTTTACAATATCTGTGTATATACCAACTCATTGGAAGTTCTTCATTTGATGATGATGGACGCAAGCCTAATTAGTTGGAAGTTACGTATCAGTGATTAGTTGCTGTTATGGAACTCAATTAATTATAATGGAGTTTGATGCCTCCTCTACTCTAACAAAGTGTTTAATTATGTTTTCCTTGTGATTTTTCTAGTCTCAAGGAATTTATACAGAAATTAGGAGTGTACGGTTTCTCGCAATGTTATTAAATCCGGTCCAATCTAGATTAACCAAATTTCGCCTAGAAACTAAAAAACAATTTTTTTTGAACTTTCTTTATAATTTTATAATAATAATCTTCAAATCTTTACTTTTGGAAGCTTCTGGTCCCATGTTAGCTGAATTGATCTGATCTAGGCATAAATCCAATTTATTTTTTAAAATAAAAAACAATTTTTTTAAAAAAATTTCTTTATAATTTCATAATAACCTTGAAAACACTTTTACACCAGTTTTGACCCATGTTAGCTCTAGTTTAACTTTAAATGACTTCATACCTAATAAATAATATTGACTTCAAATTAAACATAATCTAATTAGTTCAACTTGAGTCTTGAAATTAAAAAGTTCGGTCAAAAGGTTCTATTGTAAGCTTTATTGAAATGGATGGTCTTTTTTGTAGCCCTGACTTTCCGGTTTTAGAATTTATATCTTATGGTCATCTTTTATGGGTATTTATAGGTTTTCTTTTCATTTTTTGGCTTGTATTGTACCTTATTTCTATTTAATTGGGAGTTTCTATTTCATGATGAGTGGATGTTTCGTGCTGGTAAAAAAGGTTAAAATTTTTTTGACTCAAAACAAGCTTACCATGTACCAAAAAACCAATCTTATCAAGAACGTGGGCCAAAACAATGTTTTGGGCTTGGCCCAATTTGATAAGTCGGCTAAAAATCAAGCAAGGGTTTCAAAAAGGCCTACATAGTATCATCGTGCTTGTCCCTTAAACTGCTTCTGGATATAGACCGATCTTAAATGAGTTCTCGCTCATAATCGCCCTTCCGTCCCACGATCTTTACTTCTATCCTATTTCCCAATAGCCTTGAGTGCGTTTTTCCATTCAGGCATCACTGAAAAACCATACTCGATACCGCTCTTCATTTCGTTTCGCGCGAGGGGACCAGACCCCAACGATGGCAGCCGATACGCTCCCTTATGAAAACGGCGTCGTTGCTAACGGAGATCTAAGCTCCGCTTCCAATTCCGCCATCGCCAAGAAGTCGCGGGAGAGCGAGCGCCGTCGTCGCCGTCGGAAGCAGAAGAAGAACAAGGCCTCGCAGGAGCCGGAGTCTAGTGCCGCTGAAGATGGTGAGGCGGAAGATACAGCCGATGATGACTCAAAGGAGAATACGGATCCACAACAGGTTCTATTCGTTTATTGTCGGTTTTGGCTGTTCAATACTTTCGTGAGCTTGATTTACTGTACGGAGTTTGGGGTGGGGGGTCTGTAATCATATTTCCATACTGCTTTTGATTACCGGAAGTCTGAAAACTAGACAGATTGATCCTGATATTAGGTATTTGTGTTTGATGAAAACTATCGCAGTGAAGTTAGGGTTACGCACTCGAACGGTGCTGGTCATTTGGCATTGTGTGGGAGAGAGGCGTTTGTTCTTAGTTGCTATATATAGTGAATAGAGTTCGCCTTTGTTTAGAAGCGCGAGAACTTGAGATTTTCTTAGGCATTAGAGTTAGAAGTTAGTTGAAGAGTGAAATTCTAGCTACGGTTATTGAGAAATTGTAGTAAGAAAGATGGATTAAATGGAGCTTTGGCTTTGGCGGTGATTTTAATTTGATTGGCAGGGTTTAACTTTTCATTCATTGTAGGACATTCTTTGGGAAGGATTTTGTTTTATGGACAGTTACTTTGGTTTATGGAGCATTTAGGTTTTGTGTTTGCTTTGTATTCAGACCAATTGAAATAGGTTAAAGTCAGCACTGCAGAAGCTGTTGAGTGTGTTGAAAAATGAAAGGTGGATGTGGACAATCGATGGTTATTAGTTTAGGATGCTTGACTCCTTGGAAGTTTTGAATTCTTGTATATTTTTGAAAGTTAGAGGGTTATACTAATTCAATTATAAACCAAATGTATCAAATGTGGATTTGTCATCTGCTTAATTTTGTGTTGGCAGCTTGAATTTGTTTAATGTCAGCCTTTTATTTGTGGAAAATCTGTTATGGATGATTGAATGCTATTGAAGGTGCATTCAACATGCATTTAAAATTCCAGTTTCCAACCCCAGGCCATTCTTGAGTTCTTCCATTGTGCTTTAGTCACAAGTGTCTCGTTTTTTGGGAATTATCTTGGCATTAAGTTAATATTTCTTGTCAATTATAATTTGCAATTGTTTTGTTATGCTGCACAAAAATATTAATGCCATCAATCCAAGTTTGTATTTAATTTTGTATATTACCATTAATTCTATGCAGGTTTTTGAAAATGTTGAAATTGAGTATGTTCCTGAGAAGGCAGAGCTAGATGAAAATTTTGATGAAGAATTTAGAAAAATATTTGAGAAGTTTAGTTTCACTGATGTTACTGGCACAGAGGTAATAAATCTTTCTCCACTGTGGATTTCTTCTTTTGTCTTCTGTGTATTATTTCTTTAATATTGTGTTTCTATATATTCAGGATAATGATAAGAAGGATGAGTCAGCAGAAAATGCTGCTACTACTAAGATGGCTGATTCTGATTCTGAAGAGGAAGAAAATGATAACGAGCAAAAAGAAAAAGGCATCTCGAACAAAAAGAAGAAGGTCTAACAATTTGTTGTGTTTTATTTTTATTTTTTGGTATTTCAACTTATATTTTATTCTTCTATTGCATTATTTAAATTTATAATGATAAAAGATTTATGCTGTCTTCAGCTTCAACGTCGGATGAAGATTGCTGAATTAAAACAAATTTGCTCAAGGCCTGATGTTGTTGAGGTTGGAATTTGATGTTTTTAATTCATTTTAAAAGTTTGATCTCTTTTCGTAGACATTTACTTTTATTTTGGTGTCATGGCCATTTTGCAAATTTACAGTTTCTCTTTCAATTTTTAGGTGTGGGATGCTACTGCAGCGGATCCAAAGTTGCTGGTGTACTTAAAATCATATCGAAATACTGTTCCTGTACCAAGGCATTGGTGTCAAAAGAGGAAATTTTTGCAGGTTAATAAGCAATTCTCTGTTTACTATTGTGTGTTAAAGATGGAAACATGTCTGCGGGTGTGGTCAACATGTGGGATGTGGGGATTAGGCTGTGGAAGATACCGTCGATAAGGTTTCTCTTATATGTATATATGTGGTTCTTGCAGGGGAGCTGCTGTGACAATCACCAAGCCTGGACTTGTAGGTGTTTGGCCACGGGCATCCTTGAATCATTTCTCTTATGATATCTTGTAGTTTGAATGGGGATATGGACCTTTATATGATGTTATATAATGGGTTCATTATGTTATGACTTTTTTGCATGATACTATTGGCCATTTATACATGACTAAGTTGCTAATAGTTCTGCTTTGAATTTTCAGATACCTATCAATTGTGATTAATGCTGGGGCTGAATTTCTGTTGTCTTCAATGATTTATAGTTTTTGTGTTTCCTGATATTATAAGAAAATTACTTGTATCTCATCTGAGGGCTGGGTTATTGTCTTTTTCAGGGAAAACGAGGTATTGAGAAACAACCCTTTCAGCTTCCTGATTTTATTGCCGCCACAGGAATTGAGAAAATCAGACAGGTAACACAATCATATGGGTTCATGTCATTTTTTTAAAGTAAAACACCATCAACACCTGGGGCCAAGAAAAGAAGGAAATCAGTATAGTGTGTTTTGATTCAGTTATATAATTCATTTGTGAATTCAGTTACTACTTCCTGTTTCCACTCTATCAAACATTGAAATGAAGAGGTTTTCCCATTCCTTTCTCTGTCATGCCAAATGCGATTTTAGTTCATAGGATTCCGTTCATCTTCATTTATATTTGCCTTTCCTTTCTCTTAATAACCTTCCTACACTGCCAAACATAATCTGGATGGGTATGCTAATGACCAAACAATGCAGTAGTCATTTCTGGTATATGCTTTTTACTCACTTTCTACTATTTGGATTTAGACAAGATTAGATTCGAATTTATCTGCAAATGGCATAATATATCCTTCGATGTCACAGTTCTCTTCCATACTGTATGGGCTGGCTGTATCTTCATCTGTAATGGCATATGGGATGGAATTCTTTATATTATGCATCTTTTAAGATGTTCTACATTGCTATGTTGTTGCATGCAGGCCTACATTGAGAAAGAGGACAGTAAGAAGTTGAAGCAAAAACAAAGGGAGCGTATGCAACCAAAGATGGGGAAAATGGACATTGACTATCAGGTTTCTAACATTATCCTCTTTGATTTGTGCCAGTGCCCTTTGTGGTTTTCACTTGTGTGTATCACTCCAAACTATTTTCTTACAACACTTCTCTTGGTTGCTACTTGTTAGGTTCTTCATGATGCATTCTTTAAATACCAGACAAAGCCAAAGCTGACAAGCCTAGGGGACCTGTACCATGAGGGAAAAGAATTTGAGGTATAATATTTACTAACTTGTATACAATAAGCGGATTCCTTGATATGTACTTCGAGTGTGTTTTTTGAGTTGCTTTCTTTTGCTCAAGGTTTCGTTGAGCATAGAGTAACGCACAAGCGATTTCAGTTGAAGTTTTATCATTGGCAGACTAGTTAACTGATCAATACATATAGGGCGAGGTCGGCTTAATCACATAGTATGCTCTCTATAATTGACTAAATAAATCAAAGATATTAATCCCTAAAGATATTGAAGGATTTAGTGTTAATAAAGATAGACAACAAGCTGATAAACAGATAAACTAGGATCATGGAGTGAATGGGCCCAATAAGAAAAAGCTCACTTGCAACGAAATGTCAAGATAATGTTTAGTTGGTTATATCTGCAAAGCTTTGCGTCAGAGGGACTAAATTAAAATTTGTTTTAAAACTACAAGGACTAATTACAAATGTTTGAACTATAGGTATCAAAAGAATAATTTAACAAAACGTCAGAAGCTTATATTCCATGCATTTCTTGTCCTTTTATCTAGGCAAGGCTTAATGTTTCCTCAATAGATTGTTGATTAAAGACTAGGTATTGGCACCTTTTTGGTTCTTGTTTCGATATGTTGACATTTAAGTTTTGTTCTGTGTACAGGTAAAGTTGAGGGAGATGAAACCTGGCCTTTTGTCCCAAGATCTGAAGGAGGCACTTGGTATGCCTGAGGGTGCTCCACCTCCATGGCTTATTAATATGCAGGTAATGTTAGGGAATGCCATATGCGGTTTGTTTGTTGCATTGTTTTATTCTTGACCCTTTGACTACATTATGTTTTCAGAGATATGGTCCTCCACCATCATACCCTCATCTGAAGATCCCTGGGTTAAACGCTCCTATTCCTCCTGGAGCTAGTTTTGGTTACCATCCTGGTGGATGGGGCAAGCCTCCTGTTGACGAAGTAAGTGTGGAATGTCAAATATTCCCCCTACCATTTGGTTACTTTGATTCGCAAATGGGTTACTGATTTTTTCCCCCTGACAAAAAAAGAAAAAGAAATTTCCTACTCTATGTTTACACTTACTAGATTTTTTTTTTTTTTTTTTTTTTTGACAGTATGGGCGTCCCCTGTATGGGGATGTGTTCGGTGTTCATCAACAAGATCAACCTAACTATGAGGTGGGTGGTCATGTTGGTTATTTTGTGTAAACTAGAAGGGATTGTTTTTTCCAATATCAACTAGCAAGTCTACCTGCACATTAAATGCATGGGTTGCCCAAAAAAAAAAAAAAAAAAAAAAAAAAAAAAAAAAAAAAAAAAAAAAAAAAAAAAAAAAAAAAAAAGAATGCCCAGAAATGAGGAATGTAATTTGGTGTGGTATATATGTATGTAATATCGATTCCTGCCTTCATTGAAAGGTAGTGCTGGAGTAGGGTAGCTGGGTTTAATTAGATGCATCTTTGTCTTCAGCCTATTTAGTTATCAGCTTTTACCCTCTCAAATATAGTTCTGATTTTTATTATGGTGCTGCTAATTGTGTTTTAATTGCACGTGCCATTAATTCAGGAGGAACCAGTTGATAAGACCAAACACTGGGGTGACTTGGAGGAGGAGGAAGAGGAGGAGGAAGAGGAGGAGGAAGAAGAGGAGGAGGAACAGGAAATGGAGGAGGAGGAACTTCAGGATGGTATTCAATCTGTTGATAGTCTTTCAAGGTATTGTTGTTTTACCATATAGCTTTCATTCCAAGGTTGTGGAGGTTCATTAACAAGGGCAGTAAGCAATTTACCTTGCTTTTTCTGCCTTATTCTTTTCAGAGGTGGAAAAGATGGAGATGGGTTGTTAGACAATTTAGTATATATTATTGTACTGTTATTAACTTGTTTGTTTTTCCATTTATTTTTCTTTCAGTACTCCCACTGGAGTGGAGACACCTGATGTTATTGACCTTCGCAAGCAGCAGAGGAAGGAACCTGAGAGACCTCTTTATGAAGTGAGTCTCCCTACGCCACCACTCCCCATTGACTTCTGCATTTTTTTAAAAGGCAAACCCAAAAAAAGAAAAAACTTCTGCTTGTTTGATCAACAGTTGTGTCAACTAACCATTTATTTCTTTCTAGGTACTTGAAGAGAAGGAAGAAAGAGTTGCTCCAGGAACTTTACTTGGAACCACCCACACGTATGCATCCATTGCACCCTTCTATATATACTCGTGTGATTGTTACGTAGTACAATTGTTTGATTTGACCATGTTCTGTTGCTTTCTCTCCACTAGGTATGTGGTCAATACAGGCGCCCAGGACAAGACAGGTGCTAAAAGGGTAAGGGTTTTTTTATTGCCCTTTGTCTTTGTTTTTTTTTTTTTTTTTTTTTTTTTTTTTTTTTTTGGGGGGGGGGGGGGGGTGTTATTTTACCATCTTTTTTTTTTTTTTTTTTTTTTTGGGTCAAAATTGTATGATCATATTTGATTTTACATAATCATAGGCTAGTCCTCTAAGCAAGTCCATTAGTTTTGCTTTATGTGTATACTCTATATATATACATATCATCTTGTCTGAGTTGTGGTTTCTGGCTTTGTCACTTTCAGGTTGATTTGCTTAGGGGTCAGAAGGCGGATAAGGTGGATGTTACTTTACAGCCAGAAGAGTTGGAAGCTATGGAAAATGTTTTGCCTGCAAAGTATGAAATGCTTTCTTTGAAGCGTTTGTTAATTATTAATGTATGAGTGCGTTGAACTTCACAGGACATTGTTTGATATAACTGCTGAAACTAATGCAGGTATGAGGAAGCGAGGGAGGTAGAGAAGTTGCAGAGTCAGCGGGAAGATTTTAGTGATATGGTTGCAGAGGTATGTTGCAAACATTTGGCATTTAAAGAGATTCTTTTGAGTTTTTTTTTTTTTTTTTTTGATAAATGAATCCTGATTTATGTTCAATTTTTGTGGTGCAGAATGCCAAGAAGAGGAAGAGAAAGATGCAAGAGAAGGAGGGGAAGTCCAAGAAGAAAGACTTCAAATTTTAGGCGTCTGTTCCTTTTGATGGAAATGAGGACCATGCCGTTCTCTATTCTGGCATTCTCATCAAGCGTCTGTATGAAATGTTGCTTTCTTTTTGGCCCTGATGGATCACATGTTATCGTAAGCAATAGTTTAGTAGAGACTGGCATGTAACTAGAGTGAACCGGAGATTGCGTGCGTATAGTGTTGTGGGTCAAACGTTGTGGCCTTGACGAGACAAGGGAGGTGACCATAATTAGAAGTACTAGGGTGGTGTGGATGATGTTGGACAAGTCCACGTCTCATAGGATAAATATGTTTACTTTCAAGAAGGTACTGGTACTTGTGCGCTTCTGCCTTTTGTAAACTAATAATGTATTACTAATCTTTAATTCATGTATTGCGGTTTGTGCTTCGCATGTACACGCGCTCATCCCACATTTTCACCATCTTGAGGGATGGAATAGGGATTGAACCAACAAATTTATGCTGGCTAGTTGCTACATAAAATTATCACCACATATAGTTCTTAAGAAGTTCTATTTTGTAGTGCAATTGTACTGTAAAGCTGGTCTTAAATTTAGTACCTAAAGGATTTTTTTTTTTTTTTTGGGGGATAAACAGTAGCAACCGTACAAATGACTAACGCTTATCCTTAGCTAAAGGACTATCAAACTCCATATCAGTAAGGGGACGATGTGAAAACCTGTCATGACTGTGAGTCCAGCTTTAGCCAATTGATTTGTGGCGGTGTCTGCCCATGAACTAATAAGACCTGCTCCAATTTTCCAATCCCTCTCCATCAGGCGATGGATTTCTTCAATAAGACATTGATCCGCATGAAGGTCATTTAGCTCCTTTATTAGGTCAACGGCGTCTGCAGAATCTGACTCCAACATAACTTGCCAGTACCCCAAGGCCAATGCCAGCTTCAGACCATGAAGGCAGCCCCATATCTCCGCTGAGAGACTATTCCCTTCCATCCCGTTCAACATGAAACCCTTCAAGATGTTACTGTGCATGTCTCGCATGACTCCTCCACAAGCTACACCAGATCCAAAGTGCGAAAAGGCCCATCTGTGTTGATTTTCACCCAACCTGCTGGTGGTGGCTTCCACTGAGGCTCATGCTCTGCTGCATTACGCTGCTCTCTGATCACCGTGGTGAGTTTGTTATGAGCGTCTTGCAAACTGCTCCTGATGGCATTAACGCTGGTCTTTGAACCATTTCAAATAAGAACTTTTAAAATTCAAGTGAAAATAAGATTTAAATCATTCTGTCATTAATCCTGATTTCCATTTTGAATCAATGAAAGTTTAGGACTTTATGATGTGCTTGATCCATTTGAAACTAAATACTCCCTGTCTAGTTAATCATCTAGGCTTTAATATAAGACCTAATCAATGCTTCATTAATAATACTCAAATAGGAAAAAGATGAAGGGTTAAGGAAGATGATTAGAGTTTTTTAAAAAAAAAAAAAAAAAAAAAATTCATATTGACTTACTTAAATAATTATCTCAATCTAATTAAATTTATATAGGTTTTACATTAAGGACCAGAAAAGATAATCAATTTATCCATATCAAGAAAACTATGTGAATTATTTTGTTTGTTAAAAAAATTGTGTGCTGGTTTTCTTAAAACACCCTCCTTTAATTATTTCTATTGTAGTACTCATTAATCAACATAGCTTGTACATCAAGAATCTTACAATAGAGATAGTTTGGAAAAAATAATAACATAAAGAGACAAATAAGATTGATTGATTTCTTATTTTTAGGACCAAACTAAACCCGTCAATTAAACTCTTACAAATGAAACTGATGTCTTCTATAATTTATGGCATGTAAGTCAATCTTTTTTCATTTTATATATTTGACATTTAGACGATTGCAAATTAAAATATTTAACTGTAACAATTGAATTTAATTAATGATACAAAACGAGATGTCAACAATTAAGAAATCAAATAAAATCATAGTGTTTTTTTTGGTTAAAAATAATAATAATTAACCCAATTTTTCATTCTTAAAATTTCTCAAAAAAGAAAAAGAAACCGAAATAGTTAAATAAAAATGCAGAAAATCGCGCACCTACGGTGAGTGCGACACCATAATTGCAACGAAGAAGCATTGTGAACGGTTCAAGTCATTTTCCATGCAAAAACATTATTCTCCAAAACAAAGCACGAAACCCTAATTTGGCAAACAACAAAAAGAATTGATAGATTGAGATTAGATCCTATAGAATCAATCCAAGCCGTCCAATCCAATTAGGCTTATAGGCATCGTAGCCTGCCTCCACCACCACCACCCTCATTCTCTTCTTCTTTATTATTCAATTCACCCATAAATCCTTCTCTCCAAACACTTCATGACAGTTTTTCAGCAAAAAAAAAAAAAAAAAAAAACTTTTAATTAATTTAAGAATTAAACATCTAATTACTTACTTAAAATATCAGAATCCTTAACACTTATGTCAACTTAAGTTGATTAAACTAAAGTAACATCTAATTCCTCGCAAGCTGACCAAAAGCTCAATTCTAAGAACCAGCTAGAAATTTTTTCCTTTTTTAAATTATTATTAATAAGACTAGACAAACTACTATAGGGGTTATATTTTTCTCATTATTTTTAAATCATATTCGTTCAATCAATTTAAAAAATCACAATAATACTTTAACTTTTTTCTCATCTTCTCAATCAACGGCCGAGATAGGCTCATGAGAGATAATTAAAAAAAGAGTAAATACCCTCTCTGGTCCCTGACAAAAAACACGGAACCCATATTTTAGTCATTTACAAAAAAATGATCCTTATTCATCCTTTTTAAGGGATTAAAAATGACATTTTAGAAATTTGTAAGGGATCAAAATGTCAAATAATCGATACTTATTCATCCTTTTTATGGACTAAAAATGACATTTTTTTAAAGGACTAAAATGGAGATCGCGTTTTTTTTCGAACAGAAAGGGTATTAAAAAAACAAACCAGATGATAAGAGGATCTGCTTCCGAATTATAGACCCCCTAGCTAGTAGCTAGGAGCTAAGCAATACGAAGACAAGAAATAGAAAAACTTTATGAAAACACAAACACAACACAACATGACCACACGTTTGATTGGAAAACACAAATGGTTGTCTCCATAAGGAATAATAATATTTGATTCCCCTCTATCACTTCTCTCAATCAAGTCGTCGTCTTCTTCACCAAGTGGGAATAATCAACAGTTTCATATAAATTACTGTTATTATATTTAATATTATATATATTATTGTTACTATCCAATTAAGCATTCACTTCATGAGAAAGTGAGATTTAGTCGTATAAATTTATGTATGAAACCTAACAAATGAAGAGAAGAGAAAAATATAAAATAATTAGAGTTGTAATCTATGTTCCAACCTGGAAGCATATCGGATGGACATCTGATATGGTGACACGTGTAAGTGATCATGACTTGACCAATTATGCCACCTTCACACACTCTAATTAATTAATTAATTAGTTAAGTGATTGATTATGAAGCTTAAACCATGTGGTTGCTGGCTCCACCACCAACAGCAATTAAAAGCCACTCAAACATGCACCTATCGATGCGTATCTCTAGTTGGATTCTTAATTTCATTTTTTTAAAGGTTCTTTGTTTTTTTTTAGAAAAAAATTTAGATGGGGTAGACACCGATAACCCACAAGGGTTAGGCACTCATCTAGTAGCTTAGGGACATTGATGAGGGATTACTATTCTTAACGGTTGATTTTCTTAACTTACAGAAATATACTCATGTCTTGAATATAAAACCTCTGTACTTGATCGATTTTTGTGTTGATAATTTTTTTCTCTAGAGCTATCATTTTGATTATACATATTAAGGGGTTTCTATTAAAAGATAATTTTAATATAAATTATTTAAAAAGGTATTTCACAAAAATCATCAATACACATTTTATATGAATAACTAATTAATTTAATTATAATTTATTAATCTTTATAAATCAGTTATCTTGCTCATACATGGATGGGAGGGGTATCATATAATAAAATTAATCAATAATTTATTGTTGTATAGAATATAAATTAAAAACTCTAACAAGTTGTATTATTCATAAGATATGAGTGCATGCAATAAGAAGATCGTAGAGTGACGGAAGAAGATACAGCAACCCACTTGCACCACTTAAAAATATATATATACACTAGAGAGTGCAGGAGATAAAATATGAGTCTCTGATTATATAAAATATGTTTGGTTTATAATAAATGACATTATTGCTGCTTAGTTAGCTTAAATAAATAACTCAAAAATTGGTATTTAAGTTAGTGTCTCTTTTTCTGTTAGTCAAGTTTAAAATTCTAACTTATTATGATTTATCATTTATTCAAATAAAATGACTCAATGTGTATATATTAATAAAATGAAAAACTTATTACTTATATCAAATGATGGTAAGATATATAATTAAACTCGAATGGTAATGTTGATCCATACATTATAATCAAATTATATTAACAAAATTCTAGTATTTGATTACAAAGAACAGGAATGAGAAATAACAATTAAGATAATATATCTTCCTCTATCAAGGTAGATGTCTCACACTCTCACCTTTGTCTCCATATTTAATTTCTTCACACACGATTTCTTTTAATTAGGCCAGTTTGTTTAATATTAAAAAAAATGATTTTAGTTAGACTAAATACGAAAAAGCTGTTAATAGTAGGTGAGAGATGTTGGGAGAATTTGAGCTAAATACAAGGTATATTTTTTCAAAAAAAAAAAAAAGAAGCTATTTTGATAATTTATTTGAAATAACTTGTAAAAAACAAAAGCTACAAATATTCAAATATTGGTTTATTACTTATTGTGATTTGTGAGAGATTAACCCCTTTTACTAGGCCTAATCCAGCTGACATGATTGTTAGTTTAATTTATGTCAACAATTTTAGACTTAGCTTGAATCACTTTTTTCTTTTAATTTTTAAACAAACCGCTCATAAGCACACTAAGTTTGAACCCCAAACCTCCTTCACTTTGCAATCACTAGCTAATTAAACTTGGGATTCACACATCATTTTATATTATAATCAAAGTTTAGACATTGGAAATTAAATGTCTGTGAATAATGGTTGTCATTTAAAATTTAATACACACACAGACACATATATGATTCTAAAGAGAGAATCATTATGAGATTTCAAAAAATTAAATGAACGCAATTACCAAAAAATCCTAATAATAAATTAGTAGCACAGACCTATTATCATTTCTTATATCAAAACTTATCACTGCTTGCTCCTCATGTAATTTGTTATATTACTTTTTAGTGATTACATTCTTTTTTTAGAATCTCATAGTTTATTCTCTATAATTTAAACTTATTTGCAAATAAGTGTACAAGGAATCAAATATTTCACACATACAATCAATTTAAACACAATTTTATTCACTAGAGCATATTCAAGTTACTTGTTCACACGTAATTTAAACTTCTTTGTGTGCGTAAAAGGGGAGAGAGAGAGAGAGAGATAATTATTAATGTAAAGTAGTTTGATGGACATGGGTGGCTTCTTAGTTGGACTTAATAGACTCTTGGCGTTACTTAAAGACCTAAACTTGGATTTAAAAATAATAACAATAAAATATTAAATATTAAAAATAAACAAGAGAGAGTCATTTTCAAATTTGTACGACAAACATTCTTTGTTTTGTCCTTTTCGAAATTGTAGGAATCGACCACACGAGACACTTTACCTAACCAACCGACCAACATTGATTTTCCATGCACATTCCTTTCCCATCATCCCCTGCTTTCGAATAACTCCTCACCACCCTAATTAATTCATTAATTAATTATTAATTACTCTATTATTTCCATTTTTTAACTCATTACTCTTATTAATATAATATAATCTCATTCCCTAATCGTGCCTTAATTATTTATTTGCATGTGGCTCTTGTGGTCCTATTTTTGCGACGACGCTCGCCAACTTGCTCAAATTATTATGCTCCTTTTCTTATTCCATGTGATCGTCCTGACACTGGTTTTTAATACTATTATCCATATAATTACTATATTTTCTATTCTCAGATTGCTATAATTAACTCCATTAACACAATCACACACACACCAGTTTAGTTAGCGTTTAAAATAGTATTAATTATATGATTAATTCGGACAGTTTGAATGTGGAGAGCTATATCCTAGCCAGCTAGGTCCAATTAACCGTAGGGTTTCTAATTTTGAGTAATGAGTTAATAAATTATTTATTTTTCATTTATTCATTTTGTGTAATCTTTTGTCGGGTTGTTTGATTCGTTAGTTTTTTTTTTTTTTAAAAAAAAATTCATGCAATTTAATTTGAACAACAACGTAAAAAGAACAAGTATGACTATATGAAGTTATATACTTATATATATATTGCCAAATTAATTTTTATAATAAAAATTTAGGAGAGGTGGGGCTTGAGGTTCACCAATGTTAAGACATAACTCAAGGCCGAAAGAGTATTTAGAATCTGCTCCAATAAGGTACTTACACCGGCAACTGAATTTGTACTAAACACCTTTTGTGTTATGAGTTAATTCTTTAATTATCAATAGAACTAATTTTATTTTAATAATTTTTTCTTTTGATAAGCATTGTAAAAAAATTCAGTAATAATCTGTCTCTGACGATTATCTTATCTCCAAATATAACTTCAAACTTACACTTCCATGTATATATTCCTTTCAGTGTCTCTGTCACATTATGAATATATATATATATATAGATATATATGAATAATGAATGAACATTGTTTGATTCAGCCGACGGCTGCGACATTCAATGAACATGCATGATCTGTTCATATTTGACGCCGCCTAACCTGGCTATTCTCGATCTCCATCATTTCAAATATTTATTTCCCATGTTTCTTTCATTAAATTAATATTTTCTACACCTACTACTATATATTATATTACTATTCCACATTCCTCATTTATACTCTACATTTTGTTAATTAAAATCTCTAAAACGAAGTGCAGTTTTGTGTGTGTGCTTTATTCATCACTTCCAGCCGAATAATCTTTCTCGTATGTATAAACAAAAATTTTGGATATTATTAATAAAAGAAAAATAATTAATGTTTATTTTGTAGTAACATTGATAATAGCTACATGTTTGAATCTGTATTGATTTTAGGGACATGTTATTAGTCAAATTCAACAAGCGCCATCATTTGTTATCTTTTTGTTTTCCCAAAATAAATATAAGGTCACAATCTTAATTAGAGACAACGTACTAAGAAATATATACAGGGAAAGTTTAAGGAAAATTTCTCTTGTTGTTTTGACTGTGAGGTTGTTGTTATGATGATGTGTCTTTAATTTGTCTTTGGCCTTTAAATTTCTGTGCGCATTGCTTTCATCTAAATGAAGATTGTTCAAAGTGATAATTAATTATTATTGTAAATTCAAGACTTTCAAAATCCAAAACCCTCTTAATTATTTTACAGTCATCAAAAACAAATTGTATAGACCACCAAAGCCTTTTTTTTCTTATGTTCTTTTGAATTTAAAGAGAATCGTATCGTATCTATACCTGATTTGTGTCTGATACTCAATATATATTAAATAGAACAGTAGTGCATGATAGTTTTTTCTTTTAAAAAAAAATCGTGTCGTCGTATGTTTGTGTTCATTTAAATTGTGATATTATTGAAACTGATCAGATTTTCCTAATAATGTGGATCAATATCTGGACTCTCTGGGCCCTGGGGAACACTTTAATTTGGCACCAATAATGTCTATAAAATATAAAATTTAGAGTAAATCAAAATATTTACAAGTCATCGCAAATAGTTCAATTTATCCAAACTCGATCCGTGTGATATATAGGGGTTATCAAAAAAAAAAACATATGTATGAGTTTTCAATAGAACCTGTATGAATACCCTATTTTGTCCGGCCCCACTCAAAAAATAATAAAAAATCTAAAAAAAAGTAAAAAGGAAAAAAAAAATCCTCCTTCATGGTTAACATTTAAATTAATAAGCAAATGATATTGATGGCAATTGGATTATAATTGAAATTTGAAAAATGATCATCATTAATAGTGATTGTCTTGCACTTGAGGTTTATAATAAATGAAAACAAATTTTAAAATGATTCATCTCACTGTTGTTAAAAAAAATCTCTCTCATTTAAAGTGATTAGTTTTCAAGTTAGGAAGAAATGTTATTAGACAGGAAATATAAAAGAAATTTTTTTAAAAAAATGAGCAATTATTAGGAAAACCCTACAAATAGGCAAGGTTGAAGCAAGACAAGGATTTCTTGGGAGAGAAAAGAGCTCAAAGAGAGTATCTACAAAGGTGAAGTAAGCTTCAGAGTTTATGCACTTCATTGTTTTTTTTTTTTTTTTTTTTTTTTTTTTTTTTTTTTTTTTATACTACCCTCTAGTTAATCATAAGACCTAGTTGACTTTTTTTTTGGAGAGATTAAGGAAACTAAATAAGTTGTTTAATCATTTTATATATTGTGTATCTTTAAGTTATATATTAGTTCATTAGTCAAATTAATTAGTTTGAAGAAAAACATACAAATACAAATACTCTAAAGTAATTTAATTAGCTTCCTTAATTTTCAAAAAAAAATCAACTAGGTATTATAATTATGATCGGAGGGAGTACCACTTAGTCAAACTATGTGGGGCTTTGATTTCTCTAAAAGGTACATAAACCTTGAGCTCTTTTTCTAGGTTAAGTCCAACTTTGTAAATAAACAATTTTTTTCCCTTTATTATTTCTTATTTTTTGTAAATATTTTCTTAATTTATTTTCTTCTTAGGGTAATTAAAATACATTTAAAGGACATATTAATTTTTAAATAATGACTTAGGGTAACTGTTTTCATGAACGGGGTGCTGTGGGGTGCCTAACACCTTTCTCACTCACAATCGACTCCCAAACCCTATCTAGTTTCCATTTTTTTAAAAAGGGTTTTCAAAATTATCCTATTTTAAAATTTTGGTGATAGCTCCATATTTTCCAAATTTCGAGCTACAAGTAAATATGTAAAGATAATTTTACGATATACAAAGTAAATATATAAGAGAAATTTTGTTTTGACGATATGTAAATATATTTACTGCTCAAATGCTAATGCTAACTTTAACGGCCGTGATCAAATGGAATTTGACGTGATATATATGGCTAATTTTATTGTATATTTCGTATAAGTTAATACTTCCACACGTATCAGACCTTCTTTTAACTTCTAGCTATAATTGAGATATATGAAAGAGACTTTAACTTTACTTAAATCATATTAAACACGACTTCTGTGCATTACTTTTAAGTCAAAAGAATGAGTTCTACTGTTTATAACTTCTAAAATAGTATAGTTAATTATAAACTCAATATTTTACATGTTGATTAATTAAACAATAAAAAAGTCCCGTATTGCTTATTTGAATTTTTCAAGTGCTATTATGAATAATTGACATCAATTGATTTATTTTAAATATATATATCAAATATAATTTATTTCATCCTATATTGTCTTCTTTTTTTTTTTTTTTTTACATAAAAAGGATTAAAACTTTAATCTCTATTTACACTTTCACCCTATCCTTGCCATCTAAACTAGTCTTAATTGGAGCATAATTTATTCTAATAATCAGATATCTTGTTGCACATTTCAATTCTTGCTCGGAGAGATTCATCGTTATTGTAATCAGTGGTGGAACCAGAAAATATTTTTAGCTTGGGCCAAAAAATAAACATAGTTAATTATTTACTAATAAATAGTATCACATAACATTGAAAATAAAAATAAATAATAACCGGCAATTATAAATGAAAATAATATATAAGATGATAGTAACATTTTTTTTTCAAATAGATATCTCGGAAAAACAAGAATTTTATTTTCCTCTCATAATTAACCCAATGAGTAATAAATCAAACATTATCCTTATAAGAAGATAAGAGATTAGCTAAGCCAAATTATTGGATAAAATAAAATATCATATAATAAATACATATATATATATTAACAAATTTTAGAAAGTCGGTTGGGGCCAAGACCCAGCTGGCCAGCAAGTGATTCCTCCAATGATTATGGTCTTTCCTAAGTCCTAACTCAACCCAGATTAGTTGAAATCCTTTGTGATTATCTTCATATGGATGTTGGATGGTTATACACACACACATACAGACAAGAAAGTTTCAAATCTCACCAGGTTGATTGTAGATAAAAATAGAAAAGATGAACTACTTTGTTTAAAATCAACACAAAAATTCAATGAAATTAACGTATACAAACAGCGGATACTTGATCCAGCAGTAGTGGATTCCATAGATTACAAAGTGGTCGAAATATATTCGAATTCCACCTTAAAAAAAAAAAGACCTTTGGGGAGATTTGATTACAAAATGAGCGACTTAGTAAGAAAACTTTGATTCAGATTAATCAATTGCTCAAATACTTAATAATATGATTCAGAAAAAACGTGGATCGAATATTGGATCACCCAGCATGTTATAAAAAAATGGAAACAATTACAAAACAAGAAATATCACCAAAACTGTATCTTATTAACACAGCCTTGTCATCATTTTGTGAGCTCTCTCTCTAGTCTGAGGCAGCTCTTCTGCATATATAATACTGTATATATATATATACATAACAAGATAAGTATCAATGTCCTTCAATATAATATGTGAAAACCCTCAAATAATGTGAGAGACTTACACGTGCATGCAACCCTCAAAACATACATATTGCAACTTGCAACATGTCATCACATGACATTGGCCCATATATATATACACATGACTATATCTATATATGTCACCTCTCTCTATATGTGTATGGTGGATCCCACAAGAAACCATGTGTTAGCCAACTGTTTCTTCGCTTCACTAAGAATCTTAGGCCCCAAGTCTATTATACCTTCCCTCTCTTTCTGACCTATCAATCTCTCTTCTCTTCTTAATGCTTCTCCTTTTTTTTTTTTTTTTTTTTTTTTTTTTTTTTTTTTTTTGATGTTGAGTTACCAACTTTGTATTGGAAGCTAAGTCTACTTAAATTATTGTAGCTACACTGCACACCTTACTATCATGCACATATCTATATCTATTCTATATCTACGTTCCTTTAACAACCAAACACACATCACTCCCACTATCAACGGCCTCCATGCTTCCACGTGTCCCCTTTCACCTTAGAGGTTAAGTCTCTCCTTCTCTCTCTTCTCCCCACTTCCCTATAATATACTCATTTCAGACACTAAAATTGGACTCCTAGGTTTTGTTGCCATATTTGAACTCCTCTCTCCTCCATCTCTTGTCACAACTATTATCCCTCCCTCCTCTCTTTTACAGATAGACTCATAAGCAAGTTCTCTAATAGGTATTATAATTATTATTATTATCAATATTATTCAATATATAGCTAGACAGATTATATTAGAGCTAGCTGGTTGATCGTTAAAAAGACATGCTCATCACTTCTTCTTCTCCTTCCTCCTCTCACCACCTTCTTCCATTGAATTATCAGTTCTTGTTCTTTTTCCTTGACTCAAACAATCTCATACTCTTGTCCTCCTTTAGATTGATTTCTCTTGTAGCTCCTCGATCCAAAGGCTAAAACTTTATATATACTTCTTGTTTTTAGCTGCTTGATCTGAATTCTGAATTGAATTGAAGGATCGATATGGGTTTGAGTTCTAAGAAGGTTTCTAGTAGTGGGATTGGCTGGAACCAGAACTTGCTGCAAGATCAGAAGTTGGAGCTTCCAAAACCTCCATTGATGAGGAAACAGCAGCAACAACAGCAACAGATTCAGTCATCTCATCAGCAATCATCATCATTATCATCGGACCCTTTGAAGTGTCCGAGGTGTGATTCGATCAATACCAAGTTCTGTTACTACAACAACTACAACAAGTCTCAGCCTCGCCATTTCTGCAGAACCTGCAAGAGGCACTGGACTAAAGGCGGCACCTTGCGCAATGTCCCCGTCGGCGGCGGCCGGAAAAACAAACGCGTGAAGAAGTCATCATCATCATCCACCCCCATTTCTTCCTCTGCAGCCGCCGCCGCAACCTCCGGCATGGCAATTCAGAGTTCCCTGCAAAGGCCAAGTAATAATAATCTTCCTCCGCCTCCATCATCCTCTGCCTCTCTGTTTCAGTCTCTGATTCCGTCACAACCCTTGACCTTGCTGCTTCCTCCTTCTCATCAGAATCTGATGAACCCTAGAGACTCACAACAACAAAGTAAAGATTTTGGAACTGGGAATTGTACTGGAAGTTTCTTGACTTCGACTCTGCCTCTTCTTCCTCATCAAAATCAGAGCTATATCTTCCCTTTCTCATCAAGCTCCTCTGCCTCTTTTGAGACTAACCCATGCTCTGTTTCAAACTCTCTGAGATCCTCAAGTGTTTACAACAACTTTAATAACTACGGCCCAGAGTTGAAGACAATGGAAGAGCCAACCCCAACTCAGACACAGACACAGCCATGGGAGATACCTTCGACAAGCGTAGCAGGCAATACAGAAATGTCAAACTACTGGACTTGGGAGGACCTCGATTCGTTGGTCTCAACTGATCTCAATGTTCCTGGGATGATTCTGATTTAAAACCCTGAGAGAGAAGAGGAAGAAGAAGAAGAAGTAACAGATATATTAATTGACACAGTGATATATAATATAAAATATATATATATATGGGGTTGATAGATTTTGTTTATTGGGGGTGTTTCTTTGTTGTTGGTTTTTCAGATGGAGAGTTCTATGAAGTTGCAGTATTTTGGAGCTGTCCTGTTTTTCTCTAGTTTCAGCTTCATCTTCAAGCAAAAGGGGTTTGAGTTTTTAATTTTAATTCCTTAATGTAACCACTCTGATTATTATTGCCTCTTAGTTCTAATCATTAATTCTGATCGATCTCATTCTTCATTAAAATAATGATGATTTCGATGAATGTATGCAAATGCAAGTAATTAGCTAGCTAGCCCATTATTCAGCAGTACAGAAATATCTGAATTCCAGAAATTCTGATGTGAGTGCTCTGTGACTGTAATGACTAAAAAGAATATAAAGGGGTCTCTGATCCAAGACACAAAAATATTAAGAGGGAAATATTCCAGATGAAGAAGTATGAACATTAAATATTATTTTTTGTGGTGATAGAAGTTATTGGATCCATATTTGTATTTATTTACATGGAATATTGTGGGAATGCGATACATGGAATTTGATTGGTGATGATTCATGATCACACCACTTGTGGGAGAATCATTCTTTCGGCTGATGGGCCTGAAACAAGTGTCGTTCTTGATATAGATATATATATGTATGTGTATGTGTTTGTGTGTGTATATATATATTTGTGGCTTTTAGTGCACATGGTGGTTAATCTTTTGTTGTGATTTAACAGAACATTGTATGGAATGATGGGCCACCATTTGTAATTCTAAGCTTCAACAACTCTGTTTATGCATTGTCGTTTTCTTCCTCCTTGGAGTTGGAGAGCTATTTTTTTCCACACTTCTTCGTACAAGTTTTGAATGCTAAATTGTCTTCCTTGGAATGCGTGAGATGAAATGTCTAGTTAGGTTAATCCACTAAAAACCAGACCTGACCGGGTCCGGTTTCTTACCTCTGCTGCAGTTGGCGTCCGCAAGGCCCGAGAATGTTTTTGAAAAAACCGCATGCAGTTTTTCAAAAAACAAGCCCTGGATCAAACCGTGTGGCTTGTGAAAGATGGGGAGAGGGAGAGCTGCGAGAAAATCCTCTTCCGGCTTACCTCTGCAGTTGGCGTCCGCTGCGGTCCTTTTTATTAAACTACACCGTTTTAGCGCAAAAGTTGGTGCCTCTTTCTTTTAAAAAAAAAAAAAAAAAAAAAAATCTAGCTACCGATAGCGGCCAGTATCAAAAAGATACTTGAAGACACCGAACGATATTAAAAAAAGGGATTAAGGAGCGAATTGACCAATAAACTTAGGGATATCCAAAAAACCCGGTAGTCGGGTGGTCGGTCGACCCGACCCGTTCTCGGAATTTTTTGAGTCCGGGACCATATAGGAGGCCGGACCGGAGTTTTTGGGTCGGACCGGACTTCGGTCCAAGGGCTAAGACCCCCGGACCGGTCCGGTCCGACCCGATATATATATATATTTTCTTTTTTTTTTTTTTTATTAAAAAAATCACAACTTAACTTAACCCTTTGTCATTCTTTACTGTCTTCTTTACGATTCTTCATCGGTCATTAGTGAGTCTTCTTCTTCGGCCAAAAAAAATATCCGGAGTCTTCTTCCCTTTTCGTCTTCTTCTTCTTCCCTTCTTCTTGATCGACCGATAGAATGTTGTTATTTTGTATTTTTGTTCAATGTTGTTGGAGATTCTTATTTGTGTATGATTGGATTTAAGATATTTGCATGTTTATATGTTTAATTATTGGTCCAAAGAAGTGGGAAAAAAAAACTAAAAAAAAATAATGAAATAGGTTTCGGCTTGCTTGGACCAGTCCGAGGCGGTCTAGTGGACGATCTAGTCTAGCCGAGCTATTTAAAAAAACCGGACGAGACCTCGGGCGGCTTGTCCGGCCGAGGTCCCTCTGGAAACCTCGGGTTGACCCTCAACCCGGTCCCGTCGGGGTCCATGGACATCCCTAAATAAACTATTAGCCCGGGAGCGCCTAAGACAAACAACTATTAAATGGACTGTAAATACCAATAAACTTTTTAAAATATGAAGGCAGCACAAAACCGTTAACTTATCATCAACGTCGTTAAGCACTTGAAATATAATGAAATGGATGAATTTGTATCGCAGGTCCAAACAAACATGCAAGAAACATTAGCAGGCAAAATTAGGATAAACAAAACCTTAAAATAGTCAAGACTACACTAAATTTGAATAAGTCGGCATACTTGTTGGTGGGGTGGCGGCGGTGGTGGTGGTGGTGGGGTTGCGGCGGTGGCGATCGTGGTCGATCGATCGATTACAAGTTCTCTTTTCATTTTTTTTGTTTTTAAAAAAAGAGCTTATAAAGAAAGCTTAAAAATAGGCTCCTATGAGGAGCTTTTTTTAAAGCTTTTTTTTTTCTTCATTATAAAATAAACTCTTATAATTATAAGAGCTTATGTAAAATCTTGTTTGGCCTAGCTTATACTTATAAGTAGAATATAAACTAAAAATAAGCTAGGCTAAACGAGGCATTTAGAATATTTAAAAAAAAAAACAGAGGCACCAACTTTTGCACTAAAATGGCACAGTTTAATGAGAAGGACCGCAACAAACGCCAAGCATAACGGAGGTAAGCCAAGGGGAGGATTTTCTCATCGGCAATTTTCTACCCATCCTCACTTTTCGATCACATATTGAAATCTTGGAAGGGTCGAATAATTTTGAAAAAACCCGCACAGTAATTTTGGCGGTTTTTGCAAAACCAGAACTAATCAAGATTTCACATGTTTTTTTGTTTGATGGGGATTTCAAAGAAAAAGAAGAGAAACCAAACTCTAAACCAGGTCCCTAAAAACCAGCTTCCATTATCACCTTGTGGAGCGATTTTAAAACCCTCCTCTTTTTAGCAATATCAAAATTTTAGGAGGAGAGGGCAAATTTTCCCTCCGATCCCCACAAATTGGGGGATTTTGCCCAACCTTAACTATCATGCACATGTTTTTTTGTTTTTTGTTTTGTTTTTTCAATACTCTCAATCTACTCCGTCTCTTTTCTTCTTCCCTATCAACAACGACGTTGCTTTCGTTGTTCCCACAACTGTGGGGTTTTTTTTTTTTCGGAAAACTATTTTATCTTATTCCTTAATTTAATTATCTACGGCCTTTAATTCTAATAAAAAACAAGTTCTACTTCATTCATAGTACCAGTTCATTCACTGCAGCTTTTAATTTGGAGTCACACTCCATTCACTACAAACTACAAAACACCGAGGTTTACTTGTGCGAGTACACAGTGATTATGTGTTTGCATCAAAACACTAGCTTATTAGAATTTTCTTATTGTGTCTTTATATTATAATTATAGTATTTCTAATTTTTTATCAAAATAATATTTATAATAATTACTTTATATATGTGTGTACGTTAAGTATAATTATAATTATTGGATATATTTTATTGTATATATTAGATATTATAATTGTATTTACACAATTTTAATAATTATAAAATTATATTTTTGTGTATTAAATGTTATTTTAAATTTAATTTTATTAAATTTCAACAAAAGTATGAAAATAAAATAGGGAAAATTACACTCGGGTCTAAGGAACGAGAGATATTTACAATTAGGTCCCTTGAATTCATGAAATTACTCGAAGTCCCTAGGGACTTGTATAATTATTTGTGGAAGCAAAATTACTTTTTTGCCCAAAGGAGAAAACGCCTACGGGCGTCATAATTGAAAAAAAAATCTAGGTTTACAACAAAAAATTCTATATTTACAACAAGTAAATTCTTATTTTAACAACAAGTTTTGAAAGCCGGATTTTTTCAATTCGAGGTCCGAGAGGCCATTTGCAAAGAGAAATTCTATATCTACAATGACCAATTCCTATTTTAACAACAACTTTTGAAAACCTGGATTTTTTCAATTCGAGGTCTAGAGGCCATTTGCAACAAGAAATTCTATATTTACAACAATGACCAATTCTTATTTTAACAACAACTTTTGAAAACGTGGATTTTTTCAATTCTAAGGTCCATAGGCCATTTGCAACAAGAAATTCTATATTTACAACAACTAACTCATATTTTAACAACAACTTTTGAAAACCTGGATTTTTTCAATTCGAGGTCCGAGAGGCCATTTGCAACAAAAAATTCTATATTTACAACGGCCAATTCTTATTTTAACAACAACTTTTGAAAACCTGGATTTTTTTCAATTAAAAGGTCGTAGGCCATTTGCAACAAAAATTCTATATTTACAATGAGATAATTCTTATTTTAACAACAACTTTTGAAAACTTGGATTTTTTAATTCGAGGTCCGAGGCTATTTCTCCTTTGGGCAAAAAAAGTAATTTTGCTTCCACAAATAATTACGAAGTCCCTAGGGACTTCAAGTAATTTCATGAATTCAAGGGACCTAATTGTAAATATCTCTGTTCCTTGGGACCTGAGTGTAATTTTCCCAATAAAATATATAGGCAAAGTTATTTATATAAAAATATTTTCGCCCCTTTCATTTTTTAAACCAAACATTAAAACTCTTTTAATCCACTCTCATCTAATCAATCTAACCAATATAATATTAAAAGGGTTAAGGTGTAAATTTGCCAACCAACCATTATTCGGAAAAAAGAAAGATCTGGTACAAAAAACAATTGAGGGTACCAAATTGGTCAACGAACTATTAAAAAGTGAAAAAACACACAATTTTGTGCAGATTCGCTAACGAACTATTACCCCGTCACTGTTTTAGTGTCTCCATCTTCCATTTACTGTCACAGTATTGGCAACATCGGTGTTTCCAAAGCTTCCATTGTTGCTGGGTGTTCCACTCACCCTTTTGAACTCATCTAACAGTCCACAGCTTTCGACCGGCACGCGCCTTACACCCTGATTGCATCTCTCCGATGCCACAAGCGATGCACCATCGCGCCACGCCGCGCTTCGCTCGCATGAGTCCCATCTCGTTGATGTTTGCCTTATCCAACAAGAAAGCTTAACCGCTCTTTTCTCCAGCGTCTTCGCCACCTTCCTACGCCAGTGCTCATATTTTAACGTAATTGTGACAATTATTTTTTTTAATAGTTATTTGGTATTGTTTTTCACTTTTTAGTTCGTTGGCCAATTTGGTACCCTCAATTATTTTTTTTGTCAGATACTCCTTGGGTAATAGTTCGTTGGCAAATCTGGACCTTAATCCATATTAAAATCTCTCCCTTCCCCTCCCCTTCATTAATATTAAGCATAAATATTGGGTAATGTCTTATAATCTATGCTAATTATAATTTGAAAAGTGTTTTTTCAAATTACATAATCATATAAAAATATTTTTTTTTTAAAAAAAAATTATTGCCTATGTCATTTATTTTATAATATGATAATTTTACTGAAGGTAAAAAAAAGCGTAAAATATTTCTTGATATATAAAGAAAAAGTCAACAAACATACAAGACAATTTATGAAGCTTTAATTTTATAGAAAAAGGTCAAATCTTTTGCAATATTAATTTTTTTTTACCATTTTTGCAATATTAATATTAAATACACTCACACTTCTCCCCATTAATAGATTAAAATGATAATATTTATGAGTATGTTGAGTTGGTAATTCTCAACCACACTAAACTGTCCACGTAGTTGTACACATGCACACGTAACTATGTAGTCTTACTCATCCTATATATAACACTCTATAGAAATGGCATGATCCATACTTAGAATTTATGCACATTTTACATTTATATGTTTTTCAATCTCCACCATTCACTTTCACTGTAATTGGTTAAATAGGTATTGACTTTAAGAATGTGAAGGCTCACTTGTTTTGGCGTTTAATATCCTATGGATTCTTCTGCCAACACACCCACATGAACCATTACTTTTATGCCTTCTTCATCTGGTTTCATGTAGCTTCATCTTCCAAAAGACATGAAATCGATCTACTCTTGTATGTGTGTGAATCTTATTTACAAATTTTCACTTCTTTTTGGTCTCTTTTGTTTTTTCCCCCTTTTAGACTCATTTTTATCTATGATATAAATGATAGCATCCAAAATAGTTAATTCAAGAGGGAATTGAATCCATAGGGGTGAGAATTGTCAACACAAAGGAGAGGACCATTTTTAAAAATGTGACTCTGCTTTGGTTGTTACTTGTTACCAATCAATTGGACCACCCCATGAGAGGCAAGAAACCAAGCAGGCCGGTGATGATTCCTGTCTTCATTCTGCCACCCAATATTTATTGTACACTAGGCGAATCTTGATAATTGACTCCTTACAACAGTAAAAAGATGTTCAAAACAATAATTTCCCTTCAAAGAACAATCAAATATGAAACTCATAACAGCTTTTGCAAACACAAAAATAATAATTGGTGTTTTTTTTTTTTTTTTTTTTGGTTTTGGGTTAAGGATTTCCCGTTTTGAGGCTTAAAACGAAAAAAGGTCTCTATCTCTCCCAATAACTGCACTTTCTAAAAAGTGAAGTTGTGATCTCTTCTTTACGGAATGAGGCCATTTACAACTTTAAATAACAACTTGTTGGTATTGGTGTTTTTCATTCCTAAAAGAGATCAATTTTTAAGAAATCTCTCCATAGGTTCAAACTCTGAGAATTTCCAACAGAACAAGATTTGTGAGTGAAATGGGACACACAAACCATTAAACAAATGAAAATCCTTTTGGACTAATCAAAATCCATGAATTCAGGTAAATTTGCATCATAACAATAGGTTTTCACATCCAAAAGTAGCCAATGTTACATGCACACAAGCCTGTCCTAATGGGTCCGAGCTACATATTAGCCATGGTCACACCAGCGTCCCTAGCAAAGGGAGGTGGACCAGAGTTGGCCTTTGAATAAAGGACATAATAGAGTTCTGAAGCTATCCCTGTGAACACAATGAAGGCAGCTCCAGCTCCAAACACGCCCTTCTTCAATGTCGCACATGAAGGGTGGGCTGGTGCGACAGTCCCGCCCTTTGTGTGGCGGGCGTTTCCCGCAGAACCGGCCAGCAAGCATAACGCAGCGATAATGAATGTCAACCTGAATCATCAAGATCAGCAAAACGACTTATAGATGCAGAGATGAGATTTGAATTCCTTCAATAGATGAATAACGTCATCAACATGGCACGTATATCAGATTTTTTAAGCTTCCATTTAGTGATGTAATTGGCCGGGACCATCTTGTATTCTATGTGCCTTCATTGCTTTAGTCACAAAACAAAATGCTACCTCTATTCCTTAATATAAGATCTATTTATATCTCATTAAAAAAATAAAAAAATAACTTTCACCATCTCATCAAATTGGGGTTTTTACTTTCCAGTTCCACTCTACATTTATTTTTGGCTCGTTTTCCTTTTCTGTTTTAGGTACATCAGGTCAACCGTGCTGAAACCAAGCAAGAATCCAACATATATATTTATACATTTATTCACTCAGTGTGTTGGACACATGATAACATGTAGCAATGACAATATTGGAACTGGTACAGGCATGAAAGATGTGACTATAGATCAGAAATAAAGAGAACACACATATTCTTAGACAAAGAAGTTGCAATTCAAGTTGGTAGCGTAAAAATGTGATTCTTTGAAATTACTAATTCAACAACTTTAAGCAAACTTATCATCTCTATATATCAGATTTAAGCAACATACCAGCTGGTGATGAATAAGATAATTGCCCATGATCTGTTGCGGCCAGGACTCATGGCTTGACCACCGCACAAGCATCTAGTGACCACCATTATAATTGCTTGACTGGCTACCAGAATTATAAAGGATCCCACCCCAAGGCCGGTAGCAACATTAGAATCATAACGACAGAAGTTATGAGTTCCTTCTTTAACTATCCTGAACTGCCAGAAGAAATGAATTCCAATAAGTAAATCCATAGCAGAGTCTCTGGATTTGTTTCTGGTTTTGACATGTATAATCAATTTATAATATTAAATAAACACGAGAGTGAACTTTGGTCCAAAGAAGAAAGTGGAAGTTGAAAAATGATGCTTAAAATTAAAACTATTATTGGCATTCTCTACCTCCACCCCTCACTTTAAACAAAAAGATGAATGCCTATATTACTACGAAAGAAATAGCATAGTTTGATCATATGTCTGCTATGCATTTAACAACTAAATTAGACTAATTTTTAGCTAAAAAGATAAAAAATGGTCAATACTCTGAGTCTCTGACTTCAAACATGAGAGTCTAACTATTAAAACCCTTGTGATTTCATGGTTTTAGGCTTTATTTGAAAATTAATCCCGGATGTTCTTTCTCTTTATTGGCAAACTCATGATAGTGTCAGCTCAATTTTCCTTTGTCATGTGTGAGGTACACGGTCTTTCTACAGGTTCTCTCATTGTATAAATGTTCATCTCTGGTTGTTCTACTACATTACTCCACACCTAAACATTTCTCTGCTTTGAGCTTATCTTCCTGTGAACCCCATTTTTAGTCATGATTTAGGCATTTTGAGTAAAAGATAGATATGGTTCAATGTAACAGTCAAACATTTCATGCAAGAATGTTTACAGGAGTCTACACATTTAGAAAAATGACTATTGATAAGGTTTTGTTTGTAAAGGCACTTGTTAATCCCTTTAATGATTACATCTAAGAGTAGTTTGAACCATTGCTGGTGGAGATCTGTATATCTATGCTCATTGCTATCCTTTTTCCATGAATGTAAAGCCCTTTAGGGTTTGCTGAGGTTTTTTTTTGCTTATTCTGAAATAGCTTCTTTTAATGGATTTTACTCTAATGCAGTTACTTAATATGTTAATAACAAAGTTTCTAACCTAAATTTATAAGATATATTAAATTTGTATGAAGACGAACTTTAACGGTCAACACTAGTTGTTTCATAAGAATCTGTGAAGATACAATTGAAAAATGACTTGTCCTGTGTTGTACAGTGTTTGACAAACATACTAGTAGATCTAATCTCTTCAATCTGTTTTTCCTGTTCCCCTCTTCCTAGCTAATTGGTAAATCTGGCACGAAAGGAATCAAATGCCAATAAGTCAGGTCTAAACTACAATCTATAAGGAAGAATTTGTTGTTCAAACATAATTTTTTCTCACGCAGAATCCTGACTCAATTTGTGTGCAAGTTTTGTGCAGTTGGCAATATAAGATTATATCTCATTTTCCTTGGCAAATGGCAGTGTTCTCTCAGAAGTCAAGCAAACTTTTCCTCTACAACTGAAAAACTCCGGCAACTAAATATAGCTCGTCTTATACTCTTTGAGCTTCCAAAATCTGAAAACTTGAACTATTTGTAATCAGATATTTGTCTTTCTTCCTCAAAAATCTTACTCCGCTCATTCATTTACTGAAGTACAGCGATTGCTGGTTGTATGGAACATAACAGCACCAACTGTCCAGCTTGTTTGGTAAAAAGATTTATTGAGACCCGAATAAATCAGTTGAGAGAAAATTTCCACAATCTCACTAATCTAAGTCCTATCCGAATTCTAAGCGAAGTCAAGCAAGGCCCAGAATAAAGAGGGAACAAACTCAACTATCATTATCTAAGATGTTTTATGCACTAAAAACGGAAAATAAATAAGTCACTTAACACTGTTGTGATAAATCTTTCCAAGAATTTCTCTCCCTCAGGTTAAGGAAGTCAAACCCCCAAAACCCCAAAACCCAGATTTCTACATCGGGTATCTTGGATCACAAAAGTAGCTCAGAAATTAAATCAACTAAACCCCAGAAGAAGAAGAAAATCATGGCAAACAAAAGCAATTTCTAAGCAGCTAAGGATTGAAGTAGAAGAAACAAAAAGAGGGAAAGCGAGAAGACGGACTCACAGAACTTCTCTTCTGCTCAGCAGCAACAGCAAGAGCAAAAGCGACGAGATCAAACACGAAAACCACCGCCAATAACAGCGTCGAAGCCATTGCTCATAAACCCAATCGTCAGAATTGAGTATATTATTGGCCGCACCACACAGAAGCGCAAAAGGTCAAAACGGATAAACCCACAGCGATGAAAGCAATAATTTATATAAGAGTCTAATTCATAGATAGCATCTAATTCAAACCAAGAGTAAATAGCAAAAGAACAATTAGCAGGCGTAGAAATGTCCGAGGGATATCTCTTCCAGGTCAGATCAGCGGGATTTTGCCTTGGAGGGGAAGTAATATGTTATCTTTTCAAACCCACTAATCGAGTCGAATGAATGAATGAATGAAATGAACCCTCCTTTGTGAAATGAACTAAATTTTGTCTGAGTAATGTGATTTATTTCGCAAACTTGGGGTGATAACCAGACAACCACATTTTCCCCAAAAGTAATAAGATGAATAATAATAGTAATAATTTTAAAATATTTAAAAATTACAATTATTTTTAAAATTTTAAATTCTATTTGGTAATGACAAAAAATAAGAAATAAATGGAATGAATGAAATTGTTTGTGCAGATGTGTGTGTGTGTGTGTGAGAGAGAGAATTTAAAGAATGCAAAATAGCAAACTCCCAAAAATTGTAATGTTCATATTTTATAGACAGTATGATATAAATTAAAAATTTGATATTGGGTATATATAAGTTATATATATACCTCAAATTAGATGTAATGCATCTACCTTTAAATATCTCTTTTTAAGATTGATTTAATGGTTTAAATTTATAGTGATAAAAAATGGTAGTTACAATATTCTATCTTTATATATATACCTCAAATTTTTTATAAAGTATACTTTTAAATTTAATCTTATAATTTTAAATTACACCATTAATTTTTTTTGTTAATTTTGTTAAAACGCAAACTCAAGTGATAACGGTGATTAAGTAATGATTGTGTAATTAAATGCTATTGAGCTTAAATTTAAAAAATGGATAAATTAAAGAATATATAAAATTTGTATAATTAAATGTTATTAATCATCATTTTAGGACTAAAAGTTCGTTCTGGTCCTATTTATAAGTCCATTTTGATCAAATCGTTAGGAGATGTAGTTCAATGATTATTAAATTTTTTTGTTACCGTTTATGATTGTAAAAACATAATTATAAAATTAAATGGATAAAACCAATCTCATTTAAAATATATGACTTATAAATAAAATTTAAAAATACTAATATTTGTAAAATTTTAAAAGTATACTTTAAAATTTTTAATATGCTGTATTAGTTTTGAACAATAAATAATACAGCTTTTCTTTAAAAAAAAAAATGAGTAATGAATAAAATAGTTCTATAAAAAGACAGTTAAAAGTGGGCAACATGCAACGGACAGATTGTCTTTTAAATTTTTGTTGGTGCATGTGTAACCGGCCACTTTAATTTAAATGATGTTATTTTCTAGAGAGATTCAAATTCACTTCGGGGATCACAAGAATCCTAGGTAGCTGTGAAAAAAATATTAATAAAAATAGAGTAGTGATGACTGATGATAATAACTTTGAGAAGATGAAAATGGAGGCTCACGAGACATTGCCTTCAGCACGTGAAAGATGATGGCAAATTTGAAAAAAAGCGCTTGAGAAAGAGTCGGCCAACTTCAATTTAGCGATTCACTTTTTAAATCAAAAGCTGACTCATTGAGACATGCGACATGTCCATTGTACCCCTCAAAGGTCGTTATCAAAACTCAAAAGTATGGTCGAGCTCCTTGGACGGGCCTGTTTACGTCTTAAATTTCTAAGGGCTGAGTTTATTATTTTTTGCTTCAAAGGTAAAAGTAGGTCTAAAAAGACTAGCTTTTATAGAAGCGAGGGCATAAAAGGGCAGGTCTTATGGGGCTAAGGGTAGGGATGGCTACTATTGGTGGGGAGATTCGAGAGTTCGTTGCCCCGAATTTTTTTTTAAAAAAGTTTTAAATCGTTAAACGAAAAAGAATATAAATAAGAAAAAAAAAGAATATCAAAAAAATATTCATAAAATCAAGAGAACATTTATGATATAATAAGAGAAGCAATTATTTTACAAACTTGTCATTTAGAAAAGCAAGGCTAATTGCGGTTAGAAATGCGATTATATAAATTACAATGAAGGGTGACACTCAATAAGTTGGTATATATATTTTAATCACAAACGTATATTACAATAAAAATAATTACAATGTCATCATTCTAGGCTTTATTTTTTGGAATTCCATCATAATCGCTTATTATCAATCTTTATCAAATACATCTTTTTCAATATAAGGCATTAAACAATCATTCAATCATCTATCCCCCATATGATTACGAAGTACGGTCTTGATGTATTAAGAGTGAACATTTAATTTAAGGGCGGACAATCATTCAAATATGTATTATTTATTTATATATTTTTAAGAAAATCTCAAATTTAAGGGGGGCAAGTCTATATAACCTGGGTCCGCCATTGGCCAAGGGCAGACCTTTTTAGGCTCGTATTTTTAAAAAAATTATTTATATAATAATAATATTATTCATTTTTTATACTTTGTTAATGTTATTACAAATATTTAGTTGTTATTATTTTTTAGAATTAAGTTTCATAAGAAGATATTGTATTAAGAATATTAAAAATTAAAAGCTTATAAAATAATATTTCTTATTTCATAAATATTCTTACTAATTTTGTATTTTTAAACTTATTTTCTAGTGATTGTTTTGTTCATATATTGTTTTATTTATTTTGTTGACTATTTAAACTTTTCAAGACATATTTATAAGAAGTATTTTTAATTTTGTTAAGTCTTTTCATTAATTATTTGTAATTGTGGTATGTGAACAATAATTTACCTTTGATTATGACTTAGTGATTTTGTTTATTTGTTGCACGATGCGTGTTGTTTAGATTTTAATGTTGACAATATTTATTTGTTAAAATAGAAATTTAATTGTTCGATATACTAATTATATTTCCTTGAAATAAAACATAGGAAAAATAGTTAAAATTTTAAAAAATGGCTTCTAATATTACACAGCTGGCATTGGCTTGTACGCTCACACGGACCGGCCTTGCAAAACTGATGTTTTTCTTATTGAATTATGATCCCACATCTTTTGGAGAATCCAACGAGATGAATAAAATAAGGTCAATAACTTCCAAAAGGACCACGACATTTTTTTTAAGAGGATGATAATTTGTGATTAATTATTATTGACGTGCGATTGAGTTGATCCCAATATATGACTCTATCCATATGGCTCTTATATTTCGTTATTTATTCCCAGTTGTTCCATAATTGTTGCTTGACTAAACTCAAGTGGCCAAGTATGTCTAGTATATGAAAGATATGACATAAAAACAAATTCAATAAAACATAACTTCATTTATATACCATTAATGCTTATTCTCGTGTTGTTGGCAAAAAAAAAAAAAAAAAAAAAGAGGAAAAAAATACTTATTCTTGAGTTGTTATCATTTAAGTGCTTGTTTGAACTATACTTATATATTTATTTACGTAAATTGAGACAAAATTTGTTTCACATTCATATACTTACTTTATATATTGTAAGTTATGTGAATGAAAAAGTTATTTTTGAATATTCTAATCACCATTTCAAATAAGCCCTAATTTTTCTTTGGTTAAGTTTTCCTAAATTGATTTAAAAATTTAATCTCCCCTCAAAGAGAGAGAGTGGCTTCAAACCTTCAACGCTTATCAAAGGTGGTTATTACCGAAATTTGAACTGTCAATAAATAACCTTTTTTTTAGTGATTTTAAAAATTTATTTTAATGGATGAAAAAATTAAACTAAATATGATACATATCTTCAATTGAAAATTTTAAATGTAAACGGTTGAAAATAATCCATATTAGATTTGACCAACCACCCACCCTACCTCCTATACGTTCTTAATAACCCATCTTTATTTTAGTAGAATCTTTTCGTGGTATGTTTCGGTCCTCATCCCCATTAGTTAGAAAAAGTAAGCCACTAATTTAATTACAAGATACTATTACCATCACTCAGACAATTAGATATCTAACCCGTAATCGTAATGACCCAATTACAAGAGCACATCTTTTTGCCATGATGAATATCAGAATATATAAGACACTACTAGTTTGGTGCGCTCATTTTTTTCAAGAAAAATAAACACCCTTTGGTCAGGGCATGTTGTCAATGTATGTTTCACCACCGATTAGCAATGCTGTGAGCTTTTCAGACTTAATTATTGTAGGAGAAGAACTCCCAACATCATTTTCTCTATTCCTCTGCTCGAACAAAAACGTGATTAAAGGAGAGCAAGTTCTTTACCACGCCGTCCCAATGAATGTTGGAGAGTTTTGGTAGGTTTCAAACTTACATAGCTAGATTTTTTTTTTCTCCCTGAAAAAGGCCCAGTGGACTGGTCTAGTAACTTGGTAGATACTTAGAATGATGGCCCGTGGCAAGCGAACCATGGGTTTGCAATGGGCCGACCCGGTAACCATTAAAGTGGATCAGCACCGGTTAGAACCATGCCCGGATTGGGTGAAAATGTCCTAATAAAAACCATTCGATGCATCGGTTGACTCAAAATTCCCCACGTCATAAGAACTCATTTGTAATCTTGACAGTCCACTTGCTAAAAAAATATCCTATCCGTTCATTTCTAATTAACCTATTCCCCTGTTCTTATGCAGCGCTAGTTTCATTGCGCTCGCCGTCCGTAAATGTAAATGCAATCTACTTAAGTTGTCTAATTCAATTGCTCTCCTCTTTCTTTATATAGATGGTTTATTTTTACTTGTTTTCTTGTTTACTCTTGAGAGTCATTGAAATTAACGGCCATGATTTGTTCCCCATGTTATTAATTTAGTTAACATTATAAAACCGTATGATTAATCTGACGATGACTGTGCTTCACCTGGGCACTAACTCACACATTGGCCATCAGCACCGCTTCTCACCCCTAGCCGCTCAACTTGTATAATTCGCGCTTTTCTCATACATAAATTAGCCGGTTCGATCTCTTCATATTCCTCTTCCTGTTCTTGGCTTTCTGACTTATTCTCCATCTCCGTATTTGTTAGCCTTTTCATTTTCTACTTTTATGGCTTCAGCGAATGTGTGTGGCTTGCTACTTCATTTTTTGTATTGTTATTCTGAAATTTTATTTCACTTATTTGTATCAGGATTTGCTCTGGGGATTGATTGTTTTTTGCTGTTAGAGATCGGCACAGCTTTGTAATGAGAGGAAGTGAAAGGGGCCAATCTAGTAGGAGCTCAGTACGCAGAACACCAGATAGTGGGCTTGATATATCAGATAACCAGCCACAGCCCATAAGAAGAAGTAAGAGGATGAAGCGAAAGCCCTGGAAGCTTAGGGAGCTGGAAGAATAGATTTATAAATGAGTGAGGAAAGGATGGTGGGGGTGTGAAAAATGTAATGAAGATTCTCCCTCTCTCTCCCTGATTTCCTTTTTTGTTATTCTGTCAGTAACACCTATTCCAGTATTTTCTTTCTCTTTCTGGCTGTAGTACTGGACTTTCAATCATTGGCAATCATTTAATACAAAGTTCATAGAAGTTTTACCTTCTATTTTCCTTCATCGCGATCACTGTGTTTTAGCTGTTACTATTTCTATTGAGACCATATCATTTGGTGCTTTCATTGAGAGCAGTACTTCACTTACTTTGATATCTCGGATGCCCAGCATTTGGTCATCGCGTCCGTTCACCTCGACGGCGATGTGTTGACATGGTACCAAATGTTGCTTCGCACTCACCAAATCTCTACCTGGCCTTCCTTTGCTCGAGCATTGAGGAGCGTACGGCCCTCTCGGTTGACCGCACTCGCTTCATGACTTTTCAAATTGGTTCGGCGAGGGACCCGGCCAGACTATCATAGCCAGTTCATGGCACTGTCAAATCGTACCGTGGATATTCCCGAGGCGGCTTTGCTTGATTGCTATTTGGGCAGTCTTAAACCCGACCTTCGGCGCGACGTGCTCGTGCAACAACCCAGTACCGTCCTCAAGGCTATGACTCTTGCGCGCTTATTTGCTGAAACTATGGACCGGAACACACCGTCGAAGCCTTCCGGCCGGCCCCTTTGGCGTCAATTCTTCGAGATCATCCAACCGGTAGCGTCAGTAGCAAAGCGTCTGCTAGCCCTGTTCCATTTCACAATGGCACATCATCTCTGACGAATGGTGGAGGCAAATCGAACTTGCCACCCTTATTACCCACACTGCCTCGTTTACCACTTAAGCGCATGACACCGGCTGAAATGCAGATACGGCGGGAGAAGGGTCTCTGTTACAACTGTGATGAGAAGTTCTCACCCACGCACCGTTGTACTAAGAAACAACTTATGATGATGGTGGACGATGAGGAACCTGAGCCCTTGGTGGATCCGAGGAACCGGAAGAGGCGCCCATCGACGGTACTACGCTTCACCTCTCCTTACCGGCATCCAAGGGGATGCATGGGGCTGCCACCATCCGATTCATAGGGACAATCATGGGTACTGAGGTGCAAATTTTACTTGATGGAGGGAGTTCTGACAACTTCATTCACCCTCGCATTGTTCACCATTTACATCTCCTGGTTGAACACACAAAGGAGGTTCGAATCTTGGGCGGCATTGGGCAAATCATGCGTACCAGTCAACAAGTGAATCAGGTACCCATCCACATTAATGGTTACACATTATTCTTAACTATGTTGGTCCTTCCTGTAGCCACAGTAGATCTAGTCATTGGCGCGGGATGGTTGGATACGTTGGGGGCTCATGTAGCTGACTACAACAATTCTACTATAAAGTTCCTGAAAGATGGGACATGGGTGACACTACAGGGCCTCTGTGGGAACACTCCTACACAGGTTCAGTATCATCATTTGCTCAGGGTCCACCACACCGATGCTTGGGCCGAGTTATTCTTGTTGGCGCCCCTCTCTCCTCCCGTTGATGATCCTACCGAAGTTGTATCTGACGATTTGGCTGAGTTGCTGCATCTATTTGCTGGTGTGTTTGAGACTCCTCATGGCTTACCACTGCCTCGAGAACACGAGATCCGCATTGATCTCCTTTCCAACTCCACACCAGTCAAAGTCCGGCCGTATAGATATCTAGTTAGCTAGAAGGCGGAAATAGAACGGATTGTCGATGAATTATTGCGTGACGATCTGATTCAGGCGAGCACGAACCCTTTCTCGGCTCCGGTTATCTTGGTCAAAAAGAAGGATGGGTCATGGTGATTCTGTGTGGACTATCGGGCTCTGAATGCCATTACGATTAAAGATGCGTTTCCCATGCCGACTGTTGATGAGTTGCTTGATGAATTGTCGGGCTCGGTGTTTTATTCCAAGTTGGACCTTCGGTCCGGTTACCATCAAATCTTGATGAAGGCTGTGGATCACGAGAAGACTGCTTTCAGGACGCATCAGGGACTCTACGAATGGCTTGTGATGCCATTTGGACTGACGAATGCCCCGACGACCTTTCAGGCGGTGATGAATACAATTTTTCGCCCTTTTCTCCGTAAGTTCGTCCTGATTTTTTTTGACGACATTCTGGTTTATAGTGCCACATGGGATGCGCACCTGGAACACGTCCGTATCGTTTTGTCCATTTTAACTGAGCAACGTCTATTTGCTAAGAGGTCCAAATGCGAGTTCGGTCGCCGGAAAATCGAATACCTTGGCCATGTCGTCTCTGTGCGTGGAGTTGAAATGGATCAGGCGAAGGTGGAAGCTATTACTCGATGGCCCACTCCCCATTCAGTTTCCCAACTTAAGGGCTTTTTTGGGCTCAGCGGGTACTACAGACGTTTTATTAAACAATATGCCCATATTGCCGGCCCACTAACTCGACTCCTGGCCAAAAATGCCTTTGCGTGGACTCCAGACTCACAGCGAGCATTTGACAATCTCAAGCGCGTCGTCACACAAGCTCCGGTGTTAACTCTCTCCGGATTTCTCGAAAACTTTCATCCTCGAGATTGACGCATCGGGTATTGGAATCGGAGCAGTGTTGAGTCAGGATGGATATCCGATTGCTTTCTTCTCCAAGAAATTGTCTCCTAGATTGCAACATCAATCGATTTATGTGCGTGAACTCCTGGCGATTACTGAAGCCGTGTCCAAGTTTCGCCACTACCTGTTCGGGCGTTTCTTTATTATTCGGACCGATCATGCGAGTCTCAAGCACTTTGGCACCCAGGTGATCCAAACCCCGGAGCAAGAAGCGTGCCTTCCCAATTTGCTGGGGTACCGGTTTCGAATTGAGTATAAACCGGCCGACAAAATCAAGCAGCCGACACGTTATCCCGAATGTTTCATATGGCCGTCTCCTCGGTTCAACATTCGTTTATGGATACCATCTATGAGCGGGTTCGGTCCGATAGCTCTATCCGCACACTCAAACAGCGAGTCATAGATGGCGAACCAGTTAAGGGGCGTATCGGGTCAAGCATCAAGATTTATATTGGCAATCCAGGTTAGTGATCCCAGCCTCGGATACTACACTCATTATGGATATTCTGGATGAATTCCATTCCTCTAAGGTTGGGGGCCATGTGGGGTTTTTGAGGACCTTTTATCGGATAGCACATTTGTTTTATTGGCCCAATATGCGATCCGATGTCAAGAATTATATTCGCCAGTGTGTTGTGTGTCAACAAGCCAAGAGTTCACAGTTGCATCCTGTGGGTTTACTCGAGCCCTTACCGATCCCAGTTAGAATTTGGGAAGATGTGTCCATGGATTTTATAACGTGCTTACCGGTTGTTAAGGGTTACTCTGTTATTTTCGTGGTAGTAGATCGATTGCCTAAATACGGTCACTTTATTCCCCTGTCTGCCAATTTCTCTAGTCAAACGGTTGCTGAGGCTTTTGTGCATAATATAGTAAAGTTGCATGGTATTCCTAATACTATTGTGTCTGATCGGGATAAGGTGTTTACTAGTGGGTTCTGGAAATCTCTGATGAAGTTATAAGGCTCCCAGTTATGCTTCACGTCTGCCTACCACCCACAATCCGACGGCCAAACTGAGGCTCTTAACAAGTGTTTAGAATTATACTTGAGATGTTTTGTTTTTGAATATCCTCGTCAGTGGCTTAACTATTTACCTTGGGCAGAGTTTTGGTACAATACTGCCTTTCAAACAGCAATTGGCATGACTCCCTTCAAAGTGGTGTATGGTCGCGATCCCCCTCCAGTCTTGCGCCATTCATCAACCGATGACACTCCTTTTGATGTACACCAGCAGCTTTGTCAGCGGGATGAAGTTTTACAGTCACTCAAGCTCACTATTCAGAAGGCCCAGTCACGCATGAAGCGTTTTGCTGATCAGAAATGTGTGCATATCGAATTCCAGCCTGGAGAGTTTGTTTGGGTCAAGTGCAACCCTACAAACAATACTCGGTTGCTCTTCGTAAGTATCACAAGCTAGCCTTACACTATTTTGGACCCTTTAAGATTTTATCTCGCATTGGGCAGGTGGCTTATAAACTGGAACTCCCACCATATACCAAAATCCATCCTGTTTTTCATGTCTCTTTACTTAAGAAATTTGTGGGTTCTGCTGCTCCGGATCCTCGATTCCTTTACCCCCGGTGTGACACCTAAGGGCCCTATCGTTTCCCCAGTTCGGGTCTTGCAGTCTAGGCTCATTCAGGATGGCTCTTTGTGGACAAAACAGTACCTGGTTCATTGGGATGGTTCACTCGATGCCTCTTGGGAAAATGCAGAAGTCTTGGCTTCATTGTATCCCAATATGGACCTTGAGGACAAGGTCCCTTTTGATGGGGGAAGTATTTTAATGAGAGGAAGTGAAACGGGCCAATCTAGTAGGAGCTCAGTACGCACAACATCGGATAATGGGCTTGATATATCAGATAACCAGCCACAACCCATAAGAAGAAGTAAGAGGATGAAGCGAAAGCCCTGGAAGCTTAGGGAGCTGGAAGAATAGATTTATAAATGAGTGAGGAAAGGATGGTAGGGGTGTGAAAAATGTTATGAAGATTCTCCCTCTCTCTCCCTGATTTCCTTTTCTCGTTATTACATCGATAACGTCCTATTCCAGTATTTTCTTTCTCTTTCGTTGCATGTCTTTGGACTTTCAATCATTGGCAATCATTTAATACAAAGTTCATAGAAGTTTTACCTTCTATTTTCCTTCATCGCGATCACTATGTTTTAGCTGTTACTATTTCTATCGAGACCATATCAAGCTTCTTCGGGGATTATCTAACCCCGGTAGGTGCTTTCATACTGTAAGATTTGGATGCTGATATTGGGGTAAATTGGAGTGAGAATAGGGTGAAAATATTACAAAAATGACTCATTTGTCTGCCCCCCTGAGATCATGAGTTGACACTTCCTTCATATTGAACGAAGCTAGGTTCAGAGTTAGTTGATTGAAGGTTTGAAATGTGTTTTTACGTAATATTATTGGGCTGGTGACTACTGGCTGTTGATATGCATTTGAGGAATGGCTTGACAGCTTCTATGTACCGATTGTAAATTCAACTGTTGGCATACAACTTTTTCAGATCTCAGTTGCACAACTTTTATTAGATGCACATTTGGCTACTTTTGAGTTCAACAATAGAAAATTTTGAGTAGGGCCACGTGAACTCACATACAGTTGCAAATATGCCACATATGCAGTTGGATTTTGCTTATTTGACATTTCAATGGTCTTGCATGATTTTGTATTATTAAGTGTTGTATATCATAGATTAACTATTGGTCAGTTTTTGACAATTGTTTGATAGAAAGTAGTTTCCTAGATATATGTCTAATTTGGTTAATTGGTTCTGTTTCATAGAGCTTGCAACAAATATCAATGGCTTACAGACGCAATCTCTTGATTAGAGGAAAGCTCATTGATCAGAAATGTCACCCATCTTTAAGTTATCTTTTACATAGTGATGAGCGTAAACGTGCATGTCCAGATGAAAAATTACCTGCACCAGAAATTGATCGTCATCTCCAAAATAGGTCATTTGGAAGCTCTATAAATGTATCACCAGGGTTTTTTGCCTCTTCTTGGCATGCAATAAATTCACCTAGCTTCCTCGTCCCATGCTCTGGATATTCTTTTTGCCGATATATGTCTACAATTAATTAGGGTTCTGATAATATTGAGTTCATGAGTGATGTAGCCAATGTCCTTACGAGACATGTGGCGATTCAGAAAATTTATGAAGGGTGGGCGTCGGTGGGCGGGGTTCGAGGACGAGGCTCCGAATTTTTTTAAGGAAAGTTTTAAATGCATAAAAAAACAAAAGAATATAAACAAGAAAAGAAAAAATATCAAAAAAATATTTATGAAATCAAGTGAATACTTGATGATGTAATAAGAGAGACGGTTATTTTACAAACTGTCATTTAGAAAGGCAAGGCTAAGCGTTGTTAGAAGTGTAGCTACATAAATTACGATGAAGGGTGTGCATTCAATAAGTTCAAGTACATATATTTTAATAACAAAAGTACATTACAATAAAAATAATTAAAATGGCATCCTTTTAGGCCTTATTTTTTAGAATTCCATTATAATTGCTTTATTATTACGATATCAAATACATCTTTTTGAATATAAAGTACTAAACAATCATTCAAACATTCATCTCTCATCCGATTACGAAGTGTAGTCTTAATGTATGAAAGGTGGACAATCATTCAAACATGTATTAAACTTTTATTTATTTATTTTTTTTAAAAAATCCTCAATTACCCAATTCAAGGGTAAGCACTTGCCTCCCAATTATGTAGCTGGGTCCGCCTATGCTTACAGACACAACCATGGAGGCCATTGCTTCTCAGGCTCTTGTACTTACTGAAGTTGCAATAGCTGCGGCTAATTCACATTTACTGTTCAAGCTTTGCAGTATTTCATAGATTATGTGTATACATTCACTGGATTAAACTGGTAAGTTTATATGTATCTTTTCCCAGTACTTTCAAGATATATTAAAAGAAAATAAAATCTTGAGCTTCACAAAAAATGGGATTTAAGCTAAGAAACCACATAATTAAGCCAAGAAATGCCATAGGAAAATATTTTGTGGTATAATGCCCTGAGAAGGTGTTCCTTCTCTTACAGACAAACCAATCTGCTTGGATAGGAAGGATTTTCTAGCATACATGTGGGTTGCGATAGAAAATCAGGAAGAATAATCTGTGATCAATTGAAAGGAAGCGTAGAGAATGCTCTGGCTATTGACTGTATTATATAGGCAGGAGAATACACAGTTCCAGAAGAAGAACAAACCCTACAATAACAGAATTCATGACTAAGCCTATGATAAGATGACACATATACAGGGAGATTTACACACAGAAAATACACGCTGATAGTAATACAGTAATTACAAATACAGGACCCAAAACTTCCTATATTTCTATTCTATATTCTAACATTCACCCTCAAACGAGAGGGTGTGATTAACAAACCGAGTTTGTCTCGAAAGTACTCAAATTGTGGCTGTGACAGTGGTTTAGTGAAGCAATCTGCAACTTGATGAGAAGATGGAATGTACCTCACATCAATCAAACCAGAGGAAACCAGATCACGAATGAAGTGAATATCAACTTCAATGTGTTTACTTCTTGCATGTTGTACTGGGTTTGCAACAAGGGACTTGGCACTCATGTTGACACACCAAATTACAGAGGGTCTTCTGATAAATAAACCAATTTCAGCTAATAACGAACTCAGCCATTTAATTTCAGCTGATCCATCTGAGAGAGACCTATATTCAGACTCTGTACTGGATCTAGAGACCACTTTCTGCTTTCTTGAGGACCAGGAGACAAGGTTATTACCTAGAAAAACACACATGCCACCCATGGATTTTCGATCATCTAAATCACAAGCCCAATCAGCGTCGGTATAGGCAATTAACTGAGGACTACTGAATGGTTTGATGTGTAATCCTAAGTTATAGGTGCCTTTCAAATATCTAAACACTCTTTTTACAACTTGAAGATGAATTGTTCTGGGTTGCGAGAGAAACTGGCTAAGTTTATTAACAGCGAAAGAGAGATCTGGGCTAGTAGTAGTCAAGTATTGCAGGGAACCTATGGCTTGCCTATACTCAGTGGGATTCTTCAAAAGCTCACCATCACTGGCGGAAATCAATCGACCAGTGACCATGGGGGTAGTCACTGGAGCACAGTCTGTCATGCCAAATTTTTTCAACAGATCAACCACATATTTAGTCTGATTCAGATACATACCCAGCTCATTTCTGTAAACTTCTAAGCCTAAGAAGTAGTACAATGGCCCTAAATCTTTCAAGGCAAAAATTTGATTCAGTTTCTTCACAAATCTATCGATATATTGACGATTATTTCCAGTAACTAAAATGTCATCGACATATATAAGTATAAAAACAGTGAGATCGCGTGTCTTAAGCATAAACAGAGAAATATCTGATCGTAAGTTCTGAAACCCCCAATCAAGCTGAGTAAGACGGAGTCGGTCAAACCAGGCTCTAGGGGCCTGTCTTAAACCATAAATCGCTTTTACTAACTTACAGACGTGCCGTGGCTTGCTTTGATCAATGAATCCGTTAGGTTGAGACATGTATACGTCCTCTTGTAAAACACCGTTGAGGAATGCGTTATTAACGTCCAGTTGTCGAGACTTCCCACTTAAAAGTGACGGCTAGGGTGAGAATGACTCGAATAGTGGCGACTTTTATCACTGGACTAAACGTCTCGCCGAAGTTGATGCCCGGTGTTTGCTGAAATCCTTTTGCCACTAAGCGTGCCTTGTGTTTTAACAGCGATCCGTCAGCTCAATATTTGACTTTGAACACCCATTTACTGTCGATGAGCTTCTGATTTGTATAGGGAATCAGCTTCCAGGTTCCATTTCGCAAGAGAGTGTCGATTTCATCCTTTATAGCAGACTTCCATGCCGGCGAATCAAGGGCATTGTGAATGGTCAAGGGTTCACGGCTTGGAACATCAGAGACAGCAAGACCAATATAGGGATATTTGGGCCTTACCGTACCAACTTTAGCCCGTGTAACCATAGAGTGTTCATTAACGGGCCTAAGAGGATCAGCTGATTGACTCGATTCTGTATTGCTAGCAGACAATGGGTGGATCCACATTAGATGGTGATGCGTGAATTGCACCGTGAGGTCCAACGGCCGAGTATCCGACGCTACAGACAATTTATTCGAGATTTCTCGAGCAGTATGGGATTTTTCAGGTGACTCTTCATTGCAATCCTTGTGTATAACAAATGGAAATTGCGGATTCTGGGATGCTTGAGTTAGAAAGTCAACATTGGTGCTTGCATTCAATCCTCGTGAGAAGCCTGTATGAAATGGAAACAATCGCGAATCAAAAACAACATGCCGTGAGGTGAAAATCTTACCTGATGCACTGAGGCATCGATGACCTTTTTGCTAAGAAGCTAATCCGAGATACACACACTTTTGGCTGTGAAACTGCATCTTGTGTGCATTATATGGCTTGAGGCACGGAAAACACGCACAGCCAAAAGGCTGGAGCTCTTCATATTTTGGCTCTGTTCGCATTAACTGAAAAAGAGGCGTGCTATTGTTGAGCACGAGTGTGACATCCCAAAAATTGGAACTTGAGAATTAAATATGATTTGGGATTAATTATGGGAAATTTTGCCTTAATAAAGTTTAAAATTTATTTAAGGAATTAAAGGCATATCTTCCATGAATTAAGAACAATATTTTAGCTCTTAAGAAATTATTGGAGAAAAGAATAAATCCAAAGAAAACATAATAGGCTGAAAGGAATTGATGAATGGAGGGGGTATTATGGAATATGGATGTTTGTGTGCGTGCTTTGAAAACTGAATGTGAGAGGGATGGTTGAAGATTCTATGATTGTGTTGGAGTATTAAGGGAATTGTTTGGCAGATTGAGTTTGGGCTTAGGTGTTAAGCATCATGGGCCAAAGGTGTGCTTTGTTTGTATGGTTCAAAAACACACACACTCTAATCAGCCCAATTGCTCCTCAGATGATACACCACACAAACATCTGATTATATATACGTGCATATTTGCCTTTGTTTTTAATGATTGATAGCTAATCCTTCATTACTTAACCTTCCGCCACGTACGCACACTTCATCTTTAGTTTTTTTTTTTTTATTTCTCCAATCTGGCTTAAACACACACATATGACCCCTTTCGTTCCATAAACTCCCTCTCCCTCCACGGCAAACTCTCTCCTTCCTTCCACTTCCCTTTTCTTCACCGGACGCCTCCACGACGTCACTCACCCCCTCCCTCTGAACATTTATTCCAGCCACTCACCTCTCCACTCCATACCATTCTTGCCGTTAGTTCAGAAGGAAGCCGGGGGAAAACTGAGAATCTGAGACGAGACGCGAGGGAGAGAGACGGTGAGATCAATCTAGAAAAGAAGGAAGAGACCTTCGATTTTTGCATGCAAGGACGTTTCTGAGACTGGGTGAGTTCTCTTAACTGATTTCCATCTGGGTTTTTGAAGAAGCTGAAGGTTAGAGAGAGAATGAGCTTATATCAATGTTTTGAGGTTTGCATGTCTACTTTCAGAGGAGTTTTGATCATCTTTGATTCTGGAAACAAGTTTTTAAACCATGCATGTTAGATATAAGCACCTGGTGTATGATTTCTGGAAGTATTGAGTTGATATCTGAAATTGCATGTGTTATCTTACACCACTCCTCTTGAGTCCGAAAATGGAGCCTCTTGGGTCTAACGGTTTTGTAAGTTATAGGTTGAATTTTTCTCTGAAATTTTTACAGGAGAAAATAAACTTCTTAAGGTTTAAAATAAGCCTTGGTTCACCTAAAACGGAGGTCTACAACTCCAGTTATGATTTTCCAAAGTTGTGCTAAGAAAACTGTAAATTCTGGTATGCTTCAGGAACAGAAAAATGGCGTTGGATTTCGGGATGACTAAACTAAATCATTGAAATGTGAAATTTTCCAGTTAAATATTAGACACATAGAGGTTTAATTCGATAGGTAATTCGTCGAAATCCGATAAGTATTGAAGGAGTTATGGTTTCTCAAAGATTGGTCAGAAAAGCTGAAGAATTTCTGAACATGGTTTATGTTTTTGAATTATGGGAATTTTTCTCAGCCATAAATCAACTCTGTGACTTTAATTTATGAAAATATACTTATCAAGGTTTAAATAGAAATTGGAATCACTCCATTTGGAGTTATATCGGTCGAGTTATGAATTTTCCAAATTCTCAGAAAAGAAGCCTGCTGAATTTTTGAAAAGTCTTTAAAAAGCCACATAAGTTGATTAATTGTGTTAAACCTTTAAAGTAAAGGTTTCTTTGGATAAAATGCAAGGTGAAATGACTGAGATGATAATTATCCATAGTGAATAGTATCTAATTAAAATAGGTCTCAATGAGTATACATCCCTAGTCTTAAGGATATAAAGAGACAAGTATTTTTGGGGTGGGTCTAGAGAAGTGGAATTTATAGTTATTTCTAGATTGGTTAATGACCCATCACTGTATAAATGTTAATTATAGGACCTGAGAATCGCCCGTGCCTGAAGGACAAGTGTAGTGTTAAGAATCTGGTGGAAGGGGTTTTGTCGGTAAGACCAACAGGTAGTAACTTTAATCTCACATTCTTTGCATAGCTATATATGTTTTGTATGCCATATTTGTATGTCCCGCCTGTATGAGGCCAGCACCACTCGTGGCTCGATTGAGCGGAAGGGCTGACCATGGGGCCAACTTCCGGTGGCTAGGCGGGGCCTAGTGCATTCATTGAATTGGTATTGAATTGCCAAATGAATTTCCTTGCGCTAAGGTATTTGAAATCATTTTATGATTTACTTGTATTACAAGCTGCATTTGGTATGTAATACTTGTCGTTGAATTTGAACTTGAACTTGAATGCTTTATATGCTGTGTGGACTACTCTGCTTGGTGAATTTACATATATTGCATATGCTAGAATTTGAGATTAACCTGTTACTCTGGGATTCATTAATTTGAATCTCAGAGCCTTCCATAAATCCAGGAAATGGACAGACTAGTAGGCAAGGAGGAAGAGGCGGGGCGTAGATATTGTTTGGTTTTGAGAAGAAGGTGGAGTTGATGATGCAGATTGAAACATATAGTTTCACTTTTGTATATGAATAATTTTATTTCCTTATGACTTAGCTATTATTTTGAGGAAGCCATATCTAGCTATTGGGATGTATATATTTAATTAGATACACACGATTACGTAGAAGTAGCAAGATATATATATGCTGCTAACGATTGCTGCATGTGCGGGCATGTATGTAACAAGCCCAAGTTATGGTGAACGATTAGTAGAGCATTAGACTAATTGGAGAAATAAGGAAAACTCGATGAATTTTGACAAGGTTCTAAGTATGATGCAATTTTAATGACAAGTTTGAACCACTGATAGAATCTTTCCAAATGTTTTAAAGGTATTAGAAAAGCCCATTTGAACTTTAAATATTATTTTGAACTCTCTTTATAAAAAGGGCTTTTATTTTCAGGAACAAACCTAACCCGGTGGTTTAAATTTTTATTAAATGGTACATCAGAATTACTAATAGGTGAAGATGCCACTCTGTTCTGGGCTCAGAACAGTGGGGTGTTACAACGAGCGCCGACAATCGATTTATAAGATAGACTGCGTGTTGGAAGGCCTCGACCCAGTATTTCATTGGCACACCGGAGTGGGCTAGCAAAGTGAGCCCCATTTCCACGATGTGTTGATGTTTTCTCTCGGCACGTCCATTTTGTGCAGAGGTGTATGGGTAGGTCAAACGAACGTGTATTCCAGCCTCATGAGCAATAGATAGAATTGGCTTATATTCGCCATCGTTATCCAAACTGATTTTCAACGAGAGCCCCAAAGTGTTTGAAGGCATGAACATCACTCTTAAGTTTCAGAGGATACATCCACGTATATCTACTGTAATCGTCTAGGAAATGTATGTAGAAGCGATGAGCACTATTTGAATTAATGGGTGCAGGACCCCAGAGATCAGTGTGGATCAAATCAAGTGGAAATTTAGATTGTGACACAGAACGTGAAAACGGGAGTAATTTAGATTTTCCCATCTGACAAGCTTCGCATACAAAATTGTCAATAATTGAAACATCGAAGCTACTTTATTACATTTTGTAAGGACATTTTTCAGAACTTTGTTATTGGGATGACTCGAGCAAGTGATGCCAGCGAAGGAAGTGAGCTTGTGAGTCTCCGGTGACTTCACGCGTGGTTGCTAGGACCGCTGGTTTGCCATGGATTCTTCGTTCCTTCTTGGGATTCACGAGGTACATTCCTTGACTTGGGATTCCCTGCAGTAGAGTTTCGCCGGTCATCGGGTCCTTCACATTACAACTATTGTCAGTAAAATTAACACAGACGAGTTATCGTGGATTAATCGGTTAACACTCATCAAACTTTTTGTTGTTGTGGGTACATAGAGTACATCATTAAGACGCAAATTGGAACGAACACAAGGAATGGCAACTGAACCTATGCCAAGAATAGGACTCTGTTCCCCAAGTACAGGTGGTTATGTGTGACTTACCAACAGGAGAGAAATCATCCATCTGAGCTGAGTGAGGGGTGATGTGGTAGTTCGCACCACTATCAACATACCAGGACGGGTCGATCACAGAGTGAGAATCAGCGTGATACGCTTGCGGTGGAGGAGCAGAGAAATTGGAGTGGCTTGTGTTGTCACCGCGATAGTAGCAGGTGGCAAGTGTATGGCCAGGACGTTGGCAATGAACACAGAAAGGGCGTCCTCCACCTCGACGGTCACCTCGAAAGCGACCTCCTCGGTAGCGTCCACCTCTGGTGTTACCGCGGCCACCGCGATAATGGCCAAAATCAGGGTTTGAATCAAGGCGTTGCACAACATTGGTAGAAGGCTGGATGTTCAGAGTGGCGAAATGGTTTAACTGATTGAGCCGCGATTCATAAGCGAGCAGTGAGCCCTAAGCTTCAACCCACGATAGCTCAGGTTGATTGACCAAAGTAGACACAACAGCATTGTATTCGGCGTTAAGGCCGTTGAGAGTATGGAGAATCAAATCGTCCATGGCAACAGGCGATCCTGCAAGAGCGAGTTCGTCCGAAAGCGTTTTCATCTTGTTCAAATAGGCATCCATGGTAAGGGCATTTTTATGAGTATTGTGGAGTTCATTTTTTATAACCATCACACGGGCATTTGTCGAAGCACAAGTAAGCTCTCGTGCTTCATTCCACAGAGCCTCAGCTATCGTGCAGTGGAGTAGCTGGGCGCCGATGTCTTGCGTCATGGTGGTTCGAGCCAACCAACAAGAAGGCGATCCATAGAGAACCATTCAGACCAAGCTGGGTTCGATTCTTAGGTGCCGGGAAGTAGCTTCGGCGGAGCTCGGGACAGACCATTAATGTGGCCTTCCAAGCGGTTGCCTTCGATAAGAGGGAGTACAATCGATTCCCATATAAGAAAATTAGTGCGATCCAACTTGATCGCAGCTGTATGACTGGATGAACTAAACAGGGTATAAGTATGAGTATTAGCGGCGGCGGAGCCAGAGTCGACGGAGGAAGGAGTCACAGACATTCCTGCTCTGAGACCAAGATAGAAAATCAGGAAGAATAATCTATGATCAATTGAAAGGAAGCGCAGAGAATGCTTTGGCTATTGGCTGTATTATATAGGCAGGAGAATAAACAGTTCCAGAAGAAGAACAAACCGTACAATAACAGAATTCATGACTAAGCCTATGATAAGATGACACGTATACAGGGAGATTTACACACAGAAAATACACTCTGATAGTAATGCAGTAATTACAAATATAGGACCCAAAACTTCCTATATTTCTATTCTATATTCTAACAGGTTGCATGTGCTTTTTTATTTTTGGGATTACGGGTTTTAATTAACTCATCTTTTTGTTGAATATCTTGTTTGGTTGATATGGATCCAAACTCGTCCTGTTATTTGTCCAAATACCATGCTTTAATGGATACCATAGATCAGTCCAGAAAATACTCTCATTAAAGACTCTCTGTAAAATGATTTGGGGATTTCCAGCTTAATATGAAGAGCACTATTTAATCAGGAGTGAGTTCTATGGTTAATAATAAAGGAGAATTTGAATCTTCAGCTATTCTCTTGATTGCTTAATTCCATTTTATGTTAACAAGATTGTTCTTTTACTCATTTATCTTACAGAACATAATGCACATTCTGGGCTGATATTCTAATTCCTTCTTTATTCATGTTCCATATGAGATTTGGCGCACTAAAATTTTGAAACAAAACGTTTTACCGTGTCATTCTTTTTTTTTCAGGTAGGCAGCTATCGCTCTAACAGCCTTCTTATTCGAGGTGCAACACTCCCTCTGTTAATAAATCAACTCAAGGCCACCAGTAAGCTTACCGTTTGTTACAATACCTATTACCATGTTTTTGTTTCATGCAGAATCTAAGCGGCAATTACTTCCCCTGTTCCTTCCCTTTATTTTCCCCAAAATTTGAGTTGGCAAAAATTTGATGGGAATGGGCCTTACATTATTGCCTTTCTCAGTTTCTCCTAACTAAATTTAGACTGCCAAACAAGGGTTAGTTTGTCAGAGGGAAAAAGTCCCATTCTTATTTCTCCATTCCTTCTTTATCCTTATTCTAAAAAAGGCCCTTAAGCTTTTTTCCCATGATTTCATTCATAATTGTTTTGTACTTTCATTTTTGCGTAGTTATAAATCTTGGCACCTAATTATACCGTTTCATGTGTTAGCTAATGAGGCCTCTCATGGAGGAAATTAAGCAAGAGATGCAAGATAAGGTAACTGTTTCTATGTTATAATGTCATATTTCTTGATTAGCGGTAATAGTTGCTATTAATAAAATGGTAATGGTGGAAGCAATGCAACTGATCCGGTTATGCAAGTATTAGCGCTTCAGTACCAAGAAAAGTTTTATTGGCATGATCCTATATCTGAAAGTTGTATTCTCTAGCAGCAATTTTTCTTTATGAATAATGATTATCTAACTTGTAGGTTTACCTGTTAAGTATCAGAACTATTGACCTTTGGGTAGGCTGAAACTCTGGCATCCTGAATTAGATCCATTTATCCAGTCTCTTTTGCTTTGTAAAAACGTGGTTATTCAATTTCATGGGGAAAACAGTTTAGATCATGCTGTAAATGCGATGCTTAATGTGCACCAACCTGAAACTTGACACCTCTTTGGGAAACCTATAATATTTTTGCCTAAATATTGTTTTTTTGTTTGTTGCAAGTGTTCTGTTATCTATATCCATGCTGTTGGAGTCTTGGAGACACGTATTAGATTCAACCAAGTGTTTTCCCCCCCCAAAGCAAATGCTTCTCTAAGTACAATAACATTCATCTTTACGGAAATATAGTCTAGAACCTGTTGTAAATACAATTCACAATGGGCAACCAACCTGAGATATGATGCTTCCTTAAAATTTTATAATATTTTTGTCTAAATTTTGTCCCCTTGAGATGCAAGTGTTTTCTTCACCATATCCTTGCTGGATAACAGGTATTAGATGCTACCAAATGTTTTTCTTTGAAAGAAATGCTTCTCTAAGTACAATAATATTTGTTGTTTAGGCTATGGAGCTGTTGCTGAAGGGCAAAAGAAAATGAAGAAGCTGTTCAATGAGTAAGTAGTTTTCCGGTCTTCCTACAAGGAACATCCTCGGCAGTTGGCATTATTTTTATGGTGATTTTCATGCCATGATTGAACCATACAATCTGTCATCTTATGTAATTTTCATTTTGTGATATAATGTATTGATGGCATAACTTTGTGGCGGTTACCCAAGCTGAAATCAGTAAATGGTCCCTTTTGGCCTTTTCTCTGCTAGTAAATTTGTGGTTTGGTTATGGTCTTGTAAGCTAAATAATCTGAATATTGTGTATTTATTCATGTATAGACGGTATACATATATACAAGAGATGAGAGCCCTAGTAATAATGGCTCTTAATGGCAGTTAATGAGGATTTCCCTAATCCTTGGTTTATAGGTTGATTTATAGGGATTCTACTTGTTACAAAGAAAAACATAATATAAATAAATTAAAAGCAAAATAATTTTCTTCTTCATGATATCTTGAATCAAACAGCATGTTCGGGCACATCTATGAATAGTTCAACCAAATGTCACACCGAGGATATTCAAAAGAAAGGATCCAACAACTTCACCAAGAGCTTGAATAACATAGAGTACCAAACCAAAGTAGAAGCTGTAGCAAACGGTCTCACAAGGGACAAAACAATACTCAAAACGACTCATCTGAGACAAACATTTCACTGGAGACAAAGCAACGAATGGTTCACAGATGGACCACCAAACTCCTCACCAGAAGAGGCAAAGCACAGCAGATACCAACACATGAAAGTAACCAACCACAAGCATGACTTCTGAAGCAAAACCTATCTTCTAGTACTTCTGCCAAGTTTTATGCCCCCAGCATTTTTTGAGTACTATGATCTGCTGCTATCATCAATTCTGTTTTAGAGGAATTTTAATTCCAGTAAGGTGCCAAAACATTCACAAATTTCGATAAATTAACAAGCAAAGGTCGTTAAGTGGACAAAATTTAACAGTTAAATTACTTAAATGCTCTCATGATTGACCCCATTATAATTTAAAAGTTGTTTTCCTAGGTGTTTGACGCTTTTATCTTCCGAGATTTGCAATTTATTAGAAAACAATTTGCGACTAGCCTTGTTCTTTTTAAGATTTAATTTGTAAATTTTTTTTCAGTTGTGCAATTAATTAAATTCTTTCCATATCATTTCAAATAATGGATGAGACAAAATAGTCAATATTCTTTGTTTATGAATTTTGCATAGCGCTTAAAGTTCCTGGCGTTAAGAAGGCATTAGGCAATCCACAAATACCTGTTGCAGCGGCCACCCAGCCACCACAATCCCCCTTCTCTTTCTTTCCAACAGCAAAGAAAGATTCATCAGTGAGGACAGAATCAAACTCGGCACCAGTTGAACAACCGAAACTTCCAGGTCAGAAGATATCTTCTTCGTCTGTGATTATTCAGAGGTTGAGAAGTTTAGAGAAGCAAGTGAAAGAAATAAAGAAGAACAAGAAGCTCTAAATAACACACTCACGTTTCCAGGACCATGCCATGTGAGCGTGGCTATGATTTGATTTTGTAATGTTTATTATCCTCTGAAGCAGTAATTAGGAATTTATTATATATTATGGGATTAAGAGAGGCTAGGCAATAAATCCTATTAATTTATGATTATTTGCAATTTCCTGAGGGAAATTTTTGTTCTAGTGTTACTGTATACTAAAAATAGTAGTTTTGGTTTCTAGATTGTTTGTGTGTGTGTGTGTGAATAGGTTGCAATTAAAAGTGCAGCCTTCACATACATATTCTTGCCAAGCATCATAGGGCCAAATGTTCCTGGGAATTGGGAAATGCCCAAGTTTTCAAGTACTCCCTCCGGTCCTAATTATAAGATAATATTTGAGAGTTGGTTTTGGTCCTAATTATAGGACAACATTCTAATTTTTGTCAATTTCTTCCTAAAATACCCCTATTTTATTCTCTCAAGTGTGTTTGATTTTTAGTGATTAAATATGTGTGTGTACGTGTGTCTATATACAAATATACATACATATATACACAAAGACATATATAGATACACACATATATAAATACACACACACACACACACACACACATATATATATATATCTGTGAGTGTGTATACATATATGTATATCTGTGTGTGTGCCTGTCAATATATATGTGTGTGTACATATATAAACACACATATATACATATATGTGTGTGTCTATATATATATATTTGTGTGTATTCATATATGGGGTTATTGTTTGTCATGTCACTTGACATAAGCTTATGTCAAGTCACCCCAAAACTACGTCGTTTTGGGGTTAGAGGAATTAATGAACTCTCAAAACGACGTAGTTTTGGGGTTAGGGGAATTAATAAAGGATCTTTTGGTAAAATTCATATAATAAATATAAAAACAAAAATACAAAAACACCCTTCATTAATTCCCTTAACTCCCAAAATCACGTAGTTTTGGGGTGACTTGACATAATCTTATGTCAAGTGACATGACAAACGTTAAACCCATCATATATATATGTGTGTAGATATATATATGTATGTGGGTGGGTGGGTGTGTATATGCATGTGTGTGTGTGTCTATATCTATATGTATACATATATACATACATATATGTGTATATAGCAAAACCATTATTTCAATTAAAAAGCGTGTGAAAAGACAAATTCTAAGTCGGAGAGGTATATGGTAGGGGTTGTTAATTCACTTTTACTTATGTTATTTTAAATTTATATAAGGTCATTTTAGGAAAATAAGTAAAATTAACTAATTTAACTTCTCTCTTTAATCTCTCCAAAATCGGTTAAACATATCCTATAATTAGGACTAGGAGGGAGTATCAATTAGAAGTTAGAACAACTTCTGTAATAGATAAACATGCACAATTTTATCAAAAAAAGAAGAAGAAGATA